>CAMPFS010000001.1:4725428-6020701 GCA_946814055.1 Caenorhabditis sp. 36 PRJEB53466
CCTTTTACATTCTGGTCAAATTCATTTTTTGTTTTGTTAAAGTCAAATCTGATTAGTCTGCTCTAATTGATTTCGAATCATTGACTACGGGTTTTAATGAACTTACTGGAACTGCCGTCCACGCTTGACACTTTTGAACACTTTAGGACACTGTTGGAACACTTCCATCTTCCAGATTTGTTTTTATTTTGTTTCTGTCGACCCGCAGACTTCTCAAATCAACTGCTTCCCTCTTTTCTGCGTTCTCTGATCTTGTGGTTTGTGATCACAAAGAGGCGTTCCCCGGTAAAAGACAGTGAGAAGGAGGGGCGGATGAGATAGGAAGAAGACTGCCACAGTTCCTCGTTTCCGTGCTCGCAATGCTCCTTCTTCTCATTCTTTTCCCTTTTATCGCTTCCGTTTTCCCTCTGAACATTCTCGTTTATTCGCCTGCGTTCGCCGTCAGTCACAGTAATTATCTGGGTAAACTCGCGGACACTCTGACGGAAAGAGGACACAATGTGGTGAGAATCCTCTTCTCGAATCTTTCCAATATGCTCCTGAACTGCAGACATATTTGATGCCGATAGTTGAGAATGGGAAGCGGGAAGAGTGTTTGGGAGTGAAACGGACGAAGGACGTGGTGATTGTGGAAGCGGGAGAGGAAATGACGGCACGGAAAGAAGAGACGGCGTCGAGCGACGAGATCTTGGAAGTGTTCTGGAAAGTGGAGATGGACTCTTCCAACTCCAGAGATGTCATTTCACTTGCCTTCAATTAAACATCACATTCTCTTTTCAGATGTTCAAATACTGGAGTAATACCATGAAAATCGCGTGCAAGAACTTCCTCCGTCGTCGCGATGTCTTCGAAGAAATGAAAGGAAGGAAGTTTGACGTGGCAATTGTGGAGCCGATCAGTATTTGCGGGCTCGGATTCGTGAAGGCTCTGGGCATCGAGAAGACCATTCTCGCCTCCTCGTGCACTTTCTTCGACGTCGCCCTACCGTACCTCGGAGAGCCACTGGACTTCAGCTATGTGCCGGCGGGATTCAGTGCGACTGGCGAAGTGATGACAATGGCGGAGAGGTACGAGAACTGGCAAGTGACGAGGGTAAACGAGTTGAGTGAGAGAAACAGAAATAAATGGAATTCAGGAGATTTCGATCGCACTCGAAGACATGTTCGATGGAGAAATGAGCAGTTATCGAGAGTTTCTGGGCGCCGAGCTTCCCGACTGGAGGGACCTCCTTCCGGCCGCTTCCCTCTTTCTCGTAAACTCGAATCCTTTCCTTGATTTCCCTCGGGCGGTCATCCAGAAGACAATCCCAATAGGAGGCATTTCGGTGAATTTGAAATGGATAAAAGAACAGAAACTCTCTGAGGAATGGGGAAAAGTGCTGAACAGAAGAGCGCACAGCATGCTCATTTCTTTCGGATCGATTGTCAAATCGACGCAAATGCCGAAGAAATGGAGGTGAGTCAGAAAACGAGATTTCAACGAGGAATTCCGTTCAGAAATGGGCTGCTGGAAGTGATCAGATCGATGCCAAATGTGACTTTCATCTGGAAGTACGAGTCGGATGACGTGGCGTTCGCGGATGGAATCCCCAACATTTACTTCTCCAAATGGGTTCCCCAGACCGCCCTTCTCCACGATTATCGTTTAACGGCGTTTCTGACGCACGGAGGGCTCGGAAGCACGATGGAGTTGGCGTTCAGCGGAAAGCCAGCCGTCATGATTCCCGTGTTCGCCGATCAAATTCGGAATGCAAACATGCTTGCCAGACACCACGGAGCCATCTACCTGCATAAGAACTATTTGGAAGATGTGGCAGTCACCCGGAAGGCATTACAAGACATTCTTTTCGATGAATACTACAAGAGGAATGCTCGGAAATTAGCTGAAGTTCTTGCAAATCAGCCGAATAGTCCGAAGGATTTGGTCATCAAGTGGACTGAATTCGTGGGAGAGTGAGTTCCTTTACAGATAATGGAACATATTCACTTTCATTCCAGATACGGACCGTTCCCGCAGATGGACCCCTACGGCCGCAAGCTCAACTACTTCCAGAAGACGTTTCTCGATATCTATGCTTCGTTCGCTTTGGTCCTTGTCATTTTCTCCATGCTCACAATTTTGTTCGCCAGATTTGTCTACTTCAAACTTTGGAAGCATATCAACATGAAAAAAGTAGAGAAAAATGAATAGGATTACTGTTTGAAATGTTTTATGTTTTGTGGCCATCGTCAATAAACTAGCTAAACTAACTTTTGAGATCAAAATACAGTCAAAAAGTGTCGGAGACAATCAGAATCATGCTTTGTGATCAAGTCACAGATTGGAAATTGCGCAATATTAGAGATGTGTCTTCAAGTAATCTTTTAAACATTGTAATGGGGAAGGCAAGTAATCAAGCGAACACATTTACTGTAAATACTGTAATTGAAGAGAACACCAACACCGTTCATTCAAGACGATGTATCTCAGCTGTCTGTAGAAATATCAACAAGTGTCCTACTAATGAAACGTGCGCAATGTGTTAATGACCAATTTTTCAGTTGGCCACTTTTTGATATCTCTGCAGAAAACTGAGCTCTATCGTCTTAAATGAACAATATCGGATGCCCTTCGAACATCGACTCAAAATGAACGTAAGAGTGTTCTTCAAGTTTGTCAAACTCGAATTATTGACATCCGTCTCCCATTACTCGCCAACTAGAAGGGAAGGAATAGAATGTTCCCATCGTGACCAAAGTGTTCCCCACAACAAAGTACGGTCTATATTCCTTCTCATCATCAATATCAATATCAACATCATCTGCAACCACTACGCAAACTACGAAAGCTACGAGGAGCGAGTGGGCGCGGCCTCTTGTTTGAGAAGACGATAAATGTATAAAAAAGGAATGGAGGGAAAGAAAGTCAGCCAGCCACTGGTCGCCATGTTGATCCCATCAATTATTCTGTTTTCCCTTATCGCACTCGCTCCAGTCAATGCCTACAACGTTCTTGTGTATTCGCCGTCGTTCGGCGGCAGCCATACTAACTTCATGGCGAGATTGGCGGACACTTTGACGGAAGCAGGACATAATGTGGTATGACTGAAGACGTCAAATATTTGAGTAGGCAATTAACTTTCAGACATTCCTCGTTCCGGTAGTAGATGAGGCCAGAAAAGGGCAGTTGGGGGTGAAGAAAACGAAGGATGTTGTTGTGGTCGAGGTTGTTTTGAGTAGGCACGTGCACCCGTTGAATAGACAATTTCAGCAAGACGAGGAGATGAAACGGCAAATCATTCCGATTGACGATGATATGGAACAGTACTGGACGACGGATATCGATTCGTCCAACGCAGAAACGGTGAGAATGAACGATTGGGTTCCACTTGCATTCTCATTCTTTTCCAGCTATTTTCCACGTTCAACAAAGCATTCTTCCTCTCTTGCAACAATTTAGTGCGAAACAAGAAGGTTTTCAATGAAATGAAGGCTCGGAAGTTCGACGTGGGAATCTTCGAGCCGGTCTCCGTGTGCGGCATGGGATTCGCGAATGCGCTCGGAATCAAGAAGACCATTCTGGCGTCCTCGTGCACAATGTATGACGCGGCAGTGGATGCAGTCGGCGAGACGCTGGACCTCAGTTATGTGCCGGTGATGATGAGCAAGTTCGGAGAGAAAATGAACATTTTGGAGCGACTCGAGAACCTGCGAATGGCGAGAGCCACGTCCCGAATGCAGCAGAACATGTGGGACGAGGAGACGAGAATCTACAGAAAGAGTCTGGGAAATGAGGTTCCGCATTGGAGAGATCTCTTGCCCGCGGCTTCCGTCTTTTTCACCAACTCGATTCCATACATGGATTTCCCGAGATCGGTCACCCAGAAAACCGTTCCAATCGGAGGTATTTCAGTGGATATCGCCTCGATCAAATCGCAGAAACTGCCGATCGAATGGAGCACAGTTTTGGACGAGCGCCCGTACAGTATGCTCATTTCGTTCGGCTCGATGGTTAGAAGTATGGACATGCCGAAGGAATGGAGAAGCAATCTTCTCGAGGCGATCCGATCCGAACCCAATGTCACTTTCATCTGGAAATACGAATCGGACGATCTCGGCTGGGCGGAAGGCGTCCAGAACATCCACTTCTCCAAATGGGTCCCCCAGACCGCCCTTCTCAATGACGACCGTCTCACCGCATTCATGACGCACGGAGGACTCGGCAGCACGAACGAGCTCGCCCACCTCGGAAAGCCCGCCCTAATGGTTCCGGTGTTCGCCGACCAGGATAGGAATGCGAATATGCTGGCCAGGCACGGCGGAGTGTCGGTTATCCACCGCAAAGAACTCGGGAATGCGAAGAGGATGCGGGCAGTCATCTGCTCGGTTTTGCACGAGGAAAAGTACAAGAGGAATGCGCGGAAACTGGCCGATCTTCTCGCGAATCAGCCAATGAAACCCAAGGAGCAAGTGGTCAAATACACAGAGTTCGTGGCCAAGTTCGGCCCGTTTCCGGAGATGGATTCGTACGGACGGAAGCTGGGATTCATTGAGAAAAACTTTGTGGATATTTACTTTTTCATTGGCCTTTCGTATCTCCTGATATTTGCCGCTCTATACTTTTCTGTTAGATTCGTCTTCTCTAGAATTTCATTCAAGTTAGTCAAAAAGGATTAACTCTCTCTCTCTCTCTCTTTGTGTACTGATTCTCATACTGTTCGGGTAGTAATAAAACGTTCTTCATCTAGTCAAGTTTATGAAAAATGTACACTAATGATAAAACGGGCAAAAAAAAATAAATTGGCACAAGAATCGAGCAATGTCTCAAACGGAATGGAATGTCATGAAAGTTGTGTTGAATCGGTCATCTAATTTTTTTTTCTTGTTCACGGTCCGTTCACGCACATTGCCGTAATCGGTTTTATGTGTCCATCCCATTGCGCCACTTTGCTTCCGCTCACCACGTCCCAGATCTTGACTTGATTGTCGCCGCCGCCGGTGAATATGTACCGACCTTCGGACGAGAAAATGGCATCCCAATTCCAGGAGCAGCCAGTTCGGAGACAAGCCACTTGCTCCATCGTTTCCGAATTAATCACTACCACTTCCTGATCTGATCCCGACGCGACAATCCATTTTCCATCGGGACTGTATCGACAAGACAGTCCGTATCCACGTGGCATCCGATGCACTCTGTCTTCATCGCGCAGATATGCGTAAGTGCCAGTTTCCTGCTCGACGGGCACAATTGGCGATTTGAACATATCGAAGGAGTTGGCCTCCACCTGTCGGGTCATCAGATCCCAACACAGAAGACGTCCCTTGTTCGTCAGTCCGGTCAGCTTCTTGCCAGACGGATGAACGGTCAGCCTCTGCACGTGCTCCAGAATGTGCATTTTATCCGGCATCGGAAGCCGCATGAACATGTGATTGACGACGTCCCAGATATAAACATGACCGGCATTAGTCGAGATGAAAAGATCGGTCTGGTTGATGTTGGGCACAATACTGGTCACTTGCGACGGTGTGAACTGCAAAAGACATTTCAAATTACAGGAATCCACTGAATCGGACTCACGGCTAGGAGCCGATTGGCCACCAACTGGTTGTTCCTCATCTCCCAAATCCTGCAAACTCCGTCGTCTCCGCCCGTGAACATCCATCTGCCGGTAGCTTCGAACCCAACGACAGTCACGTTCTTCGGAAGTTCGATCGTAGCTTTCGGATCTTTTCCGGACGAAACGTCGTAGATGCGAACTCTCTGCCATCCGCCGACTGCGAGATCTCTGCCAGTCGAAGTGAGACTCAGCGCATTCACCTTCAACTTCTCCTTCTTTTCGTTTTAAATGTTTCGCTTACCTGCCCCTCATTGTGCGGAATCGTTCCAATGCCTTTTCCCGAATTCAGATTCCACAATCGGATCGATTGATCGTACGAAGCACTGACGAGCAAAGCGTTCGGAGTCGCGTCGAACGGCGGTGGCGGATCCATTGTGATCTGGAATGCAGATTGCTTTCGGAAACTATTCGGGAGGACAGTTCAACGAAACCATTCTGCTCCTCCACGCCATTCAGTTCGCTTCTATGGACCTGTTCATGGACCATGGGCACTCGGACAACGGCACGACCCAAATGCAAGTAATCTCATAATCGATTATGACAATTCGGTTTCTATTAAACCCACAACGGGATTAAACTTTTATACGGTTCAGACTAACCGATAATAATTAACATTATTACCTTGAAATGACCAAAACAAACGTGCATCAGGGTATGGATGGTCGGTCCTACTCGCGCGGACTATACAAGCGGGAGGAAGGGCCGATGGATGAAGGGAATCATTGCAGTTCGATCCGTAAGCGAATTGGGGGAAAGGAAACAAAAACGAGGCGGGAATTCTAGTGAGAAAAAACAAGAAGAGGAACACGCAATGGATGAGTGAGAGGGAATAAATGGATAAGGGGAGGGCCCTGAGAAACCGACTAAAAGGTCGGCATAAAACGGGAAGCGTGAAAAAATGCGGTGGCTGTTGAACTTTAGGCGAACGAAGTCCGATGGACAGAATAGGGAACGGCAAAAAGGTAGAGAAGAAGGCGGCACGATGAAAAGTCTTACAATGAACAGGAATTGAAAGAGTACACAATAAAGCAAAAGAATCACAGAAAATTACTGATGAACAGATGAGGAGGTTGATGAGCCAGGGCCGCCGGCATGTCTGCGGGAAGAGACACGAGAGACGGAGACGGCTGCTGGACGCGAAGATTCGATGAATCGACGGAGTTGAGAGACCCATCGAGCACACACTTCCGGCTGAGTAGCCATCAGCACAAGCTCGCGCGAAAGGCCAGTGTCTGAAAAAGGATCATCTCGTTTCTCTTCCTTCATTTCAAAAGCTCACATCTGCATATCGGAGTGGTTCCCTTGACAACATGCTCCTTGTGTGTCTTGAAGTGACAGTTCTTGCATTCATATGCTGGTGTTGGTCGAATCATATCGGAAAGCTTCTTTCCGCAATCATCGCAGTGCGTCCGCATGTGATAAGTGAGCTCTTGAAAGTCGTGTCGCTTCCAGCTCTCCTCGCGGTGCGACTCAATCATGGAGAGATCCGAGTTGGAAGCGTGGCGAGAACTGCTTGAGGACAGGTCGTCGTACATGATCTGCAAGACACCCAGATTCAGAATAGTTTTAGAGAATCGTGCTCACATGGAATATCTTCGGAAGTTCATTGTCTTCGACGTTCCTCAAGTCGGCGGCAGTCACATGACGAACGTGAGCCATGGCTCCGGCTTCGATGTTCAGGATGGTGGTTCCCATTTTATCGTCGGTACAGATGACGAACGCGTACTCGTTGAGAACGACAAAATTGCTGACCCACTGGAAACAGATAATTATAATTCAGATTCTGGCAGTCAGTAAACCTTGGCCTTTCGCGATTTCTTGCTCGTCTCTCTGATAGAGAGCCATCCTTGCATGTTCTGATGCATCAGAGAGGGTGGAATGCCCTCGCGGGAGTCTAGAGACCTCTTGTCCTCGTAGCGCATCTCTCCGTTTCTGTTCGGATACTCACGGAACTCCTTCAGCTCGTCTCGCATCGCTTCGCAAGTCGATTGCATTTCTTGCATTTGCATGTTGTAATGTTCGGCTTGCTGAAAACATAGAAGGTAAAGACTGATGAACTCGAACTATACCTTTTCGATCTCGTTGTACAAGGAGGCAATCCTCTTCTTCAAACCATCATTCTCTTGTTGCATACTCATCTGAAAGATTACATATTTACTTCTGTTTCATTCGTTTAACTCACAATCTCGCGATCCTTTTTGATAAGTGCTGATTTGGTCACTCCCTTCTCGCCCTTTTTGAGTGGCTGCCTCTTTGCCATTTCCTCTTCCAACTTGTTTATCACCGCCTTTTTATGCGCTGTCTCTAGACTCAACTTCTTATTCAAGTCAGCAATCGTCTTTTTGTCGTTCGATTCCTGTTCGGATGACTCAATTCGTGACTGCTCTCTGATCTCATCCAATTGAACCTCGAGATGTTTCAGTGTCTGATCCTTGTTCAAGATCTCCTTTTTGTGTCGGTTCATCAGCTCCTGTACTTCCATTTTGAGCATTCCTCTCTCTTTGTCCGCCACAAGCAGGTTCTCTTCCAGGTTCTGCGTCTTCATTCTCTCGTTATCCAACTCGAGGCGTATTCCGTCAATCTTCCCTCTGAGCCCGTCCTCCTTGTATTTCGCTTCTTCATGACTTTCCATCAACTCGTCTTGGCACAAGGAAAGGACTCGTTCGTCCGTGTTTCGGCTGTCCATCAACTGTTCCACGCGGATTTCGAGTCGCCGTTTCTCAGCCACCACGTCCTGCAGATCTCTTTCCAGCTCTTTCCGTGCCTCTTTCATGTTCTTGTAGTCGTTCTGCAGCAACTCGTAGTTCGTCTCAATACCTGCTAACTTCCTGGCCACTCTGCTCTGATCGAACTCGGCGGCCGTCCGTTTCTGTTCCTCCCTTTTCCGTTCGTCGTGAGCCTGTTCTAACTGCTTCTCGTAGTACTGCATCTTCCGTTCCCATTCCGCATCGGTAGCTTTAGCCACACTCTGCTGGAACGCTCCGTTCTCTTTCCGTTCGTCCAGCGCCTTTTTCAACTGCATCGACTTTTCAGCCTCCACGGTCTGCAACAGTTCGTACTCCCTCTTGATCTCGGCGAATGCCTCGTCGGCATCTTTCTTCTGTTGGAACACTCTTTGCGTCTCGTTCTTCTCTTGTGCCAATTCGCCTGATTTCTTCCTAAGATCTTCTTTCAGCTGCTCGCATCGGTCACGGAACTTGCTCAGTTCTTCTTCCATTCCCTTGTTGTACTCTTTCGACATTCGCAGCTCGACCGTCAATTCGTTCACTTTCGTATCCGAATCTGCTCCGATTCTCAGTTTGTCCTTGTTTTCTCTTAATTCTCTTTCGAGTTCTCCGATTTTCACCGATAGTCTAAAAAAACATTTTATACTTGTTGAAGTTATGGTGTAGAGAGACTTACGAGTTTTTCTCGCTTTCAATCATTTGTGCTCGGATGTCAGATCTGTCGATCCTCTCTTTGAGCAGTTCGAGATCTCGGTTCTTCGCACTGATCTCCATCAGTGCGTTATTCAGCTCTTCTCTGGGAATATCGTTCATCGTTGGCTGCTCAATTGCCACCGCTTTCGGTTCGACTCCGTTCTGAACAACGCGTTTGAGCAAGTTCTGAACGGGACTGTATTCATTTGAGTAGGTGAATCCAATAAACGGAAGCTGGTTTCCGTTGAACGTCTTCGGCAGCTGGAAGTCTCCGGCGTGATCTCGGTCTCTAGTCTCGATCTCCTCGAAATGAGTGGTGTCGTCGTCAGACTTCAGATCCGGAACAACTGGCGGTGTAGCTGAAAACAGAACAGAAAAGTTGGATATTCAGAAGTGAATGAGCCTACCATCTCTCAGTGTCTCGAAATTCCATTCATTATTGACAAAGAATTTTTGATTCCGAATTTCATCGACGCTGTTCTTTCCGAGTCTTTCTGGAGCCGCTGACAGGAATCTCTTGATGATGTCCTTGGCTTGTGGGGAAATTGCAGGTTCATCGGGGAATTTGAGACTCGTCTTGTGGTCCATGATGTTCGTGTACGTCGAGACGAGGGCTTCTGCGTAGAAAGGTGTCTCACCGATGAGCATCTCGTAGATGAACACTCCGACGGACCACCAATCCACTTCTTTTCCAAACTCTGCGTCTTTTCCCTGATTTTTGAGCACTTCCGGCGATATGTAATCGGGTGTTCCGACTGCCGTCGAGCATTTGACCACTCCGTTCGCATTCATTCTGACACACGTTCCAAAGTCTGCCAATTTGATGTGTCCACTTCTGGATATGAGCATGTTGTCCGGCTTCACGTCCCTGTGGATGTATCCCATGTTGTGCAAAGCGGCGAGTGCTTCGACGAGCTCTGCAGTGTAGAAACGAGTCCATTTTTCTGATACTTCGTACGAAGTCATCAGATTGACGAGGTCTCCTCCGGGCATGTACTCCATAACCATGTACAGATGGCGTGGATCCTGGAACGCGTACTGCAGTCGGACAATCCAATCGCTGTCCGCGTGAGCCATGATATCCCGTTCTTCCCAGAAGAAGGCTGAGTCTGCTCGCTTTATCTGGAAAAAGAGAATGTAATCAGGAAAAAAATAGAGGGGAAAAGCAATGACAAACATCTTGGACAAACAAAAGTAACAGAGCAACACAACACAGACCATGTCGTCCTTGTTGAGCATTTTCATCGCGTAGACAGTGTTCGTGTTGGTGTGTCGCACGAGATGGACCTCTCCGAACGCGCCCCTTCCGATCACTTTCAACTGACGGAAATCTGCTGCTTTCATGCGCAACGACGTCAGACTATCAACGATTCCTTCATCTGAAATACACAACACCGCATGCATTAGTTTTCTGCTCTCCTCGACACTTTTTGGAATCGCTTCTAGGTTTTCACAAAGAAATCAACCACAAAACAACGTCAGAAAAATTGAACATAAAAATTTCCAACTCACATCTGTTTATGAAATTTTCAACGCTTTTCATACGCTTCACAACAGGTATTTTACAGTCTATGACGAAAGCTTGAATGGCATCCTGAAACAATGCAATCGTTGCGATGAAAGATTTCCATCGGGGCCCACCAGAAGACTCTCGATGTTGACCGGCGATCTGGGGTCGACCAGCTGCTGAAGCAGTTCCTCTTGCTCCATTTTCAGCTCGATTTTCGTCCGCAAGATCTAATTTGGCAAGGCGAAAAGGAGCTGATCTCTGTAAAATTCAAAACTGAGGTGACAAGAAATGAGGAAAATAAGGGAACTCAGAGGGCGGGTCCAAAAATCGATTAACAAAGGAAAAGAATGGATGAACGTTTCCTTTTTAGAAACAAAGAAAAGCAAGAAACTTTAGAGAAGAAACGTGAATGATTCGAGAAGAATTTATGAGAAAGAAAGGGACAGAAATCAATTCAAAGCAGAAAAAGGCTATTGAGGCACATTCATTGAATCGGAATTCGATTCGTCCCGATTTCGGGGGCGGCTTCTTCCGGGAGACCATCCTCCCACTCCTTCGATCTCGCGAAACGACGAAACTTTTCTCGTTTCTCATGGGAGCCGATGGAATTAACGGTCATGAGAGACTGCAGATAACAAAATACCAATCATAACACTCGTGCTCTTATCAAAGTCTCGCTCCAAAACGATGCGAAAACAGACAAACTGAACAGAATCAGTCGACAGCTCCGTGGCCGAGAAGTTCACGCGTAGGTGCAACCTCGGCCATATGACTTCAATTGGCATTTCAAGGCCAAATATTCCGGAAAGACGTGTGTGATTCATCTGGGAAGAACTGGCAAAACGAGTCAACAAAGAAGGAAAAAGTAAATAAGATTTTTTTCAAGGAAAAGAAGAAACGTTGAGGAGTTGCAAATGTGTTAAAAGCGGGTGGGAAATCTTAGATTGCTCTCTGTTTTTGCATGTTTGCTTTGATTGGGCTGAACCGCTCGGGGAAAACAATCATAAAAGCTAGAGGAATGGGAGAAATGCATCGAAAATAGTACTATCTGAATGAAAACCGAGGGGCGAGGGCGCAAAACGACGACGATCGTTAACCGAAGTTGTGTAGTCAGAAGAAGCCGCCCGAGTAATGGACGGACGGAGACAGACGGACAGAGGAGGACAATTCGATCGTTCGCTGCTGACACCGCTCGTCTCATGAGAGCGGACAGACCGGACGACGGTCGACATGTTGCGCAGCAGCAGCAGCACCAGCGCCCAGCGCTCGATAGCGCCAAATTCAAATATTCGAACACAAGGACAGGGACTGTGTGGAGACGCAGGTGTGAGCAACAGAGGCCAGATGGCGGCCAAGACACCGGCATTCGAGGAAGTGGACGAAACGAGATGCATTGTATACGCGTGTTCGGCCGATGAGTAACACTCTCATGAGACTGCTCGTTTCTCCTTTTATTACGTTCTTATTTCATTTTCATTACTTCTCATCACCTATTAACACACGTGCGCCTGTACTAACACTTTGCATGCGATAAAAAATAATTTAAAATTTACTGCTAGTTGAGCTCTGCGAAATTAATGAGTCTTACAAAAAAACCGTACAAAATTTATATTCTAAGTATTTGAAGAAAAATGCGGAATTAGCAAAAACAATCGAAATCTGTTCAAACTAGAAAACTTGCGATTAAAATATGCGCCTTCGCTATTAAACTTAGGATAGTATTCAAAAATTTTACAGTCTAGACTAATCTGGAGTTCACAAAAGACATAGTAGGTTCGTGAGAGACTCCAATGAAATCTATCATAGCTGACCTAGATTTTATAAGAATTCGTGGCCTCAGGTAGGTTCTCACGATCACTTGTACAAGAGAGTGATAAAATGCCTTCGCTTCAACACTTGGGTTGTTAGGTTTTTAACTGACTGGGAGGTCTTAAAACAAGATGGTTCACAAGGGAACTGAAATTTCGATGCGGAATCGGACCGAAAGTAAACGGATCGAAAGAGAGACATAGGGAGGAAGATGCGGTGCGATTACGCAAATCGTGAACAACAACAACAGCGGCGTTAGGAATGCGAACAACCGTAGTTGTTTCCGAGTATTCGGAAGAAGAGTGTACTGGCCGAACGGACATACATTCAGGAAAGGGAGAGGGCGGACATCACCAAGATATGAAACTTGGAAAAATAGTGCCTAATGTGGCGGAGATGACTATCGAAATAGTGCTTTAATGAGAAGAGACGCAGTCGGCGGACATGAATCTGCGCGAAAGAGAAGAGGTCGTTTAACATTTCGAATAGTACACACTTCGGTCGCCGTTTCTTGCCAAATTTGTGAATGAATCCGAAAGGGAAGGACAGCCAAATGAGCGGCCGAAAAGGGAAAGATCGCAAGTTCAGAGCACTGGGAGAAGAGCCGGTCAGGTGTAAAAAATGCGGGCAAGGCGCCCGAAGACTCGGTCACTCAGGAGCACGGTCGGTCGGGCGGCGAGGAAGTGCGCAAACCGAGGCGTCAAGTGGAGAGCGACAAGGTGTTCGCACACACGATCCGCTTGTCGCCCAGACGATCTGCGCACCAGTGACTACTGTAGTGAGGGCCGAGTAACAAACAACAACAGTCCGCGGGCTCGTTCGGTTTTGTTTGCGATTCGGCTCGAGATTCTCCTGAATATCGTGGTGTCCTAAGACTATGAACAATGTTTCAAGTTGAATTGGAATGTGATCGGAGTGAACCAGAAAACTAAAGAGTTCAAGATCTCACGATCAAGAGAGAGGGAGGGAGATAAGAGAGATAAGATGAGGAATAAGAAATGACTTTTTACGAATAACTATTTACAGCACATTTATTGTCTCTGCAAAAATTTTTAGGAAAAGAAGGAAATACTTGGAAGTTCGCGAAAAAAAGAGAGGAAAACTGAAAAGTTTGCTTTTCAAATCAGCTGCATTAGAGCGCAATTGCATCGTCCACCCTTCGCGCCAAGTCCGAATTTTATTTTCGATTCTCGCACCCCTCGTCTCAGTTTCTCGCTCTACTCTATTTTACTAACCCGAAATAAATTTTGTAAAACTCGTAAGTTACCCACAAATATCTTCCTAAACTTCGAGCACTAATCTTTCAGGAACTTCAATCTGTTTCTCCCCGACGCCGCCAAAACTCTGTTCTTCGACGACTTTGACCCTTTCTACAAAGGTGAGTATTTGAGCTATCACGGTTTCTTACAATGCATAAAATCTCAAAAAAGGCTATTTTTGCACGAAAACTTGTCAGAAACGTTGTCGGAAAACTGAGGGAGTAGGTCATTTTCCGATATTTTCGGAAGGCCGAACAATATAATTAGGGGGTCTGAACCTCGAAACTACTACACTTAATCGTCTCGAAACACGAAAAAACGGCCAAAGTTGTCAAGAGGTCAAGAATTTGTTCATTTGGCCCCTCTTCGAGTGTTTTCTCAGTCCGAGAACAATCCGGATCTGATCTGCCTGAGAACTTTCAGGTTTCTCAGACATCTCCTGCTCACTGGAGTCTTCTCTTTTGTGAAAAGCATTGCCACGTGTCGAGGGAATCCTGTCTGTTGTCCGTCTCTGATTGCTGCGCCGTTCCGAGTGTTCAAACAGTTTGTGGCTCTTCCTGTCGGCCGATCCAGTTCATTGTCTCGCTGCTTCCAATTCATTCTCTTGTTTTCCTCTATCATCTTCTTTCCTTCTTCGTACTCAAAAATCAATCAATTCCTTTTTGCTCTCTCCCCATAAACTCCCACGATCCATCGGTCACTCAGCACTCCTTTATCACTTTTCTTCCCTTTCGCCGTCCGGACAAATATACTCTCCATCACAATGCTTATTATTGTTGCCTCTCTTCTTTTCTCCTTCTTCTTGACATTGAAAACAGCCAAAGACTGAATAGGAAGTGCTTCAAAAATAGTTGTTGAAATGAGTGATTGCTCCCAAAATGTTTGTTTCGTCGAGCCTCTGCCACCCGCACGCCCTTCCTCTTTTCCCTTTTATTTCTCTATCTTACCTCCCAATTTCCTTTCATTTCGGATAATCTACCGGTCCCTTCCGTTCTCTGCGTCTCTTCGACCTCCGTACTCTCTCGCCTCTTTCCGAACATAACCTCATTTTCAATTTCAAATTCAACCGAACGAAAAGAAGGGAAAAGAGAGATTTCCGTATTTGCAACATTTCCTTTCTGATAGTCATCTGACGGCTTCACCCGGATTAGTCTCCCTACCGACAGGTCACCACTGACCAATTTCAATAACAGGAGTGTCCTTCAAAAATATCATTGACGTTTTGCATGTGTCCGTGCGAATATATTTCGCTGAAGTTGCATTGTTTGAGCAGGTGTCCGCGTGCCCATTGGCTTCCAATCCGGCTACTCGTACTGCTCCTTCCCCCGCCCAAAACTCTTCCTTCCGCCTCCCTAATTCGGCCTCTTTTGCTGCCAATGCTTCTCATTTCGTCGGTCCCCACTGCTCGCTCTTTTTGTTTCGTTTTTTTCCGTTTTTCGCGGCAGCTTCTCACCCGCAAAAGTCAATAAAAAACATGGGAATCCCAGCTCGCTTTCCCCATTTTTTCATCTTCCTCCACAATTTCCTTTTCTGTGGTGCATAATGCGTTTTATGGAAAACGGCACGTCATTCATCACAACAAAATTGAAGAAGAAAGCGAAAAGAATAGAGCGAAATGGATGATTCAGACGGCAGAAAAAAAACATAAGAGAAAACGGGTGGATCGGCGAGCTGTTAAAACAGAGAAGGCTCGATTTCGAGTGCCCCAAACACATTCACGCGAATGGATCCTATTACGAAACAAGGGAAAAGTGGCTAGACAGCGGGGTATGAAGAACACTTCAGATTCGTATTTAGTCTCAAAATTTCTCGCTTTTATGAGATCAGGAATGAGTGAATTTTAGAACAGAGTAGAGGTTTCTGAAACAGTTCAAATTGTCAATTTCTCCTTTCCCTTCCGTGTCCTAATTCGAGTAAATGGTCGGCTAATGGAAGTCTCCACTCGGTTCTCTGCGTTCAATCCCCCGCTGATAACTGATTCTCTGATAAAGTTTCCTTCTTTGCCCCCACTGATCACATTCGTCTCCATTTGCCATTTCAACATCTTCGTCTGCCGTCTGTCTGTTACACCTCCGTTTCCTCTGGACTCCGCCCCCTTCATTGCCTCACGCGCCCTCCGCTTTCCCCCCAAACAAACCCCGTTTCTGACACACTTGTTTCGTCCATGGCCTCATCTTTCATGCATTCATCATCCCATTTTCAGATCATTTGATGATCGCCCAGCTGAAACAGACGCTTCAGCAGAATGCGAACGCGAACGCGCCGAAGAGCGTAGAGAAGCCGTTGGCCGAGACGAGCATCAAAGACCGGCTCCGCGCACTCAATAACGTGAGCTGGGAAATGCATAGATGAACATGGAAAACCGAAAATATTTCAGAGTGCGAATCAGTGGCAACAGCGGGCTCCCCGGCCACATCCACCAGCCCCTCAACGGCGGTCCAGCTCGAATGCGCTCAAAGATCTTCCGGTCCTTCAGAAGCTGCAACAATCACAACATCAGAAGGAGGCACTGGAGAAACGTGACTCATCGAAAACATATGACATCACCAGCGGTCTGAAGAAATTCTTCGGGAGCAGTGCCTCATCGTCGGCATCACGAGGACCTCAAAATTTCGATTCGAACGAAATAGATTTAGACGCGATAACGGCGAATGCACGGCCAGTGTGAGTGCCGAACGAATTCCCTCTTCTCAGCATCTAAACTTCGTTTCAGTCTGAAAACAGTTTGTCGTCCCCGTGCTCCGAACAGAAAGAAGGCATCGCAAATGGCGGCGTTCGACGAGCGAATCAGACTGGAGTCAGTCAAGATCAACGAAGACGAATTCGTCGGAGAAGAAGAGGAACCGGAGAAACTGGAGACACAAGCACAAGCGATCGCCGCACTGAAAAGCGCCAAAGAGCTTCTGAAGAGTCCTACGAAGAAGTCGTCGTATCCGGAAGTGATGCTCATTCAAATCAGAGGCTCCAAACACACCGACGTCCGTCTGGTCGCTCCAACGATGTCTTCGATCCACGAACATGCCTGCTTCGTCGTCGTTCATCAGAAGCATCTGATGAAGTATGAAGGTGCAATGGCCAACATTCTCGAAAAAACGAAGGCCGCTCAGCTGTGCATCGAGATTCAGGGAAAATCTGATTTGAACTGTGCTGCGGATGCAATTGTGACCGTCACGGAGAGCTCGAAGAGCACCCTCTCGAAACTGTTGTTCTGCTCAGAAAACGGGAATCCATCGATGAACAGTCAGCTGATAATGTCCTCGGAACCGTTCGAATTTATCGCTGCCAAACTGAATCTCGTGCTCCGCGTCGCCGATGACCGCAGTGCTCAAACGTATTCGCGCAGAGAACGCTTGTCCGTTGAGATCCTTCAGCCGAGTGAAACGCTCATTCTGGACTTTGGAAGTGAGATTTACGTGTGGACTGGGAGGTATTCGAGCAAAGTGAATGCGGCGTACGCGTTGGAATATGCGAAGCAGCTGATGGAGAAGCCGGTGAAGAATGGGAAGACAATTCTGGGAGATTCCGAATTCGGCGAAGAGGAGAGAAGACCCGAATGGACACTTTTCCGGAAGATCCATCAAGGAGTCCTCGTAAGTCTAATCCACGTTGCCAATCGAGTATAGTACTTTTCAGGATACCTTGTTCAAAGCAAAGTTCGCCGACTGGCCAGAGAACCATGAAGTGCTCACAACGTGCAGACCGAGACCTCTCTTTTCGACCAAAAAGTCAGAAATGAAGACGTATGAAGACGTAAAAGTGGCTAATCAAGATGAAGAAGTAGAGGAGCTCGTTCGGAGAATGTTGGCGGAGCCGGAGATGGAGCCGATTATGATGCTAGAGGATCAGGAAATCGACAGACGTATGCACGATGTGATCACCGAAGACAAGTCGCTGTGGATTCTGAGAGGAGAGATTCTGAAGAGTATTGAGTTCACGGAACAGTTCGACTCCACGAGATGCTACGTTCTCCGCTGGAAATACAGAATCCAAAAGTCGGGAGTGCGTCGAATCAGAACAGGAAAAGAAGAGGAACGAGAGACAGGACGGTCTCGTATTGCCTTCTTCTATTGGCTCGGCGAGCACACTTCTCCTAAGCAGCACGGCCTTTGCGCCCTCCGCATCAAGAACATTGACAGGGACAACAGCCCGAGAATCCGAGTGGCCGACGGTAATGAGCCCGCACTCTTCCTGGCTCTTTTCGAGGGAAAGTTTCAAGTGAGCAGGGACCTCGCGGAAGATAAGCCTCTTCGCGTATTCGTTGTGATCGGAGCGAACGCAGAAGAAACCAGTCTTCGCGAAGTGGTCGATTTGGAAGTGAAACTGCGCTCGCACGCTTCTTACATCGAAATGAAGAACAGTATTCCGAACATAGTGTGCGGTTCGAACTGCTCTCCGGAACAAGTCCGTTTCGTCCTAACGCACGCTGAAAATCTCCTCCAGAAGGCGGGACACTCCGGGAAAGCCGCGGTCGAGGTGGAAGGAGACGTGGAGGAGCGTAAATGGATCCATTCGACGGGAAGAAAACGGGCGATGCGGGTGTGGAGGATATTCGAGAACGAGGCAGAGTCGACAAATCATCTGAGTGGCCACAAGGACTGCGCATTCACATTCTCTCAACAGGTCTCCCAGTTTCAGTCAGTCTGTTCATTTATGATTTCAGATTCTCACCGAAACCATCCTTATTGATGTGGGAGAAGCGCTCTGGTTGTGGTCAGAAGACGTCATAACAACATTCGCTCTGAAAGTGGCCAACAAGTATTGGGAAAATCGAGAAGGACCCGCCAAAGTGGTATACAATGGAGCCGAACCCGAGAAGTTTCAGGCGCTCTTTTCGAATTGGGAGACCGTCGATGTCGAAAATCGGTTGGAGCCGCGGGATGTGAAAGAACTGTTGGCAGAGAGGTGCAGAACGTTTTCGCTTCACGAACTGAAGGAACGCACGAATCTTCCCGCCGGAATGGACATGCGGAGACTGGAGAGCTACTTGACCGACGAAGATTTTCGGAGAGTGTTCGGCATAGAGAGATCCGAGTTTTATGCACAGAAGGCGTGGAAACAGAACGAAGCACGGAAGAAAGTTGGCCTTTTCTGAAGTCGCCTTATTCCAACTACTGTCTCACACAATTTTATCTTAACTTCTTCTTTACTACTCCTTGCCATTGTATTTCTTGTATAGATTGCCTGAAGAATAAACGCGTGTATGTAAATTTTTCCGGTTCTCCTTCATTGAAAGTGAAATGTGTTCGTGGTTTCAGCATACTTTGAACTAGAAATCAATCTCAAATTGTCCGAGAAGGGTGTGCAACTGCGCTCTGTTGAAACGCGCGAAATCGTGCGTTCAAAAATTTTCTCTGATAGCTGTCCCAATTGAATTTTGCCAATTCAATTTTCGAGGTTTATGCTTCTTTCTAAATCAGATTTCCCCGAAATTGAGTTCTTTTTGCAGCGACTACTAACCATGTGGAACGAGACGACCGTAAATGACGAGAACGGAGCCGGATGGGCTGGAGGGGAGACTTCTTTCGTAACCGATAAGAAAACTGTAAGAAACCCATATCATCATCATTCTTACAAGACTTTTTGAAGGTTTAATAGTCTTTTTTCATTTTATTATATTTTCCTACTCACGCGAGGTAAATACGTTATGAGAAACAAGAGTTCGATAATTCAATTAACCGTCGCCAAATCCAATACATCCGTGACAACCTTCGTTTCTGTGCGTTTTTCTTTTCTTATTTCTACCATTGCACGTCGATTTGTAGGAGAGAAGGATTGGGGTGATATGATAGGATTTAGTCGGAATCTGTTGGAACTCAGACTCACCATCCCATTTACGAGTTTTACGACCATTCTCAAACATTTTCTCAGGACACGAAAGCCACGTCGCTCGGAGACAGACTTCCAGTACCGGTGACCATCACAGACCTCAATGAGAACTTCTCCGCGCAGGATGACAAGTACATCATCGGAAAGTTCCGATTCGCGACGGTCAGAGCTCTTGATCATTTGTTTGATCCCTCTATTCATCCATTGTCTTTTCAGGTGATGACAGTTGGAATTGTGAAGGATATTACCGAGGACGGAACTTCCCACTCGTACAACCTGCAAGACCCGGAGAATGCCGACTTTGAATACCGTGTCACTAAGTACAGCAGCACCGATGGATCCACTTTCGATCCATCGACGATCGTCGAAGGAACTCGCGTGCGTGCCATTGGAAAACTGAAGGGATTTGACGGCGCGAATAGTTAGTAATCTGAAATTTTCGAAAAAAAAAAGTGTTTTTTGCAGTTGTGATGTTGTTCAACATCGTTCCGATGCCAGACGACAAGGAGTACACCATCTTCAAGTTGGAGGCTAAGGTCGCTCGTCTCTTTTTCGTCAAGGACATGAACGACAAATTGAAAAACGAGTACGCTTCCAGTGGCTTCCGCGGCATGTTGGCCCCACCAAAAGGTCGCTTTGGAGGACAGAGCAACTCGCAAAACTCGCAAGCATCGGACACCAAGGAGAGATTGTATCCGTCGAGCAATCAAGCTCCGCTGAGCATGCCCAAGAAGGTCGAAAATGTCGGAGAAGTTCTCAAGGACCGCATTCTGGCTGTTCTTAAAGCCATTGATGACGACCAGGCCCGTGAAGAGGGCTCCCCGATCGCGTGGATTGCCGAGCAAGTGCAGGAGAACGACATGAAGCTGGTGCGCAACACGATCGCCGATATGATCGAAAGGGGATTCATCTTCTCGACCTTCAGAGAGGAGTGCTACTCGATCCTCTGAGCAATACTCAAAAACATTTGTACCATGATGATCATTCATTTATTTAAAAAGTTCACTTTGATACTCGAAGCAGTAAACGTTTGAAACAACGCCAGCTCAGAAGCGATATTATTCAGAGAAAGTGGTGCGAATTCATTGTTTAGAAGTGCAGAGAAAGCAAGCAGAACGGCGAATCACAGGTTAACCCAGGCGATTGAAGACACTCTTAGCTACCTGAAAAATGAAAAAATGAAAAACCAGAGAGATGAAGAGAAGGGGTGGTAGGCTCTAGGGGTTAGGGCGAAAAGAGGGATCAGTCCGATTGCCTAGCTCTCAATAATCACATTTTCAAGGAAAACACCATTGTCAGGAACTGCTCGTATCCGATCGTAATCACTCCGTCGCGGTCTGTGTCGACATCTCTGAAATCGAGAATTCAGTTTATCCATATAATCGTTCCGATTAAATTTACCTGAAAGCGGCAGTGAGCGTTTGAAGGACGACGCACAGTTGGATGAAGTCGTCGAAGTTGATGCGATTGCTGTGACTGCGGTCGAATTTGTGCATAAGTATCGTGTAGAACTGGCCGGAGAGTCGGTATCCTTTAAACAAGAAGGCAATCAAAAAAAGAGGGAAAACACGGTTGACTCACCGAACTGGGTGAGCGCGTTCGTCAGCTCCGTCTTGTCGATGTTTCCAGATCCGTCGGTGTCGAATCCGCGGAAGCAGTTCGTCCAGTCGTTAATGTATCTCCACAGAGCCTGAAAACAAGGTATTCCGATTACTCTGGTAACTCGATTTCAGTCTAATTAGACAAAAAAGTAGTGCAATTTGAAAAAAGGTTATTTTTAAATCTAATTAGATGAATTACGAATCTAAACAAAGTCTAGTTACACAGAAAATATTGCTACAATCTAGACAATTGCAGTTTAATTAGAAAAATTTGCAATCTACATGTAGAAATTTTAGATTACAGGTAAAGTTTAGATTGCTGTGCCCTATAAACCTGAAACTCGCTGAAATTTATGGCTCCGTCTCCGTTCGAATCGAACATTCCGATCATGAGACGGCACGTTTCCGGGTTGAACGGATTCCACGTTCCGTTAGAAAGAGCGCGCTGCAGCTCATCCGCACTGATTTGGCCGGATCTGCAGGGGAAAATCAATAGATAGACAAGGGACGAGAAGACGGAAAACTGACCGGTCTTTGTCGACGGAAGAGAAGATTTGTTGAAGATTCGGCTGTTGGAAAGCCATCGAAAAGAGCTGCAAATGGCGAAAAGATTCGAAGTGAAAGTTAAAGTGGCGGGAGGGATTCAGAAGAAGACGCAGACTGATATACAAATGTGCGCTAAAGAGGGCGGGGCCGTAAACAGTGGAGTGACGTCACGGCCTGATGATTCATCGCTCTCTTCAGGGGATACGATTGTGAAATAAATAAGTAATCAGTCGACAAATACTCGTCGTCAATGGATAATATCCGATTTCATCAGATCTGTGACGTGGCGCGTCCATTTGTTCTCGGAACACTTACTTCCGGTAACCGTACGTAGGTGTGCGGTCAACACAGTCATACTCATAAAGAAATGGATCCATGATAAGATAATCACCACACTTTGTTCTTTTACTATATTACGGAAACAGAAAGGAGACGACGAGCAATATGAAGCGAAAGGGGCGGGAAGACATGCTTTTATACAGGACGAATGTTTTTCTACAGAATATATTGAGATTAAAAATAACAAAAAAATGATTAAAGCCCGTTTTTTATTTTGAATATACAATGCAATGGGATTCTATTCTAGATTCTAAATTTGGCGCCGGCTGATGCAGACGCAGTCGCTTGCCCGTTTGTTGCTTGGGAATTGGATCGGGAGAACGAGGACATTTGATAAAACTGCTGAGGATGGGGCATTCCGTTATCGTAGAGACCGGCCGAATCGAGTGATTGTCTGCTGCCCATTGATCCGTTTATTCGCTGCTCGGCCACTGAAGGGGCGGTCGGAGTGGCTGCCGTGATTTGCGAAGATCGTCGAGCCGGCGGCGGCGGACGTGAAGCAGACGCTGAATATTCGGATTAACACATGGAAATTGGTCTGTGGACTCACTCGTTCTCATTCTAACTTGCTGATTCTGGATTTGATTGGCTGGTGGCGGATGGGAGAGCACTCCGTAGTTGGACATTCCCGAAGTTCCGAGCGTGGCCACCGAGACTCGTTTAGCCGGATCTATCGTCTGCTGAGCTGCATACTCTCCCGCGTGTGACGATCTTCTTTGTATCATTGCTGCCGAAGCGGCCGGCGTTGCGCCGTTCTTCTGGCCAGATATGTGCGATATTTCGTGTAGGAAATATCTCGTCGGATCTTGCACTGTGCAATAGTTTTCCAGATCGCTTCCTAACTGGTCTATGTCTCGGCACGTCTCCGAGATGAGAAAGGCACTCGACGTGGCAGAACTTCCCGAGGACATCGCAGGCTGACCTCCGGAAGACGTGGCTGGAGTGGCCGGATGGTAGACTGTTGGGGTGGCGCCGATGCATGAAGAGGTATTCTGAAAAGATAGATTTTCAGTGAGGTTGGATAGACAATTGAAACTCACGAAGGATTCGAAAGAGAGGTTCTGTGGTCGTGGAATGCCAGCTCCGTTCTGATGTTGGCTTCTCTGATGCATGTATTGCTGATAGGCGGGCGGCGGATTCGAATGCGTCCCGTTACTGACCCCGGAATTGGTTTGGGCCACAGACGGATGATGTCCGTTCTGTTGATATTGGGCCATGTCGGTGATTGTGTTCGAGGAAGAGTTGCCAGTTCCGTTCCCCATCAGATTCAGATAAGTGGAAGAGCCGTCCGTGTTGGGAGATGACATCGAGAAGTGACCGATGCTTTTTTCACTGTTTCTCCGTTGCAAGGGAGGCTTAGAATATCTTGTGGAAGAGGAGATCACTGAGCTGGCCGAGGAATCCAACGCCGTGTTGTTCAGAAGATTTCTGGCGCAGGAGGTGGAGATGGACCTCGTCGCTGCGAGAGATCCGTTCGTCGTCAAAGTGTGCATTCCGTCCTCAGAAGAGAAGTTGCTGGCCGGAGTGGTGGCTCGGGTCGAAAGATCCCGGATGGATCCCATGCACGAGTAGCCGTCCTCACTGGCTCTCCACTTGCTGCCTGCTTGTGCGAGACACTGTTTCCACGCAGAATCTGGACCCTGGGCAATATCGGAAACGATGGAAGACACGAGCTGTTCCGTGTCCACATGCTTCATCGTGCTGTCCAGATTCTCAACGACTTGTCTCAGATGGGCTCCCTCGTCGAGCATGTTCATCTGTGCATTTAGAACAGGCATCAGAGTGCCTATGAAGAACGAGAACTGAGTCCTTTGCTCCGTGAGAACCTTCGTGCAAATGTCCCTCTGCTCGCTCATCGCCGTCACGTCGGGTCTCTGCTTCCGCGATCTGACCTTCTTCACGTGCTTCGCCGCCAACTTGTCCATCTCCTGACATCTTCCTTTCCAGTAGTTTCCTCTCTGCTGCAGGCTCAGGGACAGTTCCTCGCACAGTGCATCTGCCCACGACCTCATTCTGTTCTCAATGGCTCTCTGCTTTATGCACACTCTTGTCACACATGCGCCCACATCTCTGGATGCTCCTGTAAAGGTGATCTTTTGAGAGAAGAGGGAAGGATTACGGTACCTTTGAGGTTGTTCGCATTGTCGCACACTCCTTGCATGGCCTCTGTGAATGCCGAGAGACATTGTGCCGTTGCTCTGAGCTGTGTCCCGAGCTTTTGTGCCTTCTGACTCAGGGAATCCCATCCGGGATACGTGTGTTTCATGTCGTGAACCACGCTCTGGTAGAGGGTCGTCAGCAGGTTGAATTCGGCGTCCGGGTCCATTCTGCAAATGCATCATTTCGGTCAGAAGAAGCGAAATAAATGTGAGTGTGTGTGCATCACACTCCAAACTTTTTGGGGAGCATTCGTCAGTGATGAGACGAGCCGATAAAACGGACAAATGCACCACAAAAGAGATGTCGGAGAAGGGAGAATCAATGAGGGAGTGTGAGATGTAGAGAGACGCAGAGAAACAGTGCGGCGTGTTATGTAAATGTGACGAGAGAGCAGGCGGAAAGATGGATAAAAAAACTGAGCAAGAAAGTCCCAAAATCTCGATCCCGTGGGAAAGGAATCGAAGAGCACTATCACTCACTATCACTCAAACGAAGAGTAAAAACATATCACTTCGTACAGCGCGGAGACGAATTGATATGAAAAACATAAAAGGACCGATCATCTCTGCGTCTCTGGCTCTCTATCGATTACACGGTGCACAGTCATAAAGGTGCCGCACGAACTTTCAACTGTAAATGTCAAAAAGCAGAAAGAAGAACCGCCGATTGAGTTGTACAATATAGAAGAAGACGAAGAAGGAGAAGAACGAATGATAAACAAAACCGACCATGAGGGGCGACCAAAAAGAACTGCTAATGCTCTGGTAAGCCGGTCGGGAAGAAAGGAGGGGCTCTACTAATTCTACGAGTAAATAACAGTTTCACTGGTTTGAGTAGCAAAATAATATGGTTTTCGTTTGAAAATGATGGAAATACAAAAAAGAAAGCGCGTCCGTGTTGATCGTCACATCCAGAATCTGTTTGCATAGGCTGGAGGTCTCACCTAAAGAGATGTACAATGTAATATAAATAAAGGATAGTACGCGGAGAGAAGCGGCAGGCATCGAGAGACCTCCCAAAGAGTGCCAACAGGAGGATCGAGGGGAGCCACGAGCCGTCCTTCACGCACAGCGCTCCGGAAATGATAGGAGCCCCCGTGTGCACACGCTGTTTCTGGGGAACTGTGCGCAAACAAGTACGCCAAGAACCCGATACGAGCCGGCGGAGAGCGGCAGAAAAGAGGAACAATGCGGTCACGGGTCACCAGGCGAATGCACTCCGAACGGAGAGAATGGGTACGCATTACGGTCTCGCATTTCATCAAGGCAAGTTCGCAAATGTGAATCTGGTTATTCGACAATAAAAATGCACATGGCGAGCAGTCACAACTTGTTGACTAGTCATTCTAGGCACATCCAGTGTAATGGAAGAGAATACTTTTCAAATAACGGTTTATAGTCCTCATATACTGACATTTATTGTATTGGTTTGGTTCATTGACAGATTTGTCATAAAAGTTCTCTGCAAAAATTCAAGCTAACCGCTCCTTTTTTAATTGTTTACATAGATGCGTGCATAATAACGGGGGAGGCGGTCTATCTATGGTTGCAAAAAGGGGGAAAAGGGGAATTAGTCAAAACAAAAAAGAGCATTTTGGTTTTATGTTGCAAGAGAAGAAAAAAAATGTCAAAGAATAGATTAAAAATTTCGAGTAGCCGCGGGCATCTCGTGTCCGTTTTCTTCTACTCTTTCCTCCTATTACATACACATCACTGAACTCATTTTCTATTACTAGAAGGCGCAAAAAACGGGGTCCGAGAACGAGAAGCGGCGGAAAGAAAAAGAAGAAGGAGAAGTACGCCAAAAACGACTTCTTCTTTCTCTCGAAGAGGCCGTTTCACTACTGAGAACACAGGGGACGTCGACAAATGCGACAAATTTGACAAGGAAACGGCGGGAAGTCGGGGTGGTCAAAGAGAGGCAAAAAAGGAGGATGAAGACGGGACTGAGAGTCGCCGGCGCCCCGAGAGCCACTCCCTAAACTTCTTCTTCTTCTTCTCCTTTCCCCGTCTAAGTTGGCCAATTTTTGGGGCGATGAGCAGAAATGAGATGGACACAATCACGATTGAAGCACGAGGAGAAGAAGAAGAGAGACGAGGAGAAGATGTCCTTCGGCAGACAGAATTCATAAGTTTTGGATAAGGGGGTCGAGAAGACGAAATCGAATCAGTGAAAATGAGTTTTCGAGAAACGGCATTAAGGGAATGTGTTCGAAAGGAAACCAAAACTGAAAGCATGACAAGCTTTTCTTGATTGTTTTCTTTTCCGCAAAAAAAAAGAGAACGCGGCGGGAAATGAAATTCTGATGAGAAGAAAAACAGTAATGAAAACATATGAAAGGTTCCGATGTATTCAGACGGTGAGAAACGGCGAAACTATTCGGAAGACCCGTAGATTGAAAGAGGAAAGACTATCGTCTATTCATTTCGAGCGAGTTTCTGCTCAAGTCTTCTCAAGTGTTTTGCTCAAGAGATGACGGGCATAAAAGAATATTTGACCGGTGTTTCAGATGAGAGAATGCGATTTTTCATTCAAATCCTCCATATGAATGCATTGAATTGCAAATAATCTTCGTGAGAACCGAAAGAAGAAGAAAGCAGCCGAAAAAACGAAAAAGAGGATCAGTACAACAAAGTAGTGCAAAGCAGCCGAAAGGGTATGTTTCCGGTTCGAATGAATTCGGACAAGATCGAAACGACGAAGGCAAAACAGCGACGGCCAATTCAAGGTTATTGCACCGGGAATATTATGCAGATGTCGTCGAGAATCGAGAAACGAGACAAAACTTTTCCGAGAATTCGCCACCCTCCTATTTATTTGTGTGGTCGTGTAAACAATTTCAGACCCGTCGGCCGTTCATTAATCTTCCACCAATCCCCTTCAAATAGGGTCGTATAAACACGGAAATTCGAGCTCTGTTACTCTCGAGAAGTCGTTGTTTCGAAATGCTGAAACAAAGAAATTTGAGCAGAGCATGTGGTTTCCTGCTCGAAAGAGCCATTTTTGGAATCAAAATGACACGACGCAACGTGCAATTTGGATGGCTGGAAATCAGAAAACAGTTTGGAAAAGAGCAGAATGGGCGAACCGGGATGTGTTGAGGGTAGAGAAGAGAACAAAGGAGGTGTGAACTTCGCATTCGAGGGCGGCTGAGCACACAATCATTGTTGGGAATCCTCACTTTATTCTCAAAGTTTATGAAGGGGAAAGAAAAGGGAAAATTGAATTTAGCGAAAGAAAGAGGAGAGTTCTTCTTCTTCTCGTTCGTTCCGGACAACAATGCGTGGTCGCACCCGCTCTCGTTCATCCAAATATGAAATGGCTTCAGTGGAAAAGGCAAAAAAAACGGGCGGGGGGCGGTCGTTCAGTCCCTATTCACCTGTCAACACACATTTGTCTCGGCACCAATTTTAGGTATGTGTGGGAAAAGGAAGGACCCGTTCTCACTCCTCGTTTTTCGTCTCCAACTGACTGAGCAAAATTTAATGCTGGAGCACAATGAATCTTTTGTTGCGAAGTGGAGAAAACGAGGAGCAAAAGAAGAGAAGAGGAAGGGAGGATAGTTGGCTACTAATGGGTTTCGCGGCTGCTAATATAAACAACGGCCTCTCGAAACTTTTCACCGATGTCTTGCCGTCGTCTTCTGGAGGAAGAACAAGTCACCTTATTCCTCCCGTTTCTACAGCTGTCCGCGCGTAAAATAACAGCTGTCGTCGCGGAAGGTCGCAAGCAATACTCAGATAAATGGGAGAGGTCACCTGCGGAAGAGGTCCAAGCCTATAATTTGCAGGAATAAATGCGTAGGCGGCAGAGAAAAAGGACTGCCACGTCATGCGCCAAAGCTCCGATTGTTGGTAGTTCGGATTGGGAAAAGAGGTGGGAAAGAGGTGGAAAAAGGAGGATAGTGGGGTGCGGACGTAAACATTACACATCCGAGCGGTGTTCGGACATCTGTCCTGCATCTCAAAAGGACACGTAAGGGGTGCGGCCAGACTCCTCATTAAAAGGAACCGAGCGGGGAAGGACGCATCGATCACACAGGAATCCACCTGCTTCCACTATTCCAGATGGAAAACGGTCTCTTTTCGCATGCATTATAATATGGACATACATTGGCAATGATGACTAGTACCACGATTCGTAATGCAAAGAGTTTCAATTAAACCTGTGCAGAAAGCGGGCGCCGACGATGAGATAGCGGGCGCCGCCATCAGTCGAAACGAGGCGGATGCAACACAAAGTAGTTTAATATGTACTATGGATTCGTCGCCGATCGAACAGATCCATTCGATTCTTTGGAATCGCAGGAGAGGAAAAAGCGAGGAAACGGATAGGCCGCGAGTATGATGGACGCAGGAGAACAACTATATATCAACATGTACGAGCGGTCGGCACTAGGCGTGCTGGTGGACAATGGGAGAAGTGGAAGAAGAAGAAGAAGAAGGAAGAGAAACTGATCTAAAAGATGGAAATGCGCTCAGTTGATAGTAAGAAAAAGAGATGCACGTGATCTCACAGAAATATTATCTTCACGGCCAATTTCCTCGAAAACTGAAAATTGCGAAATGAAGGAAGCAAGACGGCCTAAATGATGATACTCGGACACCGAACAAAAAGTTAGATTTCTCCTGTTGCAATCAGAATCGGCAATCAAAACATCAGCCTCTATTTTGACAGCTCAAATTGATACTACATTTCGTAGAGAATCCTCTGTGAACAGAAAAACATAATTATTTGGGAAAGAACAAATCAAACTTGAGAAAGTACAACGCGAAGGTCGAGAGGTTTGGGAATATTACATAAGATTAATTGGAAATTGGCGGAAGACCAGCGGGAGACTTCGATTAGCGGGCTGCTGCCCAATTTGAATTCATACTCAACGAAGATTTGAACTGATTTTAGCGGCTAGGGAGGATTACCCGAGTGGGCGCCATGCCTATCCGACGGAACACTATTTTTCGAGGTCATCTGACGCGCAGGCTGACGGACATTATATGAATGGGAGTAATTAGGCGAGAAACGCGTATTGACTCGAACAGAGGTACGATTTCACCTACTACGAGTAAATAAGCTTGCCCGGCGAGCACATTAATTGAGTCGGCGACCAGCTCACGTAACAAATTGAGGAGACAGATGGGTTGGAGGGAGACACCTTGGCAGCTCAGCATCGCAAATCCCCAATTTATTCACTAGGTCGAAATGCGGACCCGAGCATTGAATGTGAAGTACGCGGCGAGAACGTTTTCGTCTTCTTGGAAAATGAGCAGATATTCTTATTTGACAGAGAACAGTGCAATGACGACGACGACTAAAAATTGCTAAAAACATTCATTGATGCTGATGCACAAAAAGGACAGTAAAGTATATTTTCGAGGTCCGATGGATAAGTGAGGCACGATTGGTGGTATCATCATAATGCTTAGAAGCAGAGAAGCGGGATGACCACGAGTAGCTTGACCGGAAACAAGTGGACAACGCACAACGGGTTCCGCAACGACAGATTCCAACCGGAAATGCGTCTGAAAACTGTACAATTGTTGGCTACTACTTTCTTCTGACAGCTCTTCTCGTTTTGCATCAAATAATTTAAAGACTAACCAAAGTCTATCGCTCCGTCGACACAGATCAACATCTCGAATTCGTACATCGCACCATGGCGGTCTTTCAATGGCTGATTGATGGCGTTGACAAACGGATTGTCGAATCCATAGTATTTGGAATACTATTCATTTTTCGAGTGATCGATTTGCAGACAGTGAAACAACGACTCTTCTAGCCGGAAAAAGAAAAAAAAATCATTACGAATTAGTTTCATCGAACTAACGAACTCTCGTGCAACGCCGGAAAAAATTAAAGGCTGCTAGAATTTCTCCTCATTGCCTTTAATTCTGTTCAGCACAAAAAACGGCAAAAAATCTGTTTTTCTATTGACTTTTATGCCAAAAAACAGATTTAACCGTAAAAATCAAAATCAGAGTGCATTCGCTTTCAAAAAAAGGCTATTGTGAGAGAGAACATGTTTCTTTCATTTTTCCAATTATTCTTGCACAAAAGTTTAGTGTCAAAACCTTTTTTTCAGCGGCTCTTTCTTTGAAATTTCTCGATTGCCGCCAACTCCGAGCAGCTGCCTCGATTTGAATTGCGCGCCGGTCGCGTTGTCGCTGCGAGACCCGGCGGATGGCTACGGTCGCACTCACTGGAATCCTAAATTATTTTTCTCCGTTTCACCACGCACTGGCCAACACTTGTATTTTTCTCGTCGTTTTTCAATCCAGTTCTCCTATATTTTTGGTTATTGGTTCAAAAATTCGAATTTACTTTTTTGCAATTCGTTCCTGATGACTTCTTTCTTACGGACTTTTATGCTGGTTCCATAATTTTTTCTAATTATTCATTTTCCAGGCTTCGTTCACGGACACCCGTCGCGGAGCTAGTCAAACATGAGAGAGAAGGTAAAATTATTCGAATTTCTACAGGCGTATAATTTATTCTTTTCAGTGGCGTAAGAAGCGTATGCGTCGTCTGAAGCGCAAGAGGAGAGCCGCCAAGAAGTAGACAATCTGCCTTGTCGTCTCCTACAATACGTTCAATTTTGCTGTCAATCTGCGAGCCCGACTTCACCGTCTTTTCAACGATCGTCAACGGGATTGCTCGTCACTTGTTACCCTTTCGTCTGTTACCATGAACGTTCGTTCAAATTTTTGTTTTCAAAGATTAAATGAATGGTCATAACAAAGCAACTGTTCATTCTACAGGACTTTTATGTCTTGATCAAAGAAAATCTGGTGGGGGATTAATGGTCCACCTACAAACAAAGGAAAAGAGTTGTCTCCTATACAACGGTATTTTCCTGTGTGACCTTCCGACAGTGGATTGAGTATCAGGTCGTTTCCGTCGTACTCGATGTCTCCAAGCTCGCCTGTAAATGTTGAAAGCTGTTGCTTGCAATGATTTTGCTCTTGCCAAGAGGTTCTCCGTCTTTTTCCCATCGCACCATCGGTTCTGGATTCGCTAGTACCGGGCATTCTAGAACCATTCGCTCACCATGGAGTCCTCTTCTCTCGACACCTGAATCAAATTTGATATGATTACGATTTCAGATGATCTCGAACCAATAACTTGTGGTGGTCTAGCATTTGCGACTTCAGATACTCGAACTGGGTTCGGAAAGTCAAGAACTGGTGGCACTGAAAGATGTCATTCAAGGTTTCTCTCGCCACACGGAACTCACAGTAGATGATCAAGTTGCCACTATGAATTTCCTTGTCAAGTGTTCTGACTTCGCAGCGATACTTCCCAGCAACCCTCACCGACGCCGTTCCGATCTCCAGATACACCTTTCCTTGTTGCACTGTCCCAGGAAATACCTAGAAGTAACTGAGAAAGGAAAATGATACTCTTCGAAACCGCCCACTTTTCCATCTGACAGCCGTGTGAATTCTCCATACTCCACGTCGACATGCTCGCCGAGCTTTTGTGTTCCGCACCTAAATCATTTCAGAAGTTTTCATGAATAGGGGAGCTTACCACAAATTCGGAATGTTGGCATAGAGTGTTTTATTCAGAGTGGCAACGTGTAATTCCGGATTCGCAACGACTGCCAAATTTCCGATTACAGTGGTTTCGGCCAGAGAAATCAATGGTAAAATGGATAGAATAACTGGAAAGAAAGGCATGATGAGTGGGAAAACAAAGAGAAAAACACTCGAAATGAATGTCCCGCATTTCGAAGGGTTCCGACTGGTTCGGGAAAGAATGACTCACCGATGGAAGCGCAGTCCGACAACCTCATTTCTTCTTTTTCTAGAGAGTGCTCCGATTCGATCGAACCGATTCGATCCGGGCGATTGGGCCCTTTCGCCGTCTCTCCGCTGGCCGCGCTCTCTCTTTCCGTCGAACAGTTGTGTAATATCGGACCCAGAGAGCCAGAGTATCCGAGCATCGGAAGACAAAAGAGACAAGATCTAATGACCTTTTTTTTAAGGATTTCATGTGATCTGTGACGTCACAAGTTGACGGAAAATGATGAAATGTCACTGGGAACGTGTCGATGGAATTCTTTGGAAAATCATACTTGCAGTGGGCCGATTTGAAAATTTTCATGAAACCGGCATGCTCAGCTCGGACATACTTCATGTTTCTGGTTCGAGGATCCATTATGCGCAGCCGCAAGCAGCGCATATCAGTTGAGGCTATTATAAACTCACATTTTGAAGTGTTCTTCTTGTTCGTCTTTTCAATGGAACATTTATTAGATCCGTTTCGTGGAAATTTCAATTTTTTTTAGAGTTTCGGGCTGAGCGGGCCGGATTGGGCTGTAAATATCATATTTTCAGAGAAGGCACAAAAATCATGTGAAATCGGAGTGATTCGTACGGCATCGACTGGAAATCCCTGCGTGAAACAAGTAATTCGCATCGTCGGAGCAACCCAATCTTGTGGGAATCTCTTGAATTTCAGTCGATCATGCCCATTCGAAATCCGACTCGGGACCGCCATATTGCCCACACATTTTGTACTAATTGGGCTCGGATTCGCCAATTAGACGGGCTACGGTAGAAATATGAAATGCGAGCTTGTACTCTCTCGCCCATCCATCCGACGGCGGCTCCATTGCTCACACTTTCTAACCACAATTCTGTCGTGTTCTTTTTCTTTTCATGCTCTTCCGTCCCATAAGCAGGGGGACAATGCACTCGTAGTCCGAGCCGATTCGTCATTTTCCCAAAGGATCTGCGAGGTGCTTACTGTGCCTCCGAGTCCATCCATCACTTTGAATCTCTCGCCGACTCCCACTCGTTATCACTTTCCGTTTGTATGCATTTTGCATCCACGTCACCACAATCGTACTCGGATGCCTTTTTCATGCAAATCTCTGGCTCCTCCGCAGCTCATTCTTCAATGTTTCATTCCGATAAGGAGAAAAAAGGGGGCGGAGTCTGCTGCCGTCTACTTTTTCGGGCGCTTTCCGTGATCAACAAGCCCCCGAAAACCTTTCAGTAATTATAGTGATCGCCGTTTTGACGTACTTTCTGAGAGACTCTGAAATTAAAGTTGAGTGAAGGGCGAACACGAGTTGCCACGTATTTCGGCACGTTCTCATTCGATATTCATCTAATTGTTCTGTTTTTCTCCGACTTCTCCTGCTCCTACAAATTGTTTGACACTGTGCAGTTGTAGCCCTCTCGCTCGTCTTTTCGCTTTCAAACGATATGCGCCGGCTTGAGACGGATGGATAAATCCAATTTGGTAGGCACAAAAAGGACCTCGTACTAATTGGATTATTGCGAATGAAACGGGCCCCTCTTCTGATTCATATACTCTTCTCAAGACGTCTTAACCGAAGAGAAGAAGAAGAAGAAGAAGAAGACGTCGTGCTCCTTCTTTCACTTCGCGTGAAACTTGTGTGGTCCCATAAAATGTCATCATTCATCCAATTATTTATATTTCCCTCATTCTTCCTCCTCCCAATTATTCTCATAATTCTCATCTTTTTGATGTCGACTTCTGACGGAAAACGCGAAAAAAACTCGGAGGAGTAAATTGTGTTCCACCGTGTGCATTGTGCTCCAGTTCCTGTTTTCTTGTCACTGTTCGTTGAATTGAGAAAGAGAAGGGTCTCCCCAAATTCCCAAAACTTCTCGAAAGTTGGATCATAAAGTCCATACTGGACACACATAAAATCTACATTCTTCGAATTGCGCGTCCGAAATTTCGTGCAAGTTTATCACTCGAAATATAGCCTTCTTGTCGCGCTTCCTCTTTGGAACTCTTGGCCCGACTTCTTCCGGCTCCCGCCTCCCAAAAATACCTCGAAAGGTTCCCTCTCCAGAGTGTTTTGGTCTTTCCCCATCTACTTGCGTTTTCTGACAATTTATGAATCGCTCCACGTGTTCCATATATTCGGAACGAAGTCTTGATAGTTTTTGCCTCAAAAGAGAGGGAACGAAACAATTGATCATGAGTCAACCGCTCTCTCTCTCTCTCTTTCTCTCTCTCTTTTTCCATTTTCTTATTCTCTTTCTCGCATTCGGTTTCCGTGTCTCCGTGGCGATTCAATTCGCCCCCTCGTGTGTCCTTTCTGTCACTTGCAGAGAGCACCCATAATGAGAGCCCCCCGCCCGTTTTCACTTCGCAACACCACCACCACCACCACCGCTTTTTCGTTGTTTTTTCTGTGTCGCATTCGCTCGTTTTCCCTCTCGATTATTGCTCCCCGAGGAGTGCTTCTGGACCGGATGACACACTTCCGAAATCAGAGTGAACAACAGACGGGCGGCCCGCCTAAAAGTGCACCATTCCCATGGAACCGTGAGAATCGAGAGTTGCACGACAAGCGCGGAAGGAGCCGAGCACACAGGGCTTCCGCTGAGAGTTGCTCCAGTTACAAGCACTTTCGAATCGACGTTCGGTGCGAAAGAAACCCGTGACAGTTTGACGTCTTCACCAAAAATCAGCGCTATTCGCATTCCGCATTTGATCAATTTTTGAAAGTTTGCAATGCGTTCCTTACTTTCGGATGTCCTGGGAGAAAATCCGAGTGAAGGGAAAGTTGAGAGACTTAACAGATGTTTTTATTTAAACCTATGAAACTTGATTCCGCATTCCGCATTCCGCGGATCTTTCCGGATGGTGGTCACTTTCGGATGCTTGCCCCCATCAATCCACGCACCCTTTCGATTTCCGTTCTCCGTTTTTCTTCTTCTTCTTCTTCTTCTTCTCCTTCTTCTTCTTCATCTTCTGTTCGTTTCGTTTCTCCATTATATATCGGTCATTATTCAAGCGCACGAGCCGACAAGAAGAAGAAGAAGAAGCCGAGGAAGAAGGGAAGTGCTCGTCAGGGAATAGTCCGTCACCGCTCACTCGTGGTGCTCCATTCGTCGCGCTCATCATGCTCAACTGCTCCCGTTCGCTGCCGCCCGACGTCTCCGTCAACAGTTCCGTTCTTTCGATCGTCCTCACCTACGTCGCGCTCTTCCTGTTCGCATTCGTCGGAAACGTCACCATGTTCCTCATTCTGTGTCGGTGAGCCATTTCACTCTTCGTAATGAAATTCCTTGCAAGAGCCCGACGATATAATATTCAATTGGAATGAATTTGGTCTTAATTTCTGAGTAACTCACCCGAAAAGTGGACGATACTCTTTGTATTCGCATTAATATCCGCTTCCAAATGAATGGTCAAAGTTCAGGAACCAACTGGTGAAGGTGCGGCGGGTGCACTCCCTCCTGCTTCACATGAACATCGCCCATCTGCTCGTCACGCTCGTCGTCATGCCGAAAGAGATTCTTCACAACTACATGGTCGCCTGGTTCGCCGGAGACTTTGTGAGCAATCCGAAGAAGAGTCCGAAAAGAAAGTGATCCGATTTGCAGATGTGCCGAGTGTGCAAGTTCTTCGACGTTTTCGGAATCAGTCTCTCGATGAACGTGCTCATTTGCATCACGCTCGATCGTTTCTACTCCATCTTCTTCCCTCTTTACGCGATGAGAGCCCGCAAAAGTGTGCAGAGAATGGTATCGTTCGCCTGGATGGCCTCCCTTCTCACCTCAGCTCCGCAGCTTTACCTCTTCAAAACCGCCGCCCATCCGTGCTACGCATGGTACACTCAATGTGTTTCCAAAAATTTCATTGGAGAACTGTCGAATGATGTAAATAACTCTGTGAGCCTTTTTCTCTCTCAAATGTCACAAGATTTCAGGTTGTCTTTTACTTTTCCATCATCAACATCATCCAAGTTTACATTGCTCCGTTGGTCGTCACTGTCGTCTGCTACTCTTTAATTCTGTGGAAAATATCCAGAAAGAGTAAGACAGTGAGCGAGAAAGAATGTAAGAAAGAGAGAGAGAGAGAGAGAGAGAGAGAGAGAGAGAGAGAGATCCCTTGAGAACTGTTTCCGTTTCAGCTGAAAAGTCGTCCGAGCTATTGTTGAGAAGGAACGGGCAGAACAATCTGGAGAGGGCCAGAAGCCGGACTCTCCGCATGACATTCGTGATCGTGCTCGCATTCATCTTCTGCTGGACACCCTACTCCATCCTCATGTTTCTCCATTTCCTGCGTCACACCGATTGGATTCCGAAGGACATTCGCAAGTTCATCTACGCCTTCGCCGTCCTCAATTCGGCCATTTCGCCCTACCTCTACGGCTACTTCTCGTTCGACATCCGAAAGGAACTCGAGCTGCTCTTCGCGTGCTCCCGCGCCACCGCCGCCGACCGTCACCTCTCCTGCTCGGCCAACATCAGCAGGTATCCGTTGTCCGTCCCTTTCCTATCCAACCTGTCATTTCCTATTTCTTCAGAAATGTGCATTCTTCAGAAATCAAGCAAGCGAGAGAATGCGTAAACGGAGCGCCTCTGCCTGTAACTTTGACGGCAAGACCAACACTTTATCGCCACGGCCGCCACGTGGACACAGCCTGAGACACAAGACGAACGGCGATCACGTGCGCCGCGTTCCACTCGACAACCGGCTGATGATCTACCGAAACGGATAATAGCTATGCACTATTGCGCCCGCCAACCACGTCATACAAACAAGTACAAGTTGATGATAATGAACTCTGATAAATGATACTCGACATCAAAAAGAACCGCTGCGACAGTTGTCACTGGCCTTCCACGTGTACTCCAACCTTCGCCCCTGTCACTTTGCACCCTTTCTCTCTCTATTCCTCCTTTTCACAGATTACAATGACTCTCCCGTCACCCGCTTCTTCCACAGATAACGGAATCTTGCAAAGTACGGCGTAGTTTCAATCCGAGCACCTGTCACATGCGCATTCGCAATCACTCTCTTTCTTTCCGTTTTCAGAATGATTCCGACCGTCCGTCTGCTGGAATCCGGGCTTCCGGGGAAGCTCCTCTTTTCGCCGACACACCCGCTCTTTTCGTTTATATTCGTGTGACCGATGGGCTGATATCGACGATGAAACCGAAGCGGAGACGCAGCTTTTCTCTTCTTATCGTCCTCGACAAGTGCGGGCAACATTGCGCCGTTGAAATGTTTTTTGTTTCTCATTGTTTCACTTTTCGACGTCTCTCTTTGTCAACACTAGCCGAGGAGTCCAGGTGTTTTTTGATACTTCAAAACTAGAATGCTGAAAACACGTTATAGGTTTTTTGTTCGTGTTTTGAATCAAGATACATTAATTTTTCAAATCCGCACTTAAAGTATGCGTTCCAGAGTTACTGCGGTCTCGAAATTTTCAGTTCGCGGACTAGTTTCAATGCCCGCGGACTCCTCGTGGACAAACAGCTGTTTTTCATGGATTTTTTACTTTTACTCTGTATCTTTCAGCCTGTCTCAAATGTGCCGTATTGGAATAAAAACGTAATCAATTTCAGGAGGAGGTGTCAGAATGGCGTACAAAAAACAAGAAAAGCACCCGTTGGAATACGAATATTTGCAGCCGGAACACCTAAAAGGATTCGATTCATACAAAGTTTGTGATTAATAACGCCCGTCACTCGAAATGATTAAAAATGATCACTTTGTTTAGTACAATTGCGTCGACAACTCTCCTCTTTCAGTCTACGTCTCACATCCGTTCTGGAATTGGCTAGTTCAGGTACGGAAAAGGCGTTTGTCCGGCGGGAATCGAAATATTCAGACGGTTTCAGTTCTACCCACTAACATGGGTGCCGAATGTGTTAACATTGGTCGGCTGGGGATTTGTGATGGCCGGTTTCTTCATTGAGGCCTATCTTGACTACAGCATCAACCGGAATTCAGACGGATCCGTGAATCCGATCCCCGATTGGTTCTGGTTCGTCGCCGCCCTCTGCACATTCCTCGGCCACACTCTCGACGGCACTGACGGAAAACAGTCGAGACGAATCGGAGCCAGCGGACCGACCGGAGAACTCTGTGAGTTATTCGAATACACTTTCCTAAAAGAAATATACAATTTCAGTCGATCATGGCCTCGACTCGTGGTCCACCGTGCCATTCACAATCACCATTTTCTCGATTTTCGGCCGCGGACGGTTCAGTATTTCTTCGGTTGAACTTCTGTGCGTGCTTATCAGCACTCAAATTGTGTTTTTCACTACGCACTGGGAGAAGTACAACACGGGAATCATGTTCCTTTCGTGGGCATATGATGTCAGCCAGTTTGTGAGTCTTTTTTCTGAATTCATGGTAAAAATCGGTATGTGTTCAGGGTCTAGTAATCGTGTATCTGTGGACGTACGCAGTCGGGTACAAATGGTTCCATTTCGATGTGTTCGGAGGAGTTGTCAACTTCGCGTTCACGTTCGAAATCGGATTCTACAGTGAGTCCGAGCTGAGTTCTCGCATTGAATCTTCAATTCCAGTGTGCTGCCTGCTCTCGCTCGTCGCTTCCGCTTACAATGTGCACAAAGCGGAGAAGCTGAAGCAGCCGACCGTGCTGGCCGGAGTTCGTCCTGCCTGGCCTGTGCTCCTTCTCTTCGGATCTTCAATCTTCTGGGCTGTCAAGTCTCCGACAAACGTCATAGACGCTGATCCGCGATTCTTCTTCTTCTGCATGGGAACCGTATTCAGTAACATCACCGTAAGAAACTGCTTTGTAATCGTAATATCCCATTAACTTGGCCAATTTTCAGTGCCGCTTGATAATCGCCCAAATGGCGAGCACAGTGTGTGACATATACAATTTGACGCTCGGAATCTACTTGACAACCATCGGTATTCAGTTTACCACAACTGTTTCTTGATCTACTCATTCTCTCTTTCAGCCGTCGCCTTCTACAGTCCAGCTTACGAACTCCTAACACTCCGCCTTTCGACCCTTTTCATCACTGCTCTCCATCTTCATTACGGAATCTGTGTGGTCAGGATTCTTACCATCATGAATATTCGAGTATTCCACATGTATTCCAGGTCCGCCAACTGTGCCGTCATTTCAATATTTATGCATTCGACGTCTCGTACCTCAAAAACCGCAGCAAATAATCGAGAATGACACTCAAAGTGTACTACTACTATTTCGGATGTATCTTCTTTGTCACTTACAGTTAATCTCCCTTGCTTCCAATTCTTCATGTACCTTTTCGATAGAGACTTGCTCACACTTTCCAGGTCGCTCTTAGTCTTTTCAATAGAAATAAAAGACGATAAAACACTCACAGAAGACGTCATCACACGGGACGTCATGGCGACTGTGAGAGGATGTCAATGGAGACGGTTCGCTCAGAACCTCGAGGAGTCATTCCATCGCTCGCGAAGCCCGTCATTTTTAAAAATTTTTCCTAGGTGGTTTTTGCGAATAAATGAAATTAATTAATTTTCGGGAGGGTGCACTCTAATAGGCGCCCGAGACAATCCGGTACACTTTCCTCGTTCGTTTTCGTTTGCGCTCCAGTAATTACTGAATTCCAAACATTTCCAGGTGAAAACTGCGTTTTCGTTTGTTCTTTTCAGTTCAGAAATGGGAATGAATTATGCGAAAAAGTTAGTGGAGGTGTTCTGCTTCGAATCAGGAGTGAGTGGTGAATCGCTTCCATGTCTGCGTCTTTCGCTCCTCCACCATCTCTCGCCACAAATGTTCCCATCACAAATTCAGTAAGTGGATGCATTTTAGACAGACGTCTTCTCCCCAATTCTCCCCAAATCTTTTCACACTGTTGCTGTCGTCTCCCGAGGGCCCTTTTCAGTTTTGCAAACAGGACTGGGAGAAAGGCCTTTCGAGGCCTTGACTTTTTTGCACAATTATTATTGGACTGCAGTATCTACCTCGACAGCTTCAGCACGGTCGAATTATGCGATCTGGCTAATGTCGAGGCCGAGAAAGCCGGCCCCAGAAAAGAAAGTAGTGGCCCAAAAGTCTTCCGCCCAGCCCTGCCCGCTCGTTTACTTGATTCAGACTCTTCTCGAAAAGGTCGATACTCACGAGTATACTCGTTGGTTGCGTCTGTCGACCCTTCATTTCAAACAAAACAAAAACAATCGGCCCTCGCCGCTGTTAATCGTATCGTTGCCGATACAGTAGTCCTTTTAGTGGCCTCTCACGGCTAATGCTCTTTGTTCCAGCCCCCTCTTTTCTGCACAAAACGATCCACTTACTGTCGTAAAATCCGCTTTCAATTAACTGTTCTGATGACGTGGCAAGCGCTTCTGCCTTCAACCCATTGCTTTACTCATTTCGGTGTTTGACGTGGCAACAAAGGTGTCATTACTCTCGACGATATCACGAGTGGAGCACTGATCAGCGGAGCATACTTGTTATTAGTTTGGCAATCCGCTGACGTGCCGCTCAGACGCCTTCCAAATTGTCAGCTCGTAGTTTCCCCAAAATAGAAATCGTCCTGGCGCATTCGGGTAATGGATAACGGAACAAAGTGTGCAAATGCTCGCTGCCGGAAGGCTGTTCACCCTTCCGCAATCTCCGCTTCTTGCTTCCCTTCCGAACACTTTCAGACGCGCGTAATTGTTGTACCTTTCCGCCGCCGCTGCACACTATGAACCCCTTCGATCGAACTCACTCCCATCTTATAATCCCCCTCGTGGAATGTGCCCCCGAAACTTGTTTTGCGTCGAAAAAGGGGAGAGATGCAAACGAAATGAAAAAAGTCCGTTGGAGTCGAAACATGTGATGAAAACAAAGCCGAGAATAGGCAAGTTTGATCACGGCAACGTATCAACAATTAAAAAGTGGCACCCGTGCACAACAAATTCCGTGGGAGGATCGCTTCCGAAGGTGTCGGGTTTCATGCGTACTTGCTCCTCATATCGATACGTCCACGTCTTCTTCTTCTTCGTTTTCTTTCCTGTTTTCACGCTTTTCCATTGCTGATGTTTGCTTTCTTGCTCTTGGGTTCAGCGCTCGTGTGAGGGCAGCGCCAAACGAAATATTTGTTTCCGTTCAAACCGAAAAAAACGCGTGTTCCATCCATTTTAGAGGGACATTTTCAGAGTCTAGCTAACAAATTTCTGGAAAGACTGATGGCTTTCAGATTACTCGGAATCAGTTGAGTTACTTGAAAAACATGTCTCCTACTCGCGTTCGTTTATTTAAGACCACGACGGGCAGGAACCGATCGAAAGTTTGTCTGAATAGATGTTGTCCGTCCTGCTAATCTTCCGGATTATCTTCCTCATTATGACCTCTCCTGTGACGTGGCACTTCGTGTTCTTCGTCCATTCGTTTCCCATTTGCATTCCAATAATCCGTCCTCCCTCTCTCTCTCTCTCTCTCCCTCTTTTTCTTTTCTCCGTGCGCCATTAGGAATGATGAAAAGCATCATGAGGTTGTCGCTCTAATTGGATTGAGCGAAGAGCGACGAACTGACCGAAACGAAGCACGAAAAAAGGAAAAATGGCAACATTTGGGTCGAAATGCACACTGAGGACCGCTGCAAGACGTCATTCCGATTAGAACGAGGACGAGGAGACAAAGCGAATCACAACCATTTTTCGTTTCGCACATTCTCCCGTCGTCAACACCTTTTCCTCCTCCTCCTCCTCCTTCAATTCCAGCAATCGGAACAAAGCAAGCACAGCTGGAACTGGAAATACGAGAGCTGCCAACTTGTGAAAAGCAGTGGTATCTCTCCATTCAACCCTCGGAAATTTCCGTTCGATTCCCGCAGAGATCATAAAAACAGCACTGCGAACGACATGTGCAATATCCAGGGTTCATAACTTGGCTCTCACTGGGAACTCGGTTTTTCTGTTTGCTCATTTCTCGTAGACTTATCAACCGCTTTCCATCTTACTCGTTTTCGCCTAACTAACCTCCTCGGCTTCAATTTCCGAGCCTTCACCCCTTCTCCAGAAATTCCAATTAATTATTGTTCCTTCAGTTCTCTCTCTCTCTCTCTCTCTCTCTTTCTCCTTATTCCGTCTCGATTCTGCCAGTTTCAGAGTCATAATTGACTCATTCGGAGCAGCAACTTTCGAATTATGATGCCCGTCACGTAGTGCACATTTCATGTCGCCCTCATTCGCCATTCCGACATCTTCCCCCCATCCCTCTTCTTCTGCCTCTTCCCCTCCGCCTTCTTTTTACTTTTCATCTTTCATGTCCGCAAGTTTGTACTGTTCCTGAAATGATTGGCCCTCGTTTGTTTTGCCCGTTCTCCTCAAACGGATAATATCATTTCGCTGCTTGGCCGCGACTAACTCGTTCAAACCCCACATTCTGCCGCACACTAATTTTTCGCCTTTTCCGGGTTATCGAAGCAACTGAGATGAAATGTTGTACGCTTCCGTTTCGAATCAGAGCAAGAGATCTTCCCCCTCTCATTTCACTCTAAACTTTTAAAAGATCTCTCGAGAAAACACGCTCACGTCATTTAGAAATTGTGTCTGTCCGTTGAGTCTTGAGACGCTTTTAATGAAGTTTGGTCCACGATGTTTTAGTGAGACAGTTTCTGATCGCGAGGTTCGGTAACAGCACACTTTTTTTTCAAATCTGGGCAGGGCTTTTTGGCCCTAAATCTCCAGACAAGATAAGGAAATCGGTCGAAAACTTTAGAAAACTCGGCCCGGCCCGCGACAAGTCTAGGCCCGCTTTCAAAAAACGCAGCCTTGTTTCAAATCAGAAATGGCAAAATGTAGGTGCTCCCGTTCGAATCGTTTTTCCTTATCCAGATAATACTAAAATGTCGGCGTGAAATGAATCATTCTTCGCTCCCCACAGTCTCTTCCACTTTCGCCTCCATTTTCATTAGTTTTCTGTCCTTTTGTGCAATCTTTTCACACCCAAAATTACCGAGCTCCCTCCCTCTTTCCCTTCGAAATTGGCGGGTGTCATCTCCCGCTTTCTTGCCCCATTTCTTCTTTTTCGCATGTTTTCGTACACTTCAGATTTTAAAGACGGGAAATCAAATTTCCGCTGTTTTCGGTTATTCTTGACTTAATTCGAACTGCGTACTCTTTCAGGAATGAACTTGAACGATTCGGACGATTCGGCGATGACGGACGAGTTGATGAGGCAGTGGTTTCAGAGCCAAATGGGAGGAAAGAAGGCGGCGACGCCTACAGAAGGTACACAGAAGAAGGATAGGATTACTGTAGGTGGTGGGTTCAGACATGGAGTGGGCGACTGTCGGAGGTCGTTTCGGAATGGCCTACATCGCCTTCGGAATCCTTGCCATCTTCGTCAACGTCGTCATTTTCGCGTGCATAATCGTGCGCCGAAGAACGACTTCTTCACACGTCTTCTACATAATCATCCTCAATTTCACAATTATCGACACTATCAAAGGCTAGTCCTCTCTCGGTTTCCCTTCTTCTCAAATGATCAGTTCAGGAATCTGCTCAGTGTTGTTCGCCCTCAAACTGCTCACTTTCAACATGGCCACGGATGGCTCGATGTGGACGGTCCGTGTCGATCAGTACAGTGGAGTTCTTCTCCGTTTCACAAACCTGACGACAATCATGAACGTGCTTTTGATAACGATGAACGAGTTCATCTTCATCTGCCACCCACTCAGATATTCAGCCATTGTCACGAGGTTTGTCCTTTCGCTCCGCATTTACTCGCACGTTGTTTACCCGATTCCAGATGCCGTGTGCTCTGGGCGATTGTTTTGAGTTGGCTGCTCGCCTTCCTTCTGACCCTTCTCAACATGTTGACGAGCACCCGGCAGCGGAGTGTTATGATAGACACCGACTGCGACAACGGTACGAATCGAGGGAACTGTCTCTGACAGACTGCCTTCCTTTCAGGAGACTTGATCGGAGTGCCGTTCTGCATCAAGCACCAGGAGACGTCCATGTTCCACTACCTCGTCTTCCACATGATCCTCATCGCGTTCTGTCTCATCTGTCTCGCAATCACCGCCAGCTGCTACTTCATTCTCTTCAGGTTTTCCGTTCCTCCTTCTTCTGCCACTGAATACCTTCTCTCTCTCCTTCAGAATAATCTCAAGACTGGTGCGTGCCGATGCAAAGTACCAGGCAGAGACGGATCTTCTTAAGGAAGAGCACTCGCACGGCAAGTCGATCGCGCGTCGCAAGAAGTACGTTCTCATGATCGGAAGCGTCATTCTCGTCTATTCGGTCTATCTGACCACCTACGCAGTCATTCAGGGAATGCACCTCATAAATATCACCAGGTACACTCTCCCTTTCCAATTGAATCAACTGGCATTTTTACAGCACTTCAAAAGGATCCGAGTCCCCAGTCCACACGAGAAGTGGATACATCTACACAAAGTACACGTGCTACCTCTTCATCTCATTCCATTCTCTCCTTCAGCCGCTCTGCTTCATGAGAATGCGAGAGTTCAGAAACATTCTCAAAAAGTAACCGCAATTCGAACGACTCCGTCCTCCAAATGTCTCTCTTTCAGAACTCTGTTCCCTTGCATGAAAAGTGAACCGATTCTGACGACGGACGCCTTCAAACGGCACAGTCAACCCACGGACATCTGATCTCATCGACTCATTTCATCCGGTTGCGCCAATATCGAAAAGTTCTCAATATAATTCTGAATCTCTCCGAATCCGTAATGTATAATTTTCCATACATAATGTTCCATAAGCTAATACAAAACCATGTAATTATTATTAATGGAAGTCTTGGATTCACAAAGCTAGCAATGGGGCGCACCTGCATTTCCCACCGTAACATTTTACTGAGACGCACGAGATAGTCGGTCCCTCTTATTCGAACAAATCATCATGGCGGACGGCCCTCCTTGTCCCCTTTTCCCCTTCTGGACCTTCCAGACATTCCGCTGACGCACTTTATTCGAAATTTCAACTTGTTCGAACCGTACGTTGATTTTTCTTGTTTTCACTGATTCCATACAAGAGTAGAATTTTTATTCACTTTTTTCGTTTTCCGATGGAAAAATGATAAATTTGAGTGTTCGAATAGGCCCACATAATACATGCTTCTAAAATATTTTATAAGAGGTGCGTATCTAGTAACCCGACAAACGCATTCTAACTTTCAGAATTCAACTCTCTCTGTGCTAGAAAGTACGGAACTCGTCTCGCGAAATAAGGAATCGATTGCAGCACAAGAGCTGTGGGTGCCTTTGACGTGTGGTGTCGCTGCGCGCAGCAATGGATCGGAAGTGGATCGGCGATGGCTCGGTTCAGTGGCGCTTCGGTGGTGGCGTCGTGGCAAAACATTAAAACTATCGGAGTGGGCTTCTGGTTCAATCCAGACCATCGGAGTGGGCTTCTGTCTCAATCTACCTAATCAGATTGCAAAATCAGGAAAAATTGACTGTGATCTAATACGATTTCACTGTAACTTCAATAAAATCTTATTTGATTGCGAAATAGAGCCTTTTCTAATTAGATTGCAATCGAGTTGTTCTTAATTTGGACGAGTTTCTCGGCCGCTATGTTATTTTTAGTTGTTTTTTACTGAAAAAAGACAGACAGACAGACAGACAGACGCCTCTTGTGCTTTATATATATATCAGAACTGTCCCGAATCAGAACGAAACCTATCTGCGAGTTCTGATTCGGGGCAATTCTGGCTCAGGGTAGCCTCCTTGTTTCACGAGTGACGAGAGACGCAGACGACAAAACGAGAAACGACGCTCCGCCGTTCCGATGTAATCTTATCTCATTTGCACACCAAGGCCGCGGGACCCCTTTTTGCTCACATCTTCGACGTTCATATCGGAAATATAAATATCGATAAAAATAATGAAAATCTGCATCAATATTCTCTTTTCCTTTTAGTAAACTTGTTCCAATGTGTTATTTTTCCAGATCAAATGAGTTCTCCGTCTGAATCTCGTTCTTTGTACGAGAGCAAGTTATCGGTGTTCAACGGACGTCTTTGCGCACTTTCGATCACAGCGGCTTCTCACTCTAAAGATTCCGTGAAGGTCAGTTAGTCAATGCTTCTCAAATCTTAGCGATAAACACATCTTCCAGATCCGTGTCTTTTCTCCCACCGATGCTTCTATTCTGCTGGACAGACTACTCGAATCGAGTGATTATACGAAGCTCCTTGAAGTGCTCAAAGGCATTTCTAATGCACGCGCGCAGGATCCGAGCATCCTCGGTCCACGTGTCGAGGCTGATTCCACGGACGTCGATTTTCCATTCCGACTTATCGTTGAGCCGGCCGATGAAGTAAGTAGGTCGACTATCGGATGCATTTCCGTCCCGCTCTCCGTTCCCTCACCGCAGGAACGATACGAGTATGTGCTCTATTTGTATGCCAAGGAAAAGGTATTGAGCTTAACTTGAACAAAGGTAAAATAAATACATTTCTGCAGTCACAACTTCAAGCACAAATTGGAAAAACAGACGAGATTTCGCAACAATTGCAAAAAACAATAATAGATTATAATGCAGTGAGTCCTATTTTATTGATCCAAATTCAATTTGTTTCAGCTAAAACTGAAATGCGAATATCAAGAAAAAGAAATCGATCTTCTACGGCAGTTAAATTCACAAACAACATCTGACAGTCGGAAGCGAAGTCGAATAGATTCCTTGAATACGCCGACGAAAAAGAGAAGATGTGGATGTGAGGACGACGGCGAATCGTGCGGATCGGACTGCGAAGGAGAAGAGGACGTAGAAGACGACGAAGCGGATATTCAGATATTCAGAGCAGCGGCGGCAAAGTTACAGATGTCAGGAAGTGGTGGACATAACGGTAAAACGAAAGGGAACATGCGAAATTTACTGAAAATAGATTTCAGTGGAAGTTTCTCCTGTTGGAGGGAACGCGTCCGACAAAACAGAGGATCTCATGAAGCAGCTTGAGAAAATATCCAGCGTTATTGTGAAGAGTGAGCATTCCGAAAGTCATTTTTCACTAAATTCTGCTCTTTTTCAGCTCCAAATCTGCCCTCTACATCGGGAACTTTGCAGATAAAAGTGGAAGATGGCCAAGAACAGTCCGGCCCGCTGGTTTTACAAAATGCGGGAAGTTCTGAAGAGCAGAGTGTGAACCAGAAAGTGGTCGGCGTCGTGCAGTACGTGATCTGTCAGCTGTGTCCCGAGGAAGAGCAGAAGTCGATGGACTTCTCCAATCAGAAGGAAATGGAGGAGCACTTTCTGGATAAGCACGTCGACAAAGAGAAAAAGAAGTGCGAGGCGTGTCCGTCCGACCAGTTCCAACCGCACAATATAGGTCAACATTATCGATTGCACACGAACAGGTGAGAAGAATAAACGAAAGATTTTCAAGTGTAAATAAGAATATTTTTCAGTGTATATGCATGCGAACACTGTGGGAAAAGAGGAAGACGAAATTATCTGATGTCTCACATTCGGACGCACACGGGAGAAAGGCCATTCAGGGTAAGCTGATATGAATCGAAATGTGCAGAGATCTCGGGTTTCAGTGCGACACGTGTTCCAAGAGTTTCTCCGACTCCTCCACTCTCCGCCGTCACCGACTCGTGCACACGGGAGAGAAGAAGTATCAGTGTCCAGTGTGCGGCCGAGCGATCGCGAGGAAGGACAACGTGAAGGTGCACATTCGGAGCCACGGAATACATATTTGAAAAGCAGGTAGCGATGCGTGCACGCTTTTGTGTTTGCCATGAATAAACTCATATTTAACCTGTCTGATAGTCGTTTCGTCTTTGAGTTGTTGGTCACTGCACCCTCGCCGAATATCTGTTCACCTTAACATTTTCAAGTATTCAACGGGTGTTACAGATGAGCACGCATAATGATGAGTCGAAGAATCTGTCAGAAACGCTCGACGAAATATTGTAAGTGCTCTCGGAACAGTGGAAAAGATCGAAGATTTCTTTACATTCCAGAAAACTACAAGAAGAGCTGCAATCCCGGATGGGAGCGTCCAATCAGAATCTGGAGGCCAACTTCGAGAACATCAGAGACTTTGTAAGGGGGAGAGAAGAGAGTGATCGTCCGATTCTTCCGGAATATTCGCTTCGAAATGCATGCTCCGCCGCCCTTGCTCCGCACCCTTCTTATAATAGATATGCAAATCGGATTGGCATCCCAACTGGCAGCACTCATCTGAATTCGCTCTATCAGTGCCTTCTTCTGCTTCTTTTACTTCCGTTTTCTCTTCTTTGGTGTTCTGACAGAAAAAGTCATGGCGGACAACATCTTCTTCTTCTTTTCTTTCTTCTTCTTCTGTCGTGATTGAATTGCAACGGCAAGTTTCCGTCTGAATCCTCACGCTCTCCGTCGGTCCCATTTTCAGCTTTGTCCTCTCGTTTTGGAGTCTTCTTTGCCTTCTCCATCCTCTGTACAAATAATCATAAGCTATCGGATTTCGTTCCGTTCCTCTCTCTCTTCGTCCCGCCTTAATTGTTTGTTCATCGCCTTCTTAATCCAAAACGAGTCTCTGTTCACGTGGTCCGCGTCAGAAGAGTTGAAGTAATCGAGATTCGGAATAGAATTTGGTATCATATTTCCTCTATTACTTCTGAAGTGAATCGTCCACTGGAGACGTCATTTTGAATGTCATCTCCAGAATCTCCGATGAACTCTAGCAAACTGCTTTCAATTTTCATTGCGTTTTTGTGCTTCGCCAGCTACATAACGTATGCAAATTGGCGAGAGTTAGGTCAGTGAATCGGCTTGCGAGAGCTTCAACATCTTTCCTCCCGGATCGCCCACCTCTGTCGCCTAGTCGTCAAACACCAGGAAGTTGGTATTCTATTCTCGGCACGTCATGAATCCAGTATTCAAATTACATGCCGCTCTCTCGCTTCTTCTCGACATCTGCTGTTCGAAACCATTTCCATGCATATTCCATCATTGTCCTTTCGTGATATTCATTCCTCCCCCCTCGCACCATTTACTGTTCGAACGATTGGAAGCTGTCAGTGGCAGCCGCCCTCTTTCCGTTCTGTTTATCCATTCACTTACTCACTGTTTATACTCGCCGCTGAACAATGATAGTGAGAATGAACTGCCGCGTGGAGACGGCGGGCGGATCGGCTGTCAAAAACTGATAATAAAGGGAGGAGGAAGTGAATGCACAAAGAGAAACATTGCAGGTGTCGCGCGCCCATGCCTACATCCCGATTCTGAAGCAGGTTTCGAAGGATATGGTCGAGATTTCCGAGCGAGTTCAGGCACTGAAGAAGAAAACGAGCAAACTGGAAACGACGAACGGAAGCAGGTCAGTCATCTCTTTTTCCGCAAATTTCAAAGGAAAAGAGCGCGAAGTTTCTCAAAAAGAACTGAAATAATGATTATGGATCAAAACTAGCCGTGTTTATAGAAAAGTGTCCTCTTGGTCTTCCGTAAACATTGCCCGAGTCACGTCGTTCCCACGAGTCCATTCGTTCTTTTCTCAGCTTGTTTCGTAATGGTTTAATGACGTGGTACATGAGATTGAAGTGGAAATCGCATGCGAGCACTTCACCCGAATGGCGTCTTGCTCCACACTCCCACCTAGCAACCGTGAATAGTTTTAAGAGCCGATGAAGCCCTTGCTCCAGCCAATGTCATTTTGTTGGACGACTGGGGGCTCAGCAGAAAAGTCCGAGGTTCTTGGCGATTGCCTGTGCTCTTCCCATTGACATTCCACCTCATTAAACACGGCCAATGATGTTTTTTAACTGAGATCACAAATCTTGGAGGGACCTGCAGAAAAGCACAAGAACACGATTTTAATGGGGAGTCAATAAATCAGATATCGACGTGTCGAATGACTTGCGTTTCTTCCCCTTTCTCTTCCCTTTTTTTCGTTTCTCTTGATGCGACAGCTGACTCTCCAGACGGCGAAACTGGCGGCCATTCTCCCGCCTTTTCAGTCGGATCTCTTGCAGATTCTGAATCGGAGAATGTGCTTCCTTCCGTTGTTTCAGAAAAAACTGAGAGCAATTTTAGAATCAGCGAAGAAAAACCAATAATTTAGAAAGCTTCAACCGTAGATTTATTAGTTTTTTTTTTGAAAGGGGACCCTCCAATTATTTTGCAGTTGTTTACCGGTCGAACTTCCTGCAGTCGCCACCTTCCTCTGAGCTTCTTGTTTTCACGACTGGCTCCTCCTTTCTATCGCTTTGCTGAAACGGAAATCGCAGCGTGTCCTTTCCTCACTTCATTTCGGAGTCGAATCCCTCTGATTCTGAAGAAAAAGAGAGAGAGAGAGCCGTCGTCCGTATCTAGATGTGCTGTTATCTTGCCGAAACACTGCCCTCGTCATCTGGAATGTCTTTTTTTCCGTGTGCTCCTCTTGGGTTTTTCCAATTATCTCGCCCCCTCTCTCCTTTTTTACCAAGTTGTTTCTTGCATCTAAACAAAAACAACTCTGAACAACCGATCTCCCCTCCTCCGAGTTTCCCTCATCCTCCGCCGGTCTCGTCTGCCCTCCCAGGCCGTCTTTTCTTTCTCCGCCTTCATTTCGTTCACCTTGCCACCCGTCCGCTTCCCCCAATTTTAACGGCGTGTCTTATGAAGCGCGCACACATTGACAAGTAATACTGGGGAACAGACACCAGTAGTCGTTAAAAGAATTGCATAATGACAAAATATGTCCCCTTCTTCCCCCATCCGCCCATTTTCGTTTCGTTCCGCCACCCGGCACTCCTAATGATGTTACCCTTCTGGAGTTGTTTGCTGGCTTTCAGTAACGGGTATGCAGAGATCAAAGGATCCTTCTGGAACCGTTACCCTCGTGGTTCTCCATCTTTTCTCACACCTTCGTGCTTTGGCGTAATTAGCACAAGTCCTTTTACGTCTAGTCTCATGTCCTCGTGTATTTGTTATGATTCGTTGGGCCTGATAACCAGACTCTCACTCTCTTTCGTGAGAAATACCGAAAGCGACTGCCGGCCTCCGGTCTCCAGAATCTTTCACTTTTCTGCGTCTAGAAGCGCACGCGCTTCTTCATTTTCCCGAGTAAGTAAATATCAGAAAAAAAAGCGTCGCGTCGTCTCCGGAAACTAATAACGAAGTGGGTCATCATAAGATTTTGCTGATGGTCGAAGAATATATAAACCGTGGAGGGCGAAATTAAGCTGTTGCTCTTGCTCCCGCCTTGCACCGGCCCGCTCTGTGCCCTCTCCATTGTTTATTTTATCCGAAATTGAACCCGATTGACGGAAATCGCCAAAATACATTCGGACGCGCGGGGAGTTGTCGCCCTCCGTGTGCTGCTGACCTCTTCCCTCTTCCATCCAAATTTCCATGTCAATTGGCAAAATTAGCTCCGAATCTGACGAAGGCTTCTACTTCTTGTACCACGCGTTTGTAGTTCGATAATATGAGCTTCTGGAAGTCTTCGATTACCCGACAACGGCAATAAATCTCACAATGCGCGCCGGAATCTCTCATCCGGGACCTCCATTCATGTCTTGCCCGTTTTCAGCACGACACACGAGCAGTAGGCTGATTTACGATTCGACGCCAGCTTCTTCTTCTCCTTCTCCATTTTCCACTCACCTCCCATCATCATCGCTCCGCTCCCTTCTCAAAATCGACGTCTTCCCGTCGTCTGCCGTTGACCTGCAATTAAAGTGCGTGAAATGGGCGATTTCGAGCGGCGACCCGTCGTCTCGATGCGGCGGCTCATCATCTTCGTCGTTCTCTTGCCGACGGTCGTCGTGTCCGCTGCTCGCAAGCCGGTTATGTGTCTGCAGTGTGGAGGAGACAAGTACGAAGGGAGTGTCAGGTGAGAAAAGGAAAAGAGAAGACAGAGTCGGAAAACGGAAATATTGCAGACTGTCGAGGGATATCTGCTGTAAAGCCACTCCGATTATGTGTCTGCAGGGACAGGTCTGTCTCCGAGCACTCGTATACTCTCCGTACGGTAACTTCTTCCTGTCCGGATGCCATCCAGAAGAAGACCATCTGAGCGGATGCGACTATCATTATCTCCCTCACAACTCGTCCGTTCATCGGTGTGTCTGCACGGATGCCGAGTGCCAGAACGACTTTCCCGGAGATTGTCCGATCAAAGGAATAACTGATGTCACCGTTAGTTTCTTTATCCAATGTCCGTATGAAAGCCTGAATTTTCCATTTTTCCAGAAACCCTTCACGACGAGCACAGGAGTTCCCCACTCCTCGACGCCTCCTTCACTCCTCGCTCGCAATCGGACACGTGGCAACTCGGCTCGCGGACGTCATCATCACAACCACAGCATCACGAGCGGCTCCCTCACGACGTCTTCTCTCTCCGTCCTTCTACTTCTTTCACTCTGGGTTTACAGTGTTACAGTCGCTTGATCTCTCTCGTTTCGCGCCAAACATCGCTTCTATTTTTTCCTCGATGTCATTTTCCTCCCATAACATGATGATGATAATAGAATATCGTTGTTCCCGTCCACTCCGTCGATCAATTGTTCCCTAGTCCCTTTTTCCCTTTATTAGTTTCCCCCGCAATCTTATCATTTTTCAACAATCGCCATTTTCATACATCGAGACTCAGACACACTGTTGCAGAAATGATTACTTGTGTTTTTGTACGTCTGGCAGTGCACTTTTCCCCCACCGTAACGAGTTCTTATCAGTCCCCTCATTCTCCCAATTTCCTTTTTTCATCTGCCCTGTTTCCATGAGTTTCGTACGTGTACCGGATGCTTTAAATTTATGAAGAGTCTTTTTCGAGTGCTCCTTGTTTCAGTCTCTCAGTAAGTTTCGATCAAAATGTGTACCTCTGAAGTGTGGTGTTTATGTGCGTGTACTCGACGACGCTTTGCATAATAATCACGGCAAAACAGGAAGGGCTCTTTAGATGGATTAAAAAGAGAGCGGAAGGGCATTGCCCGGCCTCTCTCAGCCTCCTTTTCTCTCCGAGTTTCCTCTTTTCTGGGCAAATATCGACGAGAAAACCAATTCTCCAGTCTTTCTTTTTTTTCGTTTCGGAGAGAATTGATAGGAAAATTTGATAAACCATCAGTTGCTAATTGCATTTGCATCAACACTTTGGTTGGCCTAAACTTTTTTCAAAAATAATCACACGTGTACGTTCTAATTTTGTTGCCCCGTCATAAGAAATCATGTTTAAATGATAAAGAAACGAACAACACGTTATATTCTGGAAAATGTCCCTTCTCACGCTCTCTCGCCTTTTCAGACGTGTTCCGCTGGATCTTCTGAAGGTATTCGAAGCTTCGCTTCTCATTTCCACGCGTCTCCCAATTTTCCTTCTCTTTCTCTAATTCTCTGTTTCAGATGAGCAGCAGCGAGTTGATTGCCGAGTTGGAACGAGAACGGAACCGACGTATCCTCTCCATCCAAAGCCACGTCGTCCACGGATACGCCGGCAATAAATGCTCCGTTTTCCCGCTCCAGGTGCCCTGCTTCATTCCGCAACTCCTCAAAAATGGCATTTTTTCAGTTACACGGTTTCGAAGTCGATTTCATCAACAGTGTGCAATTCTCGAACCACGCGGGTAACATCGAATATTTGACGCTTCCAACAAGTAACTTCGGGTCCCACCCACTTGAAATATTCGAGCACTACCCACTTTCGGTTCATTATTGTTATTATTATTTCCATGTCATGTCTTTTAGTTCCAATTTTACGGCCGCTCGTCACGATAAAAGTGCTAATTTTGGGGAGGGTTTTCAGGATACGAACACGTGAAAGGACAGAAACTGACGGAGAAAGAGCTGGAGGAGCTGTACGAAGGGCTCACGTTGAACAACATTAACAACTACACGCACGTCCTCACTGGTAAACTTGTTTCATTGTTACAACGCTTTCTATCGTCCGAGTTCAGGATACTGTGGAAATGTAACATTTCTGCAAAAAATAGCCGACGTCGTCAAGGATTTAAAGCAGAAAGACCCGAAGACGACGTTTGTGTGCGATCCGGTGATGGGGGACAACGGAAGATACGTAAGAAGGACAATTCCTTCTTGTCGAAAATATAACATCTCATTTCAGTACACTCCGAAGGAACTGATGCCAATCTACCGTGATCTGATCATTCCGCTGGCCGATGTGCTCACTCCGAACGCGTTCGAACTCGGAGAACTGACTGGATCTCCGATCGAGACCGAGGCGGATTGTCTGCGAGCAGTAGACTTGTTGCACGCGAAGGGGGTCAAGACGATCGTGGTGACGAGTGGAGTGACTGGAGCACAGACGAACGAGAGCCTCCGATGCTACGCGAGTGTCAAGGGAGCCGCAACCTACCGATTCACGTTTCCGAGACTTGTCGGACAGTTCGTCGGAACTGGTTTGCTGTCGAGAAATTGAATTGTTGAGAATGTACTCGTTTGCAGGAGACGTGTTCACTTCTCTTCTCGTCGTTTGGCTTGACGAGTTGAACGGTGACGTGGCAGAGGCCGTGAAGCGAGTGCTCTCTTCGATGCAGTGTCTCATTCGGAAAACGAGCGATTTCGCCCAGCTCCAAGTCGACACGAACTCGCATGCGATGTGCGAACTGCGACTCATTCAATCGCGGAAAGACCTTCTTTGGCCTGTCCTCTGCGAACAAATTCACGTGGAGAGAGTGGGACGTTAGGCCCCTGAAACGGACATTCTTATGTTGAGCTTGTGCATAATGCGTAAATCTGTGATCAATAGTATTTTTAGCGTTCTCAGAGAACTCTTTTTTATTGCGAGTCGCAATTTGCGACCCATATGCTTATTTATCGAACAATTTTTACAGAATCATAAAGTATTGGAACATGAACAAAACTCTGAGTTATTTTTTGTATCATGGCTAGTTTGTGTTTTGAGAATCTTCGGGAAAGAGAGAAGGAAACGGGGAGCGGGGAATGGAGATAAATACCAGTCGCCTAGGCTGGGTTTCCAATGTGGAACTACTCGATTTAATCCGTATCAATATGATATCACGGTCAGATTTTCATAGTTTCTACGACGATTGTGCAATGTCTGGAGTGCTGCGAGTCATCGAAGTGAAGCGAAAAGCACGGACGACGTTGCGGAGGCGGCGGCGGGCGGCAGCGGCCGACGAACGGGCGGCGCTTCGGATGTCAACTCGTTCGCGCGACGGAGAACGGGCGTCCACTGATTTGGAGGTGGTGGCGCCTAAAGAGAAAGATGGATGGGCAGAGAACGATCTGAATTACCTTGAAGTGAGGCCATTGTCGGGGCTTTCTTCGAAGAAGAACTGCTCGGAACTCCGGACGCGCTCGCCGTTGTATCCGCCCTTTCACGGACAGTTTCCGGCTGCGAGACAGTTCCGAACGTGATTTCATCCGAGCAAAACTCCGAATCTCTACCGGAGTCTTCGGCTGTCCGCAAGTTGAACTCTATCTTCCGGCCCAGCGCCGGAGTCGTGGCCACTGATTTCGTGCTCGTCGGAAGCGTCGGTTCTTGGCTCGGACCGGCTCCGTCCTGCGAGTCGGCAGGAAAGAAGTGCTGCGCATCCGGTCGGTTCGGACTCGTCTGCGTCTTCGTGAGGGAGAAGGGCCAGGACCCACTACGTTGCGACTGGACCTTCACCTTTCCGTTCGAAGTGAGCTCTCTGGCCAAGGGACTCTGTCTTCCGATGTGCGAATGATCGGAATAACGGTGATGACGTGGAGAGTCCTCTTCAAGAGTGGCGGGAAACGGAGAGAGAAGAACTCCCGGGTGCGATTCGTGGCTGTCCATTTTAGAGAGATGATTGAGGATGCGATCGAGACGGTCTGGCTCTGTTTCGCGAAGTTTTGTGTATATTTTACATTGAAGTTCCTTTGGAATCTGGAACGAGATTCGTTCTGGAAGTGTCTAGGAAGAAACGGAATACCTTGAATATCTCCTCCACATTGCTGATCATCGTCTCCACAATGGTCACTTGTAGTTCGTTCTCTGCCAGTGTCTCTTGCAGTTTATCATGATCGACTCGAAGGATGGAAGGTGCGAATATAGTGGCCAGATTGCGAGCATCCATTTTGTTACCGTAGAGCTGAAATAAATAAGTTAAAATGGGAACACCTTGCGATGTCAACTGACCACTTCGCCGGATGCACTCTGTCGGTCTTGTGAATGACAAGAAACCTCGTGGAGGAACTTCAGAAGTACGAAAAGAGTGTCGAGATTCGGCGAGACGAGGAGAGCGAACAGTAGGCGGATTGCCTCGATCCGTTCTTCAATGTTGAACTCTGAATCACAAACACTTATCCTTTCAACATGCTTTTTTTAGACTCACTCGCTGCTCCAATGTAGGCGGAGTAATGCTCGGCAGGCAGCAGACTCTGCGGGAGGTCTCGGAAGTATTCCTTGAGGAGTGTTGCCACGTCATGCGCCGTCGTGTTTTCCACCATATTATCATTGATCACAGCCCCGCCGCCCACCTTCTCCAGTGCGTTTCTCAGCTGTCTGCAGCGTTTCGTATTGCCCGCTACTCGGAACAGTCCGACTTGAGTTAGTCCGTAGGTCATCAGATATTGAGTACAGTTCTCAACGATCTTCGGAACTTGCAACGCGTGTGGATCCACGTCATCTATGTTCGCATCGAGGGAACACGAGAAAGAGGCGGAAGCGGGACGCTGCTTCTTCAGAAAACGGCCGGTAACTTGCTGAGGCTCCACGGGCTCGGCGGTGAGCAAATTATTCGTGGAGGGGAGAATCGAACAAGTGGGAGGAGCGGAGCCAACAAACGGTGAAGGGGAAGAAGGGTTGGAAGCGGAGGAAGGATAGAGGTTCTGAGTGGAAGGGTACAGCCACTTGCGGTCGTCCGGAGTCGTGTGGCTCACTATCTCGGGCTCCGATTTAGTCGGCTTCGCTTTCGATCTGAACGAGGAAAAGTGTGAAAGATGGGAGACATGGAGAAGCACTTACTTATTGAGCATGCAGACGGTCGAATCATCGAGGGACCTACATCGGCTCTCCTGGTCCAGCCTCTTCTCGTTTACCATGCACATCGCCAGCGACACTCCGAACACTCGCTTCTCCTCCGGACACGGAGTCCCCGATGCCCGTCTTTGCACGTCCGCCACAGTCGGCGTTCGGTTGCTTTTCACGAGTTTTTGACGTTTTTGACGAAGAGCTGACAATGGATCTAGAATGAGACGGGTGACTTGCACCTCAGAACTCCTCCCACCTTTTGGCTTCCCGAGACTGACTCCTGGCAACATTTTCCCGAGTCGTTGGGCAGCAAGCAGTTGCAGAGCGGACCGTTCGATTTCGGAGAGATTCTCGAGACGGGCGCCCCGGAGGACCACTTCTGCTCCGTCCACGGACCGCCACGTCATGCTGTCCTGCAAAATATTCGAGTTGCTTTGTGCTATTTTAATTTTGGAATACCAATGACTTCCACGCAGAATCTGTAGAAGAAGATGTCGAGCTGGCATGCGAGTACGCGTATTTAGGCTTCAGTTTCCAGAGTAACTTTTGCGAAGAATACTTCCATCCTTCAGAATGTGAACTGAAATAACGCACCGATACTTTGGACTGAGGTTGTCAGATGACCGCGGTTGCAGCTGCTCCCGAGCAGAAAGTTTCGATGATGGATAGCCGGATTTCAGCTGTCAAACGAGATGACTAAGCGGACTGGAATCTGTGGTTTCGACCCCATTCGGAGACATCAGGGGACACAATCAGTGGTCTCGAGTGACCCCGATCTCTGTGTTTCGGAGCGCTGATGTCTGTGAGAATTCCTACTTTCTAGTTTGGAAATTTCCCCTATTCACGTTAAATAAGCTTTCTCTCTCGTACGTCAAAAAGTCTGGAAAAGCCCAGGAATCCTTATTTATCCCCGCAAGAATCCGCACGATTCAAAAATTTTCACCGGCGGCTCATTTCATTTTCAGTTGTTTTTGAGCCAGAAAAAGAAGAAGGAAAACAGTCTGAGACTGTCCCGCGGGAGCCAATTATCCGTTTGTTTATCGCTCCAGGAAGGGCGTTATATGAGCGTGGGCGAACGAGAGAAACTGCGGATTTGAGGCGGCGTGCAGGAAGGGCTTCTTCCTTTCGGCGGACGATGAGAGGGGGAGGAACATACCTGCTGGCCGACAACGGCACGTTCGGAGAAACCGGCGCCGTCATCGAATAGTTGTGGTGGTGGTGGTGGTGCGACGAATCGGCGACGCCTCCGCCGTGCGCGCTCGTCCCGGCCACGTCTAGCGTGTCATGCGAGTCGTTGAAATCCGACGAATCACGCGAATCGCGAAGACGGCCCTGAAAGATTCGGAGATAGTTGTGAATTCAACGAGAGACAAAGAAGAAGATGAGCACGGGGAACGACTGTGGATTCGCGACGTACCTTCTTTTTGCGGAAAAGAAACATCTTCATGTGCTGAATTGTGGATAGACTGTCCGACTGAGACGCGGTGTCTCAATCGGCAAATAATTAATGGGACTAGTCAGCAGACACCTGCAGTGATATCACCGAGCTACAGAGCACGGGGAGGGGCTCTCGACCGATACTCTCTGGCTTCGGAGGAGCTGATACGGGGAGCACGCGCGAGCAGCAGCCACGCCCCTCAAAGGATTAGACTCTGCTTCCCGATGGATAGATGATGATGATGGGAATGGTGATGATGACCAGGCAAGGAGAGAGGCCCCCGCACCGGCAAAGTTCGACGAGAAGGGGCACACTTTAATTGGCTTTTTAATAAAATAATGAGAAGACAACGAGCCGAGAGGCCTATTAGATGAGTGAGCAAGCCGTCGTAGCGCATTATATTCTGGAAAACTTCCGTTGCTTCTCGGGGGATTCAGAACGATTTCGATGGAAACGGAATGAATTGTTCAAGTCAGAAATATTGGAGTCAAGCTGAGAAATGTAGTTGAAGCCGGAGCACTACGGCCACAAAACATGAGGGAGAGCAGATTCCAATTTCGCATTTCCAGGTGGTTTTCGTAAGGAAATCGGGAGGTCTAGAGATGGACTGATGCGACGGTGGTTTTATCCGGATCAGACGGGAACGTAAGCCGATTGAGTGAACATCCACGGGGAAGATGTGGAAAAGGAAATTTGTAAATCTTGATCTAAAGCTGAAATGAGTCAAGACTGGAGTCAAACACGGAAAAATGCACAATAAGTTGAAGGCAATTTGAGGAGAAACCTGACAATATTGCATCTTCTTCTTCTACTTCTGCTTCTTCTCTCTTTTGAGCTTTCGGAGTCGCAAACCACACATTTGAATGCGGGCCGTGAGAGCTGAAAACGGGCGGGCGGACGGTGGGAAAATAACAAAAATCATTGTCCGCGGCGAGGAAGGCGGCACGAAGGAAATTCGCGATTATGAAGGAGAAGAGATGGAGGCAATCTGCGGAATCATGCACAATCGAGGCATATTTGGGAGGGCGAGAGAGTGTGGACGGACGAAATACCGAGAGAAACGGAGCGGGGGAAAAGGAAATGGCAATCAAAAAGAGAAAGAGGCGAACATGGAGAAGTTCCGATGCTGTTAAGTGGCGGATGGATGCAGACTGTGGGGAAGTTCCCGTGATCACATCGCTTCTCTTTCTATTAATCTCTCCTTCGCCTTGTCAAGAATTCATCTCGGATTTCCACGAGAAGCCTCAAAGGGAGGAGACAAAAAAGAAACGGAAGCGAAACTGAAATGTAAATGAAATGTTGAGATGATCACGAATGCAACGAATACATGCAAATGATGATTGCACGGGGGCAGGTACGAACTGAAGAAGACGAATCGAAGGGTGCACGTCAGTTGTGACGTGGCATCGGCACACGAGAGCAACGGCTACAATACAAAATGAGCGAGCGTGACGTCACGGACGGAGAGCGGGAGAAAGAAGCAATAGTTTGTGGCTGGCAGCCGAGTGTCAAGTTGACCATAAACCTATGAAACAGGAAGCGGCGGCGCAGTGACTCGGATGTTTCCGGACACTGCCTCCAGAATCGACGGCGACGCGCATTTTCGCATCGAGAGAGCATGCACGTATCGGGTTACCTCTCCCGGACGGGACCGACAACCACATTAGGTGATGTGCTCGGCCGCTTCTACTCGAATTGGCTGCTTCCGAAGACGGCAGAATTCACCGAAAAACAAGTGGAACAAGCCGAAAGGGGCCGCCAAAGTGATGACAATGAAGTGAAAATGAGGATAGACCGATGGAAGAAGTGGTGCGACAGACGGACGGACGGACGGACGGACGGACGGACGGAAGGATGGATGGATGGATGGATGATGCATACTCATTAGTCGCGGGACCAGTAAAAGAGACTCTTCTGCTCTCCTGGCGCTACAGAATGTTTTGCTCTCCCTTCTCACCGGCGGGCCCTCTTTTCCGCCTTCTCCTCTTTCTTTTGCCTCTTCCTCTTCATTCAAAATGGGATTTGAAAATGAGCAAATTGAGCTGGAGCTCTCCGGAGCACACCGGGCAATGTCTGTCTGTCAGCAGAAGAGGGACGGCCGGAAAGAGAGAGAGAGAAAGAGAGCCGGATGGCTACTAGTTTTGAGGGACCTCGGAGCAAAAGAGGAGAGCCCTTATTTGTCAGAGAAGATGAAGATGGAGAGGAAGAACGAGAAGAAGAACCCGCTCGTTTTCCTTCTCTCTCTCTCTCTCTCTCTCTCTTTCTCACATACAATTTCCCCTCAAAAGACAGCTCTCTTTTTGGTATGTTGACAGAAACTCTCATGATCTTAGGATTCGCGTGATCTTGATCTCGTCACTTTGACTAATAGTACATTCATGTCATAATTATCACCGAAGAATGATTCTGAAGAAGACATCAGACGGTCCCTTGTGAGGGAAACGATGAATGCAACGTTGGGGAACACGTCACCAGATGTAATTTGCATTTAAGAGACATTCGGAGGCGACAAATAGAGATGCAATCTGAATAATGAAGAAAGTGAGAAGAAGAAGAAGAAGAAGAAGGGGAGGAACACGTCATGCGGGTTCATATGGGAACGAATCGGAAGGACCAATGGCGAAGGAAAGTTTTCGAATCGAATCTCTTTGCTTTCTCCGCCGATTTTGGAACAAACGAAGAGGCCTTCGAGGGCTCTCTTGAGAAGAAGAAAGAAGAAAATAAATGACGTGAGCTTTGAAGATTCAGATGAAGAAGAAGGAGATTGGAGAAAACGATGTTTCAGAGTTGGAACACACAGTGCCAAGAGGACAAGAGCTCCTCCTTGGTGGGGGCCGCAGAAGGAGCCGAGAAGGGACCAAAAATAGATACAGATACGCTTGTGCTGTGCACTAATCTAATCTGTGCCCGCAGAGCCACCACAACAGGACGGACCCGAATGGTGGTAGAAGCGAAGAAAATGAATAGCAGGAAGAGGAGTAAACACGAACGAACTGGCAGAAGAAGAAGAAGAAGAAGAAGAAGAAGAGATAGAGAGGGAAGAAGAAGAAGAAGAAGAAGAAGGAACGAGCACGGCTATGATTCGGTTAGTTGCGAACATTAGTTTGAATGATTTATGAAGTGGAAACAGATAATTAAACGGACGAAACTATTTTTAGATTTCGAAAACGCGGAGGAACTCCGGAAATGAGGAACATGTGCGAGAACGAATGGGCGTTTCCCTCTCGTGCTTTTCTGATTTGTCAGTACAAGTATTGTAGTAGTAGTGCCACTTCATCACTACATTCCCTTCTGATTGATACGTCTCCGATCAGAAGAAGTCCCCCCCAACCTACCGTAGTGTCCGAGTCGGTCCATCTCCTTTGCGTGCTCCGTCGGATCTGCAGGAACTCGTCGCCGACTCCTTCAACCGCTGGATTCGGCTGGTCGACGTCGAGCTGCAATGGCATCGCCGAGCTGTCGATCGACGGATGTCGTAATGTGAGGCGTGGCAGTTGGCTGGAATTCAAACGGATTCTGGATTGCTTTCTTTCGTGAGCATGAGACCCTCGGAGCCCACATTATTATTACGAGGCACACACTGGAAAACGGGAGAAGGAAGAAGGAGAAGGGGAGGAAGAACAATGCAAAATTTTAGGCGCAAAAACAGAAGCACACGCAAGGCCATCGAGAAGCGGCGAATTCATGGCATGGCACGAGACAGGCAAAAGTTGAGGGCGATATGTGATGAATTATTCGGAACGAGCAAGGTGTCTGGTATCGGTGGGCGGCAAAACACGAGACAACGTGAGCTGGGAACCCAGCTGACCTGGCCCGGAAACTCATGGGAAACGATTTGAGTTGGGAGGCGAGAAGAGCTGAGAATGGGAAAGAGCCGGAGGCTTCTGGAGAGTGAAATGAGATATTTGTGGAAAGAGTTCAAGAGAAACCAACTGAAGGATGCAAAAATCAAAGGAGAAAGAAATGATGTCATTTGAGCGGAAAACACTGGGAAATCAGAAAAATATCCAGAAGCCAGTGTCTTTTTGGACAGCAATGAGCCCGGATTGGAAAACAATCCGAAGAAAAATGAATTCTGGAGAGAGACCAGAAAGAGAAAGTGAAAGCGAGAGAGGGGCAGAAGATTCGGGTGGATTGTAGGCGTGCGTCACTGATAACAAGACATCATGCCCCATGTGCCTTCAAAGAAGACATCAAAACTCACAGCTGATTCTTCTTCATGCTGCTCCGCTGCGATCCGAAGAACGTCCGATGCTTGAAGAGACGCCATTGACTCTTTCGGATCGATCTGAATTTGTTCCAACTGTCGGGTGCTCCAGAACGAACTCCTCCTACCTGCTCGCAAATCCAGCAAGTCTTTTCGACGTCGACATCTGCGGGGACTTTTCTCCTCCAGGATTCGGGGATCCTGGCCTGCTCGTGGCTGGAGAACGCACAGCTTCGTCGTCTTTTCCCGAGTCCACTGAATCTGAACCTCTAAAGATTATATAAACAAAATTCTCAGATTGAAACCTCTTTTAGTGCTGCTGCTATTTCTGAACAGAAGCCGTCCGATGGAGAATGTGGAGGAGGGCTTGTGCTCGGGAACGACGTTGTCCGAATCGCTCCGCGTCGAGGATGCCACCGACGTCTTCGCACTTCTGCTCGGCGACGACGGCACGGCGACAGTCGACGAAGATGGCCCGCACGCCGACAACGAAGACGGCGACGGTGTCCGCGACATTGCTGAAAAGCTAACTTTGGCAAAGGAAACGGACAATGGACGGATGAAAAGTGAAGAAGGAGGTCAAGAAGGTCGAAAAAGGGCGAGGAGGGGGACGAAACAAGACGTGACTCGAATTTTAATATTCTCCCCTTGTCTTCGCCACTTGTGAGCTTCTGTCTCTGTCGAAATGCTCTCAAAATCAATTACGGCCCGGGTCGTGTCTCGTCGTTTTCTTCTACCAGTCAAGCCGTCAACGAGACGGAGAAACGAGGAGGAAGTCGGTCGATAACTCAATTAAGTTCGTGTCGGAAGGCACGCTGCAGTCACCGAAGGCTTTTAATTGGTTGAATGATGAGCTGGAAGGGAGCCAGAAGAGAGTGACTCAGAACGAGAGAAAAGAAGGCGTTCCGGGTACGGTAGAAGACGTCGGAAGGGGGAATGAATAATGGATGAGATCGAGCGAACTCCCGAGTGCTTTCTGGTCTTGCGAATTCGCTATGAAAAGCCACCCAGACACCTCGTACAGACCTCTTTTTCCGTCAGAAAACACAATGAATTCAATTATTCTCATCACGCAAAGTCATCGACGATCGACTAATTTTCGCCGGACAAACTCTTAAAACTCATAAGATATTGACGAGACAATGAGTCGGAATGACACTTAGCAGGAAAGGAATGAAAGAGAGAGAGAGAGAGAGAGAGAGAGAGAGAGAGAGAGAGAGAGAGAGAGAGTGAGAAATAACTGTCCGACATGCGAATGCAACTTTTATTGGCCAGCCGAGAGCGACAAGTTAAATTGGAATAACTGCGTGTCTGCAGCTAATGAAACCGACTCCAATTGGTCCCGAGAGATCAGGAATCATAAAGAAACTATTAAACGGAACAACTGGAAACAGCCACATCATTCCCGAATCCATACTTGTTTCGAAATTATTCACTTTACAACAATAGCGTCAACATGAAAAAAGTTTGTATTCGAGAGCCAACTTCTGAGAACGAGATTTTCTTCGAAATCAGAAGGGGTGTAAATGGCATGCGAACAAGCTGGAGAGCACGTCCTTCGCCCGCTCTCTCGGTCAAGTGTTGCACAGATTCGCGAGCAGTATCTGTGGGCGTGGCCTCTGGAAGGGCGGGGCGCTAAATGTCGAAAAGCCAGGTGTATGGCTCTCTCGGCTCACCTGCTCGTTTTCCAAAGGAATTCAACAGTTGCTCATTGTTGACTCATTCCGAATGGAAACGACGGATGAAGAAAGGATAAGGAGGAGTAGGGGCGAAAGTTAGAACGAAAGGGAATGCGAGAAAAAGGAGGATAATTGGAAATTGTACTGCTGAAGCGATCTATCTAAGAAAGCATCTGCTCGTGTTGCCAATTCGAGAAGACGGTGGAGAAACAAAGAACGAATCGAAGGAGGATGTGCCACGTCACAAGATGAATGCGGAGGAAGAAAAGGTAATGATAGGGTACGACGGAAGAAAGAGTACAGTAGTCCTCTCCCTTCGGCTTCACTTCCTGTCCTCAATTCCGAGTCAAAAGAAGGACAGACTCTGCCTGTTTTCGTTCGGATTTCGGCAAAGTTGGGGGAGGGAAAGCCGATGATCGGATGATAGGGACGAGAGTACTTGAGGCCAAAACAGAAGATGTGCGAGAAGTGAAAAGCCGGGCGGAACAGGTGGAACTGCAGAGAGTTGCTTGAGAAACAGGAGATCAATCAGCAGGAAACATGCTCTCAGATCGCGCTCGTCATTATGGCCGGTCGGGAAGAGGAAACTGGAGCGAAATTCAAAATCAGGCCTCAATTCTGACGTGTGTCTGTCACACATGCATGAATTCGCAATTTCCTCCCCTTTTCTTGTCCCTGCACTATGATGATGTTGGTTGAAATTGAAAAATTGAAAGAAAACGACGGGGGTTACAAACGCTTCCTGACCTATTTGATTCAAAGTTCGCGCTACTTCTGGCAAATGGCTGCGTAGCGACTCGCCTGTTTTGTCGATACGGAGTCTAAACATTTCGGTCATTTTCCCAAAAATATCTGGGGAAATGGGCAGTTTACCGTAATGGTTTGTTCACTCAATGCGTAAAAAATTACGAAAAGTCCAAAAATCAGTGAAACATGGCTGTAAAAGTCATTTTAGCTATCATTTTTCAAATTGCTGGCGCCGTGCCAAGCGCCAATGTCGTTGAACGCGTTGCGGCTCACGCACTGCGTGCGGGTCAAGCGGTAGAGCGGAAAAGCATATGTAGCGTTTGAACCACCGTCTTTTTCGAAAAGATGAGGAAAAGGCATTGAAAAGGCAAAAAATTGGATTGGAGGCGGAGGCGGGACCGAAGGATCGGCAGGGCTCGAATCCTAATCGGATTAATGAAAATTAGAAGGGAAGAAGAGGAAGAAGAAGAAGAAGAAGCCGAGCTGAAACAGACAAAAACAGAAAAAGGAACGGAGGAGGAAAGCTAGTCGAAATGAAGGAAATGGAATAAACTGTAGAGCACCGAGCCTACCGTAATCCCATCAAGGCCGGCACTGCTCAAATGTATCTGGCACCTGCACGAGCACAATCTTCCCACTCCAATTCCATTTTTCATTCGGAAGGAAACTACATTTCCTTTTCTGTTAAGAGAAACCCACACAGAGATCACGAGCATTTTCAAAGAAATTTGCACAATTATCCGTGTGTTTATGAGCATGCAAAGCTGGTTCGTTTAGATGGAGAAGAAGCTGAGACGGCTGAAAACAGGCGACTAAAAGTAGAAGAACCCGGACTGGTTTCTGGATTTGAACTAGGAGAAAAGAAAACGGGGGAAGAAAAAGGAAAACATTGGGCAATGTTGTATAATTTTGGCAATTTCAACGCCCCTTTTGTAAGTGCGACTGGCCGCCCGTTGTGGATGAATTGAGACTCGCTTCTCGCTGAACTTTTGCTCGTTGGTCGACTAAATCAGCCGAAGGCGAGAGCATAATTGGAATTGATAGTCGGCGCGAAGGGCGAAGGATCAGGGGAAGAAGAGCGGGCGAGGGATCCGTTCCCACCATTCTCTCGGATCAACAATAGTATAGGCTGAAAAATGGAGAATGGAATTCAGGATCTTTAGCAAAAAATCTTTGAAAATTGAAGAGGAGGGGAAGATTTTTGTGTGTAGTTTATCCGATGACATTCTGAAAACAGAGGCAAGAGAATGAGAATGGAATATTGGTCCATAGCGACGACGACAAATTGCATTCCGTGCTGACCATGTCTAAATCCAGACATTCTGTCTGAAACGGCGGCTTAGCGGAATGATGATGATCTCCGGATGAAGGACAGAAGGCCGTCGAGCGACCGAATGATTCTGAAACAAGTCGGCAGACCTCTTCCGAGAGCACACAACAATCGGTTTGTTGTCCGTCGTCTCTTCTTCGTCTTCTTCTTCGTTTGCTTCTTTTTCTTCGACGACGGCGGCGGCGGCGGCGACTACTAATTTCAGTTCTCGCCCCGAGACACGTTTTCTAATTATTCTTGTGCGCAAGTGTGCGAGAGGAGCGCGCTCACCGAGCATTACAAAATGATGCTCGTCGGGCGTCGGCGCGAAAGAAAAATGGCGGGAAAGAAGAGCTGAGAAAGTGGAATTTCTCGAAAAAAGGGTTCCGATTGGGTGGACATGATCGGAAGAACAGAAAAGCAGAGCAAAAGAGGCAGTTCAGGTGTGACGCGTGGGGAATATTGAAAGAAGACCGTTCCGAGAAGCCGATTCCGTCTAGGCATGTATCAGGGAAACGGAGGAAAGAGACTGGGAAGCCCTGGAAGATCGCCGTTAAACTGATAGACAGCTCAAAAATCAGAGGAACATTGACGGACACAACAATAATAAGGGGCGACGGAAGGAGAAAAAGACGAGAGCAAAAGGAGGAAAGTCTCCGGCGCACGAGCCGAATGAAGAAGAAGACGAAGAAAAAGAAGAAGAATATAGGCGAATTTGGTTGTGGGCGGCTAGTTGTTTGGATATTTCTTTTCTCTTTTTCACCCCGGTTTCAGATGATGTTAAAAATGTATGAGTGTCCGTTGTTGTGCTTTCTGTTTGGTCGTGGATGCGAAAGAGAGGGAGAGAGTGAAGAATCAGTCTATTTTGAGCAATGAAGAATGCCGTTTCAATGAGCAGGCACCATGGAGCACTCAGATCAGAGGAAAACTGAATGTGAACAGAATGAGCATGAATTGAATACTCGATTAGCGGACTCCGTCTGCAAAGGACCGCCCGCGAAGAAGGACTCGCTCCTTCTCCAATGATTGGTTTATTCGTTGTTTTTCGAGGGAAAGCAGGCAGGTGCAAAGGCCAGAAGCCAAAAGGATTCTGACGGCAACAACCACAATGAACCCAAGAAACCGTAATTTGATTGAAACTTCAATTAAATGTTTAAAAAGATCAGTTCAAAAAAACCATTTTTGGCAATCCAATTACACTTTCAACTGAAAGGGCATTCTTCTCGAACACTGAAAATGCGGCGTGCCCTTCAACTTTCCCTTTCTCTCCCTCGCCGTCATTTGTCCGATTTCAGATCGTTTCATTTCGGAAAATTTCTCTCTCTCTCTCTCTCTCTCTCTCTTCTTGTCCTCATTGTTGCCACATCACGGGGTCTTCTTCGGATTCGCTCAAAAACAGTGCGTGTGGATGCGTCAGTCCGTCCGTGCGTCCGTCCGACGTCGTCTGCGTCTCCGCCCCCCATCTGTTGATGTCTCTGCGCGCGCATTCTGTTTATTTCTAACCTTGATTTCGACAAGTGGGCGGGGCCTGGCTATTACTGCTGATTCTGCCACTGCTACTACTGTCGCTGCTGCTGCCGCCGCCGACGCTGTTGCTGCTGCTTTCTATCGTACCGTTTCGCATGTGTTAACACACAACAAATATGATGAAGTCGTCCCTTTTGTATTCACTCTTACTTCTCTTCGTTTTCATCGAACAGGTTCGTTGTTTCGGTCACTCTCTTTCCATTTCCTTTTTATCCGCCCGCCGACTCGTGCCAATGATTCCATTCAAAATACGTCGGATTTGAATAGAATTAATGTTCGGTGCCGCCGGTCCCTTTGGCAATTGTTACCTAGCCCCCCAACAACTACTTGTTACCTCTTTACGGCCACTTCAATACCGACGGCTTCAAGTATTTTGCCCAATTAGTCAAAAACATTTTTTGAAACGGAAAAATGATTGCGGTCTGGCAAACAGGAAATGGAATGTGTGTATGATGTCTGCGGGGTCATATGTCTCTCTGTGTATGTGTGTTGAAATCGAAAGCCGAATGGCAATGGGATATATCTGAACACTGCGAATCCAATTGTCAAAGTGTTATCAAAGAGTCGGGGACCAGTCCGCGGGAGTCCCTGCTGTGGCACTTACCAGTAATCGACGGCCATTCCGAAGACCGTTCTCCTATTCTCTCGCCCTCTTACTCGTTCGAACAAAAGCACTCTTTTTGCCCGTCTTTTTCTGCCCCCACCACAACTTTCGATTCTTTCAAAAACCTCTTTGTTGTCCACATGATAAGACGGGCACAGACGACCACAATTCAAGTATCGAAGAGACGGAAAAAAGGAACGAAGGCGAGTTTCAGGCGAGGAGTACGGTGTTCGATGAAGAGACGGAGCAGTGCAAAGCCGAGTCGGGGTACGGTCGGAAGACGTTCGTGTGCGATGTGCACGGTAGACTGGCGACGACGACGCGGAAGAAGTTGACGGACATCCTCGCGGGGCTCAAGGACCGCATCGGGTAAGAACAACTGAACTAACAGACGATGCATACACAAACATATTTGGCCCGCGCCTCAATTTTATAGTCTCGCTTTTTTTATCGTGTAATAGGATGAGGAGTGTTGAGAGAAGAAGACCTTGAGACGGGACATCATATGAAGCTATTAGGCGCACGGGGACGCAATGAATATAGGTCTATGGGATGATCAGGAGGCAAGAACCAACTTGTTGTTTGGGTTCCAAAAAAGTATCCGATGGCAGACTGTTCCTTCTGTTTCTATGCCTTTTCTCTTCTGAAAACTTTCGACGGTGAACCCGAATCAATCTTCTTCCAAATGAGAATAATCTGAAGGGACGCCAAGAGACGGACGACTGTTTCTTTGCGAAAAAGTGCGCGATACCCGAAATACTTTTCGAGATTCCATCCCGATAGTGATACTCAATCTTGTGGTGCCGACGCACGAGATCCCTCCCGATAGACCTCCATTTTTTGAGCGCCGCCACCTTTCAGATACCAATCTTTCTTGCTTTCCACTCGCTTTTTCAGATGCGAGTGCGCCGACGGATGCACGAGAGCCGACGGTACCGACGCCTTCATCGGACTGCTCCACGTGACTTCGTCCAAGAATGCAAGTCTCTCTTTCTCTCTCTCTCTCTCTCTCTCTTTTTTTTCTTCATCATCTTTTCATCGGATATAAGTTACAAATTAGGTCAACTGGTTAGGTTTATTTGTCGATCATGACAGGCGGACGGGCACCGCGCCCTGCTGGACTTTGATGGAGAACGAAGAGATTCAAGGGTCGGATTACGAGGGATTCGTTTCAGACGGACGATCTGAAAAGGGACATGGAGAAGGAGTACGACGACGCGCAACTGGGCAACACGACGTGCGACCACGGACTCGTGATGGTCTACTTAAAGGATACCCAACAGGTGAGACGAGATTACTCATTCCCCACTCGGCCCCCAAATTTTCGAAATCTTGACTCGCAAGTGAACATGTGCGCCGCCCGTTTCACCTTTCTTGTCACTTGGCAGCGCCTGCGCATAAATTGATGCTAAATAATTGGGCGAGGCGAATTGAATCGAAATCGCCATACAAAGAACAGTTTGCGAAGCGAGCGACACATTCATTTGTCTTGCGTGTTCGAGGTCATCGGCTCATTCGGATACGAAATGAGCCTCCTTCCATCCGAATTGTTTTGCGAAGAAAAACAAGGGAAATTGGAAATGAATTCCCATGCCGTTCGGTCGGATCGCACGCAAAAACTTGCTGAAAGTGAACGCGTTACAGTTAGCCACTTTCCGCGGCGGAGATTCGTTCGTACTTCTCGGCGACGACGACATGCAGAAGCTTCACAAATTGGCGGCGCAGGTAGTTATCAGAAGCGGAGAGAGTGGGAACGAAAAGAGCGTTTTCAGCAGGGAAGTGAGAGCGACACTCTGGCTGTACAGTACTTGCTCGCCAACTACAAACAGGTCTCCGAGGCTCCGATCGACAATTGGTATGCTTCGTGGCTGGTGCGTCCCGCGGATCCGATCGCAAGTAGCCATTCGGTCTTTTTCAGCCAGTGATCGGCCTCATCGCCGCCGTCCTGCTCGTCCTCTGCCTTGTTTCGATACTCCTCTCCATGATCTGCGCAAAATGCTTCTGCTGTTGCCGAAAGAACAAAAAAGCAAGTTGCGCAACCGCCGAGATCCTCGCCCTAAAACCTTTTTCTCCCCATTCCGAACACATTTGATTCCGATTCTCCCAAGCCAATCATACTGTTTCTTAGTGGGTCAAATGTGTCGGTGGTGGTGGAGGTGATGGATAAGTCCGTCAGGCAGAGAATCACATTAAAAAAGACCTTGATGTTCTTTCCTCTCACTTTTGAACTGACCGATTTTGAAAAAGAACAAAACAGCGAAAGAGAATGTAATTGAGCGGTGATTCAGGAAAAGTACGAGGTTACGAAGCCGGCCACGTATAAGTCCATCGAGCCGCTCTACGTCATCACTCCGCCATCGTAAGTCCATTTGACGGAGATCGAGAGATGAGCACGCGTTGTTGTTCAGAACTATGAATCCGAGACATCACGACGCCATCTACTCGACGCCCTACTCCGGAAGTCCGCTTCCGTTCCCTCCGCCGCCAGGGACCACAGTGCCACACACTCCCAATTCCACGTATCGGTACAGGGTTGACACGAACAAGAAAGCGCCGAAGGACTTTGAAACGGGATCATTGGGACAGTTGCCGATCGACGAACCGAGAATAGGGCACCCGATTTACTCTCCACTTCCAGCCCTCGATCCGAATTACGGAACCAGTAAGTTTCCCCTCGGTTAAGATACTTGAGATTCTTATTCTGTCGTTTTCAGTTCCGCGCGCACGACTTGCCCCTAACGGAGCTCCGCCCCTTTCTCCGAGCTACTCATCCGGAAACGATCCGCACTTTTTGGATCCCCGCAGGAAACAGGAAGTTCAGACTCGCGAAGAGCTCATCTACTAATTCCTCTTCTTTTGCCTTCTAGATTTTACAGCCATTTATCATGTTCCTACACTGGTTCGAATCTTTATTTCCCCTAATTTGACCATCTTTTCTTCCTTTTGCCCCAATGTATTCAGAGATTGACTCGAGTGAAAATTATTTTATTCTCTCAAATAGTTTTGTATTTAGAAAAAACAAATGATGTGACTCTTGTTTGGTGCTCAGAGGAGGAAGATGTGCGTTTTTTACCCGGTTGCAAAATGAGAAAAATAGGAGAAAAGTAGAAATGAATGCGAGAAAACCGACCCATAAATAGGATTAAGGCAAAAAATAGGACTGCGAAGGATTAGGGGGTGCCGGCCATCGAGGTGATCAGCGGAGACTTCGGCTCGGCCGACGACATCACATCCATCGTGTTGAGCCGGTGCCGGTGGTTGAGAGCGGTGCCTGAGAACGAGAAGATCTTTTAGAATCCGGCCGCAAACCTTACTTTTTGTGAATTCACTCTTGAATCCAGAGTGTTTTGTCTTGGACAGCAACGATTTGAACGCAGCACGGAATCGGGCGGACATTAAATTGTACAGAATGGGATTGATGGCACAGTTGATGAATACGAGCGTCTTTGACAAGTTAATGTACCAGTCGGGACTCCACGAATACTTTGGATCCGAAACGAACGAGTTGTAGACGACCATTCCACGGTAGGGCAGCCAGCAGATCGCGAACACCGCCACGACGATCGCGAGCATTTTGACGACCTGAAAGGGGAGACTGCGGGTGAGTGCAAACAATCCGCCGCCCGCCGCACCTGGTTCTTCCCCTTCGTCGAATTCCGTTTACCCGAAATATGAGATTCCCTTCCGGAGTAATGTCCCATTGACGCCGACGACGTTTTCGACTTTTCGACGATCATTTCGTTCGACACTGAAATTTCTGAACCCGATTGTTTTTCGGAGGCGATCGGGGGATCATCTATACTTTTCGGCTTCACCGATTTCTTGATCTTATCGCCACATTGACTCAAAGTGATACCGATTTTGGCGTAGATCACGATGTCGCAGAGAATCGGCAGCACGTACCAGAGGACGAAGTCGAGGAGGAAAACGATCTGGAATCGGGTGTATTCGGAAGTTTGCAAAAGGGGAAACGGAAGGATACCTTGTACGCGTGACTGTTTCGTTCCAATCGGAAACTGCACGAAGTTCCGATGTCGTCTTGGATTAAAGTGGCCAAAAAGAGCCAGTAGGAGTGGTAGAGCATTGAGAAGATCCAGATTCCACAGATGATGCACGTGGCACGCTTCACCGTGCACATGGTTCTGGCTTTGTACGGATTGCAAATACCGTAGTACCTCTCGATTGTGAACGCGAGAATCGAGAGACTGGAGGTGTTCATTGCGAGATACGGTAGGTAGGTGAGCAGCACGCACCCTGGAACCACGCGGATTAGATCAAAGAACCATCTCCAAGAATAAGGAGACTGATAAAAACCGTTTCTTTTCAGGTCAAATCGGAACTGCTTATGCGCCTCGCGTATTTTAAAAATTATTTCACTAAAATTGATCGTTTCACTTTGAGTTGTGTCCTGAATGCCCGCCCACTCACTGACCACTCACTGATTTTATCGTGGTCATTCTCTTCAGTTTTTTGATAAGTGACCGGCAAACAGACGGAAAAGAGCGAACTTTCGAACTCACCAATCTTTCCGAATAAATAATGATCGTTGGGTCCGAGAAGGTACATCATTTCATGGGGCATCGAAGCGAAGAAGAAGAGCGTGTCGCTGGCGGCCAGCGAGACCAAGTAGCAGTTGGTGGGCGTCTTCTGAACGATTGGGACCAAGTGATTAATTGTCTCTTCTTGTCAGCTCTTACCATTCCGCGAACTTTGAGAACGACTGTGATGACGAGAAGGTTTCCGAGCACTCCGATCACCGAAATGGTCGAGAAGACGAAGGCGAGGGTGATGTCGACTGGCTCGGAGCCGACGGGAGCCACCGTCCCTTCGAGCTCATCGGGCACCATTGGCGAGATCGATATGTCTCCCAACGAGGCTGACGTCATCTGATGTTGGTGTGACGTGGCAGATAGTCTTGCTGAAATGGGGGAAAGTCTGAGAAGGTGCGGATGAAGAAACAAGACGAACAAAAAGAAGACTGTTTAATCAATGGTTGAGTTTGGCCGTAAATAATCAGCTTTACTTCTGCCGTCACTATTTTGGAGGTATTGTCGGACAGATAAGATAAGAAGAGAGACGCAGACGGACAAGGAACACAAAGTTATACTATACAACTAGAAAAAAACATTTGGAAAAAAGAAGGAAGGTGCGGGGGCGAGCACTCTGTGCTGCCGACGCTCCCACCGAGGGAAAAAGCTAATTAGAATAGAGAGAATGACAGAGAACAGAGCAACAATCTCGGAAACGGAACGGACTTTCAGCGGTCAGTCATGTGACGAGCGGAAGAGGAGGGAACGAAGGGAGGAAGAAGAAGCAGTACGTGTGTGTGTGGGGGGAATCTGTTTGAACAACAGGGGCGGGACCCCGGAGCCGCAAGAAGAAGCCACCGCCGATGCAAAAAACGAAAGGAGGAGCGAGTGGACCTTGTACTTTTCGCGCTGATGTCATTGATTCGAGTGTTTTGCGCGATGGGATCACTCTCTTGTTGGCACGGTTTTTGGCGTTTCGGAGACAAGGGCTCTGCGCTTCTGCTTGTTCCAGTTGTTTGTTCCCTAATTTCAGGAATGTGTGTGAATGCGTGCCTCGTGGGAAATCGAGCACGTCGACACTCTCGGGTGTCTGTATTCACCGTCTTCCGCTTCTAGCCCAAAGATCGATCCGAGCCACGAGGATTTACAGAAATTTCCACAAAACGACGCATTCGCTTATTAAACTGAACACTCGTGCAAAGCAGAAGAAAACAGAGTGAATTTCTCGTTTCGGATGAGTAAACCCGAGACGGAGGCGTCATTCTGAGACGTCTTCTGCTCGAAAGTGTGCTCAGCACCGGCACGAACTCTCTGCCCACTAATGACTGCCCCCTCGTTCACTGATGATTCTTGCCACTAGACACAGAAAACGCACAAATAGCAGGGAAAAGAACCCGAGCTGATACTTTGTCAATATGCTGAACATGAGGGGAAAACGAAGGGATACAACTCAAACAAAACTCTTTTGCGGTACCGTATCATATCGTTTGGGAGGAGACGGATATGTGCTCTCGAAAGCATCGGAGTTCAGCTCACGGGGACACATTGACAAGAAATGCCTCTTCTGCCTTGTCTCGGTTGTGACGAAAGGGAACCAGAGAATTTGATTACTAGAAAAATGACTAAAATGGGCAGCGTTTTTGGAAAGCGAATATCAGATTATTTCGCTCTGTCAGAATTCTAATTAGAATTCCATTTAAGTAAAATAAAACAAAAGAAGAGTGGTTTTGAAAGAGTGCCCGGGAAACTAATCCAATAAAGCAAAAAGACAGAAAAAGAGCAAGAGGGCATCGTTTCCGAAGGGATTAAAGGCACTGATCCTGTTGGTTCTGCCTAAAATGTTCCCCTTACATACGGGGAAAAGGTGTGAGATCATGGAAAAAGAAGGAAGTCTGGCCAAGTGCAAACAGATTCGAGGAGACAACGATCCGAAGATCAACAGCTGTGGGAGAGAAGTACTATCTCGCGAGAGACTATCCATGGGAAAACAGGTACTACTGTAGGCGGAGGATGAGCACTGGCTTCTTGAGCATTTGAACAAACTGCAAGTAGAGGGCAGGAGGTCAGGCAACGAATAATGAGAAGAAGTCAATAAATTGATAAGGTGCTAAGTTCTTGCAACCTTGTTTAGGATTACACTCTGAACCTTCGGTAGCTGAAGAGCCGGAGAAGGGAGTGAACAAGATCAACGAAGATCAAATCTGTTTCTGCTTACGGCATTTCAATAATCGGATGGAAAAAGAGAAGGCAGAAGAACTTTTACAGGGTGAGCATGAAAGAAGAAGAAAAGGGAGCAAAGGAGAAGACACGTCACGAATCGAATGAAAGGCAAGGCCGGAAACGCGAGGAGACTGAGCAACTCGGTATAATTAAACCATAAATCGTGGACGTCTCTTTCCGTTCCCGGATATTGACGACATGTATGGAAACAAGGGATCGAACATCAGTTTGCCAAGATAAGAACGGTCCGGAGCAGGTGACTTGTTCTGGAAGGGAATCAGTGACCAGCAGAGACCAACATGTTTTCGTTTCAACTATTCATGTCACGAGTGAACTTTTTGTAAACTGAAACTGACGCCCAGAGTTTTCTATACGAACAAGCCTAACCACAAGTTTTTCACACCTTTCGGCCACTTCAAACGTGTCATTGCACTCATCAGAATGATGGACAGAGTGGACATCCGAAGCGACGGAGCCGCTCTTTCGGACGGGGCCAGATCGGAAGAAATGCGGGAAAGTAATCCGGGCGAGAATCTTCCGGGGCAGCTGACACCGTTTCGGAAGGAATGGATGGATGACGAACATAAGTCAAAACGAAAAAGTGGACGACAAATTGGATTACAATGGGCGAATGGGCTCGCATGAATCTTGCTCTCCTGGCCGCAAACTGACAACTGCGCCGAATCGGAGCATCACAAATTCCGAATTATTTTAGTGTTTCAAAGTTCTACGAGTTGATCAGCATCGTTCTCTGTGAAAACGCGTTCACCTGGCTTCGGTTCCTTTAAACAGGAAAGAAAGTGAAAAGCTGTCTGGCGCGCACAATTCAGAAGACAAAGAAGGCGTTAAAGTGAGGATGAATAATTGAGAGTTCAACTGTTTGCGCTTCGAATACATCGCTTTTGTCGTCCTTTTTGGAGTTATAAGGACAAATAGACGGGATTGAAACTCGAGAAGAAGACGACGAAAACGGGAAGAATAAGGCAAAAAGGGGAGCGCAAGCGAGAGTTGAACTCTGGATCGATGTCCAAATTGAGCCTTATTACTACTGCTCCGCTCTGAATAGTCCGCCCGTCCCGGAAATTCCATTTTCAGACCGACAGCACGCAGCAGGCGGTTCTTTTGAAAACAGAAACGGGGAAGCAGAGTCAGAGGCACAGTGTCAAAATATTTGTGACATCAGAATCAAAAAGTTCCTGCTCTTTTCCAAAAATCAAAGTAGTCTCTCGGTGGGAATGTAATGCAAAGATCAACGAAATGTGTTCTGAGGCCGTCTCCGCACGAATTCCCTCGACAAATGAGCCCACGTGTTCATGGAAATGAGGGTTTCCGTGGAAGTGGACGTGCAGTAGCCACTCGATATTCTGATGAACTCTGAAGAGCTCTTTGTCGACGCCAAAAAGAAAGCGCGCCGACGGGAATGTGTGCTCCAAAAAAGAGCCAAAGTCGTCGAACGAGCTCTAACCTATCCGCGCGGGGGCAGCTACGCAAACAGTCAAAATTCGAAACCGAAAGCATTTCTCACACATTCGGCCCGCAAATCCCGCTGTGGCTGTTTGCCGGCACGTTTTGACAGGTCAGACTGTGGAGGAAGGGAAGAGGTGGGCTTCGGGGATGTTCCAGTCCGACACGCGCAGCAGCACTCACAAATATTTGTCAACTTCGAGTTCTTTAACGGTATTTTCATGTCACAAGAACGGAAATAGGTAATTGTGGGCAGGAATAGAGTGTTTTGGCCGTGTGTCTCATCAAGTTTTTGTTTGTTTATATCTGCAGATTACGCCCGCGGCTTCTCCAAAAAAAAACAGAAAAAAGAAAGAAGAAAAAGAGAAAAATAGAGGGAAAAAGTTTCGTTTTAAGCTTACGGTCGTAAAATGCAGATTTGTGAACGAGAGAGAGCGAGAGAGAGAGAGAGAGAAGAGACATGTGGGTACGTGGAGCCAGATGGAAAAAGGTCATTAGATACTCGGAGAGATGCCACGTCACAGCGAGTGTTCCCCTGCAAACGGCTCTCAAGGTGCTCGGATTTCCCGAAACGGACAAATCATCAAAAATTGAAGAAAACACAGAAAAAAGAGGGAGAAAAAGGAGGGTCTCGATTATTTTTGGGAGGTCAAATCATAAAAATAAACAGAGCGACGAATCAATGCGCGTGATGGTTCGAACCGGAAAACAATGAACACACCGGCGCTGGAGGGCGGCTGTTGGCGCCCCGAACAGGAGAGAACCGACTCGAGAGGATCGTTGCCAAACACGGAAAAAGGAAATGACGGAAGGATTGTCGAGAGCCCGCCGCCGGCGGTCGGTTCGAGGTGGATGTGCACGACTCGGCCACTGGGGAGACATTCGTTTCCGACGACGTCGGCACTTTCTGACGGAACCAAAACAATTCGAGCGGGCGTCACTGGGAATGTACTGGAAAGGGCGCGAAGAATCGAAATGTCAACGGTTCGTACAAACGTTAATTATATAAATGGCGATTATTATTTACTATAGTGCTCATCAAAAGCATTGATCCCCATCGACAAAATAGTCCGAGCAGCAAGCGATGACGGAAGATAGTTATTGAAATTGTAGGAAAGACAAAGTTCCTTGTGGACACTTCGTCTTCTTCTTTCTTTCTTCTCCCCCATTATTTGTTGGAAAATGAGATGAATCGAAAATAGAAGTGAATGGAAGTGACGTGGCAACACGAAGAAGTCTCTAGTCTCCTGCCCAACTTCCTTGAAATTCGAATCTAGTCTCCTGTCACAACTTCTTCTTCTTCTTTTCAATTGAGTCTGGCCAAAGAATATGCAAAACTTGCAAGGCGGCTCCTCAATGACGTCTTCTTAGTTGTTCGTAGGGATTCTGCTCCCATTTCTGTTTGCTCAATTCATCTGCGTCTCTCCGATCCGTTCACTCTCTCGTTTACCCATAGTTCCTGCTAGGGGATAACGAAAAATCGGAGCGAAATGAGAGAAGAAGAAGAAGGCGTCGAAAAAGGAGAAGGGTCGGAAGGATGGGGAAACGAATGGGGAGAGAATGAGTTGCTTCTGTTGACACTTCATTTGTCTCGACCCCCGAATCACTGATCCGAACGGTCAATATCACGGGATTCGACGACGTTTTCAAAAGGTTCGTAAGCTCGGAAAACAACTGTAACGACAAGAAAAGAGAGAGAGAGAAAGAAGGAGGGTTCCCCTCGATCAAGCATCAGATACAAACTTCATTCGGCACTAAGATCAAGACGAGAATTGGGCGTCCATTCGGTCGGCACGAAAATCTTTATCAAATTTTTTATAGTAACGGCGCCTAAATACAACGAAACTAAATATTGAGGCTACTGTAATTCGAGACAAAGGATAGACTCAACAAATTGCAGTATATCGCCACCGCACCAGCTTGTTTTAAGTAATGAAAAAAAAACAATGTATTCAGTTTCGTTAGGCGCCGTTACTATAAAATAAACCTATTCAGATTTTCCAGTCTTTCTTCCACTCTCTCCACCCATTTTTTCGCTCTTTCCTCTCCCATATACGTGGTCTGGAACGAATTGCCCCGAATCTTCCAGTCTCCGTTCGTTCGGCGGATCCATCCTTGAGTTTTCGATGTTCATTTTGTCGGCTTCCAAATTCCATTTTGAATTAATTCTCCGAAACCACTACGTGCCACGTCATAAACATTTCATCTGGAAACGCTCTGAAAAAGGTACGCTTTTTTGAATAGCTCATTCGCCCTTAGCTCTGAACTTTCATCTGAACTTTCATAATTTCCCTTTCGAAATGCGCATGAATCACAGCCGAATCGGTTCGATTTCTCTAAACAAACAACTGAAATGATAAGGAGAGAAGGGCGAGGAATAGGAGAAAATTCGAAGAGGGAAAATGGAGTGGAATACACTTTCCGTGCCGGCGAAACAATTTATTTTGGGATATCTGAAATACTCGGAAAGGTACGTACAATTCCCTTGTCAATCTGAACGGGCTCCTTGCAGATGCAATCTCAAGCTGTGCTCCAGAAGCGACAGAGCTCTCGTGGACTCTACGAAATACGTGGCAGACTGTATTTCGATTGAAGAACAGAGGGACGGAGGAAATGTGAGTGAAATTATCGGAAACTACGGAAAAGAGGATGGTTTTTATCAGAGTCGGCTAATTTTGAGTTTCGAAGATTATACCATCAAATTGACAGAAGAAGATAATGTAATAAAGATAGAGCGAACGGGGGAAATGGAGAGTGTGAACGGCAACAAATACGACGCGGCACGGAGAATTCTGGAACGAATGAGTGACCGAGGAACCATTGCAGCAAGGGAAATCCTCGTGCGGAATGTCTGTGTCACCCCGTGCTTCATTCAAATTTCCCGTGTTCCAGACGTCCCTGAAGCCAAGTGAGCACTGGATTCTGAAATGCGAACGGCTGGAGATCAGGATGGTCGGGGAGGAGAGACAAAAGTGTTGGCTGCAGAAAACGATTCCGAACTTGAAGAAACTGAAACTGATCGAATGGGGAATCGAGGGAATTTTAGATCTGCCACAAGTACAGCACACCTCTGAATCCGTTCATTTCTCAAGAGATGTCAATATCAGCGATGAGCAGTTGAGCAGAATTTCAGCCCCATCCGTTCATATTATTTCGAAAGACACAATCAGCGGAATGGGGGCGAAGAAGGCATTCAAGGCAAGTGAACTCTTGAAACGAAACGAAATGAATGAATTCAGAAGTACGTGGAACAAGGACGTCCGGGCGATGGATTCCAGCTGAGGTTTGCCTCGGGAAATGGGTTCCGTCACGAAGAAATGTTCGAGAAGCAATGGAATGTCGAGAAGGTGGAGTGTTTGGATCCGACGAACGGGGAATACCTGTATGCCATCTGAAAGTCCGTCTACTTATCCATTCCCCCATCATTTTCAGCTATCTCATCAATGGTGGATTCTCAAATTTCCACGGAGTCACGAAGATCTCCCGCGTGATTGTTCACGAATTCTCCACTCATTTCGTATTCAAAGAATTCAGCTGCTAAAACCGTTCCTCCAAATAACTAGTACGAAATGTTGTGGACTGTTTTGGGCGAACGGAACAGTAGCACGCATAATGTGTGTGATTGAGAAGAACAACGATATTCCGTACCGACTGCACCCATTCACACTTAATTGATACTTTCATAAATATCCTAATTTATTTATAAAACTTGTTGAGTCGGATTCAGAAGGGAATGACGACCTCCGTGAAGTTGCGAGCGGCGATCGGCGGGAAAACGACAAATTGGAGTTCGTCCCCTGAAATGAGAAAGAAAAGTTTCCAAACGGCAAAACTGTGCTCACTGGAAAGAGCCTTCTTAGTGTCCATCTCCCGCGGATCACACTCGATCGCCGTGTCCAGTTCTTTGTGTTCGTCAGCAGTCAAACCTTCTGAATTCGTTTCTATGTATTTATGTTTCTCTAGCCGTTCCCCACTTATTTTCGAGTCGACGTCCGTGTCCGAACCACTGTGTGCCGCGTCTTTCGCGCTGTGCATCGTGCTGCTCCCCTTGTCGACGTTCGCAGTGTTCTGTGGTCCGTCCGCGTCCTCCTTCTTCTTTTTCTCTTCTTCCGCTTCCACGACAGCCGCCACGTCCTTCTTCACAGTCTTCGCTGAAATCGCCGTCTTCTCCGACTCTGCCTTCTCCGTCTTCTCCTCCTTCTCCTCTTTTTCCGCCTTTGCCATTCGTTCGATCTCCTCGTCTTCCCACTCGTACGGATCCAAAAAGTTGATCTTCATACGAGTGATGGCTGCCATTAACTGAAATCATTTCACACCATCCTCGGAAGGTTCCCAGTCACCCACCAAATTGTAGATCTTGTCGTAGGCGGGTCTGTCGGCGTAGTGCAACGTCTTCAGATACTCAAAGATCGTCTTCAACTCTTCCGGCAGATCCTGTGATTCTCCCTCATTCCCAGTTAGATCTTCGTGCTCACCTCGAACAGAGCCGCATCCTTCGTCGCCTTCTTCATCGCCATCACTTCCTTCTCCTCCTTCAGATGAGCCCACGGCAACTGGAGAGTCACCGCGACCAGAGTGTAAATCATTGCGATCAGATCGTCGCACCGTCCCTGCTCGAGCCGCTCGTGCACATTCATCGAGCAGTACCGCAGAGTGCCTCTCAACGGAATCTTTCTCCGCATCGGCCGTAACTTCTTCTTTCCGTCTTCGCCGGTCACCACGAACGAACGTGCCATTCCGAAGTCGATGAGGATGAAACAGCGGGAATCGTGTCCCCGGTTGCCCGCCGTCATTATATTGCCCGGCTTCACATCTCGATGCACGAATCCCGCCTCATGCAGTTGTTTGAGGCCGTACAGAGTGAAGAGCGCCACGCGCAACACCGTCGTATCGTTGAATCCCCTCTGGATTTTCATGCGAAGAGCCATCAGATCTTTGCCGCAAAGGGTGGTCACCATGTACCTGCAATCCTCCGTTTTCTCTTCCGCCACCCCCTTATTCCCTCACGAGTAATGCTTCCTCTTTCCGCAGTCGATCATCTTGAGCACATCCTTGAACTCCTTCAGCTTGTTCAGCACGTGCACTTCGATCTGCAGGGTCCGATCGTACTCCTCCGAATCGTACTCGATCTTCATCGCCGCACAGTATCCCTTGCGGCTTCTGTCCTCCACTTTGTACACAACTCCACACGCTCCTTTTCCCAAAAGAGCCTTGATTTTCCATTTGTTATCGATAACCTGAACCCTTTCGTTGCGGTCCTTCTCGATTTTCAATCACTCACATGTCCTGGGTGCATTGGTTTGGCAGCACTAGAATTCTCATTGTTATTCTCCATTTCGATTTCGAATCGATTGAATTTCTAGGAATGGAATGCAAGAAATGATCATTATTTGTTCCGTTTTCGTTCCGTGAGACGTGATTCATCTTTTTGAGGAGAAAAGTTCCCTTTCTTCCAAAAAAGAGAACATTGAAATCACCGACAGCGAGGCAAGTTGCGAAATCAAACACAACAGCCGCATGTCGCTTTTTCCCTCATTTCTCTCGTTCTCAAAGGGAAACACCTTCTTTATAATATGAGTTCTTTTCAGTTTCCCACCCGTTCGCACACTGAAAATGGAATGGAGCCAGTTGATGAATGATGTGAAGAAGCCGATTGTGGAGTTGTTGGACTATGAATCCAGGTATACCTATTTATATTCCATCGCTCAATTTGATCAATTATCATGCGTTCCAAATTCAGATGCAACCTAAGAACGTGCTCCAAAAGTGATTGTGCACTCGTTGATTCCTCGAAGTTCACAGCAGGAAACATCACGATCGAGGAAGTGAACAGTCGGATGGACAATGAGAAAGTGAGAATTGGAATCGATAAAAGTAGATTTACACATTTTCAGACGATCATCCGTATTAACATCGACACATTCACCATTTGGTTCATTGGAAAAAACGAGGTGACGAAGGTGGACAGAGCGTGGAACGGAGAGCTGATGGAATGGAGTGAGAGGAAGGGGGAGAACAGACGGGACGTGGCACGGAGACACATTCAGAAGTACATCGAGAAGTTCGGTATATTGGAATCGAAGATTATTGCCATCCGATATGTGAGTGACCTCATTGTTCTCATTCGCATTGATGTTTCAGTTGACGATTGCTCCCTCCGAAAACTGGCAATTGAAGTGTAAAGTGCTGGAACTGACGGAAGTATTCCAAAATGACAGAAGTTGGCTGAACAGAATAGCTCCGAATAATGAGTTGAGAGAGATTGTGATAAACCGATGGGACGGGCCCCCGTTACTAATTCAACCGAGTATTCTGAATGTGACCGACACTCTGAGACTGAATCTGGACTGTGACATTACCGACGAGCAATTGAAGCAGGTGAGGGCGGTCGATCTGGCGCTCACGTCGCCGAACATAACGGAGGGAGGAGCCAAGAGGAGTTTTGAGGTGAGGGAGTAAATCGAGAAAGACTCGCAGCTGAAGTTTCAGCGTTTTCTGAAGTACGGCAAGGAAAACGATGAGTTCCATCTTCGTATTCAGCTGCCGGCGAACTTCGATTTTCTGAAATTGCTCCCAAAATCGGTGGTATTCCGACGGCAAGCAGCTCAAAATCCAGATCTGCAGCACGAGCTCAAGTTAGTGACTGATGTCTTCGTTTCAAAGAGATTCACTTTCCAGGGGCAAAATCATCGGAGGCTTTTCGAATGTGCACGGGCTGCAGAATGTCCGTTTATTCGCCTGTGCCGTGAACTTTGATCACACTCACATAATGTGTCACATTCCCAAAAAGAGCACTGCGCCACACGAACTCTATCCGTTCGCCAACGATTATTGGAGATGAACAAATATATGAACAATCTGTATACAAATATGATATTGGCACATTCACTCTGTGGCTATTTACTGATCATCAGTAATTTGTTTTAATTTAAAAGAAACGTTTACTTGGAAAACCCATAAGCTTAAAATGAAATTAAAAAAGTGCGTTATTTTCCTCTTCTCACAAGTTGAATGTTTCGATTGCACAATCACATCTTCAGGGGATCCACCTTGGCGACTTTCTTGTTGCCGGCAGCAGCAGCAGCATCGTCGGCCGCTTTTTTGGCTGCCGCCTTTTCTTGTTTGATGCGCATGATGTCAGCGTCGCGGTTCATGCGGTTGTCCATAGACAGTCCCTGAAGAGAGAATCACGAGTTCGATCGAATAGAATTTGAAAAAAAAACTGACAGCATTTCCGTCTTGGCCGGAAGCGCCCAATCTCTTCTTGGCGTCCGCTTGTTTTTTCTGGTTCTTTTCGCGAGCCAAATCTCTCTGATTTCCACCTGAAGCGTTCAATGTTTCAATAGGTAAAAACAGTTTCCCTGATGTACTCACGAGTCATTTTGTAGTCAGCGAAAGTGATAAATCACGATACAAATCGAACAATCTGTTTCTCGGATCGACCGAAAGCCGCCAGGGGAGCACTGCCGCCGTACACTAGGAAAAAATTCTGAAACAAATAATTGATTGGTGATTGTTGGAATAACGCGCTTAAAAGAAGGAAGAAAGACAAGTGGTCGGTCTGAAGCGTCTGTTTCGGGATACAACTGAAGGAGGGAGCGCGCAGCTGTCGGGAACGCAGACAGACAGTGACGAGATAGGCCGACAAATGCGACACGTGGAACTTTCGGATATAGTCGGGCAGGCCGCATTAAATGTTGGTCATAAAAATGATTGAAGCGAGAAAATGAATTTCCGGGCACGCAACCCAGCGTCATTTTGAAAATAAGTGTACATAGTGATAAGAGAAATAGAAAGAACAGCAACAATTCAATATTTTCAGAGTTTTGAACTCATCAATCGATTGAATAGCAAACTATTTTACGACAGGAAATGGGTGAAAGTTTTATTCAATCCGTGAAGGAAAATGAGATTCAGACACAAAGTTTCTCAATTTTGTTTTAAAAAAAGAGAGGACAAAACAGAACAACAATAGTAACAGGATTGAAGAGAATGAACGGTGCTACCTGAAGTTGGAAGATTTTAAGACATTGAACAGAAAGTAACTCACTTCTCCAGCGGATGGTAGTTGAGCAACTTCTCGATGAGGTCGACGTGAGCGAGAAGCATTCTTCGGCAGCAGTAACGACGAAGACCGAGAGCATCGAGCGCGTCTCCTAGAAGAAAACCAATAATGTGAGTGTAAAAGAACAGTTACTCACCTTCACTGTATTCTGACTGCAGGAATCCGATATAGGTCTCCCATTTATCTCCGATGACCTTGCCGCAGGTAAAGCATCTGATTGGAATGATCATCTTGTGATTGTGCTGCAGAAACTTCTGTAGATTCGAACGTTTAATAAAGATTTTAGGCAAACAGAAATAACGATAGTTTCGAAAAGAATAAATCGATACTCAGATTGGTTATTGTATATAAATCTAATACTAATTAGATTTTCGTCTTATTTCGATGTTTTTGTTACAAGCATACAGCAGAAACAGAATATTCAGAAGACACTTTGTTTTTGAAAATAATTGATTGAATGCGCGTCATATGCTGCGCACAGTGTTCATTGTTCTGTGAACTATTTCGCCCACCGTAGTCTCTCAAGTAATTGGACTCAACTCGCAGAAATCGTCGAGAAATCGTTGCGTTTTCTGGTTTACAAAATGGAAAAATTGCGACAAGAGCTAGAAGTGTACAAAAGAATGTATTTTAAAGCCTATCCCAATTCCTCAAAACAAGAAGAAACGGAGGCAGTTGTCAAGAAGGCGGAAGAATTCATAACGGTCAGTTTTCAAATAATCAAAATACTGATAGTTATTTCTTCAGAACGTTCTACCCACAGTCATTCGTGATAATAAGTCTCGCGCCACCGACATCAACCAGAAAGCTCTTCTTCTTTTCGAGGCTGGAAGACTGTACAATGTGCTCGATGAACACAATGAAACTGCTGAAAGATTTCTAAGTAAATCGGTCAAAATGAGTGCGTTTTTAAAAACATTGAAAAGTAACCGAAAAACATTATCTCTAAAGATCCAAAAAACGCGGAAGCCTGGCACGAACTGGGAGAGTGCGTGCTGAAACGGAGAGACTTTGAATTTGCGCAATCTTGCTTCAAAGTAGGCGGAGTGCGTTCTAAAAGAAATATCAAAGAATATTTACAGATTGCACTGGAATTGGACAGAAGTGCTCAAAATCTGTGCTCTTTGGCCGTCGGAACGCGGTTGGTTGCTCTCGAATTACCAGAACCTGCTCAAACGGATATGCGGTAAGAGAAAGGGATGAAATCCTCTATCTGACAGTTCCGTTTTAGATCGAAAGCGATGGATCTGATTATCGAAGCACGCCGTCTTGACAGTTCATTCGGTCCCGCCAACTTGGCCTTTGCCACTGGACTCTTCTATTGTTTCTTCAAAAGTGCAAATGGAGAACTGCACTATCTGGATAAGGTTATTGAGAATTATAAAAAAGCATTGGAGTGCGAACTGACGAAAACCGACGTCCAGGTTTACATGAACATGGCAGTCTGTTTGAAGTGATAAAAGCATCTCAGCAAATGAGTGAAATAGTCGTTTTAGATTCATGGAAAAGTACGACGAAGCCATCGATTCGTATCAGAAAGCGGTCGAGTACGATTCGAGAAACGAATTCCAAACTATCGAGAAATTGAAGTCGTGCACCGGTTATCTGCTTAAGTTTGCTGAGGCGATACAGAAAAAAGGAAAAGTAAAGGCGAAACGGATGCAGGAAATGGTGAATGAGCTCAAAAAGCAGCCGCCCGCCGGAGCGGATCAATTTCGAGCCAAAGTAATCGGAAATGTAGCCCACGAAGAAACGATTCCAGTGTGAGATCCATTGCCTGCAGAATCAACTTCCAAATCTCTCTTTTCAGAGCTCTTGTCGGTGTGGATGCTTCCGGCGAGGTGTTTGGAATCACCGTATACAACTGTCTCGCTAACTTCGGCTTCGTCATTGGAGACACGATCACTATTGCAAAACCGGACTACCGATCTATCGAGGTGAGCTGGAAATGAGAGTGCAGCCGTAATCCTATATTCATTCAGAATCTCGATGTTCTCGGCGAGACCTCGACGACGATAACATCATTAAAATGGATTCGAGTGGCCAATCCGACCCAAATAAAGAAGAACGGATCACCGCTGCCAGAGTCGGTTCTCGCGAGAGCTGTTGCTTCCACACAGACATGACTCACTCCGTATCTTGCTTCCATCAGTGCTTTAATTTACATTCCTTGTGTCTTGACGAAAACTTGCTTGTAAATATTTAAAACAATTGAACCTTCAACTCCTATTTTCAAGTGAAACTAAAAAGAAACGTGACACTTGGTCTACCGCTCAGACAATTTTCACTTCTTTTCGTCGATCAATTTTCAAAATTTCTAGTCTCATTGGTTAAAATTAAAACGAAGCTCCTGCGATGGGCGACGAAGAAGAAGATCGAGAAAGTGTCCGTCTGGAACTGGGAAAAGTGCGCCCCCCCGCCTCGGATTTGTGAGGACAACCTCTCATTTGCAGGGCATTTCGGACTCGACCAAAAAAAATGCGATGACGTGGATTCCGATTCGAGAGCTGGGAAAAGGCGCGTTCGGAACGGTGTACCACGTCGTCGACGAGAAAGGAAATCGGGAAGCGGCTCTGAAGATAGAGACGAAGTCGGCGGACAACTTGCTGAAACTGGAGAAGGAGATAATGGAGGTGATGTCGAAGGAGCCGACGGCGATCCAGCTCTTCGACTCTGGCCTCTTCAAAGAGTACAGGTACATTGTGATGACGTTGTGCGGACCTGACCTGGAGAAAGTGGGCCAATTGGTAACCGTTGCAGAGCAGACAGTGTACGTACTCGCGTGATTTCAGATGGGGAACAAGTTCAATCCGGACACTATCATCCGTGTTTGCACTCGGACGCTCCTCGCCATCAAGGTTCTCCACGAGAACCACTACGTCCATCGGGACCTGAAACCGTGCAATTTCGCCCTCGATTATCAGAGAACCTCCACCAACATCTATTTATTCGACTATGGAATGGCGAGGAAATATGTGCGACGCGACGGCGGAACTTATCGATTGAGACGTCCGAGAGACATGGAAAGAGTGGGATCCGGGACGCTCGGAAGATGAATCTATTCGTGTTCAGATTCAATTTCGTGGAACAGTTCGTTATTGCTCTGTGCACATGCACAAGAATAAGGAGCTCGGACGCGTGGACGACTTGTGGTCGTGGCTATTCATGCTGATGGAAATGTATGCTCCGCTCCCCTGGGCGGCCACTGTCCATCGGGACAGAGTGGAGGTTCAGAAGGCAGAACATCTTCAGGATTACCTGACCAAGGAGCCGTCAGTCATTTCATCCTTCCCTTCTCTGAATATTCCTTTTCAGTTTCTTATGTTTCACACTTCCGATCTTCCATATGCTCAACTCTTACGACTACCCAGATCGTCCCGATTACCTCCAAATCTCTGAAATTCTTTTTTCCAAACTGAAAGAGATCAATGGAAAAGTGGTTTCGAATGAGTTCGATGCCATCCGACTCACAGCCCCGGAAACGGAACAAGTCAAAAGCGGTGCGTTCCCGATCGATTCTTCCGTTTGCATTTGCACTTTTCAGCAATGAAATCACTTCAAATCAAACCGATCGAGCAGGTGAAAATGGAAGACGAACAGGTGGTTTTGGTGAGCGAATGCCGTCAGACAGGGCACCAATCGTGAAAAGTTACAGAACAATCTGAGGACGGCATTCAGCAAAGTCGAAGTTCCGGGCGGCGCCGATTACTTGATGCTCGAAGATCAGGACTTTTTCGCTACGAACTTAGGTGCGCCGAAGAAGATCCGTGAGGAACGGACGGACGAATTCAGGAAAGTGAGCGAGTTCCTGCAGATTCATTCCAAAATATTAATCACAGAAGCCGCCGGTGCTGCCGCAAACGGGCGGTTCCGTCGCAAAGCCGTCGTTAGTGCGGACCAGAATGACTGGAAAGGCTCAGCAGCAGCCGTCGTTCCCAGGGAATACGGCGTCGACGGTCAAAAGTGCGCAGGCAAAGAATCCGACGAGCAGTCTCCAGAAGCAAAGTAGACAGAAGAAGACTTCGAAGCTCAAATAAACAGTTTATTCCGTTTCTTTTCACTATCAGTTTTCATCCAACTTCCGTTCCAATTGGAATAATTGGAATATCTTTTCTGAATCTTCTATTAATGTTCTCTCTGTTGTATAAATTTTATTTGAATAATAATGAATTAGGACATGCAAGCATCGATGAGCCATGTTTATGTGGTCGAAGAGAGAACTTGGTTGGGAGCGATTTGATGAGGAAGATGAGGTGAAATGCGAGCGAGTGGAGAGAGAGAGAGAGAGAGGAAGTATCACATGGGAGGTCTGGAATTAAAAAGGAGGGGAGCGAGAGAAGGAGCTGAAACGGGCAAGAGCACTAGTTTTGGAGCATCTGAGCACCGCCCGGATCGTGGAATGAATTGGGCGGAGGCGCGGCTGGAGGTCCGCCGTTACACAGAACACTGTCGAGACCTTCGAGACCGATATCCTAAAAAGGGCAAAATATCAGTAGGAAGTGTGCGGCACAAGTGACTCACATTCAGATCATTGAAGCAATCGACATGATGTCCGGGCGCTCCTTCCGCATTCGTTATCGTCAACTTGGGAATGTCGAGCGCTTCCGGCGAATTTGAGAATGTTCTGACCGGCCACATCGGCGGCTGGTTCGGATCCAGCTGGTTGTGCGGGGAAGTGGGCGCCGACTGGGACTCCGGAGTCAGCGTGGGACCGGGCACTAACCGAGGTCCGCACGTTCCGGTACTATGTCGAGGGCCGACGGGAGCGTGGTAATATCCGCCCCCTCCGCCGCCGCCGACTCCGTTGCATCCATTAGTGTACTCCGGATTATGCTGCATCTGCGGATGATTCTGGAGGTTCGGCAGACTTCCCGCGTCATGATTAAAATCGTGCATTCCAGGAGGACTCAGTTCCATGCACGGCGTCCCTGAGCCATCGAGCATCAACGTGGAAGCATGTGGGGAATCCATCGGAGAGTGTAACGGAGACCCATTGTGAAATCTGAAAGAGAGAGAGAGAGAGAGAAGTGAACAGGCTTTCTCGGACTGGACGAACTCACCCATACATAGGCGTCATCATGTGATTCGGAGACTGTAACGGCGACATTCCATTGTTTCCCATCGATGACGTAGCGTTTCCCATTTGAAGCGGCGGTGGAATCTGATGATTCTGAAGGGGAGATCCTTGCTGAGATCCCTGCGGAGTCACTTGAGGAGAATGCGTCTGAGACTGTTGCTGCATCATTCCGGAAGGACCCGGCATCGCGTTCTGAATGAAATGGGGCATGTGGTGGATGGGCATCTGGTGGTGCATCGGATGCATCGGCATCATTCCGCCCGTGTTGTGGATTGCAGGGTCCGAACGGGCTCGGTTGATTCTGAAGGCGATTGAAATGAGAGGGAAGAGAAGAAATGAACTCACTGATTGAATGAATCTGGGGGCGGAACAAGACCTCCTGGCTGATTGAACGGAGGTCCGTAAGGGGGATACTGCTGATGCACAGAAGGAATCCGATCGGGCGAACGACCGTTTGCCCTCATTCCGTACGGATGATAGTGGTGGGAGGGAGAGCCGGAGGCACTTCCGATCATGTGATCTTCGGGAGAACGACTTCTGTGTCCTTGCTGAAATGAGAAGTATTAGGGGCACGAAAGAAGAAAGGAAAGGGACCATCGGCCTGTGCATAACGTCCTGTTGCCACGGGGGAGGCCATTGCGGGGGAGAATAGGAAGGCATCTGGTGAACGTTCGGCAGAGATCCTCCTAGATTGTGGCCCCACGGCTGGGGAGGATGCAGTCCGCCCGAATTGCCCTGTTGCGGAATGGCCATCGGAGCAGTGGTCGCGGAAGATCCCGAGGATTCGCCAGGTTGGTGCGTGATCGACTGCACCTGCAAACGATCCGAATTGAGGGGGGAATGATGAGCAGTGTGCTACCTGTCGCATGATATCCTCGAAGGTGGTGTTCTCCTCATTCTGCTTCCTCTCCAATATCGCAATTTTCTCGCTGAACTTGCGCGGCGTATTCGAGTTGGACATTCGCATCGCTCGACTCCGAGCGTCCTTCTTCCGGGTGTTTCTTTTGTGTTTCTCTTGTTTCCCTACAGGTGCACGAGATCAGAAAACGAAACAAGAGAAACGGGGGAAATCGGAGGAGGCGAGGGTGGAAGAGGAAGAGAGCACGGGGTCCGGAGGGGGGCACTTTCAGAGATTAGGCCGGGAAGGGCGGAAATAGGAGTAAGGAGTACTACTTGGGGATTTCGAAATCATACGGCTGTCTGGTGAGGAATTATTTAGAAGGCTTTCAAGTTAACAGATCTTCATGGTCATGAAATGCGAATGAAATGGTACATGGCTGAGCAGAGAGTCTTGGATTTTGGCAGAATCGCTCTGATTTTGTGCAATTTCTCCATCTCCCAGTTTGTTTTGTATTCGCGAAAGTGTGTCAGAAAGAGCTTATAAAATGCATGAAATTGAGTTTTGGATTTTGTATGTCAAAAAGAAAGAACAGTATTGAGAAAAGAGCGTGAGGTTGAGTGATCGGGAAGAGAAGAGGAATGATAGCAAGAAGAGAGAGGGAGAGAAAGAGAGAAATGAGCATGTGATAGGTGTGACGGGCCGAAAAGAGGCAGATGAGCGCACATTTGAATATGATAGTGCGTCCGAATCCGAATGTTTTCGACTGAACTTGCATACATTCCCCCCATTCTTTCGCTCATTTCTCTTTCCACACACCCCTTTATTTTCCAACTTTTTCTCTTTTTTATTTGAAAGCGATAAGGAACTGGAAATGACATCACGTGCACTTGGAGATTCATGTGATGATGTCCATGAAAGGTTTTTTGAGTTTCCGCCGCCGACGCAAACGACGCCAACGCAAAAGTGGTGCACAGTCTGAGAAGAGTACCGTATATGCTCAAAAGTCAGTGAGCAGCCGCTTTCTCTGACTGATTCAGCTTGCCGGAAATGGAAAAGCGGGCAAAGTTTCCTTTTTTGGGGAAAAAGAGGAAAATCTAAAATTCAACGGAAGACTATAGCCGATTTGGGCTCTCTTCTCTCCATTTCCTTTTTTTGGAAGGCATTGAAAGCTTGAAATAGGGAGTGCACAAAGATTTTAAAAGAGACGAACATGAGCAGAAAACAATCGGAACGGATCCAACTTATTATAGTTGTGCTCTGTCTCAGTTGTCGCTTTTTTCTTCTTTTTTCATTGATAATGGATAACAGATGAGAGAGAGAGAGAGAGAGAGAGAGAGAGAGAGAGAAGAGCGGCGGAGCGAAAGGAGCGAGAGTGGCGAGAGCTGCCCGCAGAGTTGGCGCGAGTAGTTATAATTGGTAGAAGAAGTGAGAGAAAATGCGACAGATCGGAGCAAGAGAGCGAGGGAGAGAGCGGAGTCGACGGCGATGCAAAGACGGACAAAGTCGCCGGGCTCGCGGAGCACGAAGAGAGCAAGAGAGGCGCGGCGAGGGAGTGCGGCGAGAGGGGAGACGCAGAGAGAGCGAAGAGCTCCCGGGGGCGAAACGCGCGGAGACACAAACATGGGGGGATCCATGATGTTCTCGTGAAGTGTTGCCAACAGTCTGTTGAACTATTGATTCGAGAAAGAGAGAAAGACAGGAGGGAGAAGGAGCAGGAGCTCCGAGCGTGAGTCACGAGGGACTGTTTCAAAACTAGTGATGTGCAGAATGAAGAAGAAGAAGGCCTTTGCGGGTGTCAACACTTCCGCTCATTCTATTCGTAACTCTTCTCTTCCACTATTCTTCCACAGAACCACAAAAAGTGAAACAAACAGATTGACGCTCCGAATTCGGAGACGAGTTATCAGCGGAATGGCAAATAGATTGTAGCATCACATAATTCGAATTGTCAAAAAGCGCAAAGTGATGATGATGGAAACCAGTTGATACACACAGCTTATGCAGATGCAAAAATGGGGGGAGAAACTTATAACGTTTCCAGTTTTTAAGCCCTTTCACAGGGTCTGTTTTCCAAATGACATGGCTCTTCTCTTCGCCACCTGAACAGCAGCATCCTAATCTGCTTTCCGAAATGTCTCATCTATCAATTTCTTGAAATGTGGGTCTTCTGGCACAAAAACAAAAAAAAAAGAGAGAGAGAGAGAGAGGCACTCATAAAGCCCTCCCCTCCGATTGAATCCACATGTGCGCCGATCAGATGTGGTGGAGAAGAAGAAGAAAAAGAAGAGGGAGAAAGTGGGATGATGAGTGGATAATAGTCGGAGATTAGGCAGGCTCGAACTGATGTCGAACATTGAATAACTGAAAGATCAGTATGAGAAACCTTCTCGAGCCTCGTCCAAATGAGTAAACGGATGGAGATATTCTGGGAGTCGATGACGCCAAAAGGGCCGATGAGCACGTGCTCTTTCTAGTAATTACGTGAACTTGTTTCGAAATATGGGCGGCACGAGTGAGCTGGCTGAATTCGAAGCAGAAAAGGAAGTTGCACTTTGTGCTCCGATCATCATCTGAAACGTTTCCATTTATATTTCTGAAGAAGAGACACCTGAAAGTGACAAGCGAAGCGATTGGAAAATGCGAAGAAAAGGGAATGAGTCAGACGGGTGAAGAATACTGAAAAGGGATGATCGGCGGGCGGTGGAAACGAAGACGATACATCTAAAAATAAGTGAAAAGGCAGCTGAAAATAGGCAAGAAGAAGAGGGGAAACGGAGATGAGATGCGCGGAGGAGACGGGCGGCGGCTCGTAATCTGATGGCTGTGTCTCTGTTTGGATTATCTCCGTCAGCCAACACGGATTGTTGCATTAGTCGGAGTGGAGAGAGCGCGGAAAGCGAATCGAATACGGGAGGAGGGAAGAAGAAGAAGAAGAAGAAGGAGGAGGGGCAGAAGAAGAAGCATGCACAATTAATAAGAGCATCATAAGAAGAAGAAGAAGAAGAAGAAGGCGAGAAGGGAGAGCATTTCACGGGTCAAGAGGCTAATCGGCTGAACGGCTACCTGAATGGAAAACTCATTAGAGACTACTCCAGAAATGAATACAAATTTGGTTGCCGCTCACGCATACATTATGACACACTCAAGTTCAAAAAGAGTTTCATCCCTCTGTAAATCCTTTTCTTGAATACATTTATTAATGAAAAGCAACTGAGTGAGCAAGAAACCCTTCCAGAAGCAGAACAAACAATCAAGAAATGTTGATTCAGCATGAATATTAACTGTTTAAGCCAAAGAACGTTCTTGAAAACGATCGTATATCACGTTACACTCCTCGTTACCCAGCGTCGACCAGAATAGAAGACCTTCTAGAAGATAACTCATCCAATCAGATGGGCCAATTTAAATGTTTGGTGTACTTCTCATTAGGGCAGTCTAGTCGCTGTCTGCTCCCTTTCTGGACTGTATTCCCGCGGGAACGGAATTGATCAAAGCACACATACAATCAGAATCAGAATCAGGAAGTTCGGAGGGAGTACGTGACTGGAGAAGCGAGCAAAACCTCGGCTGCTATTAGCAATTCAGGCGCAAATTAAGTCGGGAGCCAGCGAGAAGTTGACAGCTTTCCAGGTGTGCTATCGATGGAAAGAAAGTGGGGTGGAAACGGAGAAGAAAAGGAAGAAGTTGGAGGCGGCGACGCCCCGAGACGGCCACAAACATCGATTATGTATGAGATTTTGCAACGATCGCGCTGCGCCCGCCGGCAGGAAGTCATCTTTTGGTGCGGAAAAAACGAGGAAGAAGGGACCACGTGCGTGCATATGCGGGACTCCGAAAGGGCAAACTTTCAGGGCCGAGAGACGCAGATTTCAGAGCAGAAGGTCCGAGTAAACAGAGACAACTGGAGAGCACGGAGCAACTTTTGGAGCGATAAGACTGTCCGAAGAGGCGCGCGTCGCTGAAAGCGTTTCCGGCGGAGGGTTAGGAGCACTTCAGTCTTCCTCTCATCGGAACCTTCCGACCACTCGGACCGTATCAAAAATGCACGCGCGCTTTTTTCTTGTCAATTTCATTATTTCCCTTTAATTGAATTGTGCTCCTCTTCCATAGTAGTCTTGTTTTCCACATCTCTGAGTTTATGCCGCTTCGATTATTGATCTACCTTCTGTTGCTCGAGGTCAGGTATTGATTTGTTATTGTTCGATTTCTGTCCGCTCGAAAAACCTGTCCCTCCTCAGTCACTCGTCATGCAGGCCGTCCGTCCGTTCCCTTTACTCCGGCTAACCCCTGAACTCGCCAAGATTGTTTTTCGACACTTCGATACATTTCAAATGCAAGTTTTTCTTTTTTCTAGAATGTTTGCCATTCATTCTTTAACTTTCAGCTTGAATTTGTCATTTTGTTCTCAAAAAGTTCAAAACGTCGTCAAAGATCTTGGACTATTTCCTGATGGATGGATTGAGTCGAAGAATGAATGGCTCGAAATGAGAATAGTTCGTCACGATCGCAACGAAACACTCAGAGTGATTGTGAAAGCGGTCGGACTGCTTGAAATGTACCTCCCGGACAGTGAGACATTGAAACCATCGATCGAAAAACGGTCACTGCGAGGATTCGATTTCTTCACGTCTTCTGAAATTCACGAAACGTCTTCAGGAAGAAAGGAACACGTTTGGAGAGCATTCTGGCCAAATGAACAGATTGGATTTGAAGTGATACTGGACCATTTTAAAGAGATTCTCGACTCGTCAGAGTTCGATTGCCAAGTGGAAAACTATTTGACTTCAAAAATGAAATTGGCAAACGAGAAGCCGCCATTCAAACTGCTACAGCTGCCTTTCCTTTGTTCTCAGGCAGCCCTCCGGATGATAGATATTACTGGACTGTTAGTTTTTAACTTTAAAACTTTAAAAATTTCTCGAGAATCCATAATATTTTAGATTCGATCTGTCCCTATGTTCCAAGCGAGCGGCGAACTTGGTGAGAACGCTGAAAAGAAAAGCATTGAGATTGTATCTTGGTGTGGATAAACAAAATCAATACATTGTGCACTTGTCAGTGCCACCATATCGCCATCCTCTGTGCAAATTTGCGGTCCGGGATATGAAGGATTGTGAAGGAAGCGTGCATGAGTTGGACAAACGGAGCATTGGAGGAACGACTGTTCCCAGTTGGATCAGCGTCGAGCACGGGTTGGTCACCTACTGGAACGACCAGCTGGAAGGACTGAAGAGAGTGGCGGAGCACCTGAAACACTTGCTCAAGTGCTCCTCTTACTTCAGCCTCCTATTGGATTGCTCGAAATCGGTGACAACGGCGCACAAGGATGTTATCCATTGGCTTTTCAGTGTTCAGTCCTCGGTTTCACGGTTCAGTGTTCTCACTCAAGACGTCGACGATGACCTTCCAGCAGTCATTCTTCCGTACGCTGAGAAAGTCACCGAATTTTTCAACTGCGGTCTGATGACCAGTGATGAATTTCGTTACTCGCCCGCCGCCTACAATGGAATCGCATTCTGTAGCAGTTCGTCCAGGTGGCTGATGCTAGACGACGTGTTCAGAATCAACTGCCCGTCTGTCCAATTCCTCAAAAACAAAAAGAATATCACGAATGCGGATATGAATGCGTTTGTGAAGAAATGGCTCCGAACCGCTAATTCGAAATTGCGCTCTCTTGTCGTACACATCGAGGACATGAATGCGGTCGAAATTACGAGAGATTTGGAAGGAGTGTGGAGGGATTCGGATACTGTACGAGTGTTCGATTGTCCCCCTCCGAACAATCATTTTAGAATCCGTGGGGGTTTCGATATGAATAAGAATGGGGTGACGGCCACGTTGAACTGTGCACACGTCGAAAAGTATCCCGTGATTGTGCTGGCTGTGTGGACTAACGGAGAGTGCTTTTAATTCTGTGCACTTTTTGGAACCTAAGGAATATTCATTATGAACCCATGCTTACTTTGATAGCTTTTAATTGTCTATTTTGTGTCACCTAATTTATTCGCTCTATCGCTCTACCACAATCCCACGTAAAAAACCCGCCCGCGACCGCGACCTTTTCCAATTTAGCACTGAATTCACGTGGTGTGCGGTAGAGCGCCTTCACATTCAAATGCCCCGATAGTAGAAAGTCGCTTCGTTTTTGCACTTTTTAATTGTATAACTAATAAATCCCTGTTAATAAAATTATTTTCTATTTTTATTTATCTTTATGTTCCAGCCGCGTACAAAGTGAATTTCTTCATTGTTTACAAAACTGTGTCGGCGCGGAAGAGACGCAGATTTCAGAGCAGAAGGTCCGAGTAAACAGAGACAACTGAAGAGCAACTCTCGGAGCGATAAGACTGTCCGAAGAGGCGACCGTCGCTGAAAGCGTTTCCGGCGGAGGTGTGAGTCTGCTGAGTTGCCCAGAAAGACAAGCTCGCCAACTTCATTGTTATTTTTTTGAATTCAGCTGCTCATTCAGTAATTGGCTTTTCCAGTAAATTTTTCTATACATTATTTTCAAAACAGAAAGGTAAACCAGTTGAAGCAACTGTTTTATCACATGCCATTGCCCGTTTCACATGACCGATTGTCGCCGGTTATGGGGCTATTCAGCATATGTTTGTTTTCCGTTTTTTTCGTTTTTTACATCGCTGAATTGAATTTTTTGACGTAAAAAAAGGAAAACAATCATTTTTTTCACAGCCTGAATAACTCCATTATATAATGCGCATTCAAAACGAATAGAAATGGGAACTTGTTTCAATCGCTCGTCAGCGAGCCATTCGACCACATGGTCCTTCCGACTTCCGGCGCTCCGATCGCCTCCCCGCCGACCGGGGAAAGCTCTCTTCTCTGCCGGAAGACGAGCCATTCGGGCGAGAGAGGAGAGGCGCAGACACGACGAGATACCGATAGCAGGGCGCCATCAGCACTGTCCGTCGCGAGACGCAGACCTTCAAAGTACTTCGATCTGTTAGTGTGTTGTATTGTGACTGCGTGGGTGTAATAATATGCGTTTTCGTTGTCCCGCTGCTATCTCCTCCTTTCGAATTTATTCTCTGCTACTTAACTTTCCGCTTTTCGTTCGTTTCATCTTCAATCATAATTACAGGTGCAAATGAAAAGTTATGCACTCAAGCGAGAACAGCACACCTAACAGCAGTACGGACAGTCCGTTCAAGTTGAAGGTACGCATCATCAGAAAGCATTCGAGGCTGATAATCTTGCAGACACCAAAAGTCACGCCGCCAGAAATCACTGCGATAGATGTGTGGTTCCACGGGGAATTGAGCGAACACGACGCCAATCATCTGCTCCAGGTTTGTGTGCTTTATCGGAGCGCAAGATTGAATGCTTTTCCAGAACACAACTGCAGGCGCTTTTCTTGTCAGACAGACAAGTCCGACTCGGTTCTATCTCTCAATTGTGGACTCTGATGGTTACCCAAAGCACATGCCGTTTGTTGACTCTCTTCATTAAAAAAAATTTATAATTAATTCTATTCAGAATCCGGCTACTCACTTCTCCTCATTATATGTTCGAAGGTAAACGATACGATACTCTACGAGACGTCGTCGACGACTACAAACCGGCAGTTTACCCAATCGGAAAAGGCGAAATGACGTCTTTGAAAAGAGTGAGCAAATATTTTTACTTATTCCCTTTCAAGCTGAAACTATTGAAGATTATGAATAACGAGTTTTTCTTGTGTATGAAAAGTTTCGAAGGAACGGAAATTGACGAAATGAGTGCAGAAGTGGGTGACGTGCTGACGCTCTGCGATTCAAATGAGCCCGGTTGGATGATCGGAAAGAACGAAACCAACGAATCCTCAGGGATCATTCGAAGTTCGCACGTGGAGCCATTGGTCTAAACCTCCCATACGCGTCTTCAGTAGTCGGATCTTTTCAGATAACTGTCGTGGACGATATCACCGAACTGCCTTATTTCTACGATTCAGTTTCATCTGAAATGGTGCTCTACAGTCCGATAGGTACTTTTTCGTAGTTGGAAATAGTTTGTTTTCTAATGGATCAAAGGAGTTACAGGAACCTTTCTGCTCCGTCGCTCTTCAAAAGGAGCGGACACGTATGCCCTTCTTGTCAAGACACAGTTCGATGTAATCGAAAAGTTCCTGATAGTCGGATCTCCCGCAAAAGGCTTCAACTTGGCCGGCCGTCCATTCCCGACTATCGGACACGTATTAACAAGGTATTGCGTCCTTCGTCAAGCAGCTGTTCAGATCAAGTTCCTTGCAGATACTGCAATCGGGCGATAGCTGGAAGAGTGCGTCTGACGCATGCAGTCTGCATAAAACAAAATAGAAAACCTTCGAGCTGTCGCTCAATTGCTGACGGTCGGTGGGCGGCGCCGATGAGTAGCAGTCAATATGAAGACGTGAAAGAGAAGACGAAAGAGGTGAGAGTATCAATCAAGCGTGAAGACGTTTCCATAAGGCAAGAACCTCCGCGCAGCTCTCAATTGTTTCCCCCTTTCCGGACGCAAATATATCGTTAAACTTTTATTATGCGAGAGACGGAAAAGCGATCACAGCCGCCGCCAATCAATCGGCGTTTCAGCATGGTCTTCTCCCGATTTGTGAGTTTCCACCTGTTGGAGCATATTAGCCAAACGAGCACATTCCAAGAAATCCCATTATTGGCGGCTTTTCGTCAAATTGGTTCTTGTTAGATTAACTGCCAAACTGAATCAAAACTGCCTTACGCTTCTGGATTATTCTCTCTTTTGCTGCCTTTTCCGAAAATTAGTCATCACTAAAAATCGCGTTTTTCCACAAAGAAGAGTAATGACGAAACCCGTTGACATTTTGATCTGTTTCCCCTCTCATTTGTCTTCTTCTTCTTCTTCTTCTCGGTTTCCCCTCTTCTCCGTTCGAAAATCCGACTGAAAAGAGAGACTGGCTCCTTGAAAAGAAATGAGCTCGTTGTTTGAGCAAGCGAACCGCCCGTCGCGTCGGGGATCTCTCTTATTGTCCTTTCCAATGTAGAAATGGGGCTTGTGCAATTTCGCAGTTCATTTTGTCTTTGGAATGATTCCAAAAGGCTTTCTCTATTGCAAGGTCTTGCAAGGGAAGCATACTGTAGAGAACAAAAAAAACGAAGGAGTCAACAATTTGACCTACCTGACCTGCGGATGACCTAGACAGGGACTCAGAGGTCAACTGAACAACTCTGTTTAGTCATTTAAAACTTTTTTTTCATTTTTTCCCGCACTTCACTCTGACGTTCCTAGTTAATCAAGACTTTTCAAAAAAAGAGACAGAACTCATGCACGACGAGATTAATACTATAAGGAACCTATAATTTTGAATAGAGCCGCAGAGGATAGAATTAAAAGTGGTTTATGCGTTTTTTTTTTCGATAAATGTCCTATTATTTCGTCGCCGATGGTTGGTCTGTTTGTTGCGAGAATTTTAAAAAACCAACTCAGTCTTTGATGATGACTGATATAATGTCACGTGGCGACGTGACCTTGTTGATTGCAGAAGAGCAGACGGATGTTTCGTGGCGCTTCGATCGACACTGCTCTCGCTTCTTCGTCTTTTCTGACGAACAGCTCCATGCCGTCCCCTTCGAACACTTTCTCCACCGGAATACCCGAACATTTTGTACCCCTTTTCTCTAACTTCAATTCAAATTCAAAAATTTTTAAGCAGGATCGTTTCACTGACGACGACAGCCACGATCATCTGGAAACGAGTAGAACGGCCGTCGCGTCGACAGTCGCCCTCCGAAAATGTCAGTTTTGTGCGCCGTTAATTATTTTTTTACTGTAGAAAGAAATTGAAGAATGTAATATTTCAGCACGAGAAGAAAAACAATGGAAAGACTGTTGGCTGACACTTTCCGATTTGCCCGGAGGATTCAGTCAACTTTCCGTTTCCGATTCAATAGTAATTTTTCGTTGTTCTCGTTGCTTTTTTTTAATTGCTTGTGTTCCCAGGGTTCGAAGCTCCGCCAACAGGTCGATTTGTCTGCGTGCACCATGTTCTGGCTCGACGAATCCGTGTTTTCCGTCGACGGTTGTCTCTTTCTCTCGTCCTTTACCCAACAACCTGCACTTTTTCTCTGTTTTCGACCCTTTACAACGTTTTTGAAATGGGTCCGAATGCTCAGGTTTGTTTAGACTATCGGTGAAGAAAACGTTGAATAAAAACTTGCAGAAGTCGGACAATCTATCAAGATGTTCCCCCGGCATTGATTCAAGGATCAGTGTCCTTCATCGATCCGAACTCGCAAGTCTCTCTTCTTTCCGTCGAAATCGATAAGTTTCGTTCGGAAACGTTTAAGCAGGACATGATGTACTCTGCGAATGTGCTTCTCAATGGAGTCAAAGTCGCCTCATCGAGCTCATTCGCTCCCACTGGAAATCGGAGTGCCAACGAACTTCCCGTAGTCGTCATTGATTCGAAGTTCATTGTTCCGTGAGTCTTTTCAAAAAACGAGGCTGGCCGAAAGGGCCTTTTGAAGCGTCTCTCGCTTCTAAAGGAGAAGGCGAAGGCGCCTCGAAATAAAAAGGCGTTTATCGCCTCCGCCTCTACTTATTTAGTAAAGACGACGAATTTCACCTCAGGTCACGGGAAATATTGTCACGCAAATAATGAGAATCAACGGTTTCCAATGCATTTTTAGAATTTTTATGACTTTAGAAATGAAAAGTTGAAAAAACGTTTTACGCCAAAGGCGACGGACGCGGGTGACGGGCCCCGTCGCCCTCTCCATCAGAGGCGAGTGTCGCCCACGCCTCTATTTCGACGCGACCCTCTGCCACCCTACATAAAACTTCTTTCAGCAAACGGTCCGTTTTTCAGATCCATTCCAACGTGCACTTCGAATGTGCAACTATCAATCATCGGGCATTCATCCACCGGAAAGAAGGGCCGCCCGTGCGGAGTGTCCGTTTCCGTATGCTTGCACGAGTGGAATGAGATTGTCAACCAGAATCCGAGTGACTCCGGATTCGTGTTCCGCGTTCAACGAATACAATCCCCCGTGCTCTCGATCGAACGGTATCGGTCTCTTCTGGAAGCAATGAGGTAGGTGTGCACAGGCATTTAAAATAGAAAACAGTAATTAAAATGAGTTCAGGGAGTCACCGAGTGCGCTGTTCAGTTGGCCGTCCCAAGTGCTTCCGCAGCATCTGAAAGTGTTCATGTACTCGTGCGTTTCTCATCTCTACGCACTCAACCCCAACTACTTCAGCCCGCTTATCAGGTAAGCATCTCCTCCGGCGGTTCCCTTCTCAGTGTTTTTCGTGTTCAGATGTGTGATCAGAGACGTTCTCGCAACATCCACTCCGGAAGACGTTTTTCGAAAGGATTCTCTGGCCACTGGAATCATAACGCAGTGTCTTCGGCATCTGTTCAAAACGCCATTCGACGAGTTTCTACAGGAAAATTCCGCGTTTTCTCAAGCCATAAAACAACAAACGAACCTCGACGCGGCGGTCGAACTTCTCGTGAGCTTCGTTGATCAGAGATTAATGACCATTCCTCTGGCCACTCGCCTCCTGGTTATTGCATCCGAGTGCGCGCAGGAGCGATTCGGAGACGAACCGCACCTCGTGAAGAGAACTTTGAGTGCTCTCCTCATACTCCGAGTTCTCAATCCCATAATATTCTCAACCCTCAACACTGGAATCGGCAGTCAAATTGCGAAATCTGTGCAGATTTGCGCCAATTTGGCTGCTTCGCAGTCAACAAGCGATTCCCTTTCACCGGCTGCAGTCACGATTCGCAGAATATTCGACAGAATGATCATTCTAGTTGAGCAGGTGCATTACTGATCAAGTCCATGCGCTAATTTACTTTGTTCCAGAAGCAGATAGAATTTGACGACGAATCTCTTCCAGAAGTAGACGTTCACACCGAATGGCTGTCTTGGTTGGCATATCTCATCGGCCATTCGCTCACTTTGCGCACTTCTGTCACGGCGGCTCCACTCTCCACGATGACATCTGAAGAGATGCACTCGCGGATGCCACTCGCCGTTCTGGAGCTCGTCCGACTGCACCAGTAACACAATTCACACCGTTTTATCCATAGCTTTTGCATCCAAACTAGCCGATTCTACTTTGCCACCCTAATAACCGCTTAGTCAAAATTGGTCGTTATGACCTTCCGCCTGTTTCAATGTCCCCCCTTTCTCTTTGTTCATGTATATTTCTGCTCGCGGGTTCCCCATTTTTGCACTTTCCCGACCTGAAAACTCGAAAAGTTTGGTGACATTCGTGAACTGCGGATTCCAGTTTCAGAAACGGAAGCTACGTTCTTTTTGTCTCTTCTAGCACTTTGCCCCTTGTCTCAATCCAATCAAAACCTAATTTTTCCACTTCTAAAATAGCATGCTGATTTGATCGGATCCCCAACCCTTTTGTATTTACCCTCTTGTCCAATAATACCACTTTTCCACTCTCCCCCTCTCTACGTGTGTCTTCTTTTTGCCAGTGTGTTCACCTATAATGTGTGTATTATTAGGCTGAAAGCGCATATTGTTGAAACCAGAACGTCTTCTCAAAGAAGACGTGCATCCCCTCCACCCGTATTCTCCCTAGATTGCACCTCTCGACACCCACTTTATAAATGTACCATAGTGAGATTGTCGTTTAGTGAATGCGTGCGAGTCCCCCCATCCACTTGCTCTTCTCCTTGTCATTTAATGAGCATTTTGTCTAGTTTTATCCGTTTTTCTTCTCCTGAAGCCGGTAATTTTCAATGTTTTGCCATCTTGTGTTTTATATTTATTTGGAATAAAAGAGTACATCAAACTTTAGTACTTTCTGTCTTATCGACAACTTCCGGAGCATCGAGATCCGAGTCCACTTGAAGCGAATAAAGAGCCATCACGTAGACGTAGAGCAACGAAATAAGACGATACGTGGCAAAACGACGGAAGCGGCCGAACATGGCGGAATGAGCGAATGAGCGAATGAGCGAATGGGGCAAAACGGGGGGACGGGCGGGGCGGTTCATTGAATATGCGAGTGTGGGAAATCAGTGATAAGATGAAAGGAAACCGCCGATGACCACATGTGGAACCCATTCGGAAAACGGAAAAAACAGAGAAGCAAAGAGCACTTTCGGCATAGTTGGGACTAACGGATCGGAGGCTTTTTAAGGCCTGTGCTATTTACCAAGTTTCAGTCCGATCGGATCTTCTGGTCCGAGATATGCTGGTTTGAGAAACTTCTCGACCTCCGAGATCCATACTGAAAGTGTGGGGAAGAGCTGTCTCTCTCTCTCTCTCTCTCTCTCTCTCTATCTCTCTCTCTCTCTCTCTCTCTCTCTCTCTCTCTCTCTCTCTCTTCCTTCCATTCCGTTAATATCAAGTTCGTTTTCCGCCTTTTCCAACTAGTAATCCCCCACTCCGAACACCCCCATTAGAAGGCGAGAATCGATAGCGTCGAGCGGATAATTATCAGCGGGCGTCTCCGATTGTCTCTCTTTCTCCGGTGTCCTCCTCTTTCTGCGCACTCTCTCCCCCTCTTTCTTCGTGCTCGTCTCCATGGAAACGGCGACGGGGGAGGCGGGCCGAAAGCAGTCTGCTCCGCTCGATAAACCCACTTCTCGATGCGAACTTTCGGACGAACGACCTCATCATTGGACTGCTGCGGACGGAAGAAGTGAGAAGAATGACGTGGCTCGAGACTGTATTCTGCTGCTGCAACAGAAGGCCGACGATCAGAAGGTAAATACTCTCGGAACGGGGAAAGGGATCGGAAAGAAGTGTTTCAGGGAAATAAAACTAGGATGCTTTGGCATCGGAGGCGCCGGAAAAACGACGTTCCTGAAAATATTGAAAGGAGGTTTGAGTGATTCTTGATTCGAATGGAAAACGTCGTTGCTTTGCAGAGGATCCCCGCGGGGTGCTCACTACAAACGGGTTCTCAGAAGTGAAGATGGACTACGATTCGCTTTTTAACTTGAAAATCTACGATGTCGGCGGGGACAAGGGCATCCGCGGAATCTGGAGTAACTATTACGGAGAGGTTCCAATTTCCTTCGCATTTCCAGCTGATATCGTACTTAATTTCAGGTTCACGGAATTATTTATGTCATTGACTACACGACGGACGACACATTTTTCGAGTCAATTGAAGTGAGTAACCGGCGGGAAATTGTTGCGAAATGTGTTTTGAAGCGTGAATTATGAATGTGTGGGAGGGGGGGATGAATGCGGAATTGACGATAACTCATCAGTTTCTGATGAGATGAGACGGATGGGTTGGAAAGCGACTCAAGAGAATTTCAGGCGATGCGCCCGCTAATAAATCATCCCCAAGTGCAGAAGAAACCCATTTTCCTGGTGGTGAACAATCAGGCGAGACGGGAACTCGACGACGTGGAAATATCGAATGCGGTCAGTTTGAACCTCTTTTCTTCCGCCATTCTCTCCTTTCTTTTGCAGACTAACATCCAGGCAGGACAGCACAAAATAGTGCTCTTTTCCCACTTCAATCAGTACAACGGCTTCGTGAGTGATTGCTCGGTATCCCCACTGAGAATCCACGTGTTTTCAGCTGAATAACATCAGAAACTCGACAATAACAGTCTCTGCGAGGGCTCAGAAAGACAAATTGGCTTTCCAGGAACAGTTTGTTCGATTCATTGACTGCGTGAGTGAAAGCACAGTATTCCGTTTGCAAGTTATTGCTACCCAACACATCTAGATACTTGCGACTAGAAATTTGCTGTTATTCCATGGGGAATTGCCTGTTTTCTTTTCAGATTTCGGATAATTATGTGGAGCTGTCGGAAGGAGTGAGGGCGGCCGAACTGGCACTCAGACTGAAGCAGGACCAGGCGCGAGAGGAGCGGCGTCTGATGGCAATGAAAGTGGAGCACGACGCGCTGAAAGCAGACGTCGCCGGCCTCGAAGGGTCCGTCCCTTCGCACCGTCCTTTCTCTCATGATCTCCTTCCTTCCAGACGTGCCCTTCCGCCTCCGCCGTCCCGCAATCCGGTCCCAGCTGATCCTCCGTCTGAGCCCAAGTCTGCCGTTGTTCATAGAGACGAGAGCCCGCCCGTTTCCCTTGCCAGCTCCACAATCCCTTCCGATATCATCCAGGGATCTCCGGAAGTCTCCACTCCGCACGATCCTGTCAAGTAGGCCTTTTCTGAGATTTTCGGATGCACCGATGGCTTCAGTTTTTGCAGAATTTCTCAAACGAGTACCAAGCCTGCATCACCGCAATCCGCCGGGGATATGCACGAGCCAAAGATGATACTGAAAGACAATTACTTCTTGCCACCCTCGACACCAGGTAAACCAGAAAGACGGGGCACGAAGGGAATGTCCGATTTCAGGACGACAGTTCAGCAGAATTCAGAGGATTCAGAACGTTCTCAGCAGTCGAGTTGCGCCGAAATAACTTATTCTTGTTGGCTAATAAAACACATTTTTGTGCTGTTAACAATTCATTGACAACAAATAACAAGATCTTTAGTCGAAGAGACCGAAGCCCATGTCGTCATCGGACTCCTCCTTTGGCTCCTCCTTCTTCTTGGTCTCGGCGGCCGGGGCGGCTCCTCCAGAAGCTGGGGCAGCAGCAGCGGCGGCTGGGGCTGGTCCAGATCCAGCTCCAGATGAGACGGAAGTGATGAGGTTCTGAAAAATAATATCGTACAGGGACTTCACGCTGGCTGCATTCTCACCTTCACATCGACTCCCTCGAGGGCCTTGGCGAAGAGTCCCGGCCAGTATGGCTCGAACTCGACGTTGGCGGCCTTGAGAAGAGTAGCGATCTTCTCGCCGGTGATGGCGACCTCGTCATCTTGAAGGATGAGAGCAGCGTAGACGCAAGCCAGTTCCTGGTTCGAGGCCATTCTTCAAGCGTAAGTTGCTGGTGTGCCTTAGCTCCAAAGAGAACAAACGTTTGAAAGAACGCTGAAATGTAGGATTAGTGTCACCGAATGGCACTTTCGAAAATAATAAACAGATATGGAGCATGGGAGTTAACCATGATAACGAGAAAAATCAATGAAAAACAATGTTAAACGTTGTTTAATACAGTGTAACAACATGGCTTAAGCCACCAAAACACAAGCTCCTCCAGCCTTCTTGATCTTTGTCTCGGCCTCGTGGGAGAAGAATCTGGCCTTTACGATGAGCGGCGTCTCCGGGAGAAGTCCCTTTCCGAGAACCTAAAAATTTGAAAGTGAAGTTAGGAAAATTGAGAATTGTTTCGAGCCCAGAGGATGACATTTGTCGAAATTCAAGACAAACACCGAAGGAGACACGACAGCCAAACGGCACCACTTTTTCTCTCGTAACATACACATTCCACATGTATCAGTAGAAGCGCCAAGACGAGAGATAAAACGAGATAAACAAATCTGAACGAACCTTGAAGTATCCAAGCTTGGTGCAGTCAATGACTGGGGCCTTGTCTCCGGTGGCCTTCTCGCGGACCTCCTGTGGGACAAGAGACCACAAGCGCTCGACGTTGACGGTTGGGCAGTAGTGGTGGTTCTTGTTGAGGTGGAAAACTCTCATTCCTACCTGGAAGCATAAAAAAATTAGGAAAACAATATCGAATAATTTTTTTGTTTATTGTCTTGAGCCCAGAGGATGACATTTGTCAAAATTTGAGACAAACACCGAAGGAGACCCGAAAGCCTTACGGCATTACTTTTTCTCCTATAACATACACAGCCATATTCACCAATGGAAGCGCCAAGATAGGAGGAATGTTTTCTCAAACATTTAAAAATAAATACCTAAAAAAGTACCTTTCCGAAGTATCCTGGGTGGTACTTGTCACGGTTGATGCGGTGGTGGTGTTGACCTCCAGCGTTTCCGCGACCTCCAGGGTGCTTCCTGTGCTTTCCAATACGTCCGTGTCCGTGCGAGACGTGACCACGGAGCTTTCTGGTCTTCCTCTGCGCGTGAGCCATACCCTGTAAAATGAATAAATTTTAAACGAACACAAGCGAGAATAAAAACAGGGCTTACGAAGCAAATTTTAATGATTTTCAGTTTTCAAAAAAGTTCCTTAATAATTTGCACTAACTTAGCAAAAAATGAACAGAATAGGGCAAAAACTGAAAGAAACGGAAAGAAATCCTAAAATCAGAACGAAAATACGCTTCTCGCGTCTCCCAAAAAAATTGGATACGGTAACACTCGCTTTCCACAACAACTTTCGTTGCGAGACCCGGCGTCCGATCGGCACCTCCCTTTAACCCACCTTTTTTGCGCTATTTTTCCAACAGCTTGAACGCGTGTTTATCACTTGTTTTCCAATATTTCAGTAAGAAAAATAGTTAGTTATTTAGAAAAAGTATTTTCTTTGAAATTTAAATCAGCACCTATACCTCAATTGAGCCTCTTATCGATTTTTCGTAGAAACGGTTGAGGCAATTAAGTTCTTATAAAACTTGAATGAGCACAGAACTGCGGGTGCTTTTGAATTACGAACGGAAAACTAGCGTTTTATTACATTTTTATTCGTCAATACACTATTGGAATTAACTTTGTCTCTTAATTTCGCAAGAAATAGGTTGTCGTCATTGCATCATCGATTCTGTTCTACGTTCGTATTGCATCGGACTGTTTTGTATTTTTTAATATATTACAGAATGGCCGCTGCTGCTCAAAAGCTTTTGGGTCGCTTGGGAACTGTTGGAGTTGGACTCTCCATTGTCGGAGGAATCGCACAAACTGCTCTTTACAACGGTTAGATAATTTACAAAGTGAATGAAGTATCCTTAATAGTATTTCAGTTGACGGAGGCCAGAGAGCAGTAATTTTCGATCGATTCAGTGGAGTGAAGAATGAGGTCGTCGGAGAAGGAACGCACTTCCTCATTCCGTGGGTTCAGAAGCCAATCATTTTCGACATTCGGTCTACTCCGAGAGCCGTCTCCACCATCACTGGAAGCAAAGGTGACTGAACGCAACGAATAAAATTAAACCTAACACTAGACATTTTTAGATTTGCAAAATGTGAACATCACGCTCCGTATTCTCCACAGACCAAGTCCGGACAAGCTCCCGAACATTTACCTGAACATCGGTTTGGATTACGCTGAGCGTGTCCTTCCTTCAATTACGAACGAAGTGTTGAAGGCTGTTGTGGTAAGCATACTCATAATCTAGTTTCCATAAGTAATTGTGTTTTCCGGCTCAATTTGATGCGCACGAAATGATCACTCATCGTGAAGTGGTTTCTCAAAGGGTATCGGTCGCTCTTCGTGAGCGTGCCGCACAGTTTGGCCTTCTTCTCGATGATATTTCTATTGTAAGTTTTTTTTAAAAATAACTCTCACCTTTAATTCGATTGCTCTTATAGACTCACTTGAACTTCGGACGTGAATTCACTGAGGCAGTCGAAATGAAGCAGGTTGCTCAGCAAGAGGCCGAGAAAGCTAAATATCTTGTCGAGAAGGCCGAGCAAATGAAGATCGCTGCTGTTACCACCGCGGAAGGAGATGCTCAGGCCGCCAAGCTTCTCAGCAAGGCTTTCGCCAGCGTTGGAGACGGACTTATCGAACTCAGAAAGATCGAAGCTGCCGAGGAGATTGCCGAGCGCATGGCCAAAAACAAGAATGTCACTTATCTGCCAGGAAACCAACAAACCCTTCTCAACCTTCAATAAGCATCCGGTTACGTGTTTTAGACGAATTCCATTCATACTTTCCGAGACAGTCTGTTGAACTCTCGAAAATAATACCCGAAATCTCAAACAGAAACTTATCGCTCAGTCTCGTTTTTATTTTTGTAGTAGACATTGTGACTGTTTTCCATTGTTTTTCTAAAGTAGTCTTTTTTATTTTGTGTAGGTATTAGAATGTTTTTGTTTTCTCTTTCCGTTGTTGGTTCCTCTAAATAATAAATGCATTTTCCATTTGCTGGAATTCAATTTTGTCCAACCGGTTACATCCCGTTTCAAACTTACTTTTGAAGATTATTTCGTATCCGCGAAACAGATTTGTTTTCAGATGGCGTTAATGAAGTGCCGTTACTATGAGAACCAGTTCCCGGATGTCGAGGAAACCGTCGTGGCCAATGTCAAAATGATCGCTGACATGGGAGCTTACGTGCGGCTCTCCGAGTACAACGACAAAGGTTTGTTGCTGAAAAAGATGGACTGCATTTATAAACTTATTCTGCAGAGGGAATGATCCTGCTCTCCGAGCTGTCTCGTCGTCGTATCCGCTCCGTCAACAAGCTGATCCGTGTCGGCCGAAGCGAGTGTGTCGTCGTTATCCGTGTCGACAAAGACAAGGGATACATCGACCTCTCGAAGAGACGTGTCTACCAGAAGGACCTGAAGCAGTGTGAAGAGCGCTTCGCCAATGCCAAAATGGTCAACAGCATTCTGCGACACGTGGCCGAACAGCTCGGATACACCACTGACGCCGAGCTGGAGGAACTGTATCAGAAGACCGCGTGGCATTTCGACAGAAAGGAGAAGAGGAAAGCCGCCTCGTACGACGCTTTCAAGAAGGCTATCACTGATGAAACTGTTCTTGACGAATGCGATATCTCGCAAGAAGTTAAGGAGAAACTTCTGGAGGACATAAGAAAGAAGCTGACTCCGCAGGCGGTAAAGATTCGTGCCGACATCGAAGTCTCGTGCTTCGACTACGATGGCATCGATGCTGTCAAGTCGGCACTCATCACTGGAAAGAACTGCTCGACGGAAGTGTTCCCAATCAAGGTATTCCTGTGAAATTCATTGACCAGATTCCAATCAACCAAGTTTTATACAGATCAACTTGATCGCCGCTCCGCACTTTGTCGTGACGACTCAAACTTTGGACAGGGAAGGAGGACTTGTGGCTGTCAACGAGGTTCTCGAGACGATCAAAAAGGCGATTGAGGGATTCAAGGGGAAGTTCGTGATTAAGGAGGAGGCCAGAATTGTGACTGATATCGACGACGAGAAGAAGAAGTTGGATGGAGATGAGGACGAAGAAGAATCGGAAGAAGACGAGGATGAAGAGGAAGACGAGGACGACGTGAGTTGTGAAGGGGAAGAGTCTGTAGTGATTGGATTTATTACAGGATGGACTGATGGCTCCGAAAGGCCTCGACCAGCAGGTGGATGCGGAGGAAGCGAGTCGCGACAACAGAAAGAAGGCTGGAGAGGAGGAGGACAGCGACGAGGAGGACGAATAGCCGACTATTGCCAACTCCTGTCCCGTTTAGTATTATCCAATTCTTCAAGTGGTTTTTCTGCTTTTTCGCCCTTTTTTCGCTTGGTGATACATCTGTTTGCTGTCCAGTTCCAAACTGTTCCGCCCCTTCTATTCATATTTTTCTGTTGTTGGTTCGTTCCATATTTATTGTCTCCTTTCCTGTCGGCCCATTATTCCATTTTCTTCTTTTCTTGGGATCTGCTGTTAGTATCTGTTGCTTCTCAATAAACAGTGACCTGATCATGTTGCCTCTGCTTTCCGCAGTCGCCCGTCCTGTTAAATATTTAACGTCGACTATAGTGTTCAATAATTGATCGATAAGACGGGCCACTGGAATGGCGTGGCCTTTCTCTCTCGCCCGTCACGTGTTCTCGTGGCAACCACCGCGTCTTCGCTGTGAATTCCACTTCTCTGGTCACAAACAACGTCTCGAACTTTCGTTGAAAAATCGGAAATTTCGACGAGCATCGGAAAAATTAGCCATTAATCCGATACGAAAGCCCAAAGATCATTTTCTTGTTTGTTAGCGGTTTCTGCACTTTCTTCTCAATTTTTGCGTCAGAAATACGAAATCGCCAAAGAAAACAACGGGTTTTACTGATCAAAAGCACTGCTTTGTTGTTCTCTGACTCATCCGTTCGCATGTTTCCCATTCTCGGTTTCTGCTCATTCTTTTCCGTCAATTCCAACTATTCTTTCGCTGACTCGTGTCAATTCCCCCCAATTCCGTCTCAATTCCCTTTGTGTGTCCAACCCGGACTAAACTGTTTTCGGTGCGATCCGGTTGACTGCCAAAGAGCATTCGAACTGATAACGCGTGCCGCCTTCCTCCCTTTTTTGTTTCGATTCGATCACTCGATGCATCGGGTGATTCTTCTCTGTTTTCCGTCCTTTTATTATTTTTACTTTTTCAGAAACAATGAGTGGATTGGCTCCCGACGGACTGCCCAAAGGAAACAAAGTTTGGGCGGACGGATGGTGAGCAGCCCGAGAGATTCAGATTGACGGAAAAACAGAGAGTTTCAGCTACGATATGGTCCATTTCGGACACGCGAATCAACTGAGACAGGCCAAACAGTTCGGACAGAGACTGATCGTCGGAGTGCACAATGACGAGGAGGTATTTAACTGGGGGAATGAGAGGGCGCCAGCGAAAACGAGTTGAATGCGCAGATTCGTCTCCACAAGGGACCTCCGGTGTTCAACGAACAAGAGCGATATCGGATGGTGGCGGGGATAAAGTGGGTGGACGAGGTGGTCGAAAACGCGCCGTACGTGACCACTGTGGCCACTCTCGACAAGTACGGATGCGATTTCTGCATTCATGGAGGTTCCGAGCTTTCAGAACTTCTGATAATTGCCAATTCAGATGACATCACCCTGACTGCTGACGGCAAGGACACTTATCAAGAGGTGAAGGACAAGAAGCGGTACAGAGAGTGCAAGAGAACGTGCGGAGTGTCGACGACGGACCTCGTGGGCCGGATGCTTCTGCTCACAAAGAACCATCACACTCAGGACGAACACATCGAGCAGCACGTCGAGAGAGCCCGTTCGTTGAGCACGGTGAGTGAGGTGCCCGTCCATTCGGCCACAAACCCGATCTGAATTTTAGGCAATAATCGAATACAGCACGGTACGCGCCGCCCGTCTTTTCCCTTTCCTTTTCAAATTACCGAATTTTTCTATTTAATCGCTAGTAGATAGATTTAGATTTCGCAAGACAACTGATTGGTTTCAGGACAATGTGGCGATGTCTCCGTGGACTCGAGTCTCCCGATTCATTCCGACCACCACGGCCATTCTGGAGTTCGCGGAAGGAAGACCTCCGAAGCCGACAGACAAAGTGGTTTACGTGACTGGATCCTTCGATTTGTTCCACATCGGGCACTTGTCGTTTCTCGAAAAGGCGAAGGAATTCGGAGATTATCTCATCGTTGGAATTCTTTCTGACCAGGTATCTAAGTTCTCATATATTTTCTGATTGATTATCTCTGAAATTCCGTTCAGACTGTCAATCAATACAAAGGAAGCAATCATCCGATAATGTCGATCCACGAGAGAGTTCTTTCCGTCCTCGCTTACAAGGTTTTCTTTTCGTCTCTTTCGCTCCATCTCTGCTATTCGTTCTTTTCCAGCCTGTCAACGAAGTTGTCTTCGGAGCACCGTACGAAATTACCGGCGACATTCTTGATCAGTTCAATGTGCAGGTTTGTCTTCTCCACTTACTTTTCTCTGTGACGGCGAGATAGTGTGCGCGGCGAGGAGGGCCACACACAAAACATAGTGGGCGGCGAAAGTAGGAAAGTGTCGGCTGCTGCGTTGCAATGGGTTGGAGTGGCGGCCGTGAAAAGACAGCCTCTGGCGCTGCTAATAGCCAGGCTCAAGGCGGGCGATGATTGATATATTTCCCACACGCAATTTCGTCTGAACGTCAATGAAGGTTAAACTTCCTTGGACGTCTGAGCCGCCTCAAAGTCATTGAAAAGGAACTTGTCCTCAAACTATTAGAAATCGGGAGTGAGAACTGTTTCAGGCGGTAGTCAATGGATTCCGTGACCGCGACTCTTCGTTAGTTCAATCGCCACCAAGTGACCCGTTCGCTGAAGCGAAACGTCGTGGAATCTACCACGAAGTGGATTCTGGAAGTGATATGACCACCGATCTCATTATCGAGCGGATCATCAACCACCGTCTAGAATACGAAACGAGAAACAAGAAGAAGGAGAAGAAAGAGGCGGATGTCGCAAAGGCGATGAACTTGATCAAAGTCGAGGAATAGGCATCTGATGCCGTTATCTTAGATTCCCCGCAAAATAACCATATTTTTGCTTTTAACCCCTCTAGTCGAACCATACTTTCCCAAACTCGCTTCCATTCTTTCCCACTTGCCAAACTCGCTTTAGTTGTACATATCTTTCGGAATTGGAATTTGGAAAAAGGCAGTCAATAAATCGGGCATATTCAGTTTTGCATTTCGTGAAGCCGTAGGAAAGAGTGGAATCATGTTGAGGCTCCGACAGACTCATTACTTTGTACTTTGAAAAGCACCAAAAAACACTCCGTACCTCAGATGCTCAATATGAGTCCGTCCGGTTTTTGGCCGCCAGTCCATCAATGACAAAAAAAAAAGAACAGGTCAGTTTTGCCACTTTGGAAAGTCTTGTTTTATTTAGAAAAAAGGAGAAAACCCTAATATCACAAATTAGTGAGTTCAAATGAAACACAATGGGAATCATCAAATCGAGCCAACGGAGCGCGGCAAGCAGAGACGTCGGTTGAGTTGGATTCGTGGGAAAGACGGCAGAGACTCTCGTGTTGGATCTGGGGAAGCATGGAATCTGAACGAAAACAATGGGAAGGGGAGAGCGGGTGAGGGCACGAACACTTCTGATTCTGCTGGATCTGCCTCCATTGCAAGTACTGTCTGACTGCCGTCGTCTCTGCGTCTCCCCAGTCGTCGCACTCTCTCGCCGCTTCTTCGTCCTCATCATCCACGTCGCAGTATTCGCACGAACTTTGCGGAATCTCGAGCACTTTCGCGTGCATATATTCCCGCTTCGGCCGAGTCTTCCCACGACCACCCGTTCGGAGCACGCAGCACGAGACGACGCAGCAAACGCCGATGAAGGTGCAGATGGTGAACTGGCAGTAGATCATGATGCCTTCCGCCGAGTTCAACACGATCGGGATCTTGTCCCTTTCGACCGAGAACTCTTTCGAGGCATTGAGGCCCGCCAAAGAAGCCACGCACTTGTACTTGCCCATGTCTTTCAGGCCAATCTTTCGGATTTCCAAACAGAATTCGACCTGTCCAGAGTCGGATAAATGTTTCTGGGAGATGCCCTGAAAAAAGTGGAATGTTGATGAAAATAAGGGGAAGGGTACATTTGAGATGTTCTTTCCGTTGAGTTGCCAGAAGAGAACCGGAGCAGGAGTGGCGAGGGCCGTGCAGCACATTGCGTGGGCGTCATCCAGAGAAACGACCGACGATTCTGGAGACGAGGACGTCACTGAAGGCCCGCAGACTGTCTGAAAAAGGGGAAGAATTGAGAAGGAGCCGAATGATATCACTTTTCCGTCGATTGGACTCTTCCGGAGCTCACTCGGCCGACGACAGGGAATCATTGTACTGAAATTGAAAAAGAGGTAAGGAATGAGAAGACGTCGTGAGGCTACCTGTCGAAAAGAGCCAGTTTCTCGGCCCAAGTGACAAAGTGCCAAAGGGAACAATCGCATTCGAGGTCGTTGAATGTCACATCCAGCTCCTGAAACGTGCTCATTGAGCTCTTTCTCTCTCACTTCCCGTCTTTCCCCACACATTAACAGATTCCAATTTCGAATGTGTGAAATCGAACTCGAAAACACATGTCGCTGGTTGAGTGCACCGCGCGTTTGTTTGCAGTCTGCGCGCGCCCAAACATCTGGCCATTAGGAAGGGCGGACGGACGGGCGGCTCAGCGGGTGACAGTTAATTTCGAATCAAAATGAGATATATTGAGAGTCCCTTCCCGACTGAACACTCCAAATTAATCCCTAGAGAAGCGAGAGAGCACTCCATCACATTCCATTGCGTAACCCATCGTATGAAACGGATTCACAAGGACGCAACGACGGCTGTTTTCGCGCGGATCGAATTTCGATCCTTTCCGGTTGGCACTGACCTGCAACTTGTGCAAAAAGGGCCAAGGAGACAAGTGGCTGAAGCGGTTGGCCGCCAGACGGACCACTTCCAGATTGAACGGAAGCATCCGGGGACGGACGGATACCAGTCGGTTGTGGGAGAGGTCGACGAGACGGAGCGACTCCAGATGGGACATGTCCGGCACGTACCTGAAAGAGCCGAGAGTATTTTTCGCATCGGACAACCCATTTCGCATCGGTTTTATGGGCCAATTATTGGCGAATTCAATAACTGCTGGCTTCCGGTCCCCCCACACATAATGCTACTAAATGATGTCTTCTCTCCTTCTCCATTCTTTTTCTTCCCTTTTTTCTGGTCATCTTCGTGGGAATCGAAGCATGACGTGTGACGGACTTACGTGAAAGAGTTGAATGCCAAATTGAGCACGCGCAAAGAGACCAAGTTGCGGGGAATTATCAGTCGGGACAGTGAGTTGCGGGAGACGTCGAGCTCACGGAGTTGCTCGAACACGGACAGAGCCTCGTAGTCGAGTCGTTCCAGCTGGCACTGATCCAGACGGACAGACTGTAGCCTTCGGTATTCGGAGGGGAAGACCGAGATCCGACTGATCGAGTTGTTCGAGAGTGAGAGGGAGAGCACGTTCGGAAGGAGCGACGGAGGCTCCTGGAGTCCCACGGAAGAACAGTCCTGCAAACAAACATTCGAGAGGGGGGGCTCACGCACATAATTGAGCACCTGAAAAGGGCGGTTCGACACCCAAAAACTCTTGCATTGTGGCGGAGAAGTGGAGGCGACGGAGCGGAAAATGAGGGGGAGAAAAAGAAGAAGAAGAAGAAGAAGGGACACGGAGGAGTCTCGCATCGTCTTCCGAATCAGCCGCATTCCATCGTTTTCTGGAAGAAGATTCATGGATGAGTAGACAAATATTTGTGAGGAGCGAAGGAAAGGGAGCCATGGATTCTCATTTCAGAAGCGACTGACACTTCGGAAAGAGACTGACAATAAGAGAACGCTCGGAGCACTTTTCAGATTCCTTCGAAGTGTACAACTCAAAATTATGCTGCCAATGATTGTCAATGGAATGGAAAAACAAATTTTCAACCGAATAAAATGCGATTTTTGGCGACGGCACACAACAAAATGGCTCGAGGAATTCCAGTGGAGTTATTACAAATATGCCGCCGGAGCACACGCATTCTCATAATTGGCAAAGTGCTTGGACATGAGAACAAAAGGATGGGGGGAAAGGGTTTGAAGTGGCAGGAAGAATCTTTGAGAATATTGGATACTCGCACACAATGGACGTGTGTCTCCAACTGCAGCAGGCCTATCCGCCTGCCGACCAACACAAAAAGAATGCACTTAAAAAGGGGGCGGCGCTTGAGCAGAAAGCTCCACTGCAAGAAGAAGAAGAAGAAGAAGAAGAGGGAGGGAGGAGCCCGCATTTGCATATGAAGGGATGGGCGGCGGTTTGAATTTTATGGTTTTCGAATGGGATTGGTCCTCTTCTGATGCTTATCTGAATGATGATTGACGACGGATTGGAAACGAGCAATCACACTGATGGGCCCACGAGAAACGGAGATTCGCGCTCGGAACCGTTTCAGAATTCACGCTTTTTCTCGTCTTGTCCAGACTATTCAACTCCGAAATTTCATCTTCGTGTTCCATTTAACTGAATGGGAAAATGTCATTTGATGAGGAAACATCGAGAAGAATCAGTTTCGACGAGTTCGATTAGAGAGAAAGGTGAGAAGAAACATCCTTATTATAGGGGTACCGGACAGAAATGGCGCTCTGTTGAGAAACTCTTTTTGCAGTGCAAATTGAGCGACCTCGGGGCCGAGTTTGAAAATTTAGGCCACGTTTTCAGTGGAAAATTACTTCGCGGCCTAGAAATTCGACCAGATTGCGAACAGCGCGCCCTTTCTGTCCGGTGCCCCTATAATAATTTTCCACTGAAAATGTGGCCTAACTTTTCAAACTCGGCCCCGAGGTCGCTCAATTTGCACTGCAAAAAGAGTTTCTCAACAGAGCGCCATTTCTGTGCGGTGCCCCTATAATAGCTGCACAACGTGTTCGGTCACTTTTCCAGAACCATTCATTTTATTGTCGATTATTTCAGGTGATCTGAACTGGAACACGAGAAATTTTGTGCCGGAATTCGATAAAATCTCTGAGCACAATAAGTTGTGGCTAATGGAACCGGGGAGGAATGTAAGGACTTCCGAATTATAGTCATTGTTTGTTTCCGAGATGATCGTTGCCCTGAAAACTGAAATTCCCGACCAAAAAGAACTTTCTGTCTAATTAACTCGTCCCATAAAAGCGGACATTTCTGAATTCTTCGTAGACATCGATGAGTCGAAGGAGTCCTGATGGCTCTGAAAAAGTTTGAAAGTAGAGCTGGTTAGGCTGGTCGAACAGGCGATTTCAGGCGCTTGCGCCTGTTTTTTCGTGCGCCTGTTCGACCAGCTCAGCTGGTGATTCGAGATCCTAAAGCTTTCGGGTTTTTGGCGATCATCCATGTGCACTTTTTTCTGCCCTACCTTCTGTCCTAGTTAATGAGGAATTCTGCTTTTCAAAAAACCCATTCCGATCAGCTCTGGTGACTACGTCAAAAGGTCACGTCTTTACACAACAGTTTCAAAACATGTGCATTCTGGCACATTCTTGTCATAAATTCAAGAGTTTGAAGATTGATTCTGATTTTTCTCTTTTGATCATATTGTGTACGTTTTCTTGAAATACTTGGACCCGCTTGTTTCATTCCCAGAACCGTTTGAAAGTTCACGTGTTCACTTCTCAATTTCTCCGTAACAACAATTTCCGTTTATGGCCCGCCAGCAGATTCTGACGACTCCAAAAATGTTCTCTTGGTCCGATCTACCAGCCTGATTTCTTCTCCCTAACAGTGCTTTTGAAATCTGCCCGCTGCGCGAGGCCGAGCTCACGCTCAAAAGCAGTTTTTGTCAAGTGGCCGAGTTTTTGATGAAATGGCCTAGGTTTCCGTGGTGGTCGAAATGGCGGAATGCCGTTTTTGATTTCGATTTGCCGCGAAAGAAGAGTTGTCTTATTTTCAGTGAATTGTCAAGGTAATTTCAGATTTTTAAAGCCAGAAATAAAAATTAACAATTTATTTCAATTGGACGTTATTCGTTTCTTACCGTTACTATCTTACTCTTGTAAAAATTAGGCGAAACCTTTAATTTCTCGAAATTTTAGGATGTTAAATTTCAACGAACTCCTTGGCCGTGTGGACAAACAAGGGCTCACCGAGTTCTTCGATAACCCAGCATTCCAGCAGCACAGAGAGCTCTTCGTATGATCTGTTCGTATCGGACTGCTAAACCCCTCATTCAGTTGCAGGCGACTCGTAATTTCATCGCCGGATCTGGCATTCAGCATGCGGTCGGCGGTGCCCTTGGATCCTCCGAAAATACCTGGACGCGGGAGAATCAGCCAGTTCAGAGAAATCTCATCTTCGGAGAGAAAGGCATCGAGTTGCCGGGTCGTCTTGGCAAGGAACCGACCGCCTCTGAAGAAACTTTCACTGACGACGCCATCGCCAATCAGCCACAAGTTGTGATCGACGACATCGACAGTGAAGAAGTATTTGTTTTTATGCAAAAAAAAGTAATGAAACATGTTTTCAGCTGGACGAAGATGTCGCTCGAGTGAAAGTGGAAGCGGACCGCGCGTTCTTCAATCACATGCTTCTTTCTCGTCCGGCGGCTGTTCCCATCAATCCGGCTCATGCTATGGAACGAGATGTAACGATTATCAGGCATTTTTTACTTATCTAACTTTGTTTCAGGACCTACCACTGGGCAATGGAACGTTTGTGAACAAAAATGTTGTCGATCGAAGAGAGCTGATCTTCGGAGATAAACTTCAAAAGTATTTGAAGAACCAGGGCAAGAAGAACATTGTGGAGCTGATGAAAGAAGCCGTGGAAGAGAGCGGAACGGATGGTGCACTGGGAGATGTGTGGAACGACGTGACATCAGTTATGAACAGAAAGACAGTGTCCGATCGAGATGACGTGACGACAACTGCCGTGCTTCTGGAGGACGCCTGCAAGTATCTGCAGACAGTGTTTGCAGAACACATGCAGACCGTCGTCGATCGGAATCTGGAAGTTGCCGAGAGAGGAGGAATCCCTGGCACTCGAGGACTCGTGAACGCCTACCTGAAAGTGGGAACCGAGGATCCGTTTCAGCCAGAAGATGACAGCATCGATGGAATGCCCACTTGGCAAGTGACGTACCATTGTGTTCGTGCCGGAGACATGGCTGCTGCTGCCGAAACACTCAACAGACTGAAGTCGTTCCCACAGTGCGCCACACTCGTCGCCTCTCTCAACCACGTGGCAAAGCATAAAAAGTGGGACTTTATAAGAAAATGAAAAAGAATACGAAGTTCTTTTCAGATTAGACGCGGATCTGAAGAAAAAATTGAAAGTAGAGTGGAGACACAATGTCGGGCACACGAGAGATAAGTACAAACGGGCCCTCTACGCCGCCCTTCTCGGCGGTCTCGAATCGGCCGCACTCGCTGACACTCTTGAGAACTGGATCTGGTTCAAACTGCATCCCCTGCACGTCGATCCGCATCTGACTCCTCTTCTGTTTCAAGAAGTACAGAAGGCCGTTTCCATCGATTACGGTACGACTTGACCCGTCAGATAGAGTAGTAATCGTGAATTCCAGGAGAGCAGTATTTCATGTCGAACGGACCGTCAGAGTTCCAGTACTTCTTCACCGCCCTCTGGCTTTCCGGACAATTCGAAAGAGCCATTTATGTGAAGATTTTTTTGAGTCTACCTAATTAGACAACTGAATTGCAGCTTCTTCATGAATGTGGACAGCGAGTCGACAGTGTCCACGTGGCAGTTCTTGCTCACAGACTTGGCTACCTTCGGATGTCGCCCAAATCGACAGATGAGATGTGTAAGTCAACAATATCTATTCAGTGATGACAGAATGCTCATTCCAGTGGTTGTGGATTCGAACCAACCCACTAAATGTCATCTGAATCTGGCCCGTCTCATCGTCGCCTACACTAAAAGTTTCGAGCTCGTCGACGTTCCGCGATCTCTTGACTACTGGTTCTTGCTGAAAGGAGTTGTCACTCCGACCGGATCCGACGTGTTCGAAATGGCAGTTAGCAGATCTGTGTATCTGACGGGACAGGCTGATGCTATTCTCGGAAAACTGACCGCGGATGGAAGAAGAGAGAAAGGATTGATAGACGAGTAAGATAGAACAGTTTATGAAAGGAATTAGAGTAAACTGAAAGTGAGAGTGTTGCTAGAAACGGTCGACGGAAACTGGAAGCGCACTCGTTTCTGATTGCTGAAACAGGTGCATCGCTCGAGGAACGAGGCGGTCGCCGTGGCCGCCTGCGTCGAGTCGAATGTGATCTCCGAGTGTGCCACCGAGTCGACAAAAGTGCTTGTTTCTTCCGAATCCTCGCTGAATTCACAGTGAATCGGACATCGTTGTTTCTGACGGAGAACTGAACGGCCGGGCACTTGGCTGATGTGCGGCGGGGTGAAATGCACTTCGTTTCCGCATTCCGGACGGTTTTCAGACGGCTCTATGTTCCCTTCAGACTGAAATTAGAAAAAATATGGTTTTAATCAAACACTGCCTGACGTTTGTCTTTTTCGGTGTTTTCCGTGTGCAAAAGCTGACCAAACTGGCCACGATGATAACATTTATGAGAAAGGTTGTGAACAATTTGTTTATAGTAGCCAGGAGTATGTCTGAAAAGAAAAAGCTCATCCACCCGACTCCATCAGAAATACTAACACTCGTGGAACATTTCGGAGAAGGAAATGACAAGAGATACACGTCGAATTATGTTCGTTTTCAGATATTTGGATGATCCGTCCGAGGTTATTTGCCGCGTGGCCACTGACACCGAACTAACCGGAGAATGGGAGCACGCCGTCAAGCTGTACCTGCTGGCCTCGAAACCGACGAATGCGGCCAAACTGCTTGCGTCGGAAATCAGCGAGACTCTTCGGGCGGACAACAAGGAAAAGATCGCGGACTTGGTGAACGTCGCCGAGCAGTTCAAGAGAGTCCAGAGAGGATGTTCGTCCGCCGAGTACGCGGAGCTCTCTCTTCTCGTCGATCTCGCTGTTCTCTTCGATCACTGTCGAAACGAGAATGCAGAAACCGCCTTTGGGTTCGTGAATTCACCCGCATCAAATATAATTTGCTTTCAGAATTTCCACCCAGCTGCGTCTGATTCCTTCTGAGCCCGATCAAGTGACGGTGATCGTCAACGAGTTTCACATGGTCCCGCAGAAAGTCCGTGAGGTTCTTCCGGATGCGTGCTTGCTCCTGATGAAGTGCCTCGTCGATCACTGCATTCGCCAGTCGACAACTCAATCGGATCAACGTGGAAGCAACACCTCAGCCGGCTCCACGTCCATCTTTTCCCCGTCGAATAGATATGTGAAACAGGTAAGAATTGAATTCATTGGACTCGTTTACAACTGAAGGAACAGAATTCGGTGCTATATACAGATACAAGGGTAGATCTTCTAGTCGTGCTTCTTTCCACTTTCTCTTCTGTTTTCCTCGATCACGGGTGCTTTCTCCGGCAAGTTGTCTGCCAGAAGTGACTGTCTCTCAGCCTCTGGTTCCTTAGATTCTGCAGATTCTGCAGAAATCTTATCCATCTCGATCTGGTTTGTTCGCGGAAGATGCATGCTCTTGTTGGCACACGAGAATCCGCACTGAAAAAGTACTTTGTTGGATGGGAGAGAGAAAAGAAACTCACCTTGACATGGTAAGCTTCATTTAATACGAATCCAAGGAAAACGAAGAAGCACGAAGCCCAGACAAGCAGTCCGAAGAGCGAGGGGTCGAAAAGAAAAATCACAGCCACATCCTTTATCATCGAGAATCCCTCGTACAGTACGGACTGGAATGTGAACACGGTGTAGCGCTGTTTTTCCGGAATTGTCTCCTGTTGAATTTGAGTGATAGCAGGATCGGCAATCCAAAGTCCGAAACGTGCGCCGGTGATTCCGATGAAGAAAATAAGCAAGGAGATGGAGGTGTCCATGAATGGAACTTGAGGCTCATTCTGGATTTCTGGTGTGACTACTTTGTCGTATGCTGTTCTCGCCCACTCCTTCAAACAAGAAAACAATTGCTTTACATAGGGTTCTCTTACGGCGAGTGTGTAGTTTTCGACGAAACCAGCGACGTTCAATGGGCTTCCCGGCAGCAGTACAGACACTCCGCACATTTGGATGAACACGTTTTGCCACTTAAAATTGAGCTTCATCAAACCTATTTAATGCTCCGACTTACAAGTAGTCCAAAAGCGATTGTCCACAAAAGCCCAACTCTTTTAGCGATGTGAGGAAAGGTCATTGCTCCGAAGACGCCGAGCAGGGAACCAGCTGCTCTCAAAATGGAAATGCTCAGGGCAGACATTCCTTGACTTTGGCCGTATGAAGTGGCGAGCTACAATGCCGTTTTCACTCACTTTCCTTTTCCTCACTTTTTGTTATCACTTACATTATCAAATCCTAGCACAGTTAGGAACAGTAGAGACAAACCGAATCCGGCCAGAAAACTGGACTGTTCCCTATATATTTTCAACGAGGAATAAGAGACTTCCTGCATGGCGTGCAGCTCTCCAATAGCTTCTGAAATCATCGACATCGACGTCTCGTTTACACAGTGAAGATGAACTGACCCTCGTCCGTTTCTCTAGTCTGCAGTTCGGCCGTCGTGTCGTATAACTCTCGAAGAATGCTAGATTCGAAGATCCATGAGATGATGTTGTAGGAAACGACAATTGCGCATACGTACGTCCTAAAATGTCTCTTTGAAATTACTCGAATACAGTTCCCTTACCATGGAATGTGGTCGATGAGTGCTCCCGTGACGATTGGAAAGACTACGGAAGAAACTTGATCAAGGACAGTCATCATTGAGTTTATCTCTAAACTTCGTTGCTTTGGTTTAGTTCTCTTTAGTTGTGCTCACTCGACAGCTCGACTTCTTCGGCTCCCGCAATCACGATCACCCAGTCTTTTTGAAAAGAGATTCTCTGAATTTCGCTGGCTATTCGAGATATTGACGAAAAACCGGCGGCAACGACAAGAAGGAAATTGGAGTTCATGTCAGTCAGAAACATGTATCCGAAGACTGCTGCTGACAGAGCTATGGTCACGTTGTTCAGAAAGAGGGAATATTGTATGACTGAAATAGTTCAGTCAACTCTATGCAGCTTTTCCACTGCTCACTTTTGCTCCGATTGACTTTGTCGAGGCGCTTTCCAAAAAAGAAAAGGAATGTCAGTTTGGAGCCTGCGTCTATGAATTGATGTACGGCAACCCATGCCATTGCTCCGAGATGCGTCATGAAGAATCCGATGGCAAACATCCACATTCGATCACCCTGAAGTTCATTCTTGTACTGTAGTTTCGGTAATACGTGAGAATCTGGGCATTTTCCTAGTCGACGTCGCTTTATCAGTGTGATTCAGTGAATTATGGGAATTATGAGACGCCAAAAATCGTTATCAGACTTGATAGTTCAAAGTTCGGTTGATAGAGTGGGTGGATGAGAACTCACCAGTGTGGTCAGAAGAAATGCCACGTAGAGCTGATATTCCTTCCGCTTGGCCATTTCGTCGTGTCTGAAATCGTTTAGAGTTATTCTGAGCACGGCGGGCAGTTCAGTTGCGATGAACAAACAGACGGTCAAACATAAATATGTGCAAGGCATACAAGAGCCCGAAGCGAGAAAGTGTCACTTTCCGGAGAATGGCTCTGGAGTGATTTCTCTCGCACAATGATGGCGACAATCGCATTACGAGAGCATTTTAATACGATATGGGTACTGATAATCCCATCGTTTGGGTGGGGAAAAAAGTAGTAGGCGGAGTTGAAATGGGTAGAAATGAGAGAAGGCGAAATAGTGCCAAGTTAGGAGAGCACTGTCATACAACGAGCAGTATTGGCTGGCCATTTTAACTGTTCTGTGTCTACTAATGAGTCGTTTCGGCGGAGGAAAACCAACGATAGAGAACCGTTTTTTGAAAGCACACGATAAGAGAAATCGTTGAGAGACGAGGTTGGAAATGAAATATTGATAAGTTTGAGAAGGCATTGTGCACAATTGGACGAGTGGCCGACCGTTTTTTAGCGGTGGAGGCGGAGTCGAAAGTCTTGTGATGACGGACCGATTTAGTTATCAGTGGAAGGTTCGAGACGAGTAAGCAATCGAACTAACTATCCGGAAATTTCGTTGGTCAATGTACAAGGGAATACGTTTTTCGGTTTGAAATTGAGAGACGGCTCTTGCTCAGGGTTAGGGCGTTTCGAAATTATCTTTTTGACGAATGACTCAGAATCCAATTGCGACGGAATTACGAACAAAACCGATTCTCGAAGGGTTAGCTGTGATACGGTTATTGCATGAATTCTTAGTGAATATAGTGATATTTCCGGATCTTTTCCAAATTCAAGTTTTCCATTCTCACCGCTAAGAGAAATCGTCTACCATACGGAATCGTTTACATCATAATTCAATACTTCGCCGTCTCTCCGCATGTTTCGTGCAAAGGCCCAAACTTCAGCTGAAAACTCGTGGCCGTGGTAACAAAAAACACGGTGCACTCGCCCTTTGTCCTTTTACGAACGTCACTGAAACCGAATCCTACCCGAGCACGCCACTTTTGTCGCCTATCACAGAGATCTGGGACATTATTTTTACACCTGCCAAAGTACGTGAGGAACACGACTTTCAACGCGGTTTCATCGATTCGGTTATCAGGTCCTGTTAGCTGTCTCTCTTACTCTCTCCGTACCTCCAGTCGCTTATCAGTCGCCACAACTCAACGAGTTTGTGGTTCTTTTCGCCTCGATTCGTTCGACAAAAGCTAAAAATAATTGTTATTTTTCAGATCAAGGCGATTGTGCTGTACTCGGCAACTGTGCCCTACAAGTTCCCGACCCATGTGACCTCCCGGCTGCTCCAACTGCAGGCTTCTCTCGGAGTTTAAAATTTCGATTCCACACTACCGAATGTTTTGAATAATTTTTAATTTATGTTTTTCTATTGGCAATTGTTCGCAATTTTTCAATTAACGAACTATATTTTTATACATCGTCAAATGAAGTACCTTCTGTCCGATTCTCTCCCTTCCCATCCGCTCTCTCCCTATTTCTAACCGGTTTGAGCTCACCGTCTGCCGTCTATCTAACTCCCTCAGAGGTCCTATTTTTGTTTGCTAACAGTGTAAGCGCTGATAAACTGCGTGCTTCTTTTCGATAAAAAGTGTGCGTGTGCTGTGCGAGTGTGTTTGTAAGCAACGAGAGAGCCACGAGCACGAGTCGAACGAGGCCACAACACGTACGCGATTCCGAAAACAGTGGCCGGGAACGTGATTCCCGCCACTTTCCCGATGTGCGCGTGCCTATTGCTCGGCCGTATAAAAAGGCTCAGCGGAGAGAAAAAGTTACGGGTTTAACTCGTTTTAGAAGAAATGAAAAATAAGAAAACGTTGTTGAGAAATGGGTGAAGAAAGAATCGGAGGACGGCCGAATGCTCTTCTCTTTTTCGCCAGCAACTGTGTTCCCTTTGAAATGTTTATTTGCAACCTTTTTCTGATAAGTATTAAGAATACTCGGAAATTTGTTTGTTTACGGCTAGAGTTTCGTCTTCAGGAAGGCTTTAAAACATTTTCATTCGAAAAATCCGTTCTTGATCCTAGATTGATATTGAAACCCATCAATAAATCATCGCATTGTCGTAACTCTTCTCTTCTCTTTCCCTTTCACGCTTACTCGCCTTCGCATGGCGTGGTGGCCGGACTGTAGGAGACGCAGACGGGCGGCCGTTCTCCTCGTTTTCCTCCGCCAGCAGTCGTCGCCTTCCTTTTAGACTGTTTTTGTTGTACTCTCCATCCTAATTCGTTATATTCAGAGCCGCGTTCCTGTTTACTCTTTCTCTTCGTTTTTTTCTCTCACTCTCTTCTACTCTGACTTTTTTTGCATGTCCGTCTCTCATTGCAGATATCTACAGATGCTGCACGCGTCTCGCTCACTGGTCCGCACGTCGCTCGACCTGCACACGACTGTCCGTCACTCGTCCACGAAGCATGTGTTCGCTTGTGTTCTCGGCTCGGGAGTCGCCGGTAGTTCTGTCGCATACCATCTCACCAAAAGGAATATAAAGGATGTGCTGCTGCTCGACAGAGCTTCTGGTGAGTTTTTGACTAACTGAAGTTAACTGAAATTATGGAGAAACGGTGAAAGCTCTGAGCTCTGGCACTTTGATATCAGAAATTCACAACTTTTAGGTGGCGAATTCGGTGAAGTCGGTAATGTTAAAGCATGCATCTGTGTTGTGTTCCGTGCACTTCTACTTTAATTGTAGGCTCAATAGTCACTAGATTCGTCTTGCTTTTAGTTCTCAAGTCAAACTGTTTCTTCTGAATGTCCTATTTTCAGGAGTCGCCTCTCCCACAGGAACATCCTTCCACTCTCCCGGGCTCGTTTCAGCCAGTCATCCCGCTCACAGATACAAGCCAATCCTTGCTCACTCCATTGAGCTCTATTCAAAACTCGAAGCAGAGACTGGAGTGAAAATTGATTTCCAACAAACTGGAACGATCCGTTTGGCGACCAATGAAACCAGATTGGCCGAGTTCAGAAAGTATGTCTCAAGAGACTACTACAAGGTTTGTTTGTCTCGTGATCTTTCGATCTAGAGAGATAGAGAGAGAAGCATTTTTATTTCAGGAGGGAGATGTCTGCAAGACCACCTTGCTGACGCCCGACGAGGTGCGACAGTTGGCTCCTGCCGTCGACCACACCAAAGTGCTCGGAGCGCTGCACACCACGAACGACGGAACCATCTCTGCCCGTGCACTCACGCAGGCTCTCGTCGTCGGAGCCAAAAACGGAGGAGCGCAGGTTATTGATGGGGCGATTCCGAAAGAGATTCGATACGACAAAGAAAAGGGTCACTGGATTGTGGCACTCGAGAACGGAACCTTCGTTACCACCAGAAACCTGATCAATGCCGGAGGAATCTGGGCGAACGACATCGCGCGGCTCTCCGGACACAAGATGCCAGTCGTCGTTGTTGAGCATCAATACGCTGTGCTCACGGTGAGCATTTGTCCCTTCTTCCTTTTTCAATTGACTGTTTCAGCCTAACAAAACTCCCGCTTCCACGCCTTCCATCATAGACCACGACAGCACGTTCTACGTCCGAAAGAGCGGCGACGACTACCTGTTCGGAGGATTCGAGAGTCTCGAGAAGACTGTCATCCGTGAGGACTGGTACAATAAGGGAGTCCCGACCGAGGGATCCAAGAGCATTCAAGCCGACTTCTCCCGACTCGACGAAGCTTACAAGAGAGCCTGTGAACTGGTACCAGAACTCCAGGGAGCGAAAATTGACGCTCGTGCCGCTGTGTTCAGTATGACTCCAGATGGATACCCACTCGTGGGACCTTTTGATAAGAACTACTGGATGTCTACCGGATTCCTCGACGGTGTGAGCAGCGGGGGAGGAATAGGAAAGTACCTGGCCGACTGGATCGTCGATGGAGAGCCACCAGCAGAGCTGTTCGACACGGATGCCAGCAGATACGAGAGATGGGGCGACGACAGAAAGTTCGTGACGGACAAATCCCGCGAGACGTACTCGATGTACTACAATTGGTCGTACACCGACCGTCTTGCTGGCCGTCCGACCGACCGAATCAGTGGAATTTACGGAAGACTCAAGAGAGATGGCGCCTCTTTCTCGTTCAGAAACGGGTGGGAAGTGGCCAACTCATTCAACATGGGAGTTCAGAACGAGGAATATCTTCCGTCGTTGGTCCGAGAATACGAGATGGTGACCAACAAGTGCGGAGTCATCGATCTGTCGTGGAAGGGAAAGATCGAAGTGAAAGGAAAGGACGCCGAGAAACTGATGGACTACGCTATCGCCAGTCCGATTCCGGCACTCGGAAAGATCAGTTCCGGGGTGATGCTGACTCGTGGCGGAGGCATTCTCGGTCCCATGATGATCTTCCACCACGACCGTCAACGATCTGCGTTCATCCTTCTCACCGAGCCGGAGCGCGAGTCCAGAGACCTTTACTGGCTCCGCAGAGCTGCCGCCGAGAAGCATTTTGACGTGCAGGTATCGATTGTCTCCGAATATCTTGCTTCGTTGGCTCTTGTTGGACCGAACAGCAGAAAAGTTCTGTCTGCTTTGACCAAGTCGGACGTATCGGACGAAGGTTTCCCACAGAAGTCTACCCGAATGATCAGACTGGGTCCAGTCGGAGTCGTCTGTGCCCGATCATCCACTTCCACCGGACAACTCTCCTACGAGCTGTTCCACAATCGAGCCGAAACTGCGAAACTGTACAACGCGGTGATGTCTGCGGGTCGCGAGCACGGAATCATCAACTTCGGACAGGCGGCGCTCAACATGATGCGCCTCGAGCACGGTTATAGAATCTGGGGCAAGGAGCTGACATTGGACACGAATCCGTTCGAGTGTGGACTCGGAAGTCTAGTTGATTTCGACAAGAAAGAGTTCATCGGAAGAGATTCGGCTCTGGAATTGAGCAAGAAGGAGTTCAAGTAAGTGTACAATATGGTAAGAACTGTCACTAACGGCCGCAAGGAATTTCAGTCGTCGTCTCGCTCTGATCACATTCGACGCCGAGGAGGGAACCGTTTTGGACGACAAGTACGTGCCGAGTGGAAACGAAGTCATCAGAATAGACGGACAGGAAGCGGTCAGAAAGGGGCTGATGAAGTGACGGAATAAATCTGAAATTAATTGCAGAGAGTCGGACAGATCACTTCGGGAGCCTACAACGTCAGACTGCAGAAACCGATTGCGTTCGCGTGGATCGATGCCTCCGTCGGACCAAACGAGCGGGTAATCACGGACATTTAAGTTTTTCCGTTCATTATCCATTTCAGCTCGTCGTCGAGATCGGAGACAAACGTCTTCTGGCCACCAGTGTTGAGACGCCGACGATTCCTCCAATCCAATAATCCCATCGTCACCGGCTTTTCACCACTCCCATTCCATCCAATTTTTTCCAGTATTTTTCGGTTCTCAACACATTTGCAGTGGGATTTTCAGTAGATAGATATCGTTGTCGTTTAACCTCCTTCTTCTCTCTAGTTACTGCCTCATTCATTGTTTTTCTTGCTTCCCAATTTTCATTAATAAAACAACAGAAGAGTTGACCTGCTTTATTCGATATACTAGTTTCAATTCATATACAACCTAGTTTATTCTACAGAAAAGTGATTAGTAGAGGGGCATCGATTGTCCCGAAGTGTAGGAGCTAGCCTCCGAAGCGGTCGACGATCCGCTCGAAGTGTCTTCCGTGTCTGAAGATTCGTACGATATGGACTCATCCGAAGACTGGTTCAGCGGATTCTCGACCATGCCGACCTGCAAGAAGAATTCGTTAGAATGGAGGACATGGAAAGCTTACGTTGCGAGAGCGAAGTTTCCGAATGAGGAGTCGGAAGGGAAGAGTCACTGCGCGGATTCCCCTGGCCAACAAGGACCTTCCACTCACGTTGTTCTCGTTGCGGACCACCTCGACCGAGTCCGTGGTGGCCGAAGAATCGGAGCTGTCGTGGTCGCTCTCGCTCTCCGAATAGCCGGAATACGCGTCACGGACTGCATCTTCGACCGATCCGCACAGCTGATCGAGCTCTCTTCGGACCGTGGCTGCAACAGGGAACTGGATTGGACAATATAATTTCGGACTCACAGTAACTCATATTTTCTTTCAAGTCGTCGAACTTTTGCAACAAGTCCGCTTTGACGGTGATTATCAGTTGGCGATAGCTCTCGTCGATCATTTCTTCGATCTTCTGCACCCGCCGAGTGGCTCGAGATCTTCGCACGACGGGCGGCTCGGCCACAGCGGCGCCCATGAATCCGAACTTTCGCACCATTTCTGAATGTTTTTCTTTTTTATCCTTTGCATTTCAGTTTGTTAACTACCCATGACAAGATAGTTGGGGGCGAGGTCCGAAATGGCGCATTTCGTCTCGGAACGGCACGTCGGACACTCCAGATACGCCGAATTTCCGTAGTTTCGGACGCTTTTTATGCACTCGGTGCAGAATGTGTGACCGCAGTGCAGCATGCGAGCAGCCTTTGTAGTTTCGTTGTAATTCTACAAAATAAATTTATCGGGAGCCGCGGAGGGATTGGATACCATGTAGCACACTTGGCACAGACAGAGATTCTCGACGAACGAGGCGGAAATGTTTTTGTCTCCATCTGCGAAGTTGTCTATCGGCTTTGCATTATCTTAAAACGGTTTTTTTTTTGCATTTTGTGTCTTTGTGTTCGGATTTTCGTGTGAAAATCTCAGTCTCACCTTTGTTTTTTTGATCGAGAGGCATCATGTTAGTGAGCGACTGCAAAAATGTGCGGATATCGAGCGAATGATAAATAAAACGGACAACATTTTCAAAAATACAGTGGCGTAGAGCATTTGGCGGATTTTGTAGAGATCGAAAAGCTGAGAAAACTCTATTTGAATTGCCGCGAACAAAATGTTTGTCGATGGAGCGCGTTTGCATTCTCGCGCGCGTTTTCGATAATTTTCTCATCATCGCAAAATACGAAATTCACAATTGTTCATGCAATATCGATAAAAACACGCTCAATTTTTGTTTCAGATGGAGAGGAAAAAGCACAAACGTCTTACCGACAACATAATGAAACCAGAAGACCTGAAAAAATCAAGGGTTTGATTTTGTTGCAAATTTACGTTTCTCACCTTTTTACCGTTCAGATGCATGTTGGCGGTAACGTTTCGGGTCCATCCACTTCGGCATCTTCTTCCGGAGGAATCAAAGCGAAGCTGGACTTTCGATCCACAGCCCCGATAGCTGCCAAACAGAATCCTCATCAGAATGCGACAGGTGAATGGAAACGTCAGATCATGTGAAAGAAGAATAATTTCAGCCGGTCCTTCAGTTCAATCGAGCCACACGGTACGGCCCGTTTTAGACGAAAAATGGAAAGAATTCGGAGATACGATCAATCTGAACATCGACACATTCGCAAAGAGTATAAAAGAATCAGTGGAGTCGGATAAATTCAACAAAGTCGCAAGAATGATGGTCGCCGCGTTGAAAAGTTTTTCAAGCGGGGACATGTTAAAAGTAGAGTACAGATTGATGGGCACAATGGCCGAAACCATCAAAAACCACGGCACCAAACTTAATGTAAATTACATTGTTCTCTTCTCTTTTCTTTCATCACCCTGTTCTTTCAGCACGTTCCTCTTCATCGCGGTCTCCTTTTCGTTATCTCACATTCCCGCTCCTACCCGGAGAATATTCTTCAACTATTCATTTCGATGGTAACCAGCCTTGCGAAACAACAGCCGATGCTCGACAAATGCTACGTGGAAGCCTATCTCCACGATGCGGTCGGAATGAACGTCGGATTAGGAACTGCAAATCGGTGTGCTTGGATTGATAAGCCGTTCTCGGAGGCCCTCGTCAAACTGATTCTGGGTCCATTCGCCACTATCTACCCCGACCCGGAAATGTATGCGACGTGCCAAATCGAGAATTTTTCGATATCAGAATACCTTCCGAAAGAGAGACTGGGTCATCGAGTGCGCGAAGAGCAGCTCTCTGTGTTCCTGGAGTTCTTGAAGCCGTGGTTCGATACGATTCGAGGGGAACTGCTGCCGAGGACGTTGTTCCGAGCACTCTGTCTTCTGTGCGGGTACGATCAAGTCCGCCTATTCATCGCCGGTCGTCTCGAAGTGTGGATCACCCTTCAGAAATTCCATCGCGAAATCAGTGAACTTCTTCTTGTTCTTGGCTGTAACATCGATGCGAAAAGAGCTCACGACGAAGAGGTCATCGATATTCTGCTAAAATTGAACTCAAAAAACATGAAGACTAGAACTGTGGCGGGTCCGTACACAGCGGCGATCAAAAAAATCAGCGAAAAGTTAGAGAATACGCATTGCGTGTTCCAAACACTCATTCAGAACGAAACGGGTCCTCCACAAAACAGGTCACCGACAAATCTTCCCACGATGATAATGCTGCTCTCGTGCCAACCGATAGAAACGGCGAAAGCGATGGCTCTTGTTTGTGCGAGAGAACTGATTCGAGAAGGAGAGAACAGCGCGATGATGCTCAGACAGTTCATGTCTTCGTTCGTCATCAATGCCTACAGAATCTCAAGAGCAGAATTCCCGTTCTCCGTTTTCACCGCCACGTTTCTGGACGTCATTCTGGAAGAGGGAGAAGCGGTAGGGAATCCGAGTGTGATCTCAACTCTTTCATTTCTCATTCAGGCCGAGATCTGTCGCCTAGCCGTCGACATCGTCGTCCAAGTGCCTCTAGCCACACTGGCCGCCCTGCTTTCAACTCGAGAAAGTGCGTTCGCCGCCAAGTACAGCAATCTAATAGCGTCTGGCAGTGTCGCAATGATTCCTCCGGAAGCCCGACTTGCTCGAGAGACCTTCCAGTCAGAATTCGTTCTCTACTGTGAAGCGGTAATCGAATGGCTCATAAAAGCTCGCTCACTGTTTGCTGAGGAAAACGACTACATCCGATGCTTTTCGCTTCTTCTATTTCTCGAAAAGAAAAGGGAATTGTACACTTCAATTGAAGGCGCTGCCGTCTCAGACACAGAGATCGTCACGTACATACACATGTTTGGAGAGTGCGGAATATCTGAAAAAATGTTTCTTCTGGTGCGTATGAAGAAGTCGTCCGAAAAAAGTAATTTGTTTCAGTTGTTCGAAGAGAAAAGCGGCGCGTTGTCCCCGAGAATTATCATCGAATTAGCATCAGCTTTAACTCAACGAGCTGCTCTCTATCATTCGAACTTTCAAGAAGCCCCTCTGGTCAAGCTGACGGATCCGTTCGCATTGATCGACGGTCTCCTCTCCAGAACCGTCCTTCCTGAGAGCGAGTTGCCCCGATTCGAGGATTTACCTCTTTTGTGCTCTCGGGAACTATTCTGGATTGCGTGGAACTGCATCATTCTCTGGATCGCTGGCGGTGAGATAGTTCCATGCTTCGAGAAGATCTACGTCTCGTACCCGATTCTCCGATACATCATTTTCTGTATAATGACGGAACGATTCGATTTCCCCCTTACGTTTGAAGGGAAGACCGCCGATGAGATGCAAGAGCAGGAGGAAGCAGTGGCGGCTACGGAGGAAAAGGTCTTCGAAATTTACGAGAAAAAGTTGATGCGACCGCTCAACTCGCTCTCTGCCTACGCAAGCATTTTCCCAGACAAGTACATACAATAGCTTCGCTGCATAAAACAACCAAATACATTTTCAGAAAGACGTTCCGCGCTCCATTGTTGCTGGACGATATCCAAGTGTTCGCAGACCGATTCAAACTGGCGTCCCGGTTCTCTCGATGCACTTCCCCTCCGCTCCTCTCGCAACTCGTCTCGAGCATTGGCGCACAAAGCTCGCTGTTCGCAGTGCGAGAGATGCTCAAGGCGGACCCGTCGACAGCGTCGATGCTGACCGCCGAATGCACTTTCCATGCGCTCATGTACTATTTCGACAGTCAGAGAATGCGAGATATCGATCAACCGGCAAATCTTGCAATTCGGGCGGTGAGAAGTCCCCATTTCTTCTTTCCATTTCCCTTCTTTCAGCTCATTCGGCAAGCAGAGTCGAACTTCAAGTCGGTAGAACCAGTAGAACAAGACTTCCTCCTGCAGTCCTTCATCCACTCGCTCGCTTCCCCGAACATATCCATCCGTGCTGCTGTCGTTAACGCATTCGCGAAACTGTTTCCGTCGTCCGAAGACAAACCGTTCGATCTGTTCAAACTGTCAAAAGTGCCACGTTTCGAAAGCGGAAAGTTGAAGTATCTGGAGACGCTGGCCAGTGCTCTTCTCGTGGAGCCGGACATTGCTCTCGCCAACTCATATCTTCAATTTTTGACTCAGAACAGCAGTGACAAGGAGCACATACATACTGTTCGTTTCGTTATTTTTAATTTCCCACCCTTCACACGGGCCGGCAAAACCTACGGGGGACAGAAAACTGCGAAGCTGTAACCTCCCACAGAAACCTTAAATTTATCTCTAGCCTGGCTCATTTTGAAGAACACAAGACAATTGAACTTTTATCACAAAAGCAGAGGGCTCTATGTTTGATTTCTGGAGATAAATTGAAAGAACCGTTAGTCGCATGTGTGAAAAGCTGGGCCGTGGCCTCAGGCATACATTCGATTTCAGCTCGCCCGCGCCGTTTGCGACACTCTTTCCGTCGATTGTCATCCGCTTCATAACTCTCTTTGCGAATACTTCAATCAATACGTCGATATGTGCGTCGAAAATCATCAAGTGCAGGATGCGAAGTCGCTCAATGAAATGCTGTGCTGTTTCGAATTCGGTCCGTATCGAGTGGCCATCAGTCGCGAAGTTCCGAAAGCCGTAATTAAATTACTGTCGAAATACGCGACAAATGGTACAAATGACACCTCGTTCGAATCTCTTGTTGAAGTAAGTTTCTCATAAAATTATAAATCCTCATATTTTCTTCAGCTCTGGCTTTCTCCTGGCTCCATTCCGAAAATTGTGGACCCGGAAACAGGACTAGGCACACAGTTTTTGAGTCTTCCGATGAGGAAGGAAATGCTGAAATCGGCGGAACAGCGAGTTGTAGATGCTGCACTCGACGAACTGTCCGAGAAAGACGCCCAGGAATTTGTGCTAGTCTCGCAGATGTCCATGGAGACAGCAGAGAAGGTCATCCGAAAGGCGGAAGACGTAAGACGGAGAGAGTTTGTCCGAAAAGTAACGAAGCTAATTCTAGATGAAAGTGGAGGACATCTGCAGAAGCGAGCTATCCAGCATGTATTTGCTCGTTCGTGGTTACCGTATTAAAGGAATAAAAGCAGGAGCACAGCTGGAGACACGTTTGAAAGCGCAACTTGATCGACAGGATATGTTCGTAGAGAAAGAAGAGCCGATGGAAGTAATGGAAGAGGGCGAGCATGTCCAGGCGCCGTTGCCGTTCTTGGACAAAGAAGACGGGGAAAGGACGCTCACAGACATGGACACTTTGACAATACCGACTACCGATATAACTGCATGGCTCAAAGTAAACTGCGCAGTTTCCACGGTGAGTATTCGGAAGCAAATGACACAAAAATCGATTCCAATTGCAGCCAACGAAGCAGAGGGAACCGCCCGCATTCCGTCTTCCGACAGCATTCATACAGTCGGCGATGACGGACGAAAAGTCGGCACTCGCGTGTCTTCAACACATCGAAGCCAACCTCAAGTTCTTTCTGTTTCACGAAAACGCATTTCAAACTCTCATAGTGACTGTTGATGCCGCCGCGAACAAGGTATACGTTTTCCCCATCATTTGTTCCAAAACTTTGGTTTTTTTCAGTTCGAATTTGTTAAAAAAAGACTCGAGAACTTGGCAGTTCGTCTTCTCAAAAGCGTTTCTCCGCCAGCATCGGTTGCGGGAGTCCTTCAGAAACATGCGAGCAACAGTCGAGGAGTGCATCAGAGAACGCCAATGGCACCGGTCAAAACATCCACTTTTGCTGAGTTCGCAGTAGCTGTGAAAGGAGTCAGTATTGACCAAGAGAAGCAGATTGTCGATGAATTCATGGCCAACTTTGTGGAGGACAAAGGAGAAGTGATAGAATCAGATGACGTGCTCGCTTTCGTCCGTTCTATCCGGTCTGTCTATTCGGGTGCAAATGCGGAAGTGACTGCCGAAAAGTGTCTGTCAAATCGATGGTCTGCCCATCTCCAGAGAATCGTTTGCTCCGCGCTTCTCGACGATTTCCGCGACACTGCCTGCTCCGTTTTCGTCTTCCGGATAGTCGCTTCTTACGTCAGGAAGTATCCGCTTGCATCTTACAGCGAGTTATTCCTCGTCAGAGACAAATCGGACCGATTCGTGATCAACAAGAAAGTATTCCAGACTCTCGTCATATTTTTCTCCGATTTGGTAAACAAAAAAACTTGAATTGTTCCCATTACTTTAATCTTTCAGGCAACTAAAAACGACGAGTACGAAGCCCGCGCTATAAATCTGATGGTTGTCATTGTGAGTTGCATTCCTCCTCTTGTAACTGAACTCCACATTTCAGGAGAAGCAAGGAAGTACGCAGGCAGGCTTCCAGTTCGGAAGAGCCCTTCTTCAGACGTCGTGTGCCAGCCCGAAATCTTCCTACAGAAATGTGGCAAAGAAACTTCTCGCAGCAGTAGCGACCAGATTGGCATGTATGTGCTCGTTTTCATATTCGGAACACTTTTATTCCATTTCCAGATCTTTCCTACACAAATGGAATCGCTTCGAGTATGCGTGTGCTGACGAACGTCGAAACTCGCGATTCGTGCATTCGGAGGTGTGAGCAGATCATTGATAGGATCGTCGAACTTCCGATGGATCCGAAGCTGGCCCTTTCGGAAGACATATGCGAAGAAGAGCGAGTGACGAAAGAAACGAAGGAAGCGAAGGAAGACAGCTCGAAAGTGGTCAGACCAGGATCGAAAAGACCGGCGGAAAGAGGAGGACGAGGAGGTCCACCCGCCAAAAGTGGAAGGTTCATAACACCGAACGAGCTTCCGAACCCAATGGGCGCTGGTGGAGCTGCGGCTGGGGCCGGAGCAGCTGGCAGTTCTGGCGGAGGTTCACAGCCGGTTCCGAACGAAGAAGCGCCCTCGGAAGAGAATCCACAGAAGCGAGAATGGATAGCCACGTCACACGCGATGAGTCGCTTCGTTTCGTTGCTCAGAGAGCATCCAAATGTCGTTAAAATGAAGTTCCCAGTTCTTGCACACTTCATCTCACGATTGGCAGCTATGAACAACAAAGAACTGAGAGTAAGTGATAAGTTAAACACAGAACAGTCATGTTCATTCTGTTTCAGGAAGATAATCGTCTACGCAAATTCGAGATGATCGTACAGGCGGTTATAATTCTCTGTCCGACGATGGACTCGGAAGAAATATGCTCCGTCGACACAGCGCTCACGAATTCGCTCGAATTCTACGAAAAGCACATAGACGGCGGAGTTTTCGGAATCAAAACACAGACTGCGTACGCCGAGCTGATTATCCGGGCTTGTGCTTCCTATCTCAATCGCAGTTTTGTGGAGGTAACTATTACCTCGTCGTTGCCTTCTGATTTGCTGTCCATTTCAGGCGCGCACATTCCTCCGCGACAACCGTCCGTCCGTCGAGCGCGTCTGCAAGCGCTGCATCGACATGTACAACGCGGACCTGGTCCTAGACAATTGCGAATCCGCGACGGCTGTCGTCGCCGTTTAAATAACCCCCGTTCACTTGGTGTATTTCATTGTCATTAGCCGCCTCATAGACAGTCCCGGTTGATCACTTTTCACCCGGATTTCCATTTTTCCCAGCGTTGTAAACCAATAACGGGTCCGTTTCTCGCTGATAACATTTCAATTAATTATTTATATTTATATTCAAATTTTATGATTTGCCAATGAATTTAATTTGATGCCTGTTCGTTCCAGTCGCGATCGTTGAGTTTCCATTACTCTCTCCTATCTTATATTCTTTTTTTATGTAAAATAATATCGATGTCAATGAGTAATCGGTATAGATTTTGGGATTTTTTTGAATGAGCCCTGCCACATGCACTTTCCCGCCCAATCGTGGGCAGAGAAATCAATGCATGCGGCACGGTCCATTCATTCACTGACTTTGCACGACGAATGTGAATGAGAATAGAAACACGGAAACAAGCAAACCCAGAATGGGAAGGAAAACCGTTCTGGTGAAATCTCTGAAATTCTTGTTCCGATTCTATTATCGATTCTTCCCTATTCTCACCTCATTTTCGCCCACTGCACCGCATCGTATTCTCCGGACAGTTCGCGAGTGAATATTTGCACGCCGTTGTTCCTCATTCTCAAAATGATCGCATTCACTAGTCGATTCTAATCTTTGTCTTCATCGAGATTCTGCACTTCTTCTGACCAAAATATGTTATGAATTGCAAAAAATTGAATGTGTTTCGATGCTGTATCTTGTTTTGATCTCGTCTCTCTTCCGTATCCAATTTCTTATGATTCCAGCGTACGAACACCCGCAAACTCGATAAAAATGGGTGACGACTACATGGACGACGATGAAGACTATGGATTCGTAAGTTTTGGAAAAGATCTAAAAAAAAAATGATATTGATATTGTCGTTTCTTCCAGGAGTACGAAGATGACAGCGGCTCGGAGCCCGACGTTGACATGGAGAACCAGTACTATACTGCGAAAGGATTCCGATCTGACGGAAAGTTGGATGAAGCCATCAAGGCATTCGAGAAAGTTCTTGAGTTGGAGGCAGAGAAGGGTGAATGGGGTTTCAAGGCTCTGAAGCAGATGATCAAGATCACGTTCGGGCAGAATCGTCTCCAGAAGATGCTCGAGTACTACAGTGAACTGCTCACCTACATAAAATCTGCAGGTCAGTCAGAAACCCCGATTCAATACATCAACAAAACGTTTTAGTGACAAAGAACTACTCGGAAAAGTCGATAAACGCGATCCTCGATTACATTTCGACTTCCCGCCAAATGGATCTGCTGCAACACTTCTACGAGACCACTCTCGATGCGTTGAAAGACGCGAAAAACGAGAGACTGTGGTTCAAGACGAACACGAAACTCGGAAAGCTGTTCTTCGATCTCGGCGAGTTCGGAAAGCTCGAACGGATAGTGAAACAGCTGAAGGTGTCGTGCAAGAACGAGATGGGAGAGGAAGATCAGCGGAAAGGAACTCAGCTGCTCGAGATCTACGCGCTCGAAATTCAAATGTACACGGAACAGAAGAACAACAAGGCGCTCAAGTCGGTGTACGAATTGGCCACACAGGCGATTCACACCAAATCGGCCATCCCGCATCCGCTCATTCTCGGAGTTATCAGAGGTTTGTGAATAATGGGGGAAATGAAACAAATCCAATAGGGAAATCTTTATTACGATGAAATCAGAGTGCTTTTCATCCGATGATCGACTTGTCTCTCAAGCAATGACCATCATGATCGCTGAAAGTGTTCTCTTTCGGAAACCGCGCATTCGGTTCACTCACTCGCCACACACGCCATGATAATCGAGAGAACAGTCAGTAGGGAGCACACAATGAACATGACCTTGAAGGCCGGATGTCCTCGCTTTCTGAACTATCATTCGAAGGGAATCTCTGTGGCAAACTCACTTGAAATGGGCGGTCTTCTTCTTCTTTTTGCCTTCTTTGCCGCCGGCAGCCGAGCGCCTCACGCTGCTATCGTCTTGCTCTCGAAACGACATTTTTTCGGACACCGCGTACATCAAATTGCAAACTGAATGTGAGCGGAGTTGCGATCAATGAATACGAATGCGAGAGAGACGTGGGAATAGGCGTAATGTCACGCAAGATGTCACGATTCACTTTACGATGTTTGAGTAATTCACAGAAATTGTTTACAGAATGTGGAGGCAAAATGCACTTGCGGGAGGGTCGGTTCCTCGATGCGCACACCGATTTCTTCGAGGCCTTCAAGAATTACGACGAGAGTGGATCGCCACGCCGTACGACTTGCCTCAAGTACCTTGTGCTCGCCAACATGCTCATAAAATCGGATATCAATCCGTTCGACAGTCAGGAAGCGAAACCGTTCAAGAACGAGCCGGAGATTGTGGCGATGACGCAGATGGTGCAGGCGTATCAGGAGAATGACATAAACGCATTCGAACAGATAATGGCTGCTCACAAGTAGGCTCCTCATCGTTCCTTATTCTGCACTGAGTTGTATTCCTTTCAGGGACAGCATCATGGGCGATCCGTTCATTCGAGAGCACACGACGGAACTAATGAACAACATCCGTACTCAAGTTCTTCTCCGTCTTATCCGTCCTTACACCAACGTCCGAATCAGTTATCTGGCTCAAAAGTTGAAGGTTTCCGAGTGTGAAGTGGTCCATCTTCTGGTCGATTCCATCTTGGACGACGGACTCGAGGCGAAGATCAACGAGGAGTCGGGAATGATCGAGATGCCGAAGAACAAGAAGAAGATGGCCGTCTCTTCCCTGGTCGTGCCGAATGCCGGAGATCAGATAGATCCGGTCAGTCCAGCACAAACCCTTTTGCAGTTTTCTAATTCAATTGAATTCAGAAGGGAGACGCGAAAGCGGGCTCTTCCTCCGATCTGTCAGCTTCAGCTGCGACCGCTTCGGCCACCTTGTCCGCCCCTCAGCCCGCATCCTGCCAACAAGAACTCTCTTTGGAAGCACTCCGCATCTGGGCAGACCGTATCGACTCGATCCAATCGATAATCGGAAACAGACAAAGAATATAAATTATTTTAGTATCTCTATCGATTCTTATCCTCTGGGACGTATTCTGAATAAAAGCTAACGTTCTCAATCATTTTCACTTTGTATTGTTTCAACAGTTCTTGGCTGTCAGTTATATTTTTCTGCTGTTTCGTTTTCTCTCTTATTCCACATTTGTTCTTTTAGATGGCGAAAGATCCGAATGATTTGAAAAGCGAGCTGGAGGGGTGGATTCGCAAAAAGAACGAGATCGTCTCATCATTGAGTGCCCTCGAGCACCAGATATACAACTTCGAAGGATCCTATCTGGAAGACACTGCTGAGTACGGAAACGTCATAAAAGGATGGGGAAACTTTTCAAATGCGCCGCCGCCGTCGAAGACGAATCGAATTGAGAAGAAGCTGAACAAACGAGGCGTCCGGGACGAGGACCGGCTGTTTTCGAAAAGTTCGACGACGTCACCGTACGGAAAGCAGCCGACGAACAACGGGAACGGAAGCGGGGAGTCGTCGTCTGGCCATGACAACGGATACGCGAAGGACGAGTCAGACAACAACGAAGAGGATGACGCGGTAGGGCAGCTGACACGTGACTCGGTTCGGCCCCTTCCCCCTCCCACTTTCTCGGTTACCGTTAGATTATCGATCTTTCTTGCAGGCATCCATCTCGAGTCGCGACTCAAAGCCGCCGGCCAAACGACGAAAGTATTGAATTGACATTCCGATTCCCTTCCACACAAATCTCTTCTCATGTATAATAACCTCGTCTTCTGTTCCATGTTTTCGTTTCCCGAACTCGCTTCACCGTTTCATTTATCCAACCAACAATAAACATCACCTCACTTTTCGATTATATTTCGTAATTTCTCGGTCCCTTCGCCGTGTTTATACATGTGTTTATGTGTGTTGTATCGTCACTCACCCAAATCGGTTTCTCAGGAATGATTCCAGGAATGCGCGCCTCTCCGACAGAGGCGTTCAGCTTCGTTTATAGCTGTGACCTGCAGACGAACGTCCAAGTGAAGGTCGCTGAGTTCGAAGGAATCTTCCGTGACATCGTCAATCCTGTACGAAGGCTCAGCCAATTATTCACAGAGCTCACAGTGAGTCCCACTCAATTTGAATACCAGCGAACAGATATTCCCTTTCAGGTGTATTGCAATAATCAGCAAATCGGCTATCCCGTATGCACGTCGTTTCACACTCCTCCCGATCCGAGCCAATTGGCACGCCAGAAACTGATTCAGAAATGGAATGAATGGCTGACTCTTCCGATTCGCTACGCGGATCTCAGTCGAGACGCCTTCCTGCACATTACAATCTGGGAGCACGAAGACGAGCCGGGAGCGGTCAAGAACCAGACGTCCACGGCCACGTTCCCACGAAGACTCGTCGCCCAGTCCCGTCTTTCTTTGTTCAGCAAACGTGGAATCCTCAAATCGGGCGTCGTCGATGTGCAAATGAACGTGGCGAGCGTGCCAGACCCGTACAAGAAACAGCCAGAGACTTGGAAGTTTTCCGATTCGTGGGGAGAAGACATCGACTTGTTGCTGAAGCAGGTCACTCGTCAATCGAGAGGACTTGTAGAAGACGTCCCTTGGCTGGACCCCTTCACTTCCCGCCGCATCGAACACATTCGTGCCAAATACAAGCACTCTTCGCCCGATCGCCACGTGTTTCTGGTCCTTGAAATGGCGGCCATCCGACTTGGTCCCACGTTCTACAAGGTCGTGTATTACGAGGACGAAAGCAAGAATGTAAGGCAGTTTGACAAGGAAAAAATATAGAAAAAGGGTTTCAGATGAGGGTAAGCACTTCAGTTGGAGGCGGAGTCGGGATTGTGACGGCATGCACTCGCTATTGCGTCGCTGACCCGGAGCTCCTTCTGGACTCTCTGGCAGAGGTGAAACACAGTGCGATGACGAGAAGAATCCGAGACATCGGGGATGAAAGACACAGACAAGTAAAACCGAACAAACAGGCCAAGGATCGTCTCGAGGCCATCGTGAACTTGCCGTCTTCTCAAGTGCTAACTCGCGAGCAAAGGGATCTTGTCTGGAAGTTCAGACACTATCTTCGACAGTTCCCGAAAGCACTGAACAAGTATCTGCGATCCGTGAATTGGGCCCAGCCGCAGGAAGTGAAATTGGCGCTAGCTCTGATGAACGACTGGGAGCTGATCGAAGCGGAAGACGCTCTCGAGTTGCTCTCCTCCGCTTTCACTCATCCAGCCGTCCGCGCCTATTCCGTGAGCCGTCTTCTAGAGGCGGCCAGTCCAGATCAAGTTCTTTTGTATCTGCCACAACTTGTGCAAGCGTTGAAGTACGAGCAGACTCAGGCGAACGACGCTTCATTCGTCGCTCACCAGGTTGACGATGACTGCGCGAATATGGAAGAAGAAAGAGGGAGTTCCCCGGAGAGTTTGGGCAAAACGCCCACGCGTGCAGCCACTGGAACCTCCTCGCCAGCAGCTGACGACTGTGAAGGGAGAGACATCCTGGTGGTGACGAAGAAAGAAGCGAGAAAAGCGAGTGGAGATCTCGCAACATTCTTGATTGAGTAAGTTTTTTTCTGAGTCACCAAGATCCCAAAATTCCTCTTTTCAGTTATGCCATTGCTTCCCCGCGTGTCTCCAATTATCTGTTCTGGCATCTTAAAACTGAGATTGAATTGACAAAGAAAACGGATGAGCACTTGTCGAGAATGTATCAGAATATTCAAGACAGACTGATGGAAGCTCTGGTGAAACGGCACGATACGAAGGCGCAGGTGGACTCGTTGCACCAGCAGGTAGTGTTCGTGGAAGATCTGAAAGTGCTGATGAGCGAGGCGAAACTACGCGGAGGTCGGCTGAACGAGACAAAGTCGGCAGAACTGAGAACGATGCTCTCGAGGGCCAAGCACATGCTCGATTTGAAGGGGGTCAATCTCCCGTTAGATCCTTCCTACAAACTCTTCTCGGCCATTCCGGACACTGCCAGTTTCTTCAAATCTGAGATGATGCCGGCGAAGATTTCGTTCAAAGTACAGTTGTCGCAATCGGCGTCGGCAAAAGTCGACAAGAATTTCCTCGACGAGTACACGGTGATCTTTAAAACAGGCGACGATCTCCGACAGGATCAATTGGTCCAGCAAATGGTTCGACTCATCGATATCATTCTAAAAAAAGAACAACTGGACCTGAAGCTGACTCCTTATTTGGTGTTGGCGACAGGAGTGGGTGAAGGATTCGTGCAGTGCATCAAATCCAAACCTCTCCGCGGAATCCAGGAACAGTACAAGGCGCACAAGTTGGACTGTATTCGTGAAGCGATGAAGGAGCTTCGTCCGGGCGACGGACCATTCGGAATCGAAGCGAATGTGGTCGACAACTATGTTCGATCGCTCGCCGGATATTCCGTGATTATGTACATACTCGGACTCGGTGACCGCCATCTCGACAACCTTCTGCTTTGTGAAAACGGCAAACTGTTCCACGTCGACTTTGGATTCATTCTCGGACGAGATCCGAAACCAATGCCACCGCCGATGAAGCTGACGAGTGAAATGGTGCAGGCGATGGGCGGAATCAAGAGCAAGCAGTTTATGGAGTTCGTGCAACACGTCGACTCTGCCTACCGTATCCTCCGACGTCATTCGAATGTCCTTCTGAACCTGTTCAATCTGATGCTCGACGCCGGCATTCCGGACATCGCTTCAGAGCCGGATAAGGCCATTTACAAGGTACCAACAGTCATCCTAATAAAAACTCATTTTGCTTCTCTTCAGATCGAGCAACGTCTTCGCCTGGACCTCTCCGATGAGGCAGCCACGAAGCACATCTTCACCATCGTCGAATCAAGTATCAATGCTAAGATGGCTCTAATATCTGACCTGATTCATTCTTATAAGCACAATTACTTGTAACTGTAATTATATAAATATATTGTGATGCCGACTCTGACTAAAATTTGCACCTTCTATCGTAATTTCTTCTTACAGTATTACTGTTTCCAAACAGCGATATTTGAATTGCCGCCTTTCTTTGCATTCACTAAACAACGAGGGGTGCGTCCAAACGGAATCTCGTTTGCTGTCGATTTTTCCCAATATTTTGACAGAAAACTAGGCTCTTCAATCATTTGTGTGCTTTATGTATTAGTTGGTTTTATCCGTATTTTCAACAGATATCGTTTACAATCATTTTCATAAAATTTTTATTTTTTTATGAAATTATCATTTTCAGCTCACCAGAATGAAGCACAAACAAAGGGAAGCTTTCGAGAACGATCTGGATCTCATGGAGGTACAATTGATCTGATAAATATAAGAAAAACCTAGCGTTCAGGAACAAGATGCTATTTTCGAGGAATGGGCCGCAGGAAGCTGTACAGACATGGAAAAAGTGAGAGAAAAACAATGATTCTGAGAATAGTTAGGGCATTGCAGAACGACGAGGTGCTAGGCCTCGAAAAAGTCATCGACCTGCCCTTCCGCAAAAAGTGAGTCTATTATGTAGATCGATGGTATCAAACAGTGTATTCCATTTCAGAAGAGGAAACAACAAACCAACAACTTTTGCCACGTGTGAGGTCTGCGGAATCCATTTGAAGCATCCATCACGGATCAAAGTATCATTCAGACTCTGAGATTCTCAAGAATCAATTTAATTCAGGAGCACATGCGAACTCACACTGGAGAGAAGCCGTTCGAGTGTGATATTTGCGGATTGCGATTCAGTCAGAAGACTCCGATGGTTAACCATTACCGTGTGCAACACATGAGAGATCTTCCATTCCAGTGCAGTTTCGGATGCGGAAAGAAATTTGTGAATAACTCGCGAAAGAATGCTCACGAGTTGAGACACATTGGATTGGTAAGCTTTAATGTTAGAAGACAAGAATACAATTTTATGTTTCCAGAAACGAACTGGTCCGCCGAGACCGCACCTCAAACCTGTGAAGAAAATAGTGTGCCGTCAGTTAGAAATGGACTCATCACGCACTATCCGCGGCCTGTCCGTTTCTGCCACCGCCAACTTCATCCGTCCGCCGTCTCTGTTAGTTATTCGAACATTTTCTTCAATGCATCAGTTTATTTTGCAGAGCAAATGGTTTTCAAGAACATCCTGGCCCGTCAGGTTCTTCTGCTTCGCCACCGCCTCCGCCATTCTTCCCTGAAGATATGGATTCAGGACAGAGAATCGACGATGTCATTTCTTCCGTTCTTGCTAGAGTTCTGGCTCCGCCGCCCGAAGAAGTTCCTGCAGAGAAGGTGGACGATGAGTCGTCGAAACGGCAGTACTTGTCAACCCGCACACCCACAGTTGCGCAATGCAACATTTGTGGTCTCATGCTCAAACATCCGAGCAAGATTGCCGAGCACATCAGAACGCACACGGGCGAAAAGCCGTTCCAATGCGGAGAGTGCGGCATGTTCCTTTCGAAGGCGACCTCGCTCAAGGTGCACATTCGTCGAATGCACACGAGCGAACGGCCGTTCCCGTGCGAATGGGAGTGTGGAATGTACTTTGTGACGGAATCGATCAAAAGGGAGCACGAGATGGCGGTGCACGCGGGAGTTAAGAGATACACGTGCATTGTGAAGGGCTGCAACACGTTCTTCGCGCGACGAAGCTATCTGATGAGACACCGAAAGAACGTGCACGGAGAACTGTTCTGCGGGATCTTCGATCCTGCGCAAGTTGCTGCCGAGGAAGCTGCAGATCCAGTCATCGACGAGAAGACTCTGTTCCTCGACGGAGGAGATCAGATGTTGTTGCTCGGCGAAGATGTCAAACTGCTCAGTCAATTCGACGAGGAGGAGTTTGTCGAGCAACAGATGAGTGCCAAATGAGCACCTTGTTGCTCCGCTTCTTGCTTGCCCATTTGCCGGATCTCATTCCTAGACACTTGAAGTGCCACACATTAATAAACTGATTTTACGTTTTCCCCACTCTTCATTTTTTCTGAACTGCAGTTATCCACTGATATTTATCTATTCTGCGCCTTCTTTGCTTTTCACCTTAACCGCTTTATTACAGGTTATTATGAACCAGTCGTGCTCGGATCCCATCGAGTCCGAAGTTCTGCCTCCTCGTCCCTCGTCTGTGATTCCCAATTACCCGTACTCCGCCTTCGACCAGAATCCCTCTAGAGTCATTCCCGTTTTACGATCGAAAACTGGAGAAATTGTGCCGATTTTTAAGCGGAATGAACCGAATTACAAGCGAAATGATCCGTCCAATCGGAGTTATCGAATGAGAAAACGGACTCCGGCGCAGGTTTATCACTGTGTGCAATGCAACAAACACATCAAATATCCATCGAAAATATCCGAGCATATCAGGAAACACACGGGAGAGAAACCGCACATTTGTCTGGTCTGCCATCAGACTTTTTCGCAAGGTCACACTCTCAAAACTCACATGCTCCAACACATTCACGAACGGCCATTCAAGTGCTCATTCTGTAGCGCCGAGTTCCTGAATGTGCGCGATAAAAATGCGCACGAAGTGGTAATGCTTCAGAATCTGTAAATTAGGGTATACATATATTTAAACTATTTAGCAACACATGCATCATCCGGCCGAGCAAGAATCAATGGATGACAATTGTTCTCCGTTCATTCAGGTTCACTCGTCTGGCGAACCATTGGAAGAGGACGGACAGCCCTGTGGAATATACGTGTGTCCGTTCACCTGCAACTTCCAGAGCTACGAAGAAGGTGTCGTGGTTGAGCACATAAACGTGGAGCACGGCAGATACGAAGATGTGTGTTGGGAGGGAGATCAGCCGGAAGAAGTGACTCAGGAGCAAGCTCAAATAGAGCACAAGATGCCGATTGGAGCAATTCCGGTAAGGAAAGAATCAGATGGAAGGGTTCAATTTGAGCTGATTTAGAATGGAATGATCGTGAGAGAGTACACTGAGGATCCTGAGCAGTTATACGAATTTTTCGAGGAACAATTCGTTCCCCAAGTGGCGTCTGAAGCAATAATCGAACAATCCGGAGAGGTCGCCGAGGAGCCGTGTCCTTCAAATTCAATAGAGTACGAAGAGCCGTATGATCAACCGGGACCGTCTAATCGGGTGGTAATCCAAAATCCGGTAATAGAAGATATGATTTACGATTTGTGAGTTACTTGAGAAGAATTCAGATGAGAATATAGACTTTCAGAGAAGAAGAGGTGGAGGAGATGGGACTGGTACACGACGAGGACGACGAACAAGAACGAGTTCGCATAATTGTGAATCCGAATCCACCTAAAAGAGGCACGAAAAGTGCTCGAGACCACGACGAAGCATCGGCTGCGTTGACAGAGATGGTCGTGGATGCGTCGACTTTGGAACTGGCCGCCCCGACGAGGCATCTGAAACAGGGATTTCCGGCATTGGGAAGGAGAAAAGGAGGCAAGAAGGCGCTCAACCTCGACTGGATTATTGACGCCGTGGCAAAAGTAGACAATCCCTTTGTAGATGAGCGCATTTCACTTCTTTTCAGGGTGTTGATGTGAACGACGCGAGCCCTCATCACCGAAAGAAACCGACGATGCACAAATGCGAATTCTGCGGAAAAGTGGACAAGTATCCGAGCAAGATCCGCGCGCACATGCGCACGCACACCGGAGAGAAGCCCTTCAAGTGCGACATCTGTGGAATGCGATTCTCGCAGAGGACTCCGATGAGATTGCACCTCCGAAGACACTTCGACCAGAAACCGTATCAATGTGACGTGGACGGGTGCAAGGAACGATTCGTATCGGGAGCCATTTTGAAGATGCACGTCGAGAAGAAACATCTGAATAAGAAAAAGTAAGCGATTCTCCAAGAGCTTAGGTTCGCAAAAGAGACTTTTCAGATACGTGTGTATTCGTGGATGCGGACGGGTCTTTTCGAGTGCGTTTAATCAGAGACATCACGAGAAGAAGTGTTCGCAAAACACTTATCTGACATGGGTCGAAGAGAATGAATCCGAGGAAGACACTGCCGGAGAGTACCCAGAAGACGAGGAGGAGTACCTGGACGGAATGGTGAGAGGGAAAACAGGGGAGGACGAACGCAATGAAGTGCAATTTCAGATGGATCCGTCCGCTTCGGAAGTGCATCCAGTTGAGCACTTCCCGGAAGAGCCCGTCTTTCTTCATCAGTAAATTTGTTTTGTTTTGATTGTTTCCAACTTTTCTTACTCATCAATTTGTCATGCTTTCATTGTTTTTTGAAAATACATCTTCTTCAGGGCTAATAAAATTATTTCCATTTTGTACTCGCGTGATCTTCGGTCGGTCGTCTGGGGAGGCGTCAATCAAGTTGGGATGCCTTTCGAGGAATTATTTGCTCTCTCTGTCTGATAACGAAAGTCAACGAAATACGATCGTATGATCGCCGTCGTCTCTTCCGTTATCGGTGCCGGATTAACCAAGCGAGTGACTATAAAAAGGGTGAGGCGGAGGCTTTCAGAATCAGAGAAATAATCTTCCTTTCTCTAGCCTAAATTTCTTCCGAACCCTTTCAACGCGTTCCGATTTCCAGAATGTTCCGCACCGCCGTTGTCGCCCTCCTCGCCGTCTCGATCGTCTCCGCCGCCGTCCTGCCGCCTTCGCAGGCTTCCCTCGCCTGCATCACTTGCGTCGCCACCGTGAAGGGAGTCGAGGCCAAGGCGCTCTCCGAGGGAGGCTCCGTCGCCAAGCACGACGTCGACGCGATCTGCCTGAAGGAAGTGCCGACGCATTCGGCCGAACATCTCTGCGAGGAGTACGGAGAGCACGAGATCGATGTGATGATCACCCTCATCAAGCAGGACGTGCCGCCGAAGACCATCTGCCAAGAACTCAAGAAGTGCTAGACGTATATTTTAAATTCAATAAATGTTTGTCATTAACTATTTTTTTTATGGGAACAAAATCAACAGAACAATGGAGTGTAATCTATTCTAATGGAGTCTCTAATCCAGGACTGGGGAGGCCGGCCTAACCTGTTGAGGACTGGACTTTTGAACCTGTTGCAATATTCCGATCGGACCCAAACTTTGCAGGCTTCTTGGGCCTGGATTGAAGTATCCTGGGTTCAAGTGTGAGACCGATCGGATGATTTACTTTTGAGATATACTGGTTTGAGGCTAAAAAACTGGCGTTTTATGACTCCTATTCACATATCTCTAAAGTAACTCATTTGATCGATCTGAACCATGGACCCAAAATACTTAAATCCAAATAAAAGAGGCCTGCAAAGTTTGTGTTCAATCGTCTCAAAAAGACATCAAAAGGACTAGACCAGCCCTGGCCAAATCAGAAATCATTTAACTTCGTTGTGGTACTTTGCGTGTCCGACGCTCTTCCTCTCGATCATCTTCGCGTGCAGCCATGCCGGAAGTTTCTTCTTGTTCTCCACGTAATCCGGATCAACCCATTTCGGTTCCTGCAAGCACAAACATTCCCCTCATTCCGTTGCTGACGTCTTTCGCCAGAAGACTCCATCCGGATTTAAGTGTCTCCGCCACGTGAGCTACACGACGTTGATAACGGAGAAAACCAATTTGGTCAATGTTCAAACTGATAACTAATCATAGAGGAGGGTACTGTAGTCTGGGGCAAAGGGCGGCGGGTTTTCCTGTTTCCTTCTCCTTATCTTTCCGCTTCGCCACCTTTGTCTTGCTCACCTGCACGTCTTCCAATTGCACTGCCGCCAGTCGTTGCTCCAAAATTTCCTGTTCCACTTCTTTCGAATCTCTGTACATATCCAGGTACAGATCGAACGGCTGTGGTTTCTCCGGGAACTCTCGTTGTGTTGGCTTCAAAGCGGGTGTGTATTCGTATTCGTAGAGCGGCGATTTCAAGCCTCAAACATGATAGAGTGGATACTTTTCTCTTCTTTTCCGTTACCAAGTGAATGCAGAGCTTTTTTGACACTGTCATCGTATGACGTTTGGAAGAATCGGATAGCGGATGGAGTCAGAATGCTCTCATTGTTTTTGTAGAATTGTGCAATTGCCTGGATTCGATTTTCGAGTGATGTTCTTAAATAATTGTTATCGACTCAAAAAATTATTTTCACGGACCCATTCCAGTTCAGTTCGATTGGCTGATTGTGCCGGAACAGAACGAAAGCGACACGATGGAATCCAGTTCCGTAGAAGGGAAGCGGCTGCAGATACTCGACCACCTGAATTCTTTATTCTATTATTCAGAAACTGTTTGAACGGATCAACCTCTTTTCCAGCGGACACTTCCTGTCCGTTCGGGATGTTGGCAACCAGCCACTGGACGACTTCGCCCTTCTTCTCGAGTGCATTTCCATCCAAATTCACCATCAAAAGCGTGCTGAATCCGTCTTTTCCGACGTTTTCAATCGACACTTCTGGCCTTGAGCTCGTCACGTTGGCCGTCAGAATGTTTCCGTTGTGAACGATATTGTCGCCGAAGTTCACTTCCAGTTTTTGGACGTTATCAAAGAAGACGTTCTCTCCGAAAAGGTGATCGAAAACGAGAAAATGGCGGTAAACGGCGAGACTTTGCACATCAAGCGAGTCGATGTCGATTTTCACTGAAAAAATGATTTAAGAAATGAATTGGCGAAAAAATCTCACGTTGCATATGTCGGGACTTTTTCTCCAGTTCGGCACGATCTTCTTCTGTCGTTGTCGCTTTCGAACTTGTTTCATTTTTCTTGAATCCGATATTGACTGGCACGAAATCAGCTGAAAACTCATCTATTTTGAGAAACGGAAAATAGATATGAAAACATACGTTTGGCGAGCAGTTCACTCAACGCTTTCGTGTGCTCCGACGGATCGATAATGTGCATTTGCGGCAGCTTTTCCGGCTTGTCGATCCGAGCTTTGTACCATTTGTCGATCTCGTAGAATCTTAAGGAACCATTTTATGAAAATGTAGTTGCTTCGGACTATCGGTTCATCTCAGAAGTCATCTTTAATAATGTTTACAAGCTCGAACTTTAGTTTCAAACAGCACGAGCAATAACTTTTATAAAACTTCGCCAACTCAACTATTTCTCACCTATTTGGATAGAAAGCGGCAGGACCGGCCCAAGCGATGACACGTGGCCGCCACGGACGGTCGACCTTCGGAAGCGTCCGCGAACGATACTTTTTCGGCACCAACCGAGCGTACTGTGCAGCACTCATTGTCGGAAATCAGTGCTCAGACGGGGAAGAGCCTGAGACAAAAAGGAGTGTGCGACGGCGGAAGGTACGCAATGTGTCGTCTTTTCCGATGTTTATCGGCTTTCTCGGCACCCTCTCGGGGTGCAGTGGAGAGAGGAAGAAAGTTCGACCGTCGTCCCGTGAACTGTCGGTTGCTGATTTCGCCGGCCGGTGGCATGCTCCCCAACTTGGGCCCAAGCCTTTTTCCGCGCGCCAAAACTTCTGATGCGTGCTGTTCGAAGAATATTCATTCATTTTTCGTAATTTTTTGGGAACGAGTTCATTATGATTGAAACTCGCAAGCAGCAACGAGAAACTCGCAGAAATGTCTATAGGCCACTGGGAAAATAGCTTGGGAAAATTCAAGAAAAGCCCCCCACCTCAGCAAACCCCCGGTTATAAACAATCTTAGAAAAGCCCCCCACCAGTACAAAAAAGGTGGGGCCTTTTTCCTGACAACGGGGGGTCATACTTGAACGGCTATTCTTTAAGAACTAGGTATTCTTAAAGAAAAGCCCCAAAGGAAAGTCCCCCACCATTCGATAATAGCCCCCCACTCCATTTAAATTTAATTAAAGAAGAGGTTGATTTTGATGTGGGAGAAATAATTCTGACTAGAGGGGAGGGGAAGGGTCTTCAATATTAGTCCCCCACCATTCAAATAAAGTCCCCCTTCCCAAAAATAGTTGGTCCTTAGAGGTAACCACACATTAAGTTGCGAACTATGAAAATAAAATTTCAACAATACGAATCACTTTCATAAACAAAAACGAACCAACAAAATTATGTGTGCTTCTTCATTTCTTCGTACATTTTCAGCGCAAAGTCGTCCTTCTCGTTTTCACGCACTACGAATTCTGAAATACTGAATGTTTCACATTTTATGATTTTTCTGAATTTCAGGCAAAAAAGCATCGAAGAGGGTTGAAAAAACGATCATAACGACGAAAAAACGACCAAAAACGACTTGCTTTCGTATTGCTTTCCTTTAACATCTTTGCATTTCATTTGACGACACATTGGGGGGCTTTCCTTTAATCCTAACTCGGTGGGGACTCAGTGCGCGGGATGGGTTTCTGATTCAAGTACTTCCGGACGTTCTTGTTGTTAGGTAATTCATCTGCTTCTAGGACGCTAAGCTAAGGAAAAAGTTCTCAGTTTGCTTTTCAGTACAGCCTTTCAAAAATAACCCCTACTGAATTCATTTATACCACCCCATTTCATTCAATAACAGCGCTCCGCCCCCCCTGGTGGGGGGACTTTCTTAGGATGATATTGGTGGGCTTTTTTTCAATTAGGAGGAGGACTTTATTTGAATATACCCACGTTCTCAAAAAATCAAGTGAAATGAATCAGTATTCATCCGACGGCACGCATCTGAAGTCTCAGAACAGCCGAGGAGCGCGCGGGCGGCGGACGGCGGCGCGCTCTCCAAGCCTTCTTCTGTGCGCCGCAACTTCAGATGCGTGCCGTCGGACGAATACTGGTGGATTTCACTTGATTTTTTGAGAGCGAGTTCCTCAGGTAAAATTTCAAACTTTTCTTGGCTCTTCTGAAGACATTCTCAAACTTTCTCAAGACAAAAAACTTTTCCAAGACCTTTTCAAACTTTCTGAAGCACTAAAAACTTTTCTAAGCCTTTCTTAAACTTTTTCCAGAAATTCTCAGACTTTTTCCAGAAATTCTTAAACTTTTCTAAGCAATTCTCAAACTTTTCCAAGAATTTCTTAGGTGGCGCCTGGAAAAGTTTGAAAATAGCTAAGAAAAGTTTGAAATTTTACCTGAGTCATTGTGATGTAAACTAACAAAGAGACACAAAAAGCACGCACGAGCAGCAATTTTTCGAAAAAAAGCTATTTTCCCAGTGGCCTATAGACATTTTTGCGAGTTTCTTGTCGCTCTTTGTTAGTTTTGATCATAATGAACGCATTCACTATGACAATGAATAAGATGAATAAGTATTTCTCCTGCGGCACGCATCTAAAGTCCCTGGAACGCTGCATCGGAGCCTTCGTGGACGACCTTCTGCCGTTCGGCCATGTTTTGGGACCAAAAGTAAAGTGGTCACGGTGATTTTTTCCTGGGGGCCCAATGGATAGAGGAAGAAAGATGCGTGCTGTCCGAAGAATACTCATTCATTCTTCCTAGTTTTTTGGGAATGAGTTCATTATGATTGAAACTCGCAAGCAGCAACGAGAAACTAGCAGAAATGTCTAGGTGTCACTGTCAAAACAGCTGTTTTCGACACATGACTGCTCGTGCGTGCTTTTTGCGTCTCTTTGTTAGTTTACATCACAATGAACTCATTCCTAAAAAATCAAGCGAAATGAATCAGACGGCACGCATCTAAAGTCTCAGAACAGCCAAGGAGCGCGCCGACAACGGACGTTTTTCTATAATCTAGGAGATGGAAGTGAATTTATTAAAAATGGAAAATTTATTTGATACAAATTAGTTGTAATCTTAGAGGAAAAACGGTAAAATGGTGTCGGTTGTATTCGACAGGATGATGCGGGTACTATTGTGCACATTCATAAAGCACATTTCTCTCGATTATTGTATTGAGCCGGGATTGAGTAGTTTGAAGGCATAAATATCAACGTTCTAGTGTACAAATGAACAGTTTAGGGTCAATAATGCAAGTTGCGACGGGACAGAGGTCGTTTGTTCGACGAGGCAACCGACGAGGGCGTCATTGCTCTTTTCGATAAGGGCGTCGTCGTTCGAGAGATCGTCTCTTTCGGTGACGATGTCTTCGGACCGCCCGGTTGTCTGCGAGTCGGAGTGATGAAACTGATGGCTTCTGAAGTCGCTGGAGACATGCACGGAGGCAACTCTGCGTCGTAGTTCAATCTCTGAAATTGTCCTCAATACGCTCAGAACGTCGCCCTCCTAGTCTTACCTTGGCCACTGGCTCCATTTTCGCCGTCGACATCGGAGTCCGGAAGAGTGGGGCGGCTCGTTTCTGAGTTCTCGGTGTTCTGGCTGGCTGGGGCGACAGCAGCCTCGTCTTCTCTTCTTTCTTTAGTTGGAGTTCAAACTTCAGCTCTCTTTTGTGATCTTCCAGCACAAATTTTATGTAATCGTGGGGCAGCATCCCCTGCACATGTATCTCTTCCCCTTCGTTCTCATCCTGATATTTTTTGTGAGCTGCTCGGATCTCCTTCTCCAGTACTGGCATTTGAGCCAGCAACTCTCGTTCTCTCTTGTTGTCCGGCAGCACATTCACTTTCTTGTAATAATCCGGCTGACGTCGTTTGTCTTCGATTCCGAGCTTCTCGCCCCACACGTTCTTCCACTTGTCAACCAAATCGAAAACAGTTTTGCATGCTGCATATTTCTTTTCCAATCTATCGCACTCTTCGCACATGCGACGTAGACTCTCTTCCGATTGACGGCTCGGTTCGAAGACGGCTCCGTAATGCCTGTCTCCTGGTGCCACGAGACACTTTTCCCAAAGATCCACGAGCTGCTGGTGTTTTTCTGTCCATCTGAACTCGATGTCCTCTAGCCAGTGAATGTATATTGGCTTAAGATCTCGGTGGTACGCTGCGAGAGCTGAAACCACTTCTTCTGAGAAAACAAAGTCGGTGGAATCAATGTTTCTATCGAGCAGGTCGCGCAAATCTTCGTCTCCTTGAATGTATTCGGCCACTCGTTCCGCCATGCTTCTCCATCGTTTTATGTCCGCCTCAAGCTGTGCGACCTTCGTGTACCTATTGTTCAGAAGTTCCTCCATTTCGCCGCAGTCATTTTCGTACTTTTGAAGTGAGGCGACTGGGAAGAGCTGAGAAAATCGTATTATTATTCTGGCCAAAAGAGAACAGACTCACTGAATGTGTTTCGTATTCGAATTCGAAATCGGATGCAAGTCTTTTCTTGAGATTGCAGATCTTCTCAACGAGAACTCTCTGATCTTCGTGTCTTTTCTGGAACTCCACTTCGAGTTGTTTCACTTCCGACTGCAGATGTCTCATCAGACTGATCGATCCGTCCTTTATATCTGCCGGCCTCTGGAAGACCTCCATCTCGAGCTCGTTCCTCATTCTGCTCACACTCTTCATATCTTCTCGGATACTAACTTTCAAATTGTGCACCATCTCCTTCTCGCCCGAAAGCTGAAATTGCAAATTTATTGCCTTCTTCAGAATTTCTGGCACACCATATCATCGCATAACTGTGTTATGTGTGTGAATGCATTGTCAACTCTTTTCAAACGCATCGATTCGGACATGTCCACTTCGTCCCATAACCCGGACAATTCGCGCATCGTGTCCCGGATCTTAGCTTCGACGCTCGAGTACGCATCGACTACACTTTGCCTGAAAACGAATGAAATGACGGGATGAATCAGGAAAGGTGGGCTGAATTACCTTCGAGACATTCTTGTGAAAATCGCTGATCAATTCTGGTTTTCTTAGTTGAAATTCTGAAAAAAAACTTTTTAAAAATGTATAAAACCAATTTAGTATTGCTCTCAGAATATTTGTGAGCGTCTGTGCGTGTCAATTAAACGGAATAATTATGTGTAACAGGTCTATTGCAAGTTTGCGGAGGACAAAGACACAAATCAAATAGTATTCGAATGCTGGCACGCCGCCAAAATTTGAATCTCGCTCGCGGGTCGCAAGGGGTAACTCTTCCACGGCCGCGCGGCCGTCGGCGCCGATTCAAGTTTTGATTTTCATGGAATTCCATCGTAATTTGACCTCATTATCAAATGTTGCGACGGAGGACGAGAAAACCAATATGCTACGAAAGTAAGAATTTCGAATTGAAAACTTGTTCTGAAATAAATTTTCCAGTATTAGAGAATCTCCGAGAGCAAAAACACGCCGAGAAAGACTCTCCTTCTCGCCCGAATGATGAACTTGACGAAGGTCAATTCACTACAATTTGGGAAAATCCTGAAAGAGTAATCAAATTATCACAGATACCTAAAAATACTGAATCGATCGTCTTCAGCTCTCCGACAAAGAAGATTTCTCGTTGTTGTACCAACTGCTTTCGCGTCAACTTTCCCTTGGACACTTCGAAGATCCGTTAACTGTATGTCGGAAAATGGCTGATTCTTCATGTGCCATGAAGCAGAAACAGGTCGGCACAATGTTCACATTACTACTGATGCAGTTTTTGAAAGAAGAACGACGGAAGCAGGTGAGTAACGAGCGAATAGAGTGCCTTTCGATTTCATTATTTCAGATAGATCACCACGTTATTCTCGCGTGGCTTGATGCGGGTGATCGGTTGTTCAGCGAAGAAACCGAGCCAAATGCACTTTCAAAAAGGAACTATGCTGTTTTGAAGTTGTACTACTTGTGCAGGACATGGAAAGCTCAAATCGAGGTAACCAGAGAGAATTTTCTTAAAGCCCCGCTCGGCCCGTCACAAAAAATGTGTGCGAATTTTCCACGATTTTTCCGGAATTTTCGATGAAAGAAGCGCGAGGAGACGCTTTCGAGTGATAAAGATGGCTTCGCGAACAGTTTCGAACGCGAAAATAGATAGAAAGCTCGTCGAACTGCTGAAAAACAAGGCCCGACGGGCCGGGCCTTGTAAAAATTTTTTTAAAGCCCGGCCCGTTGCAAGTCTGATGTTCAGTGTTTTTCGTGCGGATGCATTCAAAAGCAGGTGGTCGAGCTCTATCTGGAAAACGACTGTTCCCGGCTAAATGATGCTTTGCTTTGCATTGTCAAAGCGAAGAAGAACAACAAAGAAGAGACTGAAAGATGCATCGAAGATCTGAATCCGGCAGTCCTCAGTGAGATTCCGTTTTGTTTGAAATCCTAAAAAGAGAATTCAGGACTAGTCAAAAACGCGTCGAACTTCAGTTCAATCGATATGTTCTCCTATTACGTGGAAGTTTTGCAAGAGCTGCACGGATGCTCTCTGATCGGTTAGTTTCTTTAAAATTCGTCCTTTCAGCAACGATTTCAGATGTTGCTGACGAGAAGGCGTCCGCACGTCTCATTCAGTTGGCAGGGTTACTGTGCGAATTGAGCTTGAACGATGTCCCGGAGGCCTGCTCAAAACTACATCGCCTTCTCACTCACATGGGCCGGAATCAGGAGAAGAAAGTAAATCAAATAAAAAACCGTGTCTTTTCAATCTGAGACTTGTTAGAACGTGACTGCGGTGGATACGGTCCTCAGGAGCAAGTTACTTCCTAAGATTTTCGAGTATCTCACAAAAAACAGTCTCGTGAAAATGCACAGATTCAATCGGATATCGGTGCAAGAATACGTGGATATCGTGGCCAAAAAAAATTATTCATTTGCCGAGCAATCAATCTTCGCTCCCCTCCAGCTGCTCAACTTACTGTATTCCAGTGAGGGATCCTGTTCCACTTGATCATTTTATTATTTTTCTTCAGAATGGGATGCCTGGAAGAGAACACGATCTGTAGTCAAGAGCCGCATCGATTCGCTCGATCTGAGTAGTTCTCACGGCCCCGTCATCGTCCTATATATGCTCAGTTTCATTTATCGAACAGGTTCAAAACTATTTCTCGTCCTGACATCCAATAGTTTTTTTTTCAGATCCTTCCTTACTAGCAGATCTTACCGGATGTCTTGAGGAAAAGTATAAAAAAGCCGATTCGAATCAAAAAGTGCGCAATTAGGTTATTCAATTAATATATGCAAATTTCCAGGGCATCATTCTTCTGATAATCGAAATCGCCGAAAAACTGGCTTTGACCAACGAGTCAATGGCTTCGTTTCTCAACGAAAATGCGGTGAAAACACGTCTACTTCGGGACACAGATCCGATCCACTCCGAGCTCGTCTTCTCCTACCTGCCTGATCTAAAACCTCTTGAACTCAATCAGTTTCTGAAGTCAAAGGAGGAGTCCCTTTCCGACGAGGCGTGGAGCGATCTCTTCCGAGTTATCAAGGATACGGAAGTGACGGTGCAAGCTGACGGAGTGTGGAAGTGCGCCGTTGAAAAGAAGAATTCAGACAGAAACGCCATCTGTTTCATAACGAAGCAACTGAATGCTATGGCTGAAAGACAAGACGGGAAGATGTTAACGATGCGCGTTTCACAAGTTTTCAATCATTTGAAGACTACCTTGTCAGTTTCTTTTTCAATTGAAAGACACATGTTTTAGTTTCAGTTCCTCACCTAAGTTAGTGCCTCGTGAGCTCTTGCTCTTCTTCCCGAAAGTGCTCTTTTCGTTGACAGACACTCAGTATTTATTGCTCCCACCGAATACGTCCAACTTTCTCATTCCGCTGCTCATTCTTTCGTACTGTCTCTTCTTCGATGGAAATGGTTCGTGAAAAAGTTCCTCAGGTTACTCAACGTGTTTTTTTTAGAATTGGAGATCGCAAAAATGTTCCGGATATTGAAGAGTAAAATCAGAAAAGAAAACTTCAAAGAATCCAACGATGATCCTATAGACGTTCTTGATGAAATCTGCGAGACGATTCGAAGCGGAAAAGTGCCAAACTGCGACATTTCGTTTGTAAGATCGTGCGCAGGCTCCGACTTCTTTCTCAAAACGCTTTTCGAAACTACGGTAGAGGGCCACTCTCAATCCGCCGATGTGGTCGTCCGAATGAGGGAAAGAACTGTGGATGTGTGCTCGATTCTATTCGGCAGACTGGCACCACAGCTACAATCCATCGGAGACAAGGAAGGAAAGACACCCTATTGCCAAATCGCAGTCATAATAAACAAGTTTGTGACTGGAAATCTTCCGTCGTCGAGCAATCCGAAAGTGTGGAAGATCACCGAACGAGCCATAGAAGGGTTCAGTTGCATGACTCTCAAATGGAATTCCATTTTCGTGGTGGCGAAGGTGATGGACATTCTCTCGTCCGCCAAGAATCACGCCGACCTGCTCGCCAGAATGATAGGCGTGATCAGAAGAAACCAGGTAAATACGAGTTGGAACCATTCTGATTATTTGCATTCAATTACAGGATCTACTCAATAAGCTGAGAAAAAGAAAGGAGTTTCTCGAACTCGAATCAGCTCTCCGATAAACAAAACTGTCCGTTCCATGCTCACACAACGGGTTCATTTGTCAAACATCTCTGTAAAGTTCGAATATCATTTGCCTAACAACGCTATTGCTTATTAATTTGTATCTTCTTATTTTCTTACGAGTTGATCACTCTGCAATTTATCTTTCCATCATTTTTTCTCCGAGTATCAGAAACATGCTCAGGCTGCGTAGAATGTCGGCGCGAAACAAAGAAGACGGCGAGCTGTCGGACAGATCTTCGAAAACGCCGGAGTTCGGCCCAAACGAGGACTTCATATTCGATCGGACCGTTTCAGGCATAATTCCAAATGAAGATCTTGAATCGAACAAGTCAACGGAGACTAAGAGCCCGTGGCTGAAACAAATGCGCAAGAGACTTCTTCTGGAACCGGTACGAACAAATAACGCAATGAGAGAGGAAAACGTTTATTACAGGAAGAACAGGACGAAGAACCGACAGCTAAACGTCGTCGAGGCAACTGTTGTTTCAATTGCAAAGGAGAACACATGATCATGCACTGTCCGGAGCCCCGTGATCCGAATGCGATACGCAGAAATAAATATGAATTTCAAAACAGCCAGCAGCAGCCCGGTGGAAGGTACCCGTGACTTGGTCAATCAGTTCAGTTTCTGTTCTTTCAGAATATCGAAAGCGGTGGAGAACAAGTCAAAATACAAGCCGGGAAGACTGAGTCAAAAGCTGCGCGACGCCCTGAGTCTGGGGCCGGATGACATTCCGGAATGGGTCTACAGAATGCGTCGGATGGGATTCCACAAAGGATATCCGCCAGGACATCTTCAGAAAGCATTGAAAATAGAGTACAACGACATCAAGATCTTCTCAGACGACGGAGAGAAACCGACGGAGATCGACGAAAAACCGAACCCGTCTCCTACTGTCGATCTGAAAAAAGTGCATTTCTACATGGGATTCAACAAAACTTACGGTGCTCTTAGAGATCGCGAAAGAGGAAGATTCGAGATTCCGCCATTCGAACTGTTTTGTGAAATGTTGCAGACGGTGAGAAAGATCCATTTAGTTATTACAGAAACTGATTTTTCAGGAAGTGACAAAAGAGCATGACGCATCTGAAAAGATTCGGATGAATGAGGAACGCATCCGTCGTCAACTGATCGCAGCTAACAAGCCAAACGAGGAGGAAGCGATCGCGGTGGACAGAGAGAAGACGGAGCGAGCTGAGTCGTTGACTCCCAAAAAGCAGGACACTCCAGAAAGCGGTGAAGGGAACATGGTCGGAAACTAAAGGTTTCAGGAAGTTTATGAACTATTGTTTCAGGGCGAATCGATATCCCAGTACGTCGGCACTCCCGTCGTTTCCAATCGGGACAAATCGGGAACTTGGATCGAAAGCCCCGTTCCTCCGCTGGAAGCATTTGCCGTCGGAATCGTTCCTTTCGAAGCGAGAGAAGAAGATAAACCCAGCGGACTTTTCAAGAAAATAATGAGCACTCTCCGCACGAAAACCGACTAGAACAGTGGACGAATCGAAGTTCTACCCGATTTGTCATCACTCTTCTTCCCTCCGTCTCTTCATGCTTCCCGTTTCCTCGCTGCGCTGGCCGCGTACAAATATCATCTTTCTTTCTGTCGACTGCAGTGTTTATAATGGCCTTGCCCGCAGTCCCTCATTCCCTGTTGTTCTCTGCCAAATGAGTTTTTCCTTTTATGACCCGATTTCATTCTCTCGACTCGATGTGCTCTTATCGATCGTTTATTTACTTTTTTCCCGTTCTCCTGGATAAATCATTCAGTTCGTTTATTTTCAGAAGATGTCAAAGGCATTCGTCGACGGACTGCTCAAATCCTCGAAGGTCGTCGTCTTTAGCAAGTCCTACTGTCCATACTGCCACAAAGCGAGAGCTGCCCTTGAGTCGGTCAACGTCAAATCGGACGCCCTTCAGTGGATAGAGATTGACGAGCGCCAGGACACCGACGAGATTCAGGACTATCTCGGAGTGAGCGTCCCTTCCTCTTTCCTGTTTTTCTTGAATAACTCATTCAGGCATTGACCGGAGCTCGCTCCGTTCCTCGCGTTTTCATAAACGGAAAGTTTTTCGGAGGCGGCGACGATACCGCAGCTGGTGCCAAGAATGGAAAACTCGCCAAGCTTCTTCAGGAAGCCGGAGCACTTTGAATTAATTTATTTCGAATGATTGCTACAAGTTCAGTGAATGCATAAAAGTTTTGCAAAGTGACCCGTAAAGTGTTGGCGGGAGTATACGAAACGGGAAGTGATCAAGAGTACATCGAACTGATGAGAATGTCGTCTTCGTCCGAATCTTGCTGCAGAATATTGTGTCCTCTCCTGTTTCGGAAGCCTGTTTTCTGACGAGCACTCCTCCGAATGACGGCGACGACGGCGACGGAAAGGGCAACGAAGGCGAGGAGAGCGATGAGAATGTGACTGTACTGGATGGTGACCGTTCCTGAAATCAGTTCGTCTCCCTCTCCGAACGTCGGCCCCTCTCACCTGAACGGTTCGCAGCCGCCGCTGTTGTCGTCTGGACCGCTGCGACCGTGGCAGAAGCTTCTTTCTCTCGCGGCGGAGCGATTCCTTCCCGAGCCAACGGAGCCGCTCCTCTGTAAATTCACTCGTTTTGCTGGTATCATTTGATTGTCTAGTGGCACCCAAGGTCAAATAGATCCGGAAAATCAGTGATTTCCTGTCTGAGGATTTGGGAAAGAATGGAGGAATCGTCGGAGGATGATGCCATTCTAATCGATGAGCAGTCAGGCGAAGGGGAAAGCGAAAGGGAGGAAAACTGATAAGGAAACGGGAATGATCAGCTCGTTAAATTGAAGAGGGGGAGCGTTAGGGGTGTAATTCCAGAGATTCCGTCTTGTGCTCACCTGGCCGAATCGCAGTTCCATTCGTCGGATCCGTCTGTGCATTGAGTGATTCCGTCGCAAACGTCGTAATGGGCGATGCATTCTCCGTTCCGACACGCCCATTCCCATTCTCCTGCAACACGCGAAATGGAAATTCGATGAAAAGAGCACGGGAGGAAAGAGGAAGAGGAAGAAGCCGCGCACTGCGACGATGAGACGCCACGTGTCAACTGAAAAGAGCACTCACGAGGGCACTGTGGAAGCACGGGCCGCTGGGCGAGACGGTCGATGTTCGATTGGGGCTCGTACTGAAAATGAGGAGCGGTTGAGAGGGTAAACATTTCAAACATTCATCTGAGAAATTCTGTGAAAAAGTTCAATGTTCAGAATCAGAAGCTTAATATCACCTGACGAGACAACAGTAATCTGACTGAAACTAACCTGAGAATTGACACGGTAAATCATGAGAAAGATGAGGAAAGCGGCGTTCATAGCTGGCGAGTCTGTCCAAATGACGGCTTCTCCGCGGCACGCCTTCATGGATCGATGCGACAGAGACGCAGAGAAACGGCCGGAGCCCTCCGCGAGAATCAGCTGCTCGCATGCAAGAGTGCGCGAAACCGAGTAACGCAGATCCGTTCCGGACGCCAATTAGTTTTTCCGCGCGGTCAACGATGAGAAAATGATAATGATTCTGTCCCGATTGGTGCCATTTCATCCTTCCAGTGCTTTCAATCCAATGTCCTTTGTGAAATAACTTCCCCGGCATTGCCAATCTGGCCAAATGGATGGCCATTGTTTCAAATTTGAAATTCATGGAACCTGTCAGTCAAAGCGAAGAAACGCGGTATCCGGAATCAATTTAAGCAAAAGTTGTCATACACAATATATTCAGTCAATAAAATATAGCATGTAAAAGAAGGTAGAGTATAGTTACAAAAATAGAATTGGCTATGATGAACCTGCGAATCGGAAGATGCCAATTGAGGAAACGAGCGGGAGAGTAATCACATGAACGCGTCAAGAGACAACGGGTGCGGGCCGGAAGATATTGATAGACAGTTATTTACAACCAGTTCGAAAGTGCATTTATCCGCTAATTCTACTCTTGTCCGTCCTGTCCAAAGTCATTCTTGAATGCTTCCAGACGATCCAGGTCGGTGTTGTTCACTGTCGGTTTGACCGATGCCAACGATCTCATCAGATCTTGCTGAAAAACAAAGTGAATTGTAACACGAAGTGAGCAAATGTGAAAGCGTACCATTGAAAGCGGCGGGTTTGCGAGTTTGTCTCCGGGAACGTCGAGCCAGCTCATCGCGATGGCGTGTGGATCACCTGGACTGCACGGGGCCAACAAGTCGTGAACAGTCACATTCGGGTCTTTCGGTGATGGCCCAGATACGTGCCTGAAATAATGAATGTGTGAATGCAGAACAGCTAGATGTATCTAACTTGAAGTGCGTGGCCGATTGCACTCTTCTGACTGGTTGCATGAGTGCGTCTTTCACCAGAATGCTGATATCGTATCCAGAGTATCCGTCGCATCTCTCCGCAAGAGCTTTAAAGTCCTGATCGGTCAGCGTGTTGTAGTTCTTTCCCACATCAATTCGGAACATTTCTTTGCGAGCATGAACATCTGGCAGCGGGATGTATATCCTCTTTTCGAAACGTCTGGAAATTGGCGATTAACAACATCCCGTCTTCTTTGGAACCAACCTTCTGATAGCCGCATCGAGAATCCATGGGATATTGGTGGCACCGAGCACGAGGATTCCGTCATTGTTGAGACCGACTCCTTGCATTTGCACCATGAACTCCGTTTTGATGCGTCGCGCACTTTCACTTTCATTGTCCGAACGAGCAGAGCAAAGCGAATCTATCTGTAGAGAAATCGGGATTAGACTTTTTAGAAAAACTGACACAACCTCGTCAATGAAGATAATTGACGGTTTGTGGTCTCTGGCCATAGCAAAAAGATTCTTGACAAGTCTGGAAGCAGGTAAATACAAATAATTTTCGGAAGTATTTTGTACTTTTCGGATTCTCCAAGCCACTTTGACATCAGATCAGACGAGGAAATCGAGAAGAACGTGGAGTTGTCCGCTTCAGTTGCGACAGCCTTTGCGATGTACGATTTTCCGGTTCCTGGGGGACCGAAGAGCAGGATTCCTTGCCACGGCTTTCTGTTTCCTGAAAACATTCATCGTTTTTTCATTGCGTCCATTCCCTATCATTTCTGTATTCAACAGCCCCTCGCGATTCCTTTTTCCGTTTCCCATCTCCTTTGCGAACATCATTTGCGTGCCGTCCAAACTCTCAAAATTTAATCAGAATGGGTGGCAGTGCACGAGAACCGAAATAGAAACACACACATGTGTGTGTGTGTGTCCTCTGTTTCCCACTGGTCGATACGAAGCCCTAACGCTTGAGGCAAAAAAACGAGTGACGAAATGGGTGCCCGCTCCATCTACTCTGTTTTCTTCTTCTCCTTCTTCTCAAAAGAGTGCCTGCTCCTTCATAGCTACGCTCGTCAAGCCTGTTGGCGAAGAAGTGAAGCGAAAAAAAGACGAGGAAAACATGAGAGATAAACTGCGATGGCGAGATGAGTCGACGGCGTGTGGAGAGCTAGAAGAGGGAGAAGCCGGAGCAAGAGGGGGAAGGGCGAGAAGGAATAGAAGAGCACGTTGGGCAGCCAGACAACAGAGCGTCAGCGAGTGAGCCACCCGCCGCGACTGCCACCACTACGGCTCCCTCCGCTACTGGCTCACAACACTCACGAAGCCTCGCTCACAACCCGCTCACGCCACACTCACTCGTCTCCAGTTTCTTCGGGCTCCTTCTGGCACGCAGTCATCTGGAGGCGAGACAGCGTGCGTCTGTCGCCCGTCCCATTTCGTTCTTTCTCTATTCGGACGAGCGAGAAGCGCCATCCACTCCAGATTCCCATTTGCCCATTTCAACCTTATATCCTTCTTCTTTTCAAACAGCATAAAATAGACGAAACCGAGGTAGAAGACGCGAAGGAATGTACGGCTTCTTCAACTCTTCCGAGATAGATGAAGAGTATTACAACTCTACTCACACATCGGCGCCTTCTCCAATCCTTGCCCTTATTTTCACTATTATCAGTGGAATTGGCGTACTTGGAAATGCTTCACTGCTGATTTATATAATTGTGCAGAAGCTCTACCACAACTTCATATCATCCCATTTTATTGCTCATTTGTGCTTCACTAATCTTGTGGCTCTACTAGTTCTCGTTCCAATCATTATACACAATGTGTTCACCGGAGTCAACCTATTCCATGAAAGCAATTTTTTATGTCGTATCCAGGTGATTTTCAATCCCCTTGCACAACCGCCAATCACTGCTTTTCAGGTCTCGATCACTGTCACCGTTTGGACAGTTATGGCAATGATGAACTTGTGCATAGCGGGTGTTCATTTGCTTACATTTGCAAGAATTCATTACGAACAATTGTTTGGATTATCACCCACTAAACTGTGCTTTCTCTCCTGGATAATCTCGTGGCTTCTTTCGCTTCCATCTCTGACCAATGGACACGTTGCCATCTATGGCCCAGCCGTGCGAACATGTGTCTTTTCACATTCTGACTCTGGCCTCAAGTTCCTCACATACACTCTCATTTTCGGTGTCTTCATCCCGGCAATGTTCTCGTTCATCGCCTATTTCCGCATCCTACAAATACTCTTCCACAGCCCGATCGTCTTCCAATCACTCGGGCTTTTCAAGAGTCGTTTCCTGGTTTACTTCTTCCTTCTGGGGTGAGATTGCTCACCTCTCTACACTTTCTAATCCATTATTCATTTCAGTCCTTTGTACGCACTTCCCTTCTACATCCTTACTGCTTTCGACCCGTCAGACCCTGTAAGAATGAGCCAAGACACATTATGGACAGTGGCGTGCACGATGTTCGCCTTCTTTCCCTGCGTTATTGCTCCCATCCTCTACGGCGCCAGCATCTTCATTATCAAAGAGGAGGACATGGCTCTGACGGCCCGAACACACAAAGCACCGCCCGGTGCATACCACCACGTGGCGCATCAACACAACATGCAGGCGCAGCTCATCTAACTTCATCACCCGGTGCATTGTATCCATTCCGTAACTTCTCCTGTTTAGAAATCTCTTTCATATCCCACACGAATATGATTTCCCTTCTCTCTTTCGTCCCGGTCATTCCCTTCCCTTCTTTTAGTTTCTTGCATAGTTCCGTCTACATTTTCCGCGTTCCTTCGACGTTTTCGAATAAACGAAAGGCAAACTCACCAGTGAACAGTTGGGGAAACTTGATCGGCAGAATGACCGCCTCCTTCAGCGCTTCTTTGGCTCCTTCCAAACCGGCGATATCCGACCATTTGACATTCGGCTTCTCCATCACAATCGCTCCGGAGAGTTTGTCCTGAAAAGAAAAAAGGTTCCGAGTGCTCACGGAGAATTCAATTACTGCCGGCGCTGAGTGCCACGGGAAAGTGGAAAGAGCTTAGGGAATATGGAGGAGCTTGAAACCGAGAAATATGAAAAAAAAGCAGGGAGAGGATGGATCATACTTGTTTTCACAATTGAAGATTTCTTTTCATAACGCTTTTCGAAGTTTGGAAACAGAGAATGTCTATTGCTGTTCTGGCGTTTTCAGAGCGGTTTATTTCGACAGTACAAGGTTAGAAAACAGAATTACCTGGAACTTTTTCTTGTCCTCATCTTCGTCGGAATCATCCTTTCCGTCCTGAAAATAAATGCGGGCTCTTCGAATTCCTGCCCGTTACTTACTTTGACAGGTTTTCGTTCTTTTCCCTCTTTCAGAAACTTCTTTATCTGCTCAGCACGATTCAAATACGTCGCCACTTTGCTCCGGATGGCCTGTTTTTGCTTTTCTCCTTGCGATTCGTCTAAAACAAAGCAATTAAATTTGAGGCTATTCAAAGAACAAAAAGTTACATTTTATAGCATGAAGGAAATATTCTATGGCCTGATCGTAGAATCTGAGTGACACGTCGTATTTTCCTCTCGTGTCTTCTTCCGTTGCTTTCGTCACAAGCTCGATCGCCTTCTGTAAAAAATCAATAAATCAAGTGTCAAACTTTTTCTAATAAACAAAACCTGTAGGGCAGTGGATGCCATTCTTCGAGATCAATCGCGAAGACAATCGAGCTGTAGACGAAGCTGAAAAAGCAGAAAATGATAGAAAGGATAGGATGAAAGAGCGAAGCGGCGAACGAAACAAGTCGCGCGAGGAGACGCAGACAGATAATAAAACCAACGGGTCACAAAAAGATAAACGGTTTAGTGTAAAACTTGCAGTCTGAAGCTTCTTGAAGGTCAGAAAATACAATATATTGGGGAAGTGTCGATAATTCAGTCTGAACGAGTAAACAAATTATCAGGAAACGTGACTCATTGCAAATTACTAAATAAATCGAAGATTTATGAAATACTTATAAAAATGATAGATATCGACAGATGTCCAAAGAAGAAAATCTTGATTTTCAAACGAAAAGTCTCGCTGTGGATGGAAGGAAAAATTGGAGGAGCTTGTGAAATAGCATATGAGTCACATGAAAAAAGTGTCGAAATAGCGAAACTATTTATCAGAAGAAATTCTTAAGTATTTAATGCTTTCCCGAAAACTAAATACTATTATTATATTATTTGTTTTTTTTTGAATATTGGTTGTTTGAGAGTTGGAAATTAAAAAATAGGTTTCGAACAGCGTTCAACCAAGAATTGCGGAAACAAAAGTGTACACTAGTGTTAATATATGTTAAGGACCAAAAATTCGAAGTGAAACGGAAACAGAGAAATCAGAAGATCAGAAGCACGAATCGGTCATCGATCGCGCGCCGGAATCAAATGCGACGCCGCCCCCAGGTGATCGCGAATTCGGCTGCTGCGGCCGCAAAGAGGAGTCGCGAGGACGCAGCGACGAATTTGATTCGCAAGCGAAACTCGAGTTTGAATTGGCGGGCGACTCGATGCAAAACCGCGACGCGGGGAGCGAGAGAGTATTGCAAAGCGCGGCGTGCTTGGCAAGCTGAGAAATGGAGGAAGTAGTGGCAGTGAAGCATGAAGACGGACTAGACGCAGATACGAAAGGGAGAGAAAACAAGAGGAGACGAGGCGAGGCGAGCAGCGGACGAAGACGACGATGGGACTGCAGCAATGGCGGTGTGTTGGTCCGGTCGCGTTTGGTGCGGTCTAGTTCAGAGGAGAGAGGAAGAGTGAGACGGAGGGAGTATTCCTATCGGAGAGACGCCTCGCACAGAGAGGGAAAGGAGCTTGCGGCTGGCAACTAGCACTCACAAAACACACGGGGGCACACTGCAGTGTGTGCGTGTGTGTGTGCGTCTGTCTTCCCTCTCGTCCTCTCTCGGCGTTTGCATACTTGTCTGTGCTGCTGTCCGATACACGAAGAAGACGGCGACGAAGACCACGACGACGACAACGGCAACGCGCCTCGAACACGATTCGACGTGCGTCTGATCCGATTGCGAACGTTCGATCCCCTCTCGTTAACCACCGCCACTACCACCATCATCCTCTCCTTTATTCCCTCATTGTTTCCGTTTCTACAGCTTTTTTGGGTCCGCTGAAAACCAACTACGATCAAGCTGATTTACAATTCGGCAATTGGAAGTGCTCACCACGTCGCCGTTTACTATTCTACTTCTTTCTTCGTCTCCGTCTCGAACCGCCTGTACTGCACTGTGTGAACAAGAGAGAGCACCACCGATCGAGCCAGAAAGAAGAGCCACCAACGCGTCAGGATGCGCCTTATGGGGTGCGTCGGCGCAGGCGCAGATGCCGAGGGCCGAGAAGCACGCAAGGTCAACAAACAGATTGAGGAGCAGTTGGCCAAGGATAAACAGGTACGTACTTTCCAAGACTGTGGTATCGGCAAAAATTCATGATGGCTTCAGTTGTGCACCTCGCTGCCAACTTTTTGTTATTATAATCATAACAAATGGAGTTCTGTTTAGAAATTGTATCCGTGCTTCAAATCGGCTGCAAACGCGCTAATCATATGACATATCTTGCCAAACTCGCGTGCTAAAAATAGCTCGCCGCTCGAATCTCTAATCCGACTTTTTGTAATGGCGCATGTGAGTGTTACTCACTCGCTCCATTCCCACCCGTCTTCTCGCTATCCCAATTCAAATGGGCGACTGGGAGCACCTTCAAAGTTGCGTCAGCAATGCTCCATGAAATGGGAAATTTCAATGTTTTAGAGTTGCACCGGAAACAATGAAAATAGCGCTACGCCTTAACGGGTGGGCTATTATTAGTCGACGTCTCCTTTTACGTTTTAGAATCTTGATAGAGCAATAAGAGTATGCGCTCGTGCTCTTCACTTCACTGCTATTTTTGTGCAATGATTGATATTTTTTAGTATACTCTTGAGACCGAGTTCACCCCGAAAAAGGGAGAGACAGCCGGCTCGCGACGACCAGTCCGATAAAGGTTACGCGTAATATGTTTCACGATGACATCATTGGTAAAGGTGTGCTCAGCGAGAGGTCTTCTGAAAGCCATCATGAATTTTTCTTAGTGGTCATTCCGTTTGGTCGTCGTCGTCGTTCAGTAAGTGGTGCCCCTCCGTCTCAGTGCGCCCTAATTCTCCTTCCGATCCCCCAAATCTATTGTGGCGTCCGGTCAAGACAGAGCGCATTGCCATTAAACCGGTAAGCCTCCGCCCGAAGCCGGAGGCTAGCAACACATTGTTGAAATATTGATCGATAGAGGAAGAGGAGGAAGAAGAGGCGAAGGCACTGCGGGGCGGGCTGCGAATTTCGGAGGCCAGGCGGCGAGGGGCGAAGAGTTCGTCGCTGCCCTGAGGGCCGCCGGCAACACGACGACAACGACCGAGCGGACGATGAACAAACGCGTTGTAACAGATCCCCGGAGCCATCCGTACCCCTGTTTGTAGGTGATGCGAGCGACCCATCGGCTGCTCTTGCTCGGCGCAGGAGAGAGTGGCAAGAGCACAATTGTGAAGCAGATGCGGATCCTTCATATCAATGGATTCAACGAAGCCGAGAAGATGGAGAAGATCAAGGACATTCGAAGGAACGTCCGCGACGCCATGCAGGTCCGTACGCTCAGCTCAAGGGGAAGAATAATTCACAGGGCGACACAAGATATATCGTCAGGGTGTTTTGTTGACAGGTCCTTTCAACTGGCTGAACATATCCAGCCTTTTCTGATAATAACTTTAGGAGTGCTGATGCTGTCGGTTCGCATTGATAAACAAATCAAGCAGCAGCACCCTCTCTCGGCGCAACCAGGCGCCCATTGATAGCTTGGTGCTGGAAACCGGGAGAATCTATTTTTAGACATGCCGCTTACTGCCCGCTTATCGATTTTAAGGCATATAATGCATACAAATGTGTCAGCTGGCTGATATTTCTCCTTTGCGGACGGCGCTTTCCGAGACGCGAATGAGTGTGCCTCGAGTGTCTTTCTGTCTGCGAGACTAGCGCGCCGTCGGCCACCGCCAGAATTTCCTCTTTCTTCTTTCTTTCGTTGGCCGGCCGCGCCACAGCAGCAACCCGCGCCGCCCCGCGCAAGAGCCGCCCTTCTATTTCTTCTCCTTCCCCTCTTCACTTCGATATATATATATGCTGTGTGCATGTGCACTGCAACTGGGGGAGAAGGAGGAGGCGCGAAATAGAAGGGAAGTGTGATTTTGTGGGAGACATGAGTGACAGAGAAGACGAGCAGTTTCCTCTCGCGATGATTAATTGGATTTCACTGAAAGCAGCACTTTTTGGTGTGCGTCCGATTATGATTGGATGAGTCGTCTGGGCAGTTGCAGTCACAGAAAGCTCATGATCGGGTTGGATAGAAGCGCATTGGACATGCACACTCGAAATCTCCGGAGAGCACTTGAAAATATTGCATATTTTTGGGCCTCATTTCTAATTGTTACTCCTTGCCTCCTTATTTCGCGTCGTCTCGCACGCAAAATATATAGCCTTTGGAAGAAAGGGAAAGATGACTGAATAGGGTGTCGATTTACATTCAGAAAAGGAAAAAAGGGAGCACGGAAGGAGGAGAGACACCCGAATTACACTGAGATGATTGCAGGTAATCTTGCGGGCGATGGCCGAAATCGAGCCGCATGTGTCGTTGGACGACCCGAGCACGGCGATTAGCCGCGATTATGTCCTTGGAGTCATCAACGATCCCGACGAGAACTATCCATCTGTTAGTTTTTTATCGGGAAAAACCAACCCCTAAGTGAGAAAATAGGAAAACGCGGAGATTTGAGATCGACACGGGTTGAGATTGAAAATACGACGAAGAAACTAATAGTTATTCAGGGTATGAAAAAATGTGCTTTTTCTTCGTTTTTTTTTGCGTCAAAAAACCCAATTCAACGATGTAAAAAAACGGAAAAGAAACATACGCTTAGTAACCCCATAAAGAGACAGCGAGAAAGAAATACCAATCAAAAACAGTAAACGGAATGGTCATCTGAACTGTTTGCGTCAATTATCGAAGAATAAGTAAAATTAAAATGTTTTGATAGTTTTTCTCTTTGATTTCACGAGGAGAATTTTTAAAATTACAACGTTTTTAAAGATGCAAAAAAGCCTTGTACGCAATTGCGCGTGTAATAAGATGCTATTCACAAACAAATTTCTACCCTGCCTCTCTGAACTTCTGAAAACTTTGAACCACTGTGAATGAAAGACAAAATCAGATTTTTGCTTTCAGGAGTTCTACGATCACGTTCTGAAGTGTTGGAGAGACAAAGGAGTGATGGCTTGTTTCGAAAGGAGTAGTGAATATCAACTGATCGACTGTGCAAAATAGTGAGTTCGCTTACAGTAAGATGAATTTAACCGATGACCGAATTTGCAGTTTCCTGGACAAAGTAGACGTTGTAAGGCAAAGCAACTACGATCCATCCGAGCAGGACATCTTGAGGTGTCGTGTCATGACGACAGGCATCTTTGAGACAAAGTTCGAAGTAGATAAAGTCAGATTCCAGTAAGTTCAAAGAATAAATGATTTCGTGTAGACGAACTCATCCTCAAATATTTTCAGCATGTTCGATGTGGGAGGCCAACGAGATGAGCGCCGAAAATGGATTCAATGCTTCAACGACGTCACCGCCATCATCTTCGTCTGCGCTTCTTCCTCTTATAACCTCGTGCTTTGGGAAGACAACACTCAGAATCGGTGAGTTTTCATAATTGTTTCCCCCATCTCATTTCCTTTCTTTTGTAGACTACGCGAGTCTTTGGCGCTGTTCAAAAACATCTGGAACAACCGTTGGTTGAAGACCATTTCAGTCATTCTCTTTTTGAATAAACAGGATTTGCTCTCGGAGAAGATCCGTGCAAAGCGGTATCTGCTCGAATCGTTCTTCCCGGAGTTCGAGGGCTACAATCTGCCGACGGATGCGGTTTATGACAATCAGGAGGATAAAGACGTCGTCAGAGCGAAGTACTTCATTCGAGGAGAGTTCCTGGTACGTCGGGTTGGATTACACTGAAAGGCGGAAATAAAAAAGTAGAGTGCAGTTACTGTACCTTTAAAAGTTCATTTATTTCTCCACAATGAAATTCGGTTTTTTCTCAGAGAATATCAACGGCGAACAGCGACGGACGCCACCACTGCTATCCGCATTTCACGTGCGCCGTCGACACGGAAAACATCCGAAGGGTGTTCAACGACTGCCGCGACATCATCCAACGCATCCACCTGCGGCAGTACGAGCTCCTCTAACTTCTCGCGTCCTTCTTCTTTTCCGTGTGTGATCAATGTGTTCCAGCCGGTCGCGGGAGTAAGTCTTTGTCTAGTTGTATGTGCTGAATAACAGTTTCCATCCGATTCTCTCCCGCCTTTTCCCTCCCGATCCGTCCGAACTGCTCCTTCCTTTCTTTATCGCTTCCTCTTGCCGTTTATGTGCGTTTTCTCTCCTCTCCCCACTTAACCCTCCCTCTCCCCGCATTTTTGCCCGACTGGCCGGTTCCGGTCCCTTTTGCTCCGTCTTGTCTGGAATCGTCAACCGGCCACGACGCTCAAGCCTTTGTGATAATTCAAAGTGTCTTTGGTTCGCCAGAGACCGTCCCCGTCCCCCTTCCCTCTCCCAATTCTTTTCGCACAACGACGCCTTTTCCCCAATAAACAAGCTTGCCTCCGACGGTCTTCATCCCCTTTGAGCCCTTCTTCGGTTCGCATTTATATGTACCGCACTCTCGGGTTCAACGGAAGGTTGTCCCTCCCGTTGACACCTCTCTCCATGCTTTATCCTCATTTCTCTCTCTCTCTCTCTCTCCCTCTCCGTCTCTCTTTCTTTCTCATCATATTATTTTGCACCCGTTCTCTTATTTATTGTACTCGTCCACCAATCGAAAAGCTTTCTCGCAGTACTGTACTACAACTGATCGCTCCCCAGTCCCCCTCTCATCCTCCGACTTTAACCTTTCCGTGCTAGTCAACAAGTTTCCCCTCCCCGCCTTGTTCGTCATCCAATTCTAATGATTCGAAGTCCTCGAGCCGACTCCATCTCTTTCCGTTCTTTCCGATCAGATGATCGCTCAGTGGATGCCGTCGGTGGCCGTCGCCTGGTATTCAGGAGATGTCCGCGACGCCTTCCCTCCGAGGACTTCCTATCTTAGGCACTGCAATCATCCAATGTTTTGTCACCACAACGTGTAACTATACAATTCTGTTTTTGTCTTCTTTTTACTTTGAGATAAATTTTTTTGAATTTTGAAACTGGTTTTGTTCTTTTCATCTCAACGTTGTTTGCTACTGTTTTCCGCCTGCCTCCTCGTGTTTTTCTTTATATTCGAAAGAGCGAAAGTGTACGAAAAAGGAGAGAGAACAAGGGGAAGAGAACGAGAAGAAATACGTCTTCGGTGGCCGAAGATGATACTTTTTCCCGCGTGCCCAATCGAGAACCGTGCTGCCGGAATGCGCTCCCACGATAACACTTACAAGGTGAGTTTGGAAAGGTCTGGAATACTGGATACTGATTCGACTGGTACCCCCAGTGGATCTATCCCATCCGATTAGTGGTATCCCTTTTCACTCCCCTCTTTTCAATGCTTTTCTGCCGTTCCAAACAGTCTGCAATGGCAGTGGAAGAAAAATTTGCTTCAATTTGCGCTCCAGTTGAGCGGAACGGCGGAAAATGTACAACAAAGTGAGCAGTGTTCGTCAAAATATAATTACGGGCTGAACTGTTTGTATGAACAAGTTATGCAAGTTCTTTCGCCAACATTTTCAATTTGCTTTTCTCATTTTGTCGTACATTTGTTAGGTTGGCAATATTCTATGTTGCAATTTTACCATTCAACCCTTCTCCAACCGCCCCTCGATTCCCCGATTCCAGGCCTCCCTGATCCTGTCCGTTTTGGCCGATGTGCTCCTTTGCGCGGCTCTCATCGTTTCGCTCTTCTACTATTTTCACAACGGAATGCCATTTTCTCCCCATTACATCGTCGGCTTCTCTGCCTTTTTCATCCTCTTCGCTGGCTTTTTCGTCTCTCTTCTGATCGCCGTGCACACTAAAAAGATAACGGCGCTTCTGGTGGCCGTCGCGTTTACAGTAAGCTTCCGGGAATCATCCTGATCGACAGTACTCCAAATAGGTGGCTCGCTTCGTTTGCGCAATAATCGTTGTGATTGCTTGGATGTCGGAGTACGGCGGAAGGAGTGAGGACGAGCAGAAACCGAATGGGAACGAGACGGAGGACCCGTACAGATGGATCGCCAGTGAGCCATTCGCGAACTTTTGCGAGTTTCGAACGTAACTGTTGCAGACCGAAAGGCGTACCTTCTGATATTCGCTGGAATTTACATCAACATCTTCATCGCTCAACTGGTTATTCTCAACCGGTATTCGCCCATTTCCCTTCTCTAATTCCCTGTTCATTTTCAGATATTACTCTCAGGCGAACGACGAAAAACGACGAGAAGAGACGGAGAGAAACAAGGCGGATTTCTACTGAGTCCGCACGTGTTCCAGCCTTCTTTTCATTTGAATTTCCATCATGACTGTTCGCCATTGTTTTTATAATGTTGAATGTTGACATTGCAGCATATAAACAAGATATTGAGTCATCATGGTTCGTTTTTTTTCTCTCAAATTCAGTTCAAAAAATTGTCTGCCATGAATGTGAATGAACAGGATATGGAATTTCGGTCGTTTTCTCTCCGAGCACTGGATCGCGATCGTCATCAGTTTGGTCTGTTTGATTGTCATCCGGACACTCTTTAACAACATCCTCTTCCCGTATTATTATGAATCCTTCAGTGAGCGCTCACTCGGCTCCTCAATCTCCTTTTGTACTTTTCCAGAAAAGTGGTACGGGCTCGAGAGTATGTTGTCGGAAATGAAGGACATTTTGGAGGAGGACTACTCGGATCTCTGGCATGAGAGCGAATTCTGTCTCGCCTTTCTCGCAGTGCGAATCAATTTTGCGTTCACCTCAGAATTCATTCAATTTTCAGCTTCAAGATGAGCATCAGCGACTGGTCCGTCTGGCAAAAAGCAACGTGCACGGCGAGAATCCGAAGAGGTTTCATTGGGCGAACCGTTACGCGAAGATACACATCAAATGAAGTGTTCATTTTGAGCAAAACAATAAACAAAATGACTAGAGATTCGATTGGTTTGAGTTTTGGGGTTTGGGTTTCACACTAAACAAAGAAGAAATAAGAAAGTTAAAGAAAGCGTTGACAGTTGGCGGGACGGAGACAACTGGATTGGATTGAATTGAGCTGGGCACAATACACGTGGGAGCCGATCTTCGGAGGGAATCCTTTCCGAAAAGGACATTGGAAGACGGAGGGGATGGGACGGATAGGGCTAGATATCCTGAGATGGCTGGAGACGGAAAGAAGAGGTCATGAAGCTCGGGAGGACTATTTACACAAGGAGGAGGATGCGGAGAGCGTTAGAATACTCCGTAGTTCTTGGTCGTCTGGGCGACTCTCTTCAGGTCGTTGGCCAGTTCGTCGACTTCTCGCGGGTCGACGCGATGTCCGTGATCCGAGCGGGTGACCGATCGGATGGAACGAGTCGACTTTGTCTGCGAAAGAATGGCTTCAAGGGGAATGACGAGAAACGGCACGTACCCTCTGCATGCTGTTGTACTCGGAAGTCGGTCTCGTTGGCGGCCTTGTCTGTGACGTGGCAGGCCGTTCTCCGCTCAGCCATTCGTGCTTCAGAGCTCCCGTCGCACTCAATCTCTCCACGCAGTTGGTCTCCAGCAGAGAGTCCACAAACTGCTTGGCCAGCTCCGAACCCGACCAGAACTGAAAAATAAACAATTGGGAAGAGTCCCTGCGGCGGATGAACTCACCTGAGGGTAATATACATAGTTGGCAGTAATGATGTGCGTATAAAGCCGACTTCTGCAGTCGTCGTCAAACGGCATGATTCCGGACATGAGGATGTAGGCAATCACTCCAACCGCCCACATGTCGACCTTCTGGGTGTACGGTACTCTCAGAAGTAGCTCCGGGGCGATGTATTCTGGAGTTCCGCACGTTTCCGTCATCGTCTCATTCGGCTTCGTCGCTTGATATGCGAGTCCGAAATCAGTGATCAGAAGACGAGCTTCCGGCCGAGAATCCGAGTACAGAAGGTTTTCTGGTTTTAGATCTGTGCAAAGAATCAGTTTAGCCGGATCAGAAGACCTAAGCCATACCTCTGTGAGTGACCCGAATGGAATGGAGATAAGTGAGACCCGTGAGCAGCATCTTCAGTGCATTCCGCGCCTCCTCCTCAGAGTACCTTCCTTTCGCCACAACCCGATCGTACATCTCTCCGCCACTCGCCATTTGCATAACAATAAATAGTTTGGAAGAGGATTTGAACACCTGAAGAAGGGTGGAATTAGGACAGGTCATTGTAGGATGAGTACCTCTTCGAGACGGATCACGAACGGATGCGAGAGCCGACTCAGGATGTTCAGCTCGTTGTTTACGGCTCCGCAGTCCGAGTTGACCACTTTCACTGCGAAATACTTGCGAGTGACTCTGTGTTGGACACGGAGCACTTGCGAGAAGCTGCCCTTTCCGACGACTGCTAGCACCTCGTACTTGCAGACGAGCCGACTGTCGAAGCGCATTGCTGGCCGATCTCGGAGCACTGCGCACTCGCCCAGGGGCATCTCGCCGCCGTGCTGAAATGTTTAATGTGAATTGAATTCTGAACCAACAAAAGACGTGAACGTACCGGTGGAGGACAAGCTTGTGCCAGAGCATGGGGGTCGATGTGCGCCTTGTGGAAGAGATTGGAGAAGAAGCTGTTTCCCGATGAGCCGACGACCGAACCGCTCTGCTTTTGAGAGCAGTTACCCATGGTGGCTGGAAATGACTGATGAACACGACTAAAACGAACGAAAACGAAACGAATCTGATGTCGACCTGTGAAAAATGGGTCTCTGGGGAACATAGGTGACAAAGGACAAGCGCGGCAGTTCAAAGAGGCGAAAACAAAAAAGAACCAACGGGGAATTGGGAGGGGATGTGGATCTGGGGAAGAAGTGTAGCGGAAAGAGAATCAGAATCCACAAGGCTATCCGAATGGTAACTTTGAAATGAAACAGACTGTACATAAGGGGAGAGAAGGGAAAGAGTGCGGGAGATGGCGAGACGCAGAGAAGGGTGTGGTCAGGCGAGGCAAAGAGCGGGCGGTTCGGGGAGGTTCAGATGGAAAGGGATGAAAGTGGAACCATTGCCACTCCCAATCAAAAAGGGGCGAGAAAAAGGTGAAAAGGAAGGAAGGAGGGGGCGAAACGTATGACACGGACCGAATATTTTACGCATTTTTGCGCCCGAAAGGTCACAGAAGCAGAAGGTCTCGAGGCGAAAACATGTGTGTTTTCGGAAGGAAAAGAGAACGGAATGGAGGAGTCGGCAATGGTCAGTTCGAACGGAATGGGCCACTTTTGAATACAATCGGCAATATGTTCTGTGCTCTTTGCTCAAATACTGTTGAGCAGAGTGGGAAGTCTGCTCGGTCCTGGTTGAATCCGAGGATGTTTGTGATCAGTACTCCTCCCGTCACTGACGTATCTGCCCCCGAAATAAAGTGCTCAAAAAAGAACTCCCTCGTAAGTGGTTTTTGAGGTTAAGATTAGGACAGAACGGCAGAGAGAACACGTGCTTCCAGACAGTGTTCGGCCGAGTGTTTGAGGGCAAGAAGAGTCGGGTTGTCACGTAGTACGATTGGGTTGCGACTTTCCTAGAGAAAGATACTAATCGCAACGAATGAATTTAATGGACCTGCCAACCCGAAGAAACGTGTTTGATCAGCGAGGAAGCGGCAGGAAAAACCATGTCGTGGCCTGCTTCCCGCAAGGCTCAAAACTCAAATAGATCAGTTTTTGTGGCGAGCACACATGTTGCGGAGGTGGGAGGAAACTCAAGATGATCGCGATGACTAACTAGGGAAAAGAAGATCTTTGCAGCACTTTGAACAAGAAGGAAACAGTTAGGATTATAAAGCCCCGTTGCACAAGTTCTGCAGGGGATATATAGAGCTGAGAGAGAGAGAGAGAGAGAAAAAGAGAGAAAGAGAAAGAGAACGAACGGTGGAGAGAGCCGATCGGAGAGCGTCGACCGGGGAGAGAAATGCAACACTTGGTGTTGAAAAATGAATAATAGGTATGAGATATGACAAGTGAGCGAGGTTTCCTCTCCCTCTCCTTCTCTCTGTTTCCGTCGTCCGGGAGCAGCCGGGCGGACTCTCGAGAGGTCTCCTCTCCGATTGTGACATTACAGCCTGCGAAGACGACACAACGAGGTGGCGGCGGGGAGGGAGGCACCAGGCGAAGGAAACATCATGTGAAACGGTGGCGAGCGAGCCGATTTCGAGTGGCTCAACGCAAATATTGTATTCATTTTCTGCTGCTGCTGTCTGCAGTAGCGTCTTCCTCGGGTCGGAGACAGTACTGGTAGGGGCGACGGTTCGAGTGGGACAGCGGAGAGAGCGAGCGGGACGCCGAGACACAGACACAATTTAATTGAAACTTTACGGTTTGTTGCCTTTGTTTGAATACCGCTGTGTTGTGTGAAGAAGTTAGTGCCGAAATGGAAGAAGCGTCTTCTGATCAAGAGGAATACAGAGGCGCTTCCCCTTTTCTGCGGTGACGGAAATGAAAAAGAAACATGTGCTTGGAGGGATGGCAACCATATGATGATATCTCTCAAAATTCGAAACACACATTGATTTGATGGTCAGCTGAGGGAGACAGAGAGGTTATGATAGATGAGGAAGGTCTCGGCGTGACAGATAGTAGTCAAGTGGCAGAACGTCGTAACAAGCGCATCAAGGAGACACCACTACACATCGGTAGATTTTCTGATATGAACTGCTTAAAAGAAACGAATCGAGGGAAATGAGTGTCATTGAGGAGGAAGAGAACAAAGGACGAAAGGGACGAGTACTGTAGATTGAATCTCGTGATTCCTTTCAACAATCTGGAGGAAGGGCAAAGGGTTACTGAACTGTGTTTGCATTCGGTTTGATGGTATTACTAAAATGAGCTCGGTGTGAAAATGAACGGTCAACACACACGTAAAAATGCAAAAACAGACAATTTGAATGTCGAAATCACACACTGGAATGAACACAACAAATCGGAATTCGAATAGTGTGATAAGCGATCCTTCCTGTCGAAATGAACTAGCCGATTGGGCCGATCTGCCGCCGTCAAGTGTGTCGCTTTTTCCGCTTTTCATAACAATTACTCGCGAAAGTGTGCCGATTTGTTTTTGTTTGGCCTCTCGTTCGTCTCGACGAGGCGTCTCTTCCTCCCGACCTCCTCAATAACAACTTGATATCGTATGATCGAGACAATCTTGAAGGCGGATGAATTGCAGCCGACGTCACAATTAATTGGAAGCAGTAGACACCGATTTGTAATCGAAAAACATTGATCTCGTAAATGAGAAAACGTCGGAAATCATTCCCATTTCGAACGATCACAGATTATGGATGGCAAGGTAGGTTCTGAGTCAGTTAAAGTTGAAACTGAATAGAAAAAGGAGAAGCAAAGAGATAAGAGATGCAAACTAAAAGAGACGATCAGTGAAAGGAAGCCCTCCTCCTCGATTGCATAACCCGTCCTTCCTTTCTTCCCGTCGCATCGATCATTTCTTTTGCCTCGGCTTCACACCCACACTGGAAAACGTGAAGTCAACGGAGAGGAAGCGCTTCTCAAAGTGACAGCTACTGTCACTCAATGGCTTTTGACCTATCAGGTTACCTCCGGATATATCACAAATAACACTCTAGGGCGACGAGCACGCACACTTTTTGCCGTGTCGTTGATCTATCGGTTCTGCTGTCGTTGAAATATGATCAAGGAGAAAGTGCCGAAGAAAAGCAATGTTAGAAGGCATGAAAGAGCGGTGGCTCTCTGATCTAAGGATTTGCAAGGGGTGATCGTTTGGCGGAGATCGAGACTGAATACTGGGGTGGTCAGAGCACATTCTCTAATTTTTCAATTGTTCGATTCTGCACTTCAAGTCAGACTTCTGAGAAGACTTCTCCGACAGATTTCAATGTTATTATGAAACACTACTGTAGTTCATAAGTTGTGCACTGTGCACTTTTTCGGGTTATGTGAGACATTAGCCAAATTTCTTGCAATCCAGTACTGCAGTTGCGTTCAGATTCGAAATGAGCAGAGAGAGTTTCTGCTCAAATTCATCCGAGCCGTCGTCGAACAGCGAAGACGTCATCATAGTTGACGAGTCTGAAAAAGAACGGATCATAAATCAGGTATCTTTCTTAGGCGTTTCCCTCTCATCGCTTCTTTTAAGGGTCTCCCTTTGGATTGGCTCGTTCGATCAAATGTTGTGAGCACTCCGGAGACACTAATCTACTTGTCGCAACAAAGAGAAAAATGGATACACGAAGATCAGAAGCTCATTCTTTTCATTCTCCAGGTGCCACTGCCAAAACAGAACTTGTTCACATCTATTTCTAGGAATACGATAGAACCGTGAGAGTGCTGATTCCGGAGAACGATCCTTCGTGTGTTTTCCCTAAGCGCAACATTAGTGTGGCCGAGAAACTGGCAGCGAATTGCGGCGACTCGAAGGAACTCTACGATTTCACGTGTCGTCTTCTGGAGTTGGTCAGAGAAGAGCCGGTATTATGGGACCGACAGAACTCGCCGTTCTTTGGATATCATCAGCCGATGCGACGCGCGTGGTGCAGCATTTCGCTGAAACTCGGAGGATGGGGATCGATACAGCACGTGCACATGCTGAAACAGTACTATCGGCGGAAAAGAGATCAGTTCAACATAGACCACCTGAGGCTCGGCCGCCCGTTTTTGTACAGCGAGTGAGTTTTGAAAATGCATACTTCATTGTGATTAATGCTTTCAGACAGCTTGACTTTCTGAAAAACATTTTGGAGATGGCAAGAGTAGGAAAGGTTCCCAACGGAGCAATCACCATTGAAGAGCACGTGCACGCCTCGGCTCCCGACATCGAGTTCGAACAGGAAATTCTGGAAGCGCCAACAGATGTTCAATTCATTTTAAAGTGAGAAAAGACGCTCACAAATAAATTATGTTTGTTTTTTAAGAAAAGTGACCGAGTCGATAGATGAGATTGCTGAGAGATATCCTCCGGCGGCGCTGGCCGAGTATCTCACCCTGTGCTGCAATGAAGTCGTCAAAAACCGAGAAGACCTGGCGACGGCCCAACTCCACGACTGTAAATAACTATATTTTCATCCCTAAAAATTTTTATTAGCCTGTTTTTTTTCTGTGCGTTCCCTCGAGAAAGTCGTTCGCTTTTCCCTTGTTTCTTTCCCTATATACCCGATCACAAATAGGCCGAAAAAACCCGATTATCTCTGCGCGGCGAAAAGTACAAAGCGAAAAAAACTGAACGCGTCGTCGCAAAAACTTGGTTGGCGCGTGTACAGTACCCTATGGGAGACTGGAAACGTTTCGAATTCTCTATTATGTAGAACGGAAAAACGACTGAACAGCCTTGAAGAAAAAGCGAATTTGTTGTCACACAAAAAGGTTTCAGTCACTTCAGGACATTCCGATGACAGATGATGATGATAAGAAGGAAGTATGCGATGACGTGGCTAAAGATGTAGACGACGACGAAGAAGAAGAAGAAGGGCGATGAAACCGAGAAAGGTCACATAATTTGTAAGAAAAACCGTCTGATTCGGAGGCACGGAACAGGTATTCTCAGCGGAAAGTCTCGTTGTTCTGCGGGAAAAAAAAGGTTATCGAGAAGAGAAGACAAACTTCTCACTAGTTACTATTTACTTTCCCATCCCGGCGATTAGACAACACGAAAACGTCTTGCTCGTCTGTAATAATAGTTTTATGAATTCTTGACACTTGACATTTCTATTGGAATACAGGTCAATGAACCTTCTTCTCATTTCCCAAGGGGGAAGTTTTATGCTCGTGGGGAGACAGTTTTCTATCCCACTATTAGGTTCAGTTTGCTCAGGATTTGACGCTTGTCACAGGTCAAGAAGGTTTTATATGAATACGAATGCTCGGATGATCAGGTCATAGACAGTTCATGGATTACATGGCACAGATGCTTCAAAAAGAAAAACGGGCGACAAGCTTTTCTCTTATACACATTCAATTTATTTCTTTTTCGTGATGTTATTGGTCGAGGAAGGGCGGTCCCTCCGCGATTACTACGGTACTCTTAGTTGGGCGGTTGTCTGGAGATAACAAGTTCGGTCGCCCCTTTACACACTTCGTGCCCTTTCCTGCGAGTTCTGATCGCTTTACCGCGGAGTACTGTAAACTGAGAAAAAGAGAGGGAGAGGAACTGATTGCTTGTGCCAGGTCGACTAATGCAAAAGGACGTTGGGTTGTTGTGCGGGAAATGTCTTGATTCGAACACAAGGGGCCAATAGGAGAACTTTTGAGACGAGAAAAAGAGATGGGTGTTATCATTTGGGGGAAGCAGTCGATCAAGTAGTACAATCGGGTTATTCGAAGAAGTTTCCGTCTGTTCCGATCTTCTTCTTTTAATTAAACGGTCTGGGTAACGGCCCCTATCATCCCGATTCAAAAAGCAAGCGGTACGTTGATTTGCTCCGCTTCTCCTTCCCTCGGTTGTTGCACTATACGCGCCTTCTCCTGTCGGTTCTGCAACGGTGTACGATTGTAATGAGCATGTCTTCGATGACGTGGCGCTCTCCTTGGAAGTCCCAAGTTCATGTGAGTGTGACCCCATCCGACGTGTGTTTCCAACAGTTTTTTGCATTCGAAAGACACAATTCAAATTTGCGCAACACTCGACGTCTTCCTCTCTCTCTCTCTTCCATCCCACCGCGATTGCCCATTTCATTGATGTTCCGAGAAAGGTCATCCCTCTTACTCCCCCCCATTCCCTCCTTTTTTCCTCATTTCCTCTCTTCACTCACTATGCGTACAAGGCTTTAATGAACGAGGTGGCGCCGGGCGACCGAAAAACCGAAGGCGAATGTGTCGCGAAGTGCACGGACGGACGGCCCCAACATGGGCTTCCTCTTGACCCGAATTCGACTCGAAACAATGAAAAGTGACACCTCGCAGGAATCATTGAGAAGATATGGCAGTGATAAGCGTGGAGGAGGACGAGAAAAAGAGAACTTGTCCTTTTGGAATCCGCAGGCTTAGTCATGTGATGAGGGCAACAACAAAAGGAAAACCAACAGTTATTGTTCCCCGTATCGATAATAATCATTCCGTTGACAAAATTGTGCGTGATAACGGAAGGTTACGGTAGCGACGTCACAACAAAACCGTCAGAGAGAGCAACGAAATGAGAAAGAAGCACGTGGGTTTCGAATGAACGCGAACTGCAGTATCACCAGTGCTTCAGAGCTCATCACATTCCTGAAACGACTTCTTTCCAGATGACCCTCCCTCCTTTTCCGTCGGTTTCGTTTATTTTGTCGCGAGGCATGGTTGGGAAGCTGTCGAAAAGATCGGATTTTTTGTCCTATATATGTGTCAGACCACTCGGAGTGCACTATGCGACCTCGGACAAAAACGGCAGTACGCGTCTACTTGTAAGGGAGCGAGGAAAGCCCGTCTCGGCCCAGTTTGTCTCTTTAATCGCGGTTCAAAAGTGCGCGATTATCAAGTTCCTCCTCGTCCTTCTCGCCCTTCCATTTGTCCGTTTTTCTTCTTTGATTCCAATCCGACGATGTTTCTGAAACTCAATAAACTGCTAGTCGGAGTGCTTCTTCCACTTCTTGTCACTCTCACTTCCCATGCATAACCGATCAAATTCGCCCGTAGTTGTTACCTTGACCCGAAATGGAAAAGAGAGCAAGAGCAAGAGCAACTAGTCTCATTTTTTGCTGCACATGTTCCATATATATGACCGCATGCATTTTTGATTGTCCGCTTCTTGTCGCCCCCGACGTGTCAACGACATAGTGTTTCAAGTGCAGATTGGATCTTCGGTCCCTCCGCAAGGACGTATCGAGCACCAACCAACGACTATTATTACTATTTGCAAACTATCTGTAACCGCTATACCGAATTTGGTAACCGAAGATTAGATACGGTCGGAAACGCTGTTGAAATCGTCGGGCGGTCGTCGCAAAGATCTAACTGCCAGATTGCCTTCTTCCCCTCGCCAAGATCGAATGAACTTTGCTGAACCGCGCCGCCGCCGTCGTCACAGTTCGGCCCGTTCTCACATGCTGGTTTGATGCCACACTTTGTGACGCTATCACTTCGGTGTCAACTATGCGCTCACTGCTGATACAACTGATAAAATCGTGGCGACAGCGTCGGTAAACTATGCCGGTGGTGGAGCAAGCAGGACGGCGCGTCCTCCTAGACTATAAGAACCGATGGTTTCCCGGAAGGAAATTGCGTACGCAGCTGTTGAAATGGCCGGGTAAACAGGCTCTCCGATGGGAGTATAATAATGCAATGAGCCTGGAACTGCGATTCTCTACACTTGTCAAGATAGAAATAACACGTAGTGCTGTTCGCATTGCGCTCTTCGGCTGCAACTGATCCCCCAGTGGCTTACAATAAATGAATTCCAGCTTGCGGGAATACAAAGTCGCGTCACCGCAGTCGCTGATCAGTTTGACTATAACAAACAGATTGATAACAAGAGCAGGTCGCCTCGTCCTGGTTCGAGTCGTTCCGTTATCGGTGTGCCGTAGCTATGCGTATAGCACTCCTTTTTAGCCGACTCACTCTCGTGCACAACTCGCTCGCGAACTGATCACTTGTTGGAAACAATCGGGGCTCATGCTCTGTACTTGTCTTCTTCTTCTTCTGCTTAACTTTCTCTTCCTCATCCCGTTGCTCTTTTGCTCCATTCTGCCCGCTATCATCTCTTTCGACACTGATCGGTGATCGGCATTGATTATGTGATGACGCTTGAACTTTTATATCCGTTTGACCCAGCTCTCTGTAAATCATGTATTCGAATCATGGACACATTCCGAGCAATTATATAACTGTCGCTCTTTTTTAGAGGGTTTTATGATCCCGTCCATGTACTATCTCAACATATTTTTATGGCTATTGTCTGTCTTCTCATATTCACAATACGGTCGGCTATCTTTTTGCTTCAAAAACATTTTTCATCTCAAGCGAACCTAACGGACAAAAGAGGCGTGGCCACACTGCTCGCCAATAAAAACACAATGATTGCTCTCCCTCCAACTCTTCGTTCAGTTTTTTCGTGTCCCGCCTCACCCCTCACAACTGGCGTGTGTGTGGGGAGTAAACATTGCACTTTTTGGCCCCGCCCCTTTTTTCGAAGAAACATCTCTCGTTCGTCTCTGCGTCTCGTTCAGGTCCGCCCCTTCGATCTGCCAGACCACACCGATTCGAGATTCTTATTTGTGGTCTCTCGTGGTCTCATATAGTTTAGTCCCTCCCAATCCGACCGTTTCTCTTATCGCCCAACCTGTTTACCATTCCTATTTTTGTGCAAAACTTTGTTTGTGCAACGCCTCCCGTTTAATACAAAACTATAAAAAACAGACGGAGTTAGAGATATCTGACTGATACGTTCTCTTCTTGCTCTCTCGCCCAACCTGCTCTCATTTCAGATGCTGTTTACGATGGAGCAAATTGAACTGATCCGTCGTCTCCGAGTCACCGGCATCTCCTCCGATCAACTGCTCAAGGCGTTCGGGGACCTGGAAGTCAGTCAGTCCTCGGACAATAACAACAAGCTGCCAGCCGCCCTCTACAGTCCCCTTCTGGTCCAACACCTCACCTCTTCTCCTTCCATATCTCCTCAGCTGCTGGCCCCTCCAAGAAGGCCAGAGTCCCTGACAGTGCAGACTGTGCCTCCAGCAGTTTCAGTAAAAGAGGAACAGAGTTCTCCACTCCCCGCGGGCATTCCCGCTTCTCCCTCCTCCGCAGTCTTCGAACACCCGATCTGCTCCAGTGCTCCCCGACCGATTCGCAGTCAGAGAACTCCGATGAAAGAGATCACGACCCTGGACGATCCGAACGAGCTGGAAGAGTTCATGCGACAGGGGGAAGAGGCGTGCATTCTCGACATGAAGACATTCATCACACAGTACTCGCTCAGACAGACTACTGTAGCCATGATGACAGGTGAGCCCGTGGCCCTCATATATTATAGGGGCACCGGACAGAAAGGGCGCGCTGTTCGCAATCTGGCCGAATTTCTAGGCCGCGATGTAATTTTCCATTGAAAATGTGGCCTAACTTTCAAACTCGGCCCCGAGGTCGCTCAATTTGCACTGCAAACGGAGTTTCTCAACAGAGCGCCATTTCTGTGCGGTGCCCCTATAATACTCGCCCAATGACCCCACTTCATTCCAGGTGTCAGTCAACCGTACATCTCCAAACTTCTCAACGGAAACCACCGGGAGCTGTCCCTCCGTTGTCGCAAAAACATCTACTGCTGGTACCTGAACTGCCGTCGCCATCCGAATAAACTCGCCGCGTTCCTCAACGATCCGTCGACGCGTCTCGAGACGAACGGAGACGGAGAGCTCGTGCCGCAGCGTCGCGAGAGATACGTGTTCCGTCCTATTCTGATCCGAATGCTCGAAAGCTTCTTCGCCCAGACCCCGTTTCCTGATCTGCCCCGCCGTACCGAGATCGCAGCAGCCTGCAACCACATGCTTCAGCTGGACAAGAAGGGAGTCGGTCTGATGCCGAAGGAGGTGGTTTCCCCACAAGTCGTGTCAAATTGGTTCGCCAACAAAAGAAAGGAACTAAGAAGACGTTCGGCCGAAGCGACCGCCGCCTCCTCCTCCTCCTCCGCTTCCTCCTCCTCGTCTGCGAACAACGACGTTTCGAGCATTTCGAGTATGAGTCCCCGTGATGAAGAGGTAATTCCATTTCCATTCTCTCTCACATTCCGCAACATTACGACGTTTCCCAGCCATTTCCCAAGTTATATACCCCCTTGTAAACCCTTCTCCATCATAATGTCCATCGTTTCCAGACCTCTCGCAATACGACCCCGGAGACCGTCTCCCCTGCTCCGGTCGACTCGCAACAGGCGACCGTCGCCCCTCCGATGGTCCCGCTCGTCCTGCCGATGCCCTCGCTCCTTCCCTCCACTCCGTCCCCGTTGGAATTGATCGCTCTGGCCCAACGACTCGGCATCCAACTGCCGTCCCTTCTGGACACTCCCGCCCCGTTCCCTTCCCTCAATACCTCTTTCCTTCCTTTCCCTTCGACCCTTCCCTTCTACAGTAATCCCTCGTCGGCGCCCGTTCTTCATACCGAATAGCTCTTTTCGTTCTCATTCAATTTATTTTCCTTCCCATGACAATTATTCTCTTTCCCCCTATTTATTAGTCTGTTTTAGTGTGTGCTCCACAGTCTGAAAATCCGTTTAAGAGATTACGAGTTTAAGATCTTGAAAGTAATAATAATAATAACATTATTATGACGATCCTTCCCCCAGATACTATTGCTGTTTCGTGTTGTTTCGCTTGCCCAACCACCTTTTTCTAGAATTCCGTCATTATTTGTGCAATAATAATATTTGTGTGTGACTGTCAGCCGTCGGAACCGTGATTTGGTTTCATTGAATAAAGTTCTCGGATGATAAAAAGTTAAAGAAAAATAAAAAAAAACTAATCGGTTAATAGTTGGAGTTTCGGAGTCGTAGAGTCAACAAAAGTGCCATTTTTCCATCGGATTGTCAGCGATTCAGCTGCATCCGTAGTCGTGGAGACGTACATTCAAACTTTTTCGTTGCCGTCAGTTTCTCTCCGGGGTGATAGCTTTCCAGACACTTTTCTCTCAAACTCCTTTTCGCTTCTTTTCGCCCACCCTCAATTCGTGAGATTCCCACGCCCAAAGAGCTCTTTTTCTGCTCGGACGGCCACGTCACTTTTCCTTCCTCTCCGTTTCCACGTCATAATACATTCAGGTATCCGATTGCCGCTTTTCGCCCTGTTGCTTTCCCAATAATCCAATAATCGTCTACCTTCTCATGAAATGGCGGAAAGTAATCAGAAAACAGAAGAATACAAGTGTGAGTCTGGTGGAGCAGAGCAGCCGGAGCCACCGCATTCATCACAAATCGGCTCGGTGTGTGTGTGTGTGTGTGTGTGTGAGAGAGTGAGTGAGTGAGTGTGAGTGTGTCAGCATGTAATATGCCCTTGTATTGGGCCGTCCGTAGTTGCCGCCGGATGAATGAATATTCAATAGAAGAAGGCTTTCTGGCAGCACGGAGAGCCCCCATCACTCACGGCAGCGGTGGTAGCTCCACGAATTAACGAGAACGTCTCAAATGACTGGGGGCTCACTCTTTTTTGCTCGGCTTTCCCATCCGTCTCTCCGTTGTTTCTCTATGGTAATCTCGTTTCGAAGGTGTTCTAGACAGCCGAAAGATACCCGGTCGGACGGGCGGAAATCCCAATTCCGGAGGGACACTTTCACCCCACACAGAGGGTGTCGCAGCTTACTTTTCAAACACCACTCTTTTCGCGCTTTTCCGACAAAAAACCGCCGAACTTTTTGATGTATCTTCCTCTTCTTCTTCTCCTCCGCCTTTCCCTTTTCCGATCCATGTCAGTCAGGAAGAGTTTCTAGAAATATGTACATGGTCATTTGTCTTTCACGGTTCATTCAGAGTTCCGTGTGTCTTGAGGGCTCATCTCAATTGCATGTTAAATTAGAAAAGAATGAAATTGTTTCGGTGCCTCCTTGTGCTCCTCTTCTTCTTCTGCTTCTTCTTCTCTGTCTTCTGCTTCCTTTTGCTTCCGACGCCACGCACTTTTGACTGTGATTCGTGCCATTCGTTTCAATTAAACGCTTTCTCGCCGGCTCCTGCTTTCCTCTCTTTCACGTGCCCTCACTCTTTCTTTCTCTCCCTAATCTTGCCTTTTCAATAGGATTATCCGTGCGTGTGTCGGCGGGAGGAAGTGTGCAGAAACAGAGCAGAATAGGGAGGAAGCAGCAGATAGATAGACTGAAATCTTTTGTGCCAATTTCAAAATTTCCACTCTGGCGACGACACATGCCAACGAAGCGGTGAGGAAGCGATGAGATGATGGAGAGCCGGCGATGGCGTTGCTCAAAGTGCGCGACGAGTGTACGAAGCTGATCGGACATCGGTGAGTCCGCGAGAAACGTTCTCGAAAGGAACAGACGACGGCAGGTTTCTCAACTCGCACATTTGTCTGGTCATCGCGATGCTGCAGCTTCTCGTCTGTTGCTGGGCCGTCGCTCAACACGTCAACTCGTACCTCATGCACAGTAAGGTGAGACCGTGAAGTGCTGGAGAGCAAGACTAGGCAAGAGGCCGGCCCAGGCTTTTTGAGGCCTACACTTCAGAACCTTTTTCGCCTTCCATGTACATGCCCAAATATAAGAAGCCTGCAACGTTCTGGTCTGATGGCATTATTGCATGTTGTTCGGAAACTTAGGCTCAAGCTTTCAACAAGCCCAGAATTGCTGTGAAGGCAAAGAGTCATCCCATGTTCAGATTCTGAAGTGCGATTTCCTAGAGGGCAGCCTCCCTCTCGAAGCAGTCGACGCCGTCATCTTCGACATTCGCCTCTTCCACTACTTGTGGGGAATCCGTGGCTGCGTGGCCGAATACCTCGATGGCGGTGAGTCCGTTCCCACGACGCCGCCCTCCTTATCCGTGCCCTCAGGCTTCGGACGTCTTCTTTGGTGTGTCTCCCATTGTCTCACACTCATTTTCTCGATCCCCGTCACGTTCCTCTCGCATCCCAGACCGTACCTCTTCTGGCCGTTGCTCTTCCAAGTAAGTTCATCTTCTCCGTTTCGATCAAAAAACAAGTAGGCGGGAGGGACGAAACGGTCCCCGGGGACGTCGCAAACGGATGACATTTGACGGGTTATGTGCCCTGAACAGACAATTGCTGACGGATATTTGAAAGCGCAAAACGCAATAAAAGTGGTGTGAGACTGAAAAAGGACAAGAAAAAAGACGGATTACTGTAGTCAACTGTGGACGTTTCGAACTCTGCGAGCGCACCGAAATGTCCGTCGCATCCTGCTGAAATCTGAGCCGTTTTGTGATCGGTTGGCGGGCATGTCTAGACAAAAACTACAGTCTCTCTTTCAATGGGTCACCCGGAGTAAAAAGACAAACACGTCCCGGCGGTTCCGTTTCGGATCAAACCGACCAACATCTTGCATGGAGTCCTGCCGCGGACCTCCAGAATCGAGAAAGTGCAACGAAGATGAGGGTCGTTAAACGTTTACACTTGAGCCGATTCCCGGGCCAAACAACTTTGGGGGGCCATCCGATCCGAACACATGTCACCCCCAGGCTTCCCGACTCTCCTTCTCTCGCTCCCACACACTCTCTTCACCCATCGCGCCCCACATTTTTTGTAATCGTTTCTTCCTCTTCTTCTAGAGCGTCGATGAGATGAAAGAAAAAAGAAGAAGAAAGAGAGAACACATAAAACACACACACTCCGATGGATGCTACCGTAATATCATATAAAGTGTGTCTGCGTCTCACGGCGCTGGGGGCGCGAGGGAACGAGCGATCGCTCGAAAGATGCAAAAAGTGCAAAGAAATTAGAAAAGAGACCGGTCGCAGCGTCTCCTGCCCAAACACTATTTCCCGACCGTCGCCGGCTGTCTCTCTCCCTTTTTAACTATAAAAAATGCGGGCTGAACGAAGGCGAAAGAGAGTTTTTTGGACGCCGCCGCAGCTGCCGACACTGGATGTTTCGAGTGAAGAGAATGATGATGATGATGAAGACGAAGAAGAAGAACTGGGGGAGAGAGAAATGGGCCACCGAGAGGGAGACTTCTTGAAGGGGGCTAGACACCGCAACAAGGTCAACAAATGACTGGTATGTAGACTTTTGGTTAGCCATGTATTGAACAGTTGTGATCTCGAGTGCAGGAAGGTGATTCCTTCGGAGACTTTTGGATACCTCTGGAATTCTGAAACGATTCCACACTATTCCTGATTTGTGCTCATCTCACTTCAGCTCTCTTGTGCAATACAACGGGGTCATCCTGCGTTTTTCGGCCGCCGGTTTTTGCTCACTCGAAAACCAAAAGTCCATGAAAAGAAGATCGGGCCCATAAAAGTGCATTCTAGACAGACAACCGGATTACGGTAGTCCTCTTTCTCTCTCTCCCGCGCACAAACATCCAGAGAGAGAGAGAGAGAGAGAGAGAATTCACTCGAAACGATAACGGTTTTTGTTTATTCTCGACCCGAAAAAGTGAGACGGCGACGTTGTGCGAAATGCACGCGTCTCCGTCTCTCGGATGCGCCCGCTCCCTCGGTTCCGAAGCGTCACCCCCAGGCAAACAGGACGCCCGAACACAGCGAAAAAATGGCTTCACCGCATAAAAGTGCAAGTGCGAGCGACAGTGCGCGGCAACACAAGAGAGCGAGCAGAGAAAGAGAGAGAACACACAAAGCGACGTATAGTTAGTCCGGATGGAGATGGTTTCAACAATCAAAAATTGAGTGGGGAAGGGAACTGTCTTCTTTTGCAGCAATCCGCCTACGGAATCTGTCTCCTCGTGCTCCTCCTGGCCGCCCTTCCTCGGATCGTCATCGTGCTCGCTGCTCCACAAGCCGCTCCGCTCGTCCCCATTCTTTTCTACTTTTTAGGCACTGCACTCAACTTTTTTCATGTAAGATCAAAGAAAGTGATACATGCTCGGCAAGCGGGTCCCTTGCAGTTGTACGTGTACTGGCACTGGTACTGGCACGTGACTGCCATGTGGAACTCTGTGGTTCGGGTGAAGTTCGGCGAGCGATTGGTGAATGCGAACAATCGGAGCAGAAGGGACAAGCCGATGGTGCCGAAGGAGGAAATCGATGAGGCGATTCTGCACTACGTGCCTGGCGAAAGACCGCCCGATCAGAACCACGTGGATGCTCGGCCGCCCAAGGTGGGAGCATCCCGCGATCAAGTGTTCCATGTTCAATCTTCCAGGTGATCATCCCTCCGAACCCTTCTCAACCCGTCCGTTCTCCACCTCAATCTCCTCCCCAATCGAATAGAAATCGTCGTCGTCGTCATTCGTCTCCAGAAGTGCCGAAGCAGACGTCCTGCCGGAAACTCCTTCCGAATCAATCGTCCTCTTCCCGTCCTCGAGTGTATTTGAGTGAAGAAGAAGACGACGATGAAACCGATGGCGGGGACGAGGCCGACGTCGACGAACTGCCAAGCCCGCCGCCTCCGATCTACGCGACCCGTCTAACTGCGGACTCGTGGGAAAATCGGAGACTGCGTGCGCCCGGAAGAAGACATCTCCCGCAGACTCCCGACCTTCCGAAGCACGGCGAACTTCCCGTTCTTTTCAATATTGCGCATGCTAATGTCTAGGCATTTATTTTTTGTTTTCTGGTATGCTTTCGGAACCTCAAAGTGTTATTGGCTTCCTGAAATGCAAGGTCCCTTGTGGTCATCCGAATCCGAGCAAACACTTCCTTCCGTCCCTTTTCTTTCATTCCGAGTGATTATTTTGCCCCCCGACGGACGCCTTTCACTCTGTCTAGTACGGGTTCGCAGTCATTGAATAAACTATGAGATCTCAAAGAAACAAACAAGAATTCCTCGATTCCGCTCCCGGCCGCCCGTCGTCTCCATGGCGACCCAATAATAAGAGGAGGGGGCCCGGCGAGCAGCGCTCCATTGTCGGAATGACGAGCATCTATGTGTGGGTGCGCACCGTCCGTTCCCTCCAATTCTTTCTTCCCTCTCTCGACGCTGACTCGGATTGTTTCGCAGTATTTCTTGAAATTTGCTCCGAAGTGATCGGAATGCTCCCGAAAGCAGATCAGATTAGGTCAGATTTCCAATTATCTCTCCTCATAACCGTTACCTTTTTTCAGTTTCGACGAGTTCGGAGCCTTGTGCAACGAGCGAATTGCGGAGAATCATTTAGAAGCGATATTCCAGAATTCTGTGGAAAGTGGCAAAGTGAGAAGCGGACTTGAGAAAGTAGTAAACTGAACGAATTCAGGGGAATGCACGGATTAGGATGCTCGCTTATTCTCTCTTATTCGCCGGATTACAATTGAGAACGAAGGATTTGGGGACGGCGACGCATTCGGAGATCCTTCTCAACAGGCTCTCAAAATACTTCGGCAAGTTTTATGCTTTTTCTCAAATCTCACTTCCTATTTTGCAGGTCCCATTTTCAAACTTCTGTTCCAATTAGACGTTGGCAAACGTCTCCAAGACAGAGAAATCGTGCACGCAATCGGAAATGGCCAGGTGAGGATGATGGCTTCCGCCGCTGTCTCGTTTCCCCGAGTGGGCGGAGCATGCGCGCGTGTGTAGCATAGCGGGCGGCGGAACCCGCGAGGTGTCGGCTGCAGCCAATAGACGTAAATCGGCGTCTCGCTGTCTTCGGCGAGACCATACTATACAGAATCATTTCTGCAGTATGTATCTCGTAATTCCCATCAAATTGGTAGAGATGCCATCCGCGATGAGTGGGAGACGGGCGGGCCGCGAGCGTGAAGCAGCTTTTCGGAGCTTGATGACCGCACGGAGCCGATCTATTTTGGTGCCGTAGTGGCCCGCTCTTCTGAGCGGATATAAAATCGAGAGTCAAAATAAAAGTGCAACGTCAGGGCTACGAGTTTCTGGATGGATTACTCGAAGGCACGACAAAACATAGACAAGGGAACTCGAATCAGCACGGTGTCCGTCCACTCTCACACATTATTCCGTCGATTCTGGAGAAGGCGAATAGCATTTCCCTGCCTTTTCTCTGCAATGAAATACGGAGACATCTCATCAGAGACCCGTATCACATCGATGAATTCGCCTCTGAAAAGTCGAACAGTGTATTTTCCACGACGAGAAGAACGACGTTGGCGCATAACAGCAGAAGAGTCGTTCGATTTCACTATATTAACAAGATTGAGGTTGGCAAGAACGGATGGCTCTTTCGGTAAATAAAAAGGGATTCAGGTGTTGCGTAAGGACGAATTTGCGAATGTTCATCTCCGAATTTGCAATGACAAACCGAAAGCGTCGTTCGTTTTCGCTCCTTTGAGGTAACGAAATGAACTGGAGACAAACTGTGAAATGTGAGCATTTCAGATGTGAAACTGTATTTTTGGAAAGTTTGACGTACTGTAAATGGATTGTATTGGGGGCTGTTCGGGGAATTGTCATAGTGAAGAATTGCGTGGGAACTCGAATATCGGCTTCCTGTGATCAAATAATCGTTATGAATTCGCGGAACCTGGAAATTCATTCGATGTCGCTGAAGAAGCCGATCATACACAACAGTTCCTCGATCACTTTTGCACCTTTAAATACCATTTACGAAGTATTTTCACTAGACATTTGAATTATCTGTAACTGAGTTCGTTTTCAGGGTCAAACATCTTTTCTTGAAGAAAACGGGCACTCTTTCGACAACAATTTGATACTGAAAGAGCCCATAAATGTGAGAGTCTCGCACTAGTTCCAGATGAATTTTACGGTTTTTCAGTTCGGAGAAACCTCGTGGAAACTGATGGACACCTCCCGATTTGTCTGTCAGCGCACTCCTTTGCACTCAACTGATAAGAACTCGGAAGTGAGTCCGAAGTGTGACTTCGAGTTCAACGGTTTCTTTTTTCAGACGCTAACGGCTTCTCTCCCTGAACTTTATCGCCTTGCACACTATCGAAATACTGCGGAAGGACGCAAATGGCTTTCCGATAACAATCGTCGAACGAACGACGTTGTTTCGCATTCCGACCTCTTGTACCTTAAGTCGAAAATAGAAAAAAGGCAGGAAGAGGAAGGAGAGGCATTCGAGTGATAGCCCCACGACGAGTCAACCGAACACACATTTCCCGCGTGACCAACCAACCTCTTTGTGATAAAAATGTGAAGAAGAATCCGGTTCTTTTCCTAGTATTTCCCGTTCCCAGACTCACTATTTTCTGAATGGTTACGGTGCTATTTTTGGGTGCATTATTGCGCCATTTCGTGTGCAAAGTAACACGAGCCCCGCGAACTTTTTTCCAAAATGTTCCCGGGAAATCCCAAAAACAATCGTTCTTTCTGATTTTCTGTTTACTTCCCATTCGTCGGCTGTCGCTTTTTGTTATTTTCTAATGAAATTTGTCCTATTAATCGATTCTCGCATCAGAATGACGGAGGCGTGGATCACTTTGGCGACGAACGACCGTTACGCACAGGGCGCCCTCACCCTTCTCAATTCGCTGCGTTCTTCGGGCACTCGACGCAAAGTTCACTGTCTGATTACCGACGAGGTTAGTACATTCTGCGTGTTCTGCTCCTTCAATGGAGGCATTCAGGTGTCTTCTGGAGTTCGCGAAGAATTGCAGCGCAAATTTGACGAGGTGACTACCGTTGACGTCTTCAACAGCAACGACGCGGTATTCCAAAATTGTAATGAAAGCCAACACATATTTTGTCTTCAGGAAAACCTGGCATTGATTGGTCGTCCAGATCTGGGAGTCACATTCACTAAACTCCATTGCTGGCGTCTCACTCAGTACACTAAGGCCGTGTTCCTCGATGCCGACACGATGGTCATCCGCAACGCCGACGAACTTTTTGAGAGGCCGGACTTCTCTGCTGCCGCCGACATCGGATGGCCGGATATGTTCAATTCGGGAGTCTTCGTTTTCTCGCCATCGATCAGCGTTTACCGTATTTGAAATAATGTTGTGAACTTTCAAGACGTTCTTATTCTAGGAGCCCTCGTCGCTCTTGCTATTGTTGTTGGATCGTTCGATGGTGGTGACCAGGGACTTCTGAACGAGTACTTCTCCAACTGGAGAGACCTTCCATCTGCCCATCGATTGCCATTCATCTATAACATGACCGCCGGAGAGTTCTACACTTATGTCGCGGCTTACAAAAAGTTAGTGACAACTGGATTAATAATTTCTAATTGAATGTTTTTAGATACGGTGGAGATACAAAGATCGTGCATTTCATTGGAACCCAGAAGCCCTGGAACATCAGCTCGACGGGATTGCACAAGAGTGAACACTACCAACAATGGCACTCGTTCAGCCAGCAAATCCATCCTGTGCCATCTCCTCAGCATCACTATTATGCGGCTCCGTCGACATCTCACAAGTCGGACGATGATTCGGAAATTCGTCGTGTCGCGTGGGAGGCTGGACAACCAGACTATTTGGGAAAGGACGCATTCAAGAACATCCAGAAGGCTCTCGACGAGAGCATGGCCGATAAAAAAACTACATAAATCTCCCCTCTTCTAATATTTTGCCCCATTTTCCACATCAATTGTTATAGAAATTTATTGCACTATTCGATTTATATCAAGAGTTCTAATTTCTTGTATTATATGTTTGGCAGAGTTTAGTTTTATACATTGACGAAGTAATAAATGTACTTCACTGTAAGACACGTTTTTTAAGTCCGAAGTTTCGGTTGATAACCAGGATACCAGTATTGATACTCGTTTTGGGGAGAAGTTTCAGAGAAGAAAGGCACGTGGAGCCATTGATTCTAAGCCTTTGTGATCAGAGTCCAGGGAGGAACCTCCGTGCTCTTCATGCCGCACATTCGTCAGTGTCTGATATTTCGTGCATTGAGTGCTCTGAAAACTTTCCGATTGGCTTCGGGAGAATTCTGATGACATACCCTCTGGTGCCGATAGACACTCTCCTGCCTCGAATACCTTTTCCCACATCCGTCACATTCGAAGGCTCCGTGGGATTCGTGCGTCAGAAGATGTTGAGAGAGTCCGTGTTTCTGCCGGAAAGTCTTGTCGCAGTCCCTGCACTGATACGGTCCGTTCTGTGCGTCGTTCTGATTCTGCCGTTTTCTCGCCGTTTTGAACGACGCTTTTCTTCTTTCGGGCGATTCGAAGAACTGCGGATCGAAGACCTCCGGTTTCGGGAAACGGGCGGCTCCGTTCTCTTCCGGAGTATGCACCTCTTGGAACGGAGTGCTCACACTTTCAATCATTTTGAACAATTCCATGTCAATCTTCGGGTGCTGTGGTTCTTCCAAAGCCAGAATCGGTTCGAAATACGCAGAGAAGTTGGAGGTGGAAGGGATCTTCAGAGAGAATTCCTGCCAACCCTTTATCGATCGAAAATAAAGAAAGAGGGAAGCAACTCACCGATCCGTCTTCCCTTTTCAAGTCGCTCAAATTGATCTCCTTCGAAAGCATACTCTTGACGCTGAGTTCCATGTCGCATTTGCATTTCTGTAAAGAGCACAATTGAATCGAACTTCGAGGCAGGTATTTACATCTAGCCTTTCTTTGATCAAATTGTTGAACGTCCTCTGAGTCTCCTGCATTCTTTCCACTTTAATTGCTAGCTCCTGTTGTTCTGCCAGAAACTGTCTGACCAGACACGCCAATTGGTTCACATTCGTCAAATTGTCCGGTATTTTCACACTCTAAACGAGCATCCCGACTACTTTTCGATTGGATTTAACAAATACTCACTCTTCGCGTACTGCGTTCCAATAGTCTCATAGTGTAGTCCTGAATATAGTTGGAAGCTTTTAGGAAATTATTAAGTTCCGTATCGGTACTATGGAATTCCGCCATTTCGGCGACGAAATAGTCTGTGGGAAACACTGTTTACGCAGTTGCAAAAGTCGATAGTCGACTGTCGTGTGGTCTAGTGCCTCTTGTGCAGTTGCCCGTCTCACGACACTTTGCACACAAGTGGGGAGGGGGACGCAGCGGCAGATTTCCCTAGGCCACCATCTAACCAATTCATGTTTGTGTTCTCTAATCACTTTGTCTCTCTCTCTCTCTCTCTCTCTCCCGTCCCATTCTTTATCGCTTCTCGTGAAGCCATAAAAGTTGGATGGTCCCTCTCGTTTATGGAGTCTCTCTTCTCACCCAATCGTATACATTTCGACACGTTCAAGTGCTCATTCGAATGGGAACAGAGCAGGTTTCTGATTGTATACTCTGCTCGCACGTATTCATGCACATTGCGGTCAGCCAGAACATTGATCTCTCTTTCATTTCGACATTTGCGGGCACCCATCAAACACATAATTAAACCCCGAAACCCTTTCGTACACTTCCGATTCACACTTGTTTTCTTTGCCTTTCTCTCTCTAACCCTATCTCTTCTTTTTCATCCTTCCGACTTTCTTCTACTTTTCTTGTGTATTCGAATTTCGAGAGTACTCAGTACTGTAGCTCATTTCAATTCACACATCACTTTTCTACGACCGGTTTGAGTCTGAATATCTTCTTCAAGCGGAACTAGTCTATTGGGTCTTTAGTGATGTGTTCATTCGCATTTATTTACTCGTTTTCCCCTCCGTAGGTTGTCCGATCGAAACAGTTTCACTTTCAGCCTGTTTCTTCCCTTCCCGATTATTTTCATACAACAGAATTCTCTTTTTTTTCAATTTTCTGTTTTCAGTCGGTTATCGATGCAGTAAGTGAAGATGGAGATCATTCCGTTGCACTACGGAGCCCAAGTCGGGTTGTACGAGGAAGAGTCGGAGGTGGGTGTTTTATCGAGAAAAGTACAACATGTATCAAATTCCGAATATGATAAACCGCTTGGTTGAGTTGGAACGAATAAAAATTCTGAACAAGCGCCAACTTTTCCGTTTTTTTCGTCCTAAAGTAGTCGGTTTACGAGACCAGTTTGCGAGAGATGATTCGCCGATTCGGAGGTCTCTTCCCTATTCATCGTACTTCCGAAAGACAGAATGGCAACAAAAACCCGAACGAAGGAATTGTTTTCTTCAATTCGAATACTTGATTGAAGGATTACTTGGCAATTCCACGGAAGGCGGAGTAGCATGTGGCCTCCATAATCAAGAGAGTGAGAACCGACGCCCACGAACTTCCTGAGAGAATTTCGGTCGGCCTCGTAGTTCTATGTTTTCATCAGACGGCTCACGAATTATAAGTGGAGTGCTGTATAGATTTTGTGAGCATTCTAATTATTCATTTCCTGTGAATTTCACATTCCGTCCTTCTCCCAAACATCACAGCTTTCTCGAAATGAGCACATTTTTGCTTTAAAAGTGATCCCAAAGTCCAAGAGACTCTCGCCCTACCAACGGAACAAAGCGTTTTCAGTGATCTTGCGATCCTGCTCCCTCCACTGTGACCTTATTAGTCATGTGCGTGTTTCCAAAAGGTTCGCACCTCGAAGAAAAGCCCGGACACGAAACATTCCGTCACTTTCTGTTGTGCTGGGTTTGTTAGTCATAATGGCCACACTCGGTGATACAATTTGCAAACGCTCCGAGTTTCACACGACTCCATGATCGGCCCGTATTACGTTTTTTTTTTGTGTTCACGTTTACTCTTTTGCTGTTCAACTACGGTAATTGTTCCGGAAGAAGAAGAAGAAGAGGGAAAATGAAGTGTGCTGGCAATAAATCCATCAGCGAGGGATGCCCTCCAAGACGCCCGTCCGTGTCACCTGTCCCTGAGCGTACGGGCGTGCCACCCGGCTTCTTCTCATCTTTTTGTGCCCCTCTCGATGATTTCTTACTCGTTGTGTGCCACACGGAAATACACATGTTAGTGATTTGCGGACCAGAAGCGAATTTCGACGTTCCTTCTCTTTTATTCGTATTTCTAGTGGAAATGCGGTAATTCGAGAGACCACCATTTCCATAATTGCCGTTTTGGGAATTAGGTTGAATTTCATTCGAATTCGTTCGGAATCCGAATGTGTTCTCAGTCCTTTTTCGTTTGTTCTTTTCTGTGAAACCAATTACCACTCGAGAGAATCCCTTAGTTCTGCAAATTTCTGGAGTATCACATAACATTCACAATCTCTAAATTCCATGTTTGTCTGCCTCTTACCAACAACACGAAAAGCGATTTTCTTCGTTTCCGTGGGAACTGACACTCTGTAAATAAGCGACATTCTCTCCTTCATCTGTTGCCTTCAGTCATATCATTCGTTTTGCCACGACATAATGCATTTATCAAAATAAGGCGCGTAGACGTTGAAAATCTAACATTCGACTATAAAAATGTTTTCGTTCTCATAGGTTGTAGGCGGCCGAACGAAGACTTTTTATTTTTGTTGTCCGCTGTATTCTGAACACTTTTCCCCCTCTTATCATTGCATTTCGTAACTAGAAACGCTCCAAGACACTCGGCTGCTCGTTTCCGACTATTGTTTGCATTGGGTTACCTGCCTTCATCAAGTTTTCCTTCTGTTTGTATTATAAAAAATTAGATGCAATTTCGATGGTTCTCTCGGGTTTCCTTCTCTCAGAAGCAAGTGATTCTCGCCCATTTCCTCCTGTTCATCTCATTTTCTGTTTTCGCCAAGTGTGCGTTCGTTCCACGTCATCAGCCCGCCGAATGCAGTAAACAACAGCTTGTAACTTTTGCACGAGACTGACCGGGAGATCGAATAAACAAACGGAGAGACGAAAATCGTTCTAATTCATCCCATATTTTGGTTTCAGTCTTTGATTCTTTCTGATCCGTACACTGAGAAACCTCGAATAGGTGTCTATCAGGATGATCCTTTCTTATCTTCCGTCCGTTCCTTTAATGTCTTCTATCCCACGTATGCGCCTTTCTCTTCCTCTCCTTCACTTTTCGATTATTTGATCATCATGAGAGTCCTAGGATCGCATTGTCGTCGTCGTTGGACAAAACGGAAACGTCGGCAGTCGATTATGTACTCGAGTGTGTCCAGACCGCCGTTTAGACGGCTCGTTCCACTCAAAATGGTTGGGAACGGAAACTTTCCGAATTCACACATCAAAATTTAACCTTTCTCATTTTCAGGCGAACGGAAGGACGGCGACCGACTATGCGGGACAGGACTACGACGAGTGCTATGATCGGTTAGTTTCCATTATTTTTCTCGTTGCTTCTTCTACGGAAAAACCATAAATCAGCGCAGCTGCCCGCTGATCAGTCTGTGTCTCTCCGATCACTGGCCTCTTTTCGGTTTGACCCTCGTCGTTTGTAAACTGGCCGGCAGGCTCCGTCTCTACGCGAATCCAATTGCACTTTTTCGTCGCAGTGCCGATTTACGGCGACTCGGAAACGTATCCTCTCGCCCGTTTTGCCCCTCATTAGCGGTGCCGATGTTTCGCTGTTCCCATGGAAATATCTCCGTGATCGGTTGGTTGCATTTTGAGAATCGGCCACTCTCCCAGAGAAGCTCTCGAACAAGCGTTGCATTATTCATCCGCCTGTTTGCTCCATTCCCCTTCTCATCTGCATCTCCACATGACCGTTTCATAGAATATTCATTCGAAAATAAGTGGATTTGGAAACACCGCTTGAAACCTAGAAAACAGCAGACCAGTGAAGTCAACAATGCAAATGAGCCGGCATTTGACGCAAGAGAGATGAGTTGCGAGCCAGAAATAGGAGACGGACGGGACGTTATTCTCCTTTCTTCCCTCTAACCACTCAAAATTACAATACTAGAATGTCTTCAAAACAAGCCCACCGCATAGACATAAGCCATTCCATTCTGAGTTTCGATTGAGAAATTTGTTCATTCTCAGAATAAGCAATTATTAGCTATCGAGCCACTTCAAAAAAGTATTCGCATATCCATTTCATTCTGTCGCTCTTAATCCAATGCTAATCCCGAAAGTCGCACGGAGATGAAGGACGGGAGCAATCCCGCGGGGGCTCCGAATCAATCATTTTGACAATATGGTCCGCCCGCGCGACGCCGTCTCATAAAGCTTCTGACCGATCTTTATTATTACACCCGCTCTACTTCTATTTCAACAACACCCGGCTATTTTTGCGAATGCGACGAATTCAAATTTTCGCGTCAAACTCGCATCCTTTTCGCCCATTTTCTCGCGTCCTCAATTTCCTCGGTCGTCCTCCAGGGGCCTGCCGAAAAGAGCACCAGAATTCTTTGTCTTCGAATCGTTGTCGGAAGAAGACTGAAAAAGGGCGGAAGACGTGAGCTCGAGAAAAAGGCGCACAAGACAATATTTATGTGTTGTTCTGCTCTCGAGTATTTGATTAGGCTTCTCCTCGACGTCTCTCCCTCTCGACGCATTCCTTTTTCTAGGTACTCTTCGCCCCATTTTATTCTTTTTCTTCCTAGAACAACACTGGCTGATCTTCCGCAGTTGTCTTGAGTGAACATGTCAAAATGTTGGAAAAACAGCAAGAGACTGGCAGTTTGTCAAAATACGCGTTGTCTTCTCGCTCTCTCTCCGCGCATCCTGTTCTTCGCTATCTCTCATCAGATTCCGATTCTTCGATCCGTCTGTCTCTCTTCTTAGCGCATATTTTCTTCTGCCTTCACACTGATTTTTCAATCATTTCGAGGTCGAGACCTTCTTTTCTATTGGCCACCGCCCTGCGTGCCATCCCGAAACGTGTCATAAACAAGATCATTTGTGTATTTCCTCGCGTCCTCCTGCTCTCTACTGCTCTCTCTCTCTCTCTTCCTCTCCTTTTCCTTTCTTCTTCACTTATCTGCCACGTCACCATTGTTCTCTACCGGGGACTATCACATCCTTCCTGTTCCGCTCACTATTTCCTCATCGCCACCCATTTTTCTCGCGTGCTGAGGCACAGAAAAGCCGTAATTGTTTCCGTCGGCGTCTCCGAGCGGACAATACACTCTTGCCGCCACTTCAAGAAACATTCTGAAAGTGTCGATAACTACCTCTTATTCAGTGTGTGTTTCAATGAAGAAGCAAACGTTTCGTGTCCTGCTGACGAGTCACTTCTTCCTGCCAGACCGGACCCGGCAGCCGTATAAACAAAGGCACGGTGGACACAAAAAGATTCTAATAAGTAGGAGTAAGAGTGTCATCGTAATGGTCGCTTCGCATAATTCGATCAACGACGTTTTGTTGTCCGTCTGCTATTAATTCCCCTTCTTGTTCCCCCTATCGATTGACAATCCTTGCTAAATCAGCGAGGCGTGACGTGGCAAACAACATCTCCTTTCCTCGTTTCCTTCTGTTTCCTGCGTTCTCCTGCTTCTTCTACGTGCTGCAGCAGCCGTGAAATCGACACCTTTAGTTTTTGTCCGCCGCGGACGGACACCCATTCATCCGCGTAGTACTTCCTTCCCAGAGTGCACTCGCTTTTTCTCAACGTCTTCCGCCCCACCGGCCCCCTGTGTCTCACCTATTTCTGGCGGTGCCTAATGCGTCTATTCTTGCAGCTGCGAACAAGAGTGTGGTGAGGAGGCGTGGCGAATCGCGTGCTGCTCCAGAGTCGGAAAAGCCGCCATCGTCATCATGTCCATCGTCATACTCTACCTCATCATATCAGGTTTGTTTCATGGATCAGTTCAGATAGATACCCAAGGAGTACTTTTGATTTGTTCAACCTAAAGACCATCTACTTTTCAGCATTAACACCGACGGAAAGCACAAATAAACTAGACGTTAATGAGCCACGACAAGGCATAAACTTGACCAGGTATACCCTTTATCCATTTGATCATTTCATCTATTCGTTCCTTTTTCAGGGCACATCAGGTGCTCAGCTCTCTCTGTGATGCATATGAACGAGGTGACGTATCAGGAGACTCGTGCAATCGATTATGCTACGACCGAAATTGGCTGGTAACGGACTTCTATGAAGGACACAAAACAGTCGTGCTAATCAAAGACGGAGGACAGACGGCGGTTTACAAGAGTTCGAAGCCGTTCATGGAAATGTTCGAAGAACCGCATGATCATTTGACGAACTCTCAATTTTCGGACAAAGTTGTCGATGTCGTCAACGATGAATTGCGTCTCGGGTGGCCGAAACACTACAGTAGGCATCTGATGGAGACGTTGTGGCCAACCTTGCTCAGGACGAAAGGAGAAGAGATGTCGAAAGCAGACAGGCGGTCCCTTTGGGCACTTCTCAAACAGTCCGAATTCATCTTGTTTCGCGTTCTTCCTCTCACGAGAGTCACTCCAAAACTGATCGGAACCTGTGGACACATGTATCAGACGGAATCTCTCGTGGCTTTCAAAATGAAAGGATACTACACAAACCTCAAGGTTCGGTTTTTACTGCTGCTATGTCTGTAAATGTTTCATTTTAGGCCAAGATTCTGGTTCACGTGATGGGCACTCTGAAGCTGCTCTACGAGTTCCTCGATGAGCCTCTTCAGTGGTGCGACGTCCGCTTCGACAATCTCGGACTCTCCGCTGACTATCCGAAAAGGTAAACCTAGTGTAAAATATCAGCTGTTTAATATTTCATGCTCAGGTTCGTGCTAATGGATGGAGATATGGTTTATACCAAATCAAAATTGAATTCACTGCTGAAAGGACGGCCTTGCGAAAATGACGACGACTGTAAAATCGGAGACTGCACGGCTCGTTGCACTTCCGAAATGGTTTGCTCGTCGAGGAGTAACGGAAATCTTGAGGTGAAATTTTTTGAAAACAATTTCCTTCTCTTCATGAAAAAGTTTCTTTCTCAAATTAGAAAATGAGTGTAATTGTTCGAATAGCGCTGTGAAATTGACCACTTGAGTTCACTTTCTCCCGGCCGAAAATGCGCCTCCACACTCGATCTTTTTTCAGGTGTTCTGCGACAAACTGGTGAATAAGCTGTTCGCAAATCAATGGTCCAAAAACAATAAATATCTAGTGGCCTGCAGAGACACGGGCCGAAATATCACTCAACGACTGAACGAACTGCGGCTGACATGGTCATGGAATCTGCCAGATGTGTGATCGATCCTCCCGGTGCTTCTCTATCCAACCCCTTCCCGCGTGTGTCTTCTCTCTCGGTGCTCTTTAGGATCTTGCAATTTTATCGCCTTTGTTCTCTCACCTTTTCTGGTGCTTTTCTCCTGTATCATTCGCATAATTCCAGTCAATTTTCATTTATAGACACTGTCACTATGGGTGCCTTTTCTGTTACTTCGCGACACATTTGTACCTCTTTGTTATTACGGGTTAACACGAAAACTGATTAAATCATATGATGATGACTAAAAAACGACTATAAATTAATAACTCCTTGTTCGACCCGTTGTTAATATCCAGCCGGAGCGCTCTCCTCACCCTTTCGGAAATCACTGTTCGCGTAGATTTGTCCATCTGCTGCCCGTTCGGCGGCAGTCACCACGGTCAGATTGCTGACTGCCTTCATCAAATGCCCTCTTCCAATCAACGACTTGACGTATGCTTTCGGGAAGTTCGGCTCGTACCAGGTAAAGTTCGGCTGCAGCTGATTGTGCATTCTTGGAGCATCCACCGCCTGTTTCACGTCCGCTTTGAGCCAGAGAGCATGGAGAGCGACGCCGGCGACCCCAGAAATAATGGTGGATCCGCCGGCGCCGCCCACCGCCATCAGTTCCGTTCCGTTCGTATTGAAGATGACAAGCGGGCTCTGGCTGCTCATCGGACGCTTTCCGGGACGGATGAAGTTGGCGGGCGAGGGCGGAAATCCGAAAAAGTTGGGGTGTCCGGGCGTCGAGAAGTCGTCCATTTCGTTATTCCAGAGAATGCCGGTGGATTCAGAAGACACGAGAGCTCCCAAACTGAAAAAATCGAGTACAAGAGCAAGTACAGTTATCCCTCGCGGCCACTTTAACTCACTAGAGATTGATGGTGGAAGTGACCGAAACGGCATTTCCCTGCGCGTCGATGATCGACACGTGGGTGGTTCCGTGGTCCTGCGGCGGCGCCTCGAACGATCCCCCGTAGTAGTCGTCCGGGTGCGTTCTGTCCGTGATCTTCGACCGCACCCACTCCGCCCACTCTTTCGAAGTTATGTTCTTCGCGATCTCGGTCGCATTCGAAACAAACTTCGGATCGCCCAGCCAGCTCCTCGCCGCGTAACTGAACTTGCTCGCTTCGAGGAAATGATGGTAGAGCGTGGCGATGTCGCCGAACGATTTCATATTGTATTCAAAGCCGTCCATCGCATTCAGAATCGCTTGCGCAACTGCCGATCCGGACGGAGGAGGAGGTCCGCAGACGGCCCTTCCCGCCTTCAGTTTCGTGTAGATCACTTCCGAAGAGCCGTGCACAATCGACCGATAGCTCTTGAGGTCCTCGGCAGTGATGATTCCTCCGTTCGCCGTGAACTCCTCCACCACCTTCTTTGCGATTTCTCCTTCATAGAACTCGTGAATGGGATCAGACGAATTGGCGAGAATTCGGAACGTTTCCAGCAGATTCTGTCTCGTTTTTATCTGCTCTCCCGGCTGGAAAATTTTGTTCGTCTCCGGATTTATGAATCTTTTCAGTGTTGGCTCCCGACGGATCTGCTCTTCGTTCTGATTGAGAGCCTTCGCGAGAGCATGCGACGTCGGGTACCCTGCAAGAAAATAGGCCGATTCTTTCGGATGATGCCCTTTTTACCTTCTGCCAACAGGTCGATTGTCGGCTGCAGGAGCTGGGCCCATGCGACGCCTCCGCTTCCGAATCGCTCGTATTCAGTTCGGAGTCCGTGCAGTTCACCCGGCACGGCCATTGCTTTCCATCCGACTCTGCTCTCGTTCCACTTGTTCCGGTACATTTCTTCGGTCGCCGCCAACGGAGCCACTTCCCTCGCGTCAATCACAGTGCACTCCTTCGTTGTTCTGAATCTTTACGTCTTCTTTCTTTTCAGTTAACGCCCCTTACGCATTGTAGATTGTCATGAAGTGTCCTCCTCCGATTCCTGCTGAATGGGTGTCCATGACACCGATGCAAAACAGCGAAGCGATGGCCGCATCGACCGCATTGCCTCCTCGCAACAGAATGTTCCTCCCGATCTCCGAACATATCTCGTTGTCGGCTGCCACCGCTGCTTTCGAGTACTTTCCGAGCGGGGAAATGGACGGTCCGGGCCAGCGAGGAAGACGACTTCCGTTCTGGAAAAAAGAAAGAGGAAGTGAGAATGAGTTGGGATGGAACTCGCCTGCATTAGCAAATGAAAGTAGAGGGAGGCGAAAGCGACAGTCGAGATGAGCAGCACGAAAACGAGCACGGTGAGCCCGACGGCGGCCACGAGAGTCCGGATCTTCATCGGCTGCTCCGGCTCGATCAACGGCTCCACCTCGTCGAAGGGACCGTACTCCGGCGGCAGATTGTCTTCATCCGAGAATGTGTTATATTGGGCATTGCTACTGAAAGAGTGACCATTCCGTTTCCATTTTATTTTGCACTTTTCGAACCAATCATTTTGTGGACAATGTTACAAGTTTGGTAGAACTAAAAATGTTAGTTTTTATTGATTTCTATAGTCTTAGTTCACTTATTTCTCTTTAGTTTCACATTGAACGACTACTCAGGTAATTTTCGGCAAGGGTGGGGCGCGGTGCAAAACTGCAAAAACCTCTAATGTGCGCAATGAGTCGTAAAGAGGATCGTCTGAAGAAGGGAAGAGCCAAGCGGGAGAGAATCGAAGAAGAAATGACTGAGATTAGACGTGTCTGAAGAAGGGAAACGACTTCGTTATGAACGTGAAGAAGTTGAGAGATTGGCACTTTTAAACACTTTTTTCTCCATTTTTTGTAATTTTTCTCGTTTTTTGCTGCAGCAAATTGCCGAAAATTACCTATAGGTTCAATAGGTTCAAGTGGTATGACGTAACAATTGACATAAGTATAGTTCATCCTAAAAACGGAAGGAACCCCAGAAGGAACTTTACATTTTAAAGTTTTAAAAGTTTATAATCCTTTATTTTTTTAACCAGAGAACATTCCCACTTTTCCCTATTTTCGTTCGAACCGATCGATATTCTCACCTCGAAGGTTGTTGTTCTGGAGTCATTCAAATGTCAATTTAAAGGCACTTTTGGACAGAAATTGGTGAATTTGGAGAGGAAAAGATTGGAAAATGATAAGGAAACTTTGTAATTTCGATGAGATAAGGGAGTGCGATAGAGCGCGCGCGCAATGAAAGAAAGCGATTAGACAGCATTTTCTGCCCGATGAACCCCCGCAATGTTCGCACAGAGCTCAGACAGTGGTTTTCTTTATTCAGACCAAGTTCAGAATAATCATAAAGAAGATAAGTGGAGACTACAGAGAACAGATTTCGAAGGAAGATAATGTTTGAAATTCATTTTCAGACTTAACAACTAACGGAGTGAAAAATAGTGACAATATTAACACAACAAATTCGATCGATAACGTTAACATAGTTGATTACAAGGTGGCATCGGAGAAGAACTGATGATGATGATGATAAATGGGAAAACAAGCGGTTAATGATGAACAAGATTCATTCTTAAGGCGACAGAACAATTGAATTATTGTCCAGTGAGCACCTTCTGAAGAATTCCTTGCAAATGCTCATCGATGCCTTCCTGTTGAGCGAACACTGGGAACGAAGTGTAGATCTGCTTGAGGATCGTGGAGATTCTCTGCTTCGTATGGTTGCCATGCTCATCATCGTTGAAAGCTTCATTGGCGATTGCCAGCAAGCCTGAAAAAAACCGATACACTTCTTTCTCTGATTGACTTTTACTTACAAACAAGGAAGATTTTTGAGAGATTCTGGTTTTCTGGGCCGAAGAGAGCAGAGTCTTGTTTGTCGAAAAGCTCGGCAAGACACGTGTAGATGTAGGGGCTCTCCTCAGTGTCCGCATACGTTGGCAGCCAACTTAAGAACATCTCCACGATCTGTGAAAGTTTAGTTTCCTTTTTCTGAAAGATTCTCCAAGGTTTACCTTTCTATAATGTTCAGCTGGAAGCGGAACATTGACGATGATTTTAGCAAATGCAGAAATGGCGTTTTCCGTGGCAACAGTGCTTTCTTCGGTAGCGCGCGCATCTTCCCTGCAAACGAACAAGTTTTTAATAACGCAGAAACTTGTAATGATCATACCGTTGAATCATAGTGGCCAGTGGCTCCAAACAATTAGCAATTTCCGCTTGATATTCGTTGACTTGATGGTATCTGATAGCCATGACTCCGAATCCATAGCTGGCAGCTTGTCGAACCTCAGGATACTCGTCTCCGAGGAGCCTGTACATTATCGGGATGAGCTGCGGGAAGCGGGAAGGAAGGTGTCCAACACCGAACTCTATGGCATCGTCCAAAAGGCACATTCCCCATTGTCTCTCGAAGTATTGCTTAGACCCTTCAATGAGTTGAAGAGCACAGTCGAACACATTCACCATGGCCTCGAAGATGGTTCCCTTGAACTCTTTCATAAGAGAGTGAGTCAGGTCGGAAATAGCTCCAAGGCATGACGCCTCGAGCTCCATGAAGTAATCAAGCTCCTCCTTGGCCTCAGCATCATCGTCGTCCTCATCCTCGGATGGCCGGTCGGTCATTCTCTTACCGTAGTTCTCCAATTGCTTGTGAAGAACAGAGATGATGAGCGTGACCTCTTCCGCAGCAACACCTTCAGTTCCCATCACTTCGATGCACGATCCAATGGCAGACATGAAAGCAGCGAGAATTTCAACATCATCCTCCTCTTCCATCGAGGTAGTGAGTGCCTTCAAGAATTCGCACCACAAACGACGCTTATCTTCAAGACCTTGCTTCTCAACGCAAACGAGCAAGAACGGCATGATTTCGGCCGAAGCGGTACGAACACCATCGTGAAGTCCGAAATCAAGATTTTTGATAGCGAGCTCATAGACGTCGAGCACGTACGGCATAAAGGCTTCCTTCATTTCCTTGGCGAAAGCGACAAGCATATCGCAGGCCGTAGCCTTCTCCTCAAGTCCACTGGTGCGTATTCCAACGGTCTTCTCTCCTCCAATTCCGTGGTATTCGACTCCAGATTCGGTCTCTTGAATGTCTTCATCTGTAAAAGTACGTTTTTGAATGCACACTTGTTTTTTTACGAACTGTTGAAGATGTTGAAGTCCGGACGGTAGCGAGCAGCTCTCAGGACTGGGTCCATAACAACCGGAAGGAACGGAGCGAAGTCAGCTCCAAGAATCTGAAAAACGAGTTTGCGTAGAAGGCTGATGCCATTAAATTACCGAGCAGAAGCGAGTCCAACTGCTAATCATGTAGCTGTATTGCGGATCGTCGATGGCGAGGTCCTTCATTCCATCTCCAAGAAGATTCAGAATCTCGATGGCGGTGGCGTGGAAGTGCTCCTTTCCGACAGCGTAACCGATAAGCGAGATGCACTCAATTGTCTTTCCTCTCAGCTCCTTGAGCTCTCCAACATTCTGGAGAATGTGGACCAGGTTCGGGATGAGACGAGCGTGATGCTCCTTGAACAGTTCCTCAGCAGCTTCAGCGACCGAAGCGATGGCGGTGACGATGTTTTCGACAACCACTTGGTATCGTTTGTCGGCAAGGCGGTTGAAGACCGCGGAAAGAACATTCTCGAGCTTCTGAAGAATGTACGGAAGGTACTGTCCAATAATGTTCTTTGGGCACTCTTCAGCGAAATTGACGAGAGCGGAAGCAGCATGGGCGCAAACTCGTGGAACATCAGTGCGATCCAGAGATTCGAGAAGAGCGGGAACGACGTTGGCGTGACACTTCTTCTGGAGAGTTGGGGCAAAGTCAGTGGACATCTGTCCAATGGCATTGCAGGCAGCATATTGCACTCTTGGGTGGCTGTCGTTGACGTATTTCGTGATGTGCACCATAATTTGCTCTATATGTGGCTCCATCGATCTTTGGCATCCCTCGCCGACAGCGGAGAAGGCACGGAGAGCAGCGTGCTTCATCTTCCAGTCATCACTGGTGAGAAGTTTCTCGACGAGCGGCAAGAACACCGGCAGCATAACCTTTCCGTTGATGCAGCAAGCAACACGGTCTATGGCAGACTCCGCGATGATCGGAACACTGGAATAACAATAATTGAAAAGTTTTCTGAAGTTAGTGTCTTACTCTTCATAGTCATCTTCCTCCTCGATTTCGGTGAGCCACTCTTGGAGGATATCATCATCCAACTCGGTCATGCAAGAGAGCAGAGTCTCGACTGAAACATTTCGGTTTATTTTCTAAAGGTGAATAATTAACTTACGAATTGGTCCGAGAGCTCCTGGAGCGTACTTCTTGAGTCCTTTTGGGGCACTCTCCATGTACGAGCAAATGACCTCAATGGCGTTTTGACGGCACATCTCGTTCTTATCCTTGTTTCCAGCGAGCTAAAAAAAACAAGGGAGGTAACCGATGATGAGCGCGAAACGTTTACATACCGAAAGAGCAACGTGAAGGACCTCCGTCATGTGAGTGTTGAGGCACTTCGGCAGCGACGAAGCGAGTTCGGCGAACTCTCCGAGTGGTCCGTCAGAATCGTCTTCATCACTGGTCTCGTTGCAGACTTGAAGCACATTCGGAACAAGAGAAGTCATGAGCCTGACGACGTCCTTCTCCTCGTCGTTGTCAACAGCGAAAGCGATGACAGCGCGAACAGCTGTAGACTTGATTTGAAGGTCCGGAGTGGCCATGCACTTCTCCAGTACAACTTTGAGTTGCGGAAGGAAATGATTGAGGTTGTTTCCGAAGATTATTGGGCACCCGCTCAAAATTGTGCTCGTGAGGTTTTTGTAACATGGGGTTTCTTACCGGAGAATGAGAAGAGCAATGTAGTTTGCGGTAAGATCGTCGCTCTTGAGACAGTGGTCCATTAGCTCGAGAACTCCTTTCCACGACATATCTCCGGCGTCATCGATAAGGTTCGAAGCGATCTCGGAAATGAGATCAGCAATCTTCTTCTTGATAGAGATTTCTGATTCGTGAACTATCATCTCGAGAACCTTGGTTAGAATTCTTTGTCTATTCTCTTCGTTCAGCTTCTCCCAGATAGAATCCCAGTCTCTCGACAGAACTCTTCTCAAGAAGACGAGAACAGTAGAACGGACCTAAACATTTAAATTATTCGAATTTGAAAAAATATAAATAGGTATTTACATCGGTGTTATTGGCATGATGGACGTAGGCCTCGAAGAGAGCGGCAACTTTGGTGGCGCCATCGATTTGCTCATAGTGCTCCTCAGCTTTTTTGCGGATTTCGTTGTCTGAGGACTGTAGTTGTGTGATGAGCTCAGTGAACGCGTTGACATCCATGTCGAACAGCCTAGAAAAAACGAATAAAAATATTTTTTTGAGCAGACAACGGTTGCAACGCATTTCGCAATGGGGGGACATACTGCACGGTACTGTGCAAGAGAGCGCGATAATGCTTCAGGTGACAGACACAGAGGCTAGATATCAATTTTTCAAAACTTAGGTTGTGATTTTATTTCAGTCACAGAAAAGGTAGTACAAAAACCGGCGAAAATCGGCAAAAAATAGGCCCAAACCGACTGAATTTTGGGACGAAATTTCACAACAATGTGGTTTGCGATAGAGCGAACTTGCAGCGACTCACGCATTTTACACAGCCGGCGGCGCGAAATTCGAAAAGATCACGTGATCACGCGTGAATCGCAACAGGCCAAACAGTCACGCGCCGTCGAAAAAAAAAGATGAGAAAAAACGGATTTCAACATTGCAAATTCGTCATAAATTTTTGAGGCAAAAGTTTAGAAATCAATCAATGTGAAGCAATTGCGTGAAAAGATGCGAATGAATCACATTCCGAACGAATTTGCAATTGTGGGGGGGAGACGGGCGGATTCGCTCTTGAAAGTCGTCGGCAACGGACGGAGGTTGTTCCCGGCAACCGATTCTCTCCGTCTATTCAAATTTCGGTGGACGAAAAAAGCGACACGGGAGACGACAAGAGACGGAGACAAAAAAATACTTTTTTACGAAAAAGAGGGTCATTTCAGGGGGGACATAGGATTGATCCGAATAGAACTGACGAAGGATCGGAGGCATCTGACGGGCGGTCCGAAAGGGCATATCGAGAACGACGGCGGAATCAGAAAGCATCCGAATGACATTTTTTTTTCTTTGTTGACACGAAAACCCGAGTGTGGATCGTGGTTCAGTGGTATTTTGTGACTTTAGTGGGATTCTAACGAAAACCCAGTGAAGTACTGTGCGAGGATCCCATTGTACGAGAACTGAGTGAAGTTCAAGCCCGAAGGGACTCAAGGATGTTGTCAAGAACAAATGCAACCACAACTTTAATATCTTCTCGTTTATAGTGGTTTCAATAAATTATAGTTGACTTTTCATGTTGGTTCGTGTTGGGTGCAGACCCACAAGTTTAAAACCATAAGCAACTGTGTGGCGTCTCTCTCTCACACATCAAGCAGAATTGTCATCATTTGAGTTGGATAGATTTTCCCTGAGCCATGGTCTCCAGAGCTGACAATGAGTGCAAGTGCGCCCCGCTCAATAGAGCGATACATTGGCGCGAAATTCAAATCTTAACAGCAAAATTGGTGTTTTTTGCCAGATAAGCCACGAAAAACCGATAATTTCTTATTTGTCTCTCGATAGACCGATTGTATAGGCTATTACGAATTTTTTAAGCGCAAGAGCGTTAATTTTGGTCAAGTCGCAAATCACATGTATCCGTTTGAAGGTTTTTGGCTAAAACTGCGTGAATTTCAGTTGCGTTTTGGTAGTTTTCGCGGTTCGAGCGCTCAAAATGCTTGTATTTACGTGATTTACCATTCTCAAAACCAATTCTGTCTGAAAACGGGCAAGAAAGCGCAAAATGAGATGTGCGGTTTTTAGGCGGCTATCGGCGCCCGCGCGACGAAGGCGAAAAAGCAAAGTCCGCGAAAAATGCGCCAAAACGTCATTAATTCTGAGAATTAGTGTGTTTTCATGTCTAACAATCGTTTTTCATCGCCTTTGACCACAAAAATCAGAGAAAACCTGCTCAATTCATGAAAACACCATTTGGCCGAGGCCACGCCCATATTGTCAGCTCTCGAGACCGTGGCGAGCTTACACAGCATTCGGTTGTATTTTTAAGTATCTTAAAAATAAATAGAGTAGAGTTATTTGTGTTTTGCCTGAGAACACAACATTGGCGATCAGATTTCGAACTCTATTTCGCTCGCGATTCTTTTTCTACAGAATAGTAACCACGACAGCTGAAAACGGTGGTGAAATCTTGTGAGCAGAAAGTGCCCGTGACAGTATAAACGGCGGCGACTTTTTCTGTGTATTCTCGTCAGTGCCAGTTAACCTGCAATGGCGGAGAATAGCGACATGATGGAGAAGATGCTGAAGATGATCGAAGTGACGCAACAGCAAATGCAGTTGCAGGCAACTCGGCATCAAGAATCGATTGACAAGTTGATCAAGTCCATGTCATCTGGAAAGATCAATGGCAATCCGGGAACGGTGAGCCAAAGCGAGTCAAACGTGTCGCAATCACAGCTGATAAATGTGATCAGCGGCAGGATTTCACAGTTCCAGTTTGATCTGGAAACGGAGAAGACGTTTTCGAGGTGGTATGAACGGCACGGAACTACGTTCGACCAAGACGGAAAAGATTTGCCGGATGAGGCGAAAGTTTCGTTGCTTGTGAGTAAACTTTCGGACGAGGTGTATGAACAGTTTTCTAAGCGGATCTGTCCGAAGAAACACGCTGAAATGAAGTTTGAGGAGACTGTCGGACTTTTGAGGAAGATGTTTGACGTGAAGAAAAGTATTTTTTCCCACAGATTTGCGTGCATGAACGTGCATGAACGGGACGGTGACTCGACGGTCGAGTACACCAACAAGGTGAACGCGATGTGCGAAGCAGCAAATCTGGACAAGATCGACATCGACGGATGGAAAGTCCTCTTCTGGCTAAAAGGGTTAGATGGGTCGAAAGACAAGGCTATCCGGGCATATTTCATAAAATATGTGGAACAGAAGTGGGGAAAAGAAGAAACTGTCACGATAAACGACCTGTGCGAAGAGTGGCAGACAGCGGACAGACAGAATTGTGTGATTTCTGAGATGGAGAAGAGTAAGCTGGCTGTAAGAGCGGTACACTCCAGAGGAAACGGAAAGGGAAAGCAGAACAGATCGTTCAGGGGGAAAAGAGGAAGCTTGTTGGAATTGTGCTTCGGCAAAAAAAAATTCACCCGATCCCGATTGACATCAAGGGGTTTTTAGGCCGAAATTCCCAAAATTCAGAGTACTTTTCTCAAGTTCGCGAACATTTTTCCATGCAAAAGTGCGTTTTCTCAATTTTTTAAGGTCTGATTGCGATATTTGTTGTTTTCGTATACTTTTAGGCATTCTCGATTTTTTGGAAGCATTTTGAAAATTAAAAAAAATTAGGTTTATCATTGAAGCGCACTTGCAGCGCACGCGCGGGAGTTCAAAAATAATAAATTTTCGGCGAAAATTGCGTTATTCCCCGTGTAAGAATTGAACGCCGTAATTTTTTCGTTTTTGTCACAGGCTATATTGTAGCTGGGAGTTAGACGGTCATTTTGAGCACACACAGAGCCAAATCGGTGCAGCCGTCGTGTTTCCTTGTGCAAAACTGTGTAGCGATGCGAAATAAATTTAAAAGTTTGAGGTTATTTTGAATTGTTTCGCAGATTTATTACGACAGTGACGCTTGAATACTGTTATATAATGGCTAGAGACGCTGTACGGATGAAAAAAATCGCAATTCAATGCAAATAGACCGATTTTAAAAACCATGAAAGAGTAGCGTGAATTTCTGGCTGAAATACATGAAAAGCAGAAGTTTGTCAATAGAAAAGCAGAAGTTTGTCAAAAGTTGTAGAGATGAAAGAGAGCTTTATCAAACGTAAAAATGATTATGTGCGCGATTGTTACGTCTTTTTGCCGTCAGAAATCTAAAGTGTCTCTGAAAGTGAGCTTTGTAGGCAAACTTCCGGCCACAAGGATTGAATTTTAGAATTGTTGAAGTGAGATAACATAGCGAAAAAAGAAAACTAAGAATATTTTCAGTGAGCTTCATTCAGTAATCAAGCAAATTTAGTGTTCCGTTAAAAATTTGTTGCTGGAGATTCCTGGTTTTCAGTTGAATAGTGCTTTTTTCTATTCGCGTGTCCGCCGCAATCCGATAAAATGATGGGGAAAACCTGAAATTATTTATCGGCGAAGAAAATAACGGTTCTTTTTTATTCTAACCGCTACTCCGTGCCGCTCGGCAATTTCCATCAGCTTCGCGCCTTTCCAACTGCAGAAATTGTTGCAACGAGTCCTGAAAATTCAAATTTGAGTTTTTTGCAACAAATATTTAACGAAAAATTGCGTTTCGACATGTTTTAAAAGATAAAAACGAGAAAAAGATTTTAATTGCGAAACCAAAAAATCCAATAGTGCGCCAAGTGAGTGCAAGATGCGCCAGCAGTCTCCTTTGGTCTCATGTCCACGCTGTGACTCAGTGGGTCATGACAAAATTTTCGAGAAAAAATTAATTTTCGAAATGCTTCAAAAAAATCAAGAATGCATAAAAGTATACGAAAACAACAAATATCGCAATCACACCCCTTTGAAAATTGAGAAAAATCTCCACCATTTTTTTTAGCTCTCTACCATTTTTTTTTAGCTCTCCACCATTTTTTAAAATCTCCACCATTTTTTAAAATCTCCACCATTTTTTAAAATCTCCACCATTTTTTAAAATCTCCACCATTTTTAAAAATCTCCACCATTTTTTTTAGCTCTCCACCATTTTTTAATATCTCCACCATTTTTTTAAAATCTCCACCATTTTTTTAGCTCTCCACCATTTTTTTAAAATCTCCACCATTTTTTTAAAATCTCCACCATTTTTTTAAAATCTCCACCATTTTTTTAATATCTCCACCATTTTTTTAAAATCTCCACCATTTTTTTAAAATCTCCACCATTTTTTTAAAATCTCCACCATTTTTTTAAAATCTCCACCATTTTTTTAGCTCTCCACCATTTCTTAAAATCTCCACCATTTTTTTTTAGCTCTCCACCATTTCTTAAAATCTCCACCATTTTTTAAAATCTCCACCATTTTTTAAAATCTCCACCATTTTTTAAAATCTCCACCATTTTTTAAAATCTCCACCATTTTTTAGCTCTCCACCCACCATTTTTTAAAATCTCCATCTCTCTCCTCCTCCTCTTCTGATCACCCGACACAATTTTTTTACGTGGAAAAAGAGATGTCGGCGCGACAAACGTACACAATTGTTTTTACGTGGAAATAGAGATGTTGGCGCGACATGACTGCTCTACTGAATACAACACCTTGACCAAGAGACCAAGTCGTATGCAAGTGATTTAGCGCCCCGACATTGAACCAGAGTGATCTGGCGTTGGCAGGCGCCGCAGAGTTCACTACGACGCCAAGGCCATACATAGGGCATAAGCTCTCGTTGCCACGAGATAGAAATGCCTCCCGACACCGAGAAGCAAAGAACTTGACAAGGCGAGATTCTAACTTAGAGGCGTTCAGTTATAATCTCTCAAATGGTAGCTTCGGACCAGTGGCCATAAATTTAAAGAAATTTTGCGTCACGATTTAGGAGGGGCAATAGACAGGAAAGCGGTTGATCATTTCATTTACGAATATATTAACAACATTCTTCCATGAGTAATCAGGGCGACTGATAAAATGTATCGTAGAAGCAATGAATGCAGGAGGCTCAGTGAAATAATAGTTCAGACAGGAATGAAAATGGGCCCCAAGCCTTAGCTAAGCCTAAGCGATGTTTTCTGTGTTCCAGTCAATTCTCGTCCCAGTAGTCCTCATACGTACGTCATCCATCACTTCCACATAGGCTGGTCGAACAGGCGATTTCCTGAAAAGCTGGCGCCTGTTCGACCAGCCCAGTTTCGTCGCACAATGGGGCAGGTTTTCTTGAATCCCACAAAGTGAAAAGTGAGCGCAATCGAAAGCGGAGACAATTTATTGAACAATAATAAGGCAAAAAGGTATGAATCGGGTGAGAATGAAGCGGGGCTTGAACAACCGTAAACTAATCAGAGATGGAAGAAGAAAAAATGGATCAACTGAGACGGAAGTGGTGAATTAGACCGAGAAAGATGAAAGGGCGGACAAATACGCAGTGGAAGAGGGTTAGGGTTGGATCGAGTTCAGGTAAGTGACAATCTCGGGTGGAACGGCACGAATCACGTCTGGAACACTGCTCGGGCCACGAACGAGAACCGCTTGGGCGAAGTAAGCTGAAAAAGACGAATGAGAACACATAAGAAGACGGGGACGGAACCTTTGTGGTTGGAGATGGTCGGAGCAATCGGTGCTGGTTTCGGAGCGTAACTGAGACGGCAGAACGGGTTGACGAACTCTCCCTCCGCGTTGTACATCGCTGCCTGCTCCTCTTCCGGGGAGAGAACAGCACGGTCACTGGCAGACGCCGCCTCCAGAAGCATCGCTGTTTCGTAGGACAATATTCCGTATTGACCGCTGAAAATGGACGCGATGAGAGATCAGTTTCCTATAAAGACATGCCTGATCTGCTGAGTAACGTCAGCCAACAGATTAGCCATTCCGATGGCGATGATACGTTTTTCTGGAATGGTCGTAGACTGCTTGAGTCCTGGCAGTTCGTTGCAAACGACACGTTCGATGAGCATTCCGAACATTCCGGTTTGGATGTTTTCGCACGATCTGACCAAGTCCTGCGCACTTCTCGAGATCGTGAATCTACAGAGAAACACGACGAATAACTTCATGAACTTGGGCGTTTTCGACGATTGCACTCGTCGGAACATTGTATTCAGTAAGAACGTCATTGCGCTGCCTTCGAAGTGTTCGATCGACGGCAGAATGGCAGCGGCCAGTTGGAATCCGTATTGATCCAGAGTTTTCGAGCCAAGAAGTCGAGAAAGATGTTGCAGGATGAGGTTAGAGTTGGATGAGACAACATTTTGAGCGTTAACGGAGAGAATCACTTCGAGCACCGAAAGAGCAGCCGGTACGTTCGCAGATCGAGCCCAAAGTCGTTCGGAGAGCAAGAACGGCAGGAAAGCGGAGAACTGATCGATTGAGGCGTTGCGAGCAATGCACGAGGAGACCAGAACACCGGTGATTTGCAGAGCGTATGGAATCAAGTCTTCGAGGTCTTCTCTGAAGATCACTTCGATCAAGGGAAGCAGCTGCGCATCAAGGGAAGCTCCGATGGTCTTCGTCTGAAACATTCCGGAGTCGAGTGGGTTACTGTTCAGTTACTAACCTTGGTGACCAGTACACAAATAGTTTCGAACAGGAAATGAGTGTGCACCGAATCGGCTGGATTTTTGGTTGCCGACTCGACCAACTGAGCCAACTTCGTAGCAATCGCATCAGCATGACGGATTGTCTCGTCGTCCAGAATCACGATTGTTCTCAGAATGGCCTTGATGAGATACGGCGAGTTCTGCGCCTTGGGATCTCTATCGAAAGCGGACACCAGATTCTGGAGAATTGATGCGACCGGAAGGTTGTGAGCAGAGAACACCTGGAAAGCAGTCCAATAGTAGAATTGAACAAGATTCTCCTACTCTTCCATTGTCAGCGAGAAGAATTTTTTCGATGGTGTATGCAGCGTACTTGTGCAAAATGCTGGTGTTGGAGGAGAGGAGTGCATCCGACGCTTTCACAGCAGTCATCAGATGTTCTGGAGCAAGCTGATTGCGGAAGGTCACAGAGAACTTCAGAGCGTCAGCCTTCAGAACGGGCAGTTGATTAACGTCAGAGTTCAGATGAGTGGCGACTTGACCGATGAAGAAATCGTTGATATCAACAAGGTTGTTCGTCGTTGTTACTCCACTTTTCGCCGTCTCCGTACGCACTGCGATGGCAGTGACCAGCGAATAGACAATGTCCGTCCGAATATAATCTCCGCTACTTAAAAGACTTTGGATGATCTCGACGAGGACTGGCTCCATCTGAACTTGAAACCGGCGGTACAGTCCACGTGCGAGGTCGATGGCTCCTCGTCTCCGAGTGCCCACATCGGTTCCCTCGATGTCTCTCTTCATGTAATCCAGTGGTTCGTCCTCGAACAGCTCTATATCCTGTTGACGGAGCAGCAAATTTTGCACGCAGACATTCTCGGCCAAGGTTTTGAGAACGCCTTCTCCGATGAAGTGACTTTCGTAATATTGCCGTTGACTAACCATCGAGAGGAACTCGAGTGCAGCACAGACCATCGTATCGTAGCGGGTGTCTGGACCAGTGGTCTCCAAAAGTCTCCAGACGGCCGCGATGATATCGGGAACGAACGGGGCGATTTCTTCTTCGTATCGTTGAGCATAAAGAGTGAAGATCTCACAGATTTCCGTCTTCAATTCATCGAGAACAGTCGGTTCGCCAGATACGGACGTCTCAGTCGGAACATTAACCTGGACGAGGTGCAGGAACGACGGCATCCACTTGTTAAGGTTATCCTGAAATCAGGGTTACAGAGGATAGCATTCCGACAGTTTCAACCTCGAAGTATTCGGGAATATCTTGAGAGCAGAGGGAGTGGTAGACCTTGGCAATCAGGTTCAGAACCTTCAACCATTGGTTAATCTCTTCCGTTGAAAGCTGAGACTGACGCGACCCAACTTCCATCATGTTCCCAAGCAAAAGGGTCAGTGGCTCCTGCGTCTGAAACTATGCTCTTGAATTTTCGGTACATTATTCAGAATTCTGACACTTTGAAGACACTTGAGCAGCTCCTTCCACAACTCCGTCGACTTGGATTGATACCGGAACTTGCGGAAGATCTGGTCCATTGAAGTGAGGGACGCTACCAGGTGGTTAAGGTCCGCACCAGTCAGGAATCTCGATAAGTATGGTACCACCTCTGGCCATTTTTCGGGAAAGTCACGTTGTGCAATAAGATAGAGGGCATAGGAAAGAACCTCCTGCACGTTGGCTTTCGTGTTAAACATGGCCTCCAAAAGCATGTTTCTAAACTGCTCCTCGTCTTCTTGGCTCATTTCAACTTCTGGTGCCGGTCCCTGAAACAATTTGAGTTGTACAGTGAACGGCATCGTACTATCTCACCCAGTTCCTCTTCACAAAGTTCTTCAGGGCGATAGCGGCTGCCATGCGGATTTGGGGAGCAACCTGCGTTTGCTCGTTGACGACGAGTTGCAGGATTTGGATAATGTAGCCGGGATTAGCTTGCAGGTTTCGGAGGGAATCCTCGCCATGCCGACGCACCGCCGCATTCGATTCGAGTGTTTCTTGAAGGGCCACACCAATTTGTTCCATTTCCCTGAAAAACAAAAGAACTTTCAGGAATAAATTTCCTACGTAACGGTTTAACGGGTTGAAAAACAAGATAAAATTGATCAAATCTGCAATATAAGAATTTTTTAAACAATTCGAGCAAAAAAACGGTAAATATTGAACGAAAAGCTACGAATTCTTCGAAATTTTCGCGCAAAATATTGTTTGAATCTTCTAATTCTGCATTTTGCCGCCGCGGTGTTTACGTGCAAAGCATTTGAAACGACGCAATAATCTTTAGTTGCAGGTCTATATTTTACTTCGCCTTTGATACTTAGTATCTATTTTTCTTTGTCAATCAACACTTTTGCAGAATATGGGTATTGCTAAGACGAAAAATGCTCAAAAGCAAAAAAAGATCAATCCGTTCGAGCTGAAATTCAATAAATCGAAGCACGATGTGAGTTTTCAGTTTTTCCAGCTGTTCCGAATCGTTAATTTTTCAGATTCTCGGACGTAAAAAAGGAGCACAAGTAGGAGCTCCAACATCTTCTAGGAAAAGAGCTCACGAGCAGAGAGAGAAGACGTTAGGTGTAGAATACGATAGAAAAAATAAAATCAGTAAAATCGTGGACAAAAGATTGGGAGAAAAAGATGGAAAAACTGAGGAAGAGAAAGGAGCGATGCGATTCACGGAGGAAAGAGTAAAAAATTACAAACGTGCTTCAAAGTTCAATTTAACTGACGATATTGGCGATATTGAAGAAGAAGATAGTGAGTTCAAACGTTAAGTAATTTCAATTGACCAATCGTGCTTCCAGTCCTGACCCACAAAGGAAAAGCGCTGTCGGACATTGAAAAGTACGATAAATCAATGATCTCTGACTCGGATGACGACGAAGATCCAGGAAATTTGGGCTCTCATATGGTGAAAGTGGCTCATTTCGGAGGTGGAGAGAAAACGACGGAGGAGCACGTGAAAGAAAAAATGAGCAGAGAAGACATGATCTCGAATCTGATTGCGAAGACGAAGTTCGCGAGACACGAGAAGCAGCAAGCGAAGGACGAACTAGTAGGAAATTGGGAACTTCTGAAATGAGAGAGACAATTACAGGAACTAATGACCGACTCGTTGGATGCGAAGTACCAGAATCTCATGGCAAAGATGCAGAGTTCGTTTCGTCCAGTCGGCAGGCAATTGGTCGAAAAGGATGATTACGACAAACTCGTGAGTATAACCCCGTGGATCTTGTTTATCTTTATCTGTTTTCAGGCAATCACTCTGAAGACGGAAGCGGATGCTCGAGCTACTCCCGCCGATCGAAAGATGACAGAAGAAGAGATGGCCGCAAAGGAGAAGGAACGCCTCGATTCTCTGGAAGCGGCCCGCATTTCCAAAAACAATGCGGTGCTCAACTCGAGATCTCATATCTCCGCCGACGATGATGTTGACGTGAATGCGGGATCGAAAGCCGATGCGAGAAAACTGAAGCAGAAGAATGCTAGATTCGAAGTGCGTTTCGACGAGGAAGGAGCGATGGTGGAAGAAGGGAAAGTAGAGAAATCGAGCATTAGGAAGGTCGGACACGATTCCGATGAAGACGATGAAGACCTGGAGGATGAGTTTGAGGACGAAGAAGAAGACTTGGATGACCTGATGGAAGACGAGGATGAGTTGGAAGACGATGAGGACGAAGAAGAGGAGGAGGAGAAAGTGAAGACGAAGAAACCGAAAAAGGGCAAGAAAACCGAGGAGATCCTTGATGAAACGGTCCCATTTGTGTTCGAAATGCCAAAAAATTACAAAAAGTTCTGTGCTCTTCACGAACAGTATCCGAAAGATATGGAGAGTGTTCTGGAGAGACTGGTGAAGTGCCATCATCCCAGTCTGAAAGAGGGAAACAAGAAAAGATTGAACAAACTATTTCTGATGTGTCTCCGTTGGTTTGACGATATGGCGAAGGAGAAGCTCACCGAGCAAACCGTTCAGGAAATCGATCTGGCTCAAAGAACAATGCACTCACTCCTCAAGGTTTGTTTCACTTCTCGCAATAAGTATAATCGAGAGTTTTCAGTTCGACATCCAGTATGGTGTTCGGTGCGTGCGCGCTTTGATCCGTCAGTACTGGAAGGGACGTCAAGACAAGGAGAAGACGGCGCCCGCTTCGTTCGGACTCATTTCTGCCGTCCGTCTCGTTTCCGGACTCTTCCCGGTCGCCGACAGCTGGCATCCAGTCGTTGTCCCTGCCTTCTTCCTGGCCACTGAAGCGCTCTGCTCTGCTAAGATTCCAAACCTCGTTTCTCTTGCCAAGCAGATTGTTCTAGCTAACACTCTCGTCGAATACGTTTCTGAATCGAAAAGGTAACTGTTATATACTCTAGCTCTCACTCCACAATTTCGTTGTGCAGATACGTGCCAGAACTCGTTTCATTCGCCAGAAGTGCACTTTTGCTCGCCGTTTCTGAAAAGCCGGAAAAGTTTTCCACAAACGGATTCCCAGTGTCACAGCCATTCTCAGAGATGTTATGCGTTAATGAAAAGGTGAGACCATGTAATTTATCAGAGCATAACGATGATTTTGCAGGTTTCGGATAAATTGGAACCCATTTCACTGCGCTCAATCTTCGGCGGAGCTCCTCAACAAAACGAGGCCTCAGTGAAAGTGACCATACTCAGAGCGCTCATTTCTTTAATCCAACAACTTCGTGTTATGTACTCCAATCAAAAGGAAACCTATAATATCGTCTTTAAACCATTCCTCCGCATTCTGGGAAACGTCAAGAAGGACTACCTTCCTAAGGAAATACGAGAGGAACTGGAGATTCTGACCGCTTCAATGACGGCAGAATGCGATACGAAGAAACGTCTGATCCATCTGTCGCTGGTGAAGACGGAGAAGAGTATGCTAAAGATGTTGGAGCCACGTTTCGAATGGGACTTCGATCCGGAAAGACCACACAAGGGCCCGAAAAACGAAAACAAGAAGATGACGAAGAATCTGAAGAACGAGATGCGCGGAGCCATCAAGGAGCTCCGCAAGGACACCGCTTTCCTGGCCCGCAAGCAGATGACGAATGTGAAGGCGAAAGATCGGGCACGAGTTGCGGCCACGAAGCGAGTGATGGGCGGTCTGATGCAGCAGCAAGGAGAGTGGAACAAGGAGAAGAGGACGAACGAAGTGGAGAAGAAGACGGCGAAGAAGTGATCGAATCGTTTTGTTATTTGTTTTCTCATGCATTGTTTTGTTTTATTTCTTTTTTACTTTGTTGAATTTATCTAAATTGTTTTTGAATGAACCTAGTTCATCCTTATAGTTGAGATCGTACAAAACGACCTATTGTCTATCTCAATTTTTTTTTACATTGTATTTTTGAGCTCAGAAATCTTGAAACACATGTACTATTAATCTTCCAGTTCTTCCGGAATGCCACGTCATCTGAACTCCCAATGTTCACCGATTTCTTCGTCTTCTTCCCCATCGTGCTCATAGAGGTTTTGCCCTAAATTTTTGTAAATGCAACGGAAAGAAAGTGAGTAGACATCTGAAACGAGGCGGCTCAAATAGACGCCAATTTGCAGACGAAGACGGCGAAATCGGAGCCATTCTTCTGAGAGCGACGCAATGATCACTGAAGGATTATCGCAATCTGAGCTCTTATCTCTGTTTGACAACCTCTTACGCATTTGCGAATGAATAAATCCGTCTCATACTTAGAATATTCGATGTTCCCTTCCGAAACGAATGTGTTTATCATGCGGATGCCTACTGTTGCCATGGTCCCCTCCCTCCCCTTTCCGGCTTAATGCACGCGATGCTGCGTGCTCATCCGGCCGCTCTCGTCCGCGTCGATTCGATGCATTCATTCGCCACTTTCCAGAATGACTGACCTCCCAAAGTCTCCGCTTTTCGCCGCAATCGATAAAAATGAAACGGAGAACGCAATGGAATTGCTGAAAACGAAGGATCAGGCGAAGGAGAAGGATGCGACTGGGATGGGCGTGCTCGCTGCCGCCGCTTACAGGTTTTTTAAAATTATCCACCACATCCAAAAAGACAAACAGACAGACGCCTCTTTTGTTTTAAATACAAGACTTTTGAAGCCCAGGCCCACTGCGCATTCTTATTTAATAAAAAGTAACGGAGTCTGTCTATTTCTTTCTTGCTTTCTTTCTCCGTTTGTCCGTCCTTTTTTCATTTCTGAGTTGGGACGGAGAAATCAAGAAATGAAAAGCTGAAATGAGCGTTTGACGCGGCCTATAGGCCCGCGCAGCGGAACCCGGCTCTAAAAGTCTTGTGATGATTATAATTTTGTATAATTTTATTGCTGTTTCCATTTACAGAGGAAATTTGAAAGTGGTCGAGAAGGCGATCGAACTGGGTTCCGATGTGAACGAAAAGACGGAAGACACGCTCTACACGCCGCTTATGTTCGCCGGATTGTCCGGGCAGCAGGACGTGTGTCGCGTTCTGATGGACAACGGCGCCCGCATGTATTCCGTGAACAGCATCGGGAAGACGGCCTCTGAACTGGCGGCGTTCGTCGGACATCACGAATGCGTCGCCGTGATCAATAATCACATTTCAGTGGATTTGATTGAAGAGTTTTTGCGGCCGAAGGTCAACGGAGAGAGAGTCGGAGACGAAGAATACCCGGACGAACTGGCCACTTTCATCCATTCTCTGTGCGGTTCGCACGAAGTTCATCCGGTCAAAATTATCTTCCGATTCGGCAAGTATCCCGATTCGATCAAATATAAAAAGAAGGTGACTCACTCATAATCTACTCTATTTTAATGCTTCCATTCAGATTTTGTACGTGATTGACCGGGTGTTCGAGAGACAGCTCCGATGCAAAGAGAGCAACGAGATCATGTCGCTCAAGCTGTGGCTCATCCTCTTTTTCATGCGCGAGACTGCAAAATACGTGGAAGCGAACAAAGAGAAGTCTCCGGAAGAAGCTTCTCTTCAATACGCACGGCTCATTTCCACGTGGAGTGAGGGGGACGAAGTCCGTCGGCCGTTGGACGTGCTCCTCCGAAATGCGATCGTCGCGTTCCCCTACAAGCATTCTCTGCTCCACGACACTCTTCAGAAGGCGCTTGCGAAGAGCACTGTCGGACAAAGGCCTTCAGCGTACGAGTACATCATTCAGTCCCTTTTCGGCCAGCGCATCGTTGCCGTCTGTCAGTTCTGCTCGGTGTGCGGGCAAGTCGGAGCCAAGAAGCGGTGTCCGCAGTGCAAAGTGAGCACATTCCTTTGGTTTTCTAGTTTCAGACTGTTAATCATACTCTTTTCAGCTCAGTTACTGCACGCAAGAATGCCAGAAATTCGATTGGCCAATCCACAAAAAAGTGTGCTCTTCGCTGAAAGGAAATCAGGAAGTGATGGCGGACACGGTCTCTCTGGAAGACATTCAAACTCAAATCGGCCAAATAGATATCTGATCTCTCTCTCTCTCTCTCTCGCCTTTCTTGCTACTTCCTCTTCAATCCTACTAAAACCGAATAAAGTCAGTGTGCTGCGAAAGGATGATCCCTCTCCCGAAAACCTCGATGCATTCCTCGCTTGTTTTGCCTTTCCCCATTCCGTCTTGGCCATAAACCGCGTTTCCAGGCGACACCCAAGGATTTCATTCGCCCCGGGATTTGTGTGTCTCCGTCGCAATCAAAACAACAATACTCGTGTGCTCCCTCCCTCCTCGGTGACTCGACTCATTTCCAGCTGCTTCTCCACAGAAACATCTGAAAATGAGCATATCATGTGGGTGACGTGAAGCGAGAACGCGTATAAAATATAAAAAGAAGCATGGCTTTCTTTCACTTTTCCATCTTTATTCTCTTCTCATTCTCCGATCGCAAACCGTTCTTGGTTATTGTAGCTTTCGGGTCGAAATGCAAATTCATTTAGGATCGATCCACGTCACAGATTTGACTGATGGCATCGGTTCGAAAACACGATTTTGGGTCCAATTTCCGTGAATTTCGCACTGCATTTGCCTACTAATTGTTTGTTTTCTATGTAGTTCATTGTGTTTCCGCGAAGGCCTCATTTCACGTCATCTTCTATGCTCCAGAAGCCCAATCTGGCGGCCGGACGAATGAGCTCTGCATTTATGCTCCCGGTGCACTTTTTCCGTCTTCCACTTGCTTGCAAAAAGAAAGAAATAAGAGCGCGATAGGCCGACTATTTAATTGGAGCAAGAGCAAGCGGAGAAAGGGATCCTCTCTTTCCCTTTTTTTCTGTTCGTTCCGAGAAAAAGACGCCACGTCACCGTCTCGCAAGAGACCACATCTGTCGTTTATAAATTCATCCGCGGAGGAGCTTCAAAGAGCCATCCTTTGTCTTCCGAGCTCGCCATTTTCCGCCGAGACTTCCACAGTGCCTCCTAATCTCTGATTGCTGCTCTTTCAAGTACTATTCAAGTACTATGTTATAGCTGTCGTGGTGGAAAACAAAAGAGTACGAAAAAGAGAAAAAGTGGTTTTTGTTCGAATGCAAATTCTCCGTTGCCACGTCAAACCTAGACAAGTGGAGAAAGAGATGAGCCGTCTGGACGGGTCTCTTTTTGGCGGAGTGCTCCGCGGCGAACGAACATTGTTTCCGTTTGAGCAGCACGTGCGCAGGTGCTCTTTTCCCTCTTATTCCCCGCTTTTTTCACTTCACCTGTATTCAGTATAGCAGAATTCTGTGGCAGGGTTAAACCGAAAAACAGTCATTCTCGAGAGGGAGAGAGAGAGAGAGAGGGAGAAATGTCTCTGTTTTCGGTGTGTCGAGATCCTCTAATTATACCCGTCAGAATATGACACGAAGAGCCGCCCCCGACTCATTCCTAACACAAAATACGGGACGTTCGTTCGCCCCTTCCGGAGGCTCCTCATCCTCAAATCCGGGCGGTCCCCAGGGAAATGTCTCTTTTTGCAGAATGTCGCCGTGCTGTGATGATGACGTGCTAATAAATTCTGGAAAAGAAGATAGCTAAAAATAGACTATTCTTTGTTTCGGTTTCGATTTCCTCTCCTTTGGTTCAAAGTTTGCCGTCTCCTTCTGCTTCTCCTTCTTCTCATTCTTCTTCTTACGTCAAATCCGTCGCGCGTTTCGCGTCCCTTTCATCCTCCGATGATCCCTCAATCAGTCCTTTTTCAGATGTCTTCCCGAAGAGTTTCGCTGCCTGTCGCCCTCGCGATCCCTCAACAGTTCCCTTCGCGGCTCTCCCCGCCCACGCCGTCTTCTCCGGCCACGAACAGAAGGTACCGTATGTCAATGATTCGAACTGACACGAATCAGAACGAAAGCCCACTTGCAATACTCTCTAATTCAATTGTTCGCAACCACGTCACTAGCTCCAACCCGCTCTTTTTTCTTCCTTCTCTTCTCGTTTTCCGTAACGAGTTGCAGTCAAACAAAATATTGAATTTACGCGAAAACGGGTTATCCGCGGCGTCGCCCAGAACACTTTCCCCCAAACAACAGCCCTTTTTCAGATCGCTCCCGACTTCTCCGATCTGCCGTCGGAGCCTCCCGTCCACGCCGAGAACCGTCTCTCCCCGTCGCCTCACGAACCTGCTGCCAGATGTTGATGAGCACTTTGCGAGCACGAGTTCAAGGTATCCTCCCACTCAAACATCGCCACAACACATATTGGTTTCAGTTCGGAAAACTCGCCTCGTCGTGTGAAAAAGCGCCGTCCGCCGCCGAGGTACAGCTCTTTCCGGTTCGCCTATCGAGTTTCATTCGTTTCTTCTTTTTAGGTACCAATATTCACTGCAGACATCTCCTGCTCTCATGCATTCGAATAACGCCGAAGAAGAGATGGAAGAGAAGCCGGAGGGAAGTCTCCGGAGCTTCGCGATCAAGAACGGCCACGTCATCGATAACGGATACAAACCTATGAATCCGAATCAGCCGATCGGCAACCTCACCTACAGTGATTTCTTTTTCCATTTCCTCTGTATTCACGAAAACAGTTTAGGAGACCGTCGGGCCACGTGTCCAGAAGTGTGGCTGTTTCCGGAAACATCGAATGTTCCCATGAAGCACGTCGTCCTTCGAGTCTACGGATCAAAGAGCAGCGGAAAGAAGACTCTGCTCAACTCGATCGATCAGTTCGCGACGCAACTTGTGACACGGTACAACAACGAGCGTGAGTGGGAAAAACGGGAAAAACGGGAAAGTTGAGAATTTAGCAAACGAAGGCGATGAGAATTCTTCGAAGATGATAAACTTCCTGCTGAACAACGAGCAGATCGAATTGGAAATGCTTTTGGAGGCAACTCTCGAGGTCCCATTTTCCCTTTCTTCTAAATATAATCATTTCTTTCCAGAGCTCTCCGTTCGCCTCTGCTCTCGTCATGTACGCAATCGTTTACAACGTCGACAGTCGTGATTCGTTCCTTTCCGCCACGAGCCTCTTAAGTCGCCTTCTTAATCGGAAAATCGCGCGTGGTGTGAACATAATTCTGGTGGGAAACAAAGTGGATTTGAAAAGGAATACGGTCGTTTCGAAAATGGGTTCGTGCTTTTCGGATCCGCTCATTTTGAGGTCTCGATTTGCAGAAGGGGCGTGTCTCGCCAAAGTGCATAAGTGCCATTTCATAGAAGTGTCCGCCCTGTACTCGATGAATATCGGCGAACTGTGGACGCTCATTCTGAAGCAGCTGCAGACTCCTCCGAACGAAACGGAAGAGGAGCACGGCTGGATGCATCGGATTGTCAACCGTGGCAAACAATTGGCTCATTCTGCCGAGCAGATAGTGCAGAAATTCGTAAACTAAATGTGATAATGAGTCTCCAGAGATTGAAAACAATTTTCATACTTTTTCTAATTTATATTTGCAAAATGGTGAAGAACAGTAACAAATAACAATAGACAACAAAAATCAGAAAGACGATCTCTTACTCTTCCATCTGTTCGTCTACCTCCTTCTCGTCGTCATCCTCTCCATCCGCCAGTTCGGCCTGCATCTTTCTGAAATTGTCACGGGCGTCGTGGGTCATCTTCTTGTACATCTTCTTGGCCTTCTTTTTTGTGATGAACTGAGCAGTAGTACCACGTTTGCCAGTCGGTGCGTCCAGAATTTTCTTGCTGAAAAATGCTTTTCATGTTTGTATTTCATTCAATAATAGCTTTCTTACTTCTCGCGGACCGGCAGTTCGTTCTTTCGAATGATCTTTTTCTCATTCACCTTTGGAACGTTTTTCAGCTCTCCAGCTGCCAGCTTTTTCTATAAATAGCGAATATTTGAATAACCGATTTTAAACTGTTACTCACCAAGGATGATACGGCAAGTCCTCTGACTCTCGGAATGTCTTCTGTCATTTGTACATCTTTTTCTCCGTCCTTTTTGGAGTTCTTCGCAGCCGCCTTCATCTGTTTCGCTTTTCCGACGGAAACGGCCACTTTGTTCCGCACCAAATTCTTCTTCTGATTGCGGAATTTGCCCATTTTTTGAGTCTGAAAAATAATCAAAAATTCGTGTACGAATGACTAGAAATAACAAGAATTAGGCTCGAAACAGTTGTCAAAAACGGCAACGAAAATCGTCCACGAGTATTACACACAACGGCGGCCGAAGTTTTACAAGCGGCCGCCGGGGGCGGTAAGTAGAACTCGCGCAGAATGGAACTGTTACGATTTAGGACTCGCAACGTTAAAATATTACTGCGAGTTCCAAATCGTAATAGTTCTATTCCGTGCGAGTTCTACTTCATTGTAGCGCCCCGCCGGGCCGAACCAAAACGCGGGCACTTGAATTTCATCAAAAGCAATACATTTTGTGAGAGAGTGACGAAATAGCGGATGCTAAAGGAGCGGAAACGAACATTCTCTTTAAATTTCAAATCCTGACGTTTTTATGGACTGATTGGGGCATTTTTGTGACAGTAAATTGTGAGACTATTCAATTAAAGTGTTCAACATAGATATATTGCAATTTAGTGTCCCAAAATACTTAAGAGATGTTCGTTTCTGCTCTTTTGGGATCCGCGATATCTGGTTTTTCCACTATTTTGTCACCCTCTTCATTTTGTTTCTTTTTTTCACAGAAGGTCGCGCTTTCTATTAACAAGTTTTGAGTGCAAAGCAGTAATTCGATTGTAGACGGAAGTGCTTATAACTTGAAGTGAACTCGAAATATACAAGCTTCATAAGCATGAAAAATTATCAATTGAAAAACAGATTGATCATAGTACAAACAGAGAGAATCACACGGGTTGGAAAGTGACTAAACGAGGGCAATATGACGGCTATCGGTTATTCCATATTAAACGAGAATAAATGATAGATTATTACAATTCCCAATCGAAAATAAGGCAAGACACAAGATTTGGTACAGGAAGACGTGGATTCCATCACACAGAGAACGATTGAACGAAAATACCGGTAAAAAGAGACGATAGTGGAGGGGTTCGATGGCAATTATAGTCACAGTGAAAACTCGTGCGGAAGGGCTACTCGTAACTCTATCAACAGTTCCTACAACTAGAGAAGGGCGAACAAAGTGGTGCTTCTAGACGACGTCGGATGGAACGATGCCGTAAATGTCCGAGTACAACTGCGAAGAGTCGTCGTTCGAGGGCAACGGAAGACGTGACGGAAGCGACGAATGGAGGAGCGTCCAGAAAAGATGCCCCCTCCACTCGATTCGTGTGTGCTTCCGAAGTATCTGTCCGAGTTCGTCGTCGAGCAGATTCACATCGACGCCTTCGCCGAGCACTGCTATCACCCGCTTCGCCCGGTTCTTCGCAAACAACTGATGAGATGTCTGGAATAAAAAAGAGTTTATGAGACGAATCCGAAGAGTACGCGGCGGCGACTTACCTTGATCTGAAGAGTTTTCCACTCATTTTCTAAGAAATGCCTGGTCAACACGAGTATCAGACACTGCGCGGAATCCATTTGGGCAATGAGTTCATCGGAGATTGAGTGCACATTCGAGTTGTAGGTGGGTCCGTCCCGATGAAGCAGACATAGTTGATAGTCCTCGTCTTCCAGAGGTCTGCACAGCTGATCGATCACCATCTTTTCGTCCTTCTTTGAATAACTGACAAAGGCGTGATAGCTGAGAAGAGGGATCGGCAACGGAGAGGATCCCGCAGACGTGGAGCAGTTGAGCGAAGAGGCCTTGTACCTCCTCTGGTTGATGGCATCGTGCGACTTGCGAACGAACGACACGGCCAACAGAACGAGAATGCAGAGAAGGATTGCGATGGACACAGTGACGACGACGAAGATGATGCTGTTCTGTGGATCCTGACCGAAGAAACCGGATGAGAAGGGCACACAAATTGACTTGTTGTAGTCGCGAAGGAACTCTGCAAATCATAAATTGAGAGAGGAAAGTCCAAAACGATGTAACCATCGATGGGCATCACAAAGATATCATGATTGACGTTCGGAGGATACGCAGACAAAACAGTCGTGTCATTAGTCAGGAATGCCTTTGTCACGTTCTCCACACATTCCACTTTGACGGCGTCGACAACGAGATGACGATGGACAGACATCCATTCGGCCGCATTGTGCTCGATGATCGGAGCCGCGTACGGGCTGTTCTTCATGTTGAAATGCCTCGCATGAGAGGAACAGTCGCATCGGAGCGGGTTCGCAGACAACGAGATTCCACTCAACGAGGCCACATTCGAAAGGACGGGCGGGATATCTTCGAAAGTGTTGTTGTGCAGAGTCAGGAACTTGAGGTTGGGCAGTTTATCGAAGATTCCACGAGAGAGAGTAGAGAAACGGTTGCCATTCAGGAATAATTGAGCGACTTCCGGGGTCTTGAGGAATTCGTCTCCGGATAAAGAAAGCAGAGAATTGTCCGAGAGATCCAGAGTCTTGAGCGATGGCAAAGTGTGGAATGCCTTCGGCTGTATCGAACGGAGCCCTGTTCCATTTATATGAAGCCGTTGAAGACGGAGCCGTCCAATGAAGGAATGTGTGCGCAGTTGAGGTAGAACGACTCCGGAGAGAATGATCTCGGTGGCAGAGACGGGGACTTCCGAGACGACGAACTCTCGCTTCGGCACGATCGTCTCGTTATGTTCGCAGCGGACGATGTTGATTTGGAACGAGTCGTCCCGGAAACATCGGCAAGAAGACGGACACACCGATTTGCAGTCGCAGTTTCCGTACTGACAACAAATGCATTCCGGTTCGCACACCGATTGGTACGGACAGAGAAGATCTTTCTTCGTGATCCTGTCGAAGGAAATTAGCCGCCCGTCGACTGCATGGGAGCACGTCGCATTCTGTCTGCCCTCGATTTGAATTCGCACCGCCTTCTTCTTGTCCGATTCGCTTCCCGGATTGAGCACCCACGTCATTTGGCACGAGCATTCCAACGGATTGTTGTCTATCGCAATTTTGACCGGATGAATGGCCTCGACGACTCGCATCGATTCCGTCGGCACAACAGTCAGATGATTGTACGAGAGATTCAGTCTCCTCAGCTGTGATTTGTCTGCCAGAGCGGCCTTTCCCAGACGGGACAGTCTGTTGTGGGAGAGGTCGAATGTTTCGAGCGAGTTGGGAATTTGCTCCGCATTCAGCACTGTGATCTTGTTTTTCGAAAGAGTCACCACCTTCAGATTGGCCTTTGGCGCCGCCGTCAGCAGGTTTATATCGTTCTTATCCGCGATCAGATACTCCAGATTTTCCGGCAAAGCGGACCATTTCAGAACTACGATCGCATTCTCGGAGACGTCCAAACGGCGGAGTCCGTCCGCTTCGGAGAGTCCCTCATCGAGAGATTCTAAAACATTCGTCATGAAAAGTCGAGTTGCGAAGTAATAAAAACTCACTGATTTTATTATCCCTCATGATAATTTTGCGGAGTTTCGGGCATCTGGCAAACGCGTCCTTGAACAGAAGAGAGATTTCATTACTAGAAACGTCGAGAGTATGAAGTTCTGAGCTGTCGGAGAATATGTATGGGCCAATCTGGAAAAGAGGAATTTGAGACTGAGAAGAGGAAAGAAACAATGACTAACGCTCAGAAGCTGATTGCTCGACAGATCCACAGTATGCAGCTGCTTGATCTTGTTGAATACGTACTGGTAGAGCTTCGCAATGTTGTTATGGCTCAGATCTACTTTCTTCAACTGCTCCACCTTGCCAATGGCGGCCGGAACTTCAGTGAGTTGATTGTTTGACAAATCGAGAATGTCTGAAATGGATTCCATTTGACAGCTGCAACGCCTGAATCGACTGACCAAGTTTGAGTCCCTCCAAGGAATTCGGTTCAATCGTTTCAAGTGAGTTGTTCGCCAATCTCAAGTTTCCGATTTTTGAATTCACCGGCAACACGTCATCGCCAAACACTCGGAGACGATTCGATGACAGATCAAGCTGCAAATTCGTCATTATTCTTGATGATCTTTCAACGACGGGGACAAGTGCCCTTCAATTTCTGTGACCATGTGGTTGCCTCCCCGGTATAACACGTGTAGTGGTGGAAATATGTTCCTATGCAAATATTAATCAGGGTGTCAAAAGTGTGTATATTAGAATAACACAGCTCCCTCGCAAGAATAGTCTCCCGCACACAAGTGTTTTTCGCAAACATTCCATGAGTTCTGGAGGTCGACTCTAATTGGATTATGAGTGTGCACGTGCGCACTTCCTCAATTACGTCACTCGATGATCGGGTAATTGTTCTGATCTCGGACTCAATTTCAGCAGTCATCATCCTTGCAAATGTATCCTTTCCCCGGGGTCATTCTGTGTCTATTCTCAGCTGCCTAATCCTTCTCATCCCCGCACACAGATCGAAAGAACCCTCTCAAAAATAATTACTGAAAACGAAGAAAAGAGCTCATCGACACAAATTGGCCTCTCGAGAGAGAAACATTGAGGGCAGCAGTAAGCCAATTCCGGACCCTCCAAAAAAAAGCGCACCTGCCAGCCTCTCTCGGAGCGATTCGATCCCCTGGGGAGACGGGATTAGTTCCCGGTCCGTCAGGGGCCGCCCGTCTTGTCCGGCTGTCCGTCACACCTTCGCTCACTGATATGCCCGTGTCGTGCCCGCTCGCATAATAAACCCCCGGGTTCGGATACAATTTGGCACCTTCTGCCACACCAAGATGATATTATTCTCGCAACAATACGGGAGGGCACCTTAAACCCTACAATTATACAACCAACTCTTACTCTCCCTCAACCACTCGCCACTTACTTCACATAATACCCCTCATTGAGATGACACCTGTGGGCGAATAGATGGCACCCTTAAAAGGTCAGCCAAGTACTGTTTGTCTGGTGTCACGCAATCAGAGAAACTGAGAAGATCCCCCCAATGAAAAGAAAGAAAGGGAAGACGCGTGTCCGATCCGGAGGTCGAACAGAAGGCGTAAACGACTCACCGTCTGCAGATTAGTCGCATTCGAGAAGCTGCCGACGAGCAGTTGTTCGATTCTGTTGTGCTCGAGATGGAGGTGCGCCAGCCGTTTCTCGCACTTCTCAAGCCATTCAGACGGTAATGTGTCAAGCTGGTTGAACGAGACGTCCAGCATTTCAAGTTCCGTGGAAGCTGAAGATGAATGGAGGGATTAGAATGGAAAATAGAAGGATGGGCTAACCGAGAATGGAGGAGTTTCCTGATTCAAGAGAGTTGTGGGAAATGTTCAGAGCCACGAGATTTGGAAGAGCCAAGACTGCCTCAGGGACACGTTCCAATCGGTTTCCAGCCAAATTCACATGAACAACAGTCTCGGGAAGAGATTTCAGGTCCGCAATCTGATTACTTTCTGCGTCCAACTGCTGCAGGAACGGTGTTGCCGACGACAACTCCAGCTGAGAAATGGCATTGTGAGCCACAGAGATCTGTCGGATCGCCGGCACTCCTCTCAGAAACTGCCTGCAATTAATCGAATGTTGTTTCCGCTCGGTTACCGCGCTAATGCTTACTCAATGCTGGACAACTGATTGCGCGACACGTCAACGATGAGAAGTTGTTGCGCAACACAGGATTCTTCCCTTCGCAACGTCGGCAACGCGTTCGTAGACAGATTCAGCACCTGCAAGAAGGATCAAATTTAGTTGAGTGGATTTGTTTCGAGAGAGGGAGAAACAAGGACCAAATTTCCTTTGATGATACATCCGAACATTGTCTGTCACCCTCTCAAATAGCCACACACTCTGGTCTGTCGGATATGGCAGTTACACCAGGCGGGTCCCCATTGATGTTTGTGTGTTCTAATTAGTAGTCATGAGAGCAGCTAATGAGCTCATATTTATTAATTCCTCTCCTCATCGGATGAGGCTCATCCTCCTCGTCAGTATCTCTCTTCACAAAAGGATGTGCCCACTCTGATGAACAAGGGCGCGCGCAACTGTTTACAACGCGATCCGTTCAAAATTCGAATGAATTATTGAGCACCGACTCAAGATTGAGCACTTGCCAACTCGACGGAACCAACGATTCTGCGCCATTCACTAATAATAATAATAATAATAATAATGTTCGGCTTTATGGGTCCATCAAGAAGACGAGGGAGAACACGGGGAATAATGTTATGTCTTTCTCTCGACGATGATGGATGTTCGCGTTTGGAGAGCGAAACGTTCGCACTTTACATATGAATGGCTTGTTTTGGTACCGTCCGTCCGTTACCTTGACTGCCCGAACGGATCGGTGTCGCGGAAAGGACCATCCGAGAAACAACAAGCGGAGTGCGGTAGCCACGAAAGGGCTCATTAGCTAAATGACGCGTGATATTCATCGTCTGTGGCATGCCAACAATACACCTCTAATTATTGAAGCAGACCAACGAGAGCTGCCGTCGGTTCCAAAGTCCCCGACTCGCTTGTCATCGTCAGTCACAACAACTTCCGATGATATTCGACACTTCACGACGTTCAAGCCCTTTGTTCTCCAACTCGCCGTTCAATTGCCGCCTTCTGCCAGATGGCTGAACGTCAGTTGAGTAAGCCTTTCGCCCGTACTCCCGCTCTCCATTTAAAGCCCCCGTCTTTGGAACGCGAGCGAAACTAATAAACAACTAATTCCTTGTCGAAATGTATAGTGCAACAAGTCGTTCAGAACAAGACGTTTCGCAAGGATTACCAACCTGCAGATGCGGCAGAGAGCACAGAAGTCGTCGAGGAAGTTCCACGTTGTAAGACTCGGTCAGTGAGAACTTCTCGAGTCGAGCAAGCGGCATAAGCAAGTCTTCAGTTAATTCAAACGACGACTTCGGCGATGACAACTGAAATGAGTCAATGATAAGTATCAATCTCCCTCGAAACGGCCCGTACCTGATTGAGTTCCAACGTGCGCAGAGCTGCCAAATCCTCGAACAACTTGACGGGGAAATGTGTCGTTTCGCATCTCTGAAAGCAATCCATCATGGGAAAGGCTTGTCAAAAAACGTTGCCGCGCCCGCCATTCTTCGACGGTTTCCCGTTTCCTTCCTGCTGTCACACCACAGACTGTGGACAACAACTACGTATTTCGGAGCACTTCATGCATCTGTCCGGTGCTCTCCAAGTATTGAATATTACATGGCTAATCGGCTTAACCTCTTCACGCCCAACACATGTTCTTCCGTGTGTTCCCCTCTGTGCTTCTGTTTTCTATTCCTTTGGAACGGACGGATACTAACCTACTCATCTCAATGCTCGCCTATGACGCAATACTGCCTAATTAGAGACATCGGAGAGCCCTTAGGAATTAGGAGAGGAGGGTGTTGGAACGCATAAAGGGCAACGGACACCTTATTCCTTTCATGCCGGGTCGCTGTTCTACCCGTTACTATACAAATCTCAAAATAATTGGTGTCGTCGTCAACAGTCAAGAAGGCACCGTCTTCGAACGAGAACACTATAAACGCGAAGGCAGATGGATACGGCCATTAGGCGTCCGCGTGGCAGCTGAATATGATAAACTCACCGAGACGCGCAGATGATGTAACGCCGTCAGCGACTTGAAATATCCTTCCGGAAACCAGACGAGACCGTCGCAACTTATGAATAAACTTCTGAGAATAGAACGAAGGATAGGCTGAAATGGGGGGATTTTGTGCTCACCTAATATTAGCAACCTGATTATAAGCCGATGCAATAGGTGTTATCGTGAAATTCGACGAATAATCACATAATACAAGTTTAGAAGTCGGTTGCACAGGATCAGGAGCACATTTGCAACTGAAACAAAACAATCGAATAACGAAAGGAAAATCATTCGAAAACACACAATCTGGGGCAATCTTCTTTTTCGGTTTCGGTTGAGTGTGCTATCCGACAAATTAAGAAAATTAGTAAAACGAAATAAGGTTTCTCCCTCATTTCTTCTGTTCTGTCCTCACCGAGCAGTTATCATGTGCTCTGAAAAAAGGAAAGGAAAATTAAGCGGATGAAACGGAAGGAAGAATAGCGAGTAAAAAGTAATTAGGAAGGCAGGAGAGACGGGGCGAAAACGGGGTGTTAATTGACTATACATTTCGAAAAGGGCCAGAAGTGGAGTAAGGGCGAATGGACTTGCGGAACGAGAGCAACTAGTTATCAGCAGGTGCAAAGAAGTAGTACAAATCTGCCGGAAATTGAACTAGAATGAGAGATGAAGGGAGGCGGAGAAGCGGTAAACATTCAGAGAAAAACGGAAAGGAAAATTGAAGAAGCGATCCAGCGAACGGTACGAAACCGGGTGATGACATGCGGATAGTGGGTGACGGGTACGCGAACAACGAAATGGATCAGGTGGTGGTGGTGCCCGGATGGCAGAGAGACCACCAGCAGAGAGGGCGGGGTTTACGAGAGGAGGGAGACGACACGGACCATCGGATGGCGAGGAGGGGGAGGAGAGCGGCAGAACACATGTACTGACAGGGCCCTGGGAAGAAGAAGACCGATAGGGTCGATTGTTATCAATGCGTGATTAACAAGACAATGCGAATTAGCACGCGCGGCGAAGACTTTTCCGCTTCCGTCCCTCCCGGACGACTACTTGACACGTCGGAAGTAGTTGTTTGATGGCGGACCGACAACGAGGAGACGAGCGATTATCGGAAGTGGTGTCAGATGCAATCCACTCGAATTATCCATCACTTTATGAGAAGCAAGACTCGTCTACTCGGCCACATTATTTTGTTGGCCCGTTTCGACACATTTGTGCGGATGAGGAACGACAAGAGGAAACGGTTTTCGTTGTAAACGGAGGAAGTCCTCGCACCAGTGTATAACAGAGTCAGAGTGAATAGAGAAAGTGTTTCAAAGAAAAATGGCTGGAAAAAATTGGCTCAGTTGTAAAATGTTTCGCAAGTCTAGAGACTGCTTATCAGAAAACCAAATTGGCAGGTACAGAATGATAAAAGGAAATGTGAGCAACAGTGTCAAAGTGACTATGCACATGTATGACTGTACTAGTGAGTGTGTCGAGAAAACAGTTCCTTTGCCAATTAGCCGAGCCCTCTGCTCTATCAGTCTTCCTCTCATGACCCACTTTTACGACTTGTTTGACCACCTTTTTATAGCGGATTGGCCGGTGCATTCGAGCAGATTACCGTTCACTTGCGCAATCCGTCTCGCCTTTTTATAGTCCCTAAGAGCAGACGCGTGCTCTTTTCATAGAATCGAAGGGACCACACACTCCTAATATGTTCGGATGCATAAATTGTATGCAAATTAGAGGATACCAACAAAAAATGAGATGAGCACTACGTACGCTTCATTGAGCACCATCAGGGGGAATATGAAAATAAGATGGGTGGCGGGAAAGAAAGTCACGAACATCTGGCCACAGTTGGGGCCAGCGATTTATTCGTGATTGTATCTAAGGTCGACGTCAACTTTCTCATTCCACATTTCAGATTTATTAGTTTTGTGACATGGCAAGAAGTAAAGAAAATAGAGAAGTGTAAAAGGTTAAAAAGTTGGTGGACCAATAAATGGCAGAAATCAAGTGAAGCGTAGCGGGACTAATGGAATATTCCATGGATGGCGCCAAAAAATGTGGCAACATTGTGACGCTCTTTCGATGAGAAACGAAAGAGCACAACCTCGGGAGGAGCAAACAAAGCTGCAGTAGGCGTTCGAACTGGCGGTGAGAATCAAAGAAGAACGAGGTGAGAGGACACAGTTGTTTTGTGTTGTGTACGCCCGGGTGTTGTATGCATTGTGCACAATGTGTTAATGGATACATATCGCATCCCGTGAAGATTACTGTTCGAGCAAACGACAGCGATCACAGAAGCATATCCAGGGAACACAAGAGAGCGTTTAGATTAAATGAATGGAAATCGGAACACTGAGCTTCTAATTTGATACATTTCTAGAAATCAACAGAACGGATGTAAAACAAACGAGAACCTCTTGCACCGAAGGATAAAGATCTCTTTTTATCTCACGGCAACTTTTGTACAGACTAACAAGAACCGCTAATAGGGAAACAGAAACATGTCCTAATTAATACCATAATAGTTTCTCCGAGGAGAAGAGTATTCTCAAAGATAACAGGAGACTTTTGACAAGAAAATGACCCAAGTGATCTATGGGAAAGCAACCTATTAGTGGAATGAGGAACGTCTTCTTTTCGCGTCTGTATTCAACGGAGGAGTGGTTGCGTATGCACAAGGAATGGGTCAAGTGGTTCGGGGAACTGTCCGGGGTCTTTCTGCTCAAGAAGGTGTGTCTCCCGGCGGCTTATCTTTGTTCCCCAGACACCTTTTCCGCGTGGCGACATCTAATGGAGTCCTCGGAGAGTGCGTGAACAAACGGGCGGTGCAATGAATAAATTGAGAAAGGCACCAGGAAGAGTGTGAGATGAACATTCGGCCACATGTGTCGTCCGGCCCGGAGCAGCCTCTCACTCTTGCTTCTTCTACCCTTCCCGCGGACGGATGGCAAAAAGTTTATGGATAGATAGATAGCGGCCAGCGGACGGACACACGGATGCAATGAATTTTGTTGTGGTGTGCCTGTCAGGTCGAAGAGGTTCGAGAAAGAGAGATAGAGACCTCACAAATTAACATTTCGAATGGACGCGCCACCACAACTGAACAGAATTGTTATGAATTCGAATGGAGCCAATTCGAGATCGAACGCGTAGATAGTAGGATAACTAGCGCCAAGGGGCGAATTCGAAGCATTTCGGGAGCGAGATTTAGATAAGAATCTTTGTAAAATGAGAAAGAATCGAAGAGCGAAATCGCACTGGCAAACACATGTGACAGACGTTTTTGTGTTCACGGGAGAGGAAGCCTGTACATCTTGCTCTCAGCTCGTAATCGCCTAATCCACCTCATCCGCCTACCGTAATCCCGAAAACCGTTCAGCAAACATGGTAACCTGATACACAGCGGTCAGAAGGCCTGATAAGAGCGACTTGTCATCTCTAGTGCTCTTCACAGATTTCGACCAAACAAGCTGACCTGTCCGGACGAAAAAGAAACAGTGGTCGTCTCGGAGACACAAACAGCCGCAGCCAAACCCCTCTCTCTTCCGTTTGCATTCTCAATAAAAGGTTAATTGGGTGGGAGGAAGGCGGCCGATTGGTTCCATATGTCGACGCGGTAATTGCTATCTGTTCGAAAGCTCACAAAAAAGAAGGTGTGGCAGAAGAGGATCAACACGAAAACAATTTGGAGGTGGCAGCAATCTGGGATGCAGACGGGCAAAATGTTTGAATTCAATGGAGCGATGTGATCGGGTGGCACGCATAAAATAAACTATTGGGACGCTTTCGGATTGTTTATTGCCACCAAAAGTTGGCTCGGATCGAAAACATCGGAAACCGAAATGGATTTGGGAAACGTGACGTGACGGGTTGGATATCGAGAAATTACTCCTTCGCGTCCATCAGACATTGCACACAAAAACAAATGTTTCAACAGTCCAGAAAAATCTTTCCGATTCTAAATACACCATTCATTCATTTCACGCTCGTACCTCCAGTTCCGTCTCCTAGTTTCTAACAAAGGAAAGGTCGTTATGCCCTTTCGCTCCCTCAAACTTGTCAAAAAACGAATCAGTTGGCTAATGCGCGTCGAATGGGACACCGTGTGTGGACACAACACATTGAACTTTAATTATTTTTGCAAAACGCCCTATTTGTGACTCACAAAAGGCGCGACAATGACCCGATTGAGGTATACGTACAGTGTACCAAAGAGGCAAAATAAAGGGTTAGAAGGCAAGCGAAGAAACGTGCGGGACGAAGGAAGAGGGCCAAGGGATGTGATAAATAGCAGCTCATTTTCAACCGACGCCGAGGAAACAAAGAGGCGGGAAAGAGACGAAAGGGCGCCAGTGGGCCATAATGCATGTCGGAAAGGCGGCGCCTGGGCACAAGAGGACGTGATCGATGGGTCATTGTCCAGAGGATAAGACTGCTCGGACAACTCGTGGACACCCTTATCATTTCCTTCGCGTGCACTTATCAACCACGAGCCAAATTGGTCTAACCCGTTGATGACTAACATAACAAATGAGAAAGGACAGAAGGGAGAGAATGATGATGAAGGAGAGAAGAATGAAGAAATAAGGAGGAATTACTCACTGACGAGAGGAGTCGCTGATTGATAGCTTCGAAGAGGGGACACAATCATCGGGAGATCTGACGGAACTGGTTACGAACGGACGGCAGAATTTGAAAAAGTGAAAACAGTTTGACAGAATCAAATTTCAAAGCGAACGAGGAATAGTATGAGTAAAGGGATTCCGCGGAGACTCGCGAGCACTCTTGTGCAACTCGACCTTCACCTTTACAACGGTTACATCCGACCGGAGGGCAAGGAAAGGTGGGTTTCGAATTCATCGAGTTTTTGCTCAGCTAAAATGCGGGTCAACATGAAGCACTGGGTACTGGTACACGTGCCAGTAAACAAATGGAACAAATAAAAAGGAGACTTCAATCGATTATGGAGATGCGGACTGATTGCGTATGTCGAACATGTAAAGGGTGCGTACGGAAGGAAGGGAGAAAGAGAGAGAGAGAGAGAGGGGATGCAACTTCTCGGGGTGGCAGTTGAAGTGTGTTCGCAAAGGGCGACAGTTGGCTGGCCGTCGATCCCAATATCAACTGCAGGGGGAGAACAACTGACGGCCGGCTATGAGTCAATCGGAGACGACGGGGGCGCCGCGAACTAATCAGACCTTCTTCTGGAAAGTGACACGATTGCGAGAAGAATGGACATGCACAACGTTCAATTGTACTCGCCCATGTTTGCTTTCCCAATATATATAAGGAACGCAATCGAAGTGAGAGATTAACAACGCCAAGTTGTTTTATGCCCTTCCATTTCGGGGCTTTTCGACCGACGAGACGGACGGCGACTGACACCAACACCCCTCTCTCAATTATGCGATTGCAAACAGGCGGATTCGCACTCAGTCCGACTCATTTCGAACAACTTTTGTTGCCACATTCGGAAGGATTATCTTTGCGGAATACGGTCGAGTTGCGATGAGTGAACGAGTAACAAAGCGGCCCGAGGACGAAATGAGGACGCGAAAGTGCATAATGAAGCCGTGGAAAAGGGAAGAGTGGAAGACCAGTTCATGTGGGAACGAAAGAGGATCCGATTAGGCGGAAGGCTGAAATTGGCGACCGAAGAGACGTCTTCTTCCTCTTCTTCAGTTCGATTGAGTAATTTATACGAGATACTGGCTGTACTCATTTCAAATTCATTAAAAAAGGGAGCAACTGGAAAAGAGACAAAATTTTCAGAATTCAATAAAAGCGGGAGAGAAAGAGAGACGTTTCGCTCGAATTCTTTAGAAAAAGAAAAAAGAACCGAAAACGGTTCTTCTCCTTGCCAGCCACAATTACAGAAAGTATCGCTACACTGTTCTATTCGTGACATATTGTGGATCTAGCACGTTGTTCACAAATAAACGTGAATGGCAGGTTGCCTTTGGAATCGCTCTGGCCAATTACTGAAAAAAGAGCCATAAGGTGTGAGAACGACATTAGGGGATGTACAATTGCGTACGATTCGGGAAAACAACAGCGGTAACTAATAAAAGTAAATAGATCTATTAAAAAGGTGCGACTCGATGTTATTGGCAAGCGATTTAGTGATGGGTTGCGGTACGACGGACAGACCGATAATCGCCTTTGACGGAGAGCGTGCGGACCGGTCCATAAAGAGGAAGACGGCCCGGAAGAGTCGCATGTGAGCTCGGAGGACTGGGGAACTCGGGGAGTCTGGAGCAGAAGCCCACTTACTCTGATGACAACAATTCGGCGCATTAATACTAAACGAGAAGCGGCATGGATTAGAGTGAATGAAGTGTCAGCCATCTGACACCGGCTGTTTTCCAGTGTATTCTGACACAGGAGGTCATGTCGTTAGGCCGCATTTCGAGATGAAGACGACGACCGGTTTGAAGGCAAAGATAAATGATAAACGGACAAGTGTGAAGGAAGACATCGATCACGACTGTCGGCGCACCGGGGGAGGCCACCGAAGAACAATTCCATTTCGCGGATAAATTATGGCTTGGTCGTTAGAGAAACCTAACGATTCGATGAATTAACGGCACCGCCGAATCACAGAAGAAGCGGACGGTTATCGTGCCGAACGATCGAGGCCGAAGGGTAAAAAAGGAGGGCGCGGAAGGCTTTGTTTCAGGAGGAATGAATCTGGCGTGAAGGAGGATCCGACAAAGAAAGCGGATGAAACGAAAGTTGACTGGATTTTATGACTTCAAAGTGGAGAAGGGAGCAAAAAACTGAGAGATGAAAGAAGGATGCGAAGATTAGACAGGTTCGGACCAGGAAGACACTCCGATGATGGGAATCGGAAGGGGAATAACGGCAATGTTGATGAGTCTCATTCACAACGACTTTGATGACGAATATATTCATGAAACATTCGTGGAAGAAGTGCACTCCAGCTGTCAGGGATTGCCCACTATATGAGAAATAGAAATAGGTATTTTCAGTAAAATGTTCTGAGAAGTCACATAGAAAACTTGAGATGTTTCTATGGAAAAAGTATTGTGTTGAAAAAACAGCTCATTTGGAACCCGTTTTGGAGGTGAGAAGGGGACGTCTTTTGCATATAACCTTCAAGGAGCGTATCGTACTGTCTGAGAAGGGCGTCACCATAAATAAATCAACTGGGGAACTGATATTTGAGGGCCAGCAAGCCGAACTAGGATGCGCCCTATCGAAAGCCGTAAATGTGTCATTGGAACGGAAAGCTGAGCATAAAATTATGCGAATTGTCGTCCATCGGTTCCATCGTCGCCGCCACTTTCATATCTTTTGGTGGCATCGCGACGGACTGCTCACGCAATGCTCATCTCATTTGCAGCTCCCGAGAGGCACGGAAGAGACAAAAGAAGAGTGTGGTGACTTGCTGGTGGACGAACGTCATCCGAGGAAATTGAAACTTGTGGAGGGCGGCCTCAAAAACGACGATGTACGCGGGAGGCGTCTCGTTTTCTTCTGGAGTGGTCATGAGGAAGAGTTGAGAAGTGCACGGCCAACACAAATGTGATTTGGCTGATTCAAAGAGAAGACGAACTTGGGCACTTGGGACCGCGTTACGAGTACAAAACCGCGGCAAAAAGTACCCGTTTTTACTCATTTTTATTGGAAAACTTAAGTGGAAGAAGAGAAGAGAAGACAAGCGGTTGATGAAATGATGAAAAAGTAGAAGTGAATAACGAGAAAGAGGCTGAAATGTGGAGATAATTTATGGTTTTAACTCGTGCAGTGACCTTTTATGCGAAAGTGCTAATTTGAAATAAATGGAGGGGTTTGAAAATTCCTCGAGGACAAACTTTATCGGAGACTGCTCACACGGTGAAATCAGAAGAAGAAGAGAGAAAGAAGCAAGGGAGTGTCCGGATAAACAGTTATGAATGGGAAGCGACTACTTCCCTTCTCTTTCTCTGTCTGTAATGATGCCTCCGCGGTGTGTTTCTGCTAATTACAATGGACAAAAGAACGGCAAACTGACGGGAGTCAAGGCTGTGCCCCATAAACACTTTCAATTATTTCGATCGAGATTTGATGTTTCTGTAGCTAGTACACAAAACAAAAACGCTTTGAATACAATACAGTACACGCATTCTAAGGAAAAAAGAAAGGAAGAGGAGCGCGCGTGGACGGAAGAGATAACTAAGTCACTGTAGTGAATGGAGGACAAAAGTGAGAAGGTAACTAACTTTTCGGGGCAAAAAACTAACAACAAAGCGACGGAAGAAGTGAGAGTTACTCGTGAATATTCGGGTGAACGAAGTCGACGTGTTTTCGAACGCAGCTTGGAGGGAAGACGAGCCGACGAGTGGAGATTTTGGCGCATAGCAAAAGAATCCTCTTGAGAAATTTAAGGCATATGTTGTGATGGACGGGAGGCGCTATCGCCGAGCGGAGGAGTATTTCAACATGCCGGGATTAACTGGCAACTATTTCCAGATGGTTTCAATATTCTTATCAGGGCACAACGGATGATTGATGGCTGGGATCAACGGCAGATTAGTAGCTGGGAACGCGCTCGCTAATAAACACAATCGTTTACTCAATTGCTTTTGTTTTCGGAGTTTAAATAAAGAAAAGAAAAAGATAAAAGAAGTTTTGAAACGACTAACGACAAAAATTTACGTTCGAACAAGTTCGCGCTCAAATTTCTGAAAACAAAAAAGGGTGATGCGCCTTTAAAAAAGCACCGTACACGTACGTGTTGAAGAAAGTTGAACGTAAAGTTGAACGAATGAAACATATTTTAAGAAAAAGTGCACTTTTGGTGCAAATGAATGTGTTACATCATGACCTGATTGGATATTCCATTCGGAAACATGTGTAGAAAGCAGACGGGAAATGAAATCAAAATGCAGCTCCGAAACGGCGAACAATGGGGCTCGCCTCCGTTTGCTCATTACTTGGATTGGCTCCGTGCCAAGCAATTCGTCCTTCTTTCCGTAATTAGATGCGCCACCATCGTGTGTGCTCATATCGAAATGAAGGAAAATTGATGAAAAGTTTTCAGTATTATACACTTTTTCAAATATAATATGAGTAAAGCAAAGAAGGAAGGGCCTCCCATGAGCAGTGTAAATGAGATTGAGCAACTACTTCCCGTGTGGTGACGGCTCGTTTGCTCCGTTGCACTTCTTATTTGATAAATGCAACGGCAAAACAAAAAGTTGGGCTCTTTTTGGCGTCTGACAAGTACATTTGGAGACTTTTATTCAGAAAGAGACACAAATAGGCACAGTTTACTTATTGTTGGCAATTGCTAAATCGAACGGATTCTCGAAGGAGTCGGCAGTCGGAAGAACTCGAACTCTCGCCTTTTGATCACGGAAAGTGACACACTGTTCGATTAATTCCACGAGGTTTCTGTCGGCCAGATTACGCATTCGTTTATCCAAACTTCTGAAAATCCATGCCGGTTTTCTGGAAAGTCTCTCCGTTCTCACTTGAACTCTTCCTGCTCCAAAAGCCCCTCGACATCAACGAGTTCATGAGTTCTGTTCGCCAATTCGGTAAGAGTCATTGACTTCATCACCGGCAGATTGAAGACGATCGAATTGAAGAGAAGATCCAGAAGGAGACACGTGTTGATGTCCTTTTTCTGTAATTACTTTCCTGACGGTTCTTCTTCGGCATCTAATTCTCACCGTGTTCAGTTCACTGCACAGATATCTCTCGCATGCTCTTTTCAGAACTGGCAAGTCGTTTAGTTCGGCGTCAATGAGAAAGTCGACAAAGTCTTCGACGTATTCCATTTGTGGAAGAACCACTTTGTTGAAGTACAAGTTGGCCAACATCTAAAAGGGTTCCAAGTAGTTAGACAACGTCATTCATCAGTTCTCACATCGTGTACGTGTTCCTTATCGCTTTTATCGCACTCGAAGTGCGGCTCCTCGTCGTCTTCGTCGTCCGATCCTTCCTCTTCCTCTTCCGCTTCCGAATCTTCCGTCCGGCTGTCGTACATGAACGAGAGCCTTCTCTGCTCACAGGACTCACAGCAACTCACCAGAATCTGTAATTCCCATTCATTTCAATTCCATCCCTACGCTCCCTACCCTCTTGAACATGTGATCGTCGAGTACGGACTCGTGCTGATTCTCGCGGAACTGTGAGATAAGTGAGGCCCTCCGCGAGCTCGAGTCCTCTTCTTTCACTTTCAGTTCCCTTCTCTCCGCGATTTTCTCTCTTTCCTCGTCAAGAATCATCTGTACTTTCTTCTCGTAATCCGTCTTTTCCTTGTCGCTCAGCACTCTTCTCTCCACCCGTCCGTTCCTTTTTCTAGATCTTCTCTTCCACACTTTACTGTTCACTCTCGCATTGTAATTGGCAGTTAAAAAGGAGACTCGGGGCGTCGGAGAAACCGCATCCAGGTAGGTGAACGGCTCGAAAAGACGGGATTCCATGTTAATGATTACCGAAATCTTGATGATGTTTTCCACGTTCTCTTTCAGATATTTCGACACGCACTCCCGGTCCGCGTCGGTGATTTCGCATCCCACTCCCTTTTGCACTTTGATAGTCTTTGCCTCTTTCTGTCCGGAAGGGATGCTCCCGATCGTGGCCGTCGACGTCTTCTCGAGTGCTCCCACTTCGGCCATCACATTCACTTCGTTCACGGGCCCGTCCACGAAATACAGATCAACTGCCACGTAGTCCACGTCTTCATCGTCGTCATTCTAAAAACCAGACGGCTTAGTGTACAAACAAATTAGTTAAATAAAGAGAAAAAGATGAAAATGAGTTGTTTACCATTTCGGAAGTGTCGTGTATTCTGATGTTCCACTGAAAAGAGATGAGCTGGTGAACGGTTGCAAACTTGGGGGAAATCGAAAGAATCGTGGCGTCTCCGTCGGCGGTTTTCCGTGTTTTCAACTGAATCACCACGATAGAGACACGAGCGAACATCGTACTCACTTTGGTCGTCCACGTGTAACAGAAGGAAATGCTGGTGGCCGTCGAGGAGGGAGATCCGCAGATCGAAGGCGACGACGGCGTCGACGAAACACTCATCGGCGCCTGCTGCAAGCGGGAATTGAGCGACGACATGCGGGTCGCGAGCCCCGAAATTGAAATGCAAAGCGGGGGGAATTAAGGAGTGAGAGACTGCCCGACACGGCCATAATTTATGTTAACTATCCGTCAATTCTGACCCTGTGTCACCGACAAACAGCCTCACAAAAAGAGTCTGGAAGGGAAATCGTGCGACTGTTTATCCACTCGTTCATGGCTTTTCGAGTCGATTCCCCGGGGGATTCGGTGAGAGCACGCAGGGAAAGAGTTTATTCAAATGAGATGAAAAAAAAACGAAGAAAAAGAAGGGAAGCGGTGGATGGGCAGCGGAAATCAAAAAACAGGACGAGGAGGAAAAACAAAGAGATTCAGGTACGGTAGTTGATCGGATTGGTAGAGAAAGAGAGAAAGAGAGAAGAAGAGATGTTCGTGTCCTGGGGAACATGTATGCCAGGAACAGAAAACAGAATATTCTGCAACAATGGACCTATGCAAACAATAAATTCTTTGTTGAAAAGGCCGGCAACAATCTCTCTGCCAATCATCGCTCTCCACTTGAATTCAGTGCTGAATGAAGTACACATGTATTCAACACAAAATTTGTCGGAGTGCACAATGAACTGTGATTGCGAGAGGTATGTGTCTGGCAGTTTCCGGGAGGAATCAGGTAAAGAGAAAAATGGATGGAAAACAGAGCAATGAATGTTGTTACGAGTCAGGCGGCAAATAACAAATTCATGCATTCATTCATCGTCGGAATCCGTCGCTCCCCTCCTTCAATTATTCGAATTGCCTCCGTCGGATGTCTGCGTCTCTCCGTCGCGTGCGTTCTGTCTCCATGACAACCTCATCTCATCCTGCTTCTTCTCCCTTCCCTTCTCACGCAATCATCCCTTTTCAGATGGAAGACGTCACTCTATTCCAGTTTACATGGAGAAAGCCAATTAAGAATCGAGAGAAGATTGCGTACGCTTCGACGGAGACGCAGACAACGGAGACGAGTCGGAAAGACGCGGAGAGCACGGCCAATTTCCAGCAGAGTAAAGAAGTGCAGACGGATGCGGTGGAGACGGAGATGGCTGAGAAAAAGGATGTTCGTATAAGTAAAGAGGTAGGGAAATAGGTAGGGGAGCGGAGAATTACTTGTGTGCTACAGGTACTGGATCTTCTCTACGAATTCGTCAGAGATGACTCAAAAGTGAACTACGATAGACTTCTGGAGTTCCACAAGTTCGATAAGGTCGCGTTGGAAACAGTGCAGAAGTACCACGTGGAAGTGAGAATCCATTCCGAAAGGGAATCTTCATACTTTCTTAATTTTCAGACAAGAAACGAGAATATCATTTCGATGCTCTCGAACTCTTCCAGAAAGACACTGGTCCTGTTCGGAGGCTCCAGCCACGAGACGTTCTGTTCCCATCAAGCGAGGGCCCTCCTCTGCTCCTCCTCCACAGTAATCCATCTTCCGTCCCTCTCTCTCTCTCTTCCGATCCCTTCCCTTCCAGAGCTTCTCCCTGCCTCTTCCCGTCTGTGCCATCTCCGCCGTCTTCTACTCTTCCACTCAATTCATCGTCGGAGATATCTCCGGAACAATCTCGATGTACACAAAGGACCAAAAACTCTTCGACGCAAAGGTTTCTTTCAAAAAAAAAACGGAGTGAACAGGGAAAGAAGTGCTTTCAGATATCCGACGGCGCCGTCACATGCCTCGAACTCTCTCGTCACGGCCTTTTATCAGGATCCGACGACGGGAATGTGGCTCTTTGGCAGGTCGGAAGTTCGGGTCTCGAGCGGATCGGCGGCTTCCGACTGACCGTCTCCGATCTTTCCCGCAAAATCCGTCGCTCTTCCACTTCGAACAAACCAGTGGCCATTGTCAGCATGCAAGTGTAAGGGGAACGGAAAGAAAGAAAGAGAGAGGGAACGATGCTATTTCAGAAGCGGCGACGAGTGCTGTGTGGCGACAGAGACGGGCGGTCTGTACGTGGCCTCGCTTCCGACGCTCGATTTCCGCCCGCTCGCCCAGTCGGCCACCTCCGTCGCCCGCATTCTCTTCGATTCTCCGTTCGTCGCCGTCGTCTACCACACTTCGAATGCGGCCGTTTTCAATTCGGAAGGCCTCGTCGACCAGATCCCATTCGTGGCCAACCTTGCCGTCAGGTTCGTCTCTGTTCCCGTTCCCGAATCGTTTCTTCTCCAGATGCGGACATTACTTTGTTTTCTCCGATCATCACCGCCTTGTCATTTGGTCCTGCAACACGCGGTCCCTTGTGGTCGACGAGACGATGGAGTGCCAGGCAATCTGCTCCATTTCCGACGACACCTTGCAAGTTCTCGAAATGGCCAACAATTTAGTCTCTAGATTTATAAATGACAAATTATAAATATTTTTTATTCAAAAAATATTGGTATAGTGTTGGAAATACAGTTGAAATAGCGGCTAAATGTGGGTGGGAATAGTTTTGAAGCGAAAACCGAATGAATGATACACTCTCGGTAAGTGTGACAGTGGTAAGTGGAGAGAGCGAAAGAAAGAGTGTGAGAGAGAGAGAGAGAGAGATAGGCGTCGGGAAAAGATGAGGAGCTATGGGAATCACAGAAGAAGCTCGAAATATGTCCAATGGAACTTGAAGAATCGTTAGCAACGAGATGAAGCCGGGATAAATATGGAAATGGACCCACGAGGAGAGACAACGCGGAACGAAGCGGAAAGTTAGCGGATATGGAGAAAGCGGCGAGAACGGCTACGGCAGAAGAAAAAGATTAAGACTAAAAGATTAAGGGAAAATAACAAACAAAGGAAAGATGGAAGACGTGTGCTAGGATGAAAGAAAGCTCGTTGGCGGATAGAAAACACACACAAAGCAACAAAAAAATAGAAGAGGAGAGAAAACGAGAGGTTCTAGTAAATAAAGGTGAGTAAGAAGGATGACTGAGAAATAATAAAGATAAAACGAATCAAGAGTCAGAGGCGTCGGTCACCTCGTCGTCGACATAGTAGTGGACCACTCCGTTCTCGTCCTCGACTGCTCGCATACTGAAATGAACGCGTGAGTAATGTCTTTCATTCCGAGCACTTGCCTTGTGAGCGCTTTCGATCCATCTTTGGAGACGACATTGAGCACTTCGACGATATTTTCTTTTTCAGCCGGCCCGTCGACTCCGAACGACGGAAGGGTGGAGCTCTTGCACGGCGGCCCCGAGTTCCCCATGAACTGGTCGCACGTGGCTGTGAGCACACTCATTTTTTGCCACGCGAAGCACTGATCACACATGATGTTTGTTACCTGAGACGCCGGTTTGAACTCCTGAACAAATATAATTAGTTGATCACAAGAGGCATTCAAATGAACAAACCGAGTCACACCCGATACAGGTGAGCATCAGAGAGGAGGCGCTGAATGAACGGCTGATTCTTTTCCGGCAATCGGAAGTCGTCCTCTGATTCTGCTGGAATCTCTGCTTCGCACTTTTCATGTACTCGTTGATTATCTTGTCCATGTATTGATGGTGCGTTGGAAGCAGTTCCGACGCGAGCACGCACGTCGAATTCATTCGAGCGATGCAGTCGTCCGTCCCGATCAACTTCTCTTTGGCCTTACTGTTTGACGATATTCGAAGTGTGCGGAGCACATGCGTCCGGATCTCATTGAGCATTCGCCACTTCTCGTGTCCACGCCCACTTCCGATTCCTGACGAAGCCAGTGTCATTCCCTTTGCACTATTTGGAGGTTGCTGCTCGTCTCCAGAATGCACACTCGGGTCCCTGTTTTCTCGAGATTCCGTCAGCTGCGCGTGGGCACTTCGAACTCTCCGTGTGCTTCTGATGGACCCTCTGCGGACGTCGAGACGGATGATATCCATGTACTGACTGATGAGAGCGAGCTTGTCCGTCTGCGACATTTCCATCGCAGACATCGCCAATTCATTATCGTTTTCCGCTTTGGACCAATCAAAATTCTCTCCTGGGTCGACTGCAAAATGAACGGGCAGCAGGTTCCGATTCACATCGATTATCGGTATGATCTCTGAAAGCTCCCAAAATGAAAGCAAACGATTGTTCAAAGACAACTACTCACGCTTGTTGTTAGTCTCTGTTCTCATGAGCACAAGCGGAGAAAAATGGGCCGAGTCGTAGCAGAGAACGAGCGGCGACCGATGACATTGTGAGGGCGGGCATTCGAGAGGCAAGTAGACACCTCCGAACGACACGGGCGAGAGCTCCTCGCCTTTTGCATTACGAAGTATCTGCACAAAATTAATTTATCAAGTGAAAAAATTATCTTGATTTCAAAAATGCAGCATAACGACAAACTTACGGTATCCGATACAACGACAATCGGTCTTTTCAGAACATGAGCCAATGCAAAAACGTGGATTTGCTCGAGACTTTCGTATATTTGATCTGTTGAATTGGACCCATTGTCCTCCTGTTTCCGAGGTAACGGAGAGGAAAGTCCGAGGACGACATCCCATTCGAGTTGCCATTCCACGTCTGACAGCGTTAACGCGAGACCGTTGCTCTTGAAGTGACAAATCGATGCTATTCTACAATGGGACTGATGCTTACTTGATTGTAATGATGTTCGACCCACTTCCATCTCCGACGAATCGCCTCTTTCCTCACACCGTTTGTCAGCAGTTCGTACAATGTTTCGCGCAGAGACAGTTGTCGGTCATGAACACCCCACATACCTGAAGATGTGAAAAATTGGAGAGGGGGAGGGAAAGAAAAACTTACCAAGAGACGCAGCATGGAGTAGACAGTTACCGTCTCCAGTCGTTGAAAGGGGATACAACTTCTGGCCGAACTGATGCCACCAGTTGAGATGCCCTACACAGTTGTTTTTTGATGTTTGGAACAACAAAGTAACAACTCACTGGACGCTTCTAGCCGTTTCTGTGTCTGCGTCTCAATGAGATCCTTCTCCAAGAAGGAGCGGAACTCGTTCGGAAATCCCCCAAAGTCCGGCAGATAGAAGGCTAATCCGTGCACCCGAAGCCGACTTGACAAACGTTCCAGATCGGTCTCTTCTGAAGTACGAAGACTCACTGCCTCATCAGAATGCTTCCTGAGCATACCTCGAGAAGTCCCCGGCACCAAAGCCTTGTCTTCCTGCTTTGAAACGCGTCGCGAAGAGATCACAATGTCCCAATCGTTTTCTGAAGATGATTTTTAATGAACTTTTTCGGCGTTACCGGGACCACTATCTTACGTTTTGTTTTATTTCGCAAAGTGTGAAAACACTCACCCTTGAGCAATTTGACGGCGTCCTCGTCGGAGATGTTCACCATCGTGCACAGCTCCTTCACCTTTAGCTTCTGGTTTTCGGTTAGTCCTTCAGGGTACATTGCTGCTGATTAGTGGGCTTGGAAGACGGACTAACGCCGATTGACCATCTAGTAGGGACTATCCTGAAAAAGACGCCGATGGACAACAAACGGTGAGTCAGAGAAAAATAATAACATAGAAAAACTAGTTGATGACATGGGGAAAGGGGTAGGCGGAGAGAAAAGAGACGGAAAGATAGGAGAGCTTTCAGAGTTGACAGCAATGAATTGGTTGTATATTGAAAATTGGGGGCGGCCGACCGAAATATGATAGTATCTGATGGAAGAGTGGGGCGCCGCTGAAGAAAACCGGTTGGCGGGATGAGTCGATACCAGTGGAAACCCCCGAGCTTCGCGAATGTGTTATTTTTACTATATGTGCAAATAATGGGAACAATTTTCGGTGAGCTGTGACTTCTGTGGCGACGGGCGCGCATGCGATGAATGATGAAACACAGACGACGGGAGTGTGTTGGCATTGATCCAAGAAGCGAGAGAGAGCCAAGTGCGGAGAGGGCGCAGACGGACAAGCGCGGTCGCATTCGTTTCGCAACCCGAAACACAACAAGCAGGCAGAGAAAGCGGCCACGCCGGAGGATGTTGTGTTGGTGGAAAAGGGGGAGAGATACGAGTGCCATCAGCAGTAGCGGGAGAAGCGAGTAGCCGCCGAAGAACACAGTGTCCGGAAGGAGACCCCGCCTACCTGCATTCACAGACGCCACGCCATTCACACTCTTATTCGGGAGCGAGTAGAGCGGGGAGGAAGATATCCATCAGATGGAGAAGGCGATGGATTGAGAGTGGAATGCGGGATAATGGATTATAGAAGACAGAGAAGCTTCTCGAGAAGGAAAACGTAGAAAACGACTCAAGAGCAGCGATTCTCGGCCAGAAGGGAATAGAAGGAAAAAGGCTAGAGGGAAATAAAATACTGCGAACACTCTATTAAAACGGTATGCACTTCTGTTCTCCAATGTAAATAAAACCAAATTTTCGAAGGTTCTAAAAAAGGTGCCCTTCTAATACAGTATTTACGGTATTAGGAGTCGAACGGCCACGAAAACAAAAAAAAAATGCGTTCTTCTGATAAAAGTTGCAAATGCGCTCGATCACAATTGTCAAAAACCTAGCGTGAAAACTCGACCGCGGGCCCGTTTTGAAATAGAACACCGGGTCCGCTATGATTTGAGCGCACGAGTTGTTGATGTGATCATTTCCATAACTCAAGAAGAGAAATACATTGACTATTTGGCCCATTCCTGGAGCCTTCTAATCAATTAATGTTCGCATATCATCCACATAAATTCATGTCGCCCACCTCTCGTCTCGGTTCTCTCTTTCGCCATTATTATCACCATCTTCTCTCTCTTTCGATCTCCCCCGTCCACACACGTCCCCCGCTGCTCTCCTTGTCTCGCTTCCTTCTCACTCTCCATCTCTCTCTCTCTCTCCCTCTCCCTCTCTCTGTTTCACTCTCGTCCGTCCTACGTCGGCGGTCATTTATCCATCTTTTCCTCGCTCTTATTTTTGACCCTATATCGAACTTTTTTTCCATATTTTTACAATACTTGATTGTTCAATTGCAGAATGGGAAACTCGAATAGTAGGTCCAATGATTTGATGATCGATATTTTAGTCAGAAGGAACCGAGCTCTCGTTCGTAATGTCGAAAAAGCCTTTCGTCTCGTCGACCGTGCTCATTTTCTGCCGTCGAATCAGCGGAACAACGCATACACTCTCCTTCCGCTCCGCTTGCAAACCAACGAGGACGGCCCTCTCTGGCCGGGCCCTCTTCATATTTCGAGCACTGACATCTACATCGCCGTGGCTCGAGAACTGGATTTCCAGAAGGGAAACTCCTTTCTGAACATCGGATCGGGCTCCGGCTACTTCAGCACTGTTGCTGGCTTTCTTATTGGTCAGTTTATTTCTTTTGAATTCTGTCATTAACGAATTCCGAATTCTCAGGTGATACCGGGATCAACCATGGCATCGACGTGTACCAGAACCTTGTCGATTATGCGGACGAACGAGTCAAACAGTTCATCCTGGAGCCGGCATCTAGCTCCACCGGATGGGTCCGTCCCGAGTTTCGTACCTGCGACGCACACAACGAAGCATTTCTGGAGAAGCATGCGGAGACGTACGACCGGATCTACGTCGGTTTCATAATAAGAAAAGAACGGATACTGTCGAGAATTCTGAGAATGCTCAAAGTAGGAGGAGTGCTCGTTGCTCCAAACGAAAGAAACGTCAGTTCGACTCTTTTTCTATCCTCCGCTCATCCAGAAAATGTTCCTTCAGCTATGCCGTTACATTCGCATGGATGCCGATCACTGCCACCGTACAGTCCTCTCCCGGATGAGCTTCGCCCGTGCCATCAAATGGAGTCCCAATGTCCCTCTGCCTCCCGCTCCCACTTTTGACACGTACCGTTTCCCTCAGTTTCCCGGGCACATTGTTCCCGTTTTAGAATGCCTTCGTTGATTCAATTGGCTCGTCAAGCCGTTCGTCGTTCAGTCCGTCTCACATCGTTCACTCCGAACGTCATGAAGAGAATATCACGCACGATTTTGGTCGGCAAGAATGGACAGAACAGACGACCCGATATCATGCTACCACATTCACCACGTCATCAGGCTTTAGAGCAATTTCTTGAGCACTACGCCGCAGAGTCCGATGACTCCCACCACCACCATCATCACATAGAAAATTTAATACGCGTGGAACAGGTGGATGAAGGGATTCCGACTGAATCCTCCTCTACTTCCGACGACGACTCCCAAAATCTTTCGCTTTCCGACGATTCCATCAGTTCTTTCGAAGGGATCAACTGGAGAGAATTAGGAACAATTCGAACCGAGTACGAGAGAATTCTCACGGAAAGAGGCGTTAGAGTGCCAGAGAGAGGATCGGTAAGTTACGAAGAAATGGAGAGAGTGGTGCAGGATGCGAGAAGGAATCCGCCGGAGGAGGAGGACGAAGAGCCCGACCCACTCCACATGAAGCTGTTCACGGAGCAGGGAACGGTCAGTTGCACTCAGAGTCTGAGAATGGGAAGAATATCCGGAATAGTTTCAGAACGGCGAACGGAGGACGGTCGGAGTGTTGGCGTATTATGAGATATCATCCGACGAAGAACAAGAACCCTCAGATTATGAAGATTCCGACGAGCAAGAGTCGGAAAAGGAGGAGAAGAAGCCTTCAGGAGAAGTAAGCTTCGAGATTGGGCAGGCAGAAGGGGCGGAGACGGACGATGAACCGGAAGGATCCGAATCGGACGGAGAACGCGAAGACAGCAGTGACGGAGAGGACGGGCCGTCCACTTCTGCGGGACCTTCTCGGAACAACACGCAGAAACGGCACTTGGATGCCAACAGAAAACCCACGAAGCGTTTCAAGGAGACTGTCGACGGAAATAAGAAAAAGAAGAAGTCGGGCGCGGGAGTGGTGAGTTTCCCTCCCGTAAACTGGGCAGCAGTTTTCGTTTTCAGACGCTCGTCCAATTGCGAGCAAGCCGAGACAAGGCAGTCAAAGTGGCGGATAGCAACTTCAGAGAACGCATTCGCCAATTTCCAATTCCAAAGAAAGTGCAAGATTACGTGTCACTGATGCAGCATGACGTCAAGATATAGTGAGCTCCACAATTACTCGATTCGGCTATGAATCCTTGCAAGAAAATGTTGGACTTCGTTCATAAATGAAAATATTTTTATTGGAAACATGCGTGCATAAATAATGCAAAAAGAGTTGTGAAAGTAGAACTGAACTTTCCCTGAATCACAATGAAAGAGTTGACTGGAATGAGATTTTTGACGTGTTCTTAGAGGAGATTGTCAGTTGCTGGACCTCCGTAGGCTAGTTTCTCGCGAATGAATGACCTGAAAACTAAAAAGATAATTTAGATGTTGGTAGGAAAAATGTCACCCTCTGAATCGATTATCCGTGTTTGCAAGAAGATGGAGATCTCGTGTGGTAACCCGTACTGTTCGTGGACGAGGTGCACTGGACGCTGGAGCAGAGCCTTCCCATCTGAAATTGGATATAAAAAATTTAGGAATTTCCGGAAAAGCTACATACTTATTTTTAACCGTCCGGTTACTAGAAAGAGCAGCAATCGCAGCTGCATTCGCGTCGCGATTCCGTTGTGCCTCTGCGACCTGTCTTTGCACTTCTTTCGCCTTATCCATCGTTTCTTTTCCGATATTCTTATTCTTGCTCTGTCGGATCAGTAATTCTTTCTCTCGGCTTTCTCTCATCTCTTCTTCCTGACGATCCAAGTCTTCCAAGAATCGAAGTTGCTTTTTGACGTCATCGCATGACACATAGTTTTCGGGAACTCTGGAATCTTGCGTGAACTGGAAAACACGTTTACTGTGCATCACCAACCTCATGGATTCTACTCTGTGCTCTGCAATGCCAGCCATCAGAGTTACCATATCACGGAGTTGAGACTCGACAGCATCAGAAATGGCGACGAGCGCTTCTTCTTCCACCGTACACGACGCCATCATCCGCTTCGTTATTCTATTCAAAATTTCGTCCGGCCTTAGAATAGACGACTTTAAAGACGTTTCCGCGTACTGCCTCATCCGAGGGGGTTCGTCCACTTCCATTCGTTCGCCCTGATGTTGGACTGGATTCATGCTCGGCTGCATTTGTGGTGGCGGCATCTGCTGTTGGGGACCATGCGGGTGCTGCATCATAGGTGGTCCCATCGGATGCATCGTAGGTGGACCCATCGGCATCTGTCCACCCATTGGCGGCCGCTGTGGATGCATCGGAACCTGTGCTGGGCCTGTTCTTTGTATAAGCGGACGAGGCGCCATTTGTGGCTCGGCATTCAGGCGAGAGATGATCTGTTGAGATGGGTGACCAGCCGGAGGAGGCATTGGCGGCCTCATTTCGTGGGACTGCTGTGGAGGGGGAGCTCGTCCGTTGCTGAACACATATCCGATTGGAGGGGAGACTCCATCGACCTGTGCTTCACCTACAATTACAGAAATGAGCAACAATCCCGGAAAACAATAGGATTGTTAAAATCCCCTACCGTTTCTCACTGCCGCCCTTAACGCGGGTAAGGTATTCTGTAGGAACGGAAGTAGATGCGGCTGTGCTTGAGATTTCAGAACTTGCTGAAGATTCCTTGTGAACTCTTCTGCAGTCGTCTCTCCATATATGACTCCCTGCAATATTAACATTCGAAGTCATTTGGTATCATCATCATTCTTATTTATAAAGTCTTCACGGGTATGTCAGTCTGTTTGTTTGTTTGTTTACAAGACTTTTCGAACCTGCGCCCGCTGCGCGGGCCGAGCTGACGTTCGGTAGCGGCAAAGCCGCTTCAGAGCGTCAGCTCGGTTCGCGCATGGGACCCAGATTACAAAAGTCTTGTTTACCCTTATCAAGTCTTGGACTCTGACCGCCTTGTCCGGTTGTTCTGGATCTTCGTTATTTGACAAATTTATCAGAGTCTTTAGAAACCGCACACATTTGGTGACGTTCTTATCGTCTTCCCCAATCGCCATCGGATTCTGGAATTGAAGCTGTTGTTGTTGACCGGGTCTTTGTATCGGATGTTGATGTTCTGAAAACGAGCATTTCTATTTTAGATTCATTGTTAGTCTGCTTACGAGACGTGCCACCCATCATCATTGGTGGAGACGTGGGATCATCGAAGCCCATATTCGGAAGTTCATGCTTTATAATCATCTGTGGCTCTGGCTTCATCGGCAGGTTCTCCTGGTAGTTCTCCACACTTGTGATCTCCGTCTTGACTGGATGCTGAGGAAGCACATTTTGAATTGACTGTGATGTCTGAAATTGTAAGTATGAATGAGCTGGTTTAGTATTACTTGTTTCAGATCTCATACCGGCTCTGTAGTGCTAACGCCATTAGAAGAAGAACTGGTAGGCGTTGATCGCTCCCCTATCGCCTTTCCTTGTACGAGCCGGAAACGCGGGAGACTCATTTCTGTAGGAATTGATTGTTTTTGAAGGATAAAATATTAATTCCAAGAAGGAAAAAATTAGCGAAAGTCTAGCGAATAAATTTGTAATGGGGTTATTAAGGCTGTGAAAAAATGATTGTTTTCCGTTTTTTTACGTCAAAAAATCCAATTCAGCGATGTAAAAAAACGGAAAACAAACATACGCTGAATGGCCCCATAATGTATCAAGTTTATGAACGACCCAAGAGATACTCAATCTCTGGAACTATTATAGGGGCACCGGACACAAAGGGCGCGCTGTTCGCAATCTGGCCGAATTTCTAGGCCACGATGTAGTTTTCCACTGAAAACGTGGCCTAACTTTTCAAACTCGGCCCCGAGGTCGCTCAGTTTGCACTGCAAAAAGAGTTTCTCAACAGAGCGCCATTTCTGTGTGGTGCCCCTACGAAACCACATTTTTGAAAGTAAAAATGCAAAAATTCTTAGAATACTGTCCCTGCCAGTGAGGTTACGTCGAAATGAAATGTGGAGCAAATGTGTAACCGCGAACGCCCTGCTGCTGACTTTTTCTCACCGTGCGCAGATTCAAATGCACGCCATCTTCACCTGCGTATCTCACGTTAACGTACGTTCACCAAATGTTCTATGGGGTCGCACACTACTCGGTGAGTGCCACCGTAATTTCGTTCGTTGCGAGACCAGGACCGCATGCTAGCTAGCACGCAACGCGGTCTGCGTCGCGGTCGCGCGCACAATTCAACTGCGGGAATTTCGGCGATTTGAACGGGGTTCTGGTTTAGCGAGTCTCTCTCCATTTAGACAGTCACGATTGGTGCGCTCGCACGAGCGATCTGTTCGTGGACGGCTGCTGTTTCTATCGAGTTTAGCCGCAAATTTATTCGCTTAAAAAATCGTTCACAAATCCCGTTCAATGAGCTCTCAGAGCACCTTCCCCTCTGTTCCGTTCCTGATTGTTGCATTCACTTCCCTTCTTATCCTTCCTATAGCAGTGTCTTTTCAGAATGGGTATTAAAAGCGAAAAAAAAGCTAACAGCGATCAAGCTCGACTGGCACGACTCACACTGGAAGGAAATTCCGGCAATGAGGAAGACATTCAGTTAAAGATCAAAATGGTAAGGCATTTATCGATTTTTCGTTACCGCTAAGGAAATTGACTGGTTTGTTAGTTATAATTTCAAGTATCCAAGTAAACTGATCTATGTTCCTGGCGACACGTGATGTTGTTTTGGGCTATGTTCGGCGTCCGTTGTCAATGTAAATAGTAGGATAGGCACTATTCATTGGAACTTTTGCGTCAATCGAGCAGATGACAAATATCATGAAAAGAGGGCAGGTGTTCGCTCATTCTGTTCAGGACACAGATGTTCAGCCATCCACTTAATTGGTTGCGCACCCTCGGAGATAGAATGCGCAAGCTCTTCTGATGGTAAATATTTTTCAGATCATCGAAACCACTGGTTGTACACAATCACAGGCTGAAATAGCACTATTGGATACCGACAGCAATCTTCATAGGGCTATTGAATTCATCCTTGATAGTGGAGATAAGCTTGATTCATGGACTGAACAGAAAACCGCCAAAAAGGAGAAGAAGAAGCAAGATGATGGCAATTTCAATAACAGAGGATTTGTGCAGAGAGGAAGAGGTTTTTTGCTTGGTTGAATCAAACATCCAATTTAACAGAACTTACAGGTGGTGGCACTGGTTTCGCCGATCGAGGAGGTCGGGGACGATCTAACGGAGCTCCACGCGAAGGACGCGATAACCGAGAAAATCGTGACAATCGGGAGAACCGAGAGAACCGGGATTCTCGGGATCGCGATCAAGGCAAAGAGTTCGGAGGAGCTCCTCGTCAAAACCGTGGCGGATTCGAAAGACCGTATGTTGGTAGAGGCGGGAGAGGAGGTGGCAGAGGAGGATACTCGAGAGCAGTTGCTCCATCCTCCACCATTGAGCCTGATGCGTTTTCCAATGAACTTGACGAGGTAAAAATACCTTTTTCTCTGATTTCCATCATTTCAATATTCAGAGTTTGCTGACAAAGGTCGACACTACCGTAACTGAAGTTCAGCCGCCCATTGAGGAATCCGTCACCGCCACGGTACCTACTTCATCCGCACCGGCACCGATCTCGTTTGCTGCTGTTGCCGCAGCCGCTCACCGCAAGGAAGAGCTTCGAAAGCAACAGTTGCATAATCCGCAACCTCCTGCACCACCACGGCGGAGTTTGTCGCCGGCTCCACTTTCTGCTCCTGTTCAGGAGGAACCGGCTCAAACCTATTCGGATCCGGAATCTTCGAATCAGCATGAGAAGGAAGACAGTTTCTTCCCAAGGTGAGGAAATGGTATGAGAGACGTTGAAAAATAATTGATTTACAGTGATTCGTCGGCTTTGGCAGAGGAGCAGATTCCGAACGTGTCAACTCACATCGATGAAAATGTACAAAGCTCACCAGAACAACCAAATCAAGCTTGGACCGCCCAGCTGAAGACGGATCTTGGCATCGGTTTGCACGACGCTCCAGGATTAGGATTGTCTCCTATTTCTTCAAGCGCTGCCCCGATCCAAAGCATTCCGGATCCAGGTGTTGAATTTGTCGGCACGGCTCCGACAAATGTCCATGACTACTCGTTCGGATTTGTTGAGGCTCCCCCAAGTCCTCAAATTCCATCCGCTGAAACCTCCGCCGCTACGATCTCAACCAACGCAAGCGAAAATATCTTCAACTCTCCTCGTATTCTTCCGAAACAAGTTGAGGTGACCTTCATATACGAAAGGGCTGCAGTTAATAATATGTAATTTTTCAGCCAGAACGGTCAATTCCAAATGGCGACTACAGCCTGAAGTCGGCTTCGCCTCCTTTGGCATATGGACAATCGAGCAGGGGATTGTCGTATGATACTTCTTCTGCGTCATATCCACCGACTGATCGATTGTCAAACAAGCCGCAGTTCAACAATCCTGGACAGCTCCCATCCCAACAGGCAGCACAGCAACAATCGCAGCAACAGCAACCTACACAACAGCAGCAAACACCACCTGCCCAGGCGCAACAACCTGGACATCCTACGCATCCGCAGCACATGCTCTTCACTCCTCAGCTCACGCCATATCCGTATATGAACTCGTACATGAATATGTACAATCCGATGCAGGGAGTTCGAGACGAACAGTATGCTGCCCTTATGCAGTATGGAATGGGTGTCGATTTGGCCAACTTGTCAACTATTTTGCCGCAGTCTGCTGCACTATCACAGTCGGCTACGACGCAGCAAGTGCAATCTGGACAGCAACGTGAAACTCACGGGCTGATGGACTTCAACAAGTTCGGAACTCAGAACGCACGAGAGCAGCAGCAGCAGCCGTCGAATGTTGGACCACCACCTGGATTCCAGGCTACCAACTACATGCAGCAGCCAAATCTGTCTTCTCTGTTCATGCAACAACCATATGCAGCTGCCCCGCACACGTTCGGATTCATGAACATGATGCCAAACGTCGGAAGCAATGCTGGTGGTCGTCAGATGTATGGACAAGACGACGAGCGCAAGAACTACGACAAAATGGCGTCGAAGCCGGCTGCTCAGCCGAACCAACATTCGCAATATCAACATAATGGAGGAAATCTCGGAAAATATGGCAGCATGAATAATAAGCCGTACAACTGGGGAAACTAACCGGTTTCAAATGTTCTCAGTCAGCGACTTTGCTCCCCTAATAAAATGATCTGTTTTATTTTCACATGTTCTTTATGTTCTACGGCTTTCCAAATAAATGTACCTGATGTCAAGGTGTACTGTGGACCACATCAGTAATTGCAGCAATAAAATGTCGTGCGCACTTGTAATCGGTGCCACCTCGACACTGGGTAAAGCTGTTGTCCGAAGATTGGCATTCGCCGGGTATAAAGTGGCCGCCACGGGAGACTGCCCTAATAGTGTGGGAAAAGTCGCAGAAGACAACAAAAAGGTCTGAAAAAGCTTGGTAAAAATGGGAGGCTGGAATGTTTAGGTCGGAGGAGACGTTAGTGCATTTTCATTGGACACTTCTAATCCAGAGCATCGCAAAAAGCTCATTCAAAAAGTTTCCGAGAAATTGGGCGGGCTAGACACACTTGTCATCGTTCCTCCCCAGAATACGATAGTTGGAGATTTAATCGATAGTTCTGAAGCAAACTTTGATAAGGTTCGTGCTCGTATCTCTCCGTTTTCATATGTTTCTCATTTTCAGATGTTCTCTGACGCACTGACAATTCCGTTCCGAATCTCACAAGCCGCACTTCCGACTCTTTCTGAGTCCAAGTAATTTGGTGTTGTTCTCAGTTGAAAGGAAACACAGGTTTTTCTAGAAACGGAAGCATAATCTATCTGGCGTCGTGCTTCGGCTACACTCCAAGCATCGACATGGGACTGTTTTCGGTGGCGTCGAACGGAGTGCTCGGATTGACGAAAGCGGTCGCATCGAGTGCTGCGAAGAAAGGAGTCCGTGTGAACTGTGTCGTGTCGGGAATGGTGGAAGGAGACGGCACTGGCGCCGTGTGGGACAACGCGTCGGGGGAAGAAGCGAAGATCATCAAGCAACAGCTGGAGTCGATGATTCCGTTGGGAAGGGTCGGAAGACCGTCTGACGTCGCCTCATACGTCGAATTCCTCGCTTCTGATAAAGCCAGGTCAGCAAATATTCCTGTTTTCTCTCCAATTAGCTTGTTTTCAGGTATATCACCGGAGAGAACTGTATCGTCGGAGGTGGAGTGTCGTATCGTCTGTAAAAATAATTAATTCTCAATTCAAGAATAGGATATTTTTGTTTTCGTTTTTGAGTTTTAGGCTTCACTGTTTATAATTGTTGTCCGTGTTCTTTCATCTTTCTGAACATTTGAAAATTTTAGTACTCCAATTGTTTTGCTGTCTCGCGGAAAGGTGACCCCCAAAAACTATACTTTTCCGAGCACGAACCCCTCAAAAACTTTTAGCAATAAATCAGAAAAATGCTGAGGAACAGTCGACAGATCGCCAATTCGTTGTGGCCGTCAAGAATTTCAAACGAGGAATACGCAACGAGAAGAACGAATCTGCTGAAAATTCTGAAGAAAGAAGTGAAAACGGGAGGTTGGACACTGATCGAATTCTGAAGAGAAATTGAGAATATTGTAGAGAAACACGTGGTGGTCGTGATGAAAGGAGCGAGAAAATCCTTTATTGCTCCGGATGTGCCGCACGCATTCCGACAGAAAAGCCATTTCAGGTGAGCCACGAGCCCCTTCCGTTCCCAGTCAACTCTCGATTGTTCAGGTATCTGAGTGGAGTCACTTCGCCCGATTGCTACTACATCGTACACTCAGGGACCACGTCGAACAATGAAAATTCAATTCTTCTCGCTGACCGGCGATCCGCGTACGAGGAGCTTTGGGAGGGAAAACTGCCGAGCGAGGAAGAGTGGGAACAAACCGCCCGATTCAGCGAACTCGAGCCCACGAACCGATTGATGCAGACGCTGGAGAAGCTGTGCGACAAAGGGACCGCCGTGTTCTTCGACCCGAAATCGGACGATGTTCTGAATAAGTTTCTGCAGATGAAGGCTTCTTCCGTGAGGGATCTCAATCCGTTCGTTAGTGCCGTTCCCACTGCTATTTCTTGGTTTTTAATACCTGTTTAGATAGAGCGATTGCGAGTGATCAAATCGGAAAACGAAATGGACTCTATGCGTGACGTGTGCACTCTCGGAGCACAAACGATGTCAGCGATGATATCGGGAGCGAAGAATCTGCACAACGAAAATGCGATTTGTGGGCTCTTGGAGTTCGAAGGAAGGCGGAGAGGGTCGGAAATGCAGGCGTATCCGCCTGTGATTGCCGGCGGTGCCCGCGCGAACACCATCCATTATTTGAATGCGAACTGCGATTTGCACCCGAGCCAATGTGTTCTGGTCGACGCCGGATGCGATTTGAACGGCTACGTTTCCGATGTCACACGATGCTTTCCAATCTCCGGACAGTGAGTTCCCCGAGCCCACTTGAAATATTTCGCCTTTTCAGTTGGTCCGACGCTCAACGGTCTCTTTACGAAGCTCTTCTCTACGTGCACGAGGAACTCCTCAGCTACGCGCACAACGCGGAACGGGTCAAACTGAGTGCTCTTTTCCGCCGCATGAACGAATTGATAGCTGCGAGCATGTCGGAACTCGGATTGATCAAATCGAAGGATGGCAAGGAGATGCTACAAGCTGCCGAGCAGCTGTGTCCGCATCACGTCAGCCACTACCTCGGGATGGATGTGCACGACTGTCCGTCCGTCTCCAGGGATATCGAACTTCCCGCCAACGTTGTGTTCACAATCGAGCCGGGAGTTTACGTTCCCAAAGATTGGTCAGTCGAAGAGTTCCGTGGCATCGGATATCGAATTGAAGACGACGTGGCAACCAGTGCGTCCGGAGGAATTGAACTGCTGACAGCGGCCGTGCCCCGGGATCCCGTGGAAGTTCAGAGACTCATGGGAACTGCCGAGTGAATGCAATTTCTGATCAGCTGCCGCCACTAGTGCTTCTAGGTTTTCCTACGTGTTCCCGTTCCTGTTTTTACTTGCTAATTTAGTATTTAGAGATTCCGTTATTTCTATTTTACCACTTTGTTTTCTGAAATAAAAAAAAATGTCCTCAGAAAAGAAGAAAGATGACCTGCAACCAGAGGAGACACAATCTTCGGAAAAAGAGACGACAGTAAGTGAGGAAACGAAGCAAACGGATCGGAACATCGCACTGGAGAACTTGGCGAACACTCCGATCCAGTTGGTCGTGCAGCCGACGCCTCTGACTTGCGCCCCCACGCCCGACACTCCGATCGAGCAAGAGAAGAAGAGGGAGGCGAAGCAGAAGGCGATGCTGGTGGAAGTGGCGAGCGACGAAGTGGGAAGAGTCGAGAATAACATCGACAATCTGCCCTTCTACCACGGCTTCATGGGCAGGACGGAGAGCGAAGCGATGCTGAGACACCACGGAGACTTTTTAATTCGGATGACCGAGATCGGGAAGAGAGTCGCGTACGTGATCAGCATCAAGTGGCACAAACAGAACGTGCACATTCTGGTGAAAAGAACAAAAACGGTGAGGGAACGGAAGGAATGGGCGGAAGGGAGAGAGAGTTGCAGAAGAAGTTGTACTGGACGAACAAGTACGCGTTCACCTCGGTCTGCGAATTGATTGCGTACCACAAAAGGAACCACAAACCGATTTACGAGGATATGGTGTTGATTTGTGGACTGGCGAGACACGAGTGGCAATTGAATAACGAGCAGGTGACACTCAACAAGAAACTGGGCGAGGGACAGTTCGGAGAAGTTCACAAAGGATCACTCAGAGTAAGTAGGGATAGGAAGAGGAGATTCAAGAAAGGGTTTCAGACTTCCCTGTTCACTTCCCCGATCATTGTGGCCGTGAAGACGTTGCACCAGAATCACCTGTCCGCCAACGAGAAGATTCTTTTCCTGAGAGAAGCCAATGTGATGCTCACTTTAGCTCACGTAACGAACAATCGGTCAATTGTGTCATCCAAACAGAGTTTCAGCCCAATGTGATCAAGTTTTACGGAGTTTGCACAATGAAAGAGCCGATAATGATTGTGATGGAGTTCTGCGACGGGAAGAGTCTCGAGGATGCGCTGCAGTCGGCGGAGAAGGTGTCCGCCGAAGACAAGGTACTGTACCTGTTCCACGCGGCATGCGGCATCGACTATCTGCACGGAAAACAGGTCATTCACAGAGACATCGCCGCGAGAAACTGTCTGCTGAACTCGAAGAAAACGGTTGGAAAGAATTCGATGAGAATCCACATAGTTTTCGCTTTCAGCTGAAGATTTCCGATTTCGGATTATCAGTGAAAGGAGTGGCAATTAAGGAAAGGAAAGGAGGATGTCTTCCGGTAAAGTACATGGCTCCGGAAACCCTGAAGAAGGGACTGTACAGTACTTCTTCTGATGTGTACAGGTTAGGTCGGATCAGACACTTAAGAGAGAACTGTTATTATTTAGTTACGGGGCACTCATCTACGAAGTGTACACGGACGGCAAGACTCCATTCGAAACGTGCGGACTGAAGGGAAACGTTCTCCGAAAGGCAATCATCGGGATGACGGTCACTTTGAGCCTCGACGTGGAAGTTCCCCCGTTCATCGCGACGGTCTTCCAGCAGAGCCGGCAGTACGAGACGGAGGATCGGATGACGGCTCGGCAGATCATAGACACCTTCAAAGCGGTAATGGATCCTCGTTGATCCTTCCGATCCGACGCTGATCTTTGCAGGAATCGGGACTCCGGGAAGCCGAGATTGGAGGTCTCTTCCACCGAATCGCCAGCGTGTTCCTCCGTCGGCAGCAAGTTCTCGCCTGATGTGCTCTCGCTTGTTTTGTGTCCAAATACACACTTTTCCACTTTTCCTGTATGTCATTCGGTCCGACAGTATCATCGAGAGCGCCCGTCGTAACCAATGAATTCGGCTGTTTTTTTCATCGTTTTCCGCGCAGAAAGCCTAAGTATACAAAAGGAATGTGTGTTTGTGAGGCGCGAAAGAAAATCATAATACTATGAAAGTCAACAAGTGATCGATCCCTCGCGTGCAATTTCGTTTTCCTGTCTTCAACTGATAACTCGACGACTGGGGATGCTCGACAAACAGACGGAAAGGCGGCAAAAAATAAGTGTTCGCGTTGCGAATGATGGCAACCAATTGAGACTCTCAGAGCGCTCTTCTCCGTTTTCAGAACAATCCTTTCTTGGGAGTCGTAGCTCGCGGAAAGCTTCCTTTGTGGGAACTTCTATTCTGGCGCATTTCTTTAACGAGGCTTCCAATATGTTCTCCGTTATTCTTTTTTCTTCTACCGTAATCCTTCCCCCATCCACTTTTGTCTCGAAAGGTAATCTCTGACCAATGACTTGTGCTACCGTATCCCCCAGTGTGCTCTCAGTTTTGCACTTTTTGCAATGCGCAGTCCGTCTGCTTCCGCATGCGGGCATTCCGCGTCATGAATCGTTGGCAAACACGGCCTTCTTTCGCCACGTCCCCATGCAAAAAATGCGTCTGATTGACGGCGGCGGTGTGCTCCGCGAGCCCGTGCGTATCACTGATTTGCATTGCGCAATAGCCGAAATAAAAGTCGTATCGATCCAAATCTGGTTTGTTTCGATCAGTTGGTTTCATCGGAAAGTCGGTGCGCGGAGCCAAGGCGCGAAGCATTTCCGCATGATTCGCCGCGAGCCGCGCGTGCCATTTCCGTTTGTTTGTGTTTTGTTTGCGAAAACTGTCGATATTGAGCGGGGAGGGATGGAGGGACACCCCGCGGCATACCTGAAATGCGATCCCGACTGTCGCACTGGCGCTGCCCACTCTCGTTGCCATTCGAAAGTCTCGGTGGGTTGGCAGCGGAAAGGAAGAAAAAGAAGAAGAAGAGGAAGACGGCCTTCTTTGTTTCTTTTATCCCCTTCTTCTCAGTCGGTTTTTTCGCCTTGACGACCTTGATAAGTGTTATCCCTGAATTCAAATTGCCGCCGGCACCTGCCTGACCCACTACTCGAGCCGTTTGCCCATCTGTCGCCGTCCTTCATTTCCAACTCTCTCTTTCATCCATTCAGTTCGAATAACACTGTTATGTCGCTCATTTTGTGTGTGTGTGTGTGTCTCTCACTCGCAAAGGGCATTGTCCTTTCCTCTTTTTTTCGCTCTCTCATTTCCTTGTCGGAACTCTAGAGCACACATTACGCAGCAGATCACTGTTCAAGCCAACCTTCCTTCGAAGGCAAAAGTGAATGGGTGAATCGTTCTAGGATGTTCCATCTTTGTCACTGCCAGAATACGTTAATTCTGGCGGGTCTCTATTTTTAGGAATACCGTGCTTCCCTCGAAATCCAGAAGCCACAGAGTTTTTCGTCGAGCTGTCCAAGTTAAATCTATCGTGTTGGACACTATTACAGGTTCCTGTACTCTTCAATCTCCTATTTTTCAAGCAAAACAGAAGTTGTATTGTGTCCTTTCATCGTTCACAAAAAATCTAAATAGGTGCTCTCTCGCTTTCACAATCAAGCATCTCTTCCTCATTTCTCATGCTCCCTTCTGTTCGAATTATCATTCATAACTCTTGAATCACGAGACTAGAGTATTTTTATTTTTGAGCACGAGGAAGGCCAAAGAATGAAGCGAGGTCCTCGTAAATATGATTGTGATTATTGTTATCTGCGAGCACATTTCTCTGTTTTTAATCTCACTAATTCGTGAATTCACTCCCTCATTTATAGAGTTGGGCCCCGTTATCAAGTGTTTCGAAATAGAGAATGGACTAGTTGCAAACGAAAAGCGTTTCGAAATACATGTCTTCTGAGACACATGTCTTTTGGGAAATCTGTTCGGTACAGAAGGGTTCGGAAACTTCCGAGACGTGATTAGTGGCACTTGTGCAACTCTCCTGACATCGGTCCCTCTTGATATGCGTCTGGACATGACATGTGTTGTGCCTGCAGACGGTACTCCAGAAAAGATAAGATCTGCACGCAGCTGGCTGCCTGTTTCATAACTGAAAGGTTGCGAAACCACCTGGCACCGCCGCAACATTCCCCGCGCTCGTTCCGCATTTATTATCTTCGAAAACGACCTCTCCTTTTGTTGATCCCATTTGGGCTGGCCCCCATTGACTGCAAAGGCGATGGCTCGGATTTCAAAAAACAAAACAACGTCTCGTTGGGGACATACCGCCTTTCTTCTGATTATAGGGTTCGTGGGGCGTGGCCTCCAAGGCCATATCCAAGCCTCCATTCGGAGTTTTGCCGCGTGTTCAGACCTCAGATTCCAGTCACTTCCATCTTCATCTCATTTCCAATTCTGTTGTTTTGTCAGTAATCCACCTCTCTTTGCATCTTCTTTATTTCCGAAACATGCCCAACTGTTGTCCTGTCATCCCCTTCGTTCACCCGTCTCTCCGCCCAAGCTCCGCCCCCTTTTTGGGAAGAGGAGCCGCGGCCATTGTCTCCAGAAGATTCGTCGCATCTGAACACTGATTTTGACGAATCGACTGTCTATTTTGCGACGAACATTTGCATTTTAATCGAGTGTAGAGTCTCTTCTCTCTTTCGTCTTTTTCTACGTCCCCCCCCCATCCATTCCAACCTTATAATTAAACTCGAATCCTTTTTCCTTCCGTGATTTCCAGCCTTTCATTTCAGGTAAATAAATGCCCGTCTCCTCTGCAATGCGTTTTGATCAACCCTACAGAAACGGTGAGAACACTCTGACACATCCTGAGAACGGAATGATTTCAGATGGAACGACGGGCAATTCTTACATTTACAACACGTGGAACACTGACTTCTGGAGCCCGTAAGTTCTCTTCAAACCTTCCGCCCTATTCAATCGAATGATACAGTTCGGAAAGGAGGTCTCACTTTTGAAAGCTTTATAATACTAAACGACCTTGTGAAATGTTCAAGGATGACTGGTAGCCAAACATGTTGCCATCCAAACATTGAATATCTCGAAATCTTCTCTTTTTTAAGTGGGTCGGATAAGACACTCGGCCAGACAGCGCCCTCGCCTTCCGCGACTACAATTAAATATCGTCGCTTCGCAAAAGAGTTTCCAAACTTTCGTCTTCTTTGCAATCGAAAAAGGGAAAAGTGATTTAGGCGGGTTGTCTTGTTCCCCCTTCAAATGTTCATTTTGTCCCCCCGTCTTATCGCCTTCGAACTTTTTCTCAAACAACCATTTTTATCGGCTTGCCAAGAACAGTTTTTGAACACAAATTTGAAACGCGTACGTCCACGATTTATCGGGGGCTGAGGGGCTACTGGTGGTGTGTTTCAAAGCAATGCGCACGCGTATCCGCCATCTTTACCTCCCTGCGTCCGTCTGTCTTTTATTACCCCGTTCTACTCGGACGAGAGGCCAGCCCGGGGGTCTCTTTTTAGATTAGTCTTGCCAATTTTCTTAAATTTGTTTTTAGACTACGGTAAGCAAGGGCGCGATTATTTTGTGCAAACACGGCGGCGCTAAAATGAAGAGCGCGAATTTTCGGGTTTTAGAATTATTCGCGAAGAGAGTGATTGCTGTTCCGTTCCTCTTCCTTCCGGGACCGTCTTCATTCTCAGCCGTCGTCTGCTTCGGTTGCATTCCTTTTTTGCCGTCCCGTCCGTCGTCTCTGTTCCTACTTTGCCATCGGCGCTGCCCGTCATACGCGCCTCCTCCTTTCCGTTCTCATTCATTGTCTTTCCATTTTTCCCATCTAGAAAGCTGTTCAACTATTTTCAGAATGAAAGAGGATCAAGTCTCGCAGAAGCTGCCAGGAGCCTGGTACTACGAGGACGACGCGACCTCGTGCTCGCCAGTCAGCGATCCGGAAGACATCGCCCAGTTCCTCAGCTACAGATCGTCAATCGGCGTGCAAAATGTGACTCAGTCCGTCGACGTTCCCACTTCAGAGCACGTCGCCGAAATCGTTGGCCGTCAAGGTTGCAAGATAAAGGCTCTTCGTGCCAAGACGAACACGTACATCAAGACGCCGATCCGAGGAGAAGACCCGATCTTTGTGGTGACTGGACGGCCAGAAGACGTGCAGGAGGCGAAACGAGAGATCGAGTGTGCCGCCGAGCATTTCACTCAAATCCGCGCCTCGAGAAGGCACAGCCAAGGTACGTAATCGGGACAGGAAAAAGCTAAAAGTGAAATTCAGTGGTTCCAGGAGCACATGCACCAGGACAAGTCACAATTTACGTGCGCGTGCCTCTCCGCGTAGTCGGTCTCGTCGTCGGACCGAAAGGAGCCACGATCAAAAGTATTCAGCAGGATACCCACACGTACATCATCACGCCAAGCCGCGAACGTGAGCCCGTTTTCGAGGTGAGCTGCTGGTTCGGTCGGAGGAAAAGCGCACGTGTGTCTCATTTCCCCATTCTTTTCATCCCACCGCTTTGTTTCCTCTTCCTGGGCGGCGATCGAGGTCGCACAGTTGCAGAATAGTTGGCAAACAAAAACAACTCGTGTCTGTAGGCAATCAGCCGGGTGATAGCGGTTGTGTCTACGAAACGGGACAAGTTCAACGGAAACATGTTGGGCGAAAAATGTTTTCCAGATGGCACACTTAGCCTGTTGATCTCATTTTTGTGGGATCTTGCTGACATGACTGATGAGAAAACACATCCGGAAGTACTTGTGGAGCCAGTCTTTCGTGAATTTCTAATAAATTGAAATGGTTGTACCAAGCTTGAACTTTGGTCGCTTCTCATTTTCCTTACTTCTAAAGCGCAGGGTAATAAGTGGGAGATGGCTTTGATGAGAATGTTTAGGGAGAGCTATGTGTGTTATTTGGGCGGACATGTCGAGATTAAGATCTTTTAATTTGCTCGTCGTCTCCGCTCCCCGTGGGACCGATTAGTGTTGCATTGATGCCGCTTCGCAACAAAATATCATCTTGTGCTTCGTCGTTGATGAGATAATTCAGTTTCATGTGCAGTAGTGACGCCTTCTAGACTCTTCTTGGCCTTCACAAGAGCCAGCAGTAGATTAGGCGAATTACCGATGGATGGCCGCCCGTCCGGGTTTTTGAGAAGGGAGTCACGCGATGCCGCCGACACGCAGCCGGAGACGACCCACTCCCAGGCAACTCATCACCCACAAAAGGGATCTCTTTGTCCTCTTGCTTGTCAGAAAGGATGGGGAGGAGACTCAATTAATGAAATGGCGAACCGCGGGCGCACGGCGAGGCGTCAAGAAGGCGAAATTGCACATATGCTCTTTTTATTATTGCCCGCCGTATGAGCAATGCTTGGCCGTAACTAGAAAAGTGAGACGGGATGTTGTCAGCAGGTTTTTGAAGTAGGAAAAAAAACAAAAAGCAACACACATCTGGAGAAGGTCGTTCCGCAATAAATGTGCTATCTTTTGTTACCAGGAGGTTTGAACAGTAATCAGATCATATTAGGGTTATGTAATTGACGGTTTCGTGTGGGTTTGCGCGAAAGTGTGTGCAATAGAATTACCGTATCGCGGAAAGGCGTCCCCGTCTCTTCTTCCTCACAATGGTAATTATCATTGGGTCGTCGACCTCCTCTCACGAACTGTGAATGTATTGACAGTGCGCGCGGCCCGAGTACATGACATCTTGCAACCGTCGTCATTCCTACCAATTTAGTTGTCCGTTTGACACAAATGCCCGTACCGAGAGATGAATGCCAGAATCGCAATGATGGTTTCATCTGATTTTTTTGTGGGACGAGCGGTTATTAGGAGTGCGCCAGACGATGACCGTTTGAAAAATGGATGGGCTTTTGTGAAAAGTGACGAGGGTCGCGTGCCGTATTTTGATATCCATCTAATCAAAAGGTTTCTATCTTTTTAGGTCGAGTTACTCACTCTTTCGTTGCAGGTCACCGGACTACCGCACAATGTGGAAGCAGCTCGCAAAAAGATCGAGACGCACATCTACGAGCGTACAGGAAACCTGCCAGAGACGGATCACGACGCTCCGGGACAGTACATCGGGGCGCCAATGATGCAGTCGAACCTTCAGCAACAGCAGCAGCAGCAGCAGCAGCAGTCGGCCATATACCGCAAGGCCCTCGCCAACTGCAATCTTTTCAATCAGATGGGCAATGAATTGCCTTTTGGAATGGAAAGCTCTCTGGGTCTGGATGCTCTGGTAAGATATCCAATTAGAGGGTGGAAAGCAACTATGTTATTCCAGCTGCGCAGTTTCCCGTCCATGCGCAATTCACTGACATCTGATGCTCTGCAAGGGTTTGGCAGAAGTTCGATTGGGGCCCCAATGCAGACGAAGGGCAACCGTCCGTCGCTCGGCGGACAGTCTGTGAAGCTGGATGTCCCGACCTACGACTACTGGGGAAACAACAACTCTATCAACGACATTATGGAAAACGGTATTTGTTTAAATAAAAAAGTCTGGAAACAACTTTATGCTTTCAGAGATACTTTCCCGCAATTTCGATGCTCTGTCTGCGTGGTCGTCGACAGGGTTGGAAAAGCGCGAGGAATCGCCCGTAAATGGACTGATGTCGGCGAAGAACGGCAGCTCCGGGTTCGGATTCCTCAGCAACATCTGGTCGGACAATCTGAATCTGAGCCCCGGATCTCTCACTTCCACATCCGCTTCACCGACGTCATCAAACTGTGATCACAATGATCACACTCTGGTTCCGATCAGTGGATAGGGTCCTCCGTCCTTGCTTTTCCTTTGTAATCCCGTTCGTGTAGTCCTAGATGTCCAACGAGTAATGCTTTCTTCCCCCCAAAAAGAGTTTTCTCGAAGGCTCTTTCTGTACGAGTACTCCATTCCTCTCACCCGTACTCTCCAACATCTTTTTTTTATCAAAAATTCACACAACATTATATTTACTCGTCCCAAAAATGTATCCCACTAAAATCTAGATATTTATATAACTATTATTTGTTATTGATATTTTTGAAATATATGTAACTTCCCCTCCAACTCCTATTTCATATGGTAGATTCGAAAATACCTGTAAGTTTTGTATTAGCCAATCTGTGGACGGACGGAACAAGGCCTCAGCCCAATGGTTTATCCATCTATGGATTGTCTCCTTACTCCCAATCGATCAGACTTACTCTAAATTTTACTTAGTAGATATTTACAGCTTTTTTCTATTTCGCATCAAGATCGCTGGGAGCACGACTCGAGCAGTTTGCTCATGCTCCCCGCGCTCTTTCATGTTCTAAACAAATGCATCACACCACCTGACACAACTTAACTGATTTCTCACCTAGTGTATAACCTGTTTATTTCCACCTATATTCTCCCTACGCAATCCCTCCGATTTTCTAACCGGAGGAATAAGCCGATTCCAGAGAAAAGGCAGAATTTATAGCACCTATCCATAATTAAACTCGAGTGATCCACACCCCATCCCTTTTTACAACCAACTCTACACCAATTTGAAATCGTTGCTTTTATATTGATTGTCTTGGTATGTGAATGAAGAAATTCGTGTTGACACCTAAGTGCTTCTCTGCGCTTCTCTTATTCAGCAGCCATGGAAACGGCATTGATCCGTAAACGAAAAGAGCCCCCCCCCTGCTCGCGCTGCTCTTTCTATTCATTTCACAATGGAGGAAAGAAATGTGCCCACCATACGGGAGCTGTCAGATCAATTGAAAGAGCTGCCGATGTATGCCCCATTGAGAGTGAGTCATTGAAATATTCATTTCGCACATCCATTGTTATTTCCTCTTTCATATGGAAATCCATTATGACGTGGCTTTTAGACGTACATTAGAGGAACCGTAAATGTGGCTTTGGGAGTGACGAAACGCCTCCCCGCAAAGTTTTTGACGGATAAAGGTGAGGAGGTATCGGAATGGGATCGAAATGGACAGTTTAAGGATTGCAGAGTGCGTGGCCCACAGTCTGATTGCCGATTGGATCGATTCGAGTGGATACAAGATTGCGGCTCAGATGATGAGGACGCAAATGGCAGAGAAATACGTGGATGCGCCCCAGCAGTACGTGACGAACGGCGATTCGATCGACAAAAAACTGACGGAGATTGAGATGAATGTGCCGAAATTGGAGAGAAAAGAAAGGAGCGTCGAGAATGGGCATCCGAGCAGAGTGAACAAAAGAAGAGGGCCGTTGAGGATTGCGCCGGCGATCAGTTCCGAAGACTTTCGGAAATCGATGATGACGAGAGTCGAGATGGAGAGGAAAATGGTAAGCGGACGGGCGGGATGAGAAGCAATCGTGATGAAGTTTCAGTTTCCGAGAAAGGCTGTAATTGTTCACGAACCTTCGGACTCTGAGGATTCTTCGTCGTCTTCGGAAGAAGAGAAATCACAAGAAGAGAAGGCCTCGAACAAAGAAGTGGAAGACGAAGAAGAAGAAGAAGAGACGACGAAGCCGTGGACACCGTCGAAACTGGCACTCGTAACCGATGAGGTCTCCGATCCTCCCTCTTCCATTTTTTCCGCCCATCTTCCACCGCTTTCCATCAGCAAACCGTTGCTCACGACGAAAGAAGAGAAGGCGATTGATGCATTGTTTGAAGATGATTATGATTTGGGAGACTTTGACGATGACGTCGAAGATGAGACAAACAAGAAGAAGGAGACGGAAGTGGAACAAAAGAAAGAGGACAAGAAGGAGGAGCAGAAGGCTGTCGCCGTGGAGCCACTCGTTCTGTCGGAAGGTCCGATTGCTCCCGAGTCTGTCGGTCCCTTTAAAGTGAATTCGTTTCAGGCGAGTCAATCGACGAATTGGAGGAATTCGACACAGGTCTTCTCTCGTCGGGAGGGTCCGACTACTCTTTCTAATCAAACAAAACCAGTTGCGAACAATAGAATTCGTATAAAGTGTGGCCCCGTCGCCCTTTCCCATTCATCAATGCATTTTCTCGTTCGACTGTACACTACTGGCTCTCTTTTCTTTTCCATTCTATTTCTTTGTGTCGCTTTCCTCGTCATCTTCGACATTTTCGATGAAATTAACGAGTTCTGCGGAGTGATGGAGAACGATCTGAAAAAGTTCAAGGTATTCCGTCTGCGCCCACCCGATTCCATTCCATTCTCTGTTCAGTTCTACGCTTCTGGCGCCTCTCGAACAATGGACGGAATAGACAAACGACTACTCTTTGGAGGCGCTGTTTCAGTCTGAGAAAAAAGAAGAATGAATTTTATTAAATATCACAAATTCTTAGAATAGAAAATGTTACCCATATAAAGTGAATGAAACGCGGACACGAAACACACAGAATTCTCTCTAGAAGTGGTAAAGCTGGCACAGAATACTCTGAAAAGGACATGACAAATTGGGGGAAATCAAAAGGTCTCGAAGCGATGTGCGAACGACGGAGCGTCCCGTTGTCTGTTTGCCTCCGCACATCCTTCGGCGATCTTTTCGTTAAGCTGCACGGGACCACAACTGAACACTCCGATCTCGGACTGCTGCAAACACGTGGAAGTTGGAGAGGAAGCCCCGATAGAATCCCTACCTCTCGGTGCTCGCTTTGAATGAACTGGAAGAACGCCTTGAAGTTGGGACGACCGAAGTGATTCTTCGCGTGCAATCCCGTAAACATGGACATTCCTTCGTTCTTTGCTCGGAAGTGCTGCTCACAGATGTACTGAAAAGTGATCCTTATAATCTCCTGTCTGTTTTTCTCTTTTTCTCTCTGATCTTACCAGCATGGTTGTTCGGAGATCGAATTTATGGAATAACTGGGTGACGAAGATGTGCGTTTCCAGAATTCCCGGCCTCGCTTGCTCCTCCACATTCTTCAGAACGTCCACGAACCATTCGTAGTTCTTGTGGCTCGGGCACACCCACAGGAAGTACACTTTCTGGCACCTTACTCTGTGGAAGTTGTCATTCGAAGTTAGCTGCACGAGATCGTTGAGTGTGGAGGCGTACGGAGTGACTCCGATTCCTCCGCCCACCATAATCGCCACTTCGTAGTTCATCCACTCCTGGTTTCCATCTCCGTACGGTCCGTTCAGGTGGACCAACGGGTAAGGAGCACCCGTGTTCTGGGCTCTCAACAGTTCACTGCGGAGCTTCCACGTCCACGGTCCGACTGCCTTAATGTACAGTTTCATGTTCTCGTCTTGAGGAGAGGAGGCGATGGAGAAGGCGTGTGATTCGTTAAAAGTGCAAGAGATGGACGGAGAGGATACAGTAACCCATTGGCCGGATTTGTATTGGAATGTCCGCGGACGACGGAATTCTATGTAAATAATGTCGGAGGGGAGGATCTCCGCACGGACGATTTCCAGCTTCTTGTAATACTGCATCAGACCGATTATGCGGTCGAAGACGAAGATTACGATGGGCCCGACGACATAGTAACCGAATTTAGGAGACTGAAAACACACAGTTGTGGAAGAAGAGGGAAGGGGAGACTCACGTCGAGAAGTTTGGGAAGACCGTGAAGAATAGTGAGTGCATAGAAGGCAATGTTGAGAAGATGAGTGAGACGGAATGCGTGGTAAGCTCGTTTGATGAAACACGGAAGTGCGAAGACATAGATGATGCACATGACGGCGACTAGAGCGATGCCAGTGAGACCGGTGATTGTACCGTAGAACCAGTAACTGATGGATGGCAGGAAGTTGGAACTGCAAAGGGAAGGATTAAAAGGGGAGGAGGAAGTCGAAGAAATACCCGAAGAAGGCTTCCTGGAATAAGCAGGCAAGGCCCTCTTGACTTTGAGTTCCGACGTGATAGAAGTTGACACAATGACCGACAGTGTGGAGAGTTGCCCAGAAAGCAGCGAAAAGGGCGACGATCTGAAACACATCGAGTAGGAAAAGAATAAGAAGAAGGAGTGAAGTGAAATAGACCTTGTGGAATGCGATGGCTGAATCGAAAGGAATGTACTGGGCAATGACAGTCTCTCTGAGCAAAGTAATGATGTTGCGGCAAACAGTGAGCAGAATGAGGGCCATGCAGAAGGAAAGAGCCCCGGCCGCGCCACGAGTTATCGCGATTCCAGCACCCATCACACGCCGAAGATCGCGGTTTTCGGTCATGTAACGGTAATCTTAAGGGGTTTAATTAAAATTACACATAGGATGAATGAACTTACGCCAGAATCGCTCGAAGAAGAGGACAAGATTAACGGCCACGAAGCAAAAGACGATGAAGACGTGCTGACGGTACGTTTCGAGGAAAGCGCTCACTTTGTGAATGAAGGTGAGCGGAGCGGAAGTGCTGATGGATCGGTCGACGACAGCGAACGAGTTGAGTGAAGACGTTCTGAAACGGAACGGTTAGGAAGAGGGTTGGCTTCAACGGGGAAACTGACTCTCCGATGCTCGGTTGGAAGTTTCTTCTGTTAAACGGAAGTCCGATCGGCTGATTGTCCGGAATGTTGACGAAGAGCGCATTGAAGTCGTCGTACGTCAAATAGTCGGAGTCGCTTCTGACGCCTGAACAGCGGAATAGAGGACGCATTCAAAGGAAAAGAGCCAACCTGATTTGTGAAGAACGTCGTTGAACAGGGCGCTCTGTGTTCTCTCGTCTATGTGCACTCCGGCAGTCTGGTTCAAACCCCTGACCAATTCTGCCAGATCTTTCCGAAGAACCCTGTTGGATCCGTCCAAATCACACATTTTGAACAGCGTTTGAAGTTTCAGTTTTTGTGGTGCTGAAAACAAACTATGAGAACGGAGCTAGTTGAGTGGCATACCATTTACGAATTCTCGGAGCACATTCAGGAATTCATTGAAGCTGAGCGAGTCCTCGTTGTGCTTGGCAGTCATCGCGAACATCCTCCGCACGAACACGTTGTCCGCCTTCATCCCCATCGCTCCGGCCAGCTCTTCTCGGCTGATCGTCTCGTTCAGAATTTCGTCGTTCGAAGAATCGAACGAATTCTCCGCATCTCTCAGTTCGTCGTCATTGAATGCTTGTGCGTACGCTTCTCGGAAGAACAGATTCAGACGATCCTGTCGACGTTCCTTTGTGATGGCTTGTGAGAGAAGGACCTGAACGTTCATTTCTTCTCAATCAGTAAATTCATAGTATACTCACAGCGTTTTCTTGATCAGCCACATTAACTTCCGCATTTATTCCACTGGCCGCATGCCTGATCCGATCGAGGAACCTCGAAAGATCTCGATCGGAAGGCAGTCGGATCACCAGATGGTGGTTATTCTTCTGAGAAAGGAGCACGAACGGCCCGTGCATTGCCGACGGATTCGGAGTCGAATGGAACAGGTCGATCTTCTGATCCCTCTCGAATCTGATCTTCCGCAGTATTCCTCCCCTCGGCTTCTTCACCGTCAGCGTCGTGTTTTCTATTTCTATCCGAACCTGTCGAATGTACTCTTCTTGGAGCCACTCGAGAGCTGAAGAATGCACTTCTGAAGTACGAAGTAGCAGAAAACGTACCGTTGACAGAGAAAATGTCTCCATTCGCTGCAATATTATCCGTCAAAAAGTCAGTGGTGAGGCTGTCGCAAGCACTGTTGTGTCCGATGCGAATGCGTCGGTTCACGAGATAGCTTCCGATTCCGAAGCAGACTGAAATGCGGGATCATTACGAATTTATTCGCTGGAATAAATACTTACTGAGTGGGACACACGCCAATCCGATGAGAGTGAACACGTAGGTGGTGTCATTGTCTGTCCAATAAGTGGATTGCATGAAAGGCACGCAGGGCTCCAATCCAGTGGTGTTCACTTGGAATGGCTGCGGACACGGATCTCCCTCTTTGAAGAAGAACACCTGGAAACGGGATAGGGTGACTTCTGGAGAACGGAAAGCACTCACGTCCTTCTGGAGCATCGTCTCGTCAATGTCCGTGGTTGCCTTGATGATCTCTCGGAGTCCGATGCTGTGGATCATCTGCACTTCCTCTTCAGTGAAGATTCCGTTCAGTTTGTTCTCAAACCAGAAGCGATCTCCATCACGGATCCTTTCGAACTGATCCTTAATGATTGCCTTAAACAGCTCACCCGGACCATTTTCTCCCCCTTCGAGCATTCTGAAAAAGGAATCCTAGTTGTTGGCGTGCACAGAAAGGGTCTTACCCTCCGATATAAGCATCCAAAAAGTCAATGTTTCCTCCGTACAGATCTCTCAATTTGTTCACTTTCTCAGTGTGCTTCTGATAGAATTCCGCATTTATGTTCTCCCACGTCTTCGGCGGCAATCCGAACGTTCTTCTCAGTTCGTTGTAGGGCGGAAGTCCGTTGTCTCGGCCACGCATGATCGAGGAAGCAACGACGTCCAAGCGGGAAAAGTGCATTGGTCCGAAGATGTAATCACGCAGATCTTCCACCACAATGTTATCGTCGCGTTCAGCAATCTGACTAGCCATGCCTGAACTTCAGAAGTTCTCATCGACCCACTCCTCCAACTAACCAAGAATGATTTCGTCGACGCTGTACTCCTTGACAATATCCTGAGCATTCCACCAGTTCTGGCACATTCGGAGAGCAGGATACCCACCCACTTCTGTTCTGAACTCGCACTTGTTTCCTCGTTTTCTCAGAAGCATTGCAGGCGGAACGATGGAATGGGGGAAGCGGAAGGCGGCGGCTCCGAATGCGTGGGAGATGCCTGGAGGCACGTGCGGCATGTACTTTGTGTAGTTGGAAAGACGAACATCTTCTCCCAAAAGAGCAGGAACAAAGTCGTAGGCGATGATCTTTTGCATTGAAGCGATAACGATGCGACGAGCAGCCTGGAAAATCTGTTCATCCGTCCATTCCGTGTGTTTCCGATGGATCTGATCTGCATTGTAGTTGTGCCAACGGAAGAGAATCAGACCGAACGAGAGGAGTCCGGGGTTCTCATTGACCCGGGAGTCTCCTAGCACTGAAAAAGGTACTGTAGTAGGCATCATCACGGATTACGGTAGCACTCACTGAACAGACGGTCCGGACTCATGAGTCTGTGAACCTGCGGCGGTGCCGGGTTGTTGAGTGGGATGTGCGGGTTGTTGAGTGGTGGATAGCCGGGCACTCCTTCCGCCAGCCTTCCTTGCTTGAACGATCGGAGCGAAGAGACCCATGGTTCGGTGGTCCCGTAAATGAAGGATCCGTCGATCCACGAGGTCCGTTCATTGATCTGTTCTCGCGGAGAGTTCAGTCCGCTCCCCGTGTTTTTATCATATTTTGCACGTGTGAACGGTATTTCCGTCTTTCCTTCACAGTTTTTGTCGAACACACTGTCGCACAAAGGCACCTGGATCTTGAGGGTCTCCAAAGGACAACTCACTCCGTTTGATTGCATTATTTCGTAAGCGACAACTTGACCTGAAGGCAACAACCGTCTCGAGATACTGTGGAAAAGGTGGAAGGAACTCACTGAAAAACGCGAGAAGAGTGGTGCATCCGCGAGTGTTCGGAATGCCGGAATCTCCCTTGAAAAGGGTGTCCGAGAGTTCGCGAGCTGACGGGAGAGAATTGTTTACGAGATAAACGCCGTCCAGGTAGTGCGACCGAGCATCTCTGTGCAGTTTGCTGCCTGAAACACTCTTCGCTCTTAGTTTCTTTTTTCAGAATCGCGTGCTCACCAGCGGCTCCCCATTCGCTGTTCGCCAGATTGTTGTACCATCCATCGTAGCGTTGGAACTCTTCATTCTGCTGGATACCTGCAACTCTTTCCCTTTCCGTGCACTCACTCCTTTTGTTCGCATTTCCGTGCAACTTGCCATAAAACGATCCCTTCCGGTCACCGTCCGATGCGGGCAAATATCAAAGAAAAGCGGAGGCCTTCCCAGAAATATCCTTCTTTTCGCGCCCTCCCCCACTCCTGTGTTTGCTCTTTGAATTTTGTACATTTTTGACCGTCTCGGGCGGTGTTGATTGTCGCCCCCAGAGAAAGAATAAACAATAAACATTTGGGTGCCAGGTTACGGAATTCCGACTGGTAAACACACAGATTTGTACATGTTTACCACAAAAAAGATCCGAAACATTGAATTGAAAAGAAGGTAAACGGACGAGAGTGTGACAATCCCGTAGAAAATTCGAAACCCGTAGAGTCAAATCCCGTAGAAAAATGTCAAATCCTGTAGAAATGGGCGGAGCCTAATGCAAGGTGCGCGCACACTGTTTTGACTCATTTTTGATTGCCTTTTTCGCCCCTTTAGTAACTTTTCATTTGAGACATGAAAATTTGACAGAACGATTAAAAAAATTCCATGAGGAGTCCAATATTCTGAGTTTTCTGCGTTTTGGCGTATCTGTGTTTGCGTACTTATTTCTACGGGTTTCTACATTTTTCTACGGGATTGTCCCACTCTCAAACGGACGAGAGCTGGCACCGTAACCAGCCTCAGATTAACAGTATCGAAAAGGGAATTGGACGTTGGTGAGCATATTCTGTCTGCAGATCGGCGGCGTGTCTTGCGACTTCAAAGGCCGGGAGATCGGTTTTGACACTCGAGAGGGTTCTCAAACAGTGCGTCTTGGCTTGTCTCCTTGTCACTGGTTACATTTCACTGGCGCCCTCTCTAATTTCTTCTCTTTTTTGACATTTTTGCGCTCTCCTCTCGATTGCTGACCGTCTCATTTCCACATCAACGCCGGAAATTAGACGGACACTTTCAGCTGTGTTTTTGTTTTGTTTTCTCTATTGTCTCTCGTCTCACCGCGGGGCAATTTTGAAAGGTCTCACCTAGGACATGATGACTGTAGAATAGGACTAGAATGGGTATGTACAGGACTGATTTCAAGCGCATTGCGCCCTTGAAGTGAAGAGAATCTGAAAAGAAATAGGGCGTTGCGAGAAGGGAATGGACGAACGGAAACGACATGATAAGGGGAGTGACTTTTGATGAGTCTGCAAAAGTTTCGTGGGAGAAAGACCCAATGGAATGGGGGAATGAATGAAGAGATGGTCGAGTTGCGCGAGATGAGACGCCCGGCGGGACAGTGGCAGAAACAGAGACGAAGGGAAGACGGGGAGACCGCCGGGAAGGCGGAGGAGGGACAACGAGACGGCCGCCGAGACTATGAACAGACCTACTTTCGGTTCGGACGGCCCGCGCGGCACCAACACCAACAGACGTTTTTTCGAAACCGGTTCGGGCCATCCAGTGTATATTATATTCTATTACTACAACTGTCACTCAACAGAATACGAAGAGAAATGAGGAGAAAGTGGGCAGGAAGTGGGTTCATCCGGGACACAAACACCTTTGCAGGGGGAACCACAACAAACCATTATTTACTGATTTCGGATTGGCGCGATCAACAAATAGAGAGCGAGAGATTGAAAGATTGGCACTGCTTCTCCATCTCTTTGCTTGTTTGTTATGACGTGGAAGTTATCACGCCCACGCATTTTATTTCATGGATTGAGTTGAAATGGCAATTAGGATCATTTTTTGTCGTTCCGCGGAAGTGTGTCAGGTCCTTGTTAATTTGATGTAAAGAGTGCAAACACACGTGCGAACAAACACATCCGCCGTCGGGAGAAAAACGACGGAGAAAGGAGGATCAGCTGAGAAAGAATCGGAAGGAGACGATGGCATCGAATCGATATCTGCGACGGCGGGAGGCTGCTGATGCGCAGACGACTTCTGCGCATTCTTTGAGAGTGTAACAACAGTCTCTGCTGCCAATAACGACGTTGCGCAACGCTTAAGGGATTACGAGAAGCGCAGAACGAAACGGGTATCAGAAAGAGAAAGGAGGGAAGGGGCGGAACTGGAACTGATAAGTGCATGGTTCGCTTATATACCCGACCGTTCCTTCCTTTCTGCCGCCTATTACTCACTCTTTCGGTTACCAGTCAAACGCTGTTATCGTCGGAATTAGCTACGGCATTTAAAACTGTCTTGCGAAGGTCGCTGCGTCCACTTCCCGTGACCGACAGTATCAGTTCTGTCCGATCTTCCGCTGTGTCACTCGAAATCAGATACGCGATGAAACGGAAAGGAGGAACAAGACCGGCAAAACACAAATATTTATGATATGCCAGCACCTTGTTGTGAAACGGGAACATAAACATATTATGCACAGGAAGGGAGATAACAACGAACGATGAAAATGACTAGTTTGAATATATTTCGCCTTGTTCACAGAAGAAGACGTGCCAGGCGGAAGTGTGTGTAGAAAACACTTCAGACGGTGTTGGAGGTTTTCTCGACGAGAGGCTGATCAGCAGAAGAGTTCAGAGCGGCGGGAGCATTCTTCTCCTCGATCGCGTCCTTCGAGAACAGTGCGAGGACGACGGGAAGAATGAAGAGACCGTGGAGGAGACCTGCGAAGGATCAGTTGCATTCCCGAAACACCCACGCATTCTTACCGATTGCCACGACCAGAAAGACTGTTTTGGCAAAGCAAACGATGGCGTAGGTAGGCACGAAGATCAGAGGGAGCATGCAAAGGAACGTCGAGAGTCCCGCCTCGAACATGGGCATCGCCATCTCAGCCAGACTGCTGTAGACCCGCTCTTGGGGAGTTCCACGAGCGCGGAAGTAGTTGTAGGCCACGTGAGCGGTGTAGTCGACGGAGAATCCGGTGGCCAGAAGCACGTCAACTTGAATGACTGGATCCAGATCAGCTCCCCACAAAGAGAGACCGCCGACCAGAACTGAAAGAGAGCACGAATAAGGAGAGAAAGAAGCTGAAAAGGACAAACTGAAGCAAATGGACGCGATAATCGAGGTGATGACAGCAACAGCGTTGAAGTTGGCAATGAATACGAAGCAGACGATGGCCATGCAGACGACGGTGACGGCGATGGATCCGATGAGATCGGTGCCAACAGTGAGGATGATGCTGAGGATGGCCGAGTCGCAGTCGAACAGCGTCGCGTTGAACTGCTTCTCCGACTGGAGAGTCGTCCGAATTTGCTGCATCGCTCTCGCTCTTTCCGCCCATTCGGACATTCCCTTGCCAAGAAGAGTCAGTCGGAATGCGGTCACTTCCGTTCTGAAACACTTTCATTCATTCTTTTCCGTTCGCTTCTTTTTTCTCACTTGTTGTTCTCCGTTATCTTGTATTTGACGACTGGCGGATTCCCGATGGTGTTCAGCCATTTCGGCAGGTTATCGTACGACGGTTCATACTTATCCCCGAACAGAATCGAAAGTGGATTGCTGACGACTCGGTCATATTTCTCGTACTGCGGAAGGAAGATCAGACTGCGATTCTCGCCTCGGATGCCGGGAACTGATTCGAGTTTGTGCACCAGATTGAGAAAACTGTCGTACTGAAGGCAGATTTGTCGACGAGTCAAGGACTAATTACTGCATACCTCAGTCTGATTTTCGATGTTTGGTGGCCTGTTCACAATGACAGTAATCGGGAAATAGGTGTTGAAGACGGGTCTAGAATAATGGTGAATGCTACAAAATGAACACGTTGATTTCTCACTTGATATTTTGCAGAGAATCCACCAGTTTCGAGTTGGATGGGAACGCCTTCGCCGGCTCGAAAGTGGTTCGCATTGTCAAGACTCCGTAAGTAGTCAGACCGTACATCACGATCAAGGTAAAAAGGCAAACAAGTCTTCCCTTTAGAGAACACACAAAATTGGAGTACTTGGCCAGCCACGTGTCTGCTTTCGGAATGGTTTCGACCTTTGGAACGGGCTGATAGGAAGCATCGTTGCAGAGGAAAACGATCGGAGCGAGGATGGTGTAGGTGAAGATGTAATCCAGCAAAAGAGCCAAAGAAGCCGTAAGACAGAAGAGAGACATCTAGAAGAAATGGAATAAACTTCAAGGAATCGAGGATAAGTAGAACCTGTGGGGTGGGAGTGAAGAATCCGATTCCGAATGCGATGATGTTTGTGAGCGAAGTGATGGTGATGGACGGTCCGACATCCACAATCACCTGCTCAAGACGTCGGTGTCTAAAAAAGAAGATCAGTTCAGGATGGGGACGGGGGAGCTCACGTGTCAGTGATTGCAATGTGATGCTTCCAACGGTGAAGGAGAATGAAAGCGTCGTCGACTCCTATTCCGAGAACCAAGAACGGAGTGACGCATTGGATGGAGAACGAAGGGAATCCCATCCTGAATATCATCTTTTCTCTACTAATACCATCTGAATTCCCGACCAGCAGATGGCTCCGAATGAAGCGATAGTCGCAGCCACTGGAGTGATCAATGACGTGGCAACCAAGTAGAACGCCATCTTGACGGACGCCAATCGGACGATCACAATTATGACCTGAGTGAGGAGGAGGAAGAAGCCGATAGTCATGAGGGTGGTCGCTTCGATGGCTCCTCTGATCATTTCCCGATTGGCAACTAGGTCACTAAACACTGTGAACTGCACCGCTTCGAATGCGGAACTGTTCTTTGAGAGTTCGAAAAGTTCATCAATGGCATCCTTGAACGCCATTTTTCCTTCCGGAGTGTCAGATCGAGAGAAGTACCAGAGAACGAGAGATCGGGAACTGATTCTGTTCGTTGGAGGTTCTGAATAGTCAGCATCCGCCAAGAGAAAACGAATTCAACTCACTGAAGTCGACATTACTGAAATGGAGTCCGAGAAAGATGTCCAATCCTTTGTACTGCATGTCCGGGTAAGCAAATACATTCGTACTTCCGTTATTCTCCCGGGTCTGATTCTGGAAACATCTTTTTGACTGTCATATTGGGTAAAACTGTTACAAACCACAAGAAGATGGAATGGATTGTTGAGGTCGCACAGAGGGTCGCAATTCCTCCGACCGTCTCCGTCCTTCAGTCCAACCGCATTCGAAAGTCGTCTGTCGACTGTGTAAATCTACAAACTGTGTACAGTTTAATTCAAATTCAAAGTAAACACTCGCAAACGCACGTCTCTCAACGCCGCCTCCCCCGGAATACTGGAATCGTTATCTTTGGATGTGAATATGCAGAACGCCCTTTCCGGATACTGCTTCAGTCCGTAATACTCGAGCCACACCCTCGTCTCACTGAAATGTAGTCTACACGCAGGAAGCTAAGCACAAAACAGAGAAAAACACTCGAGAACAGGTTCTCAGGTGACGTCAAGGTCGCATTTCGTCACTCACTATCCGGCATCTGAATTCTCCGGGGAGAACGACTTTCGGATGTCCTGCTCCAGACGGATGTTGATGAGGCCTGCACTGAGAGCGACAATTGAGAGAATGCTCACTGAAAACAAAGGAGTTGAGATAGGAGAAAGAAAGAGAAAAAGAAGCATAACTAATTAGTTATGTGATGAAATGAGAAGAAAAACGAACAAACGATCGAGTAGACTGGATATGCAGCCAGCAGACGGGCCACGATGGCACTGATCGAATCCCAGCCCATTTGAGCGGACGGCTGAAAAGTAAAAAGGTGTGAGGAGAGAGGAAGATAGTGAGGGAAGAATCTTGAAGTGGAAAGGAGGGGCGGCAGGGTGGAAACCGACTGACGAGGATACGAAGCATTCTCAGGAGGTGGACCTCGGAAGACGTGGACGAAGAATGGAAGGATGGATGGAAAGGAGTCAGGAAAGGTCACGTGCACGTGAAACAGAGACGGTTCAGAGACGAAATGGGCGGCAGCAGAAGAGACGGACAGGTTTGCGGATTTCGGATCAGAAACTGACTGGGCAGTACGGCCGACCGACAGGTGTTCGCAGAAAGCAGGAATTCAGATGGCAGAACGATATTAGAAGAAGAAGAAGAAAAAAGAAGAAGAAGAAGAAGAAGAAGAAGAGGAGTAAGCATTCGATGCAAAGTATAAGTACGTGGCAGATCGAGGGGATTCCGCGACCGATCACAGTCGGATTAACAGAGCATAAACCGGTGGCGGGAGCGGAGACTTTAAGAGGCAACGAGTACGGTATTGCACGGTTTCTGCCGAGAATCTTGATAGGAAGACGACGAGAAAATGAAAGTGGACGAAGATCCGAAAAAGTGTCGACTGGAACACACAGATCAGTGAGTGACCAGGTGTGGAAATGGAATGAAAACGGTGATGGATTCAGGAAACCGGACTGTTTGTCAACTGTTTCTGTGGCGGAACTATAAGGTCATCTGGCACTCTGAGAAGGCATTATGCAAGCAGCTGGACATCCTATTCGCTGCCGCAAAACCAGAAAAATCAATCAGAGAATTGTGGTGTCTCACTCATTTTTTCCGCAGATTTCCCCTTTTCAGCTTTCCTTTTCGTGAGAAGATCTTCGAAAAGGACGAGGGATCGCGGAGACGTAGACGGGCGGATGAATCGGGTTGTGTCGGAGGGAAGCAAGGAGGAGGGAGAGAGGGAACGCTTGTAAACAGACGGAAGAGGGAAACATACTCATTGTGTTCATGGACGGATTGGGGACAAGTGCCGAGCGGGAGAATAACTATGCGGGTGGCCACAGAGTACTGTAGGAAATCGAGTAAATGCTTTCGAAGATCTTGAACCAGGCATCCAAACGTTTCTTTTTTCGCGTCTGCAAGATCAGAACGATTTGGGATGGAAGCTGGAGTCTAGAAAGGCTTGGAACGAAAACATAAACACATCTAGAAAACGGGGTCGACAGAACTTCGGACGACGGATGTCACGCCCTTTCAAACCCTTTCTAAATGACCTTCAATTATTCAAATGTGTTCCTCTTCAATCATTCCAATTTCCTGCTCCGAACCGTTCCAGATGATTTCTCCTTCTTCTTCCTGTTTATCAGTTGAAACTAGACAAGAAAGACATGTGATAAGGACGGAGAGCACGCGTAACATGTCACTCGGCTATAAAGTACTCTTCATTTCTCTCTTTTTCATTTTCTTTTCGAATTTCTTTCAAAATGCTAAAAGCTTACAAACAACTGATCAAATACACAACTAACCCCAGGTCGGTCCTTGCCTACCCACTCCTTTTCACCGTTTCATAATTGGATAACCCCCTGAAAGCTCTTCTGAATCACTCCACCCCCTCTCCCGTTTTTCCCATTTATAGCCTCCCTCTCTGATTCCTAGCCTCCCTCATTTCTACAAGTTGTCGGCCCCGTGTGGCCACTGTTTTCTGCGTCTCTCCTCCTGGCTATTAGTGTCCGTTTCGTCATCGTAGCCTACAACCGAGACCTGTTTGCCAGCGGAGATTAGCCTGGCGATCCCTCTCTTTTCGCACCCCCGACCAACCTCATTCCAGCCTCATTCCAGCCTGATTCTCATGGGAGGCTTCTTCTCGAAACACCACCATTTGACCCCGGTGCACGATGCCACGTGTGGACCCGTCAAAGGAGTCGGATACGATCAGGTACCACATGATTCTCGTGCAGATTCTGATCGGACAGTTACAGGAGGACGGCTCGGTGGTCGATGGATTCCTGGGAGTTCCGTATGCGGAACCGCCCGTCGGGCCGTTGAGATTCCAAAAGCCGGTGGCCCACAGAAGATGGGAAGAGCCCCTTGAATGCATCAAGTTCGGTCCCAGATGTCCGCAGAACGACGAGCTCCTCGGACAGGTAACATCCTTCTCCTCTGATTTTTGATGTCTTCATCTATTTTTGTTTATTATTATTATTTCAGTTCGTGAACACAGTGGGCAAAAGTGAGGATGATTGTCTCACTCTCAACGTTTTCACTCCAAAGTGGGAATCGGAAGATTGGGTAAGTGCCCCCTTCACCCTCTTCATTCTCTTTTAAACTTTCTTCAGCCGGACGGCTTTCCCGTCATGGTCTTCATCCACGGCGGCGGATTCGCAGTTCATTCGAGCAGCAACTACGGCTGCGCGACGATCGCTCGTAATCTGTGCACGAAGGAAGTCGTCGTGGTGACCGTCAACTACAGACTGGGGGTGCTCGGATTCTTCACAACGGGAGATGATGTCTGCAGAGGGAACATGGGACTGTGGGATCAGACGGCGGCGCTTCAGTGGGTTCAGAAACACATCCGAAGCTTCCGAGGGGACCCGAACAACGTGACGATTTTCGGGCAGAGTGCGGGCGGCGCTTCCGTCGATCTGCTGTGTCTGTCTCCGCACTCGAGAGATCTATTCCGAAGGGCCATTCCGATGGCCGGGAACGGAGAATGCGATTTCGCAGTTCGAACGAGCCAGCAGCAGGCTCAACTGTCAAGAGAGTTTGCGAGATATCTCGGATGGGAAGGAGACGGTGAGGGAGAGACGGAGAAGGAGAAGAAGGAAAAGAAGGTTTCAGACGAAGACTCGGAAGATCTGCTCCGTTTCATTGATGAACAGCCTTTGTACAAAATCGAAATGGGCATCAATCCGAGGAGAGGATTCAAACATTCTCAGGCGGGAAGTCTCTATTTCGTGCCCAACTTTGACGGTGAGTTCTTCCCGAAACCATTGTCCGAATTGCGAAGAGAAGTGCCGAAAAAGCAGTTGATGACTGGAACAACAAAGCACGAAGGACTCTTTTTCAGTAAGCGCATTCCTTCTCTTTCTCTCGATTAACCCTCTTCTTCCTTTTTACAGTTGCTCTCGGAGCGCTCTCCCGCAATCCAGAAGGAATCAAGAAGTTCATGGCACGAATCTTCAAAGAATGCGACTACGGAGCACGCGCCGACGAAGCACTTCAGATGACCTATGACTTCTATTTCAAAGGTGTCCATCCAAAAGATAACGAGAAAAACATAGAACAGATTGTGAAGGTAATGAATCATTTCTTCTTTTCCTCGTGTCATCCGATTCGTTTTCAGTTCATCGGAGACTATTCCATCAACTACGGTACGTACAGATTTGCGAACGGAATGGCCGCACTGGACCACGACGTCTACTTTTACTCGTTCGAATACCACAACCCCGGAGGATTCGGCATATTCCGTTGGCTTCTTCCCTTCCTCGGTCTCTTTCGATCTCATTTTCTTTTGCCTCAATTCTGAATGCTTTTCAGCGTCCACTCATTGCACAGAAATGCGTTATGTCCTAGGAAAAGGAATTATTTCAAAGTTTAGGCCGGACGAAAATGACAAGAAAATGATCGAAGTGATGACTACGTATTTTACGAACTTTGCCAAGTTTGGGTGAGAAAAACAATCTATGATCAGGGTCATTAAAATCGTTTTTCAGCAACCCGAATGGTGAAAACGAGAAGGGAAACTGGCAGAAACATGATCCGGCGACCCCATTCCGCCACTTTAAGATCGATCTGGAAGGATGTGAAATGGCGGAAGACTATCAGGAAAGAAGGGCCGAACTGTGGGACAAGCTGAGGGCGATGAATGTGAGCAGGGCCCAGCTCTGAGGGCCCGCAATCTCCCTTTCAATACGGGTGCCTTGTTTCTATGTTCTGAATGTTCAAATAAAGATTTCATCAGGTTATCAAGTTAAAATTATCAGACGAATTTCAGAAAGAACCGGTATAATAGTGGGAGCGACTACAGTAGAAACTGTAATAGAAGGGCCCATTCAAGACGTCATATCTCACGTTTGCACTCAATGGAGATATTAAAAAGTTGCCAATTAACAAATTGTACATTAGAACATTGAAAATATTTTTTCGGTTGACCACTTTTTGATATCTGTGCAAGCAGCTGAGATACATCGTTTTGAAAGAACTGTATTACTGCAGTTTTTACAGTAATCGAGACTGAATGGGGAATTGCAGAGGAATCGCCAAACTTTTACTTTTACTTTCGTACTTTCAAACGGTATGTCGTTTGGCAGTTTGAATGCAAATTCGAACTCGTCCGGGAAGGTCACTCGGTCCCTCTCGGCAGCTGTCCTGGTCACCTGATAACGGGGCCATTGATGCGCATCGGCTTGTTCGGTTCGCGAATGACTCACGGCTCGTCCGACCGTCCGTCTCCATCCTTTTCTTTTCCGTCTCATTCGGTCCATCGGCGACGGCTTTCATCTTTTCTGCAAAAAGTCTCTCTCGCTTTCTCTCTCTCTCTCTCTCTCTCTCTCTCTCTTTCATTCTTCACATCATCATTTTTTATCATTCGCGCGTTCTTCACTCGAAACGACGTCGTTCTAATCGACCTTCTCCGCTACTATATCAACCCAAATTGTGTGTCCGACTGCCGGCTAATTCGACCCACGCACCGACTTGCTTCTCCTGGAAATCGAGAAGAAGTCATTTCAGTGATCGTCTCCTAATTTATAGGATTCGACCGGTTAGAACTCTTGTTTTCGTGCCTGGAAATGTTATTTCTCTCAAACAAAACATTCCACGTGTTCTGAGATCTATCAGTTCATTTCTCTGCTTGACTTCAATGATCTTAACGTTTCTTTCAAACCACTAAAAGAAGAAAAGTGCTCGCTTTGTCATCCTTTGTGTAAAAGTGCTCTGACAGTGGCCTCCTGAAAATTGCACAATACTTCGTGGGTCAGACTTCTTCACAATCTCTTAACATTTCCGTTCGCTATCACTAATCCATTTCCCTTTCCTCTGATCTCTCCGCTCTCCACACACTCTCTCTCTCTCCGAAACAGACTATCATCAGTTGATAACTGCCCGCTCCCTTGTCGGATAATCCACGGATCTTGACCCTTCCCTCCACTTTTTGCCCCGTGTCCCGGGCCGCCCGTTATCTTCGACCCGCCATCTGCCGCCTCGTTTCTTCGAATCATCGCGCCCTGCATTCCCAACATCTCAGATTCAGGTTCATCGATCCACCAAAATCTTGCCTGATAGCCCCCACTCTCAGATGTCCGATCAATCGCTCGTCCAACGGGTTCCATTGCTCGCCTCCTGCAAGCCGGTGAGTCCGTAGGAGCATTACTGTAGAAGAGAGGTAAGCACGGGAGGGAAGAAGTTGGTTCCACGAGCGGAACGATTACATCTGTTTACCGAACTCCCTAGTTTTTCTCGTTGTTTCCTCCGCCTCAGGGTGTGTTTTCATGAATCATTTTATGTTTGGAGTAATAATAAAAGTTCGAAGTTTGTAGTTTTCGTCTAATTGTCCGCTTGTTTTGCCCATCCATATAGAATATTGAAACCGTGAGAATTGAGAAGACTTCTGAAGATGTGAGCTCCGAGAAGCTGATCTTCTTTAAGGTTACTGTAGCCCGGTCATTTTTTGAGGCCAACTCGTGGATCAGCTCCCCTCTCTTTTTCGGGTCACGTTCGGTCAATCTAGCTGGGTCTGGCGGGCAGTCAATCTTGCGAATGGTCTCCCTTCGGCTGCCACGCGCGTCGTCCCTATTTCCCTCGTCGCGTCGTCTACTTTCTACTTGTCCTCGCCTCCTCCTCCCACACAGATCCGCCCGTCTCTCATCGATTCGTCATCTTCCATTTGTTTTGGCATTTCAGTCACAACATCCGCTTTTCCGTTTCAATATTTCCTCTCGATATTAAAACGATCTGCTTTCGTCGAGAATCGTCATATCTTCCTTTCTTTCAACATTCTCAGATTATACTGAATTTGTATCACCTTCTATTCGAAATCTGAAAATTTGAAAGGCAGTGTCGCTCTAGCGCAATCCCACGTGAAAATCCGCCCGCCGCCGCAAGGTTTCCCAAGCACTGAATTCACGTTTCGAGCGGTAGAGCACGATTGCGCAACAATTCGCTTTCAAAAAACTCTTCAAAATGCTCGTAGTTAGGCTGGTCGAACAGACGATTTTAGGCGTCGGCGCCTTTTTTTTCGACCAGCCTACTTGTAATTGTTCTACAGCGACTAAATGGTTCAGTGTTAACAGTCGACATATTCGAAGTTTAGGAGCTTCGATCAGTTCCCCAACGATGTTCGGTAATTCGAATTAAAGTTTTTCAAGTGTTTGTTCTCTCTGCGTCTGTCGCTCTATCGCTCTTGATGGTTCCAATCATCTGGAGGTGCGAATCTCTGCGTCCTCTTCCGCTTTCTCCGTCTTTTCCTCCTCTGCGCAGACGCACTCGTCCGTCCGCCCGCTCCGATTCACCTTTCAACCCATCCCGATTCCGTCGTTTCTCTTGATTTATCGATCTTTTCGAGGATCGACATGGATTCGTTCAAACGGTTCCAGTCGAAAGTGTTCTCTTCGGTTAGCACAATTCGGAAGCCAGAAAATACTGTAAGTGAAGACTGGAGACTAAGCGTGAACCTAAAAGAACAGAGAACGATTCGTTCAGTGAAAGCAAACATTTCTTTCAGGCTGAGGACCAGGCGTACAACACGAAACGATGTTTCATCCACGTCAATCATCTATCCGTCGCAATCGCCGTCGTCGAGCTCTCTATTCTCGTTTACCAAGTTTCACTTTCCCTGTTTTCTCACTTTCAATGTTTATTCCTTCAGCTCTTGAATGGCAGCTGGGGAAATTCGGATTACGCGTTCGTTTTCACTTGCGCGGCCTTGCTATTCCTCCTCGTCATTCTGCTCCTTTTCGTGGCGATTTTCTACCGAATCAGCAACCTTCTCATTCCGCACATCATCATGCAGCTCTTCATTGTCGTCAGTTTCCTCGTTCTCACCGGATTTTCGCTCTACGCTCTTTTCTACGGAGCCACATTTCAAATGTTGCTCGTGGTAACCAATCCGCAGATTGCCGCTGATTCCATGGTCCGTATCCCTTTCCCTTTACACCTGCTCTATTTGTGTTCCAGACTGCCCTTCCTGCTCCGATGCTCGCAACGAACATGGTCTCGGGATTCCTTGCCGGTCTCCTCGTCATCTTCGCTGTTTCCTACCTCCTGGTCGCCGTACTCAACGTGAGTTTCTTTTTTACATTCCCCTCTATCCCAATTCTCTATTTTTCAGACGTGGTGCTTATACGTGGTTATCGACAGTTTCCAGCTGCTCAGAAGCCAAAAGAACCAGAGCCGTCCTCCGTCTGTCGAAGAATACTGTGCTCCGAAAACGATCCAGCTCTCATTGTACCCGAATCAAATCGTCCAAGCCACCGACTTTTAATCTTTCTCACTTCCGGTTCAATTTCTGTAAATATGTGTTTGCCGAGAATTCAGGGTCCAGGCTTTAATATTTTATTTTATCTCAGTCATATGTTGAATACAAATTGCCAGAATTTGTTCCTGGTTCACACTTCCCAACGCATGAAAGTGCTAATAATCACAGGATCCGTCCTTCCATCCATCCCTCCACCGTTCCATCACATTCTTGCAATCAAACTGCTCTTTCCCGGTCTTTTTGTTCACTTTATTGTGCAACTGGCACATCCAAAGAGCGAATTCCCGCCGACTTTCTACCTTCGGAGGCTCCTCTTTCAAATCCTTCCGTAGATCCTTTGCACAGAAATCACACGGATATGTCTAGAAATGGAGAAAAATATTGAATGCATTCCATTCTCGCCAACCTGACCGAGTAAAGTCATGAACGTTTTTGCCCGTGACTTGTCCTCTTCCGTCGGCTTTTCCGGGTAGTAAACCGACATTGTATGAAGTAAATTCCACGTGGATCGACCTGAACACGTCAAAATTCGACTCAATAACAAGATAATGTTTACCTAGCTCGTCTTTATCCACAGGACACCCGTACACTTTCGCTCCCGTACTTGTGCTCGGAGCAGATGTTTTGTCCTTCGACGGTTCTCCGGCTTCTATACATCGCAAAGTTTCTTTATTGTGGAACGGCATTCCATACCTTTCTTTTTCAGTTTTTCAGCCATTTCTCTGCCCTTCTTCATCATTTCTTCCACACTGACACATGCTCGACACGGTTTTCCATCCGGGCCAATTTCCATTCTGAAACAGATGTTTTTAGATGATGCAATATGGTAAGATTAATACGGAGACAGCCTTGAATGCGGAGATTGCTCAGTAAACGATTAATGATGACGCTGAATCATTAAAGACAGAAAAGAAAACAGAAAATTAATATTTTCTATTGGAACAACGCAAATTAAGCAAAAAGTAAACCACTTGGCTGAATTCAGATTGGGATGGCCGAAGTTTTGTGAAGAAACTTTTCTCGGCCAGCTAAAGCGCGAAAATTATCCGCTTTGAACAACAACGTTATCGCGCACTTCGGAAATTCAAAAATGAATTCGGGGTTTTAATTGTATTTTCACAGTTTTTTTTAGAGTTTCTAAATTTACAAATTCAATTTTTCGGGTTGGAAGTTAGTCTTAAAAACTCAAGAAACGATGAAGATAAGTTTTAATCAAATTAACACGCTCCCTGATATTTTCTAAACGCTTGCCTCTAGTTATTTTCAATCCACAACTTCACATGTATTGTTTGCACAAACGAAGGGGCCGCCGGTCTTTTTACTGATAAACCTCTTCGTTTACAACAATTTCCCGCATTTTCTTTCGATTTCAGACATGCGAGGATGAGCATTGCCCAATTTCAAACTCTGAAAAAGCACTTTGAAAGCATTTTAACAGGGGACGGAAACAAGGCGGCGCGACAGGTGAGATCTAAACCTTTTTGAGTTATTTGTTTCTTTCTCTTCAGAAAATCATCACAAGCATTTGTGAGCTTTACGACTGTTTGGGGAGAGATGCGACCAGCCAGCAGTTCGAGAAGGTCTACGAGCTTTACGAGTTGTCAAAGCACATTTTCAAGGCAGCGAATCAGGTAAAGAAGAGGGAAAGGAGCTTATAAGAGTTGGACGGTTTTCAGGAAGTGACGGAGAATGATGAAAGGTGGCAGAATTGTCCGCAAAAAGAAAACAAGACCGCTTCGAGACTGTACAAAACGAAACTGTTTGAGCTGTCCATTTATCATTTGAAAAACTGCTGTCAGCAAAGTAATATAATCCTGAATGACTTGTCGTTATTGGAAGGAGTTTCCAGAACTTGATCACAACAATGTTCCGTGGATCCAGTACTGTTTGGCGGTCCTCCAGAAGTCGTGGATTCGGTCCGAAGTGAGCATGGAATGTGAATTGTCCGCGTGCCTCCTCTCGTGCGCAAACGCCTCTCAACTGCACTGGGCACAGCATAACCATTTGAAAAGTTGGGAAAACGGCAGATTCTGATTGAACGCAACGTCATTTTCAGGACTGTGGGAGTTTATTTGGGAGCGGATTGCTGAAAAGACACTGGACATGTCTATTCTGAAAAACTACGTGGAGCTGGCTGTTAAAATGATGAAAGAAGTGGAGATGACGGTCTTCGAGAAGTCGCCATTCCATATCGTTCGAATTGTTGTGCACACTCTTAAGAGAATCGCCGAAAGTGTTGATTCTACATTGTTCGTTTATCTTTCCGTTTCATTAGTAATTTTTATTGTTCAGCTGGGCACATTCGAGAAAATATTCATTCGTCTACATTCTCTCCTATGTCGTTCATCGGTGGGGAGTTGCAGCCAGAGATCTGATCCTTCGAGATTCCATCGAAATTATAAATCATCTGAAAACTCTTATGACAGTCGAACATTCTGGAATGGAAGACTCAAAGGCACGTTAGGACGAGGTTATTTCAATCCAGAACATCCATAAATTCAGACTTGTATGATGATGCTGATAGACGATTTGATCAAGTTGGCTATGGTGAAAACGGTCGGAAAACATCGGACGATGGATGAAGAAACCGAAGAGAATATGAAGGATCTTGTGCGAACCGCAATTACGGAAACTCTGAAGTCAGCACATGGATTTTATTTCAGTAAAGCCAAGTTTTCGCTTTACAAAGAATACGTGAAGTACCTCGCGAGATGGATCATAGCTCTGCGAGTTCTTGAACCTCCGCCTTATGATGAATCTTTTGAAATGGTGACAAGCAGCCGGAAGAAGAACGACTACGGAGGCGCATTCACATTTAAAGGACTCGTTAGTCTTTCGTTTGGGGAATCAATCTCTCCGAACGTCAACAAATGCAACGCCTGGAACGGGGCAATGCAAATTATAAGGGAAGTCATCGCCAGTCAGAAATTGAGTTATTCTACAATCGGACTAATCATATCTTCACTGTGGGCGAAACGGAAGGCTTTCACAACGGACGAGCTCCGTGCCACTTTCTGTTCTCTTCTGGCAAGCACAACACATCCATATGTTATGTTCGGAAAAGATCAGATCCCGTCAATTGACCTTCTTCTCAAATACGCGCTCTCCCTCATGCCGAACGTGACTTCTCTTCCCAGCTCCGCTTATCTCATCGAGTGCATCATCCGCTCTCATCCTCAAGCCGTTACGAAGGAAATGCATAGAGCAATCTGCGACACCGTCTCCAGAACGAATCCTTCTTCGCTTCCCGTTCTCCGCCTTCTTTCTGCTTTCATTTCGTATACGGAGTTCGAAGAGGGATCTCGTTTCAGCAGTATCAATGACGATGCGAAGGGAAGTTGGAGTCTTCGGAAGGACACGATTGACTGGCTTCTCGTTGATCTGAGTGCGAACTCTCACCCTCTGCTTTATCAATTGTGTCGTTATCATCCGACGTTCTGCTATGAAATGGATCAGCCCATTCATGGTGATCTGCTAGTTCGAGAGTTTTCGTTAATACTCAATTTGCAGATGACTTACTTCTTCAATCTCTGAAGCAGTGCCAGCTGGTCAGTTCCCCTCAAATATCTGCGGTTTCGCCGTTCCGCCCGATCGATGCAACTATTGATGAAATGGTTTGTTACGTACACGGCGAGCTGCAACATCTTTTGAGTGAGCTCTAGGCACCGAATCTGTCGAAGTTTAACTGTGTTTTAGGCCTCGATCTCTCCCTCCCCGTTTTCGTACTTTGCTACGAGTTCTCTCTCAAATGCCAACAAAATCTGTTCGATTTCAGCGTAAAATGATCTAGTCAATACTCAATCAGATCTGGAATATTTCAGAATATCTACAAAAAGATTGAAAAAGTTTCGGAAACCCTGGAAGATTCGGAGTTCCAACAGGCAATTGAAACGATCACCGTTTGGCCAGATAAACTGTCATTTCCGAACGGAAGGCAGTCACCAGAATGTCTCATCGCCTTCTTCATCGCCAATCTCAGTAACCAGCTCATCGAACTGAATGCGTGGTATTCGTGGAAAAACGATATTGTTCCTTTGCTAGCCGAACGCGTCAAAAATAGTCCCGGATTGCGTTCAAAGGTGCAGCAGGCGATGCCCTTCAATCATTTCGTTAAGCTGTACATTCTCGACAATGTAGGAGATTTGTATGAAACAGCGAAGCGATTTGTGGATGTGTCTTTTCTTTTATCCCATAGGAACATGCTCGCAACTAGAACACGCATCAGGTTAGTCAGATTCAAATAACAAGAAGTGAATATTTTTCAGGAACGAAGCGGCAGAGCAGTTGAAATCTGGCGAATCGATCACTGAGGACGATATGACTCTGATTGAGAACATGACGGCGTCTGCATGCGTTCGGAATGTAACAGGCAGCAATCGGATCGGAGGATATCAACTGGATGCACTGGCAGTCGCGCACAACCCGAATCACGTTTTCTTCGATGATCGCAGCCTTGTCTTGTACCTCCGAATGCTCAGAAAATCCCCGTTTCTCGCACAGAACATTGTGAGGCATGTAGTTGAAAATGAGGAAATGTGGCACTTGCATGGCAAACTGTTGAAATATGTGGTGAAGGATGAATGTCTGCTGACGGTAAGATACCATTGCGCACGTTGTATTGAGTTGGTTTTTTTCTGCAGGTCTGTATCGCAACAATTCCAGACATAGTTCGTTATTTGAAAGTTTATCAGGTCTTACTCAATCCAGATGTGCCTGTTCTTGATTTACTGTAATCGGTCTTCAATTGCTTCGAACGTTTTCATACTCGTTTTCAGACGTTTCAATACAAAATCTATTGCTGCCTGTCAAAAATACATTCGAAAACCCAAACAAAATGCGGATTCCATCACTCCTGGGCAGCTGATCATTCTCTTCGGCTGCGATAAAAACAAATGGGCAAGAGTGATCGTAAGATTCTGGAAACTGTTCGAGAAAGAGCCCGCCTTCGTGTGCGAGAGGTTGTACCACTTTGTAAGTTGGCCAAGAATCTACTCTTATTATTTCTGATGGTTCAGGCAAAGCGATGCGTCGCGCTCAACCTCTTAAATCGCATCGTCGCTCTTCTGAAAGCTATTTCGACAAGCGAATTCTGCATAAATGTTTTGAAGGATGAACACCTTCGGACAGTTTACAAACTCGTTTATCGCTCTATTTTTACACTCATAACGGACAAAACGTGCAGGTTCCGTTTCTGGCCACTCGAGCCCACTCAATATTTCATTTATTCAGAACAGAAATAGTGGAATCGTGCATGGACGAGAGACATCGTTACGATCTGTTCGAGCATCAGATCAAGAAAGTTCCTGCCGAGCATACCGACAAGTACATGAACTTTGAAAACGAAGTATCATTCTCGGTCGAAAAGTTTCTTCAGTACGGAATTGAAACTGACAACGTTGACTTTACGGATTTCGGACTCACTGAATTCTACAAACAGCTCAACGACAATCTGAGTGAAGAGATAATTAAAACGAGTGAATCGAGAGGTTTTTTTTTACTGGAAAAGTTACGCTTTTCAAATTTTCAGGCAAGTACATGGTCGACTTTCTCGCTTTCGTCTGGCTCCAGTTGCCTTCAATGCGCCCGCGAATTCTCCCGATCGTCGCTCGTTTCAAGCATATTTCTCCAGCTTGGGCCCGTTTTCCACAGCCTCCTCACGTGACTGCTGACGAGCACACTTTTGTTTTCAAACTGCGGTTCGTCCTCGCCATGAAGATGATGGCGAATGACCAAATAAGAAGCGGAGAGCTGTCGACAAGCGTTGTACTGCTGCTGACCACCTACGATCGCAAGTACTCGACTTGTGCTCTGATGACTAAATCTCAATATAGACGAAAGAACTTAAGTTCGGGCATGCTGCCCATGCTGATCAAAACGCTTCGGAAGCAGTTGAATGGGGAAGAAAAAGAAATGATCGACGGAGATTTGTTTGAAACGGTCGCTCAAGCGGCGTCCCTAATTCGAGAAGTAGCGGCGTGCTTCGCTCCGTTCTTGTTCAAGATATGCGTTGATGTGAAGGCATGTTACGATTTTGCCCTCTCTAAGTTGTTGGAAGGACTAGCTGTAGTGAACAAACGAGAAAAGCCAGTAATTTTCTGCCTGGCCGAATGCGTTGATTCGATGGGTTTGAATGTTCTCGCTCGGTTTGAACGACTTCCAGACACGCCGAAGGGTGTGCATGGCTCCCGTTGGTTCTTTGTTCTGGCGAGGCTCTTCCTCGACCACGGTTTCCTGACACACGCCTTCGCCATAGCAAATCTTATTTTTGATCGACTCGTTTCGAACACCAGAAATGTGATGATGATCGACAGAATCTCGTTGGAAGAGATCGAACACAGCGATCAAATGATAGCGTTGCTCGTGGATATCTACGTGGCGCAAGACAATTCGGTCGCCCTGGGCTCCCTTCCTTCGTTCGTGCAAACCCGTCCGGATGTCCGTCAAGTGATGTTCAAAAACTCGAAAGAATGGATTCGTCTCGTATCGACGAGTCTGTTGGATTCGCATGAAATGACAATAGCCAGATGGATGTGTGGTCTGCACTTGGAAGGTGGCGAGAAATATTTGGACTCAATTCTTCATTGTCGCTTTTCTGACTACCCGAAACTGGTGGATTCGCCCATCAAGTTTGTCTATTTTCTACTTTACCATCACGCACTCGGCACGGATATCTCAGTGGCAATCAGTGAACTAACTGCACAAATGATGAGCGAACTGTCAATCAACGATGTGCGACTTCTGATGTTAGTGGCGGACGAGGCGAACTTCGCTCCGGAATCAATCGAAGAGCACGTGATGCAGGCGATTCGAGATCTAAGAGACACGGCCGGTAAGCGGAAAAGAATGGAATTCCAGCAGGCGAAAGTCAACGAGAAGACTGTTGGAATGGTGAAAGTTGCGGAAATTCTGGCGCAGAACAATGCGCACGAAGCCGCATCTCTGCTGATGAACAAGTGGCACGAGGAGTGTCTCGCCTGGAATTCTCCGTCGGTTGACGTGGCTCTCGTCGAAGTCTGTCAGTCAGGAATTATGTGCCGAGCGGGAGACTATCGCATGGCTGAGATCAATTTGAGGGCGATGCAGCCGCAGTTGAACGACATGAGTGACGTGGCAGTCGCTGAATTGACGCTAGTTTTGAGCAAAATAACTCTGGAGTATCGAAACGATTTGGACGAAGGAATTCGGATTCTGGAGAAAGGGTGTAATCGATTGAAGAAAAGAGAATCTGTGGAAGCGAGATTGAGGTTGTTGCTGGAATTCCACTTGGTCTGCATGAATCAACTGTCCAAACTGGAAGAATACCGCGAATCGAGAAGTTTCCGTATGAAACAACAGGCGATTACAGCATTCGAGCAACAACTGACCAATTCATCCCGATTGGGCAGAGCCAATTCTGAAGACGAAGGATCGAAACGGGCGGTTTCCCGAGTTAAAAAAGAGCATCAATGCGAGAAGGAGGAAGTGGAAAAAGTGCAGATCAGTGTGGTGACTGCTGCGGTGAAAGCCGTCTCGTCGGCATTCGACGCACTTGGTATTCTTGTATTGTACTTTCATCTCCAGATCGGACTGTTTTCAGAATGTATCAGTCGGCTGAACGACACTGAAGAAGCCATTCGGACCGCTTCACTCATCGTCTTCCCTCTCATTGACGTCATTTACAAGTACGAACAGAGTCCAGAAGTCGTCGTACTTCTCAAGGATCACTGCACCAAACTGTGCTCCAAACTGTGGTTGTGTGCCACTTCGCACATCGCTTCAAAGTGTTTCTCCGCCGAACCTTCTCCACTCCGCCGCTATCTTTATCAGATACTTTTCCGAATGATCTGCGATTATCCTTATCACGTTCTGCACACAGTTTTCATGTATGAATCCGGACAGAGTGGGTCGACTGTCACGAAGTTTCTCAACTCGGTTCTGGAGAAAAGGACGCAGTGGGATGTCAATAAGCTGAGAGAAATTGTCACTTTGATGAGAGAAGTGCACTTAGCGTATAGGTACGTTCCCCAAGACGACAGTAGTCACTTGTCTCTTTTAGAGAGTTGGCCCGATTAGAGACGAGGGAGAATCACCTGCTGCAGAAAGTGAATGTCGAAGGAAAAACTATGCTTAGACTGCCGTCAGACCTGAAAGTGTTAAAATGTAGACTGGATCGTCTGCCTATCCCAACCATCTCTCAAAAAGTACCACCTCGCACACACTCTCCCCAGTTCTGCTCATTCTTACAGATTGGACGAGCTGGAGACTACACGACAACCGGACTGATCACCTGGAAAGCTTGGAAAGATGTATTCTCGATCGCCGACGGACTCTCGGCGCCAAAGATTTGGGAAATTCAAGGAAGCGATAAAAAGTGGTACAAGACAGTGTGGAAGAAGGACGACGTGCGACAGGATGTGCTCGTGGAACAGATGTTCGACGTTACGAATAACATGCTCGAAAAGAGAACTTTGCGAACGTACAATGTCGTTCCTCTGGATACGGAGTGCGGAATCATCGAGTTCTGTGGAGGAACCATTAGCATAAGTTTGTGTCTTTCCTTGGAAATTAGATATGTGAATTGTTAGAGGAAATGTTGTGTGGAATTACTCGTGACAAAGGTCTGCACAGCGAATTCAATCCGGACGAGCCGACGGCCACGAAGGTATCTCTGCAGATGCGCAACTCGCAGCAAGAGTCGACAGAGTCTCGGAGGAGAGTGTTCGTCGACATTTGCAAAGTATATTCGCCCGTGTTCAGGTAATCATTATCTAGGGAGAAATGACGGATTCACGACTTCAGGCACTTCTTTTACACAAACTTTCCGACTGCTCACATCTGGAGAGAGAAGATTGCCAACTACAGAAAGAGTCTTGCCACGTGGAGTGTAGGTTAGTTATTCATATCCTCTTTCTCTTTTCTCCCATCACTTCGTTACAGTGTGCTACATCGTCGGTCTCGGTGATCGTCATGCTTCGAACATTCTCTTCGATCAGAACAAGTGCACCTTCGTTCACATCGATCTCGGAATGATCCTCGAATACAGCAAAAGAACGCTTCCAGTCCCCGAAAGAGTGCCGTTCCGACTCAGTCGAGATCTTCTTGATCCGATTTTGATAGAAGGCATCGAGAATGGACAGCTGGCGGACGAGTGCATCGTGGCGATTGAGAAGTTAAAGCAGAACGGAAAAGTGATTCTGGGAGTCGCGTCTGCCCTTCTCCGAGAGACAACGACAAACTTCCGGGAGGCGGAGCAAGCCAACGGCCGCCCTTCTTACATCTCCGAAATGGCCATCGGGCGGCTCAGAGACAAGTTGGAAGGAACGGACGACGGAGTGACTGCGCAGTCTTCTGATCTACAAGTTCGGAGGCTTTTGAGGGAAGCCACGTGCGCCGACAATCTTTCAAGAATGTTCTGTGGATGGATGCCGTTCCTCTGAAACCTCACTAATTGTTGAATTAATCTGTATAACAACACACATATTTTGAATGCTCACATTTACGGTTCTTGATTTACATCTGATGATTTTCAAAGTTTGCCTCTGAATAAAATTCAATTCTGTTTTATGAAAATTCTGTTGCCAATGTGCCAAATGATCTCTGCGTGACACGACCTTTGACTTGAGGCCAACGTGGCAACTATGATCAGCTGTGTACTAAAAGATCTTGGTCGGAGTTCAGTATTACTCGTTTTGCGTCACAAATCCGACTCCAACGGAAAACAGTTAATCCGTTCCGATCTGACGAAGTACTCGATGCGAAAAGGGTACTTTCCTATGATGAATCGATACCTCAAACTGTTATTCGTCGTTGTTCTCTTCGGATGTTTCCTGGCGTATTCCAACCTTTTCAACCGTTCGTTCTTCCTCAAACAATGCCGCAATGCCACGTCACGTGACAATACGGTAGCAGTGGAAGTGCCGGATTCTCTGGATGTCTGCAGAGGTCGGGAAATGAGGAACTGCGTGCCTCCGTTGAGACGATTCAAACAAATGTACAGGGTACCAACACTTTTTTCTATTTTCATTACCTAAGTGTTCACAGACCGCCACGGGAAAAGGTCTGACTGCGTGTGTAATCGAAAAGACGTTCTCGACGTTCCTCACCGCCATCATGTGCTTCCTGAACGATCAGAAGACGTTTCTGGCCAGCAACCGGACACTCGATTCGGATATTTATTCGCAAAGGTCCGTGAAAAATTTGTAGATTTTACTTTTTTCAGTTGAAAATGCTGAGATATGAATAGTTTCTCGAATAAACTGTATTGGTTCTATACGTATTTGTCTCGTTTAAAATTTGCAACTTTTTGCGCAATCATTCACGTTATTGCTTACGGAAGAAAGTTAAAAACTAACAAAGGATAGTTCTAGGTTTGAACATAGTGTAAACTTTTTAAATTATGATGATTCCTGCCTGAATATTCTCCCAGAAAAAAAAATTATATTGCGTAACAATTTCTGCAGATTATGCAAGGATAAGAACGAATTCACCGAATTGGAGAACATTGCGAATTGGAAGAATATGACGCTCTTCGCAGTGGTGCGCGACCCGATCGACCGGTTTGTTTCGGGTTTCACAGACAAATGTTTGCGGGAGAAAGTGTGGAAGCGTTACAAGATGAGGTGTGGTGGCTGCAAAACGGTCGGTGAATCTGAAAGAAGAAGAAGAAGAAGAAGAAAAAGAAGGAAGGGTTTCAGAATCTGACGTGCTTCGTGGATCAAATGCATTATCGGATGAAATTCTTCGAACGACGTCCCTACGGAGGAATCGACTTCGACGACAGTCACTTCTTCCCGCAGTCGTGGTGAGAGCGAGCGGCTCGATCAGCTTCAGAACGACTCCTTTTCAGGCGGTGCGAGTTCTCCACTCAGCTTGTCAAATACCGAATTCTTCAACTGGACAGCCCTCAGTTTTTCGATGAACTCCTCGAGTTATTTGAGAGACATGGAGTCGGTCCGGAGGCCATCCAGTTCATCAGTACATGCCTCTCCACCGGGTTCCCCGTTCATTTCTTTCTTCAGATGCAAGTTTGCACACGAGAACTCCGCACAGTACGAAGGATTCGATGGAGAGGGCGGAGGTCGAGGAGATGGTGCTCAAGACTCCGTACATCCTTCGAAAAATCATCCAAATGTATTATTTCGACTTTTTACTTTTCGGCTTCAAACTGCCAATCATTCCTCACGTTTAGTGCCATATTCAGTAATTTTTAGCTACTATAGAAATCTTCCGATTTTCGACTTTTTGTTTAATAAACAAATAACGTTATATTCCGAAAGACCCGTGACTACGCGTTCGCAGAAAAAATTTGGGTCACAAAACCATTTTGTTTTATTTTTGCAATAAATATTGAAGAATGTCAGCGATATGGCAAGGAATCAATTGATTATTTACAGAAAGAAAATGGAAGTGAGAGAGAGAGAGAGAGAGAGAGAGAGAGCACACCTTCTCCAAAGGGGAAGGCGGAGCTTGGCTCAACAGAGAGGTAACCTAGAAGAGATGAGATGAAAAGTGTCAAATAATCAGTACATAGAAGGACTCGTCTCGTCGATTTGCGTCTTCGTGATCGGTCCCGCCTTCTGAGAAGCTCGAGGCGTCGTTCCGTAGGACATTCTGAAAAAAAGGAATGAAAGAGGAAAGAAAGGCAGGAAGAAATAACTAACAGATGAACGTTGTGTGGAGTGTCGTTCGAATCGGGAGTGATGCTTCGGATCGTGTCCTCCAAACTCAGCTTCATCGTCGATTGACGTCGTCGTTTAGTGGTGATCTGAAAAGAAACACACACTTTTTTGGGCCGGACATTCCTTTCGTTTGACTATCTACCATGATGATGAACAACGCGACGGCGAAGATAATGACAAGTGCGAAAGTGATTATAACGATCATGAGAGAAGAGAGCGAATAAGATGCGGTCTGTGTGGAAATGGAATCAATGTACGCTTGTGACGTCATTCCTGCAAACGCTTTCTTTCGAAAAGACAGCTTTTTGGGTGGATTACCGTCGACAGTCACGCTCAAACTGTCTATTTTGTAGTCGGAGACCATGGAGTTGTTTCTGGAGAAAGCTGCCTCGAGACTGAAATTCCTCACATCATTATTGTGTTTCATTCTGAATACTCACAGATTCACAGCCATCTGAGCATCCCCGAGTGACTTTTTCGTGAGCAAATCGGCGCCCACGACGACCGATCCCTTCCTGAACGACTTGATTTCGACAGTCACCAAGTTGTCCGCTCCCGCAATCGAATTGATGAATTCCCCGACAGCCGGCACCAGTTCCTTCGATAATTTCTTCGACGGACCACTGTGGATGTCATTGAAGTCCGGAGAGAACTCTAGAGAGACGATTCGGAAAGTGATCGGAGTGCGGATCGCCTTCGCCGGAAGGAACACTTTCGAAGAGTTCTTGAGGGCAGGCGTGGCGGCGATATCTTCCGTAGTCGTCTCTTCCGAAGACGTCGTCGCCTCTTCAGAAGTCGTTGGCTCAGCCAGTTCTGTTGTTGGAATTTCGACCGTCTCAGTTGTAGTTGTAGCAGCTTCCGTGGTACTGAAACTTCAAGATTACCCTTGAAAAGACTGAATGTGTTACGTAGTTGTGGTAGAAGAAGGAGTCGTTTGTTGAGTGGTTGTGGTGGCTTCTGTCGAATATTCTCTAGGATTCGACAGTATCTTTGAGTCCTCCTCCTTCATTTTGAGAATCGGAAATGCTGGTGCGGGATCGGTGGTGAGGGAGGAGTCGATGACACTTCCATCCTGCTCAAAGAGCCCTTCAAGAGCACTCTGGTCGAACGGAGTCTCTCCTTCGTCGTCTGTTTCGGAAGGATCACTGACTGCAGAAGTGGACTGCGTGGTCGTCGTCACTGAATATTCAATCCGTCTATCGGAAATTCTTCTCTCATTCTCACCTGGTTTCGTCGGAGTGGGCAGTTCTTTCTCTTTCAGTACCCTTCTGTCAGCCACCTCATCAACTTCGATGGGCAGAGAACTGAAAGTGATCACGTCCAGAGTGACCGTGCTGGTCGGGACCGTCGTCGTCGTCGTCTTGAATGTCGTCTTCTCCGAACTGTCATCCACGTCTTCCATGCTGTCTTCTTCGATCGTTGCTTGTGAGAAATTGAAAACAGCTCCTTCCAGCGGGGTAATCGGGGAGAAAACAGACGTCTTCTGGATGGGATTCACTTCCAGAGAAGTGTCGTTCGCACTCATTTCTAACATTTCTGTGCTAGTCACGAATGAGTCGGATCTGGAATATTCCGACTTCACGATTACGTAATGGATACTACAGTAATCCCTGCCGCTCACCCTTCATTCATAAACTCTTCTTTTGGCATCTCAACATCTTCCTTTTGAAGCGGTCGGTCGAAAACGTCCTCTGTGTTCTCGTCTTGTGCGGCGCATCCTGCAGTCAACTGATCTCTCGAAAGAACTGTTTGATCTCAAACTCACGTGTCGTTGAGAGTGCGAAGATGAAGAAGAAGAGAAGAAGTGCGTGTATACGCATCGCTGGAAAGCAACTTTTGTATTGGGTAGATGGAAAAAAAGGGAAGGAAGGGTAACGGGAGCGTCTCCGAGACGATATCAAATCGAGAGAAGCGTGCAAAAGCGCGGAAGGGTCAGACGAGACAGGTGATGAGAATTTGGAAAAACAAGAGAGATAGGATTGGAACGAAGGAGAGTATCTGAGAGTGGAATCGAAATGAAAAAAGTTGCCAATGTTCAGCAGGAGAGGGGGTAATCTGTCGGGAAGACAAGGCTGCTTACGTGGTGGCAGGCCAGTCAAAACAAAGCGGCGCGCCGAAGAAATGTGGCGGAGGGAGAGAGTTTTGGAAGTGATTGTTTTATGTCGTATGCAGCTTGTATGCTTATTATTTACACATTGTGTGACCACACACACTGACCGACTGCACACCTCTCGAAACGGCTAATCCGGGCACCGATTCGAGCCTTCTTCCATTATACATTCGGGTGGGGACCGCCCGACAGCCCGACAGAACGACCGAACAATAGTAATGTTAGTGAAAGTTGATAAGTTGAAAGAGGGAAACACTGAACAATGGAGGCATCGTTTACAATTTGGAAAGAGATAGGAGGGATGGCACACTGTAGGAAGGCGTTACATCGACGCCGCTTCATCGCCTTTGTAAAACAAGAGGGAAAAAGGGTACGGACGTATTTAGCCGGACCTCATTTGAACCAAGTTTCAAGGCAAACAAGCGAAAGAATTAGGAAAAGGATTTTCAACACGAGATGCAGCCACCAGATACGTTGGTTTTTGCGAAGATAGAGATCTGAATGGAGAAGGTGCCGGTCCGGGCTTCTCCTTTCTCTTCTTCTCCGTCGTCTGCTTCAGACGATGACACACAACTGCACTTTGCCATCGCGCACCGATTCACTTTCATGCCACGTCATAAAAACACTGCCGGCGAGGTCGTTGATGGAATTCTTACGCAAACTGAGAAAGACACGAGTCGACAGTAAATTGAAATCGCGAGAGAAAGAGAAGAAGGAAGTCGTCGTCCATTTCAGCTGCATCGTAAAAATGTCTCTGAAAGTGTACAAGACCGCAATTAAAAGTGGGAAGGAACGAAGGAAGACGGCATATGATTATGGTCAGCGAGCGGACAGAAGCGGCTGCAATTCGAGGCAGAATGTGTCGTCTTCTCGAACACAATGAGGAGGAAAACAAGACGAGTTCAATCTCATTCTGACGATTGACCCGACCTTTTTTTGTTTTGTTCGCGCCCACTTCCAGATGATGTGTCATCTCGATTCAAGGTTGGAAATGGTGTAAAGTAGTGGCGGAATAAGTGGCATCACAAAAGACGCATCACAAGAAGCCTATTGACTTTTGTGAATCGAGATTCAAACGGAATGCATTCGGAATGACAGCCAACGTAAACGAAAAGATTACCACCGAGTATGTAGTAGTGGTGTTGTAGTACGGAAATGAATTGGAGGAGGGACGGGAAAGAGAAGAAGAAGAAGAAGAAGAAGAAGAAGAAGGGAAGGAGTAAGGGGAAGACATTACTTGAAAGTTAAAGGCTGGAAGAAACGGATTCCGCCTCAACGAATCATCGAAATGCAAACTTGTTCGGAAGCGAAAGAACATGGCAGAGGAGACCGAAATACGCGGAGAGCCGTCGCGCGGATACTTGAGAGGAGCATGAAAATGGGAGGAAAAGACGGAAGGAGGTCAGCACACACGGACATTCCGCGCACTGATTGGCTTGTGATCCGGGCGAACGGAATGAGTGGCACTGATGGAACGAATATCATCTTCGTCTTCTTCTTCTTCTTCTTCTTCTTTCGCTTCCTCTTCTCTAGTTTCGAGTGGAAATTAATGCGAAACGGTTCCCTTTTTAAAAATGGGCGGGATTTTGAAAGTGGAGAGACTCGAGTATCTTTTCGTGTTTTTCGGAAAGGCACTTTTCACAATCGTTCTGGATCTTCACATCTCACGGTTTTCTGCACCTGGGATTCGACGAACTTCAGAAGGTTCAATCAAGTATGGAATGAAGTTAATATTTGAGAAAAAGGGAATAATAAGAGACCTGTGGCCTGCGGTCGAGAGAACGGACGGACGCAGATACAGGAAGCAGATAAACAGGGAAGGAGGAATCGAAACGAAAACAAACGAGAGAAGTAGGTGAGACTGAATTCGTGGAAGTGCCTGATATGGGAAACCGACCGTACGGCAGCGAATGAAGGCGTGAGAAGAGGGAAGATATGGCCGAACTGGTTGATGACCACCAACGATCTTCCGATTGTGCTGCTGTCTGCCATCCGACCGACCGCATACATTAAGTCTCTTTCGTTTAATCATCTCGCAAAACGAACTGTTCTTCCTCTCCTCCTCCTCCTTTTTCTTCAAAGAAAGATCTTCTTCTGTTTGTGATGAATTCACTAGGAAATACGAGGGATCAGACAAAAAAGGTGAATCAGCTGTGGATTGGAACAAGCTGAACAGGGCCAAACTGGTTCTCCGGTTACACCTCGGCTGAAAGTTTTTTGTTTTAAACTTGGGCGAACTGATAAGAAATAAAGAATACTACTGTGGATGAGTGTGAATCACTGAATCTGATGTTGGGATGTACCTTAGAAACGGTAATAGACGGGCACCCAAATATCGTTTGTTCAAGAAGATGTATCTCAGGTGCCTGTAGAGATATCACAATATGGTCAACTGATGAAATATAGACCAATTTTTAAGCTGCTTGTTAGTCTCTACCGGCAAGTGATATATTGTATAGAATGAACGGTAAATTCCAGTAACATTGCGGAAATCATTACTAATGAAATCCCGGGTCGCAAACAAAGTTGAATTCGGACGGAAAGTTTGAAACCACCAAATGGAAACATTTATTTCTTCTTCGTCTTCTTCTTCTTCTTCTTCTTCTCCTACGCCGCAAAAAAAGACTAAAGAAGAGAGTTGGTATCAGTCGAATCATCCGTTCTCCTTTCCCTTTTTCAACCGTCCTCGTCTTCGGACGGCCTTGTTCTTCTCCTCCCGATTGCGCAGTTCGAGTATGTGTCGAGTGTGCATGTTTGCCGATTGAAACGTGTGTATTACTATTATAATAATACCCGAACAAACAAGAGAGTGACCAATGCGAGGGGCGCTCGTTGCAACGGCTTTTCCCCTTTCCCGTTTCCGTTTTCCGTTCACACTTTCAAACTGAACGCCGATATCCTCGTCACTTGTCACTCCTTTTCTGTTTTCGTTCCCTTCAGGTCCAAAGTGTTCAGATATCGGTTGGGCTCTGTGAGAAATTAATCAGACGAATAAGTGCACACAAAGGAATTTTTTGGAAAGTGACTCATAAACTAGTTCATATTAATCATGTTGAGCTAATCAGGAAAGTTGAAGAAGATGAAGACGTCATGAATTGGAGCAGGACTTATTCAACACAATCGGATACTGGAGAGATATTTTCCCCGTAATCCTCTCGGCATCTGGCGACTATCATACCGACAGACCAACTACTTTAAACTGTTCCTTTCGTTTCCTCTGCGCACCTTTCCTCTTCCTCTTCTTCTTCTTGTTCTTCCGCGAAACTCGATACTTTGAATGACCCTAGTGCTACAAAACAACAACAGATTGTCAGCACATTAAAAAGGTCTGGCGTCACATCAATCAGAGGGTAAAACGAGTTGGAGGAGTGCGCGGCAGCTGACTGACTGACTGATCGTCCCTTTATTTCCCTTCTCCCTCTCTCCTATTTCATTAATATTTTAATCTATGTACATGCCTGTTTTAGCCCTTCTTCTAATTTGCTGGAGGCGGACCGGCCGGAATATGAAATGAAGGGCGAGGCGTGGCGACATACGGAGGACAGCTCCTATCAGATGTGCCCATCTGACGAGTTCCTCCCGGTTCGGGGTCACTCCGAATGCTCCGATTGCTCACACTTTGTACTATTGTTCTTCAAAAGTGCGACGACGCTTTCGGAATTCGTTAGCCACAAATTCGTGGCCTCACTAATACCTGCACTTTTGTGACACACATGCGAAATGAGCTGCCGCATACAAATTCCGTGGATCTGAGTGTGACTCGGCCCCCTTCTGTCCCCGAGTATTTTTCCAATTTCCATCTTAAATCAGGCCACTCACACGTCTCATCTCGCATTCCGTACGTATCTTTTTGCTCGTCAGATGGGTCACCCCTTCATTATTATATGTCTATTAAACTAATTATCTGCTCGCCCGCCCGTCTTTCCGTCCTCCTTCTCAGCCTCTCGCTTGCTTTGATAACTCGATTCTCTCTTCGCATTACAAGCATTTTGTCACTCACTTTCCAGATGACTAAACTACTGTAGCGTGGCGACGGCGAGAGAGTGGGCGAGAGGAAGAGACGCAGACACACTTGCGCCATTATACACTGCCGGATAATAAGCGAGCGAATTCGAGCGATTTCGCCCCGTTTTTCCCATCCTTCTGTCGACCATTTTATGCGCTTCGCCACGTCATAAAAGTGTATAGAAACAGTGATTCCGATCGGTCACTTCCTTATCATTGTTTATCAGTGTGTCCGCGAATGCAATTCATTTCCCTCTCCGGACATTCGAGCTGCACTCTTCGGAGCGCTCTCTAAAGACTTTTATTCTATTTCGATTGGAGAGGCACTCTTGATTGCTCCTCGCCCAACGTGGCAGGAAATGTCATCCGCGCCGTCCCGATATTACATTTTCATGCAAATTGAGTCTCTTTCTCTCTCTCTCTTCCTTTTCTGAATGTTCGCTTGTTTGCATTGCCACGTCATCTGGCTGGGAGCCCCTGGGCACGAAACTCTTGGAAGAAGGCGTTGAAATGGAAAAGGAAGGAAAATGGAAGAGACCGCGCATCATCATCACGCGTGATGCGTACAACTTTGACGAGTCTGGCCGCCGTTTTCGCGCCGATTCGCAACTTTTTATTTTGAACGGCTTGTCCCCGTTGACCAGTTGAATAGACCGCCGAATGCCCGTTTCGAGGCGAACACTCGCAGATTAGTTGAATGTTCGACCGGACATTTCAAAGTTAACTTCACTCCCAAATATCGTACTCCTTCCGTTTGCCCCTTAACTCCATCTGTGGTCGTTTAATTTCGAAACGGAACGGAATCAGAAACTCAGAAGCGCCAGAGCAATTCAATTCGTCTTCATTTCCATTTGTATTTCGAATTCCACACTGCTCGGCACCACCACCACCACCACCACAAATCGGAAATTATGCCGAACTCCGTTTGTGTCCGTTGCAATTCTCTCCAATTTCTGGGGGCCGAGTAATCCAATTGAATGCTCACGACTCCCCACGGACCCTTCTGTGTTTGGAACGTGAGCCCGCACAAAAGTACACACGTCCAGCAGCTGTTCCTCACAATTTTATGGGCGCTCCACACTGCGACGACATGTCACATCGTCTTCCGATTGTTGTATAATAATTGTGGAGGGGACGGGGAAGGCCTCTCCCACTTCAATTATCCTTGTTCACTGGCCGTTCGTTCCGACACTAAACGCATTGTCCCGAGCAGTAATGAACGAGGGCGAGGGAAACGAACTAACTGACGCCTCGTACTTCTTCTCACTTATGGCTTCTTCTCCTTCTCCCGAATTCCGCCGTCCTGCTCCCTTTTCACACTCGTTTTTGGTATTCTTTTGTGCGCCGCTCGTGTCCTCCCCTCTGCCCCTGCTCAACTGCTCCTTTTCTTCCGTCCACCCTTCCCTTTCCCCTTTTTCGCTCCAAAGTTCCTCGCCTAATGAACTCAATCGTGTTCTTATTTCTTCGTCTTTTCCCTTCTTTAGCCCAATCTTTTTACTTTTCTGCAAAAATCCAGTAGCCCTGCTTTTTCTTCTGCTTCTTCTCTCGCTTCTAATGACTCCCTTCCCATAACTAACCTAATTCCTTAGCAAGTTCCTATTCTTTCGCTTCTTCTTCTCACAACTAATCTACATATTCATTGGACGCCGCGAAAACTTGTTGCCACGTCGTTATGCACGGTCTGCTGGGTCCGCTGAACAATAATTCGCGCATTAGGAAGCGACCCGTTACGTACAATCAAACGCGCAGTGTGCGGTGGCTCCGGCACCCGTTGCCAAGTCTTCAAGTTGTGCTACTTTGCTCCGTCTGACTGGCTGGCCCATCTCGCCTTCTCAATGTAATTGTCGTCTTCTTCTTCTTCTTCTTCTTCTTCTGGCCGTCCGTTAACGCCAAAACATCGCTCCCTTCTTCGCCTTCTCCGTTCCTTTGCTGCCACGTCACGGAACCTGGTCTTCGTACTCTTTTGAGTGCTTCTCCCGGCTTAATGGCTTTTCAAACGGACCCCTCTCTCTCTCTCTCTCTCTCTCTCTCTCTTTCTCTCTCTTTTTCTCTCTCTTTCTCCTTCCCTCTTTCTCGTTCGTTCGCAACATGTTCGGTTGATACTCGAGGGATAAGCCGGAGTCCTTTCCGCTGCTCACATTTAATTAGTCCTCCCTTCGTACCTTGTTGATCGCCTTTCCAAATGACTCACGCCCCTCCCTGCTTACTACATTTCCGATTTCCAGCTGCGGCCCTCCTCCTACAACACAACAGTTTTGTTTTCCCTTTTGTACAGCTGGCCGCCTCACAGCTACTCTCTCATATTGTACGACTGAAGTTTTGCGGTGATCGGGAGAGTCTTCTCGGGAACGCTGTCACTATCAAATGCACGAGAGCGGCAGACGCTCGTCACATCATCCGTCATCTTCAGATTCCCACGTTCTAATTGGGCCCACCACACACGGCTGCAGTTCCACTTCCGCTTTTGACTCTGAATTCTGAATTCTGAATTGTGCATTTCGAATTCCACATCTCATTCTGTTCGACTTGCCCTTCAATTTGATCCTATTTTCGTTCTAGCGCATTGCCCATATCAATTTCCAGTCTGCTCATCTCTTTTTCTGCTCCCCGCGTGCCCCCCCTCCTTCTGAATATTCTGCCGAGTTTGCGTGTCCTCTTGTCGCTGCCGCGATTCCTTTTCTGCTCACAGCTCGGCCACCTTGACTCATCTCGGAATGAATTCTGTCAGAAGCCGACCGACGTCGTTGTTTATGACGAGAGTTCGCTTCTTCGTGACGGCGCGCTCCGTGTTTGTCGCCTGCACTCCAGGGGAGCAGTTTCTCTGCGTCTCTCCGTTCCCCACACTCACCTTGTTTACCTCGAGTTTTTGATTGTGTCTCTGGACGGATGGACTGAAGCGAGGAGAGATCTACTGAAAAACAATTGCCGCTCACAGGAACTTTCACCCTTTTCGTACTCGTTTTTTCCCTCTTTCTACTTCTTTCTCTCTTCTTCTCCTCAAATCGTTCGTTTTCAGATATGAGTCAAGATGAGGAGACTCATCACATATTCGTCAGTGCTCCCCCTCCGATTCCGGAGTCGTCTTTGCTGAAAATGACGTCGTCAGAAGGGCAGGTGAGAGATGAACGAGAAGAAGAGAGTGACAAACAGGAGTATCGGTTTCAGCCGCGAAGACTCGAGAAGGAGCCGCTGATCGACGAGGGAAACGAGATGATCGACGAGTCGCGAGCCACCTACTGGAAAGGATGCGAGTTTCTGAAGGCGTCCGGACTGTGCTCCAGTAAATGTAAGCGTCCTTTCTCATCAGAATCGTCCTCTTTAATCAAAACCTGTTCAATGGAAAGGCTTTAAAAACGTCGAAACCTTTTCCATCACTTCCGACGGATTCCAGCTGTGCCCCTTCTTCTTCCCTTTTTCCCACCTCAAATCACTTCAAATGCTGTCGTGTTCAGTGTCTCTCCAGTCCGCCTCGGCCAATATGTGCCGTATCTGTCACACTTCCACTTCCACCCGTTCCAATCCACTCATCTCTCCGTGCCGCTGCTCCGGAACCCTGCTCTTTGTGCACAAAGCGTGTGTAGTGGTAAGAAAACGTAAAAAGACGCGGAAGTGAAATGGAAAGGGGATTGCAGAGATGGCTGGAGATGTCCACGAGAAAGATGGTGCCGTCGCCGCGCTGCGAACTGTGCGGATACGATTACAGAAGAGGCAACGTCTTCCAGATGAGGTCGATCCACGTGCCTCACGTCGACCGCAGCTCGTGCGTCCTCAACATTCTCTTCCTTTTCACCGTCTTCATCATGATCTTCTGCGGATATTTCACAATTCAATTCATCCAGGAGAATGCTCTTCTCAAGCGGAGGTCCCCATTTCCGGCCCCCGCTCGTCTCCCTATCCCTCTTATTTTCAGATTGTTCGCCCACAGCTCAGCCAACTCTGCGTACACGTGGAAACGGAGAGGATACTTCAACGGCAACGGGGCGAACGGAGACACGGATTCCTCCGACGGCTACTTCTCGCGGACGCCCGTTTCTTCGCTGTTCGACTTCAAAGTCGTCTCGTGTGCTTCCATGTTCCTTCTCTCCTTTATCGTCGCCCTTTTCACTCAATATCGGTAATTCTTTTTCGGCGCAATGAGTCCATTTCATTTCACTTGCTTCCATTTAATATCGTACGTTTGCAGAGCCGAATGCACAATATTCCGATGCATTTTCCGATTCTTCGTCATAAATCAGAATTGGATGATCAAGAATTACGACATAAAGTGAGCCGCCCGTTCGTCCCATTTCCATTCTGACAATTCCAGAAATGATCCCGAAATGGCGCACCGCCGTCCGAAGCCGTCCTCGGTCCCACCGGTCGCCCTCTCCGCTTCGGATATGTGTCTCCACGTGTCTTCCTAGTCCTCCATTCCCGTTCCTTTCTTACTTTTCTCCCGGGTGTCTTCTCCTTCTCCGACTTTTTCTTCTTGTCCGATCTTTTCTCGTTACCTCTCTTCTCGTTTTACATTTTCTCAGGACCGCACAAAGTGCCTCTCGCACGTGTGGTGAGACCAAGAAACATTTCAATTTTTCTCGCGTCCAACATAAATTGTGCATATTTACTCTTCATTGAGGCATAAACAAAACATAAAACCGCGTAGAGTGAAGCAGTTGCGTGCACATTTTGATATCATAAAACATAGTGATTCTACGAATTTTCGACTAACTGACGGGGAGTACCATCGTCGAGAGTGGGCCGAGTCTAAATGGAAAGGAATGTTCAAATTCACAAAGGAATGGTCAAAAGCCATTATTGGGGGATTATAAAAAAATTATAAGGGGGAATAAAACAAGAAACGATGAGGAATATGATAAAAATTCGATGGTGGGTGGCCCGGGGACATAAAACATACAAGAAAAAGACAAAATGGAATGTGGGGACGGGCAATAACTATTTGACAGAAAAGCAAGTGCAATAAAAGAAAATTATCGTACAGAGCTGGTCCGTTCAGATGCCAATAAGGTGTTCTAGGGACATCTGATGATGCGAAGCCTGCTTCGCTTCGTTCGGCAACTGGTTGCCCGAGTTGTTCGAGCCCCACGACTTCGTGTCGGAAGGGCGGAACTCGCTGAGTAGCGACGAATGATCCATATGAAGCTTGGCTCCAGCAGTCACGTGTGGAGACAACAGGCCGAAGTCGGATAGATCTCCGACAATGTGAGCAATCGATGGGACAGAAGAATGGCGACACATTGGGTAATCCTGAAGACGCTACTGAATACTCACAATATCATCCATAGTTACCGGGAACACAAATTCTTTCTTATCAGTGTTTGCATTGGCCGAATGCGAATTCGACGGCAGGCGACTATTGTTGATGTCCTCGTAGTTCTGTATCTTCTGTTCCATTAGAATTTTGCTGCCGTTGTTGTTCAGTGGATACTGTTTCGTCTCGACCGATGTCAACTGTCCGGTCGGCTGTTTGTTCTCACTGCTGAAAACCTCATCCTCCGTCTCACTGAACTCTGTCGGCTTCGATCTGATCGGAGAGAACTGAGGACTGACGAACTGAGCAGTTGACAGTGATCCACTCTCGGCACGAAGACGTTTGACTGGAGACCACGGAGCCGGCTCATCGTTCACCGAGTTATCGTACAGACTGCACTGCTGTCCGACCACCGGGTTGATCCGTAAGTTGCCAGTGGAGACAATCATATCGGATAGCTCTTCATTGGTCATGTCACGGCGAATCTGAGAGAGATTGGAGGCATTCTCGTTGGAGGTTCCGAGGTGTTTGGTTATGAAGGAACAGTTGTTCGTGTCGATCGGCGATAGGCCAGCGAACGCCGACTGAGGAACGCGCATGTGACTGTAAGCAAGAACGGCCGGATCATGGGGCGATGGGATCCTGTCGCCATGGCTTTGCACTGAAAAACGATAAAATTGATTGAGAAAACACGGTGATCGATACTCGAAGGCATGAAATGGACGGGCGACGAGGTTCTTGGATACTGCTCGTAGAAAAGCGACGGATTGATGACCGACAGATTAGGACGCTTCTTTCTCAGCGCTTGTTCGTGTTGCAGCTCAGCTTGAGCAATTTCTGCGAAGAACTGCTGTGGTGTCATCGAAACGTCCGAGCGCAACGGCGGTGGTGGCACAGCCGGTTCATTTGGCTTCCAGTTGCCTTCCACTTCATTTCTCTTGATCTGCAACTCCATTTTCCACGTAGGCGGAGCTGTCTTTGCCATTTCTCTGGATGAACCGGAACGACATCTCGGCTCGCCTTTCTGCGAATCACATTCTCTGAAACAAGAGGAGAATTATTCACAATATGAAAAAATTACGACTTTGGGCCCTCTTGACAGTTCGCGAACGGAGGTGGAGGAGTATTTGCGCGCAAAACAGCGAGACCGTCGAATCTTAAAGAGAAAAATGTGATTAATTGTAGCTATAAGATTCTCTAACCGTCTGGCTCCCTCAGTGTAGTCGTCGAAATGGAAGTTATCGGTGCGGAGGCTGGCGTACTGTGGAACCGGATGGTTGTCAAATTTTTCTAATCCAGCGTACGTTTCGTTGGGAAAAACATTCCTGTTGTATTCAGAACAACGTCTTTCCGATGAACCGGATGAGTTACGGTATCCACGACAGTTTCTGTGCGTGTTGATGTTTGTATCAGTAGGTTGGACAAAGGAAGCTGGAGACAACCGTTCCTGGACCGATGCTGGTCGCCGATGATGTGGGTGCCCGTGGGTCGTGTATCTCTCCCACATGTTGGCAAGTTTCTCCGTGTTGGCATGCGAACTTTCTCTCAATGGACGAATGTGCAGTTGTCGACCGTGAAGATAAGATCCTTGAAACTCCACGAGCACTTTATAGAGGCCTTGCACTGACCTGAAAAAAACAACACAATAGTAAGAAAAGTTATCAAAATTCTTACTTGAAAACGACTAACGCGTGGCGTACGGCTCCGTTGCGCACAATAACCTTCTCGACGTGAGCAACTCGATTGAACACTTCGAAAAGTTCTATGTCCGAGATAGTCGGCTGAAGACCCGACACATACGCAGTTCGGTCGCACCGATCGGCTTGACCGTTCATACCTGGAAAGAGTTTGATTTCTCCGAAAATGACGCAACTTCTCAGAAAGAATTACAAAATTTCAGAATAAATATAATTTACTTTAAAGGAAATTATACACCTTGAATTCTAAAAAAACAACACTTTTTAAGGCAAAAATGGATATGAGCGATTTTTTGCAATATTTTCGAAAGTCGAAAACAACCGCCCTTTTTTAAATTCCACAGTAATCATTCCGTGCGTTGCGAGACCACGACGAGAAATTTGTGCGCACTCCTTTAAGCTTGTTCCAATGAGGCTACGCCGAGCCAGAACTGTTCCGAATTAGAACCTATCTTCTTCATGTATCTGAGCGCGGAAGCGGCTTCGCCGTTTGTTTCATTCTCAAAATGGTGGAAAAATTCACGTGTATATTTCCTAAGTTCTCCGTTACAACTTTTTCGGTTTAGAAATAAAAAAAATGGAAAAAAATGGTATAATCGTGAACACTTTAATTTATTGTTTGCACTTTCTTAGCAAAACATACAATATGAAAAACAATATTATATTATAGGGGCACCGCACAGAAATGGCGCTCTGTTGAGAAACTCTTTTTGCAGTGCAAATTGAGCGACCTCGGGGCAGAGTTTGAAAAGTTAGGCCACGTTTTCAGTGGAAAATTACTTCGCGGCCTAGAAATTCTGCTAGATTGCGAACAGCGCGCCCTTTCTATCCGGTGCCCCTATAATAAAAGTCTTCGGTACAATTGACATGAATTATGGGGTTATTCAGGCTGTGAAAAAATGACTGTTTTCCGTTTTTTTACGTCAAAAAATCCAATTCAGCGATGTAAAAAAAACGAAAAAAATGGAAAACAAACATACGCTGAATAGCCCCATTAGATAAACTTTGAAGAACTCTGCTTTCTATCCGACCTCCAATCCGGGAATTGACTTAACATCTTTGAGCATGACTGGAAAAGTACATACTATATTAGAATTTAACAAAGAGAAAACTTACGCTTGGCATCAACATCATCAGCGTGAAATATAGAAAAAATGTGGAGGGAATATCTTTCTACCTTTGAAAATGTTGTACGACTTGACTGGTGTGCAATTTATACCAAGAGTCGAAAAATGTTTCCACTTCCATGTCGCTCACGAAGGTATACTTTATAGACCATGCCAGACGGTCTCCTAACACAATCCTTGTCAGGAAAGCCTTCCGAGCCTTTTTCAGAGCACTCTCAAGATCATGCCAGACGGTGCAAATATCATGTTTCGACGACCTTATATACCTTCGTGAGCGTGGCTTTCCGCCAGGGCAGACCTTGTGGGCAGGGCAAAAATGGCTGGACAAACGGAGAAAGAAAGAAATAAACGGACAGTTTTCATAAGCTTTTTATTAAATCACGTATTTATTTATTAATTTTTTTCTTGGTTTGTCCGCACACGTTTTCATTTCTAAAACGGAAAAAGTTGTGACGGAGAAATTAAGAAATGAACACGTGAACTTTCGAACAGTTATATGAAAATTCGATAGAAGAAAATAACTCAGCGCAGCCGACCCATGCGTGGCGCCACGTTGATGTCTTGTTGTACAAGAAACCCATAAATATACCGTAACTTTCGAATAAAAAAAACATAATACAACAGAAACTAAATGTTAAAGACTGAACTAAAAAGAATTGAAATAAATTATTAACGGCGAACAAGTCCTGGCATATTTCCCCAGACAATCTGCTCGTTCTCAACCTCCAAATCATCTTTCATCATCAATTCGACCTAAAATTCAGATTATTTCCGTGATCGACAGGGAATCGGCTACACAAATGAGCGCTTCGTCGTGGAATTCTCTCCGGAACACTTCCAATATCTGAGCGCCTGCCAGCTCTTCCGTCTCCACGTGCGGCAACAATTGCACTTTCTTGAATCCAGTTTCTGTGAATTCTATCGTTTTCCTATCATTTCATTTCTCCACTCACTTATTTTCGTTTGCAATTTTTTCTCTTTCTGGATGATCTCATCAAAATTCAGTGAGCTCTTCGGCACGTTCTCTTCTTCAATTGTTTTTGATACTTTCCACGCATTCGCAGGCAATGTAGGTTTTAAAATCTGATTGGCATTGACGAAACGAGTCCCTTTCGGAACGAATCGACCGCCCGGACACTTGGCCTTGTTGGGAGTCCACGAAGAAGAAGGAGAAGGCGGCGAAGAAGAGGCGCCCATCACGGGAAAGTCCTCCAGTGAATTCGAGATACTATTAGTTCTATTCTGCTTGGGAACTGGGATACTTTTTGTCATGGGAGACATCGAAAAGGCCAAAGGGGACTGAATCGGACTTCCGATTGAGCTGGTCAAGCTTCCACTTTTCGTATTGTCTCTTATCGGAATCTGTAACATTTAGCCTTTCTCTCAAAATTTTCCTTATCTGACTTACTGGAGAAGAGCTAGCAGCTATCCCGGAGGGCGCGGGTCGGTACGTTCGACTGTTGTTCCTACTCCGCACCGCCTTTTTTCTGTCTTTTCTCCGCATCGCTTCGGTCATTGCGGCATCCAAACTGCACCCGAACTCATCACGAATCGATCGCCAAACGACGTCTTCGGAGTCTTGGTCCAAGTCAATGAAATATCGAACAATGTCGGATGAGTCATAGTTGCTAAGACTGCCGACGTTTGGGATTGGTTTGCAGTCTTTCCTTCGCTCGACAAATCTGAGAGAAGCATTGAATTGAAGGAAAAACGAAAAAAGAGGAGAACTCACTGAGTCAGAAGTTCTTTCGGGGGAAACGCCGAAGAAATCGAATTGAAAAGGAGGTATGGTCTTTCGAGAAGTCCTTCGAGAACTTGGTTCCCAAATGAAAAGAAGAGTTCATAGAGGAAAGGAAGGGTGAAGTCAGTGACTGTCTCCATGAGCACGTGCATCGAATCACTGAACAATTCGTCCATCAGATGATAATCGTAGAAATTGATACACTCGATCAGCTAAACATTCGGGCATCAGACACTTCTTCTTTTTTTTCTGTTTCATTCTCACCTCGATCGTTTTTATATCGTAAAGAGTGGCTGGATTGAGCATTCCACGCATTGCTCTCCGCACGGTTTCCTCCGTCGCATTCGCTGTCACTTCCACTGACTCTTCCGCCACTTCCTCTTGTTGATAATCCCCGTAAATCGGAATTTTATTTGTATTGAATCTCTGCATGGCTCCGATTTGACGCGAATGCAGAAGGAGAAGGTATTTGTGGCACGGAACGCGTGCTCCGTCGGAAGTGGTCAGCCACCATATCATGCTCGGATCGGTTCCTTCGGGCACGAATTCTTTGTTGGGATCAGTTGGGGCGGGCAGGGAGCGAGGGTTCACAAGATCCACGTTCAACAAGTAAGCGTTCAAAAATATTTCTTCATTTTTCAAAATTCCTTTCATTGGAACCTACAATATCAGAGTTTTCTTTCAGCTTTTCCGTGACTAATTACCGGAGGAAAGTGAAACTCGTTGTCGCGAATCAAGTGTTTCACTTCTGGAAACATCATTTCGAAGACCAGCCGGTTTGTCCGATACTCAATGGTTTCTGTGTCAAACGAGTGGAAACACACCTGAAATTCTGTCATTAACTAGGTCCCTCCAACATTAAACACCGCCAAATCATCGGGAATGTCCACTGGATCGCATTGCCTTTTTCGATTCACAAATATCAAATGAGTTCGGAGAGACTGAAACAAATACGAGCGATTCGAGCTCAAGTCTTCCACTTGGTGACTCCTCTGAATTGAAGCAACGATTTAAAGTTTAAAATAGACGGTTCGCCACCAGCATAATCAGGTTGTTTCCATCTGGAGAAGCAGCAAAGAACTCGGTTCCAATAGAGCCGGGAACCTCTTCCATCAGAGCGATCAGGGTGTATTTTGTGTCGAAGTGCTCCATTACTGTTCCGTTTTTCACTGTGAAACCGTCATCGAGATTTTTCCAAAACTCCAATTTTCCTTTCAGTAATCCATTTTTCGATGCGTAAACGGTTGCGTCGGTGAGCACTTGAAAACTTTCGAAATGGGCGCTAATGAGGTTCCCGTTCACAATCAGAGCAATCTCTTTCCGGGCATTGAATTGGGGACTACGATCCCAGTACAAGCTTCCTTCAATTAGGCTCAAATAGATCTGGAGACAGGGAATAAAAAAGGGAGCAAAGAAATGAGCTCACTTTCATAGTGCTCTTTTCGAACGGAACATTGGCCATTTGGTATGTGACCGGAGGGAAGCAAACTTTTTTCAATGGAATACGGCAATTCGAGGAGACAGGAACCGACGGGATGTCACACTTTCCAACGAAATGCCACTGGAAAGACAGTCAAATCACCTAGGGAAAACCGCGACACTCACAATATCGTCAATCAGAAACTGCGATCCGCCCTCTATCACCCGTATCTCTGTGATCTTCGCGTCCTCGGCCACTCTGGGTACTTGGATGAGTGTGGGAAGTGCCACGTATCCTCCGTCCGCGTGCTCGGCCAGCTCCGGAAGGAATGACGATGCCTTTCCGCACCCGAACAGCCGGTTGTCTACAGTCAAAAACACCGTGTGCGTGTTGGTCATTTCGATTTTTGTGACCGGAGGAACACAAACAAGACGGGGCTCTTCGACCGGACTGCCGTCGGAAATGACTCCAAGATTGAAGAAGCGATTCGTTCCGACGGCGATCACGTGGTGACGACGCTCTGAATATAATCCAATTCTGCGAGTGGACAGAAGAGCGAACACGTACGTGGCTTCTGAAGAACATTTCCCTCGAAAACACTCTGTCCAAAGAATAGAAGTCGTCGTGGAAACATTGAATCTTTGAAGCTGTGAAACTGGAAGGACAGGTACATTCGGCAGAGAAGGGAGCAGTTTTGCAGCTGTAAAGATCGAGGAATCGGATCGAAGTTTTGGGGAGAATTCGAACCTGTGCCTGAATGAGTTTCCTTTTGTAGACACTAGAATGTCGGATGTAGTTGGCCATGGCCTGGCATGCTTCTTGAATTGTGTCATCATCTTCTGAACTCATAAATTCTGAATGAAACGTGTCCTAATTATAACTTGCCCTCTTTGATAATCCTGTCAAAAAGAACTACAGCATGGGTCGGTTCAGTCGACAAAAATGCCTTCAAATCCACTACTTGACGCATTTTCAGCGATGGAAAAGCCATGAAAGTTGGCGCGAGAAAACGGGGGACTAGGAGCGGACACTCGGCCGCGGTGAGAGAGAGAGAGAGAATCGAGGGGCGCAAGAGAAAATGACGAGACGAAATTCGGGGCAAGCCAGAACCCGTCACAACATGACTTTTGGAACAAGATCCACCTGCATTTAGGTGCTGATTCGGGACAGTTTTGGCTCGGCGTAGGCTCATTGGAACACGCTTATAGGAGTCTTGAAGGGACGATTTTGAAGATATGGAAGACGAACCAGATGACCGCATCGACTACGTACTCGTAGATTTCTCAGTTCTTCTCCAGAGCCTTCTTTTCTGTAGATCTTGCTCAAGCACGGATGTGCACTTCCAAATGCATAAACCAAATGGGTTACACATTACCGTATGTAGTCGCGTCGAATAAAAACAAAACTGGCAAGAGTTTCAGATTTCGGTTCAGTGCCAGAAATGCCTGAGAAACTTCAGTTGTCGAAGCTCGCGACACGGTCGAGATTGCAATTCCTTCCAGATCAACCGCGACATATCTTCGGATTCTGGATATTAAGTTTATTCAAATTTTCAAATTTTTGATACTCTGTGAGAATGATTGTTAACAGTAGTACTTTAAGTACGGGATGGGGTAACATTAACATGCACATGCGATGCAGAGGTTCAAGGGAAAAACAACATGAATTGGGTTGACAGTGAAAAGACCGAGTTTGGAATGTAAAACGAATGTTATTTGTTGAAAGTACTGGGTATCTGGGTCCTTTTATTGCTGTGCACTCTGCTTCGACTTGATCTCCGCACTTATTTTGTCGCGGTGAGCCTCCAGGAAATTGATCACATTGAATGTGATAGTCTAGAAACGATGATAAGCTGGAGCGAAAAAACTTGATTATCACCTTAACGATCTCGGCTATTTGGTGAATAACTGGCGAGTCCTTGTCGAGAACTTCGTATTTTATCAAGGCGGCCTCTATCTTCTTGTTGATAAAGTGACGACGATTATAAATGGCCTTTCTGACAGTTTGCGGTTTCTAAAAAGAATCAATTCAGTGGAAGACCAAACAAAATGGAGCTACCTTGTGAAGCGCAGTGGCAAGACGGTTAGCCTCATCCCACGTGTCCTGGTTAGTCCAAATCGAGTAGGGCTCCGATTCGACCGCGTACTGCAAACTGATTTTGTTGAAATGTTCAGGTGATAAACTCACTCTTATCGACTCGCGGAGAAGCTCCTCGCTTGCCCCGAGACACGAGGTCGAGCTGTTTCTCTGCCGACGAACGCCCGGCTTATCAGCTTTCGAGTTAGCTGAAAAACACTAAATTTGTTCAAAAACATCTGAAAAACTAACATTTCATGGTTAGTACAAGACGAGTTGAGTCGAAGGTTTGCCCAGCTGCTCTAGTTTTGCTGAAAATTAAAAGAAAAACATAAAAAAAGCTCGAACATTGAAATTGCGCATAAGCAGAAATTTAGGCCCAAAATTTGTTCGAAATTAGGTCGGGAAAACAAACAACAAGTGTAAACAAATTTGAATTTCGTCCGCAATTGCGCGACTCGAACTGCGGACTCGGTTTGCGTACCGTACCACCGTGCTAAAATCGCAAAATTCTTGGGAAAAGCTCTAAAAACAAGTAGAAAAAGTGCATTGAAAAATTTTAATAAAAAAAACAATTATTGGAACGGGAAAGGCCGGTCCGTCTCCTCCTGGGGAGCACGCAGGTACGTCTCTGTAGTCTTCTCCATCCTCTTCGTTCTCGCCTCGAAGAATCGCTGTTCGTCCGCATCTTTCCGTTCGCTGATCTCGTCGAAGTTTTTCGCATCTTCGATGACAGTGAGCGCTTGCAGTTTCTGAAAAAGAGTGAATTACAGTACGGCTTCATTTCATACCTGCTGGACCTTCTTTTTCTTTGTCACAATCTCATTTTTAACATCCGCGATTTTCTTCACATTTGTTCCGATCCGCTCTACTGCACTTTCCATCTGTTTTCTGATCAGCGCTTTCATCCGATGATTCTGAAAACTATGACTTGAGAAAGACAAACGAAAACCTACGATGAGCACGTCGGCTTTCAGTGACACGTGGCATCTTTGCGCGCGATCGGCATATAAACAGTCGGAGCAAACACGATACTTCTTGATCCGATCAATATCGGCATCGGCCGCGCCCTCCACTTCCGTTGTTGGTGTCTCGTTGATACATGTTCCGCAAATCAGGATTCTGAAATTGAGAATATATATTTTGTTACTGACTTCAATTCCAATTCCAGGACTTCCTGAACAAGTTTCAAGGCGTCATCAGGCTTCTTTCCGAGGCAATGCACTCTTCTGATGGCCCAGATGATTCTCGTACGACGATCCCTTCCTCTCTCGACGTTGTCTTCCATCACGAGCCTATGAGTTTCCTGAAACAAAAACTGAGGACTGATCAGAAGATGCTCGGAGATTGATGCCGTTTGAGCACAAATCGCCTCCTTTCCTGTTTGGCTCGTAAGCGACGACGATGGTGGCGAAGTCTGAGAGTAAACAGAATCCTCGGGTTCGACGAAGACTTCCTGTTATGACAAGAGGTCCCTTTTGTAATTAATGGACCCAGACAAACTGTGCAAACACTTGCCGGAAGGTGTACAAAACACACCGCAAAGTGCATATAATCCCCCCGATCGTCCTAATGAAAACCGAAAAGAGAGAAGCCGTCGCTGTTGGAAACCGCTATTCACTTTGTTGAACTTTTTCATTAAATTGCAAAAATTTGCAGTGGTGAAGTTCGAGTTGAATGGGCCGAATGAGAGAAGTGGGAGGTAATGGAACGAGATGAGTATCTGCTGGATTGGCACCCGTCGGTGGCCGTGTTGTATGCGTAGGTACACAATAACCCTGGTTCCGCCCGGTTCATTATACTCCTTTGTGCATCGGACACTCGATTCGGTGGGCCCCTCCTACCGTAGTAGTAGTGGCATTCCCTCCTCGTATAACCGAAACTGATACTCGTCTCTAGGCGAGTCTTGTCTGCGTTCTCGATGCTTCCAGTCATTCTACTTGTTATGGTACACTTACATTCCCTTCTTTATCTGACACCATAACTCTCCAATTTTAGTTAAAAGGGGTATCCACTTTTCAATTAGACAATGAAATCGTGGGTGATCCGAAATTCGAGTGCAATCCGGACAGCATCAGCTTCTCGTTCAACACCAGAAACGCATTCAAGTCTGTTCTTTCTTTCCGAGAGCTCCCCCGATCTTTTCGTTTCAGAGGCAACGTCTACATCCGCGGCTTCTACGGTTCGCCCTCTTGTCGTCGTCGTTACGATGTCCCCTCGCAGGGCGGTTCCCTCTCGATTCGTTTGGGAGACTGCGGAATGAGACGGTCGCGGCAGATCAGCGGAATTCTTCCGCGCGGAGTCAACCAGCACATCACCTTCGTCGCCAACTTCCATCCGCTTTTCTCGACCAAAGAGGACCGAGCATTCAGTATTCGTTGCTTTTACGCGCACAGTGAGTCTGTGGTGAAGGCGGACATGGCGGTGAAGTGAGTGCCATTTCTGTTAATCTTATGATTGTTCTGTTAATTTTCTGATTTGTTGCAGTGGCGTGCCGGAAGAGTCCGTCGAGAAGGGCATTACTGTGGTCCCTACGTGCACTTATTCTCTGAGAGAAGGCACTTATGAAGGTCCGAAAGTGATGAATACGAGAGTCGGAATGACAATCGTCCACAGATGGGACTGTGACACTGTCGGCAACTATGGAATTCTGGTCCGAGGATGCTCGATCATTGACTCTCGAGGCGTCGAATCCGTGCCGCTTCTCGATGAGAACGGGTGAGTTTGTTGTTTGCCAAAACACCCACAACCCTGGCCCTTCGTCCTTCAGATGCTCCGTCTCCCGCGACTTTCCCCAAGTAGTCTATCTCCCTTCCCTCACTTCTGCCTACATGGCCGTCGAAGCCATCTCTTTCCCCGATCAACCATCCGTTTCTTTCGCGTGCCAGATAAAACTGTGCGACAAAACGAGCGATGAATGTCTAGGAATGAGTCCTCCCGCGTGCACTCCGCTCACTCAGATGCCCGTTTCCGGACAGATTCCTATGCCGCTTGACAACACGATCGGGAACACTTTCGGTGGGCATTTCAGAGATCTCGCAAATGGATCAAAGTGCTGAGTTCAGATGGAATTCCGATGGAACCGTTGGAGCCGTGGATGAAAGAGCCGATGCCTCCGGTGGATGAGAATGTGACTGTGATATCGGAAGGAGAGCCGATGCCCCGATTGATATCCGATGAGGAACAATATCAAATCGAATCGAATCACGTCGGAAGGGAAATACGCGAGAAACGGTTCGCCCTCAGACTTTTCAACGTTTCCTCCGAGGATCTGTTCATTGAACCGTCCGAGGAACCCAGGAAGTTAGAGACTCCGGGAGCCCCCCGCGAGCCATCTGCTCTTTCGAAAACCTGCGTCTCCATTGAAACCTTCTATCTCTCGGCTCTCGCCGTTCTGCTCGTCTTCCTTCTTTCCATCGGAATGGTCTGCTTCTTCGGCGGACACATTCTGAAAAAGTAAGCGAACTGTCGACAGTTGTTCTTTACTACCACGTCATTCCTCCCATTTTACAGAAACAAACATGACTACGCAGCCAGAATGTCTGTGCCAGAAGCGTATTACGTCAGCAAATTCTGATAACCTTCCTATTTCGTTTTTCGTTTTGTCTGTGCCATAATTCTTGCATACTGTTGTGTATTTTCTTTATTATAAACATACATAATAAGCAATTCAACCCGTCGCAAGTGTGCTATCAGAAGAACCAGGCGTGGAAAGTGACCGTCCCGTTATCAAATGGAGTCGGCTGCAACACGAAAAGAGGATTAGGCGGTACCGAGTGCTCCGCTCACCTCAGGCTCCTCGTACTTCAGATCCATGCGGGCGAGTCGCTCGTTCTCGTGCACTTTTTCCACCTTCTCGCTGTTTGTCGAGTTCTCGTCGACGGCATCCGCGACCACGACGTCCGGCGCAACGACAGCTTCCGCTTCTTCCACGTGTTTGTATTCCGGCTCTTGCCGATCCCATCGACTCATTTCCTGCGTTGGCGCCACTTCATAAGAGTTACTAGCTGCAGAAGAGCTGATGGAAACGATGGGCGGCTCGAGGGGAGCAACGAACGGAGTCTGAGTAGCGACCATCATGGAAGAGGACTGATGGGAGTAGCTGGCAGGGAGAGACACCGGCATCGGAGGCGGAGGGGGTAATGGAGGTGGCGGCGGGGGGAGCATCGCGGACGAAGCCATCGCGTACATCGGAGGAGGCATTGCGTAAGACGGGGGAGCAGAAGGGAACATTGGTGGAGAGGGTGGAAGGCTGGAAGAACGGGTAAAACAGAAGATGAAAAGAGGAACTCACATGTAACAAGTGGTACTGCTGCACTTGTTCGGCTGGCACGCTTCAATGTTTCTCGCGAATTGGAGGACAGCGACAAGTTGCACGACCGCACGCATTGACGCAATGACAGAGACGGGAGTGAACAGTTTGGCGGAGGAGAACGGCAAGTCTGGGAGTCGTTAGGCACAAGCAGTAGAACTATTTACACTTGTTTATTGCTACAGACAATGCGTATTTACAATTCGACAATATCTAGAGTTTTGTGTCCACCACCGACTCGTAACGCTCCTTCTCGCTTTCGTTTTTCTGGAGGGTCCAGCTGGCGGGAGACGCGTCGGCGAACAGACAGAAGATGGCGTTGACAGAGAGGAGAAGGACCGCGTGGGCGAGGAAACAGTTGCGCCAGTCGATGAAACTGGAAGAGAAGGATCGGGGAAGATGGAGAAGGGACTCACGTGTTGTCAGTGACAATCATATTGACAAAGAATGGCTCGATGAATATTGTGCACGCCCAGATGTTCATGATCTGAAATGGAATGTGGAGGACAGAGTGAACACGATGGGAATACTTGTTGCATTGAAAAGTAGGCGTATTGTTGGGAATGGAGGGTGGCACACTTGTTGAATCCGGCAGTGTTGCAGCCCATTACACTTTCAGCGCAGATCTAAACAGGAAATGGACGGAGTCAATTCATGGAGCCCAAAAGTACCATGACAACGATGGCAAGCAAGTGTTTGTCTCTGGGAATGAAGGCGAGAATGATGAAGAATCCGGCGGCGACGGCGAGTGCAATCGTGTTGAATATCTTAGTTTTCCATGTTTCTGAGATCCCCCTGAAAAATGATTATATGAGGGTTAGTTTCAGTGCTTCCTCCCACGTAATCATGTCACTGCTGATTCCTGAACAAAGTTTGATGATGAACTGAAAAATGATGGGAAGAGCTGCGAGAAATCCAGAGGAAAGCACGTCATAGTTGAGATAGTTCTTCATGTACTGAGGATTGAACTGAGAAACCAACTGAACTGTGATCAGGTCTCCGAATGATGCGATCCAACAGGCCCAAAGGGATAAACTTGTCAGAATATGACGGAATGGAAGATCTCTTGGACGGGCAAGCTATAAACGGATTCCTTCTGATTCTCTCTTTGCTTCTCCACTCACCTGCTTCTTCATTCCGATCTTCTCCAGTTCCTTCTCACTTACCCAACTGTGTTCGTTCGGAGAAACACGAAAAAAGAGGAAGAAGAGAGTGAAAGTGAGCAGGGAAACGCCCGCATGCACGTAATAAACAGAAGTCCATCCGGCGGAAGAAGAGCAGAGCCATCCGGAGACTGGCATCGTGAAGATGTTCGCGAGTTGAGTGTTGCCCGTCAGAAGTCCGATGAATACTCCGTGCTCGTGAGGAGTGGCCCATCTCGAAGTTATGCTTCCGGCCAATGGGAAAGTTGCCGAGAAGGCCATTCCTTGAAAGATGCGCGCTGTTACGAACCATCCGAATCCCAGCGAGCTGGCCAAAGGGACCAGGGCCGTGGAAACTGGAAAACTGGGGGAAATTTCTCGGGGATGCAAAGAGTACGGTACCTCCAGAAATTATTCCGGCGAGAATGAAAACGGGTTTATGAGGGAGATACTGGAATGCGACGGAAAACGGAATGGAAGCCGCGAGACTGCCGATGGCGACGCATGACTGCAGGAAGTTCGACTGGGACTTTGTGTAGGTCACTGCAACTTCACACCACATGCTCTCGCCGCTCTTTATCGAACTCACCTTTGGCCGTGCTGTTATCGTCTTGCATACAAATTTTCGTGAAATTGTACGTATTCATGTTGGACAGGATGGAAGTGAGACATAATGTGGCACATATCAGAATCTACAAGAGAGTGGATAATTCACGGATCAAACAAAAGATAGCCGACCAGAAATCGGACAGGAACTGGAGAGTTGAGCATTATGACAGAGACCATTCGCGTTAAAATTCATATCAAGAAATTTATGAACAAGAATGTCGGCGTGATAAGAGCGGAATGAGACCAATCAGAAGATTTGGCAAAACTTTTATCAGCAGAAACTTCGGCCTCTGACGCGCACGCACGGTGCTGCTCCTCGGATTGCGAGGGAAATGGAAACTGCTCATTGGTGCACTTCTCCGAGGGCTCAAATTGTACTCTTTCAGATAAAAACTACTATTATCCGAAGGATTTTCTCACACATGTGAACTTCAATCTTCAATTGCTATGCCTTCTCAACTGTGTCATTTCATTCATTACGTTCCCATTTCACACAAACTCCTATACTTGGCCAGCGTGCCACTCCCTCGCGGCCGTGGCCGAGTTTCCTACAGCAGGGCGACTCCGAGTCCCTCTCGCTCATTTCTCCATTTTTTTTCGCATGTTTCACTGGAAACTTCTCCTTTTTGCAGGTCGACAACATGGGATTCTTCTGGAAAACTGCAAAGCTCGGAATCAAGGTCGGATTGGTGGCGGGCGCGGTCAAACTGTCAATCGATAACGATATCTGGTCGACCAACAACGTCAAAGTTCGTTTTTTGTTGTGTTTTTCTCATAATCAGTGTATCTTTCAGGGATCCGAACTCTATCAAAAGCTGAAAAAGTACATTTTGCCGGGAACCGTTGTTTTCCCTCAGCAGGTGAGTGATCGAGTTCCTATCCAATCGTTGCGAACCGAGTAAGTTCAGCTTCCGTCCGTCGAGGATGTGCAATTGAAGGCCGGTGGCAAGTGGAACAACGCAGTCGACTCGGTATGTTCAAATTTTATGATAAATTAAAACGTTCGCAGTTTTTAATTACAAAAAGTACTATACAGCTCACCACTACTTTGTCTTCGAAAAACTAGAAAACAACGGCTTCACTCATAGGAACGTGAAACGCGGTCCCAAAACTTTCGAAAAACTGTTGTTTCTAAACTCCCAATTTCAGGTGTTCACGACAATCGAAAACGTGCCCTCGAGCCTGAACACAGTTGCCAACCGACTTATCAACAACAAGTAGAAGCCTCCGACCAACGTCGTTCAGGAAAACGACGCGATTCCGTGTGACCCTTCTAGATGTATTCATTTTCGCCTTAGTTGCTCGATCATCCATCCATCTTCCATCCCAATAAATGTTCGACCTTTGACGAGAAGTTTGAGAAACCATCGCAGCTCGCAATTGCAACTCTCCGCGTGTTATCAGTTATGTGCTGCTTGCGAGCCTCTAACTGATAACTGCTCCGCCAATTGTCTTTTTTGGCAATTCGCAACTGTCCCCCGGCCTTTAGTTATGAGTTCGGCCGTCGCGTCACGGCTATCCTGGGGCCTCATCCTCGCGTCAATAGACTTCCTCGCCTGCCTCCTATTCGCCTCTCTCCACAATGGACCGTTCGCTCTTTCCAATTTCACTTCACAGTTCTCCAATTTTTCCTTCTTCACAAGGTGAGTGTCGGACGGGCGGTTCACTTATTGATTGATTAATCAGTACCATCGACCTGTTCCTCCTCCAACTGATTCGTTTTGCATTATGGATGGTTCCTGCGGTCATCCACACCGTCAACAAGGCCGATACTTTGACCTACTGGAAAGAGGTATTATTTTTTAGGCCAACTATCATTTACATTCTCCTTCGCTTCCTAGCCGATCTTCTGTTCTTCTCTGCTCATTTGTGCAGCCAGTCCGACCAAGTTGCTCTTGCTCACCGAAAAACTGAAGCCAGATGAGTTTCTGGCATTCGGAGACGCTTCCTTCCTCGTCTGGAACTTCATCGCCGCCATCATTCTGAACGTCTCTTGGTCGAGATTCTTCTCCAGAACCCCCTCTTCTTACATTATTCTTGAAGATGAAGACGTGAGGGAACCATGTTTCAAGTTCTTCCAAATCGAAATTTCTTCAGGCAGAAGTGGCTCCGAAGCAGACATTCGAACTTATTTTCCGTCTTCTGCAGTACTGTAAACGCGAATGGCTCTGGCACATCTCCGGATTTTCGTGGCTTTTCATTTACTCTGTCAGTAAGTACTCCTTCCGTTCCGTTCCTTCCTCTGATTCACTTTTTCAGCTCGTATCTTCGTCCCCTACTATACCGGTCAAGTGATCGCCACTGTCGTCGCCACCAAGTCATACCCGGCCCTTTCGAATGCGGTCTACATCATGACCGTCATCTCTTTGGTCAGTGCAGTGGCCGCCGGATTCCGTGGAGGATCGTTCGAGTACGCGTACGCCAGAATTCAAAGATCAATCCGATACGACCTGTTCCACGGACTCGTCAAACAGGACGTCGCTTTTTACGATGCTCACAAGACGGGAGAGATCACATCCCGACTGGCCGCCGATTGCCAGACAATGTCCGACACCGTGGCTCTGAACGTCAATGTCTTCCTCAGGTAGCACTGAAATCATGAACTCACGAACAAAATAATTGAAGAAACTGCGTGATGCTTCTCGGATCGATGATCTTCATGATGAAGCTGTCGTGGAGACTCTCGCTAGTCACGTTCATTCTCGTTCCGATCATCTTCGTTGCTTCCAAAATCTTCGGAACCTACTACGACGTATATTTCCGGCTCCTTCCCCACTCAATAATTCATTTCAGCATCTCTCCGAACGCACTCAAGACACGATCGCCGAGTCGAATGACGTGGCAGAAGAGGTGCTTTCCACAATGCGCACCGTTCGTTCGTTCGCCTGTGAAAACGTGGAAGCGGAGAGATTCTATGGAAAACTGACTCACACTCTCAACGTCACTCGCACCAAGGCCATCGCGTACATCGGATTTCTCTGGGTCTCCGAACTCTTCCAGTCGTTCATCATTGTCGCCGTTCTCTGGTACGGAGGCCATCTCGTGCTCACCCAGAAAATGAAGGCCGATCTTCTCGTTTCATTTCTCCTCTACCAGATGCAGTTGGGAGACAACCTTCGTCAGATGGGAGAGGTGTGGACCGGACTGATGCAATCCGTCGGAGCCAGCAGGAAGGTGTTCGAGTACATCGACAGAGAGCCGCAGATCCAGCATTTGGGAGAGTACATGCCGGAGAACGTGGTCGGGAAGATCGAGTTCAGAAACGTCCACTTCAGCTATCCGACCCGCTCGGACCAGCCGATCCTCAGAGATCTCTCGTTCACTGTCGAGCCGGGAGAGACGGTGGCTCTTGTCGGACCGTCCGGCTCCGGAAAGTCTTCGTGCATCTCCCTCCTCGAGAATTTCTACATTCCGAATGCGGGTCAAGTGCTGGTGGACGGAGTGCCTTTGGAAGATTACCAACACCATTACATTCACAGAAAGGTCAGATTCACAGGAGAAGCGCGAATAATTGGAATGTTCAGATTGCGCTGGTCGGTCAAGAGCCGGTCCTGTTTGCGAGATCAGTGATGGAGAATGTGAGATACGGAGTGGAAGTGCCCGATACGGTCAGTTCATCGTCTCGCTCCTCATCTCACTCTCGTGTTTTCAGGAGGTCGTTCGATCGTGTGAAATGGCGAATGCTCACGGATTCATCATGCAAACTACTCTCAAATACGAGACGAACGTCGGAGAGAAAGGAACGCAGATGTCCGGGGGACAGAAACAGAGAATCGCCATCGCGAGAGCGCTCGTCCGAGAGCCGGCCATTCTTCTTTTGGACGAAGCCACTTCCGCGCTGGATACGGAGTCGGAGCACGTCGTCCAGGAGGCCATCTATAAGAATTTGGACGGAAAGAGTGTTATTCTGATCGCGCACAGACTGTCCACAGTCGAAAAAGCGGATAAGATCGTGGTTATCAATAAGGTAAGTGCGCTCCATTGCAGATATAGTTAAGGATTGAATTGCAGGGAAGAGTGGAACAGATCGGAACGCACGAGCAACTGCTCAAGGAGACGAACGGAACGTACGCGAAGTTGGTGCAGAGACAGATGATGGGCGAGCAGAAGGGACGGAAGAAGGCCGCAGTGGTCCGATCCGGCCCAAGACCAGCCACCTCTATCAACGTGGCAGGGCCTTCTCAAGGGAACGCCATGTCCTTGCTCTCGACCTCTTTCAGCCAATCGGCCAGCAGCGTCACCTCCCATTGATGCCCCCTCCATTGTTTTATTCCTCTCACTTTTGATGAACTCGACTAGATTTTGGGTCTTCCTGTTTGCTTCCAATTTTGTTCGATAGTATAATCAAAGAATAAACTATTTCATTGCGATCGGTTATTATTATTACGGGAATCTCGATCAGATCAACTCCAGATAGTCGTTTTCGTCGTTGCGTGCAATCTCTCGAGTTCGCAATGTGTTCTATAGAAATGAGAATGAAATCAGAAAGTATGCAAAAGAGCTGGCTAACTGTTGATCGGACGGTGTTGTTCCAGCTGCGGATCTGTGAATACGAGCTCACGGTGCCACGCGTGTCGCTGGCAGCCTGCCAGTTGTTCACCGGCACTCCGTACGTCTCGTTTATAGTCGGAACCGAAGGAATCGTCTGCAAGTACTTTCAAAAGCCCTCATTTCGGCCTGTTCATTTTCAGTCACTCACATCGTAGTTCAGACTTCTGGCGCTGCGATGGCTGTACTTCATTGCCGAGTAATTGGCATTCGAAACGGCGTAGATCGTCAAAGGAGTGATCGGAAAGATCATGATATAGTACAAAGTGACAACGTGCGCCACAAGCTGCAAACGAATGGAATGTGAAAGTTGGGGAAGTAGCAGCATACCAAGAGAGCGTAGAAGATGGAAATTATGAAAGCAAAGATGACAAAGGCCGACGAGAAGAAGTCCGGATTAGTGGAAGCGGTTCGCGAGTACTCGAAGATTGAGGTGATGACCGAGTAATACGAGAAGAAACAGAGACCGAGCTGAAACGAGGAATGTTGGGGGAATAGTGCGATGGGTAAGTGAACCTCGAAGAACAGACTGGGGAGAGTGAGAATCGCCCGGTAGCGCATCCGAAGATCCGATTCGCGCTTCATCAGGAATACGGCATAAAGGAAAAGAGAGCAGCTGATGAAGAAAAAGACGAGGAGATAGGCGCACTGCTCGACGAACAAGGAGGCGTTGATCATGAACTTCGGCAGATTCATCACGATCTTGTGGAGCCAGTAGCACGTGGAAGAACTGCACGAGATTCTCGCTTTCGGGTCATTGCAATAGGTGGGAATGGCGAGGTGTTCCTGCATGGAACGGATGCAGTAGACCACCAACACAATGTATTTGATTATCGAAAAGTTCTGGAATGAAAGAATGCATTGCTCTCTGTTTCAGTTCAAGCCAGTACCAATGTCATTTTCAGAAGCGGCAGGTAAACTTGGTGGAAGGTGTCATCCAGGTCTCGTGAGCTCCTTCCCCTCGACCGACACAGCGAATACATTCTGTATGAGGTGGAGCTGAACTCGATTAAGGAAGAAAGAAAAGATGGAAAGAGAGGATAGGAGATAGAGTTGTCAGACGGGGTTACTCGGGTTCAACGCTCATCCTGAAACATATCGCAAGTGAATCCTATTTATTAAAGAACAGAATGACGAGGTAAAAATATTTTCAATCGCTTGACGAACGACTCTGCGCCTCCTCGTCGACTGTTTCTAGCTGACGGAAACTGCGCGGAGAAATCGAGCGGTTGTGTCTGACAGCCGAAGGCGCGGCACTGAAAGAATCAAAGTGGAAGGGGGCAGGAAGAGACTGCTTTCACCAGTGAGAAGACGAAGCGGCGGAGAGCTCGTTGGGGACGGCTCCGAGGTCGCTGAGCAAATTGCAGCCTTAAAGGAAAAAGAATGGAAATTGAGAAACGAACACTAAATTGATGCTTTCCGGTAATATAAAAGAAAAGACCTTTTCCCTGGAATCGCAGTGAAGCTTGGTGAGAAGTTTTGCGAAGAGGGCGACGGAAAGCACCTGAAACAAATGCTGAGGGGCAAGCGGATGCAATGGCTTACTGTTCTGAGAGGTTGGTGACGGCTGATCACCTCGTCGCTGGTAGTACAGCAAGCCAAGCCAGAATCCGTACAGAAAATAGATGTACATAGCCCAGATTATGATTATAGGCAGCATAGTCAGTCTGCACGAGTCTGAAACAAATCGAGTTCAGACAACATCATGAAATGCCAGAATACCTAGAACGGTAGAAAACTTGAGATTTTCTTTGATTAAAATTCTTATCATTGAGTGCAGGGTGCGCAAAGTCCACAGAGAAAGAGGGTACATGAACATGAACTGAAGTCAGTACTGTTACGTGTGACTTGTACATAAACCTACCACAGAAATAGTTGAAGGAATGAGCAACGAGGCAGGATTCATGTGAGGAGGAAATTTGCGACGAGCGACACTCATTTCGGATAACCTCATTCCCAGAAATCCAGATATCACACTGAAAAGTTGAGAATAGGAAAAATTTGAGAAACAAGGGTAACCTGAAAATGAGAAAATAGGAGAAAATATTGAGAGCATTTCTGGCGAACAGCTGATGCGGTCGGGCGCCCCTCTGATTTTCCCCGGACCAATGGAGTCCGTCGAATCCGGGAACTGAAATCGGTTCGAAAGGCCCGTCGGGACTCATTTGGCTTGCGTGATACAGTCCGATAATTGCAGTTGCGAGCAGAGCGACCTCCACGTGAAAAACCAGACTCTAAATACATAATGTTTAGCTGACACAAAATCGACTGATTTCACTTTAACATGAACTTGATCGAACAGCCAACGATACGGGTATTTTCTGTGCAGTCTGCCGGATTCAGGACGGGCTCCTCGGGATAAAATTGATTGATTTGACTTTAAGCTGATGTCCGCCATTTTTGCTGCTGAACAAAAAGACAAAAGTAATTGACCAAAAGTTGAAATAACAGCGAAAAACAGAATTCGAATGGCGTTAAACGCGTTTTCATATGTTTCGAACAAAATTTAATTTGATTTCGAGTATGCGCCTTTAAAAACGGTTACGGTCCCATTTCCGTTCGAGACCCGCTAGCTAGCCTAAATTTTTTGTTTTTTTTGTCTGTACTTAAAGCTCGCTCATTTTGAAGTTTCAGTGCGCAAAACTAATAAAAATGTACGGACCTCAAAGAAGTTTCGCCTACATGGGTCTCGTGTTCAGTGGAATCCACGATTACACCTCCGATCAGAGCGATCTCGTTGTTCTCCTCAAGACAGAAAAAGTTAGTTTAAATTGTTTATTTTTCTATTTTAAAAATAGTATTTGCAGGACACTGGCACATTGAAACCGTACGTTTACGGTGTCACCAAGCAAGCATTTCTTCCGCCAAACGTTGAATACGACTTTCTGAAAGTCGATATTGCGAAGAATCTTGAGTGAGGCTCGTTTATTTTTTATGCAGCGTTCAAAGTTTGAAAAAAACTCGGATTCACGCGGGATTTTGCTGAGATTTTCGGAGTTTTTTTAAAACTCTGGATGCAGCATTCCAAACAAATTTCAGTTTTTTGTAGGAGACGATACGCTCTACCGCTCAAGTTTGGCGATATCATCCAGTGGAATGACGATGAATGTGATCACTCGAAAAAAATAGTTTATTCTTTCTACCGTGAGAAGCCGTTGCACAGAGTTGACTCTGATTCTCGCGGCTATCTTTTAAGAGTTGGAGGAGTGATCGAACCGAGCAAACCCACTTTGTTCTGGACCCAACTGGCGACAATCCCCATTCGTAAGCATTCAGTGGTAAATACTGGATTAAAACGTTTTTCTTCCAGCATTCGCTGAAGCGGCGAGAGCCGAGCCGAACGTTTACTTGTATGCCTGGATTAGAGTGGAAACAAGAATGTCGTGCAGCACGGATCCTGTCGATATCCAGTTTTCGTTCCATAAGTTTGATGAATGCGATGCCAGTGATCAGGGTCGTGTTACTGAGGCGGTAATATTATGATTTGCTGCAACAAGACAAAACATTTTCTATTGTTTAGCCGTGGCACAAACTGTCGATCGAATCCAAATTCACCGTCTGGGCCGCCGAGCCGTCCCCAATCGACAGTGATGACGAAATTGCTCTCGAGCCCCCAGAAGGCATTGTGAAACCGGAGACAAAATGGGCTGAGGTACTTGCCGAGAGCCATACCTTTTTCTCTGACTCCTGTTTTAACAGAAAATCAGAAAGCAACTTGGCTTGTACGTGGGAGAGCGACTGCTTATCTGCAAGGAACTTCCTCAGTACGATTTTATCATTCCACTTCTCCCTCAGGTAGCGACGGACGAATCGTCGGCGATTTGTCCGACAATCGGAGAATACTACCACTTCAGTGCTGTCTGGTCAAACAATCACCGTAGTTTCATTGTCACTGATATAATGACAGTCGTGATGCTCAGAAGTCATCCGGTCACTCCTAATGGAAACGTTAGTATTCTGGATATTTTCAGGAATGATGTTCCTGTGTTCAGCTCTGTGTTCGAGTTCAATATGCAGGCAATCGGACAAGAGGACTATTCATTGATTACGAAGAGACTCTCGGACTGATGGACGATCCATTTCACTGCCTTTCGTTCTTCGAATTCCATCCAATCAACTATGGACAAATGAGAGCATCGGTGAAATAGAAAACTACGCATTTATTACTTTTATCATACTTATATGTATTTAGGTCGAAGTTCGCGCTGTACGATCCACCGAGAACAGATCGGTTCGGTACCGAATTGTGCGATTGATTCAAGACGACGAACTGATGTCCAGATACCTGCTGTGGATTCGATCGAATGATGTTTACTTCATTTTATCCAGTTAACAGCTAAATATCGTTTTCAGAACATGTTGGGACCAATTGAGGGAGTCGTCATCAACCGAGACACAGTCATTGCGGCGAAACATCCTAACGTCTACTTCCGGATCCCATCAACGACTCCTGAAGCTGAACGGCCACCCATTGGATCTGGCGTCCGATTTAATGCTAAGCGTCTGGCCGGATTCCACAGTGAAGCTACTATTACTGAGTTTCACATCTTTCCGAAGATGTCCGTGAAAAAAATTGTTCAGAGACAAGACTTGGTGAGACCAATCAGTTTCCATTTTAGCCAATACAAATTTTCAGCGCTTTTTCCAAGTTTCCCTCAAAGCTCTGCCGGACCTAGAGCAACTCGCAATTTGCGATGATTTCGGACCCGTTGATACTCGCTGCACTAATCACCCGGAAAATAGTGGCGAAGAGTGAGAACGTCAATTCTCTGCGTAATTCCAACGATGCCCTTCAGGTACCTGGCCTGGGTCAGAGAATCGCCTATGCGCGGAGACTGTCGCTTGGCGGCAACGTTCATGGAAGTCTATTCGGTTGCGACGAACCCTCCGATCCTCCCAACGCAGGCATCGAGCGTCAGTTCCAGAAGTAGCTCATCTAGAAACTCTTACTCGGGTAGTTCGAATGGAAGTTCATCGCAGAGTTCGAGACATTCCCGTCAATCTTCTATTTCTATCACATCAAGCGTAAGAACAAATGTTACTAAGATCAGCTAATTCGTTGTTTCTAGAGGTTTATCGGACCTGGAAGTCGCAATCTGGCGTCGCGCAGAGCTCAACAATCTGGCTCTTCTACTTCTTCCAAATAAGTTCATGTACACGCATCCAAAATTTTGTATCTCTGTTCTAACACGCTGACTGTTTTTTGTATTCAACAATAATAAACACTTACTAAAAAAAACGAAAAACTGAGAAAAGGCGCGCTCTTTGGAGCTTCTCATGTTTGGGTTTCTTCAAAGCGGCTTTTCTGAACAACATTTTATTAACGGTGTAAATCAGGGGCCTTCGAAGGCATTTCGCATGTAATGCTTCTCTCTGGCTCTGATGAAATTGTATTTTATGAGTTGAGAGAAACATAGCATGTTGAGAAGGGAGTACATCCAAAATATGCCCAGTACGGAGTTGGAGATGTAGTCCATCCAAACCGAATATCGAGAACTGCTTGCCAGAAAAGGAAGCATCGAAAGGGAAGCGAGGAAACTGGTGATTAGATAGAAGAACTGCAAAAGAGAATAATTGGGGAAATGAGGAATCGCGAACTGACACAAGTGACATAGATCATTGGAAGAAGCGCCGGAAGCGGATTCTGAAAGCGGACCGCCAGGCCGGGAGCTACAGAAATCGCCAAATGGATGACGACGAAGACGGAAACGAGCGTGAAAGGAATCAAGAGCTCCATGAAAACACGGATGAAGAACTCGATGAACTGAACAGTGAACGGTGCGAACGAAAGGGAAAAGTGGAGGTGGGGACGGAACCTGGCGGTGAGAGGGCGATTCATCGATGAGACAGTCGTCCAGCGGGAAGAGAGAGCAGACAACGGTCGAGTATTGACGAGGGATGTTCCGGATTCCCTGGATGTAGATTGCCACGTTGCACAGAATGGCCATCGTCTGAAAGTCTCCGCTTTTCTCTCTCTCCATCTCTTTCTCTCTCGTTCACCATGACGAACAACTTGATGTTCGGGTGTCTGTACTCTTCGAATCGTGGCATTACTGGCGTCTCCGGCTGCTCCGTCGACTCTTCCGACAGGTTCTCTTCTAATTCAAATTCGAACCCCGGCACGTCCAAATGGACGCCTTCGGGCCCTCCGATCAGACTCTTCCCCGTCAAACTTGCATTGCTTCCTTGATCTGAAATCCTCTTGGATTCTTAATGGAAACCGCCAACTGACCAGAGCTCATTTTACTTTTTGACTAAAACTTTGAAATGCTCTTTATATTATTTTGTGCATGCTTTATGTAGCAATCAAATAAAACAATCACAGTAAATGCCAGTTCACGTGTGAATATTAACCAATTATTATAAATGGATGAATGTCCATCTAACATAATCTTCTCTATTCTACTCTTAAATACATTAAAAGTGAAGTTCGGAGGGGTGGGACAATAGAACAGATAAGGGGGTGAATTTGAGGGCGAGAGTGGTAAACCGACGGTACCCGTGGATGAAATCAAGTTAATGGAAAGGTGGGAGTAATTATTCAACAAATTTTGAGCATAGAAGGAATGGCTTTTTGAATGATGAATGGGCGACACGGCTTGAAGCACTTCACGGCAGCTTCGCGTACATCGCGTTCAGCTGCGCAGCGTAGTGAGACTTCAGCTTCGGGCGCTTGCTTTTCAGCGTCGGCGTCAACAAGTCATTCTCCACACTGAACTGCTCCGAAGACAGGAAGATGTCACGGACTTGCTCGAAAGAGAACAGTCCCGCCTTCTTGCCGACGGCCAGCATATCATCTAGCACCGCCTTTTTGACTGCTTCATTGCGGCACAACTCTTCGAACGTTCCCTTGATTCCCTGTTCAGCCATTGCTGGCACCAACACCTGAAAATTCAAATGAATCGGTGGAAAAGCGGAGGAGCACAAACCTCAGCATCGGGCACAACGACGGCGATAAGGCACGTTTTCAAGGACTCTCCGTGAACGAATGACTGCGCTACGTATTTGGAGCGCACATAGATGTTCTCAATCTTCTCCGGAGCAACGTATTCTCCTTGTGACAGCTTGAAGATGTGCTTCTTGCGGTCGACAATCTTAAGGGTGCCTTCAGGAGTCCATCTTCCGATGTCTCCGGTGTGCAGCCATCCTTCGCTGTCGATCGTTTCCGCCGTCTGCTGCTCGTTCTTGTAGTATCCCTTGAAGATAATGTGCCCTTTCACGCACACCTACAAATTTAGCTATTTTATCTTTTCTGTAATGTTCTTCCTAATACCTCTCCCGCATTGTCTTTGGCGTAGTAGTTCAACTCGGGCACATCAACCAACTTGATCTGCGCGGACGGAATGACCATTCCGACGTGTCCGGCCAGCGAGTCTCCTTCCATGGAAACCGTGCAAGCGGCGACGCACTCGGTCTGGCCGTATCCTTCGACAACGACACATCCCATGGCCGCACGCACAAATGTGAGCACATTGGTGGAAAGTGGTGCCGATCCCGTGATCATGAGGCGAACACGACCTCCGAATCCCTCGCGGATTTTCTTGAAGACGATGTTGTCAAAGAATCCGTCACTGCGAATGTTGAAACTGTAACATCAGTTAATATAAAAGATAAAAGGGTCACAGTCCTCACTTGGCCATATCTCTCGCTTTGTAGGAGATGGCGAAGTCAAACAGCATCTTCTTGAATGTCGATTTGTTCACCTCAGACATCACTTTGTCGTAGAGTCGGTTGAGCACACGAGGCACCACTGGCACCACAGTCGGGCGGAGTTCCTTTATATCTTCGGCGAGCACGCGGATATCTCCTCTGTAGAATCCTACCTTGGCTCCGACACAGAAGCACACACTCTCAATGACTCTTTCGAGCATGTGAGCCAGTGGAAGGAAGCTGATCATCGAATCGGTGGCGGCGATTCCGCTATGCTTGAAGAAGTCCATGCAGACTCCGTCGGCAATCACATTGGCGTGTGTCAGCATCACTCCCTTCGGAGTGCCAGTTGTTCCGGACGTGTAACAGATAGTCGCCAGATCTTCGGCAGTCGGGGGAATGTGCTCCGGACGGCTGGTCGCTCTCTTTCCGAGGTTTTCGAGATCCTCGAAAGTGAGAACATTCACGCCAAGAGACGACGCCGATGCCTTCAGTTCCTCGTTCAATGGCTCCATCACAACAAGAGTTTTCAAGCTGGGACATTGTTCTTTGAACTTGAGTAGACCTAAAGACCAACCATCAAAACAGTTACATTACTGATAACAGTCGCTGTTCACAGTTCGAGCCGTTATCAGGCTCATAGCACAAAAACATACCGGTCGCTTTGGCGATGTCGTCACAAACGACAATTTTGATTTCAGCCTGGTTGAGGATGAAAACGGAAGCTTCCGAGCCGAGAGTCTCATATATTGGGACGATCACATTGGAGTAGTTGTAAGTGGCGAACTCCGTCACGATCCACTGAAAAGAGAACTCGTTTTTCAGAAAACAATTCGCATTTTTCGTATTCTACGAATTTATACCTCTGGACGATTCTTGGCGTAAATTCCAATGTTCTCGTTGTTTCCAACTGGAATTTCGAGCTCGCGGAATGCAACGGAAACGTTGTTCGCCCGTTCGATGATCTCGTTGTAGGACTCCCAGACATACGGAGACGATCCGTCCGCCTTTTTGACTCTTCGTCCGAGCATCGGACCATTGTTCGAGAGCCGCGCTCCACGTCGGACGCCCTGGAATTAATTGAGTTTATCATGATTACGAACATGATCTTTTACCTGATAAAGTGTTCTCGCGTCTTCAAAGAGATACGCTTGCAGATTGTCGTCCTTCAGGTACGCACTGATACGCGAGCCGTCCTGTGATAGTGTATTTCGAATTATACGCTCTGGAACACTGAACTTACCGGCAAAATGCGACTCTGGTTCATCGGGTCGACGAGAGGCTTCACATTTCCGGTGTAGGTCACTCCGTTGAAAGAATAAGAGCCAGACGAAGAGGATCCCTTTGAAAGATAGTATCCAAGACCCATGGTGACTGCAGCAGCGGCTCCGATTTGTATGTAAGGCGGTAGAGAAGATGGAGAATTTGAGGATGGCGCCGAAATGAAATCGACAATACTTCTACAATAGGTATGATGAGTCATCGGAAGGACGGGTCGCAAAACATGGCGCGGCGCAGAACAAACATCTCTCAAAATTATGAAATGGTGTTCTCGACGTGACGATACAACCCTTTTAAAGAGAGCCGTCCGTAGAGCGTCATCAGCTCTTTATCATTACAAAAACAATCAGGAGCATCGACGTCGCTTCGAAATTACGCGTTTTGGTACATTCAACTCCTACATCAGCTTAACATATTTGTTTGTCGGCGGCAAACACCGTCCGCTATCGCATGTTTCAATTCGACAAAACTCTTGGCTCGTCAGTCGATTGAAAAGAAAAACAAGAGAGGGAAACGAACGCACCTCGATTGAGACTGTACCCACGCAGCCGTGTCTGTGATAACCATTGTGTAAAAGAGGTCTATTTATTGTCTGGCAAAGGCACAACCCCGTCTAAAATGAGATTAAATTGGACGATAGAATGAGGTACAAAGTGGAGGGGAAAAGAAGACGTTAAGAAGGAACGAGGAGAAAAAGATGGAGAAGAGTGAGACCGGAACTAGTTCTCTCAATTTGCAGCCGCGACGAGGAGAGGCACTCAAAAAGCAGTGTCCGGACAATGTTCAACTTGATAACCATATCAAAAATGTGTCGTTTGAAGTTGTAACCGAGCCGCCTTTTCTTTCGATCACCCCATATTTCTCCTACGCGCGCGCGTCCGACAACTTTGACCGGGGCGCCAACAACGGCTTGTACATTCGATTTCGAGAAGAAAAGGCCGTAAAGATGGGCAAACAGACCCTCGCAAAATGATAACAGATTTGATTAGCCAATCGGGTGGCGGCGGCAGCAATTCGGAGAACACGTGGAGGTGATGAAGTCCAATGAAGCGTACAATCGACAATTTTGAAGCAAAGAACGGGCTGAGGAATATAATTGAACAGAAAATGGGAAGGTAAGTGTTGGCACAGAACATTTGGAATGAATCGGAGTTCAATATTCAAAAATCATGCATTTAAAGGAAAAAGTCTAGACATTTGGTAAAAACTAAATTTTATTTATAATCCTTTTCTAAATTTCGCAATACTAGTTTCTAAAATGCGTTTTTAGTTGAATTGACTTATAAAGAAGTTAAAATCAATAAAAAGGTAAACTTTGAACTCTTACTTACGCAAAACTAATAAGGCAATGCGCACAAAAATCAATTTATTAATCTTGGGAAGGGCCAATCGATGGCAGCGCGACCTCCGATTTCTTTCTTCCAGACATTCGCTATTCAAACATAAAAGAAACGAGCGCTTCCGTCGGTCGCGATGCCATAGAAATGGGAGCAGCCAGAAAGAAGCCCTCGGCCGTTGGCAGTGACCAAGGGGCACAGCGGCCAAACAAGTGGCATCTCATGTCATTGGGAAGACGAAACTATAAACAACGAAGTGTTGCAATTGTTGCAAATAAATGTGATAACGGATACTCTACCTCCACTTCGTGCGCCAGCGCGTGTTCCGCCCTCCCATTTATCATCGGCCGCGGTGGCCACGAAAAGATAAAAGTCATAAAATTTGATTAACCATTTTTTGGGTGAGAAGAGAAAGAACGCTCGTCGCTCGAAACCGAACACGAGTACGTGGCCAAGTAAAACTGCTCAAAATTCTGATGACAATGTCTGCGTTTCGTCAATAGTACACATGCAGCAGGGCGACATAGTCGTCGGAATAAAACGAGTTATGGCAGTGTCTTTTCTGCGTGTCTCTTCGCGTTGTGAGCGGCAGTGTGTGCGTTGTGTGCGCGCATGTGTATGTGCGCTGGGTGGTAGTGGTCGGGAGACTCATTCGCGTGAGGGAGAGTGCGGCGAAGTCACTGTGAGCAGCGGCTGCGGAGCAACCTCATTGCCTCGCGCATACAGTGTAGCCGCGAATTAGGTGGAGGGTACAACGCCCGCGCGTGGAAGTTCCGCGACACTTTCAAGTAGCGGAGAAAAAACTCAGTGAAATGAGAACACTTCTGAAGCGAATGGTTGTTGTTCGACACTGAAAAACCCCCAGTTTTACAGTACAAAAAGAAAGAATGCGACTGCGAATGTGTCCGTCTTTTTCGATGGAAAATGCAAGTGAAGAACTACAGAGAAAGCTACAACTTGAAAACAATATTAGGTATTATTGGTTTTGTCCAACTATTGGGAGAATTTAACCGATCTCAGGAAAAGGAGAGGGGAAAAAGTGAGAAGAGAAGGTGATGGGGTGGCCGGAGAGCAAGGCATATGTAGTTTCAGAGCCAATCAATCGAGGTGCTTTCGTTTTCCTTTTTAGGTCTCTGTTTTGCAAGGGTCACGTGCGGCGAGACGAGAAGATAAACAGAGAGAGAGCGCGGATAATTCCAGGAAGCGGCACTTACTCGAACATGTTGAAGCTGACTTCGCAATCGACATCTGCCATTGTCTCGCGAGGTGACAGAGGCATAAATGAGGACCCCGAGTCAGATTTTTACACGTTTTTTCCCGAATAATGAAACGTGACCTACTTGATTAGTTGCGTGAGTATTTTGTCAGGCACTGGTTTACAAGGTGAGAATACGGGTGAAGACGCCTGAAATTGAACGGGTAATGGGGTTATTCAGGCTGTGAAAAAAAAATGATTTTTTTCCGTTTTTTTTCGTTTTTTTTACGTCAAAAAACCCAATTCAGCGATGTAAAAAAACAAAAAAAACGGAAAACAAACATACGCTGAATAGCCCCATAACGAAGAACGCATGAAAAAAGGAAACTGAGCAAATGAATAAGGTCGCCAGGCAGCTGTTTTGATGTCGGCGAAAACAGAAAAACAACACTGAGTATTTCTGCGCCCGTTTCAGAGATAAAGTGTCGGTCAAAAAGAGCGTAGTTGAGAGAAAAAGAGACGTTCGAATTTGAATTCTGCACACTCGCGCGCAATTTTCTCACCGTACTTCGCGGCGGGATTCAAAATTTAACATTGTCAAACTGATTTCTTGCGAATATATTTAGTTTTTGCGTGATTTAGTCAATAAAATAATGAGAAAATGCATTGTTTATTCGCTTCAAAGTCACAATTAAAAATATGATACCGTTTGACATACAATGAGTTCATGAAGGGGACACAATAGTAATGGATAAAACGATAAATGACGACACACATCATTTTGTCATAGATAAACGAGAATGAATTGATTGTGAATAAAGGTTATGGAAAACGAGTCCGAAAATGGGAAATGGACAGGGATAAAGTATAAAAAGGAAGAAATATTGCATTCGGGCCATAGGGTGAGTTGCACATTTCAGTCGGACTTGGTCCGCATCACCTACGCAGTTTTTATTAGTAATCTGACGACGAAGGGAATACGCGTTTATTAGTGGTACACGCGTATGTAAATATGGGTGTTTTGGTTAGGGAAATGGGTTCGTAAGAGGGATAGTGAACCCTGCATTTGTTCCATCTCGAGATGACGTCACCAAAGAATCAGAGGCGGCGACGTCAGCTCGAGAAAGGATTCCATAGATACTATGAGATGGAACTAATGTATGTCGGACGGTTTGATATGAGGTGTCCCAAAAATATCAATGTTCGGAGGGACCCATCATATCACTGAGAAGTGCTGAGCGAACAAACTGGAGAGTTATTAAGGGACGACTACTTATTAGGGGGCCTAGTCGAGTTATTAGAAGAAGACGGAAACCTAGTTGATGGTACGAAGACCGCCACGAGCACAGTACATGATGACGTTCCAGTTGGAGAGACATACGAGGTCCTCCTTCTCGACGGAACTGACACGGTCTCCGGATGGAGCCACATTGCACATGCGGAGACAACGATCTCCCACTCCGAGATCCGGATTCGACATGCCGAGATGGGAGCAGCAGGCACGGTTGTCTCTGTTTTGGTTGGCACAATAGAGCAAGTTGGTCAGGTACTGAAAAAGAGTGATTGGGGCGGATCTGAAGCGGATCGAATGCTCACCTTCATGTCGCAGTGCTCTTGCTGGATGGCTTGAATGAGCGTCTCAGCGGCGACGTGCTCACGGTGTTCGTAAGTGCAAAGGCTGTGGCAGTTGGATGGAAGCTGTTGGCGGCAGCAGGAAAGGAAGACGTCGTCGGCCGATTTGCGGGAGAGGCATGGGGAGAATGGCGGCTGCGACCGTTCGGTTCCGCACTCGGAGGAGAGATCCGCGTCGGTGACCTCCGTTATCGGGTACTCCTTGTTGAGCAGTTTGGCGTCTCCGGTGACCGGAGCTCTGCGGATGTCCTTCGAATCGATGAACTGCTCCTTGACCTCGTGGTTGACTTGTCCGACGACTCGGTTGTTGTTGTTCACCTGTTTCGCCGCCTTCACTTCCGTCTTCTTCGGGGCTCTCGTCGAGGGCTCCTGTTGTTCGTCGATAGTCTCGTACTTCTCCAGTTTGTGGGGGCATTTCTCAGTGACATAATCGATACAACCAGACATACATTTATCTGAACATCTCAACATTCTCGGACCGTCTTCTCATTCCTCCATTCTCACCTAAGACACGTTGGGTACAGCACAATACTTTTGGAATCTGCTCGCAATCGGGCAACTTCGGTTCACTATATACACTGGGAATAATTGAGATTAGAATAAGAATACCGGCTGCCGATCGCATTCTGAAAACGAGCGAATGAATGGAAAACAATTGGTGACGACTCACTTGAGTATTTATTTACTGGAAAAGAGACCTCCGGAGGAACTGTTCGACGAGAAGCAGCCTGTGGACGAGGACGACGAGCTGTTGCTTCCGAAAGCGAATCGGTCCTGGAATGAGACGGCGGTGAGAGTGGATTAGAAAGGGGCGGATAGCGGAAAGTGGGGCGGCTGTGGCGAGAGACAATCGGACAATGGACGTCCGAAGGTGATAAACTTGATATATCTCCTTTCGCTTTCTGCATTCGTTTCGCACCACGAGAAGAGAGAAAGGCGGTTCTAGAAGGGTCGAAAATGTTGCCGAGAACTACCTTCTACAAGATGTAAAAAGAATAGAAGAGCAAAAGGTATCTTGAAGCTCGAGATTCTTTCTTCAAATTTTTCAGAAAGCAAGAATGATCCTAGGATGTAGCATGGCTGATCAGCTGATCATGGGAAACTTCCTAGTTTTACACCAGTTCCGCAAAGTCCTCTTCGAATGATATGAGTCGATCACAAGTTCCCACCCCCACCCCCAAAAGCTTCGTTTGCTGACTCACATTGTTTCTGTTGTTTCCGCCGAACATTCCACCTCCAGACTTGTCCATGTAGTCTCCACTGACTCCTCCAACACCTCTTGTAGACCTGCAATAAGCATTCTCGCATTCGTGGCCAACACAAAAACTTGCTAATGAGACACACGAAACCAGTCCGTCGGGAGGGATTCCCGGAGGAAGACGGGAACGCTCTAAACCCGATCGCTTCGTTACGTAATGATGCCAGACGGCGTCGTCTTATCCCGACCACTACCAGTTGCGTAAGAACTCGTCAGACTTACCAGTTGCCAGATCCAGTGCCGACGGAGAACGTGGAGGCGCCGGTCTGAGGTTGGAGGTCCGAGAGAGCAAGAGCAGCACGTGGGGATGGGCTATCCGGGAGCATTTTGAGAGGGAGGAAGTGAGAGTTGAAGGAAAGTCTGAAACGAAATGGAGAAATGGAGGTACCGGAAGGCGGAGAAGACGAGGAACGACACCGACTGGGCGCAGGAATGCGCCAACGAATGAAAACAAAGGGAGGAATATGCTTATCTAGAAGGCGGAATGGCATCTGATCCACAAGGAAGAGGAACCGGACCACCGCTGGAAGAAGCAGAACAACATGAACACGAATGGCAAACAAGGGACACTACGGCCTGCCCGATGGCCACCGACCGTCGAGACTGTCCTCGGCATGAGTGTTGTTCGTTTTCTCGGGCTGGCCTTGCCTCCCGGCCCCGCCCTCTCTCCATGGCATGCTCCGCCCCTTCGGATATCGGGAGGACGACGGGGGGAACAAGAATGCGTCGAGGAGAAGAGCGGGTCGGGTGGGCAATGGCATCAGAAGCAGAAGTGAGGCACAAAAAAGTGATGGGAGGGGCGGGGCGAACAATCTTAGCTATGTGGGTGCCTGGTACGCGCGGAGGAGGCATCCGTGCCGGGAAGAGCCATCTTGATTGCGCAACCTTCGCCTTCCGTCCATCCGACGATCCGCCCGCCTCCCTCGCTCTATCTTATATCGTATTCTGTTCTCGACGCGTGATGCGTTGTGTGTGTGTGTGTGTGTGTGTTGTTTTTATTTTTTCTAGGTCAGTTTTACCAAGGACGACGATTTCGATGAATTCGAAAAACGATGACGATCGCATGCAAAAAGATGATGACCGCCGGACGAAGGCGACTCCCGCACATCGTGCCCACGAGAAAAACTGTTCGGACTTTGGCAGCAGAGCGGGAGAGAAAAAGAGAGAGAGAGAGAGAAGGACAGTTCCGAAGGACACGCACACTTGCCTTGACCCGACGATTTCGAGAGAGGAGGTGGAGCGTGCGGATTGGCAGAACTGCGGACGCACTTCTGAAGAGGACTTCCGAAGAGGAGAGGAAGAAGAAGAAGAAGAAGAAGAAGAAGAAGAAGAAGACGAGGAACAGATTCTCCGTGACGGCAAAGAATGAACTGGATGGCAAAGAGGAAGAGGAACATTACGTTTCCTGCAAAAGATCAGAAGCACGAGCTCGAGCTGCTAAAAATATTTTTTTCGGGAATCGGAGTATTGAATGTGTAAATCTGAAAATGCTCCGAGCACGATTATTTGTGAAGAACAGGCTTCAGAAAGAGCAATAGTTATTCCTTTTCAGATACTCGAGTAACTTCAGAATTTCCCAGTGTTCGTCAGTTGTTCCACCCTCCCGTTGTCGTCCTCTAATCCTGCTCTTTCATCATCATCCTCATCATCCTCATCATCCTCATTATCATCATTATCATTCGTCATCGTCTTCCGAATCACGCGGCGTTTGTGTTCCGTTAACGAGGATCCCGACGCCCACCCCACAGTGCTAATGTACCTCCATGTGAAGCTATCACGCAATCCCTCGTATATCATGTCTTCTGTCAGAAGCGCTGCCATGTGATTTAGTATGTCTCCCTCCCGTCCGGCGTCGTCCGTCGTCATCGGATCCACTCCGATCCCACTCTCCGATTGCCCAACAACAGAGCATCCGATCTCTCCTCTCGTTTCCGTTCTCCTCTGTCACTTTCTGCGCGGAATGCTGCCGCCGAGTACGAATCCCGAAGCATCTTGTTGTATACGACGCATTCTTTTTCGGATGGCCAACGAAACCGAACACTTTATGGATAAGATACGCGAGGTGTTCATCAGAAGAAGATGAGAAGACGGGAGAGGCGAAGAAGAGAAACAATTCGGAGAAAGGGCAACACTCGGAAAGATGGTGAAAACAACGAAGAAAAGGAAAAACGGGAAAGGTGAATGGGAAGAGATCGGATCGGAGGAGGAAGATCCGAGGAGCCGACGAGTTTGCCAGAAGACCACAGATCGAATGAACCTGATTTCATTTTTGCAAAGACAAACATCGGACGATCGACAGAATATCGAGAAACCATCTAAGGGAGCTATCCGACGGAAGTGGCAGATCACGGTTCGGAGAGGATTGCTTCCGAAAACCTGAAGGCTCTGAATGAAGGGTTTTACTCTGTAGCTCTCCTGTATCACTTTCATCTTCGTCTTCATTTTCTTCTTCCGATTGCTCTGTTAGTTGGGTCCGATCCTATCAAGAAGCCCAGCTGATGATTCCATTATCAATCTACAAATCTGTTTCCATTCAGATTTCGCTCTCATTGCTTGTGCGCGAAACGAAATGGTGTCCTCCCTTTCCGAATTTGATAATCTCACTTGATTGACGATGAATCTAGGAGGCTTCCTCTCCCTTATCCAAGCGGCTGCGTCGTCGTTGGCGGCAAATGAAAAAAGAATCGAATATCGGAATATCGAATAACAATGGCAGGCATCAACAAACGAGGGCCGATCCTCCTCCTCCTCCTCCCCATCCAGCAGCCAGCGGGTCTTGCCCGTGTTGTTCTGCTTTTCGGCCCCGCACCACTCCTTCCGCCTCCTCCTTCTCCTCCGTTATGACGTGATTTTTCGAAGTGATTCACAACTGTTTTGCGGGATGAGCGCCCTCGACGCCAAAAAGATGAATAACTTGCGATTTTGAAAGATGGCCTTGGATACGGACCGAATTCGGCCGCTGACTCGCCTCGTATCAAGAAATGAAAGTAGCCGGAGAAAGGAGAAGAATGGGCGAGAAGAAGAAGAAGGAGAAGGAGAGAAACTCGGTTATTTACCCGTCCGGAATGACCTGACGCCGGCGGACAGATGACGTGAGAGAACGGCCGGAAATCATATTCCAGAAGCCTTCCAGAAGCCACCTCTGTTCATTCCAAGAAGTGGAATTGAGACGGGTTTTGCAGAAAACTGAAAATCCATGAAATCCTCGTTTCCTTTCTGGCAGAGACCGACGAAAAAACCGAGTTCCTAGATGCAATCGGATGTTCCAGAAGTTTTTGAGAAAGCAGGTTCGGTGTCCGTGCGCCAGACAGTCTGAGCCTTCGTTCCGAGCGAAAGTCCAGTTCGGTGATTGCGGTGTGTCCTCTCGTTTCTTCATCTGAATTTATGACTGTCCGCAGCTGTCTCGAGAATGGCTTGTTCCATTCGCCATTAGCTTCTTCTTCTTCTTCTTCTTCTTCATCTTCTTCTTCTTTCTCTCGGTCTCCCGCGCGGGAAACGGCTAATTCGGCTGTCGGACAGTTCCGTAATCTCGCAGAGTATCATCCAGGCGCCGGGCGTGTGCGGGCGAGGGGAGGCAGCCGAGGAGAAAAAGTGAAAAGCTATCAAATCGGGCTATAATATCTGGTGGTCGACGGAGGAGGAACGCAGCCTCTCCATCGAGATTGGCCTGCCGTCGTCTCGGAAAGGTGCAAAACCCGTTGGCAAGTCCGCATTCTTGAGGAGAAGGCTGGCAAATGGCCAAAAAAGAGGAGAGACAATCTCTCAGAGATTGTTGTCATGGATATGCAAATAACTAATGGGTCAAGGCTTATTGTCACGGGAGAGGAAAGTGGCCAAATTCCTCGCATCTTGAAGGTTACCGTATACTTTCGATTCGCAGGTAATCACATGATCGCGAGAGTAGATTGCGGACGGAAAACGAGAGGAAGAATGAGGTGTACCGGCGAAAGGGACGGAAAGAGGACTTCAAGAGGGTCGACCTATCAATGACCGGATGCCACGTCATGCGAGGATGATCGATGGAAGCTGCTTCTCGTAGTAGATTGGCAGGCAGCCGGGGACAACACGATCTGCATCTGCAGCCACATCCACATCGAATTCACATGCCAGCCAATCCAGTGCGAAGCATTTCAACGACAGGAGTGCCACGTCGTAATGAGAGTGAGAGTACTGTAGATGCGTGAAGACTGGAGTCATCCAGGAAGATCTAGTTCTGAAAGACGGCCGAAAGATGGAGAGCGAGGGAGCAAGCGCCTTTCTGGTGACAGACCTTCGGTTCGGGGCCGTCCTTTTTCCCTTCACACCTTCGATCAGTCTTCTTCGGGCAAACAGGAACTTGCCGGGTTACGGTATCCCTTTCTCTTTCAACTGTCATTTCTTTCCAATTCAAACGTATCTCTTTTGTCGTTCCTCTTGTCAATCAACTCGATTTCGTTTCCAATCTCGGCAGCTCATCAATCTCCTGAAGCCGCAGAATTTGAAAGAGTCTCTCTGTTTTGGGCGCAGTCGATTCTGTCAATCTCCAATCAGATCAGTGCACTTTGCGAATCGGAGAGAAGGAGCGACGACCGTCGGCAAGTGCAAGGTTATCAGAGAATTCGAATTCTCGACGTTACGAGTTGAGAAAATGAGACCTTCTTGTGAATTTGAACACAAAAAAGTGGAAGAGAGACGGCCTTCGTTCGGACCGATTCGAACCTTGATACCGCAATAACTTATCTGTCCTGGTCGACCTTATTCTAATGCTTTTTTTGGTGTCCGGTTTGATTCAAAATGACTTTTTTCTTCGAATTTGAATTGTTTCGTAGACAAAAACAGAGCAAGGACAAAAGATTGGTGACGAAGACAAGCGGCGACGGGCCGAGGACGAGTGAGTCAGTCAACCAGCGACGAACCGCCGATTTGAATTTGAGGAGAGCAAACTTGAGTTCAAGGGACAGGAAGAAGTACGGTATCGGATGGGAAAGTAGTTCCAGAATGCTCCGACCGGCTCCGTCGGTTAGCACTCTTTGGATGAAACGGAAGAGTGAACTGAAGGCAAGTAGTTGGCCTATCGGAAGAAAACCTACAAGGTTCGAAAGATCTCAACGAGAGGATTTCAAATGTGTTCTTTAATTCTGCATCTGACCTCTAAACCTGTAGAAAAACTGATCTGAAGTTATTGCAGCGGAAGTGAAACTGAAAGTTAACGAGACATTGTAATTGAAACTTTGCATAAATTAGGTTTTTGCATCGAAAGAGTACAGCGCGAAAGAAATCTGATGAGAACCAGGTTTCTAAGAGTTTCAGATGATACCCGTTTCTGGTTTAGGCAATCTCTCCCCAACCAACTGGTGGTACACGACCTCAAGAATCCCAGGCTCCTGTTCCCATGGTGCCGGCAGTCCCAATCCATCGGATCGTCCTCCGGTTCCGATTCACTCCCGAACGTCCTCCGTTATGCTTCAATTTGCAATGCAAACATCACGTGATGCAATTCCTTTCCGGAGGAGGTCTTCATGTCCTTGAGTGTTAATAATTGGTCATTCAAGTCGAATTCCACTTGATTTCAGAACGCCAAAGGGCCTTTGTGTAGTGTGATCCCTTTCAGAGACTACAAGTGGAACTGAATACACCGACTTTCGGCGGCGATCCGTGTGAAAGGGGCGGCGCCTGAATGACAGCTGAAGTAAGTTCCACCGGTTTGAACATTGGTGTTTCGCCCGGAATTCGCATAAATCCAATAGATGAAATACGCAATCATCGTCGTCATAAAAAGCAGCGTGGAAAGCCTGTTCGGTAGTGTTTGTAAAAGTGTAGTATATCCGGATTTCGGTTGCGAAATGTTACATTCTATGGGATTTGGGGGGAGCCGCACAGCTTCTCGTCAAGATCAGGGAGTGCGCCGATCGGAGAGACTCAGCCGAATCGCATTCAACTGCGCAGTAGGAGGGAAAAAGTGGGCAGGTACCTTCTGCCATTGGCGCTCAACTATAAAAGCTGCGGTTTAAGCTGGGAATACCAACAACAGCTTCACCCATTTCTCTCTGAACATGTCGTTCCTCGCCAACCTTTGTCAAACCGTGAGTACTTCGCATTCCTTTCTGAAGTTTCCCTCTCTTTTTCTTTGAAGGCACTCGTCGTCTGCTTCGTGCTCCTCACCATCTCCACCAACGAAACATTGGCCTGTCTCGGAGGATCCGGAGGAGGATGCTGCATGACTTCCGGATGCCCCAACCCGTGCGCCGGATACGGAAAGAAGTAACTTCTGCTCAGCACTGTCCTTTCGCGCCAACTACTGTCAATGTCAAATTATATCTATTCTGTCTGTATATCTGATTTTCCAAGTATCCGAAATGAATGTATTTATTCGCGTCTTCCGCTGTTTACTGCTTCCGAATGTCAACCCAGTCCCTGCCGGCCGTTTCTCGCCGACTGTGCGTTTTTGCGTGACCGTGTACTGTTTGTGTGTGTGCCTTCCGCGATAGCGGCAATTCCGAAACGAAATTTCTTGCGACCGATGCGGCTCAGCGACACCCATTTTCCAATTATACGTATGTACACGTTTTCTCGATTTTCTAAATTTTCTGAAGATTCTATAAATTCTTTTGTATCTGTTCTATTCGCGTTGTGCTCCGAGAAAGACACCAAAAGTTCCAGAGAATGCAGAATGGAAATGCAGGGCGTCAATTGGAAACTCAAAGAGTCGACCTGAAGTTCTTCGATCTCGATGATATCATCGCCTTGTCGGAATCCACTTCTTGCACGTTCGTGGCCGAGGAGTTGAGCCTAGGTGTGATTGTTTCGCAAAGAGAGTTTCACACTGACATCCTTCTAGATTTTTTCAAAGAAATGATGGGAATTTCAAAGCCGACTGTAAATTCAGAAGGACACTGCGCAGATACTCCACTTTGGCTTATCAATTCAGTCAAATCCCCTCATTTCGTTAGTTTTTATTTGTATCGAGAAATCAAGACAATTTGTTTCAGGTACACTTATCACAATCGTTGAGTGTGAATATGCAAAGTGTGCTCAACGCCGACGCTCGTAACGTAAACCTCTCTCGATTAGAACAACACTTCTACGCGAACGGAATGCAAGTATGTCAGCTGATGAGATCCCAGAATCCGGAAGCCGCTTTCAATCTCTCCAAATGTTTGCTTTCCACGCTGACGCAACGGCTAGGAGGTTTCACTTTCATAGTAATCTCAAGGTTTCAAACATAACCATTCAGACATCATTTCGAATGCTGCACACGCGCGGAGAAAAGCCGACAAATTCGACAGTCTGGAAATACAAGTGTTCCAAGAAGCAAAGAAGTGCAAAGAGGATATCGATGCTTGGTTGCGGCAAGATAATAAACCAAGTTCCAAAAAGCGGAAAAGAAGAAACAGTTAACAATCTATCTGCCTCAAGTAATTATCATATTCTCCACCGGCTGTAAATAGCATTATTCCTTCGCTTTTTTCTAACCAAATTTTATGAATGAGCTTCTTTGTATTAATAATATATTCGTCTCTTACATGGCCGCTCTTTTTTCAGATAATAAACTATATTTTGCTTAAAACAAAACTAAACAATAGAATTTGTTCAAAAATACTGAGGACGGCATAGCAAACTACGAGAGGGTGTCCTAAAACTCTGGCAATTCGTTATTAATCTAATTAGACGTTTTATCAATCTAATCCAAGTCTACTCGAGTTATACGGCGGCCTTATTAGATTGATATCGCACCTAATTAGATTGATATTCCACCTAATTAGATTGATATGCCACCTAATTAGATTGATATACGATGGATAACATGAAATCGATAAAATTAGAAAAAAAAGTGTTTATTGGGCAAGAAATAACAGGAACAACAAAAAAAACAAGAAAACAACAAAAAAAAGGGAATTACAAGTTACTTTTTCTGTGGAGGAGCATCATCGGCAGTAGCATTTCCCTTGCGTTTTCGATTGTCGACCGATCGTTGGTGGTTGCTGAAAAGTCCATGTCTCAGTAGGAAAATTGAATGGGAAATCTTACATTTTGTTAGTGATATGTTCTTTAAATAAGAGTCCGACGTGGCTAGAGATGTCGTCGACGACGCCACCTTCCACCGACAAACATTCGAGAAGCATTCCTGTAATGTCGTATTTTATAGTTCAAAAATAAGGAATATGTAACTCACGAACTGGCTCATTCAGCAGCTCAGCCGGAATAATCGTTCGTGACGAAGACATAGGCTTCGTGCTCGTGGTGTAGTTCCCCATCTCTTCCGGTTTCAAAATCTGAAAACTTTTTTCTGTAATATTAGAGGTAATTGAAATGAAATACCGCTCGAAGCCACGCGTTGGCGACGTGATGGACAACCGTGCGCAATGTTCCTGACATTGGCGACGTTCTTTGAAAGACGGTATTCACACACACGTCTGAGAATTAATCACAAATGAGCTGGTAAGTGAAAGTAGCGAATGATTACCGTGGCCGTTGGTGGTGGTGACGACGGACGGCTCGGCTTTCCTCACGCATTGTGGATTGAATGTAACCGTCGCCTGCGGAACATCTTTTGACGAGTTTTTCCCGTGGGAATTGGTGCGGTCTTCGTAGAGCGCCTCGATCTGGGAATAGATGTTGGGACTATATTGAAGGGCTTTCTTACTACGTGCATCAGGCCCTTCATCATGAGACAAGTGGCTTTGACGTCATCCGATCCATGGTTGATCATTTCGTTAATTGCCGAATAATCAAAGGTCACCCGACAACGAACCGCATTGACCAGTTTTCTCTGGAAAACAGGAACAAACTTGAATGAACTATTGATTATCTTGATTACTCGAATGTCCGCCAGAATTTCCTCGCTGAGATCCCCGATCTCGATTCCTAGCGACAATGGGCAGATTGCACCGCGAGAATTGGACTTGGACGACGGCACAGGAACTGCCTCTTCGAAGAGCTCATAGTCGTCATCGTCATAATCGCTGTTGTAGTTCCCGACGGCTCCAAACTCGCCTTGATCGTCGACAACAAGCTCGTCTTCCCCCAGTTCTTCTTCCAGTTGCTCACCGTTCACCAGTGCCACCTGAACAGGAAATTTGGATGTATTAGTGAGTTTTGCAGCTCACCGGTTTCAAAGGACTCCTGAAAAGCGGCTTGCGAGGTGGTGTCTTTTTAGAGGCGGACATTTTTGAACCGTGCGAGTACTCCTTGTGGTCGTGATGGGAGCGAGAATATTGCTCCGGTTTCTGCAAAATGTGTACTTATTTCTTCCAAAAACATATCGCAATACCTTCGTTGTTGCTGTTTTCTGTTGCGAGCGGCGGGGAGTGCTCTGATGGATGGCTGACTGTCGGCTGCTGGATCCCGCCCTGCCATTGATTTCTCGCTGTGTGTTCGGTGCTTCGTTTCGCTGCTTGAACGCGTTCAGCATATCTTGAACAACACGCATGCCTGCAATTTGTTTAGTACGGCTTGTCACCGTTCTCTAGATATGCGAAATGAGCATGCAACAGGCCTATCGTTAGAGGCGAAAGCAATATGAACAGAACAAAAGCAGATTATTTGTTAAGAAGCGGTTGGGCGGGTGGAAAATGGCAGTACAACAGAAACATTTCCGCTTTGCACAATGACAGAGTGGCCTAACAGCTGATGAATGTCCAATATTATTATTTCATCCGTGGAAGTAGCAATCGAACCGAAAGCAGAATCGTAGAGAGAGTCCAGGACGGATTGGGAAACGTCACGCGGTACGCCGGCTGACAGAAGCCGTCCTGACAACCGCAAAACATGCTTGTTTGTCAATCCATATTTCTGAATGATTACGCGCCTGGAGGTGTCGTTGTGAACGAGGAATCCCATGATTTGGCCGTATCTGTGGTGCCCGTTCTCAGAGTAAATCACTTTCGAATCGTCGCACTGCGCTCGTCGCAGTGTAGAGAACTTCACGCCGCGCACGTACTCAATCGTCGAAAATCGCTCATCTGCAAACGCGAACGTCTTGAAGCGCTCAGGCACCTCGGTAGTCCGGCCACATCGCTTTTGAGTCAATTGAAATTTGTTCAACAGAGCAGCTCCGTGCCACAATTCACCGAGATCCGCGTATTCTAGATGTCTGCGATGAACTTCGGCCTTCAGTTCTTGAACAGTGTGGGCGCTGAAATAATGATAGATCAAAAAGTCCATGCGGATAACCTTACTTTCTCATTAAACTCGTCGGGAGACCGTTCGTAATTTCAGAAACTAAATGCCTTTGTAGAACATGATAATAGTGTTCGTGTATCTGCGTGCTAAGCGGAAGCAGGCTTCCGAACTTTCGTACATTATCGGGCAAGTGGTAGATAATTTGCTGTAAAGTGATACTAGTTATTTGGTAACACTTGGAAAGCAATGCCTAACGTGTACTTTTGATCCTCGTAACAGCTCCGGACAAAAGGAAGTTACTAGAGAATGGAGAGCGTTGCAAATGCGGTAACACTTCCCGTACAAATTGCGGTCGTCGACGGAAGTTGGACAGATGTTTAGTCTGAATAGAGCATGGATGAGTAGACAGATTGCCGACGGGATGGGAGGCAGCTGCTCCAGAAACGCATTTGCAACAACAATAGATTGAAAAATCTGAAATTGACAATGTAAGAAGGTGCTTCCTTAATAAACTCATTCCGACGTACACAAGACTTTTCGGTGCCGGTAATATTAGAAAGTCGCCCGCTAATAGTTCCATATCGCGACGGAATTCGGACATTCGTACCGAGGTCTACGTGGCAATTGGCGAAGAGTGGTAATCTTTTTGTAGCCGACATTTCTGCAATGGTTCTTGCTAGTTTCATTCGTCACGATTCGTTTTCTCATATATTTTGTCCCACCACCCCGCCCCGCGAATCAATAAGTCACATTCTCTTTTCAGTTCAAAACGGCACAGTACCATTCGAATTATTGAAACGCGTAGCGGTCGCGTTGCGGTCAATGACAACAATTTTCATTTCGTAGCAATTAAAGACTGACCGTTCAGTAACCTGTTGTGGATCCCTTCGGAAAATAAATGGAACATATCGAGGGGAGTTGTAAACATTGGGACCACTTCGTGGAAAAATGAATGTTGTCCTCTAATTTTAAGGCCATCGTCTAACGCATCTGGCATCCTCCGATCGTATTTTTCGCGCACTGGAACGTTTTACTACATTATGTTAACATGACATCTAAACGTACGCTTTGTCGAACCGTTGTTGATCTTGCACAATGTCTGTTGATTCAGACAGTACGGGCAGGAGCCGCGAGCCGAATGTCCTTTGAGATTGTAGAGTAAGCGTTTTGCCTGAAATTGGCATTAATTTTTCGTTTTTCATTTCATGTCGAATACCTGATCGTCATGTACACCTGTGACGAGTTCGAATCGAAGTTTCAACCCATTCCATTCGTATTCATCACAAAAACTGTGGAGAATCCATCTTACAATTCGATCGTGCGTTTTGCTGGTTGGGTCTTCATGACTGGAAAAAAGCGCTAGCAACATTATACTTCTTGGCGAACACCTGTCGACGTCTTCTAGATCTAAACACGATAGTGTCAGCGGCCAAATCTTCATCTTTCCTCGTTTATGAAGACGGATTCCGTCGAAAGCACATTGTACGTGAATTGTCATCGTTCCTGGGTCGTTCTCCTTCAGAAGTCGCTCTCTCAGATCCCCGCAGTTCATTGGAGACGAGCTCCTGGCATTATTCCGCACATTATCTTGAGTATATTTGATCTTAGCAGCGTACAGTTCGACGAAAAATTGAAGCCTATCGCGGATGGCACAGAAGACGATTTCGCATTTCTCTTTCAAAATGCACTGACATCTGAACGACCAATTACTGATTCCTTCTTCCATTCTTTACCTTACCGTTCAACGTCCTTCGAGCAACGATTACAAGCAACAACTCTACTAAACTGTGACCCGTCAGTTATAAGTTGTTTAATCGTTTCCCGGTTCCTCACATTCTCAGCCACAAAATAGTCGTTTACAGCTGCAAATTTATTGATTTTTTCGCGGGAATCCCAGGCATTGATCACCTCTTTTCGAGTTAGTTTCTGATAGTAAGAACGAAACTCTGCACAAATCTTGTGTTGTCAGCTTTCTCCACATATTTTCTTCAAGAAAAACAGTTACAATTCCTTTAATGGGTAAAAATATTACCCCGAGTGCTTATCTCACGTAACTCCTCGGTTTCCACTCCACTTTCATCATATGACAGATCGAACTCATCTGGATCTTCATCACTTGTCCCACAGCTTAACATCTCATCGCTCTCCGATTGATATTCGCCGTTCTCTTTTGCATCATTACAATGAGCTCCGAGCGTCCGCTGCGCACTTTCGACAATTGACCGCGTGGTTATACGTCTCCTTTTCATTGTAGAGTTCCTGAAAAACAAACTGATCAATCCAAAAAACAAAACTTCGCATTAAAACTGTATTCACAAGCGCAAAAATTTCGAAAATAATCTATCTCATTAGACGTCAACCTTTTTGCTGGCGCAAAACTCGATTGCGCCAAGAAATACAGACCAATCTAATTAGATTGCGATTAGATTGGTAACAATCTAATTAGATTAATAACGAATTGCCAGAGAATAAGAGATGTTCGAGTCCGCTATTTTGTCACCCTCCAAATTTAAGTTGCAAGTGCGCTCCGCTGAACATGTTTGAATGCGCGGGCGAGTAAGATGTGCAGGACATATGTCAAAACTGTGGTAGCGTAGAATTCTTCCGAAATGTTCTCGAGGTTTTCTGAACTTGCGAATTTTCAAAAAAAAAAAGATTGTACAAATTTACCGTTAATACTGTATAGAAGGGCGTGCCGTTCTATTTTTCAGAGTGTCCAAAATTAGATTTCGAAATTATAAAATCGTATGAAACGTACGAAAATCGACTTGAAACTGCTCTAGCTTATTTTGCTGGGTGCCCTTCTAATAAAGATCCCTTTCTGATACAGTATTTACGGTAGTTGGAAATCTGCGTATTTTTGTGCTTTTTTTTAAACATAATTTTTGTGTGAGACAGACGTTACTTATTTAGATATTTCCTCTCGTAGTTTTTATTTCACCTGAATTTTTCAATTTTCAGGGTTACCAAGTTAAACAATGACTGGAAGCACTGAGACTCGCAACAACGAGAAGACGGTGAAGGAGGTAAGCGCCTGTTTATAACAACGAGTTAATGTTGAAATAGCAACCACAGATCGAAGGATCTGATGAATCCGACAATGAGAACGGCGAGCAGGAGCTCACCGAGGAGCAAAGACGTGTGGCTGAGGCTGCTGGACTTGGAGAGCACATCGACAAGCAGGCTAAGCAGAGCCGCTCTGAGAAGAAGGTGATTATAACGTTTTTTTCAATGCAACAACCGAACTTTCTAGGCTCGCAAGCTCTTCTCGAAGCTTGGACTGAAGCAAGTGACCGGTGTGTCCCGTGTGTGCATCCGCAAGTCGAAGAACATTCTCTTCGTCATCAACAAGCCAGACGTGTTCAAGAGCCCAGGATCTGATACCTACATAATCTTCGGAGAGGCCAAGATCGAGGATCTTACCCAACACGCCCAGATGTCCGCCATCGAGAACATGAAGCCAACCCGCGAGGCTCCACAACTTAAGACCGTCGAGGAGGACGAGAACGAGGACGTTGAAGAGGACTCCACTGGAATCGAGGAGAAGGACATTGAGCTTGTCATCTCCCAAGCTAACACCACCCGTAACAAGGCCATTAGGGCTTTGAAGGAGGCTGACAACGACATCGTCAATGCCATCATGAGCCTGACCATGTAGCTTGTTTTTTGATGGTCTTACAGATACTCTTGTTATCCGTTGTATCTGTTGTGCATCTCGTTTTCCTTTTCAAGTAAATGGTTCCCATTCGATCTGTCTTGTTCGTATCATGGGAAAAATAATCTGCTGAGATATCAGGTCAACTTTCTCTTCTTCGAGTTTATTATTCACCAAATTTATCGAGTAAGCAACACGTTCGAAGGGTGAGCGAATCAGCAAACGTCCCTGCATGCGACGCATTTATTTCCTGCCCTCGACACTGATGTTTCTTTTTATGATTCATCGCCATCGCTTACATTTCAATCTAGTTTCTTTGTGTGATAGGAAAGACATCAAAGCGGGCGCGCCAGGCAATAACGATGCAAGTGCGCCCCAGCAAACACGTTTGAATGCGCGGGCGCTCTTTCGTTAGATGTGCAGGTCATATAACAAACCGCATCGACCAGCCACTAGCAGCAAGTTCCCGAGCTGTTATAGATTTTTTATACGTTTAAAACCGATTTTCAGAAAGCTTCTGAAAATCAACTGTTGTGAACTATGCTAGAGACCAACTATATAGCAATATTGAAGTGAAAACTTCCTTCTGAACCTCCTTTTCCGCCTTAAAATGACGTCACGTTAAAAGCTGAAATTTCGCAATTTTTCAGCCAGTTTCATGATCGAATGGCTCGTAATGAAACGTCCCAGCAACCCAGCAGTTCAGGGAGTAACGGAGTGCCAGGACAGCAGAACGGGTCAGCCAAACCATCCAAAGTCACTGTGAAAGGTTAATTTTTCGTCTTTGTTCTTGACTATGTCACCATCTTCGATTCTAGTCGTCAATGCTTCATTCGCGAAACCAGTTGATTGCTATATCGAAGTCAGTAGTGATACGTCATCTGCGGCGCCAAAAAAGACGACAGTTAAAAAGAAAACTTGTGCACCGGAGTGGAATGAGCATTTGAATATTCATGCAAGTGATTCCTCAACTTTATCTTTCCGACTTCTTCAAAAAGCAAAACTATTCGAAGATTCATGTTTGGGAGTCGCGAAGGTTAAACTGTCCAGTGTGGTGAAAAACGAAAATGGCGAATGTAAGACTGCAATTTTTTAACCAATGGTTCATCACTGATTTCAGTCAAAAGCGACGTTAACACATTTTCTCTGGTCGCGAAAGATACTGCCAAGGTTGGCACTCTCGGCATAATTTTTTCTGGATATGTTGAACGGAAACGGAGGAGTGCTGGTATAAGCAGGGCTGAAACCGCGACTTCTGCAAGTTCTGAAGCTTCCACTTCCAATGGAGCTGTTTCTTCATCGAGAAGGCCAGCAACAGCTAAACGTGACACATTGACGGTTCCAGCGGTATGACTAATGTAGTCAAACACGTAATGTTTACTTTTCATTTGCAGAATGGCGCAGCTGCGGCCACAACGCCACCAGAAGAGCAGCTACCAGAAGGGTGGGAGATGAGGTTTGACCAGTATGGACGCAAGTACTACGTGGATCACACTACAAAAAGCACAACTTGGGAGAGACCGTCAACTCAGCCTCTTCCAGCAGGATGGGAGATGCGGAGAGATCCAAGAGGAAGAGTGAGTGACGTCCATGAAAGGCAGATGTTTTTAAACTGAAATTCAGGTGTATTATGTTGATCATAACACTCGTACGACAACGTGGCAACGACCAACCGCCGATATGTTGGAGGCTCACGAACAGTGGCAATCCGGAAGAGATCAGGCAATGATCCAATGGGAGCAACGCTTCCTCTTGCAACAGAATAACTTCAATGCTGATGATCCGCTCGGTCCTTTGCCAGAGGGATGGGAGAAACGCCAAGACCATAATACTAGCCGGACGTACTTTGTGAACCATGTAAATAGAACTACACAATGGGAAGACCCACGTACCCAAGGGTTAGTTAATTGTAAATCGGAATTGTTCTCGAGGTTTTTTGTAGTGGCTCCGATCAACCGTTGCCCGATGGCTGGGAGATGAGGTTCACCGAACAAGGAGTTCCATTTTTTATCGATCATCATTCCAAGACAACCACCTACAATGATCCACGAACTGGAAAACCAGTTGGACCACTGGGTGTGGTTGGAGTGGCGTTGGAAAAAAGTTTCCGGTGGAAAATCGCACAGTTCAGATATTTATGTCTTGTAAGCAAAAACAACCTAGAAATCAACACGGTCTGAAATTTCAGTCAAACAGCGTTCCTAATCATGTCAAGATCACGGTTTCAAGAAACAACGTTTTCGAAGATTCATTCCAAGAGATCATGCGCAAGAATGCGGTGGACTTGCGAAGGAGATTGTACATTCAATTCCGCGGAGAAGAAGGACTCGATTACGGAGGTGTTGCCCGTGAATGGTTCTTCCTCTTGTCTCACGAGGTTCTAAACCCGATGTACTGCCTGTTCATGTATGCCGGTAACAACAACTATAGTCTTCAAATCAACCCCGCTTCATTCGTTAATCCTGACCATCTCAAATACTTCGAGTATATTGGAAGGTTTATTGCCATGGTGAGAAGTAAACCAGGCTATTTATCTGATTTCTTATTAAATTCAGGCTCTTTTCCACGGGAAGTTCATTTACAGTGGTTTCACAATGCCATTCTACAAAAAGATGCTCAACAAAAAGATTGTTTTGAAAGACATTGAGCAAGTCGATTCTGAAATCTATAACTCATTGATGTGGATCAAGGATAACAACATTGATGAGTGCGACATGGAGTTGTACTTTGTCGCAGACTACGAATTACTTGGAGAACTGAAAACTTATGAATTGAAAGAAGGAGGCGCCGATATTGCAGTGACCGAAGCGAACAAGGTAACATTCATTACTTGAATGTCAGTGTCGAATATAATTTTTTGTTTCAGTTGGAATATATTGAATTGCTGGTGGAATGGCGTTTCAATCGTGGAGTGGAACAGCAGACGAAGGCTTTCTTCACAGGATTTAATTCCGTATTCCCACTCGAATGGATGCAATATTTCGACGAACGAGAACTCGAACTGCTGCTGTGTGGAATGCAGGATGTAGATGTGGATGATTGGCAGCGGAACACCGTCTACAGGCACTACGCTCCACAAAGCAAACAGGTAACTAACTAATCAGTCCTGTGTTTTCTCTTATCTTTTCATTCCAGGTGACGTGGTTCTGGCAGTGGGTGCGAAGCCTGGACCAAGAGAAGAGAGCTCGTCTGCTCCAGTTTGTCACGGGAACGTGTCGAGTCCCTGTGGGAGGATTTTCCGAACTCATGGGCTCCACGGGTCCTCAGCTGTTCTGCATCGAAAGGGTCGGCAAGGATAACTGGCTGCCTCGTTCCCACACCTGCTTCAATCGGCTCGATCTCCCGCCCTACAGAAGTTACGATCAATTAGCCGAAAAATTGAGCATGGCTATTGAGATGACTGAGGGATTCGGAAACGAGTAGAACAGCTAAACCCTTCCAATTGTATTATCTTTTCTTTCTCATTATTTTTTAAAACAGTGGTTTGTGATAATTCGTGTTGTGATACTGCTTAGGCCCTGGGTATGTACTTATTAGCGTCTTCTGTACTACATCGCTTCTGCGTCTTGGAAATTTGCTTTGGGACTCTTCGTTGTCGTGTAGATGACTGCCGCCTTTCACAACTTTATTTCGTTGTTCATCGCGCTGGAAGCCTTGTAGAACTACGATTACCTTAATGCGTCTAGAAATTTCTTTGTAATGAACGTTTATTTTATACGACACTTTGAATTTGTAAAAATTGGGAACAAAGAACATCAGATATGTGGGGCGGTCTTGTTCAGTCATTCATCACATCGCGGGAAATCAAGCAGAAGTGCAAGAGGGAGAGGGAGCCTTCTTCTTCCGACCGGTCATCTGGCTGCTCTGCGTCTCTTCTCTCTTCCGAGAATCGAATGGAACCCTTCTCATTCTCCCATTTCCCTCGATTTTATACCTCGTTTGACATTGCGATTCTTTCCCCGAGAAACAAATTTTCGACCTTTCCATTATCAGTGTGTATATATTTTTTCTTCCCTTTTCGTATCCTTTTTAATCTTGTTTCACGATTTTGGGCTAAAAAAAAAGAAAAAGTTGGTCGATGATGTTTTCGGAAAAAAGACCGCCCGAGCAATATGGGGGGAAGAATTAAACAAAACATGCAAACTCATCCTTTTCTACTTCCTTTTTTTGGTCCATTTGTGCCTCGAACCCTCGCTTTTCCGATTCCAAATGCTCTCTCGTTTGCCGCCTTTTCTCATCCGATTTCCGGTACTAATCTGTGGAAATCCGGATTCATCGCTTTTCGTCCCCTCCCTCGCTCGTTTTCTTTCCGTCTTCGCTTCCAATAATTTGGTTTTCTCTTCTTTTCGAAACGCCAAATTGACTGTTTCACTCACTGCATTTCTGGCACTTTTCTGCTTTCCGAAACAAACGCATATACGAACAAAAAGTTATGAATTCTTCTGGAGGTTTCCCCCAAAAAGAATTTCGTAGATGTAGATTTACTCGAAAAGTCGCGCAACCATTGCTCATTCAAATTGCCCATTCGTTTCGAGCATATCTACCTGCCAAATGTCAGCCCGATTTCGAGCGCATTTCCCTCATTTTCCATTTTCTCACATTAGTTTTCGTCGGCCGATTTAATTCGAATTCCCCCCTGCAACGAGCTGTCTTCGTCGCTTTCAATCTCATTTTCCCGTTCGTTTTCCAATGACTCATGTTCGTTTTCCTTTTATTTTGCATTCTGAAAGTCTGAACAAATCGAAAACGCTTGTGGAACCGTTCGTCCCCGATTGCGAACGAATAATTGATTGTTATTTCGACGCGAGAACAATCAATTCACTATGTTTTCGTAATAGTGTGAAATGAAAGAATAATATGTTATGGGAGCGACTTTCTGTATTCTTCGCCGTTACCGCCCATGCTCGCTCCTCCTTTCCATCACGGGGAAACTTCGCGTGAATGCCCAATTACCGACATCAATTAACCGGATCCTTTTCTGATTCGATCTATCCACCTCTTGGTTTCCCTTTTCAAATTTGGCTAATTAGTTTACAAATGCAACAAAATTATCGGCTAAGGATGAAGAAATGAGTCGTGCTCTTAATTACCTTCTTCTCCTTCTTGGCTTCACCCTCTTTCCTCTCCTGACGCCCATTCTGAAGTGCCTCTTCAGAGTATTCCGTGCAGAAAACAGCTTACAGACGGATTCTTTTTCCGAGACGGGTCGATCTATTCGTTGTACAGTACCCGTTCTCCCCACTTTACAGCACCTTCCCATTTATTCATTCGAAATCTGCGTTCATGTAACCTGCCGATCTTCTTTTCGTTCATAAATCAGCGTGTCAAGTCGGGGGCAGCTATCACTGCCACCCGCTCATTTACAATCTCGCGACCGTCGGCAAACACGCCTCTCTCACGTCGCTCCTCCTTCTTGTTCCCTGCCTTCTCAAAATAGTCCGTGTTGGGCCACAGTTTGCTCCGTGTCACGTCGTCTGCGTCTCTCCGCTCTCCCCCGTATCTCTCTGGCTGTCGATAACCCCCGCAATTTTGAAACAATCAATCCATAACCCTCGAATTGTAACCGGTTCCCCCCGTCACTCGCCAGTCTCCCTATTTCTCACTGTACACCGTCTCCTCGTTCTTTTCTCTCTGTCTGCCACGCTCTCTCCGTCGGACGTCCAGTGTCGACATGCAATTTGACTCGGAATGTTTAGTTTTTACCGCCATTTCTCGGCTGCTCGAGAACTGACTGATAACAGTCGTTCGGTAAATCATTGCAAGGCACAAAAGGGAGTGTGGGGAAAGGGGAATTAGGGGCCATGTGCTTTGAGTAGGTAACACAGAAAACCGATCTGAAAGTATTGGGAAAAAGACCAAGAAACGAATGGATTGGCGAAGAACGACAAACAGGGGCGACACTACCGTAGTAGTGCATTCGTTTCATTCACCTACCTGCGAGATATCATTTGCCTCTAATCGTCCATTTCGGCACACATTGACTCTCTTCTGTTTACATAACACCACGAACAAAAATCTGTGCCGTGAAAATGCTAGAGTGGGAATCAAAATGTTCAGCAGTACTCGTTTCTCTCTTACGCGGACCGCACTTTATTCGCACTGATCCTTCTCCCTCCACTGATTCATTGATCTCCCACAGACGACACTTGCAGCCGGCCGTCTGCGTCTCCGAATTCATCGAAAGGACACCTTTGAAAAACATTCTCTCAAAATACAAACACCCGCAAACGTTGTTCGTCTTGATAACTCGGGCGCCTGCTATTCATCATTCTCTTCCTCTTTCTCTCTCTCTTTCTCTTTCTTTTCATGATCGAACTTTGACCTCGGGGGCTCCTATCATATTACGGAGGCCTCAAAAGTCCGCTACCTTCCGATCGATTACTGTCTGTCCACTTTCGTTTCTCATACGTTCTGGCCATGAATCATATTTGTTGCCAACAAAAGAACACTAGCGAAATCGAAATGCGGGTGCGGAGGAACATGACTTGTGGCCGTCTGCTTCTCTTCTCTTATCATAACTATTCGGTCGAAGTTTTCTCGAGCAGTCCTGAGAGCTCATTTGTTGGTTGGTGGCTCCACTCTGATAAAGATGAAGTTTGGAGCCGTTTGATTGACATTTCTTCCACCGCATAAAAGCTGAGTTTCAATGTCACTTCGACCTCCAACTTCTTATTCTGCCCGGTTTCCTTTCTCGAAATATGTTATGTCGGTATCCTGAATGACTCATTAAAACCTAAATCATCAGGCGATCAGTCATTCATCATTTTCACTTCTCCTTCTTCTTCTTCCTCTTCTTCTTCTTTGTACCCTTTTCGAACGTGTCATTTGTCTTGCTTCGTGCTCGCAGTTTTCTGAAAACTCATCATCTTCGACCCATTCTGCTCTGTTTCTGATCTTTTTCTGACTACTCTCATCACACTTTTCTTCGGCCCTCGTTTCTTTTCTCTTTTCTTCCTGGAACCCACTTGTTTTGTTGCCTTTTTCTGCCGCTTATCTTCCCGTTTAATCCCTCTTTCGCACGACTACAACCCATTGAATCAGCTCATTCTGTTCTCCGTTATCGTCTTTTCGGCATAGCACATAAACCGCGAAGACGAGACCGTAACACATAATATTATAGTTAGCGGCGTCGTTTGCCAATCTATTTTTTTCTTTATCACTCGACGTTTCGCTGTTGCATGTCGTCATTCTTTCCGCGGCTCTACCGTATTCGTTGCAGATGCAGGAGGGCGAAGAGTTCATCCATCGGCCCACCGTCATCTCGTCCGCATCGGCCTCCCGCCCCCGACACAAGACGTTCGAATTGCTAGGGCCGTTCGGGAACATCTCTCTTGCGGACATGTACAAGGCATGCGGCAAGATCATCGGCCGTTTTCCCATTCCGTTCATCATCGCCACTGCCATTATGTGCTCGGCCGGTCGTGAGTGGATCCTTCCCGGTCCCTAGTGCTCAATGATCCCTTTCAGTCGGAAGTATCGGTTTGGAACTCAAGGACAACGTGCGTGACGGATACACTCCGAAGAACTCGGAAGCTCGTCTCGAGAACAGAATCTACCGGGAATTCCTGGGATCGGAGGGAGATCCAGTCATGACGACCGTGCTGATAACTGCAAAGGACGAAGGATCGATGCATCGGATCGAGTACTTGGAGGAGGCACAACAGGTATGAAACTGGCGGACTCGTGGATTCACAACAACTATTTTTTAAGCAATGGCTCTACATTTCGAAAGAGCTGAAAGCTGACGTCGGGGGAGGGAAACACATGAAATTCTCCGACTTCTGTGGACATTACTGCCACGCCAATGACATCGTTCAGTACTTTCTGGACGCCTACAAAAGCAAGTCTGCGAACCCGAACCTCGACGGATTCCAACTGGACTACCCGATCGCCACTGTGATGGGATACCAACTGCATCTGGAGAGGAACTTCTTCGGCGTTTCCGTTAACAATTCCAATCCAGTGACGAACATTCAGGAAATGAAAGTGCTCACTTTGCCAGTGCTGTCCGAGGTGAAAACGTTCGAAGACACTGACAAATTGAACAAATGGGAGTTGGCCGTGTACAATTATGCGACCGAGTATTCAGCAGACCCGGATCACAAGATCGAGATCAATGTGAGTGAATGTGGTGCCTCCCGGTCGAACGGTTCCTTTTCAGGTGATTGGTGCGGAAGTGGTGGACACTGAAATGAACAAGGATGCGCAGAAGATGGTGCCCTACTTCATCGTCGGAATCGTCTCCATGATCCTGTTCATCTGCCTGACCGTCTCCATCTCCGCCTCCTACTACGGCTACTTCTCGTGGCGCATCGGACTCACCGCCCTCGCTTGCCTTCTCGTTCCCATTCTCGCCATTCTCACTGCTTTCGGAATCAATAACATGCTCGGCAATCGGACGAACTCGCCCATGATGATCATGCCGTTTCTCATCAACGGAATCGGAGTCAACGACGCGTTCCTGACCCTTCAGAACTGGCTGCAGCACAGTCCCGATCTTCCGTCGGGCAAGAGACTCGGGTACATGCTCGCAGAAGCGGGCCCTTCGATCACGACCACCACGCTCACAAATGTCATTGTTTTTCTGATCGGATGGATGAATCCCACCGAAGGTTAGTCCTTCCACGGTGATTCTTTGATTCTTTGCGATGGTGCGGTGAGGAGAGGGAGAAAGTTCGGCCCCGTCCCGTGAACTGTCGTCTGCTTAGTTCGCGAGCCGGCGGCGCCCTCTTCAAGACTTTTTCCGGTCGTCAGAACTTCAGATGACTGCTGTTTTCAGAATACTGATTCATTTTTCCTAATTTTTTACTCGAGGATGGACAAGAATTTTCCTCGTCACCCTCGCAAAGAATGTTTTCTCCCTTCCGCTTCCATACTTTCTCTTCAGAAATGTCCATCTTCTGTCTGGGCTGTGCCATTTCTCTGCTCCTTGCTTACGTCTACACCCTCACCTTCTTCTGCCCAGTCCTTGTTCTTCTTCTCAGTGAAAGAGTCAAAGAACCCAGCAACGTGCGGTTGTCATACTTTTTTTTAAAGATAAATCTAAATGGAAATCCGTTTCAGCTTGAAAAGACGTTCAACAAGATGCTGGAAGTGTACGCTAAGATCGTGTGCAGTCGGTGGACTTTTGCGCTGCTTATTGTCGGAAGTCTCGTTTATTGGGGATTCGGAATTTACGGAACTCTCGGAATTCGCGCAGTTCTCAATACAGCAAAGATTCTGCCCCTGGAAACGCCGATTCGGAAGCCGAACAGAATCATCGAAGAGACCGTCTGGAAGGAGTTCTATCCGGTTACCGTACTCGTCAACAAGCCCGTCAATATCAGCGATCCTCTTGAATTGAATAACTTCCAAATGCTCGTCCATGACTTTGAATCGATGAAAAACTGCAGAGGGTCCGAGTACACGATCTCACCCATCAGAGACTACGAGACCTACTTCTACGGAGTCGGAGCGGAAGACTTCGACTACGAGGAGGAGGCCGTCCACAACACTTCGCAGCGATTCGACTTCAGCAAACTCCCTGCTTTCCTCACGAGTCCGATCTACAAACACCACAAGGGAACGATGAAACTCAACTTTTCCGACCCGTTCGTTTCGCACGAGGTAAAAAATATAAGTGTTGAAAAGTTTGCAGAGTGCCTATCCGGAAAGTGCAGCTGATATTCGCCTATGAAAATGTAACATCTTGGGACGATCGGATTCAGATTATGCAGGACTGGAGACAGATTGCCAGTTCGCACGAGGAGCTGAACGTGTCCGTCTGGAATGTGAATGCGATGTTCGTCGATCAGATGAGAAGTCTGAAGGGACTCGCGATCACAGTACGATCATTTCGCAACCTTCCCATTTAATTCCTTTTTCAGAACTCTCTCGTCACCCTCGGATGCATGGCTGCCGTCTGCATCGTTTTCATCCGAAATCCCCTTTCCGTCGCACTTGCCACTGCCTCCATTCTCTCAATTTCCATAGGAGTCACCGGATATCTCTGTTTTTGGGATCTCGATTTGGATCCGGTCACTCTGTGCGCAGTCATTGTTTCGATCGGAATGTCAGTCGACTTTGTGGCTCACGTCGCTTGTCACTATCAAGTTAGTTGTTGGCTGAAAGGCTCTTCTTTTTACAGAATGTATTCAGGTTCGGTACAAAGAATTCGAGGAGGACGGAATCGTGAAGCGAGTGGAGATGAAGACTCCCGAATCTCGCGTCGTCAATTCCCTTTCGAACGTGCTCTGGCCTATGGTCCAATCCGCTTTCTCGACTCTTCTCTGCGTCCTTCCACTCGCCATTCTTCAGGTAAGACTCCCTTGTTTCCATCTTTTCACAAGACCGCGTCATTTCAGAATTATCTCCCGATGGTGTTCGTGAAGACGATCTTGCTCGTCGTCATCTGGGGAATGTTCCATGGCCTCGTGCTGCTGCCCTGCATCCTGGCTCAGTTCCCTCTCCGAATCTTCGACAAGACCTTTGCCGATTTCCTTTTCGGACGCACGTCTTCTTCCTCGTGCTCTTCCGAAACCGATTCGGAAGAGGACACGACGGCCGACGCACAGGAAATGACACCTCTTTCCGGCGGTGCCCAGCCCTGATTATCTGTACACTGACTGTTTTTTATGCACCTTTTGCTCACTTCTCTCACCTCTCTCACCCCCACCGAACTTTCTAGCTTTATCTGTAGCTTTTCATGGTCTATCACCCTTTGCCGCGCCTTGCGTTCCCCTCTAACGCTTCTTTTCCAATTCCCCCGTGTCACCTGTAATCGGGTCTTTCTTCCCTTCTCAGGGTCGTCTCCCCCTCCGACATTTCCTTTCTATTTTCCAAATGTTTCTTGTCGTCCAACGCATTCTATGTTTCGCATTTTGTTCTTTGTGTTGAAATAAAACAATTTATACAGAAAACAAAGTGACAATATGTCATACTTGGAAATAATTTCCACGTGGAAATTGGAAGATCAAACGGAAAAGGAGCATCGGGAATCGCATGTTTTCGGGCATAATTTGGACACTTGGTCCCTGTAGCAGAGCTGAAGAACACCCCACAGACGACAGTAATCTCCGTAGTCCATGCACTTGATCGGAGTGTTCGTTTCCTGAAAACATCCTTTAGAATCTGAGAATCGCAACTTTGCCGCACCTCTTCAATTGGCTTCGAAGTTGAAGATGTCGTCTCCTGAACTTTTGCTTCCTCTGTAGTCGGAGGATTCGTTGTCGTCGAAGTGAACGATGATGCCGTCGTTGACGTCATCGGCGCTTCTGTGGTTGTAGTAGTTGATGATGTCGTGGTTGAAGCTTCTGTTGTTGTCGTAGAAGTAGTTGTACTTTCCGTAGTCGTTGTAGTTGTTGGCGTAGACTCGGTTGCTGTGCTTGTCGACGTCTTTTGAACAGTCGTCTCTTCTGAGGGCTCCATCGTTGTGGTGTCAATGATTGAGTATCCACGACGGTATGGAGGAATTGCTGAAAAAAGCATAGAGTAGAAGTAGAAACGGAGGAATGCTCTCGTACATGCTCGGGTGGTAGTGCTGAGTTTAGCTCTGATGACTGGCTCAACGAACTGAGCAACGAGCTCATCAGCAACAACTTTTATCGACTCGAAAGTTTCCAGTCCAGTGGGGACAATTTCCCTTTCAGGAAGAAGGAAGCCGTGCCCGAGCATTGTATTCTTCGGCCGAAGTTCAATGAGATACGCGTACGGCACTTTAAGCTGTCCCTTCGCCCAATCGTGAGATCCTCCGGAAGCCTCATCTGCAATCATTTCCCTCCTTTCTTTCCCGAGTGATTTATCTACTCACACATAAGATCGGCGCCTGTTCCCACTTGATATTTCGTCCCGTATAACTCGTAAAGTGCCTTTGTGGCTCTGAGAGCAAGAGGCCGGAGGCCAGTGTGATAGTCTTGGGGATAACTTTGTTTACGATGTCCGTATGGAATCAGCCACATTTGGGAGTAGGAGTGGAGAGAAATGAATGCTTCCGGAGTGTTCTGTTCGAGGAAATCACGGACTGCTTGAGATTCGGGCTCCGAGAAAGCCGAGGAGCCGTGGTAAGTGTCATGACAAGGATCCGAGGAAGAGCCGGTGGCTGAAAGCATCGTTTTGCTAGGAAAGAGACAAAGATACGTACATGCCCAGAACCAGTCGAAATTTCTGTTAAGATCCACTCCGGAGCAGCAAACCGTGCTGAAGTGCTGTCGATGACACTTGGCCGGACTCCGGTTCTTTCTCCACATTCGGTTCTGAATTCAATCCGTTCAATTCTGACAGGAAGTCCCCGGTTGCTGACCTTTTCTCTCGAGTACTCGTATCCATCAGGGTTCATGACGGGGAGGATGTAGAAGTCAATGTGGTCCATCAGCTTGGCCACAGCCGCGTCGTTCTCGTATCCCAGTATCAATTCGTGAGCCATGTACATTGCGACGGCCGGAGAAATCCACTCTCTCGCGTGAATTCCTCCGTCGATCCACATGGAAATCTTCGATCCAAGTGGGTTTCTCTTTCCGGTTATCTGAAGTTGCCTTCGTTGGAAAGTGATAAGGTGTGTGTGTGCTACTGACCTTCATAACGAGAAGAGTGCGGTTCTCGTGACTCTGTCCTATATCGATCAAAGTGATCATCGTCGGATATTCCTTCTTCAGCCGCTTCATTTCTGTGTGGATCTCCTCCAAACTGTTGTACTTATCGTACGCGAATCCGGCCACCGGATTGTAGAATTGATCGCTGCTGCGCTCACTTTCAATCGCTCTTAATGCTTTGATTTGAAGTTCGAACTTCCCTTATTAACTCACTTGGAAAGATCATTCACAGCAACGATGTAGTTGATATTCTGGGATTCGAGATCTCGAACAAACTTCGGAGCATCAGAGGGAGAAACTGTCAAATCAACAATAGCCCCTGTAAATAGAAACAGTAACAGGAAAGTTGAATACTCAAAATGAAGCCGAACCGATATGCGTCGGAGGCTGCCAGAAGTCGAGTTCATAAGGCGACGGATCTTCATAAAGACTTCGGAGATAATTGACACTGCTCTCAGTCTCCGGATTGATTCGGATGAGTTTGAAACTGAAACCGACAAATGCCGCACTCGTATGCTCTCAAATTCATACTCACTTTCGGAACTCGAACGAAGATTCCGAGTTGTGAATAGATTGGGCCTGCTCCAGAAGGCCGAGTAAAAAGAGCAAAAGGAATCGTCGCATCGTCGGAGTGAGGAGTGTGACCGTGGAGGTCGGCTCTCCAAGTCAGAAGCAAGCGCCAAAATTTGACATTTTGTCATATTTGAAGAGGAGCCGTGTATTATTGTGGACAAAAGAGATGCGCTTTCCGCGCGGAGGGCGGCTCCCAGAGAAAGACAAATAGGGAAGAGAGCGGGGTGTTCGTGAAGACTGAATTAGAAAAACGCTGGTTTATTGCCGAATAACGAAATATATACAAAAACAGCAGAACAAGGGGTGGAGGTCAACAGAAGGAGCACGAGTAGGCGCAGTTCTCGCGCATGAAGATGGGCACCGTCCGACACAGCTCCTCGCGCTCTTGAACCCATCGTTTGCACGCGTGCCGCACATCGAAACACGATCCCTCCGTGCCGTCGCCGAAACGGAACACTCTCGCTTTCGGCGCTTCTGAAAAGGGAAACACGATGAGTTGACGAGTGGATCTCTTTCACGAAACCGATCGGCCGATGGCTAATTTCGGAGTGTTCTCGGCTTTTGCGAAAGAGAAGGCAAACACTTTTTATGACGTGGTGGATCTGTTTCAATGATTCCAACTATGACTCAATGAATCCCCCATAGTCTATGACTCCGGAGACTTAAACGACGTGGAATGCCATTACAGTAAGCTGCGGAACATCAGAATTATTTATGAAAAGCAATAACTTTTGAAACAGTCAACGGGGGCAATTACGGTGTAACCGGTTAGGTTTAAACGCATTGAAAACAGAGGGAAATTGAAACTATCCGGATGATCCACAACTACTTCTTCAGGTACAATTACAAAAAAGAGAACATGAAAAACGGTTTCTGCTCGGTGTGCTCACGAACCTTTTGGAGTGGTCGACTTGGCCGCAACAATCCGGTCGAGCACTGCTTCCGCCACCACTCTCACTCCTTCCCACGTCTCTCTGGCCGTCGGAATCAGCTGTTTCTCATCCAAAATGAAGCCGTCCCAATCTGAAAATGCATTCTTACTCGACGGGAACAATCGAAACACTCACTTTTCTCGTCGGGCCTCAACTCGAGCAAGTACACGAACTTGACCTTCGCCTCGTGCTTCGCCCAGTCCTCGGATCCTCCGGACGCCGGATAAAGAGTGTCCGCACCACTTCCGACCACGTATTTAGTGCCGTAAACTCTTTTCAGCGCTTGAGCGGCCTTCTTTCCCACTTCATACTAAACACTCGAGTAAGTTGAAAAAGGAAAGAAAGACTCACGAGATCTTTGATATCTCCTGGATAGGCATCCTTCTTGTGGCCATATGGATGGATCCAAATCTAAAAAAGAAACCGATGCTGTGAAGCTGTGAAAGTATTGATACCGAACCTGTGAGTACGTGTGGAGGGTGATGTACCCGTCGGTCCTTCCTCTGTACCTGGCTGACAGCAGAGCATCCCTGACTGCCTTCGCTTCCGGCTCACTGAACGGGGCGGGTCCCTGGTAGATCTCCGAACACGGGTCGTCACTCGTTCCGCTTTCTTAAATGTCTCCATTTCAGTTCAAAGTTCAACAGCATTGCTTGGGCCACTTATGGGCATGTACCTCTGAAGTGGAAATCAAAGTTCCTATTCAAATCGACGCCTCGGCAGCACCGGTTACGACCCCAAATATCTTTTCGACACTGCATTTTCGAGCGGTTTTTTCGCCAAAGACGCACCTGAAAAGGACAATTTCAACCTGTTGGGGAAAGGTCGCAAACATGAGGGTTGGTGGATGATCTTGTGAACTCATAGCCATCGGGATTCAGACACGGAACGACGACGAACGTGATCTCCTCGAGCAGCTTCTTGATGCCTGGTTCATTGGACCGGGAAGTCAACTGCAATGGAGAAGACATGGAACGTTGCGTAATTCCCTCTTTTTATCAAGTTTTCACTTGCGTCGGAAGGTGTAAAAGAATGGCATTCCACTAATGGGAACGCACTTTTTCGGAGAAAATGAGAAGAATTAGGAGGAAAGGGAAAAGGGATTGATACCTGATGAATGAAGAAAAGAGCGGTGTGGGGCGCGGCCCACTCGCGAGCATGGATTCCCCCGTCAATCCAGAAGATCTTCTTCGTCCGTGAGTCTCCACCGATCTGAGCGATTTGAGCAATGGAAAGGGTGAAAGGCAAGGGAAATCACCTCGACTCCATCGATGGATCTGCCCTCCGTCGTCTTCCCAATCGTTATGTACTGCACCATCCTGGGGTACTTTATCACCAGCTGCTTCATCCAATCCGTCATTCTCTGATAAGACCCATACGTGTGAAAGTCATAGTGGACAGAGGAAGAGTCGTCCCAAAGACGTGGGAAGAGCTTCGATTCAGTTCTGTTGCTCTCGTGTTTGCTTATTAATCTGAACAGGGATTGTGCTCGAATACTCTCTTTTTCCACTCACTTTTCAACATCTTCTATCGTTTTCATGTGCGAGATATCATTGTTTTGCAAGTAATTCAAGAAGAACTTCTCGTTCTTCAACTCCACCATCACATCCCAGAATCCATGCTTGTCTTTGCCCGTTTTCCAAAAGTTTAACTGAAACAGACACTAGGAGAGGATGCTCGGGGACAGAAGAAACTCACGTCATGATCAGTGGCATTCTTGTATAACCGTTGAATAGCTTTGAAGTCATTCTGTGATTTGGGTAGTAATCGATAGACGGAAAAGGATTGAGTGGATAGAGAGACGAGCGAGAGACAGAAAAAGAGCTTCGTCACCAACGTCATCTGCTTCTGCTTCTCCATGTGTCGTCGTCGTCGTCGTCTTCTCCGCCACTCCACGTCGCCACCGCCTCCTTTTCTGTACTCGAATCCTGTTCCGTCTGTCGTCTTCCTCTCTCCCTACCTGTCCACACTATTTCCAAACAAGCGATGGGGCCAGAGGAAGGAAGGGGAGAAGATGAAATCTATCCCTTAAAACCATACCGTCTAATCACTTTGAGGCACCACAGGGAGACGAAGAATACGAGAAAAAACAGGTAGGGTGAGACCGAGAAAAGCGAGAATGCAGCCGAATCGAGATCTGCCTGTTTTTCTTTGAACTTCGGCCAGATCACACACAGCCTTATAATAACAGAGTGTAAATCAGTCGAAAGAGGAAAGTAGAAGTTGCAAATGCCACAATGAAAACATCAAACGATATTCTAGAAGCTCGTGGAATCCCGTTGAGCACATGCTCCTGAAACTTACGGCTTTGGCTCCAAACTTCACTGAAAACTATGCGAGGATACTGTCACTTTCTTGGCGTTTCTCATTTCTCTCACGGTGACACCCACCCGAAATCAAATGATTCACAATACCTGGGTACTTAATCAGAGTGTTACAATACTAACGATCACGAAAACTGATGATTGACGTTCGGTTTCCGCAAGGTGATCACATCAATATCAGTTCGACAACACTGTTCCAACGGCACACCTACCGTAACCCTCCGTCTTTTTATTTTTTGAACTCTTCAAAATCTACGTGAGCTCGCTCAGTGATCGCCCCTCCAGCGATGTTTCCGATTCACGTGGGCCCCTTTTCCTTCTCATTCCCCTCCAGTTTCCTATTATTTCTTCTTGAAAATCCACAATGTCGAGTGTTCGTGAGTTTCCCCCTCTCCCATCTCTCGTCTTCTGTACACTTCAGCTCTTTTCAGCCACTCCCACAGAAGGTTCTTCAACGCCATGGGTCAAAATTATGATTTTCATCGCTGTTGGTGTCTTAATTGTTGCCGCAATCGTTTTCATCGTGATCCGATTCTGCATGAAAGTAGGCTGAGCTGGTTGCTCTGTGAACCAGCAAACATGTTTCAGAAATCAGATGATGAGGACGACGACGACGAGCCGAGCAAGAAGAAAAAGAAGAGAAAGTCGAGCACGTCGGACAGCAAGTCGAAGAGCAAGAAGACCGCTCCGGCCAAGAAAGCGACGAAGAAGGCGCCGAAAGGGGTCGCACAGGTGCCGCTCCAGGTGAAGTCCACGGATGAAACGGTTCCATCGCCGACTTCTTCCGTTGTTCCGACGACTGCCGGATCACAAGAGACAACGGGGGCGGAGGTGATGCCACTGGCTGGAAGTGTACAAGATGAGGCTCCGAGAGATCAGAGGTCCATGGAAACAACGGAGCAGAAAGAGCAAGTGACTGTGCTGTGCACTTACGGAAACGGATGGAAAGCCAAGACGAAGGTAGGGAATAGACGAAAAGTGTCTGTTAGTTATTCGAAATGAAATTGCAGCCCCCCAAAGACTTTTCGTTCTCGATCGAATCCGAGTGATCGTCTTGTTTCTCTTCTTGTTCCTTGATCCCTTTCAGGTCGCTCACCCCGTAATAATGTCACTCTTTGTTTGTATTTTTGCCTCATTTAAGTAATAAACTTGATTTGAAAGCCCGAAATATCTGCCCGGAACTTCCCCTCTTTGCTTTCAAATCGGATTAGAGTCGAACAAAAAAGTTGTGGTGTTTTTGGACGAGATGTCTGTTCCAGCAGTGTTTGTCCGGAAATGCGCCGAGCGGGTGTGAATAGACAGGAACTGGGCTCCCGACTGCTAAGAATACCTCCTTCGGTACGGAAATAGCAGCGGACAGCATTTTGATCAACTTTGGGAGGGTGAACAGTTCCCGAGCACAAGCGGAGAGCATTCTTCCGATTGGGTCATTCGGCCGGCGGGTGCTCAAAGTATTGGAGAAAGTGCGACTCCGAAGTGGCCTCTTCACTTTGTACCTTCCGCCGTCTTAGTTTTTTAAAGCGTGCGCGCGCGCCTCTCAGGCGGAAAGACCGCGACGGAAAGAGCGCTTCGAAACCGATTTACACGTTTCGAAGGAGACTGTCGACCCAGAGAAAAGATGCAAAAACAAACAGAGAATCGGTTGCGCAAACAATGCGTCGTGCTTCTGCTTCTTCAGCTTCTTCTTCTTATTCGTCTTCCTCGCCTTCTTCTGGTATTGCCGCGCGAGTGCGCAGGCGGCCGCCGCGCGGAGGGAAACAGGAGGCGGGAACTGTCTGGCCGTCTGCGCTTCGGCGACGAACACTTGGGGGTCTCCCGCGCCGACGACGGACGCACGCACGAGGGCATCGCCCCGTTGATTCTCCGAGTTTCACTGCGAAGAAGAAGATGTCAACGAATGTCGTCATCCTCCGGCTACTCTTTCTCGTGCCATTGCTGGCATCGGCCCATCAGAAGTAAGTTCTCCTCCTCCGGCCTCCCCTCTTTTTGCTTTTTTGATTGGAGAACCAGTCTCCCTCTCTCTGATGACTTATTGTTCGGAAGAGAAAGAGATATTATAATAATTGCATGACATAGCCGCTAAATCGGCGCATCTTATCTATGATCGCGCCAGAAAAAAAATGAGAAAGTGTCGGAGAAGATGAGTGGACAATGGCTATCTGGACTTTGAGTTTTGGTAGAAGAACAATCACTGCTACCGTAGTTTTACTAGTTTTATCGAGACATTTAGCAACAAAGTTACTATTTTCTAAGATTAGACTAGACCAAGCTCATATGTTACTGTACCTCCTCGTTTTCTAAAATAACTTATATTATCGGAAGTTACGCTAAAAATGAAATCAGAGAGCTCTAGCAAAAGTCGTTTTTCAACTGTATCCGTTCTCAGAAAGTTCACCGTCTGGCGTGTGCAACCAACCACTCAGGACCAAGTCGACATTTTGCACAATTTATATTTGAACGATGTGAAGGTACGTTCCTCCGATCCTCTGGGCATTCAATTCATAATCAGCCCGTTTCTCTGATCACTTTCTCGTTTTTGTCGTGTTACATTGTTATACAAACGGCCTCCACTGGTGTCAACCTGTTCTAGGTCCTCTGAAAGTGTAAGCAAAAAGAAAAGAAAAGCTGGTGACATGTTCATGATCACTGTCACTTTGAATTACAATCATCAGAATGTTGCCAAAGTGGAAACGAATCGGAACAATCTGATGCGTCTGGGAAATGAGAAAAATAGATACCCGATCTGACTGCTCTACTGTTACAGCTCGACTTCTGGAAGTCCCCTTCGGAGGCCGGCAAGGAGGTGCACGTGATGATATCAGACGAGAAGACTCATCAGTTCCTGGAGCAGCTCGATGATCACTCGATTGCACATTCTGTCATGATCGACGACGTCCAGAAGTGAGTGTTAACGATGGCATTCGCAAAGAAACAAAAACGAAAAACCTGTCGAATCGCCCTTTTGTCACACAAATCACCGTGATGATGAAGGGACTTGATTTCCAAATTACACTCTCTTTGCGATGCCTCTAATATGCATGCTGCTGCTACTGAACGGGCGGGCGGATCATCCATTGTTGGCTCGTCACGGACGACCGAACGGACGGGAACCGACTGACTGACCCACACTTTATTGCAGAGTGATTGTCGAGCAGAAAGAGAAGAGGGACAAGTTGCGCAAACAGGTGCGATTACACGACTGGAGGGAGCAAAAGGTAGGAGGAAAGATCATTGCGAAGCATTTCAATCTGATGTGGACAGGTTCAATTCAATCTTGCTCAATATCATTCGTTCGCCGACGTCATCAACTACCTCAACTCTCTCGCGATCACCTATCCCGAATTGGTATCCGTTCAACCAATCGGAACATCCCACGAAGGAAGACAGATTCCCCTCATCAAGGTTCCATCATCTATTTCTTCTCCACAAATTCACATTCTTCGTTCTCCAGATCACCAACAAACGGAACGGAGGCGTGAAGAGAGGCATTTGGGTGGACGGAGGAATCCACGCACGCGAATGGGTTTCCCCTTCCACAGTCCTTTATTTCATCCATCAGCTGGTTACCCAATATGACAAAGACGCGCAAATAAAACAGTATGTCGATCAGCTCGAATGGTACATTGTGCCGTTGCTCAACCCGGACGGATACGAATACAGCCGCAGCAGCAATGATCCGGAAATCCGGCTGTGGCGTAAGAATAGGTCACCTCCCAAGTGCATACAACAGGCGACAGGTACGTTCGGACGACAACGGGGAAGGTCCGCAATAGGCCTGTTGCAGGACTCTTTCAACCACCGACGACCACGTGCTGTCAGGGTGTCGACCTCAACAGAAACTTCGATTGGTTCTTCGGGCAGGTCGGATCGTCGACAGACCCGTGCTCAGAGATCTATCAAGGAGCTTACGCTTTCTCCGAGCCAGAGACAGCCGCTGTCAGGGACTTTGTGCAACGGCACCGAATCTCGACGTTCCTCACATTCCACTCGTACTCTCAGATTCTAATGTATCCATTCGGACATCAAGTGAGAACCTATTCAAACGATTTGAATGACCTGGTAAGATCAGCGTCAACACAAACGTCTACAAGAATGAAATGAATTGCAGAGATCGACCGCATTGACAGCCGCACAGGCATTGAACAGCGTCTACAATACACAGTACAAAGTGGGAACCGGAGCAGACACCTTATGTGAGTTTGGAAAGTTCGAACAGAGAGACAAACTGCTTTCTAGATCCGGCATCCGGAGGATCGGAGGATTGGGCGAAAGGAAAGGCTCATGTCAAGTACTCGTTCCTTTTCGAGTTGAGACCAGAGGAGCAAGTCTGGGATGGATTCCTTTTGGCTGAAAATCAAGTAAGTGTTGCATCCGACTAGAGATGCGCATTAGTGAAGTCTAGAAATTTATTCTCCATTTCCAGATCATTCCAACTGCTCGCGAAACCTGGGAAGCAGTGAAAGTGATTGCAGCAAAGACCATCGAGTTACCCTCAAACACTCACAGAGCACCACCCAAGAGGTATTTCCGTTTATTCTTCTCTTTTTTTCCATTTCTTCTCTTCAGATGCATTGACCACGATTCGCTGTGTCCCTCGTGGGCTCAAGGCGGAGCATGTGAGAATTGGCCGGAGATGCGCCTCCGATGCCCTCGTTCGTGCCAAGTGTGCGCGTGATTTCACACTCGATTCTAGTGTCTTCAACTCCGATCATCATGACAATTCTAGTCTCGTTGCCTCTAATTCTCTCTCTCTCTCTCTCTGTACTGTTCCGATTCTCTGGAACTTTTGTCTTTCCTCATCCCGTTTCTTTCTCTGCTCCTTAATTGTTCGGGTATCAAACTGCCGTCAGTGCTCGTCGTTCGTTTTGTATTTATTGCATTCGATAAAACATTTCAAGGATAAACATCGTACCGATTGCGTTCCGGACAACGACAATACGTGCCGTCCTTTCCGGGAATGCCGGGGAGGCCTGCCTGTAAATTATTTTTGAAAGTACGTGCGGAAACAGTTTGATTCACCTTCCCGTCTGCGCCTTTTTCTCCGTTCCGTCCTGATTTTCCGCTCTCTCCGATTGCTCCAGGTCTTCCGGGTTCTCCCGCTTTTCCAGTTGTTCCAGGACTTCCCTTTGATCCTTTGCATCCATCGTCGCCTTTTCTTCCTTTCTTGCCAGGTTTTGACGTTATTCGTATTGCCCCCATCCCTTCAATCCCAGGCTCTCCGCGACCTCCATCAATTCCATCTTGTCCTGACAGTCCGGGCGGTCCCACTGGCCCGACGGCGTCTTCTCCATCAGCTCCGGGCGGTCCACTCTTTCCCGGATATCCTGGTTCGCCAGTAGATCCGGGATCACCAGGGGCACCCGGAGGACCCGCAGGACATCGAATGCAACCATCATTGGACATTTCTAGAATCACATGTTCCTTTTTGTTTTCGCACTCCCCGCCTACTCATATCCATATTGCTGTGTCCGTTTTCGCCGTCCAAACCGTCCATCCCTGTCATTCCGGGCAATCCGTCGGTTCCTGCTGCTCCAGGAGGTCCTTTAGGGCCCGCAGCACATTTATTCGAAACAGATGTAGAACAAGAGCACTTATTAGGCTCCAAATAATCTCTAAACATCAAAACGACAACTTGATTATGATTTGATCAAACCTCTTTTGTCTCCTGATGGTTTCCAATGTTCTGTACTCTTTCAGAACTTTTCTCGCCGTGCTCCGATAGTCCTCACTGGCCGAAAGAAGATCACTCTCAAACTGAGAAATGTCTTCGAATACAACAAAAGATAGTAGGGCGATGAACAAGAGAGGAACAGTCCCAGCCAGAACGATTCGCTTCATTTCGACGCTCCCCATTCCCTCTTCTAGTTTTATATCCCTCGAGAAACAAGTAAATGGCCACCTCTCCATCTTCATTCCATTCTCCCATTTCTCTTTTCCTGATAATGATTACCTCCTTCTCCTCCGCTCCTCTTTTCTCATCGTAACGCGAGAGAAGAGAAAGTCTCTCATTCCCTTCTCCGGATCCGTGTTTTTGGGTCACTCCCATAATCGCTCTCCTTTTGCCTTCTATCCATTTTCTGTCCATTTTTTCACTTTCCTCCGTTATCCGTATTACGCATTTGTTTGTCTTTCTACCTGCAGATGAACGAGAATACTCGAGAAGCCGCCTACGCAGCCACCATCCTCGTTTCCCTCTTCATTTCGCTTTCCACAATTACTTCGTTCTTCGTCTCCGTTCAGCCGCTCGCTTCCATTATTCGGCCTTCCATCCAGAACGCCGTCAACGATGCAAACTACTGTCAGGTCAGTTTCTTTACTCTATTTGATTACTAACAGTTCCATTCAGGAGAGCGCACTTGAAATGAAAGGAATGCTCTCCGGAATAGGACTCGAATTCCGGAATATAACGAGACAGAAAAGGGATGAAATTGACGAGTTTCTTCGTGAAACGGGTCAATCAGCGAGAGAACGGAAGTGCGAGTGCAGACATCCGCAGGGACCGCCCGGATTGGCCGGAAGAGACGGACTTTCCGGGCCGAAGGGATCCGAAGGAGCACCCGGATTACCTGCCCGCCTGCCTTGCGAACCGCCCGTCGATTACAAGAAGCTTTGTTCGGATCCATGCCCGAGAGGGGTTCAAGGACCGCCCGGAATCACGGTAACAAGTTTTGTGAGTGGGTCACGTACAGATGTCTTCATTTTGTAGGGAATCAAAGGAGATCTGGGTAAGTCTGGAGTTCCCGGCAAAAATGGAATCCGTGGAGAAAACGGTAAAATGGGCCCGAAGGGTGCGGAAGGACCACAAGGAATATCTGGATTAGACGGAGAAATGGGAGACGCGGGTGCCGATGCCTCTCCGAAGCCATTCATTCCCGGACCGCCTGGACCAATGGGAGAGGAAGGGGAGTTCGGGCCTCCAGGGCCTCCGGGAATGCCAGGAATCGATGGACCGATCGGAGCTCAGGGACCGCGCGGAAGGAAGGGAAAGCCTGGATTCCCTGGGAACGACGGAGCGGCTGGAGCAGAAGGACTCATCGGAGAACGAGGAGACGAAGGGAACAGAGGGGTTGGTTGGAATTGCAGTGCAAATCAGAGAGATCTTAATTGCAGGTGTGTCCGACGTACTGCGCCACGGACGGCGGCGTCTTCTTTGTGCAGCCTCCAGAATGGATGCTCCAATAACTTCCACTTTGTCCGTTTTCCAGAGAGCATAACTCCCCTGACCAGAGTCTCAATATCCCAGGAATACGTGTACATACCACCCATTTTCCTCGTCTCAATAAATATTACCTCGCTTTCATTCAATTCGGTTTTGTTTTTTTAATGTTTAATAAGGTGTAACTAGCTCGATTGAGGTAGACTGGTTTATTAGGGATCTGAACGAGGCGGAAAGATTATCAGGAATACATATCAAAAGGGGTTATATAGGTGTCGGATGGAGGATCGGCCGGATGTGGTCGCGTGATTGATCGGACGAGACTGGTCGGTGGCTGAGGATCCGATCTGAAAACATTCCAGTTAGATTGTGTGATGGGAAGCGATGCGCGGGGAGACGCGTCTAATGTATTGGCCATAGCTTCCTGGTCTCAGTCACAGGACAAAGTGCGATCGGGGAGCCGCGTGGGGATGGGTATCCTAAGACGTTCAATAAGGGATGCGCGATCCCTTACAGTTTGGTGCCCGGATGACTCATCGCCATCATGGGCTATCTCTGCGTTGTGTCGCCCGTCGGCCGCCACTTTCTCTCCGTTTCTCTCGTTCTCTCATCTCTCTTCCTTCTCTCTTCCTTCTCTCTTCCTTCTCTCTTCTCTCTCTTTTTCCCACTCTCCCGCATTCTTTTTATTCTCAATTTTTCCTGCTTTCGAAAGATTTCCGTGTTAACATTAACACACATTGAATATTGTTCGGTTCAAAATGAACGTGAACCCGATATTCGCAGACGAGCTGCGAAGCAGTGGAATCACTCTTGCCGCTAGAGTGAGTGAATTCAGAAATCATCGATTATTAGACAGTGTAAACACAAAACATAGGTACTTGGATAGTCGAAAAGAATGTATTTTGCCTATGAGTAGCTGAGAACTTCATATTTTAACTTGATTCAATGCCAAATGATGGTTTTCAGTACCTCGGGAGTATTCCAGTCATGGTGTCCATCAGTGATATGGTCTCCGAGATGAGAATCCAAGTCGTTACGTGAGCATCTGAACGTATAGCTTCGCTTCCATATCCAGTTGTTTTTCAGAGAATGCATAAAGCACGTAGCAGCAAGCGTGGGCCTCAGTCAGGAGACGGAAATCAACCCAGTCGTCAGTCGGGTGAGCCATTCTTCCTCGTTTTGTTTGTTTTCAAAGACCATGCTTCTAGGTTATAGGAGAAGTGCAACAGGACAATTATCCGGTCGATTTGAACATTTCCTCAAAGATGCTCAGAATTATCAGAAAGAATCGGCTCGTCCAGCGGAATCCGTTCGCCTTTTTCTCTTTCGGAGCTCAAGGTCAGAAGGGAACGGACACGGAATCCATGTTCGGATATATCGCAAAGAAACCGGATGGAACGGACAGACGGTGCCACGTAATTTCGTGCAGAGATGTACAGAAATTTATGGATATAATCACCGACGCGATTACTGTGAACACCTTCGATGCACGCGCGGCTGCACAAGCCGAAGGGAAATCCACGGATGGGTTCACAGAGCCGGCTCCCAGCGGACTGGACCCGAACAGACAGTCTTTCGTGTCGAATGTGAGACCTTCGACGGTGATGGACGATGTGAAAAACCAGGTGTGGTATCACGGAAAACTCTCGAGGGATGATGCGCACGCACTCTTAACCAGCCCCGGCGACTTTCTAGTGAGGTGAGATCTTTGAAAATAGAAAGAGTTCATGAGATGAGAAGATTTCAGGAAAAGTGATCACACTCCCGGACAGTTCGTTCTGAGTGGAATTACGGTCGATAACGAGCACAAGCATCTGATTCTTCTGGACAGTAAACAGGTATGTCACATGTTTCTGAAGCGTACTTTTTAATTTATATTAATTGAATTGAATTGAATTGAATTTAATGGCCAGACGGCTCGGGCTCTGCCCGACGACCGAAATTTTTGTCAACTTTATCAATTTTGTTGCAATTAATCAGAAAATTGCCTATCTGTATCATTTAAGTTGAAAAAGGCCCGGAAAAGACTGAAATGTGGAAAAACAGTACTTCAAATTCGAAATTTTAGTATCCGGGCCCGTAACAACTATAGTAAATAAATTGATTGTTTTCAGAGAGTGCGTACCAGAGACAGGGAGTTCAACAACATTTCCGAGCTCATCGAATATCACATGACGAATGGAATGGCGGTCCGATCGGAAGGAAGGGACCGCGAGACTTCTCTTAATTTGATCCGTCCTATCCCGGCTCCCCGTTCGCAGCTCCCAAAATAAATAAAAGTAGTGAATTGCGTAACCCTTTTTTGCCTTCTCGTGCCTGTAATTAGGCAGTTGTCCTTCTACAGTAACATGTCATTACCAGCCGCTCGCTTCCCCTTTTTTCATGCCTCCTCCCCCTTCTTCTGTGTGCGTTGCGCCGCGCTCCAATTATACCCATTCTTACGCCATCTTCCTCTCTCCGACCGCCCACCCAGTCCCATCCTTTCCTACTTGTGCCTCTCACTCTCTATTATTAATACTCTCGGATCGATTTTTTACATCTCGATTCGTTCGCGCCGAATGCTTTTTCTGTGGCTCATCGGCTGGCTTCCGTTAATTGAGTCGGCCGCCATAGTAGACACTTCGATCGCATGCGATAAGGTGAGATTCCCTTCCCGCGGCCTCCGTTCCCACGCTCTCCAGTAGCCTTGTGATGCCTTCCTCTAGACACCTCATGCCATTTACCGATTCCTTTTCTCATTCATATCTAATAAATTGGTAGTAGGTTTCGTTGACAATTGGCTTTATGTACTCTTTGCGCAATGCTTTTTTTTTGAACGAGGTCGCAGTAGTTTCTTCCGTCGGATGATCGGATTTAGAAGCCATCGATGCGGAGAATTATTAATACCATATAGTAAAACTAGAAATTCACTAGGGTCAAAGTCATAGCAACAGGATTAAAACAGATCTGAACATATTTTCCAGACTGACTTTCTTCTGAAGATCAACTTCGATGAAGTTTTTCGAGGAACTATACAAAGTCGTTCAGGCGACCCAAAGTGTATTTATGCAAATGGAACAATTCAGCCGGATACCAAGTATCAGTTGAAGGTCGGTTAACGCAAAAAAGAGGCAATAATGGTTTGTGTGCTTAGATTCCACTGAAAGGATGCTCGACGAAGGAGAACGGAGAAGGGAATCTCGAGAATGAAATAGAAGTTGTGATGGCAAATGAGTAAGGCACTGAAGGACTCTTCTCCTTTCCCTTTGAACTTTTCAGATTCAGTGCAGAAACTGATAAACGATTTCTTCTGACGTGTATTCCAGCTGCTCCAGTTCCCAAGTACGGTTTCTGAGTGTTTCCCCATGACCTCCATGCTTTCCAGAGAATCGCAAGTGACAGTCTCCTTCGGAGGCATCACCATCAATTCGGAAGCTACTACGGCCAGCTCTCTGCTCGACAACAAAGTGAGTTTCGGTTTTGATTTCCGTTCCCATTTGTTTCCCTCAGACTGTCGATTATCGGGTGCGTGTGCTGGACGGAGACAGTCTAAACGCAAAACAGTTGCAACGTCCGCTGGCAGTCGGAGACAAAGTGGTAAGCCACGGGAAGACGCGAAAATCGAAAGTTCAGTGGAAGAGATTTGCAGACGTATACGGTGGAAATGAAGGACGATCAGAACGGAAGAATCGGCAGGTGCTGGGCCAACGACGGCATTTCGGAACTGCCGCTCTCCGACTCACAGGGATGCTCTTTGCAGACTTCTGGAGAGGTAATCTTTTTGAGACTTGTAGCAATTCTGACTGTGAGAACGAATTGTATTTACTGTCTTTTAGGTGTGGGGTGACTTTGAAGTGACTCGAAAGGACGGCAAAACCGTCTTCTTCAACCACATAAAGGCCTGGGCATTCCCGACGAGGTAAGAGGCTTAGACCGTCCTACTTCAACTTACTCTCTTTGTTCTCAGCAACGAAGTGAACATCTTCTGCAATTTGCACGTGTGCGTCACCTGTTCGCAACCCTCTTGTCGTGGACGCGAACGACGCCATCAGATCCGTCCGTCCTCTTCGTTCTCCTCCTCTTCAGCCGTCGCCGATCCCTTCTCGGCATCCGTAGACGTCTCCGACATCTCGCCTCCAATCGCCGTTCGCACTTCTTTCCGTCTGAAACGGGAGAATGTAGCCAGGATGGAGACGCAGTCGGATCCCTCCTCGTCTGCTTCCTCCTCCTCTTCTTCTTCTTCTTCTTCCGCTTCCACTCTGTTCTCTGCCAATCACGTCTTCTTCGTGCCGCTTCTACTTCTTCTAATCGCTGTTTCAGGTGTCGTCTATTAATAAATGTTTTGCAAGAGAAATAATTGGTCTTACATGTACACTCGGATGCATTTGTTGGCAGGCGCCAACTTCTACGACACTTTAATTGGCCCCTCTCCCTTTCGACGGGCAACAAATTTCGGCAAAGTTTTGGTTGGTTATTCCTAAAAGCAAAGCGATTTTATGAGGAGAGAGTCATGTTTTCGAGAAATCTGACAGCTTTCGAAATGTTTTGAATGAAGAACACACGAACCACTAGTTCGTTCGCACCCCCCCCCCCCCTCATTATCGTCTTTGCGCAATGATCATAAATGGCTCGTGTTCTTCCATGTAATAAACGTTTGATTACTTGTCATAAACTCGTTGATTGGGGAGGGTGCGTACCCGGGTGTGCTCTCACTTCTCCGCTCCGATTCTGCACGTGATTTCTCTTCTCTCGTCTTTTTTATCACGGGAATTCTGTACAGCAGACGTAAACAGAAGAGTGGCTGCGGAGAAAAACGGCTCCAACTGATAGGAGAATTGTGCGCTCACTTCCTCGACCGAATTTGTCCTTATCACCTTCTGCCCTTTTCGGTTCACCATGCTTCTTCATCAGCAGCTTCGTCCGATTGTTGTCGGTTCGCCGCAATCCGTGCTCGCAGTCCTTGCGTGATTTATTCGCGCGCCGGGCTCATCCGCCTCCTCAGAGAGATATGATTGATGCGCGACCCGGACCGTCGCCCCGCCGGGAATTTTTCGTTTGCAACACAACACCCAGTCGTTTTTAGAAAGGCATCTCTCCATTGCTCTCCGATTGGCCGATGGAATTCGTTTCGAGAGATCAAATCTTATTCCGGGAAAGGGAGACGCCGGTGGTTGTGGTTGACATATTCCCGTTCAATTGGCATGTAAATGAGCCCCGTATGAATGAAGTGTCCTTTTGGCGGCGACGCGTATCCCATTGAATTAATCTGCCATTGTGCCTGGCCTCCCCCCTCAATCTGTGATGCGTGATGCTTGAAATATGCTCCGAGTGACAAATTGGACTGCTCACTTCGGCCATCGACAAGAAAGATCTGCGTGGCAGATGGCTGGCAGACTCTCGACAAAAACAGTGTGAAAGATGGGGTCGGACGCGCGAATTTAATGGAAATCGGAAAGAAGAGGAGGCAGTGAACTGTTAGTTAATACTGGAAAAAGAGGGGAGAAGCAGATGGTCAAACACACATTTCAGAGCAGAAAAAACAGAGGAACGGCAGTCGCAAACACCCGGGAAACACCTGCTGAGGGCACTGAAAAACAAGTTAGACTTTTATGCCAAATAACACAGAAACAGACGCTAGGAGTTTCAGAAAATGCTTTCCATGTACGTGTAATTTCCCAAGTGGGTTCAACTCCCCCGCTATCAAATCTCGTTACGAGTCGTCCGTCGTTCCCGAATCTGTTTGGTTTTCCCCACAAAAAGTTCCATTCGTTTTCCTCTGGGATGAGCTCCAAACAAAGTTACACAATGTGCACTTTTCTGGCCGTCCTCCACAGCTCGTTTGCTCCAATTGTCTTCAGCCGGAAATCTGATTTGTTGTTTGAACTCATGAAAATCAGCAGAGCAGTGAGAGGAATCTCGGTAGTCAATTTGATTGCGTACGGGGAGTGAAAACCGTTTGCTTATCATTTTTGACTACTGTCGCTTCTCTGCCCGCGAGGAAGGTGGGTGTGCCCGAGAGAAAGATCAGATGAAAGAGGGAGAACTTTCAGCTGATCGAGTGCCACGTGGCGCTTCTGAGTGCACGGTATCCCCTTTGTGCCCGATGATGGCTGTTATCAAATGATTGGCTCCTCTGCTGTTTATTTATTACAGGCTCATAAAACTTCGGGTCGCCAGAGACGAAAGCGCGGAGAGAACGGAGTGAGGAGCGCTGCTCTCTCTCTCTCTCTCTTCCTCTTCTTCGTTTCTTTCCCCACCATGCATACAAATATCTGATAACCAACCGACCAGCCGGGCCTCGACCAGACCCCGCCTCCGGGCCATTTGTCAAAGGACAGACCCCGTCCTGCCTGCCTGCCACTGGTGTGCAGCCCCTCCCCCCGCGACTCGTCCCAGTCCCTCCCCATTCGTTGTTTCTTTTGCACCCCATCTCATTATCATTAATGAGCTCGTTCCCCTCCATCAGTCGTTTCGTGCCATGGCTCTGCGCTTTTCTCCTGGCGGCGGGAGCACAGAAGTGTCAGCGGGTCGACCATGAGATGTGCAACGATCTGCCATACAACCTTACCAGGTCAGTCCAGTTTCTTTCATTCCCAAGTTTTGTTTTGCGTGTGTACGTGTGTAACACTTCGGGAAGGCAATGGGACCCCCATCAATTATAAGATTTACGAGCATCGCTTCGCAGCCTTCGGAGCATTCCGACCCACATCGTTTCGTTATTGTTGTCACCTGTTGCCACGTTGGCAAGAAGAGCCGTGTATAGTGTTGTCGGAAGGACGGGGACGCACGCGTTAACGGCCGAAACTGATAACGACGGTCGGTCTCCGCTCGCCTCATTCCACCCGGTCGGCAGCCATTCGAATATTGATTCGGAGTTTGAAAGAGACCGTTTCGGCCGAAACTGGCTGACGGTGATTAATCAAAAACGTGTCGGAATTCGCAACATACGGTTGGCAAGCCATGTGGCGACACGGCGCCTTTTCCTCTCCCCTCCCAACTATTATTCGGTCCTTTCGACCGTCTGTGGCACTGGCACACCAGCCGTTCGGATGCCACTGTACACTTGGCAACAATGGCGTGTTTACAAATTGATAGGTTCTCTCTAGATAAACAATGAAACGCAGTGAATATGGAGTTTCATGGTGGTCAGTATATATATATACAGATTGTAATCGGAGAGAAACGGACGAGTAGGGCAGAAGGAAACATCGTCGGAATGGAAGGGAGGTCCGCAGTGTAAGCGACTCGGCGAGCAACTGTCCCAGTACTGGCAACTGATTTATAGTGATTGTTATATGACCTGGAAAACGGAGAAAAGATCACATCAAGTTCCCAGAAATTGACTCTTGCGGCTTCAATTGATAGCGGCGATAGTCACTGAATTTACAGGATTGTGAACAGCTGAAATGGCGACCAATATTTTTTAGTCCAAAACCCAGAAACATTTGTGAAAAGTGTAGTCCGTTCAATCACTCATGTTCCGGATCCCTTTCCGACCTTTTCCAATCCATCATTCCGTTTCCGTTCGATCCCTTCCGGCGCCTCTCCCATGCCGCGATTACAGAGGCACAACCAAAGTTTTGAGGGGAACAAAGAAAGAAAATAAAAAGTTGCATACCCGTGGTTCGGTCGTCGGCTGAGCCCGTGGAGCACAGCCTGAGAGGCGAGCCGTGATATATAGACGGGCTTACTATCTGCTTGCCATATTTCACGCTGACAGCGAGAGAGTGCGGGGGAGGAAGAGACGCAGCCGCGACAGCCTCTTGCTCCTCGGAGCCATCCTTTCTTCTATCTCATATCATTTGTACTGGCTGTCCGTTTTGACGCGATCACAGAGGATTCTGATGAGGGAAATGGAGAAAACACTTCTGGAAAGGGAGCAATAGACACTTTTTTTCAGTTTTCCGAATCTGGTTGGAGAAGAGTCATTCAAGGATGCTGCCGAGTCCATTTCGACGTACAAGCCGCTGCTCTCTGTGGTGTGCTCCGAGCAGCTCAAGTTCTTCCTCTGCTCAGTCTACTTTCCAATGTGCAACGAGAAGGTGTGTTCGTCCCCACCTACAGTAATCCTTCACTCTTCTCCTTTTCCAGCTCGCTCATCCGATTGGTCCTTGCCGTCCTCTCTGTCTTTCCGTCAAAGAGAAGTGTCTTCCCGTGCTTCAGAGTTTCGGATTCTCGTGGCCAGAAGTGATCAGGTGCGACAAGTTCCCACTGGAAAACAACCGTGAGAAGATGTGCATGAAGGGCCCGAACGAGCAAGGAGCCATTCAGGACGAGAGAGGCAAGCATGCGGCCGCCGAACTCGTAAGTATAATAAGCGGAGGGATCTACCCGCCATAGATAACATCTCCGTTTTCGATGACCGTACGCGGTTACGTAATTGAATACACACCTAGCTCCAAATCAATCATCTTTTCAGGATGATGAAGAGAATGATAAGCGAAGGGAGGCCGACCGTCTGAATGGAAAATGCCCGACGGACGAAGTGTTCCTCAACAGGTCTTCCAAATGTGTTCCGTTGTGCCACAACCCACAGAAAATTGGACAGGTTTGTCATTGGCTTCTAAAATATTGAGATGAACTCGAACGACTTCTGTTTTCATATCTAGATAATTCTGAAACTACATTATGAAGAATTTAGTATTCCAAAAAGGAAGTAGAGTAGTTTTTTTGCAGACGGACCGCGAATCTTCATCCCGTTTCCTGTTGTTCCTGTCGCTCAGCTCCGTCATTCTGACGATCCTTTCCGTTTTCGTCGTCAGTCTCTCGTAAGTTGCTCCGCTTCCTGTGCTCTGTTCCAATGCAGTTCATTCACAAGCAGGTGGTACTTCAGAAGGCTCGAGATGATAAGTTCCCTTCCCGAAGCGGCCATGTTCTTCTCGTGCCTCGCATTCTGTGTCACCTCGATCATCTACATTTTCAGTGTCACATTCAAAGACCAGGTATAACAACGAATACAAATCGTGCAGAGTATCATTAATTGGATCCTCTTGCAGTTCCAAATCTCCTGCACCGACTACACCCACCATCTCCTGTTCGTCGTCGGCGGTCTCTCGCATGTTCCGTGCTCTTCGGTCGCTTCTGTCATCTACTACTCGGCCACGTGCTCCCGTCTTTGGTGGCTTCTGCTCTGCCTCTCCTGGAACAAGGCGACAAGATCTGCAAACATGCTGGTATCCCAACACAGCTGAGTGTTTTCAATATTTCCGTTTTTTCCAGGACGACTCTCGTACTCGCGTTGTAATGCTCATCTTGGGCTCTCCCCTTGCTCCGCTCATGCTCGCTCTTCTCGCCAGAGCAGTCGCTGCCGATCCGCTGACCGGCCTTTGCTTCATCGGCTCGGCGAGCCCTGGAACCGATTGGGTCTTCAATTTCTGCCGTGAGCTCGCTCTTTTCCTCGTCAGTTCGGTCGCTTTGTTCTCCGCCTGCTGCCGTCTTCTCGGTTCCGAAGATCACGAAGTGAACGGATTCGCCGGAGTCATCGCTGCAGTCTACCCGATCGCGGCTCTCTTCTACATGCTCGCTTTCATAAACGACGCCGCCCAGCCGCATCTCCAGTGGCACAAGTCGTTCAATGCGGTGTCTGCCACAAAGTACTCGTTCGACCTCATCCTCAGCTTCATCATGTGCGCATTCAGCTTCATTTACCTGCTCACAAGAGTTGCCAGATCATCGTGAGTTCCCGTTGAAATACTTCACCACCAACTCATTCCATTTTCAGATCGAAAGTGAGCAAAGAAGGCTACCAGCCAGCAGTTCCGAAGCTCCCACAGCCGGCCATTCCCGGAAGTGTCCGATCGAATACGTACGCGTCGACGTTCCGAACGAACAATATGATTTGAAACGGTTCCTGTCGGCCGGACGGAACTCTCATTTGTAGGTGGAGGAAGAAGAAGAAACGGGTTGATTAGATGGAAAAAGGTGGTCTCAACCGCTCGTATTATTTCGATGGAGTTTTTGTTTCGTATGCATCGAATGTGACTAATAATATTTTCTTTCGTATTTCAATAAACGGTTCTGTGAAACAATGTATACGAGGAATGTTCTGGAGACAGAGACATTGAAAGCATAAGTTCTGGGTCAGCCCCTTCGCAGCGGCAACTCCCAAATTCTTCAATTCTTTGCCCATTTTTGAGCCGAACCGCCTTCCTTTCTCCACACATTAGGCAATTATTTGGGTCCGTGGGCTCCTGGTGCTCACACAATGGTCGGTAATTAGAGCTCGGTAGGCAGGTAGTACAGGAAACGTTTATACCCTTCAGGCACTTACGCATTGCCGCCGGGCTCCCCTAGAGAGCTCCATTATACTACCAATTAAATGGATAGGTAAGAGTGAATATTTTTGTGCGACGAAAGAGCCGAGGAGCCGCGGATCTGCGAGCAATTAGTCTCATCAGCGGCAGCTCGGCGGACCTTAGCCCTCCCCCTCTCAACTATTTGCTTTTAATTAAACAACTGGCTCCGACCAGAGACTCTCTTTCGTCTCTATTTATCTATTCACGGTTTCGGCAGAACCCACCCAACTTCGCTAATTTGTTTCCTATTCAACGATTCTTGAAATTTTGAAAAAAAAGAGAGTGCAGGCACGGGCAGGAAACGGAGAAGGATGACTCGACGCGTTGTTTAGATCAAATTCTGACACGCGGCCAATTGGTTGAGCCGGTTACAAAAGGATACATCCCGGTCCCGTTTCGTAGTGTGACGTCGCACGTCTTCAACGGTCAGAGCGGAGAAGGAGAAAGAGTGCAGATTCGGCGAAGAGGGTCATTAGATCTTTAAGCAGCTTTCGAATATAATCTCCGCGTTTTCTAATTAATCCTGAAAATCATTCAGCTGATGGTTTCCCGGAATGCGTGACTTTCATTTGTATCTAGGCGCACTTTGCAGCTCTGATCATTTCGTTTTCCCTCCGTGTTGATCATTGTTGGTTTCTCACACATAACTGTCCCTTTCACGTATTTGTCAATGCTCACATTCGATCTGATTAATGCTGGATGAGCTCGTAAAAGTGATAACCACGAAGCAAACAAACATGCACGGACAGTCTCCGCCCACTCCGTGTCACACAGATGAGCTCGTTTCTGGCTGCAGCAACTGCGGGTCTGCTCGGGCATTCCTCTCGGATCTTTCCTACAGTCCCTCTCCCTCTCACCTTTCGTTTCGCTCGATTCCTCCGCATTCCTCACTTTCCCACACCCTTGCTCTCAATTCGGGAATGTCCTTTCCGTCTAATCAGTCCCTCGTTTCATCGGCTCACTCTCCATTCGCCAATTCATTTATCCGCTTAGCAGCAGATTGATACGCTTCCAGAATCTCACGCGGCCCCCGCCCGTCCCAGTGCTCTCTTCCCCTTCTCTTCTGCCCTCTGGATATTTCGCTCGTTTCGGCCGCGGTGAATACTCATAATTGCCGCTTGAGCCCATAATCATTAATCACGGGCACAAAAGGAAATTGCTTTATCTCTCGCCCGCACTTTTCTCTTCCGATGCACCACGCGCCGCCCGTCACAGAGTATCTCCCACGCCCTCTAATTTCAACTTTAATTCCAAAATTTCGAACTCTTGTTTGTTCGAATTCCTTCCGCCAAAAGACGAATTAGCCGATGTCATCACGAAGACTCCGTCATCATTGGAGGAATTAAATACAATTTGAAATGATTCCGAGCCCATTCATTCTGACGACGATGGCACGTTCTTTGGGCTCAGTTTTCTCAGTTCTCCTGTACTTGCCCTTTCTGGAACTGCCAACTTTCCCATTCCCTCCTGGCCGATTCCCTTTCCCCCGCTGACATACTCGTGTTTTGAGTAATTAGTGTGTGTTTAGTGGCGGGAGCAGCCGCAATGAAACAGACCTTCATCCAAAATTCAATTAAACGTTAAAGCGTAGGTAGACGGCGGCGGAGGGGCGGAGTGCCCTCCAAAAAGGAGCTGAGCCAACACCAAATCGGGCACGTCGGCCCCCGAATTCATTCAAAAACAAATTATGTGCTCAACCGGCAGCTCACCGCTCTCGGCTGGTAATTACTCTTGGAGTGAGCCGATTCCCGGGTTTACTCCCGCAAACTCTTCTGGATAATGTCTCCGGACGGACTGCGCCCTCTTGTGTGTTCCACGCTGAAACTCTCGCTGGAGCACGGCGAGAGGCGGGCCCAACGAGGACGCAGGAGAGGAGAAGAAGGAGAAAGGCAATTCTCATTGGGACCGCTAACCCAACTTGACTTTGATTACCCATTTCCGGACTCGGCACTATATAATTACTTTCGTCTTCTTGATCCGCAACCGCCTCTCTTTCGATCTCTTTACTTTGGCAGATATTTTTAGAACATGAATTATTTTTTGGAGGTCTGAAATAGTACTGTATCTTGTGACAGCTCCATAAGATACCTCCAACAGGTGTTTGTGTATTTACAGTGTTATGTGGACAATTGCAGTCAAATACAGAATTTCACTTTCGTATGAAACGGTTCGGATGCTAATTTCCGCCGCCGTCGTTGCCATCCTCTTTCACCTGCCCCTGCCCCCCCTCTCCACTATTTCCTGTGCTCATTCCCGGATATGGGGGATCGAGGCCTCGATGGGCCAACTCTCAAGCTCGTTTTTTGCTTACTTCTTACCCGTCGTCTTCTCCTATTCTTAATTAATGAAAGCCTTTTCTAACGAGTGTATGCGGAAGGCAGGGGAGTGAGCAGGATGTGCCGCGTCTTGGCCAACGTGTCGCGAGTCCCTGCCTCTCGCGAACAAGAAGTCCCCCGTGGACAACTCTGTCGGCCGTCGCTCATTAGCTCATTTCATCCACACGCTAATTTCATTAATTTTGCGCCACGGACACGCGTGTTTACCACTGCTCACCTCTTGAACGGCCGCCGCCTCGCTACAGGATTCGAGGCGGACGCGATTTACTGAAAGAGTCCACTCGTTCTTCCCGGAATCTTCCTCAATAGATTCATTAAGTGAGCAGTGGGAGAGCACGAATTGACTCTACCGTAGTCAAAGAGATTCGGAATCTCACGCAGGATTTATCAAAATGACACACCGTTTTTGTAGTGCTTAGCATGCTGTTTGACATCTATTTTTGATTGAAGCTAAAAATAAATAGAGCGTGTCTAGTGTGTGCTACAATAGTTTTTCTGCTGACTTTTTGAGTCATTCTCATGAATAGTAATTGTTCCGCGAAAGCATCCTTGACCTGTACTTTTGAGATGTGCTCGGGCTCCATCGCATCTACAGTACTCCGTCGTCGTGCTCTTCAATGCTCTTCAAGTCCCTTCTTTCCCCCCTAAGTTCGCATGGAGACACATTTCTTCGTCTCGTTTCTCCACTTCCCGTTTCGTCGTCGAATCCAGGAAAGCTCATTAGCTCATTTGTTGGGAGGCGAGCGAGAAGTGGAGTGACGGCGAGGGGAGCGCCATTTTGAATGGGTATGCAATTAGCAATCGATGCAAATTAATTAAACAAACAGCAGCCATTGGACGCCATTCTAGCCCCTGCCACACTCGTTGGAAATAACGATGTCGCCTGAAGACAGGAGCGCATATTTTTTAATTATTGAAATTATACGTTGGCTTCTTCTTCTTCTTCTCCTTCTTCGTCTTCTCCGCCGTCTTATTCTCTGCTTGTCATCATCTCGTTTCTCCCATTGAATATGAGAATGCCACGTCATATCCAAGAAGCGAGTGGCTGGAGAAGTGCATCGAGGAATCCGTGAGAAAGCGGCGATTAGCCAGAGGGACGGCCTTCCAAAACAATTAGTTGGTCATCGTGTCCTTTTTTGAGCCATCCGGAACTCCCCTGCCTTGTGATATCGCGGAGAGAGCACCTGCATACACACGAAACCAAACCGCTAATTAAGACAAATTATAGAACTGGTGAAATAGAATCGTGACCAGATTCCGTCAAATTGGATTAGTTTACTGCTGTTTCACACAGCCGGAACTCTTCTCGCGTACCTTTTCCCGTTGACATTAATCCGTGGATTTGGGAGACAAGAGGGCGATGAAACGGCCGATCTTTCGAACAAATCACTCGCCTGCTCCTCTTGCTCATTTCCGTTTTTCGACCTCTCAGTTTGACGAAACCACCTGCATCTGATTGCACGTATTCTGAGCACTCTCAAGAGTGCAACAATAACAGTTCGACGTGTGGTTCATGGCGGACAGAGCATTCAATTGTTTTTCCAGACTAAATGCTCTTTCCTGTGGCATAACTGTACGAATGACCTGCTTCGTGTTCAGAGATTCTGCTGCTCCTAGCTCTACGTCACTTGCTCTGCAGCTCTTTTAATCAGTGCACACTGTGTGCACTGCACAGTGCTTTCTGCTCCTGTTCGGACCTCTTTCTCTCTTCATTCGACTTGCTTTTCACTGTACTCAATCCGCTTCTCGGTTTCGTAATATAACAATTACACACGCGTAGACTCAATCTGCGTGCCTTTCTGCCCCAATTGCATAACCGTTGTCACTGTCCTCCGCTCGGAGCCCGCTTTCTCACTACTCCCCCACCTCAAATTGTTATTAGCCAACAACCGCTTATATCGCCTAATTCGATTTTTAATTCGATTCCGCAATTTATTAATTTTCGTCTCGCTCCGCCGTTGTCTCCGCAGTCTTGCTCTGCTTTTCCGCGAGCCCGGCCGTCGAGAAGCAAACAATCCGAAGTGCTGCTCCGAAGGAATCGCGGCGGATAACTCAATCACACTTCGCCTAATTACCGGGCAACCAAAAACTGCGCGTCGTCGTCGTGGACTCCCGTGGATCTATTTACTTTCGATTACTCCCGAACCCTTCTCTCCAAATTACTTCATTGCTTTTCTAGATGAGCCGCCTCATTTCGCTTTTCCCCTCCGAAATCCCTTCTCGTTTCTCATTCGCCACTCAATTTCGTTCCGTCGACTCGGAGCTGTGACGTGTATTTTATTTCTGTTTTCTAGTTTCGGATCCAGATTCAACGAAGGTAACCTCTTGTTGGTGACTCTTTATACGTACAGTAGTCGGACGACTCTTGTCGGCACGGTCACAGATCGAATGACTCAGCAGCTTTTAGCTTTCTTTCTGCTTTGCCTCTAATCACTCAATCCTGTAGAAGATAGCAATGTTTCCAACATATTTCAAGGATATCCAGACAGAAGTGTTCTCTCCCAAACACCAAAAACTACCATGTTTACGATTGTACGTGGTCACGTCCAACTGAAAACAAGCAAAGCCTGCTCGTTCATTGAAAGTTCGATTCGTTGCGATTAGCGTGTTTTTGCGGGTATCAGGAAATCAAGCCTCCATCCTGCACGAAAGCTCACCGCCGACCCCGTTCTGTTAATCCGATCAGTTGGTGAGCCGTCTAATTAATCATTTTAATGGCGCTTTAATCCGCCGCGACGTCTTCGTTTCTCTCTTGCTTCGTCCTCATCCCAACTGTGTCCGGAGGCAGCGAATATCATCGAAAAGAAGGCAGTGCTAATTGATATAAGAAGAAGAAGGGAAGACTAGTTGAATTAGAGGCCTCTCACCGAATAATTCGATTCGAAAAGGACCTTTCGCGCCCCTTGATTTCTCTCTGCTAGTCACACAGAAAGCCCCGTCAAAGCCTCCCACGTTTTCGGTGTGTGGAGCCTTACCTTGCACGGACGGCATCGAGAATTATCCTCAAATCCATTCAAGCCTTCTTTCCAGGATAATGAGTATTTACATCATCTCGGCGCTTCTCCTCGCGGCCGCCACAAAACAAACGGGAGCTAATCAGTCGGGGGCAGTGTCAATCCGAGGTCTCCCACACAGAAAGAACATCTTTCTAATTATACAAATAACCTTTTACGGCGTCATTCCTATATTCCCTCCCTTTCCAGGCGATTCAATGTGATACGAGTGTACGGTACTCTTCCTCCTGCACATCTCTGGTAATTTTCGGCAAGTAGCCGCAAGAATCGGCATCCGTGCCGTTTTCTGCGGTAAATTTCTGGAAGGGTTGCCGATTCTGTGCTTGCAACGCGCTGAACCCTTGCTACTTCCTTGCTTCAACCCTGCTACCGTTGCAGCTCCCTTGCCGCTCAAAAACCTTGCCCCATCTCACTTTCTCCTGCTGCACGCCCTATTCATGCTGATGCCATGCCGGATCCGTGCGTGACGCATGCTCGCCCGTTGCTACCGTAGCAACTTGCTGTTCACTTGCTGCTCGCGCGCCCCATCCTTGCCGAAATTACCTGCTCAGGCAAGCACGGAATCGGCACCCTTACAGCAAATTGCCGCAGAAAAAGGCACGGCTGCTGCATCTAGTCGGCACCCATGCCGATTCTTGCGACAACTTGCCGAAAATAACCTTATGAGTATTCAAATGTTTCCATTCCCTCTCCGATACGTGCAAACAAAAACTTTCCCACCGTTCATCGTCTTCTTCCATTGATTATTCAATTTCGTGCGGTCCTTGATTATGCAGCATTCTCAAGAACCTCCATCGCTCAAACAGTACAGCTTTCTTCCCCCTTCCCCATGATTTTCCCTTTCGAGCCTTCTGAATCTTAGTTGTAGTGTGTGTATATAAAAATCAAAGTAATTTGGGTCCCTGCTCCGTCGTTTCCCGCCCTCTTCTTCTTGAATCTGGCCGAATTTAATCAACTTCTCCTTGTTGCTGACTTCTTCACACTCAACCGCCCCTCGTTGGCCAAAATCTTTTGAAATTTAAACGAATTCGCTGGTCAAAATTTCATCAATTTGAAGAGATATCTGAAGTCAAGAGATTGACTTGTGAGAGTGAGACTCCTCGCGGCCGCCGATGAATTAGATTTAACACAACACATCGAATACAAGTAGTAGATGAGAGCAGCCGAGTAGTGGCATGAAGAGCCTAACGAGTCGTCAGGATGAGCTCCGCGAGCCGAACCAGCTGACAGACCATCGCAGTACGAAACGGCCAAGTACCTGAAGTTAGATCCCTGCCCATCCTAATCCGATCTCCAGCATCCTCCTAATAATGGTATTCGTTCTCAACGGTGGCGCCCGGTGTCCTCGTGTTCTCGCCTCATTTCACCCCATTGACAATCATTTACGGCCCGGCTCCATCCACTATTTCGTCGCAGTGGAAAAAGTTTCGATTCGGGTCCGCGCCGGTCACTGGAGCGCTCTCTATTATTAGGCCAGCCACACGCACTCTGAAGGCGTTTTATGGTTTAATGGATTACGCACGATTTGACACCATCGACACCAATTTGTGTCAAGTAATAGTAACACACTCTCCTCTCCACTTTTTCTTATATTACGGTAGCCGAATGTGGTGCAGCGGCGCCCCTTGTCAACCGAATTAGGCGGTCCCTGTGTGCCTGTCGCGCTCATAATAATAATTCATTCGGAGCCGCACGAAAAAGTGGAAATGGGCCTTCCGGGGAGGCAGCGTGCAAGCCACCAGAGGTGCCAGGTATCCGGCCGAGGCTGTTTCCGAACCTTGAGCGGTAATTTATTAACTCGAGCGCACGATCGCTCATGCGCGCGCCTTCCGAATTCGCCGCTGAGCTCACGGGGGCTCGGCTAAACCTTGTTTAATCGGCCGCCTCGTTGAAGTTTTTGGAGGCGAGCGAGGCCCACGACACACACCTTCGTGTCACGCCAATTGCACTAATGTGCCGCTCTCAACTTTTCAATTCACACTTTTTCGAACTAATTCGACAAACCCCATTTGTGTGACAGCTTTACTGAGCGCTCCGCGACTCTGTTTTCAATGGATTCAGCTCCAACGCTTTCAAATGCAATGTTCATAAGCTGATTTAAGAGTCGAACCAAGTACCGTAACCCTGTTGTTCTTCTCATAATCCCCTCTAATTCTACCGTACTCTCATCCGTTTCCGGCATCCTCATTTGCTTCCTTTTTGTGGAAATTCCCGAGGTTCGAATGGGTCGTTGTGGTGGTTGTGGATAATTGTGAGTCCGATTGTTATGTAACCAACATAATAAGTGAATGTACATAAATGCGGTGCGCTTTTTCGCGAGTCCTGGGACGCCGAATAGAATAGAAATAATAATAAATCGAAATTCTCGGCCGTCTCTCGCTTCTCTGTACAGCCGCCGGGCGCCCGAAATTTCATTTCGCGGGCATGTTTTCGGTGGCCCCGAAAACAAATTGGCGACAAGTTTTGTGCCAACTCGCCAAGTTATGATAATTCGGGTGTGCCCCCGACGGGCGGTTTCCTACCAATTCGGCGACTGCTCGTCGCCCACACGGCCCAAAACCAACCGAGCAGCAAATTGAGCAAATTGCTGCTCACACATACGCCGATGAACAACTTCTTGAGGCTCTTACCGTAGTTCGTTGATGAATGCGAAAGAAACGAGGGAATCGTTCGAAACTAAAAGAATGGTTGCTATGCCGGAGAGAGGATAACTAGTTCCACAGCTCTGTGCTCCTGTGAAACAGACATCTCAGGTGTTCGAGTACTACCCCATCTTGTATTGAATACGTCTCTCACCCTCGCTCATCATCTTCCCAATTCGTGGATTCCAATCTCTGATTGGCCCCTTCCCTTTTCCGCTAAACTTCCCCTCTTTTCCCATTCGTTAGGCATTTGGATCCACTTTGCGGCGTGAACGAAATTAGCGAATCATTGACTCATAATCAAGTAAATCGTAGGCTAATCGAATTAGGGACACCTCCTCTTCTGACGAGTTGCTCCGAAGATTGCCAATTAAATATTCGAGTGAATAATAATAATAACAATGTCTTCAGAACCTTGTGTCTCTACTAATAACAGGCACTTCGTATGATACGGTTCGACCAATTAATAGGTGCCAATTAATGCTGGAAAGTAGTTGAGTGAGATGGGCAGAAGCGAAAAAACAGAGAAGTGAGAGAGAGAGAGAGGGGGATCGAAAGAGAGCTCTCAAATAATTAATCGGGGACCGGGGTGGCCAGGATGGCTCGTAAAAGACACGAAGTATCCGGCGCGACGACGTGTAATTAGCTAATTCACGAATGTGCGATTTGATTACATTAAAGGACTGACTTGTCCACTTCCCAAAAACTCTTTCCTTCATTCTCTTCCGAATCTCCCGTGCCGCATCAGATGCACAATTACAGAATCCTCTTAAAACGGGCGGCACTAACTTGGCCCTCTTTCAAATTGAATTCAACAAGCCAGTTACAGTAGTCATAATCATTTTGCTCGTCGTTTCGACAAATTTAAACGTGTTACCTCTCTCGCTCTCCGTGCCTCCCGTCCTTCTTCGCGCCCCGTCTAGAATAATTCGATTTGTTGTATAAAGCGACGGACCGCGTGGGCCCGCCCCTCCGCTTCCGTGGGCTCCTCTCCCTGCCCAACTCGAATGCCTAATCAGCCAGTTATAACGAGCTGCTGCACATCAACGCCCCGCCCACTTCCCCCCTCATCATCATCATTCTCTCTTTTCGCCCACAATTTCACAACGACACTGGAAGTCCCTTTCATCTTCCAGTATTTACAAATTCATCTGACTATCCTTCTAGAGTTATGCTTCTCCTTACAGTCCCGATTCGAGTACTATAAAATTTCGAAAATTCGATCCGACCCTCAAGACACCTCGGATTTCTGGAAGTCTTCTTTTCGTTTTCCGGTTGACTGCAGGTTGAAATGCAAATTCAAAAAGTTTATTCCAATTCCTGTACTACCTTGTGACCCATTCTCATTTTTACACACTTCATTCCCACTTCCGATCCCGAGAGAGAAAGAGAGAGAGAGAGTCCGTTCCGCCGAAAAGAGCACATCGTCGCCAGATTCTGTCTGCGTCTCTCCCTCCCACACACTCCCTCCCGTCTCTGGAAGCGCCATGAATCCGGCAGGTGCGAAGCGCCAATAAACCGACGCCATTATAGCGGAAGTGCCTTCTGAGCGAGGCGGTGCCCAACTCGAGTACACAAAACATATCGGAATTGTCTCAAACGTTGTCGCCTCCATATGTTCTCAGATGACTACCGTATGCTTCTGTTCGCTGTGTAATTGTTGTTGTTACTCGCTCCCCGAACTACCCCATTCGCGCCTTCCTCCGCAGGTGTCATCCATCCGTTCCTCCGATCCGCCGTCTCCCATTCTCTCCCCAAAAGTTTGGAGCAGCTCCGCACAGAGTCAATCGGCCGCTGTGGCGCCCGCAAATTTTAATTAATTGCAAGCACATGTGGCGGTAAAACAAAAATCGTCGCCCGCCGCAGCCGACTCATTAGATTTTAAATCACTCACTTCGTCTTTCCGCTTCTCTTCTCTTTCTCTCATCAATTGCAACTTTGTTTGCTGCACAGAGTGACCGCAGTGAGCCCAATGCGAAGATGGACGTGGCACTCCTGACGATGGATGAAAGCAACCAGACGACGAGCGCTTCTGCCAATCAGAACGGGAGCAGAGGTTTGAACTTGACTTGATTGTCACTGAAAACGGAGGATATTTCAGAGACGTGCTCCCCGATGATTCCCGATTCTACAGAGCTCATGAGAATGCTCACAGATCCTTCTTCTCAGATGTTTGGTAAGTGTCGAATGTGTTTCAGTCCATTTATTTCTCTTTTTGACAGGTGGGGAAAGTGCGAAGTGCCAATTGGAACGCATTTTCGCTGCCGCCAGCAATGGATTCGATGATCAGAGTATGGCAAATGGTGGAGGATTCGCATTCGATCCGTCAACTTTTGGCTTAGCAGATTTATCATCATTCGCCTCGCTTCGCAACTCTTCAAAAACGCTGAAATGTCCGAAGTGCAACTGGCACTATAAGTACCAAGAGACACTGGAAATCCACATGAAAGAGAAGCACAACGACGTCGATGTGAGTTCCACGTCTCTGGAACCGTGTTTGTTCTCGAGAAATAAATAGACAAATGCTTTTTCTGAAAATTTCTCTTCTTTTCTTTTCTTTCTTTTCTGTGAATCTCAGTCCTGAATCTCAAAAACTGAAATTTCTCAGTCATTTTCGCATTTTATGTGCCGTCTCTGTGCTCAAAATATCCTCCTCTGTGTGCTGAACAATCGTGAGGCAACTGCTTTTTGATTATGTCAACCGTTTTCTCAATAGTTTTTATAAAAGCGCGTAAACAAGTAAACAACACGTGTACTTCTCGTGGAATACTCTTCTCCTGGGCGAAATTCTCCGTTTATTTTCCGCAGTTGGAAAAATTTATCGAATTTATCGACACAGTGCTCTGAACAAATGCCATTTCTCGATTTAATATAACTCTTGGGGTGTTCGCCACTCTGTTTGTATCTTTGTTTGTTTGCTTGTTGAATGAGTCCATGACATCTCCTCGAGTACTTATAACAACCATATTTAAAAAAAAAACATCGGGAAACAAGAAACTTATCGAGAAGTTTTCGAGAAAACACAGCTCTGGAACTCTAATAATATTATTTTCCAGGTTAAATGCATCTACTGCGTCGAGAACAGGCCGCATCCGAAGCTGGCTCGCGGAGAGACCTACTCCTGCGGATACAAACCGTACCGATGCGATCTGTGTCGATATAGCACCACAACAAAAGGGAATTTGAGCATTCACATGCAAAGTGACAAACATCTTCACGCAGTCCAAGAACTTCCGAATAGCATTGGTAAATCAAGAGACTATTTGGAACGCAATTCATTAGTTTTTAGAGTTTGCCGCTAATTTTGGATGTGCTCCAGTCAGCAGAAGCAGTCCGATCGAAGAGACCGATGGATCCCTGGTCTGTCTGATCTGTGGGATCTTCGCGACGGAATCGATTCCTGAAATGTTGGAGCACGTGGAAAAGGATCGTTCGCGGACGTTCCAAGGAGACGTCACAGTGCTGAACGGCAATTTCCGATGTCATCTGTGTCCGTACAACACGACACTGAAGGCGAATTTCCAGTTGCACACCCGAACGGACAAGCACCTTCAAAAAGTGCAGACGGTCAGTTTACTCGTTCTTTCCCCCAACTCCTCCGTCATTTGCCGCCTTTCTTAATGTTTGCTGTAGCACTATAAAAGAATCTCGAGGGAGGATTCTGACTGATTCTGGCGAAACTGCCAATTCATTCATTTCCCGTCAATTCAGCCCATTTTCACGAAAAGAACGACGACCGACCGATTAATTCCGTCCGTGTTTCTCACCGCCTTCCTCCCCTTCTCGCTCCTCCTGCACCGTCCTTCTCGCTTGTATGCGCTCCGATTTGCATGCGTCCCGACGACGACCCAACATACATAAATTCATGATTTAATAGTATAATGAGTAATATTTGCTCAAGCCTGTGCCCGCTCACTCCCCTTCGCCGCCTGGCGCCTCATCGACGCGCGACCGCCAAGCCAGATATTCTCGGTTACAAAAGTATCCGACGGAGAAGTCAGGTCACTTTTTTGAGTTGGCAACTGTTTGGAAATAGAGAAAACAAAACAGAAAGACGGACGAACTGGAATAGAATTTGTTCAAGAGGTTTTTGAGAGCCAGCGGAGAGAGGGAGGAGCTCTTCATCTCTAGATGAACGAAACGGTGTACTTTTTGGGATTGAAAGTTTTCTGCCACGAATCTGAGCTCTCCAAACAACAATGTTTTCATCGGCACCGTCCTCCTTTTTTCCTTTGGGAGACTCACGGGAGCATTCTAGAACCAGTCCGTTTTGCAGTTGCCTCGCACATGATTCGACCGCCCATTAAGGGTCTCTTTTGTTCGTTTTCCCCTCCACTGTTTCCCCAATTTCTTCTCGAATTCGAATCCACACTTGTTTCTTGCCCTCTTCTTCCATTTTCCCAATCCAATTAGTTACGGGAACTGTACCCGATGGGTTGGCGTGACGACGGTGGAGGCGAATGAGGAGAAGAAGGAAGGTGGCCGATTCTCGCGATCAATTGCAGTGAACAAAACAAAAATGTCAATTTGAATAAATAAGCGCAGTGATGCACAGCACGACTTCTCCCTCTCCGATCAACCTTCTTCCCCCAGAAGAGGGTGCCCGTCCATCTATTAAACGATTAAGAGGAGGAGGATCCTCGTTTTCACTTAACTGTTTCCCCCTCTCTTTCTCTCTCTCTCTCTCTTTCTCAGTTTTTGCATTTACACCAATAAACCTTGCCAAAGGTCGAGTATTTCCACGATGCCGCCTGTTATGAGGAGGCCGGGAACGCGTCGAGAGACTGAGAGAAGCGTGCCCAATTAGATGGGCGGGGCGCGTGCCCCCGTCGATTGGCTGATGAGTTGCGACTCCGCCCCGATTTCGGAACACGATTGCATTGCACACAGACACCAATTATCGCTTATTGACAGACGGTCGTTGAATTGAAATTCTTTCACTCTTCCGCCTCCCGAACTGCCGCTTCCTGTACTCACTCTCCCTCCCTCACTTTTCCTCTTCAAGTATCGATTCCAACCTCATCTGTCCGTCGCCGCTGTCGTCATCGCCTCGTTTCATTATTTCATACACCTGTTACCACTTAATTCGCCTATTATCCTCCTCATTACCTTCATTTTTGCGGACGACGTCAACTGGCGCCGAAATGAGAGAAGGGGAGCGCGGGGAACCACACGCACACGACGACGACGACGTTTCCCCCGATCATTTTCTCCTATTCATCTAATCCTAACCGTCGTATTTCAACCAAACCTCCTCATTTCTATTCTTCGTGTCTCGAAGCATCATCCTCAAGGCTTCTCTGTCGGTTGACGTGGCACCGTGTCCTAAGTTCCTCGTCTCATAGTTCGGAAGTAGGCTGCTTGCGGAGCCCATTACGATTGCTCATCGAGTCGTTTCCGGTTCTCGATCGGCCCGTCCTCCAGCTCTTCCGTAGCCCATAAACTCAGCCAGTCCTTTTCATCCAATTTGCATCCAATTTTGAGCGACGATTAATAGGTATTTTTGCCCTCTTCCTTCTCCTCCTCCTCCAGCATTTCCCCTCAACCATTTCTTCTCGCGCACTCGGCCCACTTGACCATAATACGACCCTTTCCCCCGTCGTGCCTTTCTCTTTTCTGTCACTCCATTCACACTTCATGCCAATGATATTATGCCCGACCATGGCCCCTAATCCCTGTCCACACACAAAGAAAACGATAGTTGCAGGCGAACCATCTCCGCGAAGGAGCCCGCCCTCACACGGCCATCTACCGTCTGTCGAGCACCAAGACCAGCGTGCAAGTGCTTTGTCGTCAGTGTCAGGAAGTGATTTCGAGCAGCGAATTGCTCCGCGAGCACCGCCATTTCCCGTGCGCCCTTCTTGCCGCCGCCAAGCCGTTCTGGCGATGCAAGCTCTGTAATCAGGATTTCGAGTCCGCCCCGCTCGCAGCAGGCAAGTGTCCTTTGTGTCCTTTCGCGCAACCCACTTGTACCTCTAATTACGGTCAACAAGTTTGCGGGTTTAGTTTAGTGAATGAATACGGGCGACGTGTGGTTGGTTGCTGACAGACAGCCCTCGAACTGCCCCCTAATCCTTGCATTTCATTATTGAGTCTAACGATAGGTGTCGCAGATTCGGAAGGAAGGAGAGGTCCGGCCTTGACAGCGGTTTATATTCATTTCATTTGACACCTCCCACTCGCCGACTCGACGACCCATTCATGTTTTTCGCATTTTGTTAATAAAGCCGCTGCTGGCGCCACCACAGTCGTCTTTAGTTCACCAAAAACAGCCATTGATGCGTATCGGAATTATAATCGCGCATTTATTGTAGGACACATGACTTGCCACGAGCCGTCCACTTGGCCCAACGAAACACTCGGTAAGTCGTCATCAATTCATTCCTCTCAAACCATCCCATACTTCTGATTCTCGTCTCTTCCAGCTGTTTGTTGAAAACGCGCTTTCCAAACTTTGAAAAATGGCGGAGCAATATGCTAGATTAGTCAAACATTTGCACCTTTCTCCCATGGGGGCCACAGTAGTAACAAGTTGATGAATCGCCCTCGGAGCGCCGACGATTCGGAGCTCCCGGAGAAAGAGCCCCTAATTTGATAGTTGTATATATGTACACGTGCTTGCCGTCCGATCCAATCCAATCATATTTTGTTTTGTCTAATCTCTCGCTTGCCAATCAGGCTCCCAGAGCCCGTCCGTCATCGAGTTCCGCAATTAGCCGCCTATTCTCCTTATTCGGGGCTTTGCTTGCGTTGCGAATTCCTCAATTCGCCCACTCGTTTCAACTAATCATTATCTGGTGCCAACAGAAATGATGCGGAAGAAGAGCACGGTTTGCGAGGCGGGGCGTGCAATGGACAGGAAAAGACAAAGTGTAAGATGACACCTGGCAAACGAGAGGCATCCGGGCGCCATCCGGGATCCCGACGGGCAGATCGCCGCGCAAAAACAGTACAAACAGCCGAGTATATACATTTATTTTTTATTTGAAAGCGAGACGTTGTCAATATTCGCTCGGTGGTCTCTCTGAGTATCTCGGTCTCTCGTCCTCTCGCCCAGTTGTGTGATGAATCAAGATATTTTTGGGAAGAGGGACCGGCCATCGCCCTCCGAAACAACATTTGCATTTTGTACATCAACTTCATTGATATAATTGTTTGAACACACAACATACAATTGAAACTTTGACTGTGGGAAATGAAGAGAGGAAAGCGAACAAAGCTGTTAAAATCGACACCTTTTTAGTACAGTCAATAAATGTGTCACTCTCGAAAGAAAAGCTATTCTCCGGCATAAATTCTCGCACATTTCTTTCCTTTCTTTGATATTGATTACGGTACTTAGCGAAGCCCAATCGATGAATTTCATTCAATGTCACACCTTCTGACTTCTGAATCAAACTGGTTTTCGTCGTTAGTCCTAAGAGAACAGTCTACTGAGAATGGCCCCGCCAACCTATTCATGAGAATTTACTTCGAGAGCCCATATCTATCGAAGCCGTTTATCTAAATGCTCATCAACCGAGGCAATTTCCAAAAATATTGCGCGCGGCGGACCCACGAAGCTAAAGAAGGAAGAAGTTGGTGGTGTGACGGGTGTGCCGGGATGCTCATGCTCATCTCGAGCTGCCAATCTTGCACATTAAGCAATTGGCTCATTGGCATGCTCCTTCTTCTTGTCCTCTGGGCCTCCGACGGCGAGCACGGCCCGTCGCGAGCATCCCGTCGTCCGTTTGATATCTGCTCCCGGGGGACGGACGGGCGCACCAATCGGCGCCGCCCAACGCGTGCCGCCAGCAATCTGCCCGACACCCAGCCGCCGGACCAACTTTCTAATGTAATGGGCCGGAATTAGGAGAAGAACAAACGAAGGAGGGGAGGAGAGAAGAAGCGACGACGAACTGATTTGGTGGTGCTTCTTTCTGCCACAAGAGCAGCTCGTTTTGTTTTCTTGTGAGACTCTGTCGGACTGCTCGGCGCCGCTAGTTAGTGGTTAAACGAATCAGCCAAATGTGATAGATGTCCCGCCAATTTCGCTTTTCTGATTTTCGCATTCATTTTTCGCTTCGCTTTACATTCTCCGATTGGTGCCAAGCACGCTTTCTCTTTCATTATTCCGCCTCGCTGCCACGCGACGAACTACTGAATTTACCAGAAAACGGACCGAGTACACACTAAATTTAGGATGTTCAGATACGACTGTTATCAGTCCGATTCAGACTCAAATACCAGCAGACACCTCGGAGACACCAAGGATTGTTCTTTCCCAAACAGGAAACCTCGGTGGCTGTCATCAATAATCACAGCTCGCACATTGAACATTTCTATTTTCCCAAATTTCAACATTTCTCGTTCTTATGTTTTGATTTCAATCGTCATCATGAGCGCGTCATGCCTGTCACTACATATCGGTTCTTCGAGCCGTCGTTTCGTTCAGTTCCCTTCTCCGATGGGCGCCAATTATTCTGTCGAATGCCTTCTCAAGCGACAGTCTATAGTCAACACATAATAATTATTATATGAGCCACGGCTCTCGGCTGTCTGTTTGAAGTCGGCCGCTGCGTCTTCTCGCACACTTCTTCCCATAATTACCATTTGTAAGGCGCCGGTCCCTTTTTCAAGTGTGCCGTGCTTGACGCGTTTCCTGCCGCTCTCTTCGGCCGGTACGCCATCTCTCTTCTCGTTTTCACAATAATCATAATCATCAAGTTGGACACCAAAAAAGCCATAAATTCGATTCCGGTCGAACGAGAGAAACGAGAGAAGAGGACGAACGAGATGGTCGCCCGACGCGCTCCTCATTCCTCTATTTATTTACAGCTCTCTTTCGTTTCCGACCCCCTCCATCTCAATTCCCTTCTACAGTATTCGGGATGATGATAGCGCGCAAACAGCGAAATGAAGCCCCTCCCACTGTCGCGCGATGAATCAATGGCACTAACAAATTAGTCATTGCGCTTCTCCTTAACAGTTTGTTCTCGAGCCTTGCTCCGCCCCCAAGAGATACGCATCCAATACTCTTTTCCTTCAGTTCCCCATTTGTTTCCATCCTCTTTCATCTTTTTTGGTTTCCTATAATTTCATAGACTTCTTTTCAGATTTCAAAGTGATGGAAGACGCGGCGTACGCATGTGCTGGCTGCGACTTTACCACAAGTGAGTTTCCGAGACACTCGGAAGTGCTGCACAGGAAGGCGAGACTGTCTGTTGACCCAGCCCCCTTATCTTATCAGCTCTTTTCGAGAGTAATCAGAGCTTCTTCGCGCCTTTCCCACCCTGAATTCCCACGTAGATCGCCCCCAATTGTCTCCGTCTCATTATGTTCGTCCGCCCTCTGGTGCCATTCTCTCACATACAACACTGGGTAATACCGATCACAATTCCCTGCAATTTGACTCATTAATAGCCCTCTGACAATCGTCTTCCTCCCCTCTGGCGTCCCTGTCTACCAACCTACCCCTACCTCTACCTTTGCCGCATTTAATTGGCAACTAATTCTGCGCACGCGGACGGACGGCTCAAACGATGCGCGTCGCGCCAACGTCGTCGAAGGATGCCGCTGACTGCGTGCGACCGAGACCCGACCGGTTTTCTGCCCCCGGTGTCTGCCCACTGTTTCGCTAATTTATTTGGTAGCGTTGACTATACATCATTTCGATTTGAGAGGGGGCGGATGGGTGTGCATTTAAAAATAATTATAGAGTTGCACTGACACTCTGATCCGATGTGCTACGCGGTGGTATCCCCTCATCATTGAAAATGGCTTCTGCAGAAGCAGCAGCAGCAGATCCAATAACTTTTGCTCGGCCGCTCCGCGATGCAGTTTCTATGTTCTGCGCTTCTCGATCTGTCCCTCCTCTCTTTGATATTTACCGCGTTTCGGCACTAATTTCGCGCCCGGACCGGCACGGCGGCTCCCTTTCATCTTTTGTGATGCCTAATCGACCGCGAGCCATTTCATTATGAAATGATAATAATAATTATTATATGCGGGCGAAAAAGAAAAGAAAACGACAGAGGAGGAGGCGGAGGAGAGAAGTGTGCTCCATCCGGGAATCAGGCCCGATAACAGCACGGACTGATAGCGGCACGAGGACGCCGTCGGGTCCTTTGAGTAACTGATAGCCGTGTTCCCTGTGCTGAACACTAAAATAACATAGATTGCCTTAAACACACCTTAAACAAATTACTGCAGTCGCACCCATTCCATTCAAACCATTCAACTTTTTGCAGAAGACGTGTCGGATTTCGAAGAGCACGCCAAGCTACACGAGGAAGAGGCGTCCGGCGAGGGAGCTTCTTCTTCCCAGAGGGCGTGTGCACTCTGCCTCGAACCGACCTCCGACCTCGAGAAGCACCTTATCGAGCAGCATCGCATTGCAGAAAGCGCTATCGAAAAGTTCCTGCTCGCCGAGCGGACTGCCAAGTAAGTATTCCTTCCACCTCCCGCTGCTCCCTTTTTCTCCACTTCCGCACTCGCATTTCCTGTCGCGAACCATAAAATCATGCTTGCTTCGGAGGCGCAAGTTGATGATCAGAAACAATGATTAAGGTACGGTAGGTTTGCAAAGGCGCTCCTCTCTGCGTCTCTCCAGCCTTCCGTCCTCTCTGGCTCGCAATTAGTACAAGTGGAGAGAGAGAGAGAGAGAGGTACGATCCGATTTTGCATATTTTATGCACGCCGCCTTTTCGAAGTTGTTTACTCTCTCGAATTTGTATTGATTAATTGTGGAATCGGGGTCACGATCCTTGTTATTCTAAGGGCTCATGGACCTGAGGAACACTGCAGACTGATCCAATAATGAGACGGATAATTAGCGAGTCGCCTCGAATTGGGTCATTGCATTTCCCACGAAATCTGCGCCGATTCCTAACTAATTGAGTGTTTCAAAATCGGAGTTTAATGAGGAAAATAGCTTTTAGTAGGTTAACGAACCTTTATTAAAGTAAATCAGAAGTTGACTGACTTCTTGACCTTTTATCGAATAACTCGTTTACTGAATTCCCATCGCCACGTCATTCTGCGCCCGGCTATCATCGTCACTCCTCAAATGTTTTGGATCGTCATCACCCACCAGCCCGATCGTCTTCGCACTTAGGAACATGCAAATGTCTTCCTGCTTGCCACGTCATTCACTATTGATACATTAGTGCTTCGACCTTTCCAACCGTTCCCCCTCTCTCCTCCTTCTGCTGAATCATAATTGATTGTTAAACTTCTCACTTCCTTCTAATTCTGTCTCCACTTATATTAAATGGGACCTCTTTCTCCCTCTTATTCTTCTTCTTCGTCTCCTGTTTATTTATTACAATCAGTTCTTGCTCCCATCTCATCCAAACAGTTTTCTTTCTCGCTGCCGCTTTTCCCTCTTCATTTTCTCATCATAATACGTTATCACCAGCTTTCATTGCGCCGCGTAATTGAATTTTTAGGATTTTTTGCCCCATTCGTCGCCTTCTTCTTGCCTGCACAAAGTGTAACTGAAGCGGGAGTGTTTATTCCTTTGAATCGTCGTCCAAATGACTCACTTTGTTCGCAGAACTGTCCTTTCCCATAAATAATTCCGCCTGGCCCCACCTCATTCGATTCTTTCAGAGAACCTTGCTCCTCATCCGAGTCCTCCTCTTGCGAGTTCATCCACCGATGCTCCAAGTGTTCGATGGCTTTCCGAACGGACACTCAACTTCAGAATCACTCCCTCCAACACGTATTCAATAATTTCCACAAGTGTCCCACATGCGGAGACTCTTTTGATGAGAACAATATAATGGTGAGAGAGGGAGAAGGAGGAATTCATCGATTTAATCAAGCTGATAAGTCTTATTTCTAGGCGCACATGTTAGAACACAGTAAAGAAGAATGCGAAATGTGCTCGGAGACGTTTCCGTCGAAAGAATCCTTCCTCACTCATCTCAACTCGGCACGTCATCTGCAGCAAGCCAAGAAGCACCTCGAGGCGTCACTGGTCGATCTAAATTCTCAGCAGGTAACCAACCAAATCTATAGTACGCCAGCTGCCCAAATGAAAAGAATTCCTTTGCGTCTCTAGGTCTGCAATTACAGTACCCATTATTGTCGTTTAATTGAGTTGCTCTGGTCTTTTCTGCTCGCGCCGCTCGAGAAACTATTACACTTTTGTCGGCTCATGGATTTTATGAATTGCTTTTTCGCGCCAAGACCTCTTGGAGCCATAGAGAGCTCATTGAGCAGCAGTTTGATGGGCCCTCGGAACGAGTGTGCGAACTCACTCCATCGCGGCTCCTTCTGGATTCCCATCCGATCCGAATCTCGCTTTCTTTCGCATTCTAATGATCGTGCTAATTCTAAATCATGATCGTCTTGTGTTTACAAATCTGTCCGAAAGTCAACACGAAACTTGTTCAAACCTTTGTCTTGCCGGCCGAATCCCTCCTCGGGCCCATGTTATTTGCTCATCTCAATTACCGTACCCATTATCATTGCGCCGCCCGCCCGCCCGCCAATTTGAAATGAATTGAGAATGACGGCTGCGTTCTGTGTGATTCGCGCATTCGCCGTGTTTGTACTAGCCAAAGGCGGTGAGGGGAAGGTGGTATACGTGTCGGTCGACAAACAAATACACGCACAAATTCGTGTGAAATAGATGAGGGCAAATAGGAGAATAAGAAGAATAAGAAGACGAAGAAGAAGAAAGAGACGACTGATCTGGTAAGACGTACGATGCGTTAATGCGAACTGTGTTGGCTCACCTTCCTGCGTCTCTCGCTGCAAATTGTTTCGGTGTGAACACAAATACAATCAAACTTGTCATCATTCTCCGCATTACAGTAATCACACTCGTAAATGAGGAATGTTCTTTTCAGGGTGTCGACGGAGAGAAATCACGGGTGTTCCTGTGCAACGTCTGCAAGCAATCCTACCCCCAAGCCGCCAATCTGGACATCCACATGAGGTCGATGAGCCATCAGAGTCGGATGAACAGACTCGCGGAGCTGGTGGCGACGGGAGAACTCCAAGGAGACAAACCTATCTTCGAGCAGCCGGGCATTCCAGCGCCCACCATCCAGAGTGTCATCGATACGGTAACCCTGAATCTTCTCACTACCTATTAAATATTTATTTCCAGACGTCGAAGCAAGCGACCATGAATGATATCATGTCTTTGTTAACCAGAAGCGAGTCAGATGACGTGAAAGAGGAAGTGAATGGGCTCCAAGTGCTCACCCAAATCAGAGTGTACGGAGAACAGAAGATAACTAATCTCGTGCTCGGACTGGATGGCAAAATTGACGTCGTTGCCCAGTTCGATGAATCGAAAGCAGCCGAGATTTCAAGAGTTGATTGTGCATCATGTGGACAGCAGATATCAGGAATACTTGCTCTTAATCTGCACTACGAAGAAGCCCACTCATCCAAGATCCCTTCTGAAGTTCTGAAAAAGTTCGGAGAGAAGGTTCTGGCTGCAATTGAGGAAAGACTGAGCGCAGAAGGATCGACGAAGAACGGGTCTCCACAGAGCACAGCAAGCAACGACGACGAGCCGATGGAGAAGAAGATGAAGCTGGAGAACGTGGCTGCTGATATGGATAAGAACATGGCTGCCGCCTCGCAATTCGCCATGTTCCAGCAGATGATGAACTGCTTCCCGTTCATGGCTCCTGGCCCGGCGTCCGCTGGATTCGGGCTCACTCCTGAAATGCTCAATCAGCTGATGAACCCAGCTGCTGCCGCCGCCGCCGCCGCCGCCGCTGTTGCTGCTGCCAACAACTCGCCAGCCAAAAGAGCCCGAACGAGGATAACAGACGAGCAGTTGAGGGTGCTTCGGTGAGTAGGGAGGGATTACTGTAGGGGGAGGTGCGGGCGCGAAATGAATTGCAAACAATAGGTCGAAATGGGCGAGAGACAGCGAATGAAATGAGCGCAAACACAGCAAATCAATCAATTGCAGTTCTGGAAAACATCGAGGAATTCGCGGGGGACTGAAATAACTCTCATTTCCATTCATTCGTTTTCAGACAATATTTCAATATCAACAATTCGCCGTCAGAAGCGCAGATCAAGGAGATGTCGCAGAAAGCGACACTTCCGGAGAAAGTGATCAAGCACTGGTTCCGGAACACGCTCTTCAAGGTCTGTTTGACGATTCGCTTGCCCGTTTGTTTGTTATTATTATTATTATTACTTGAGAGTAGTGGGACAGGAAATAGTGGGAACGGCGCACGTCGAGTGGTAATTAGTCATCGGATGAATACCGAGAGAGCAAACAAGCCAGAATGAGTTTTGAGGAGGCAAATTGAATGTGTTTAATGTCGGTTGGCCCGAGAACCATTTAGTTTTGATTCTATTTCCGTCGTGACTCAGATGGGAACGTACGAACGTACAGTTAGTACAACATGATACGTTTGACATATTGACGGGACCTTGATGCTTTCAGGAACGGCAGCGGGACAAGGACTCTCCCTACAACTTCAGCGTTCCGCCGCAAATGGGCATCGACTTGGAAGTCTACGAGAAGACCGGAGAGGCCAAAGTGGTCAATCTGAACAATGAAGGAGTCAAATCGGAAATCAGTTCGGCCCGTGCCACGCCAACAATTCAGACGCCAGTTCCACTTGTGGTCGAAGAGAAGAAGCCGGAGATAAAGAGAGAGAGCCAGCCGTCTTCCACCTCCTCGTCACAACTGAATCTGCAAGCGATGCTCTCTCAAATGCAAGGCAATGTGAACTTTTTCGACGCGAACAGCTTCATGGCGGCCGCAGTCGGAAGCCCGATTGCCCCGGCTCCTCCCCCGTGCAACACGACCTCCAGCGGTAGACGAGCCAATCGGACGAGATTCACCGATTTCCAACTGAAAACTCTCCAACAATTCTTCGATAAACAGGCGTATCCGAAAGACGACGACTTGGAATCGTTGAGCAAAAAGCTGCAGCTCAGTCCTCGTGTTATTGTGGTTTGGTTCCAAAACGCAAGGCAAAAAGCACGGAAGATTTATGAGAATCAGCCGAATCACGAGAATTCCGACCGTTTCGTCCGCACTCCGGGATCCAATTTTCAGTGCAAACGGTTGGTTTCATTGATTCCTTTCTAAAGGTTATTCTAATTGTTTTCAGTTGCAATCAAGTGTTCCAACGGTACTACGAGTTGATCCAACATCAGCAGAAGAAGTGCTATAAAGACGATGGAGCCGCTCTTGTCAGTGATAACAAAAGTGTGGAGGAGTCGTTGACGGAAGAAGAGAAGGCGCAGCTTCTCGCCCAGCAGCAGGTCGCTCAGCTCACGAGCGGCCTTGAAATTCCCCGAATCCAGCCATCTGAGCTTCTCAAAATGTTCGGAGCTTCGCAGAATTCGAGCAATGACGTTCTTCTGAAGATGTGCGAGTCAATCGGAGTGCCCACTCCCAGCTCTTCGTTTCAAAAAATGTGCGCTTTCTGTGCTCAAGAGTTCCCGGACAAATCCGCAATGAAGGAGCACATGCAGCAGCAGCACCCGAATCAGATGCTTCTGCCCAACTTCCAACTCGACGTGCTCCCAGATTGCGGTGGACTCGAGGCGCTTCTGCAAGCTGACGGAAAGGAATCTGCTCTCGATCTCTCCGGATCTTCCGTTGACTACCGTGATTCCCTGTCCACTTCTCCAACAAGATCGGACGAAGACGTGCTCACGGAAGCTCTCGATGACTCCACGTTCGCTGCGTTCGGACTTCCCCTGGCCGCTCCTGGCAATTCGGAGTGCAGGTCGCCTGCCAGCAACAAGCGATTTCGCACTCATCTGACGCCGATGCAAGTTCAAATGATGAAGAGTGTGTTCAATGAATACAAAACTCCGTCAATGGCCGAGTGCGAACTGCTCGGGAAGGAAGTGGGACTTCACAAGAGAGTCGTGCAGGTCTGGTTCCAGAATGCGCGTGCGAAAGAGCGGAAGACCCGAGGAACGGCCGACGAAGACGCCAGATCGAGTCAATTGAACTGCGAACTGTGTGACAAGACGTTCACGACTCGTTTGTCCCTCCAAGATCACCTCTTCACAAACGATCACATCTCAATTCTGAAGAGCAATCTGAAGAAGGAAGGAGTCTCCGAACTGACAACGGCTTCCGTCACCGAATGCTCTCCCGAGAAAAAGTGAGTTCAAATTATTCTCTTGATTCTATGTCAACTATTCCAGGATTCCAAAAATGCCAGTCGGATTCGATGTCGCGGGCCTTCCGTTTTTGAACCCTTCGTTTGAGAATCTACAATTGTACGGAACTCCGATCACTTTTTTGCAAGTTCCCGACGAAATCAAAAAGCAAATCACCGACGATATCATGGCTGCAAAGACCCGAACAGTCTTCTCTCAGGACGGATTCACAGCCGAAAAACTTCGAGAAGCGATTCCGGCATCTGAAAAACACAACTTCTCCACCATTCAGAAAGATGTGAGCTGTTCATTTCTCAGATCTGATTTTCAAATGTAATCGTCTACAGGTCGGATGGGCATGTCCTGCTTGCACATTTGTCTTCCAAGAAGAAAAGAAGTTGCGAGAGCATCAGAAGGCAATCTGTCAAAACGACAAGGTAGTACTCGAAGTATTACATTCCGTTGCAATATAAATTATATTTCAGACGTTCACTCTCGTCCAAACGCACTACGCCTGCAAGAGCTGCCACGCGGAGTTCTGTCTCCAGTCCGAGTACCTGTTCCACCTGACCGTGCCCCCTCACTGCTCCTCCTCCTCCACCTCATCGCCATAACCGCCCGTTTAGTCACCTCATGTCCTCCCGCTGATCCCCCCAACTCACCCAGATGCCTTCCCCTTCTTATCCCGATCTGATCATTTCCCTTTTCTCCAGCAATAAATGACACGTTTGCCAATCAACTTTGTATTCATTTTCGCCCGCTTTATGACACTGAAACTGGTCCGCTTCTCCCTCCTTTTCCTTTCCTCTCTTTCCAAATGCTTCTCATAATAATTCTCAGAGCAATAATACCTTTCCTTATCCACCCACCAATCCATGCACAATTTTAGTCAAACTTTCCAAAAAATTCAGTTTATGTAGGTTTTCTCTTCTGCTATGATATGATATTTGTCCGGTTGACACAAAACATAGTAGTTTCCACTATCATTTTACCTAGACTTCTATCTAGATTCCGCCCGTTTCCTCTGTCCTGTTTTCCCGGAGATAGTCTCTGTGAGCCTTGTCCCTAATCACTTGGGCTTTTATGAAATGCAATAATTATTTGTAAATGAACATTGTTTAAACTAGGTATCCTGTTCTATTAATACAATTATAACAGAAGAAAGAAAAAAGAAATAAGCAAAAAGCGTAGTGTTCTTATCCGATCCGTTATCAATTTGTGGCGAGATAATTGCGAGAAGGGAAGGAAAAAAGTGTGTGATTGACTAAGCGATTCTTGAGGTTGCCACATCCAGTACGAGACCTCTTTTCCTCGAGACGCTATGAGCTAACAGGCGGATTCTCGCGCAACGAGGTGCCGATAAGGACGGTGATAGCGGGCAGCGGGAACCCGTCCGGCCACCCGCTTTGTCTTCTCGAGGGACACGCCTCCGACAGGTTATCCACCTCATCCCGACCACTCCATTCTCATTGTTTCTTCTCGACGGGGGCTATATTTCTTCTGCCGATGGCTTCGCTTATGCAACACTCCCGCTTCCTGCCAACCGTTTCTTTTTTCAGAATGCATTGGGGTAGTTGGGCCATTGCGCTCAACGTGATAGTACTCGCAAGAGCAGATGAAGCACCGGAAGGGTTTCCAGAGGATCATGTCGATCTTGTCATTCCCATGAAAAGTAAGTATTTGCTCCGCCTTCGCATATGTTTCTCATTTCAGTGAAGTACGAAAGTCATCTTCGTCAGGCCGATTTGCCTCCTCATTTCATCGTTGCCAATGAAACGAACCTTGTTCCGTTGACACTCAGACTTCAAACCAGAAGGAAACGATGCTCTTGTGGATGCTCCGGCTGTGATCTCTTCCCAAACCGTTCCTGCTGTTCTAGCTGTACTCATTTTTCAAGTGCTCTCCAAGCCCTCTCTTTCTCTCATTTCAGCGTGCTGTTCCTCACAGAAGCCTCTTCCTCTTGCTTGCTGCCCACCACCACCTCCTCCGAAGCCATGTTGCCAGCCTGCATTCGGTCCCTGCTGTCCAGCAACCCCCAACTGCTGTCCTAAGCCGTGCTGTCGTGGCCGTCGTCCTGAATATGAAGAGTACGAGGACGAAGAAGGAAACCCGGGAGGAGTGCCAGCCCCTCCAAATCCTCCGAGAACCTGCTGCCCTCCCCCGACTCCAGCAGCTCCTCCTCCACCCCCGCCGCCCCCACCACCAGCTCCAGAAGCTCCAACGCAATGCTGTCCTTCTCAACCATACGGAAGAACTCCTTGCCGTTCCGGATGTCCGAATGGAGACTGTGGATGTGGAAGACCTTGCTGTTACTACCAGAATCCGACGTGCTGCAATCAGGGACAACGCCCTTGCTGTCCTCCCGAACAACCTTGCTGTCCGGAGCTGAAACTGGACAATTGTCTGGCTGCGGTGCCGCCTTGCCTTCGTGCCTGTCCATCTTGCCCGTGCAGAAAGAGACTGATGCTCGGAAAGAGAACGAAGAGAGATGCTCCAGGGTTACACTGTCAGCCAAGTAGGTCCCCTGCTCGAGTTTCAAGCCTCAAGTTTCTGTTTCAGTCGGTCTCCTCGGACAACAATCTCCACCAACTTTAGTGTCTCAGCCTGTGAAGACTGTCGTGAAATCCAGAGCAAAGGCTGCCGGCACAAAAACTGCCCCGTCCACAGTCTCAGCTACGAAACAGCTGATCGAACAGTCCTCCGATCACGTGGAGGCTCCTCCGACAGCCGGAAGACTCTATGATTTCCGTCGTGCTCACGTTCGTGTCAAGAGAAATCTGGATGGAAATGGAGGATGCCAGCTGTGCATCAACGGTACTCCATTGAAAAGAACGAAACGTTCGTTCGACTGTGTTCCCTGCACGTACCTTCAGCCACAGTATTCCGATTGGAACCCATTCCTGGGAGATCAGAGACCGGGACAACAGTCTCCGGTCGGAACTCCACTTGCAGGACACAAGAGAGAAAAGAGAGCTGGCGTAAGATAGAGAAAGAACATGTGATTCCAGAGCACAAAATACACATTTGCAGTGTCTTCCTCATCCACAATGCACTCTGCACGTCAGAAGATACAAGAGAAACCTGATCGGTTCCCAGTACTGTGAGCCTTGCAACGGACACTACGGCAGGAAGAAGAGAGAGGCGGAGAGAGACCAGTGTTTGAAAAGAGAAAAGAGATATGCGGCCGATGAACAGTGCGACAACGACGAGTTCAGCATCAACGAGAGAAGCAAAAGACAGGCCTACAATCCAAAGGGCATCCTGGACATTGTGAAAATGCTTTCGAAAGCCTCTTCTGGAGGAAACAACCCGGGAGGATGCATGAAGTTCCCCGCTTGTGTGTTGGCTCAGAAGAAGAGAAGAAAGAGAAATGCGGACAGAATGGAGAAGTATTACAAGGCAGTGGAAGAGCACAAGAAGCAAGTGGAGGAGTACGAAAACGCGATGGAAGAGCACAAGAGAGTCAAGAGACAGTTCTTCGCTCCGGATAACGCTGCCGCGTGCGTCCCTTGTCCTGCCTGGGTCACTCTCGCATTGGCGAGCAGGAAGAAGAGAGAAGCCAATGAGACAGAGGAAGCAGCGCCGAGCAGGCAGCTGACGATGAGCGAGGCCATCGCAGACATCAGATCCAAGAAGGGATACAAGGCTGGATTCGACGACGATGATGATGTGAGTTGCGAAAATAACGAGACAGGTTGAGAAAACCCGTTTTGCAGGAGGACGAATCGTCCGAAGAAACCATCGAGATGCGCAGAAAGCAAAGAAGATCATGCCAACAGTCGGATGACTGTCTGAACAACGTCGAGTACGCAGTGTTCCAGAAGGTCTACGCGGAGAAGAGAACGAAAAGAGAGGCGGTATTCAGAAGGAAGAAGTGCTCGAGGTGCGGGGCCAGTGGTCTCTCTCCGCACAGAGTGAAGAGAAACTTCGGCGGGCCGAACATCAACGTCTCCGAGCAGAACTGCATGGCGTTCCCGCAGTGCAGACATCGAGTGAAGAGAAATCTGTTCGGAGAGGACTGCAACATCTGCACGGCCGATACGGGAATCGCGAAACGAAGAAAGAGAAACTTCGGAACTGCGGTAAGTTCATCTTTGATCCAGAAGCTTCTCATTTATCATCATTCTCCCTTTTCAGCAGTGCTATCCGTGCTGATTAACCCCTCCAGCAGACTCTCTTCTCGTCGACTCATATCAGATTTCAAATCTCAAAGTGCAATCATAATAATTATATTGTATATAAACCCTAGACATGACCTTCTTCTAATAAACAACATTTTCATCAACCCGTCATAATCTTAAAAATACATCCAAATATGTGGTTTTGTATCAACATTCGCATATGATGTGGACTAATTTGGTCACAGCGATCGCAGATCCTTCAGTTCCTTCAGACGGAAGATTGACTGATTTGGAGCCAGCAAATGGATTTCACGTGGAAGAGAGGCAAAGTACGGATGGAGCATGGCACTGGCTGCGGAGACACGGCTCTCCGGACGCAGCTGGAAGTGGGTTGGATGAGGGAAATCGGGCGGGAATCGGAGAACGTACCTGGAGAAGCATGCCGAGCAGTTCTTGGCCAGTCTTCAGAATCTTCGTGAACATTGGATTGACCGCGATGAATGAGAGTTCTCGGTATCGAGGGAACATTTCAGGACTGTATCGGGGCAGATTCACCACCTTAATTTCATTTGATCATCTCTCTAGTTGTTCTCCTACCTCTGGCCATCGTTTCTCATCCGGTGCTCCTCTAGTACTGAATATTTTATCCAATTGATCGATCACATCTTTCGTTCCCGGGAAAAGGGCTGTTCCAGTGCAAATCTCAGCAAATATACACCCGACTCCCCTGAAAAACACTCATATTTCTATTTTATCAGCCCTTTCTCACCACATATCGAGCGAAGTTGAGTAGTCCGTGCTTCCCATCAGAACGTCAGGGGGACGGTACCAGAGAGTGACGACTTCATGGGAATACGTCCTGCTCGGCACCGACTTGGCTCTTGCCAGTCCAAAGTCTGCGAGCTTCAGCACTCCATCGTCATCGAGAAGAAGATTCTGAGGTTTCAGATCTCTGAAAATACATTATTTATGCTTCCCTATTATACAAATGTACCTATGAAGAATCTTCTTTCTGTGGCAGAAATCTAGTCCCCTGAGAAGTTGAAAGAGCAGCAATTTGATGTCAATGCTCTCCAATCCATACACATTCTGCTCGAGATACTTGCTCAAATCCATCTTCATATATTCGAAAACAAAAGTGAGCTGATGGTGTTGATAGAAGATGTCATGAAGAGAAACAATATTGGCGTGTCGCAGATTTCTGAGCAGAGATGCCTCGCGGATGGCAGTGAACGGAAGACCCTCCTGGAATTGCAGTTTGATCTCTTTCAGGGCCACAATCGAGCCATCCAGTCTGCAATGCAATCAATGAGACATTTCAACTATTTCAACTATCTCAATGAGACATTTCAACTGTCGAGTTCACCTGGATTCACATTTATAAACGGTCGCATAGGATCCTTCTCCTAACTTTTCGATTCTTTTGTACAAATCATTTACATCCTGCGGAGTCACATCCTCTTTTGCAGGCAGCGTTATGGTATTAGGATCGTAGTGTGCAGAGCGAGGACGACGTCTCCGCAAGTGAGTGAAATCGGCGACGGTGCTGCTGGAAGCGGGAGGAATGGACGGAGAGGCCATCTGGGGCACCGTCGAGACCGAGTCATTAGGATTGTTCGAACGGGATCTTGACTGACGGCTGAAAGAGTTCGTTAGAATGCGCTTCAGATCTTCCACGCGGGTACCTCAAAAAACTGAAGATGTTCTTGCTGTGGTGCTCAGGAGTGCTGCCACTTCCTGATCCGGAAGACGTGCCGTTCACGTGATTAGAATGCCATGATTGCGTCATTTCCGTACCGTGCTTGGCAAGAGGCGATTTCGTCGCTCCTAATAGAAAATTTTTATTTTGGAAACTCATTTCGGACCAAACACTATGTGAGACCTAGAAAAAAAGAGTTCTCAGTCAATTTCTCGTCGGTCCGGACCCATGTGGACAATGAAAATGTTAGTAGAGTGAGGGAGGAATTCATTGCGAAACCCGTTAAAGAGTGAAAGTATTCTCTATTTGCTACGACGAACCTTTCAGCGAGAAGAAGCTCGAAAACATTGAGTCTTGAAAGAGAAAGAGAATAGTATCGAATAGTTATGGCCTTGTTTACATGGCTCCGGCCTCCCCAAATTGGCCCCCATCACTCACCGTTTTTGTATTTCTTCTCCTTGTTTCGACTCCGGCGCAATGTGAAAATTGAAGAAGTCTGAAAGAAGTTTGTTTTCTGAAGGACAGAAGCGATCGCGTGACGGAAACTTTTGGGCCACTAACCTTCCGGACACTCGGAGAGCCCCCATCCACGTCCTGAACTCGCTGCGGAGACATAGTTGTTATCTGAAACTTTGAATACTTTTCCACTAAAACTCTCTGTCCATTTCACCTACCCTATGCAGATTTTCCGAGGATTTCGAGTTCCGGACAGCCGTGAGTTGCGGGTGGTGGATCATCGAAAGGGAGCAGGAGGCCCTCATCGGCCGGTCGGCCTCTTCCAGACCCAGCCATACCCCGATGTGAGAGGTTATTTTACCCCACATCCGAGGACTTCTCAGTCTGAAAACGAAAGGGAAGGATCAAATGGGCGGCGAACGAATTAAGGGAAACGAGCAGTGAGAGGGAGCCCACGCGCCGCGTTAATGGGTTGCTAAACCCCGTTTTCAGCGGCTTCGGAGCCACGAAATGGATGGGAAAATGAGGAGACGCAGGGCCAGACAGGGAGCATATTGTTTGAGTATGGAAATGAGGGAAAGGCGAAAGAGGAGGCCGAGGAGCCGTCCGTTTTTGGAGCAAGCAGGCTCGCTCTACGACGAATATAAATAAAATAATTAAGTGAGAGGCGCGGCGGGGGCACAAAAAACAAAAGTGATGAGAAAGGGGCGGAGCCTGAGAGAGAGAGAGAGAGAGAGAGAGAAAGCGATGGGAATTTGATTTGAGGGCGCAGAGGGAGCAGAACGTAATGATGAAGTGGAATGGTGAGCACTTCATCGGGTGGAACGAAATTAGGAGAGGATATGTGGAATGGAGGAGGGGACGGACAGAAAATGAAGTTTTTGGTGTCGGATGAGCAAATAGAAAAGGGCGCAAAAGTTCAGAGGAATAAAGTGCGACGTGCGGATGAGGGATGAGAAACTGAGAATTGGACGGTAGAAAAGGATGCACCAGATGCTTAGTTCGATGCGAAAAGAGAGCTCATAAGAAGGAAGGGCGGCTCATAAAATAGTAATTGGTCATTTTTAGTGTCCATTGTTCGTCCTCTCCCCTCTCGCTCTTCTTCTTCTTTTTCATCTTCTCCCAATACTTTGTGCGTCGGCGAACCAGAACTAAGCGGCTCCCTCTCTCAAAAATGAGACTGGTAAATGAAGAAGATAGGGGGGAAGAAAGGGGTCCTCTGCGAGTGGGATGAGCCGGGTGGCGAGGCGCAGAAACAGCAATAGTTGTATGGTGTGGTGTGTTGTCGAGGAGTCCGATAAATTGAATTACAACGAAAGTGCGAACAAATGCGATGATGCGCAGAGAAGTGGCCCCCAGAGCCAGGTTCTTTGACGAGGAAGAGCAAGTGTTGCGCTTTTTGCAAGTGAAGACGGAACGGGAGAGTCACGGGAGAGATCCAGGAGAAAGGAAGGAAAGGACACGGACAGGAAGGAGACCGGAGAGAGCTGACGGCTGAAGTTTCAAGACCATCAGCTGTCTCTGCAGCGGTTTTCAACTTTTCCGATACGATTTGCAAAGGAAATCAGACTAAGATCAAACGCTTGTGCAGAATGGTTGAAAAGTAAGTAAAAAGAGAATGAAAGAAAGAAAGAAATGAGGCGGACAAAAAGAGTGGTTGATGGAGTTGTCTGTCTGGATTATACTTTCCGATGCGTGCTCATCTCTTCCTTCCTTTCGTTTCCGTCATAAACAAGTGGCCAGCCGTCGGCGGTCAACGAAAGGAAAGACGGATAGCTGATGTTAGAGGTCAAAAACGACGACGAGTGATGGAATGTTTCTAGGTCGCCTCTGCACACGGGCTGCTCCTTTTTCGTAGTACGTCGTCTAGTGTTTCCCTTTGTGTTTTTGTTGGTGGGAGGTGCCGCCTCCGCCACTTGTCAGCTTTTCGGGAGATGTAGCCGCCTCTCCCGCCGCCACGAGTCGCAACACCCAAGAATTGGCGTTGATGGGGGAAAAAGAATGGGAGAAGGAGAGACGGAGAGAAAAGAAAATGATGAATTACTAATGTGCACATGGAGAAGAATGGCTGTGGATGGAGAGAAAAAGAAGGCGTCCGGCGGAATGGCCCTCACGATGAAGAACGATTGTGGCGGCGGCAACGGCCTGAGCAGCGGGGGCACCTGAGGGAGTCGAAGGAGTTACATGTATCTGAAGTGACAGGCAATGCAAGTGCAAACTCAATTCTGGAGGGAAAAAGGTAGAGAAAAGGAAAAGAAGGGCTCTCGGAAGACTATGAATTTCAGAAGAGGCCAGTACGTACGCGAAAGAATGTCAACAAAAACAGCTGTATTTGGGAATCGGGTCAAAAAACGTTTTGCTCAATGACCAATCGGCAATACATGGAGGGGCGGCTGGGAGTGAGGGGCCGCATCAAAAGAGCCTGTTCAAACAAGATGTCAATGAAGAAGCATGACAGACCGTCACTGAACATGGGTATCTCACGTGGGACGGAGCACCGGGCAATCAGTTGGCGTCCACGAATCGATTGGCAAATGAGCGATCCATCGAAGTGAGAGGGCCTTGTTACAACGGCAGGAGCCGGTGAGCTAAACGGGAGCCCTGGGTGAGCCCGCCACTCTCTCCGAAATCCGACACTTTTTTGAAGCGACGTGATGATGCACTCGGAAGTGGACTGAACGAACTCGACCAGGCCGGGCAGAACGGGGAACGCGAGACAAACGAACACGATCAATCAAATCGCATTTCATTTCCTTTCAAAACATGCTGTCGATGGGGCAAGTGTCTGCGTCTGGTTCGACACGTGTCTATTCTGTGAGTTATTACGGGTCCGAAGAGAGAAAGACCAGAGTCAGAACAGCTGAAATTCGTGTGAATCAAGAACACGACTGGACGAGCTCCGATTGTTGTGATGAAATAGCGTAGAGATTTAACAGATTAAAAATCGAAATATTGTTCGAAATATTTTGTCGCATACTCAGATGAAAGATCTTTCAGACAGAGTCTGACCATTTCCAGATATAGCACCAGGTTTTGATTCTTGTGTTGAGCCATTCATGCCGTGTTGATTAATAAAATGCATTGTATTGATATTTTTTAATGAATAAATTTTAAATTCCACTATTATTGGTCCAATTTTTAATTTCTTTATGAAATCTCAGGCTGCACGCAGACACATTGTTGGTTTTTCTACGCTCGAAAACGTTTTGAAATCGAGCGAGGATGCATGTAGTGCAAGCACGCTCTATCGCACTTCCTTTAATTCTTTCGACTTTGGTCAGTTTCCTGCCCATTTTCTTGCTTTTCTCAGTGATTTTCTCTTTAACATTCAAGTAATTGTGCAATTTTAGGGTTATTATGTACGGAGGATACCCAGGAGCATATGGGTAAGCAGATTTTGGTTCCAAAACGTTGCAAAAATGTGTTTTCAGTGGTTACGACCAGAATTATCAAGTGACAGGCGCCCCGAACACATATTGTCAGGTTCAACAACAGCATCAGGAGTATTATAAGTTAGCTTTTTTTCTAAAAACATTTTTGTATTCAATACGGAAATAACTTACAGCGGTGCCAATCCATACGCTAACTATGGCTACGGTGGACCAAACGCGCCGCTTCCTCCACCTCCACCACCGCCAGCAGTTGGGTATTCTTCGTGGCTTGCTTAATATAAATGTTTCAGGCACCTCAGTTACCATCAGACTACATCGCAAATTCCTATCGCACTTTCCCATCCGCACCAACCAAGTTGGGTCCCCCCGCTGGATTCTACAAAGGCCCAAAAGCGCAGCAGCAAGCAGGTAGTTGAAAATGTTCGATCTTCGAAGTAAGGAAAGTATACTCTATAGGAACATACAATAGCAGCACGTATGATGCTGCTGTCTTCAACTATGCACACAGCGGACAAAAACGGATAAATATGGGTGGACAAGGCGGCTCTCGACGCTTCGGTGGACAGGGAACTGGTGACTCGAAACAATATTATTGCGATGTTTGTTTTCAGATATCCAGGTTCGCATTTTAATTACCAATTTTATAGGTTTGCAAGATTTCTTGTGCTGGCAATATAACGTACAGGGAACACTTGGAGGGCCAACGTCACAAAAAGAAAGAAGCAGCAGCGAAAGAAGGAGTGCCATCCACATCCCTCGCCAAAAACAAGCTCTCGTATCGCTGTGATCTGTGCGATGTGACATGTACTGGACAGGATACGTACGCTGCGCACGTTCGTGGAAGCAAACACGTGAAAACAGTGGCTCTTCATCGCAAGCTTGGAAAACCAGTTCCAGAAGACGTTCCGACAATCATCGCTCCGGGAGAAGACGGTCCAACTGAAACCAAGGCAAAACCGAAATGGCATCAGCAATCACTGCCAGGCGGAAAAAAGTTTGTACTTAGTTTTCTGTGAAGATTTCATAAACACCTATGTATTCAGAGTGATCGGAATCAATACGGTCAATTTCGTGGGAGGAACCAAGCTCAGCTCGACAGGACAGTTGGAAGAAAAGAAGAGAGAAGTCGCTGCTGCCGTTTCGAGTGTTGGAAAGCCAAATATTGAAGTAGAAGATGAGAATCTGAAAGCTTTGATGGCCGCGGAAATCGTGAAGCCTGTCGGTGAAGAGCACGTGACGGAAGAAAGGGACACGACTGGAAAGCTCATTCAATTCCACTGCAAACTGTGCGATTGCAAGTTCTCCGACCCCAACGCCAAGGAAATTCACGTAAAAGGACGTCGCCATCGTCTTGCCTACCGACAAAAGATTGACCCGACATTCGTCGTTGATCCGAAACCAAGGGAAACGAAAAAAACCAACGAAAAGTTCAATTCGGCTATTCCTGCTGCGCAGACCACTTTTAAAGGTCCACTCGCACATCGTGGCTCGTACTTTGCCCAGCCTTCTCCTGACGGCCGCGAGTTCAACATAGTTGATGAGAGAACTGTTGATGAAAAGTACAAAATGCTGAATCCAGGAATAGAGTTCAGCACGAAAATCGATAGATTCATTGTTGACATAAATATGACACTGAAGACAGTGTCCGAGAAACTGGAGAGATCCGCGAGAGGGCTAGCGGAAGACGCGGAACTCGTCGATGCTCCGGGTACTGTTCGAGCCATATTGGGGGTGGCAAGAGTCGGAACGATCTCCAAGAACACGTACATCAAGGGAGAACAGATGGGAGAGGCTGTTCTTTCGTGCACTAACGTTCCGACGTGCGCTCTCGTACAACAAGTGAAGGAGTTCTTCCAAGCTACTTCGGTACGTCTCCCCTTCAGCTTCCCTCTCAATTTCCAAGCTTTTCAGACTGAAATGTCAATTTGCGACGACGTGTCTCCAGTCTGTCTCATCGTCTCCGCTTCCTACTTTCCAGAAATGAAGTGTCGTCTCATGTTCACCTCGACTGCCATTAGAAATGTTGGAGAAGGTATGTAATTCTTAAGCTGAGATGGAAAACCTATCGAGAATTCAGATACCGACTGTCCGGACAAAGATACGTGTGTTAAAGCGCTCGCGTACATTCGGCACGCCAAGTGGTATCAGGTGAGTTTTCTTGGATAGGAGAAAAAAAGTGTGAATGCGTATCGTTAAGAGTCACTGCACATACCTGAACTCTTGCCAGAGCGTCGTCCGTCTCTTCCGTGACGCTCGTTTCCGTTACGAAGTCTGGTCTATTCTCGATGATTACGTTAGTTCCCATTTCAAGAACCGAATAAATAAGTTGTTCTCAGAAACTCGAGTTGCTCGTGGCCAATATAATCGATTCTTCGTCCACATCGCTCACTATTGGTGAAGCCTTCAAAAGGGTTCTTGAGGCTATTTCTGCTGGTGTCCTCTACTGGGGTCAGTTTCTGAAAAGATGCTCATTTGAAAACAACGATTTAAGCAATCCTTCCGGATCCGTGCGAGACAACGAAACCCAATGTGCTGGATGCATTGACAGAAGAGCAGAAGCACACTCTCACCTGCTGCGCCCAGAACATGCTCCGGCTTGTTGCTTTCAATCAAATACATACAGTCAGTGCCTTTGAAAAATCAGCCAGTTCACGAATAACTCTTTCCAGGTTCTTGGCATCGAACGACTTCCGGAGTTTTCTTCTGACGTCCCATCGCTGAAGAGGCCAATCGATTCGAACGGAAGCATTGGCGAAGAACACGCCGAAGAAGAGTCGTATCCGAAGAAAGCATGTGTGGAGGAGGAGCAGAACGGACAGTCTGAAAAGACCGAATCCGAGACCAAGCAGGAGGAAGGGAGATGCGAACCTATGGAAACTAATGTCTTCTGATGAATTTCCCAACACTCGTTCCGTTTTAGTTTTTGACCATTCCTCGAAATCTCGTTGTCGATCGTCTCCACCTTTCCACCGAACGAATCTTCCCTTATTCGCTGATTTTATTTGTCTTTTTTTATTATGTTTCAAAAAACATCTTCATTCAATTAGCCCCGAATTAATCACAAACATTGTGAACCATTATTAGGTAGAAATTCAATAATAATAGGGGAATACAGGAAGGGAAAAGGGGAATATAGCCGGGCAAGACGGAAAGATACATAAAATGAGGTGGCAAGAGACAGATGGAACGGTGTGAAAAATAGCTGAAAGTTAGTTCCGTTTTCGATGTAAAAGGTGACCGCACAGTGTAAAAATTGCCGATGACTAGAAAATTCAAAATTGCTTCAATTTGTTTTTTTTTTCGATTAAAGCAAGTAATGCAAAAGGCAAAAAAAAGCATAGACTAGGAATGAACGGATGTGTAAAGTGGGATAAAGCAGCACGGAAAGAAAAGTGGGACAACAATAAATACCAAAAAAGGGTGATAGGGAGAGAGAGAACAAATCGGGACGGAACGACCGGCAAGAGGAAAAAAAACGAGAGACGATGTGTTCGGAAGTGAGCAAAAAGGGCGGGGCGAGCTGCTAGAGAACGAGATTCGTGTTGTGGGAAGGTGTCCATTGCGAGGTCATCTGCTTCCACTTCTCGTAGTTCGATTCGAGCTGATCGGAGAGCTCTCCGAGTTTTGCGAATTCTGTGAACGTGGCGAATGCTTCGCGGGCGAACATGTCTGAAATGCAGCAACTCGTGACGCCATTCCCCTCATTTTACCGATGAATCCGCATTGAGTGATGGGCACGTTGCAAGTGTTTCGGTCGAATACTTCCATTGTCACCGGCAGCCCTTTCTCCTTCTCTTCTCGGGTCTGAAATCACCGGTTCTCTTGAGTCCTCTTCGTTCCCTCACCTGCTCAAAGTATTCCTCAACTATGCGATGAGCCCATCTTTGACAAAGAGCCCATTCTCGGGCCGGATTCGAGATGTCCGCGCACTTGACGAGCATGTCGCAGATCGTCAACGAGTTCGTGTCTCGCTGCTCTTCCGCCACGTCGGTCACGTGCATCTTGTTGAACTTGGCCAGGTACTCGAAGTGCCTCGAAATGTCCGTCGCCAGCACCATTTCGACCATCGCGTGCCTCATTTGAATGAATTCCTCGCGCGATAAATTAGAGAAGATGTTCACGTTGGCATTGTGTTGGAGAGTTAGTTGGAAGGCGAGCGCGATGTGATGGTTCTCGAGGATCGAGTTGTCGTTGTAGAGGATCGCGAGCGATTGTCTCGTGTTTATCAGGTACGCATTTCCCCTCCCCGGATGGTCAAGATCGTGGACGGCGGCAGCCAGGAGAGCAGCGACCGCGTGGCTCTCGTTCACGTGAATGGCCACGGAAGGAGAGTCAAGGAAGAATGAGGTGGCTTGGAGGACGTCTGCCGCGTGCGTCGCATTGTGGTACGTGTTGCCCGCGTGGTAATGGGCCTCGATGGAGAGAATCCAGCGGTTGAGGAGTTCGTCGGAGCACCCGAGCACGTCGCAAACCTTCCATCTCTCGAACACTTTCATGCCGACCTGCGAAAGAGCGTGATGGTCGGACACCTTCTCCAAGTGCAGAATGTCGAACTTCCAGCAGTTGTCGTTCTCCAGCGCATTCTTGACGTCGGCAGAAACCCTTCTCCGTTCTCCGTGCGATCCTCGCTTCTCTCTGTGCGCATCGACGACACTTCGCTTCCGCTGTCTCGCCGGATGATGCAGTCGGATGAGGCCGTCGTAATACTGAGTCGCGATGCGGTCCGCGTCTCGGAATCTGTTGATGGACGGCGCGTAGAGCTCGTGCGACGAGAGCACCTTCATCGCGTCCTTGATCGTCTGTGCCGGTTCCCCATCGACCCGTGCCGACACATCTCGCAACATTGACAGCACTTCCGAAATGGGCGCTTCGATGCCGCCTGTCTGCGATTTGAGACTTTTCAGAGACACATCGCGGAAGATTGCCGCTTCACCGGTTGTGTTTGAGCGTTTCATATACACAAATTGACTACTGCAATGAGAACTTTTAGAAATGAATGAGAAACAATGTGAAGTGACGTACTTGTTAGCAAAGGGAACCCGTATAAACTTCCAGTCGCTGCTCCTCCTCCGTTCCTCATCGCCTCGAGCTCTCGGCAAAGATTTGCGTCGCATCTCAGACTCTGGCTGTCCGATCACTTCCGATCGGATGCATCCGGTGACATTCTCGTAGGCACGGTTCACGTACTGAACGACTCTCTGCTCATCGCACACTTCGACGGCCTGGTCGGTCTGCAAGTCGTCGGTCATGGCGGAATGAATGGACGAATGAGTCTCACCTCGTCGAGGACTGCGAAAAGGGCGGGGAGGGCACGGATGCGATTCGCCAGTCGACCGACATAATCGAAAAGAACCACGTCACGCGTATTCCATGTCACGTGCTGAAAAGAAATCTGATGAATGATTGATGAAGGCGTCGAGATTCACTCACATGAATGATGTTGGATTGAGCCAGCGCTCTCCGTCGTTTCTCGCTTATGTGCCTGGAAATATCGGAATCATACACGGACATGTGAACAAAAAGAGGGATCTGGAGGCTGTTCGGACACTTCTTGAAATTGTATTTCTAGAGAACATAGTTTGGGTACTGTACATAAAATGTTTTCTGTTCCTCGAGGGCTCCAAATGGCCGTCGGATCTCCGTTTCAAAAAACTCACTTCTCCGCAATCGACGCAATTAGGACCTCTTCAGTGCTGACCGACGAGACGTCTCTGCAAAAACGAATGAGTGAGTTTCCGGTTTGTGCCGCACTTTTCGCCCGCCGCTTTATCAATTTCTCGCTTGCTTCGCCGGCGACGGAGACAACGAGAAGAAGGGCGATTAAAAGGCAGAAACCCAATTAAAACGAGCAAAGAGACGGCACTTCCGACTTCTTTTTGCTGAACTCTGATCGGTCATTTATCTCGTTCCAGCTACAGTAATCTTCCCCCCATCCACGAACACTTTTCTTTTTGTTTATGCCGCTAACAACGATTCCCCAGCGAATTGCTCTGTCCGTTAGTCGGCTCCGTTTGGGACGTCAGTGATAAGAGGATAAGGCGGATGGATAAGCAGATCGGCTGATTCATTCCTCTTGCGCGTGTACTACACTTCTCCTATATCGCCTACTTTTTGCTCTTCTTGTTTGTTGTCGGATTTGATTCCGGAGCACAGATGAGAAAGAGAAAAAGAAGAGGAGAAAGAGAGATATGCAACGCGTCTCTGCGGAGAGCACAATCCGGATCTTTGCATGAGATTTGTTTCATTTCTCGCCAAAAACGGAAGCGCAGAAGAGCAACAAAATCAGATGAGCAAAGAACAGGAGAGCGATAATGATCGGTCTCGTACTGTGCTCCCGAAGCACCGCGCCAAAGTGCTCCCCGTTTTGTGTATCGTTCGTTCTAGTCTAGGCATCCCCGCAGGTTGTTTTGCATAGATTGTACGAACATTGTACGCGGCCGCGCGCGGGGCAACTGAGAACGACTCTGGCGTCACCCGAAACCAATTGAAAAACAAACTACAATAGTTACGCGCGCTCATCGCCATTATTCGCATTCAATTGTCCTGCTGGAGCCAGTCCCGGACAGACGACAAAAAGAAATTAAGTATGAATGCAAATGTATCAATCACGCGATCGGAAAAGAAGAAGAAGAACAACAACTCACTTGGCGACTTGAGAAGGATGCGGCACCCGCAAATCGATAAACACCGCCAGGGGACAGATCGACTCGATGTCCGATGTCGCCTGAATTATTCCAGATTCGAATGTGACTACAGTAATCCTGTTTCTCTTTTCATAAATGATTGTTCTTGTTACTGTATTTTCATTCCTTATCAGAAAACCATTAGTAATCATGATCCCTCAATTCGTAACGTTTCCTTATCAACCGCAAAAGTGCGATCATTCGATTATTTCCTCATTGCATCACACAAAAGTCTATTCATCAACTAATCCCCCGAGCACTTTATTCCACTCTCCAGGGGCGCTCCGAAAGCACCTGCCTTCTGGATTAGTCAGAAGTCGCGTGTCTTTTTATCTCGACGACGACGTCTTCTTCCTCTTCATCTTCCTCCACGTCAGCATCAGAATTGTGCTCTCTTCGAAAGATTGTCCAGAGCACTTTTCTCGTCATTTCTGGATGCCGACGTCGATGAAGAGGAAGAAGAGGAAAATGCGACGACAACGGCGACATTCGAAGATAATTACGGGCGGCGCAGAGCGACGGAGCAGACTGACTTGTTGTCATCATGACTGCTCTTGCCCCCTTATTATAAAGAAACGAACCTGAGTGGGAAACGAGATTGTACAATTCCATCCGGCGGCTCTGAGTGAGTCGAGCAGCACGCTCTCGCCAGTTCCCTCCGTCACGATCACTGCCTGAAAATTGCCTTCATTGTCCGATGACACTCAAAAAAGTTTGATGGGAAGGGAGGGGAACCTCGGAACGCCTGTGCTTCCCGACGAAGTATTGATTGACGTGCATCTGGACAAGTTGGGCGCAGCAATGAATGCGGCGTCACAGGTTGTTGCGTGTGCACAAAAAATGTATGTATCTATGTGCTGAGAGTGTGTGTTGCCCGGGTATGTACACCTTTTCGAGCGTGCGTCGACCGACTTCTTATCACAACGCACCCCGACGCGTGCACGCGAAGAATGGGCACAAAGGCGAAGGAAGGGCGCGATAAAATGTTTATGCACAAACTTTCTCCACCCTTACATTGGTGCCACGTCATATAATAGAATCGCATGCACGTATCTATTCCCTTATTCCCTTAGTGCTAGTGTGTTTGGTTATTGAATTTCGTGATGAGAAGAGCTAGAAGGCCCTCTTTTTGCTGCTCGCACATCATCATCATCAAGCAGAAGCCGACGCGAGAAGCGCTTCTTCTCAGTCCTTCTCCGTCCTTCTTCTTCTTCTTCTTCTTTTTCTTCTCCGTTTTGTTGCCATATCCCATCCAACCAACTTTGTTACTTACGGAATTCGCGCGCGCCGCTGCTCGAAGAGCCCCACATCGGCTCTGCGTCTCCGGCTCTCACAGCGCTTCAATGAAGAAGACGACAGCGCGAGCCCGCGCGCAAAAAGGCGCCGAATACACGATTTGTCATCGAGATGAGCGCTGTGCTGACAAAACGAAAACGGCCGCATCGTTCCGCATTCCGCCCGGATGACGTGGATGTCTGCGAGAACTGACGTGCTCGCAGGTGCATCTCCTGTTTCAGAGGCTCTAAGCAAGTCGGAAGGATCGGCACGGAGCGTCGACGTTATTTTTATGTTGACCGACACACTACTCACATATTTCACGCTCTTTTGAGTATAAATACACGAACGTGTCAATATATGAGCACCCCCTTGTTGGGCTCCGTTATATGGAAATGAGGCAGGGGAATTGAGTGCAATTACTGTAGCCCTGGGAATGTGAACTGCACGATGTTTTGAGAGGCAGCGCATAAATTTTCGTTCTTTTGAGAAGGGGCATGCGAAGAACTTTATGCTTTGAGAAGCCCGGGTCGCACTGGGAATTGGCGGACGTCTCAGCCAACCTACTGTAATGAATTAGAACGAAACGATCAAATCACAGTACAGGAAAACGTCTTTTTTAGGTAGGGAGGGGTACTGTAGATGTGGCAGATCACGAAGATCCGCTTCTAAGGGAACCGAACAAGTAACAACTTACAGTTTTGTGCACCTTCACGTGCATCGGACCAAACGTGTCGTGAGTGGATGAGAGGAGGGCCTGATTGGCAGCCGAGCCGGTGGTGGTGGCGACAGTCAGCAAGGGCGTGGGAGGTGCCCCTCGAGATCCGCCACCATTTTCAGAATACGACCCACCGCAGCACCATCTCATTGCAAACTGCTGTGCTGTTAGTGCCTCTTCTAGCTGCGGAGCGTGCTGCCAGCTTGGCTGCTAGCAAGCACCGTGTCGCTCTCTCGCTCCTCGTCTACTCCTCCCCGGTCGTCTTGTCGTCGGCGCCCTCTCTGTCTCCCTCCGTCGCGTCGTCATCGATGGTGCTGCTGGCTGTTGCCCGCGCCGTTTTGCCGCCCGCCGTCCATCACATCCTCCGCCTCATCTCATCGCTTTTCTCATCGTGTCGCCGGCCATACTCTTCGGCCCACTATCGATTTCTCTGTCACGCTCCGCTCGCCGAGCACTATTCGCGGACGACTGTGCCACTTCTCTAAGTCTCATGCCCGGCTCCGCTCTCTCTCCGCTTCTCCTGCTCCTTGTTCTGCTCCGTGTGCATCCGATTTTCACTCAGTTTCAGGTAAAATTGATAACAACCAATGTCCTGTACTATCTAAATTTGCTCGAGAATAATGCCACGTTTGATAGGTTACTAATAAACTATCTTCCGTTATTCAATGATATATCAATTTGCCGCCAAAGTACTGTCCTGCAGACGGAGCACAATGAACAATTGTTTTGTATTTTCGGGGAACAGGTGCCAGACACTAACCGATGAGCTGTCAAATCCATTGCTCACGGAGCCACCGATTGGCAGCGATTTGCAGACCGCGTTTAAGTGGTTTCCATTACGATTCCCTCATATTCAGTAGACCGAGAAATGGAGGAAATGGTCTCGAATCATATGATCTTCGCTTCCCTCACTGCTTCGATGTTTACTACTTGTGATTGTACTTGTTTGTCATTGAACAGAAATCAGAGAATACTTGGGAAACAGGAAGTTAACAGGTACTGTATCGGGAGAATTCGGAGCACATCTGGAACAGTTCGCAGCCCGTCCGTTTCTGGGAACTCGTCGAGTACCGCCCGACGCCTCCTCCCACCACGACCACGGTCCCGCCGCCGACGACGACGACGTAAGTGAACGGCTGACTTTCTTAGACTTCATTCGCCGAATGACCTGTCTCTCCTCTCCGACCTGATTCCCTTCCAAATCACAAAAACAGCAGCAGCGGTCGAAAGACTGACTGACCACGTCATCCTATGATTGTGATAAATTGAAGTGGAATCCAAGAGATTGTCGACTACAACAAGTCACGAGATTCGTCGTTTGTGGTTCAGAACTCCGACGACTACAACCACCAGAGATCCTTGCGAGTCATCGCACCCGCTGGATCTGACCAGAAGACTCCGAGACACTGCCGGATACAACAAGATCTATATGGCAAACGACTTCTCGTCGGCTCGCAATGAGTTCCCGGACCTGCGTGGGTTGGCTCATAAAGCATCCACCGATTATCACTGTGGAAAAAGATGTCAACGGTGAGGGAAGGAGAGAGAGAGAAAGGGAAAGGAAAGAGGTTTAGATCGAGTCAGCTCATTCGAAAAATAATAAAAACGGGTCAGCCGGCAGAAGCGGAAAGAGCCTGGTGGGACGAGGAAGAATGGGAAGAGCGAAAGAAACGGGCGATCGAATGGAGGGATTCGGAGGTCACGGACAGTGCGCTCCTCATGAGAAACACCGGCACGTCCAAGCATATTCTAGGTTCGTTCGCGTCCGTACCTACCATAATACTCATTCCAGGAATGACCGTTGCTGTCGAATGTGACGACGAGAACGGAGAGTTCAACAGCGGCGGCTATTCCCTGTGCACCACGTGCCGGGCCGTCCGTCATCTCCCTTCCACCTACTTTCCACGCGTCATCAATGAGCTCATTTGTTCTCAGAAAGCGTGTCTCCGTGGGGAGGGAAAGTGCATTCAAAGGGTGATGCCTATGAAGGTACATCCGTCGTCGTTATCATCCCCAATTGAATAACACTTTTTAGGTGCTTCGAAATGTGGGGACCCGCGAGTGTGCTCGATGGCACATCAGCTCCATCGACGTGCGAACGTGCTGTGATTGCATGCTCAACCCGTCCTCACCACTTGTTACTTACCTGTGAAGCTAAAATTTTATGATGAACAAAAAAAGAAAAATGGAACAACACGAACATAATGATACAGGTTATCGTCTTCCTTCTCGCTTCTCCATTTCCCTACTCATTCTGAATTTTTGCCTTGTACACTCGATCTTTGTTGAACACGGTGAGAAGCGGGCCGCCTCGGTGCCCTTTTATCTGGAAATGATATTTCACTTTTCGGTCATATTTCATCATCCTCATGCCTGAACTTCACCCTCCAGTTCTTTATCATCGTTGAGCATCTCAAACGACTTCGTAGCTTCGTGTAGAAATCTTTAGAAATTAGTTTGTAAATTACGTGTGTGCAATAAACTATTTCACCTTCGAAAATCCCGCTCCGGTTGGTAGAAGTACAGCTCAGTGCGGTTATCAGCTACGCGATCGGTGGACCACTGACTAAAAGCTCTGTTTTAAATGAAAATAGAGACGTTGTTCATACTTTAGAGCTCTAATTGCAAGCTCGACGGGGCAACGCAAGTAGCCAAATGTTACAGCATTCGGGAAAAGACGTGGATGTTTCTAGAAAAGTTTCTTATGCAGAAAATTAACATTTCTTACTCACATCAGCAAAAACCTCATCGTGCATAGTATTGGAGAAATCACAGCTGTCTAAAAGAGCCGAGTCGACGGATTCGAGTTCGAAAAGCCCAATATCTTCTATCTAAAGTTGGTTTTCTATTATGGGAGTACAGGACAAGATTATTTACGTTGGACAGGGTTAAATGACGCAGTCGGACGCACTTATTCAGGATTCTTTGTAAATGGCTGTCCAGACTGACAAAATAGAAAATACGGAGCACTCTGAAAAGAAAGGAAGCTGGTGAAACATGGATTATGCATTTGTCATTCACCGAAGGGTTTCCCAAGTGTTTCTAGGCCGGATAAAGTCCGCGATGAAGTCGGCCACGTAGCGCGCTTCCTGCGTCGGCGGCTGCAACGAACGTCTCTTTTTTTCAACTTCTAATGCTTCTTACGTACCAACGGGTAGACTTTTCTTTTCGCAATCCCCAGATTGACCTCATAGACCCTTGGAGCGATGTTTGAGAGAATTTCGGCCAGGTCCTTGGCATATGTGAAGTCGTAAATGAAGAAAACCAGTCGTTTGATCATAATAATTTCCTTGCAGCGCTCTCGTCGCTCCGCAAACTTCCGGAGAACATTCTGGAAAACGAAGTGTGTGCGTGTGCAATCTGTTCTCTTTGTTTTCAAGCGTTACTTCTATGGCAATCTTGCTCTTCGACGAGCTTATGTTGATTTCGATTTCGAGGGAATCGAGCAGAATGCGGTCATCTGTCAGACATTCTAAACATTTTGCGGCATCCGAAATGGGCACTTCGATGAAATCTGAGCAAACACTTAAATGGGTTTACGATTCAGCGCGCGAAATCACCATCCAACTGGCACGCAACGTCCATTTTTGGATGCCCATTCTCTCCGCTGCTGCTGACGTTGTAGAATTTGATGACGAACGGCTCCGTTGTCTCCAAATTGTCGATTTGTCCATATTCCTCGTATTCACGGGAAAGACTTTTCTCAGGTGTCCGTTTCCATCGAAAAATCAAATTCTTTTTCTTTGTTAATTTCCGACTTACCTCATAAAGGAATCACTAGACAAAGACGAAAAATCCGATCTTGGACTTTCCAAATGAGCAAAACTCAATGAGTTTGTCGGAGTGCTGTTCATTTTTGTAGGCTTATGCGAGCAGAAGGCGTAGAAATTTGAAAATTTGAAAATTTTTAATCTTTTGATTGTCCACGATAAGTACACCGGGTTGCCGGGTCTCGAACGGAAGAGCCAAAAATGTTTGAAATTCCTGTAAATAGTCTTGTTGTAGTTTTCAGTGTTTTCATCAAACTTTCATCAAATTTCCAGTCTCTTTACTCAGAAAACGCATCCGGCTGTTTATCCGGCACACGCACTTTACGGGTTGCCTCTAAAGTGAACCGAAAACTTATTTTCCCAGCCCTCTTCAACTGTTTCTCTTCCTGTTTCGCTTCTCGCACGACTTCAGCCAACCTTTTTGAAATTCTACGCCGCGCTGGTGCTCATTTTTTGTCTTTGAAGTACATTCGTCCGCCATTTCAAGCTGTCATCGTATTATTGCCAATTTCCACAACTATCTCTCGCTTCTTTCCAAATAACAATGTTTCTTTTTTCTGTATTTGTGCGATGCCCCTCCCACGACGAAGAAACCTAGATGATTGCTCTGACACTTCCAATTAGAGACTGCAGTCTCTCTTTCTCTATTTTTAGCCTAGTATCTTCTGAAAGTTTTTCGTAATTTTCGTTTGTCTGTGCCGCCTACGTGTACCATCGCCTACGCAGTCCGTGATAATTTGAGATCCGACCCTCGAGGAGTGGAGTCCAATAAACGAACGAGTTCTTCGATTTGTGTCTTGTAAGCAGTCAAAAATTAGGAAGCCGTTTAATTTGTCCAAGGAAAATTGAACACTTCTTCAAAATGACTTCCGTTTGCTTTCTGGTGACCTTCTTACACCGCGCTAATCAAGTTGTCAGTCTCATTCTATTAACTCGACGCGCAGAGAAGCAGAATGTTGCAATTGTTTGTGTAAAGCACCCTCCCCCCGCACGTCTGCGACACCCAATATGACGAGCAATATCTTTATTCTCTCGAATTTTGCACCTTTTTTTCCACGCGTATCTCTTCTTAACTTTTTTGTTTGCAGAATCCACCACAAAATGGGATGTATTATGAGCCAGGAAGACGAGGCGGCGAAACGCAGATCAAAAAAGATCGACAGATTGGTGAGGCTTTCTTTTGCGCAATGAGATAACGAGAGAGCGTTGCAGCTGAGAGAGGACGCAGAGAACACGAATAAAACGGTAAAGTTACTGCTCCTCGGCGCCGGAGAGTCAGGAAAATCGACCATTCTGAAACAAATGCGCATCATTCACGATGTCGGCTACACAACTGAAGAAAGAAAAGTATTCAGGGCCGTCGTCTACGGAAACATCATTTTAGTGAGTGGCAAACGGGCAGATCATTTGTGATCGACGTTTTCGAATGTTTTTCAGTCACTTACTGCTATTATTCGAGCTATGGAACAATTGAACATCAGTTTTTCTACAGTCGATCACGAATCAGATGCACGCAAACTTTTGATGTTCACAACTACCGGAGAAGAGGACGAATTGCCTGAAGAGCTCGTTGTGCTTATGAAAAGCGTGTGGTCAGATCCTGGAATCCAGAAGGCGCTCGAACGGTATCATTCCTTTTATCAGTGAGAATTCCTGGATGGCGAGATAAGATAATACGATTAACCACTGCCGAAAATAATGCTGATAGCGTTGTCTGATTAAAGAAAAGTTCCAGCTCTCGTGAATATCAACTGAACGATTCTGCCGCGTACTATCTGAGTCAACTGGACAGGATCTGTGCACCAAACTACATTCCAACACAGGTTCACAATACTTTTATGCGAGAAAATAAAGATACCTCCCCGACGTTTCGCATTTAACGTGAACTACTTAGCGATAAACTCAATTCATGCCCTCGGTGTTTGCAGACTCAAGCCAAAATTTCTGAAATTGGGCTTGATTACGCAAACACGAGGGAGCAAGAGTGGTGAATTGAGAGGAAATTGCAATGAGCTCATATGGAGAAGCCTTGATTTCAAAAACTTCAGAATTTACGAAGATTTGATTGCAGGACGACATTCTGAGAACTCGAATCAAGACAACCGGAATCGTTGAGACACAGTTCGTCTACAAAGATCGACTTTTCTTGTATGTTGAAGCTGAATTGAAATTGAAAAGGATAACTTTTAGGGTGTTTGATGTGGGTGGACAGAGATCTGAACGGAAAAAATGGATCCACTGCTTCGAAGACGTCACTGCTCTCATCTTTTGCGTCGCCATGTCAGAATACGATATGGTTCTTGTCGAGGATTGTCAGACTGTAAGTTTTGGGCTGTTGAATGTGAGCTTTGAAGTTTTAAATTCAGAATCGAATGAGAGAATCTCTGAAACTGTTCGATTCGATTTGCAACAACAAATGGTTTGTCGAAACGTCGATTATTCTGTTCTTGAACAAGAAAGATCTGTTCGAAGAAAAGATACAGCGATCTCCGCTCACGCACTGTTTCCCGGAGTACACGGGCGGTAACAACTACGAAGAGGCTTCTGCTTACATTCAGCAACAATTCGAAGAGGTCAACAAGAGAACTGTCGGGCAGAAGGTGAGAATCCAAGCGAAAATCCCTCGGTAACCGCCCCTAAGACTCAGGAAATCTACACACATTTCACATGCGCAACTGACACTAACAACATCCGATTTGTGTTCGACGCCGTCACTGACATCATCATCCGCGACAATCTGCGTACGTGCGGACTCTACTAACATGCCATTCTCCAATATAAAACCCTTCAATTTATCCGGTACTATGTATTGAATTGAGCAAAGAGCTCGTCCCCACCCCAAACCCCGTTCACTGTCCCTATTCTACGGTTATATTTTTCGTTCTATTTTTAATGCCTTATCGAACATCGTTTTACTGGTAACTGCACTTACAAAATATCAATAGTTTATAATGGATTTTTCTTCAAAACGAGCCATTCCCCTTTGAATCAAAAAGTAAATAATTTTAACGTGACAAGTTTTCTCCACTTTTCCGGTTCCAAACTGGGCGATATTAGTTTTAAAGTTAAACAAAATGCGCGTAATACTCTGGATTGCCTTTGCATGCTTATCAATTGTGGCCGAATCCAAATATCGCTTCAGATTCCGTAAGTCTCAGAAGACGCTCGGAAGGACGGAAGTGCGTTCAGATTTGTGTAGATCAGAAGATCAGAGCATTCTGGAGCAGGAGAACCTGCCTTCGCTTCGGCAGATCGTCTTCGTCGACGACGGAGCCATTCTTTACGATGACAGTTTGGAGTGAATCTCGGTGACCGAAAATGAAATACTCATTCCAGAATCAGGCCTAGAAAAGGTGGGATTGTCCATTGGGAAAGGAGACGAATTGGAGAATTATTCGATGAATTACACGACTGTGAGTGCTGCAAATGTGGCGCTTCAACGGAATAGAACTGTTATGGGGTTATTCAGGCTGTGAAAAAAATTATTGTTTTCCGTTTTTTTTCGTGTTTTTACGTCAAAAAATCCAATTCAGCGATGTAAAAAAACGAAAAAAAACGGAAAACAAACATACGCTGAATAGTCCCATTACGATTTGCAAATCGCAGTTGTATTTTAATGTTGCGAGTTCCAAATCGTAACAGTTCTATTCCGTGCGAGTTCTATTCTGTTGTAGCGCCACAAATGCTCTCCATCGCACATTCTCATTGGAGCGCGGTTCAGGGTGGAGAATCGGTGCATATCGTCGTCAAATTCAAAAAATCGGAAAATTTGCTCGTTATTAATCAATGGTAACAGCAATTTAAAATATTAAAATTTAAAAAAACAATATTCAGGACGCATTCATACTATTTCATGGGGAAAAACGAAAAATACACGTTTTCGGGCAAGAAAGAGACGATCAGACCGTCGCTCGACCACTTCATCCGCGTTTATTTCGTTTGTGCTCCGGGAAACGGCCGCAGTGTGCTCATTTTGTTCGGCGAACAATCTGATAGGAACGCGAACGGAACGGAAAAGAAACGGACGAAACGGGATGCGCAACCGAAAATGAGCAAAAAGAGCGAGAAACGAATAGAAATGCTGCAGAGGTGTGCGGAACTCGGAATTGAAAATGGAATGGCGATGATTGAAATCTCATTTGCAGACTGCATCTCAAACTGAGTCTGACGTTCATTCATTTCGGATTCGCCGTCGCCGCCGTCGTCAACGTCGTCGTGCTCGTCGTGTTCTTCCGTGTTTGCAACGCGGCAAAACCGATGAAAGAAGCGAAGAAAGCGAGTGTGAAAAACTCGGAAAAGGCAAATAAATAAATGTTAATTTTATTATTATAGTTTAATAAAATAGTATTGTACATACACATGTGAAAGTGTCTTCTGTTCTTGTCTGGGAATCAATTGCACGACGAGCATGCCTCCTTTTCCTTCTCTTTTTCTTTTGGTAATTGCGGAGAATTGGTGTCCGGTTTGGACATGAGTCGCGAGCTCGAACATCTGAAAAGGGCGCTTCGGAAGGATCGGAAGCAATCGGATACCTTCGGAGGCTGAGACTCGAGAAGAGGGGCGTGCACTTGAGCATGTCCTTCAGTTGGATCGACTCGTAGTTCTCGATCGACTCCTGAAACTTCTCGATCCATAGCTCCTTGTCCGACTTGTCAGCCGCCTGAAGGGTGTATATTCCGACCACTTGATAGTATCTCGTCAGATGAATTATCACGAATGCGAACTTCAGAGACACTGTAAGAAGGCGAGATGAACGGACTGGATGGAGTGATTCACTCACTCGGAGTCGCCTGATCGTTGGAATCCGCATCACAGAACACGCATGAATCGAGTGGGACTGGCTGTCTTTGCACTATGAAATGCTCTGATTTCCCGATCGGAATCCCCTTCTGAAACAATTTAACTCATTCACCCCTCCATCCGCTCTATTCCTAACCACTTTCAGCTTCGATGCACACTTCTTTGTCTTCGTGAGCACGAACATATCATTGAACAAAAACGCGTACATGTCCACAGTCCGCCCGTTTTCTACCAGCTCCAACGGGCCCTCGTGGATCAGTTTGCGGCGAGGATGGGCCAGAAGGTTCTCGCAAAACTGGCGAGAAAGAGCAACGCGGAGGAACTGAAAAAGGTATGACTTGAAGGAAACAAAAGGGAACGGTTACATCAGGAATGTACGATTTCGGTTCCAATTCGCTAATGTTCGGCCAGATGACCTGCGTTTGCAACTGCTGAAGTCTCTCGAAGTTGTGCAGCCACTGGACGCTGTCGTCGATCGAACGCAGCGATTCGGTCATCGTGTCGATCACCTTCTCCACCTTTCCCTTGCACTCCTCATCCGCCGACCTCTTGTGGATTTCACGAAGAAGGATCGGAAGGCGGGTTATCCTTTGGAGAGGGGCGATCAGAAGATCTTCCAGTTGGAGACGGAAACATCGTTCGTCGGCCAGACATATCCTCTCGAACTCCGTGAACCGTTCCTCTTTCTGTCGGATCGATCCAAGATACTCCATCGTGGCCTTGTAGTTGATGCAATACGCCTGATACGCAGATATTGTGGACGGTCCCTTTGAGAACTGAAAATGTATTTGTACTGGAAACTGATGCTCGTTATGCGAACCAACCCTCTCGAACAAGTCGACGACCAGCTGCGTGCAGTCCCAGTTCTGCTTGTCTACCGTATTCAGAAGCGAAAGAAACGATTGACAGAATGTGCGGGAGATTCTGAATGCGATAAGTCACAAAATGCGACGGAAAACAGCGAAATGAAAAACCTGCAAAGCTGATCGAGGTTGCCGAATAGGAGGTCGGGCTCGACGAGCAACAGACAGCCCTCGACTTGACATCTCTTCAGCGGCTCCTTGTAAACATCGCGTAGCACGAAGAGCTGGCGGTAAAGAAAGACGAGTTCGGTGTGGAAGAGCTCCCACACCGCCTGAAGGTACTTGTTCTTTGTGGCCGGAATCGCCGACGTCTCGTCGCCCATGAACATTTCCTCGAAGGAGACCGGCTGAAACAGGACTGTCAGCGACGTTCAAGCTTCTTCTTTTCCTAATGCAAACTACGTGGGAACTCCAAACTAGACCACTTTCGTATCCGATTTCAACTAACCAGCAGCTTCTCCAACTCGTCATCCTCTATTTCGTGATCCTTGGACGTCTCAAGAGCCGCCTGCACGTGCTTTATGATCTCCCGCCGTTTCGCTCGTCCCGACCACTCGTACAATCGTTTCAGAATCCACGGAGACCTATTCTTTTGTGGTTCACTAGCTTCGGCATAGAACGCCTGTGATGCGATGGTTGCTCTTTGCAAATCTGAAAACGGTTTCGCATGAGAAATAGACTACATAGAAAGTGAGCTAATGGGCAGGATTCAAAAAGGAGAGAAGTGGGCAGTTTGTGCTAGTGGAATGTTCCGTTCACGCGAGAGATCTACTGAGAATGACGGAAAGATCATGACACGACAGACCCGAACACCTACCGAGAGCCGTGATTTTATTAGAATCTGGAACTGTGGTTACAAAAGCAGTGGAAAGTGGGACTGACCTGCGAGAAGCCCGCCGCCTGAGCTAATCGCTCGATTGAAGAGGTGGCTTTCATTGGGAGAAATCTGCACGTGCGGGACGATGATGACGTTGTCGGAGGAGCAACATCCCTGGGAAGAAGCCTCCTGATTCTCGTTTGGCTGGTCCGGAATGATTGCATGACGTCGTGAAAGTTGCTCCTTATTCGGGTGGATCGTTTGAGGCTCCCCCTCTTCCGGCTGAAAAAGGGGTGTTATCCAGGTCGGTCTACAGTATCCCTCTGGTCAATGTCTCCCTTTTCCTTGATAATACCTCAGAGTACCTAATCAGCGGCGTGAACAGTTGTAAATCGACCATTGCGGACGAATGCAAAGTGACTCTTGAAAGAGAGGACGTACAGATGGATATTGGGTTGCGAAGGGAGCGAGCGAGAGGAATTGCCTCGAGGGGCGCAAGAGCCGCACGAATAATTACTCGATTCTTTGCCTTTTTCTCCTCCGCCACACACACGTCGACCAATTATCAGAACAAGGATGAAATGACGGAGTAAGAGGAGTGGACAACGAAAGAAGAGATGAGAAGAAGCCCGGGGGAAGATGTGCACTTGGACGCACAATGTTCTCCCGATTACTGCTTATTCATCTGCCATCGTGGTCGTTGGGCGCCGAAGAATGGAGGTGTAACGAGATATTGTTGAGATATTATCGAGAGCAGCGAATTGTAGGCGGACAGAATGGAGTGTGAAGAAGGCAAAAACAAGAAGGGACGCCGAGCAGAACGCCACCAAATTAATTCGATTTTTAACAGAGCACAGTGTTTACTTTTTTCTTTCAAGTTGGTCTGGAAAGAGTTCGGCGGGAAATGGAATCGAAGGTCGGAGGTGGAGGTGGAAGTGACTAATTCGATGCGATTACGGGTGTTTCCGATTTCCGGGGGAAAAGAAAACAGAAGTAGACAGCCGGGGACGACAATTGGAGTGTTTCGGGTGCGGTGACGACGGAAAGGGATGGCCGGAGAGTGATGGAATGCGTAATGCGGGTGGGAGGAGGAGGAGGAGGAGGAGGAGAGCCGCCGAGTTCAGAGAGTTGCCACGTAAGCACGAGACGAGAGCCGCCGCCCCGAAGGAATATTTGATATGGTCTGAAGGCAGCCCGATTCCTCGATTCGCCTAATTATCCGACCTTCTTATGTGTCAAATTTTCGAGTGTGCGATCCCTTTCCCCTTCTTCTATTTTTCTCACTAACAAGTCTGTCACTCTCCGTCGCTCACTCGCTCTTTCTCGCTTTTCCGTCCATCGGAGAAGGGGGATATTCTGAAAATAGGTGTGAGAAACGACGATAATGAGAGAAGTACGTGAGAGATGCGAGCATGGAAAAGCAGCCGAAAACACGAGTGATTAAAGCGCTCCTTCTTCTGCTTATGAGGGAGGGATCGGCCAGAACACAGAGTGCAAGATATGGATTGGGGTTCCGGAGCGGTAAAAGTTGGATGCTAATTCGATGCCATTCACGCTTCCTGTCTTTCGACGAGATCAAACACCAATCAGACTACATTTATTAATTGAAAGGGTCTTCGCAGACACTCACATCATCTCATTTCTATTCTCGGATTCTAAAAACTTCAAGTATCAGGTGAGAATGACTCCTATCGATGTCTCAAAAGTGCGTCCAAAACGCGTGCTTCGAAAACACTGTTTGTAGTGGAGTCATCCGCTTGTTTGCGGCTTTTGCGGGCCCACAATTCGTCATTGTTTTCAGGAGGGAATCTTAAGAAGGTAGCCGAAATGGAAAGAGGCAAGAAGAGTTTGGTGCGAAGCGTCAATTGGTATTTCTTGGTGGAGAAGCGGCGACGAGTGGATAATTGAATAGAAGTACAGCGGAAGCGGGGAGAAAAATGCCAAATTGGAAAAAATTCAAATTGTGCCGACGAAATTGGTTTCCGTCCTTTGGGTCGACGTCTTGGCGCCGAAAAAAAGACTGAAAGTGTCGAATTTCGCCGAGGAAAGGGGAGGCTAAAAGGGTCGACAATCGGGGCGGGAATGTTTCCGAAAATTGATCAGAGCAACATAGACACGCATCGGGTTTCACACCCCAATTTCTTTTCTCTTTCCTTTCCGGAGTACCACGCGATGCGAGCAAGAAAAGGGAAGGAAGAAGGTGCGGAAGAGGTAGATATCACATACCCTTCGGGAGGAAACTGCTTCCTGGAAACGAGTAAACATTCAGAAGGGAGTCCGTCTCTCTCTCTCTCTTTTGATAATGGAATTAGCACCAGAGAGAGAGAAAGAGAGAGAGAAAGAAGGGGGAAGCAGCTGAAACACGTCGAGAATTCAGGCTAATGTGTCCTTCTTGTGGGCACGAATTCTGGTGACAATGGGGTACGAATGAATCAGGACGCATGATCATAAAGGACTACAATAGACCCCTCGGGAGGACAAGATGACGTGGCACAGAAACGGGAGAAAGGGGCTTACCGGTTTGATCAGTTGATTGCCGCGCAGATGATGGAACAGGGTAAGAGCCGGCGCTTCGCTCGTCATTCGATTCGTGTCTTGTTTGGTCGGTTACCTCAAATCTGGTGTGTCTCGCTCTGGAACGATGGCAATTAGACGAAAGGCGGTCCGGAGAAGGAAGAAAGACAATTTGATTGAGCTAATTAGAATTGAGAGCACAGATGAGCTTTTGATGGAATGCCGAAAATGGATCGGAATGGAGGATCGGGTGGAGTGAAAATAGAGAAGAAGACAGGCGGAGGAGAGGCGGGCGAGGCAGCAAGTTGACAAATTCGACACTTTGGACACGAAATTGGATGAGCGAAAAAACGTCAAGGACCCCATGTGTGCCGGAATCTGGCAAGAGAGTCTGCTAATTTGTGCTCGCACACCCGAAATGTTTTAGTGAGGAGAGTCGGGGCGAGTACGTATCTGGTAGGTGAGGGGCGGAAATGAAAGGGTTACGGACATGATGGATTGGGTGCCGGATGGACTCTTGATGGAAAGGGAATGGCAAGGAATGGCGGAACACGACGCAAACGGGTACTCTCTCTCTTTCGGGGTTGACTTTTGTACTTGCACTAGCATGCTCTCAGTTGGGATCTGTGTGGGATCGGGTACAATTCCTGGTCAGAAATGTTCGGAAATATCTGAGTGAATGGAAAGAGTACGCAAAGAATTTCCTCATTCACGAGAATCTTTGCAACTTCCTCAGCAATCTTCTATAAATAAGTCTCATAAAAAGTGCAAACGTCGAAGAGATCCACGTCATAAATCCTTCGTGAGACTCTCTCGCTTTCTTCGGAAATCATCGTCTTCGAACCGACTGCGTCAGGGCTTTCGTAATACGAACACGAAGTCGAAAAAGAAGAGAAAAAGAAGAAGAAGTAGTAGTAAGGCATGGTAACCAAGGAGGGGAAGGAACAAGTTGCCCATGGTGAGCCACCGAAAACATTGCGACGCGCAGTCAGGCTCCGCGTGCACCCGGCAATTAGAGTACGGAAAGGACACGCGGAGGACACGTGGCACTGGAGGACTTGTCACTTGCCATCATCATCAGAATCGCCGTCGTCGCCGTGCCCCTTCTTCTTTCCCTTCTCCTTCTTCCACTTTATGTCGCCGTGCTCCGATCCGCAGAGTGTCATCCGTGTCAATCCCTTTTGTCTGCGTCTCTCCGCTCTCTTTTCGCGCTGAAATTCTAAACTTGGCCAACGAGTTTCAAATTTACACAAAAAAGCTCATTAATTGGGAAAGGGAGAATTGGGTGTGCGTGTGACGGATGGAGGAAGAGAAAGCAAAGAAGAAGAAGAAGAATAAGAAGAAGAAGGAGAAGAAGAAGTAGGAGCAGAAGAAGGAAAAGAAGAAGAAGAAGAAGAAGAAGAAGAAGAAGAAGAAGAAGAAGATGGAGCACACGGGCGAATATGTAAATATGTCGGGTACGAGCCGCCGCTTCCCTCCCAATTAGACGCCGTCCGTTCGTTTGCACCTTCTTCGAGTCGTCCGTCGTTTTGTTGTTTTCCGCGAGAATTCATTCGAATGCATAGAGTCTTCGTCCTCTTACATTTCGTGCGATCTCTTCTCAAAACGAGCCTCTAGTGACATATAAATATCGAGTTTAATCAGAAGACTACAAAGCATACAGTACCGCTCAAAAGTATATTAAGTTTTGGTTTTTTGGTGATACCTCAGTGAGTACTAATCCGATTGACCTATAATTTTCAGGGATAATGTAAAATAGACTTTGAAACATATACGGTATACCTGGACATGCCTGCAATCACTGTGACGCGATTTCACACAATTTTTCAAAAAATTAAGTTTTTTCGTTTTTTACACTTTTTTTTATTTCTTCCAAAAAAATTTTTTTTAAAGTAGTAATGTGTCCATATGTTTGTTTTTATGTTTTCAGATATGGGAAAGACGTCTGGAAAGAAGAATTTGACTGATAACGAGAAAAGAGCCCTCGTAGCGGGTCGTCGAAATGGGCTGACTTTGATAACGCTGGCAAGAATGTTCAGCGTGACAGAAGCGTGTATTTCTCAATTCTTAAAACGCTGGAAGGCTCAGGGTGGCTTTCCCGTGAGCCACCGCACTGGAAGACCACGTGTCACTGATCCCAATGACGATAGAAACATTTTGAGGACCTCTAGAAGCAATCCAAGACTCACTGCCCCTGCGATCAGACGGGAAGTTTTCGTGAATTCGCCATCTCCACCATCCGTCTCGACCGTGAAACGCCGTCTAAATGCTGCTGGAATCATGGGCAGACGTCCAGTAAAGAAACCGTTGATTTCTGAGAAGAACCGATCAGCCAGAGTGAAGTGGGCAAAGGATCACCTCAACTGGACCCGACAAGACTGGAACAGGATTCTGTGGTCCGACGAAAGCAAATTCCTGCTCTTCGGGAGTGACGGAATTCAGTGGGTTCGTAGACCAATTGGTTCCAGATATGATCCAAAATATCAACTGCCGACTGTGAAACACGGTGGAGGTTCGTGCATGGTGTGGGGTGCCTTCTCTGGAAATGGCATCGGGCCGATTCATCGCGTGAAGGGCATCATGGATAAGAACGTCTACAAAGACATTCTTCAAGACCAGATGTTGCCGCACTTGAGAGCCATGGGTCGTGGGAGTGTATATCAACAGGATAACGATCCAAAGCACACTTCTCTCTTTGTCAAGGTGAGAAAATTGACAAGTAATCCGTATTATGTTGAGTTTCAGGATTGGTTCAAGAGCCGTCGGGTCAACGTCATGGAGTGGCCAAGTCAATCTCCGGATCTCAACCCGATCGAACACCTCTGGGAGGAGTTGGAGAGACGTTGTGCTAACAAAAGAGCCAAGAATTGCGACGAGAAGTTCGCCCAACTGCAGTCAGAATGGAATAAGATCCCCATGTCGACCATCGACACTTTGATCGACTCAATGCCCAGAAGATGCCAGGCAGTTATTGATGCCAAGGGCTTTGCAACGAAGTACTAGATCCCAAATATTGTCTTAACACTGTTTTTTGTTAATAAACTTTGTTTTCGTTGAGCCAAGATAATTTTAATGAAAATACCAAAAATTCGATTTTTTCAAAAATTCGATTTTTTCTCGAAATATTTTTTTCTGTTGAGCTAGTGGCCTAAAAAATTGCCAGAACACGCCTAACCCTTCCAGGAAAGTATGGAAAAAAATTTGGACCGATACCATATCTCAAAATAAATTTATCACCAAAAAACCAAAACTTAATATACTTTTGAGCGGTACTGTATGTACGCGTTTTGGAGTGCACTGACCACAAACGTTTTGAGCACTTGCCGATAGCTCAAACTTGATCTTTCGAAAGTTGAAATATGTCCGTGGCACAACATCTAATCTGGTAAGTACCCGCTCAATTGAACTTTCCTCAGGAATAATGCAATCAAGCTCTACTGTTCAGGGTTTTGGAACCCACGTGATGGTGCACTTTTCTGATATAACTGTTTCGCATCAATACAGTATATGAAATCTTTCGAATTTGTAATCATGAACATGAAAAAGAAAAAAATAGTCTAAATGACTTTTGATGAGAATTATTTTATGCGAATTCGTCTCCAAGTTGCCAAACACACATCGTGCGCCTCGAAACTCGATACACAAAACAAGGTTTCCGGTAAAAAATTCATGGAAATTGGAGTGAAACCATGTCGGTTTTGGTCTTCCTCTTCCCGATTTCTTGGTGCCCGCTCTGGCTACGTCGCATAAATTCATCGGCATTATGCCCTCCATCCGTCTTCATTCGTCTGCGTCTTCGTTTATCAAACGCTCTTCCTTTAATTGACTGAATTTGGAATGATGTTTCAACAACGGAGATGGCGGCCGAAGAGCCGCCGTCGAAGAAGAGAATGGGGATGGAATTGAATGCAATTCTCGCGTCCGTTCCCCCCAAACAAATCCTAATGAAATCGACGGGTACGAAAAAAAAGCGAAATGAGGTAGAAATGAAGGTGGCCAAATCGGAAAACAATGGGCAGAGATGAGGGGAAGAGGCGGCGGCGAGTTGTTCCCTTCTTCCGGCGATACAACATGTAGGCGTCCCGGGGAAGAAGCAGATGCCAATGAGCATGACATACGATATTCGGAGCAGCAATGATGACGAGAAGAGCAAGCGGATGGAAGAGGAGACGGAGCAGAAGTCAATTCGAGAACATTCGGGAGTCTTTGGAGTTCTGGCACACAACCTGAACTTGTCTAAGAACAGATTTCAGATATAATCTGTCGCCTCAACCCATTCAGATCCATGTTAGAACGACCGTGAACAAGTGAGTCACCTGCCAGACCGTATCCGCTCTTTCCGTATCTCATCGCCTACTTCACACGCTCTCTGACTCATTAGCTTGCATATCGTGTGTAATATACGGGCGGTCTTCTGTTTACAACCACTTATGACTCAGTCGAAGACTTCCTCATCTCTTTCCAGCCAATCAAAGTTGGGTTTGTTCACTGAATTGTCGAGAGAGGGAAAAAGGTGTTGTAACATGCCGATTGGACAGAAGAGACAAAACTGGAAACGGACCGATCAGTTGACAAGTGGTGACCCTGAAGCGAAGCGTCGAGAACACAGTATCAGCGGCGTAGTCGTCTTTGTCTGAGATTCGAACGGTTGTGAGGTCATCTGCAGTGACGTGAAATGCTTTTCTGCTACACTGAAACAGGTTGTCTCGAGGCACAGATTAGCCGCACAGATATTTCGAAGGTTTCTCAGTCGAGGTCGCCACTTTTCAGATCTGCCCATTCGGGCCACACCGTCTTCCGCTTCCGTTTCAAACGGCATCTCTTGTTGCCTTTTCGAGTAGATATCTTGATTTATTGCAGCGAAAAACGCTCACTTCCAGAATTTGAAACATTAAAACAGTCAAGCACGTAGACACTTCCAGCAGAATCTCGTGAAGCAGTGCTTTGTCCTCCCCCGAATCTGCCCAATCCTCTTTGGTTTCCACTCCTCCTCCTCCTCTTGCTTCTCCCTCATTCCCTGTATTCTTCTTCTTTCGCTTCTTCTTCTTCTTCTTCTTCACACCTCTCGCCTTACTCGTGCCAACCATGTCTGCCAACTCCCTTCCATCGCCCTAATCCCCGCCTCTTTGTACTTTACTACTACTTGAATGAGGTAGAACAAATTGCGTGTATTGGCAGAAGACAACAACTGAAACCAGACGCAGCCAACCATTCGCCCCTCCGTTTCATGAGACTTCTCCACAGCTGCTAGTGTACTCGCCACTATGAACACGCTTATTTTCCTATTAATCACGCTGTTGGCGTCTTGTGTACAGGTGAGCTGTTTCAAAAAATACCTGAAGAGAGTGAGATTCGAACCCACGCCCCCGAACCGCTCGGCCGTGATTTACACTTGATAGAAAGACAGGCAATACCCAAATGTTACCCAGTACTTGATACGTGACTATGACTTGGCTTATGATTGAAACAATAGCGGAAATATTGGTGTGTGACTTGAGTTCGGTGCCCGCCAACACTAAAATTACACCTATCAGAAGAAGAATCTCGAACCGAAAGCAACCGGTTCCCCTATTTAACTTTTTTGTAGCCGACTGACTGCCATAAACTCGTTTCAGGCTCAAGACTTCATGTCTCTCTTCAAACCATTCCTCGGAGGTGCCGGTGGCGGAGGCAATCCATTCGCGAATCCTCAGGCGATCGGAGTACGTTCTGCCACGTCATTTCAGAAATCGAAAGCCGGCTGAAGGGGCGAGGATTGTTGTGTGAATGGCGGTTACGCAATGCCAAACACATAACACGGGCATTTATTTGCATACGGCATTGAAACGAACAGAAAGCGAAGGGGGATCGTCGTCGGCTATTTAGCAGCAGGGGATTGACGCGATTCGGGTCTTTTTTGGCGGCAATGCAACTTCTTGTTTCAGGGCATCTTCCAACAGTTTGCCGGAGGAAATGGAGGAGGATTCGGGCAGTTTTTGGGAGCGATGGCACCGGTAGGACCACCTCCGAGGGACCTCCCTCACCACTTTTGTTCCAGAAACCTCCAGCAGCTCCTCGACCAGCGATGCCACCGGCTCCAACAAACGAGGACTACGCCACAGACTTCGACGAGATAAAGCCGAAGCCGAAGCCACGAGCCAAAGCAGCCGTCCACAGACCGCCGCCCCAAGGTGAAGACGACGACCAAATCGATATGTCACTCACTAGACTCGGCTAATCAGCAGTAACCTCACTAACCTGTGTGCACACGTACGATCTATCAGAAATACTAATAAGTAGTACAAACTGCGTTTAGAGTGACAGAAAGTTACAGTGATTACGTGATGTTCTCTCTCTCTATTTTTCTTTCTAGTTTAGCTAATCTTGTTGTAATCTCTGTAATCTTTTGTCTCTCAATAAATATTCATTCATCTAATTCTCTTTTCACACACATATTTCAGCCGATGCTCCGCCAGCTCCTCCACCGAGAACGAAAGCAGGAAAGATTGATCGCTTTAGGAACATCGCCCGAACATTCGCGCCGTTCTTCTTCAACGAAGTCGAGCAGAACACCACTCCGGCGCCTCAATTCAACAATTACATCTGGCAGAATGCTCCACCAGTCACTCCTGCTCCGTTCACTTTTGCTCCTTTCTCTTTCCCAACTCTTCCTACTCCAGCGCCTTCCGGACCTACTCTAGAACCTTATCTCCCAACAACTGCCAGTCCCAAACTTCTGGCTCACAATACCGCGAGAGTATGTAATTTAGCACATCAAATTCAAGTACTCTAGCCGATATTTCAGATGATCCGTGAGATTGCCAGCTTCTCCGATGGGGGCCATACTCGCGAACAAGACTTCGGAGCCGTTCAGACGTTGATGCAGGCGTTCTTCGAAGCCGTCTCAATGAATAACAATGGAGCGGCCGGATCAACGGGGGCAGCAGTGGGAACACCTTTGGGAGTGAGTTCCCAAGTACAGCATCGCAATGAAATCTGAGATCTTTCCAGGACGCGCCGATGTTGAGCGCCAGGAGAGACGGAACCGAACTGGGAGCCAATAGAGCACTGACTAACAAGCTTTTCGAGTCGGACATGGTCCTTACAGTTCCACAGATGAAGGCGTAAATTCATGTTTGAATGTACTCTGTAATATTCTTCATTTAAAGCGTCGTTCTGGCTGCTCAAGAAGCTCGTAACCCTCGTCGAAGGTACAGAAGAAAGGTGATCACTGGATCGGTGTACAGATGGAAAGGAGCGATTCCATTCCGGTACAAAGGAGGAGACGCTAAGTGGAAGCAGCTCATCCGAGACGGATTGAACCTGTGGGAGAAGGAAACTTGTGTGAGATGGAGGGAAAACGCGCCCGGAAAGGATTACGTCATCTTCTTCCGCGGATCCGGGTAAGTTGTTGTTAGTATCTACGTGAAATGAGTAAGGAACTTCAGATGTTACTCATCGGTAGGAAGGACTGGCGGCTCGCAGCTCATCTCAATTGGTTACGGATGCGAAGACGTTAGTGATGTTAAAACCGTCACAGCATTAACAGCACATTTCAGAAAGGAATTGTGGCTCATGAAGTTGGACACTCTCTTGGATTCTGGCATGAACAGTCTCGCCCGGACAGAGATCAGTACATTCATCTGAGGAAAGAATGGATCATAAAGGGAACGGACGGAAACTTCGAGAAGAGAAGTTGGGAGGAAATAGAAGACATGGGAGTTCCTTACGATATCGGAAGTGTCATGCATTACGGTTCGAATGCGTTCACCAAGGATTGGGATCAAATAACCATCGAGACGAGAGACAGCCGATACCAAGGAACAATTGGGCAGCGGCAGAAACTGTCATTCATCGATGTAAAACAAGTGAATCGGCTCTACTGCAATTGTAGGTTACTCAATCTCGCCCGCAACAAATGATACTTTTTCAGCGGTATGCCAGACGGCGCTCGCCTGCCAACACGGCGGATATCCGGATCCGAACAACTGCTCCAAATGTAAATGTCCGGACGGTCTTGGAGGGAAACTATGTGAGCACGTGGCAAAGGGAACAGATCATGGTAAGCCTGAAATTAAGGGAAATATAGTAGATACCAGAATTTGCAGCCAAGTGCGGAGGAGAACTGATTGCCACTCCAGAATGGCAGGAAATGATTTACAAAGGAAAAAGAACGTGCAACTGGAGAGTCAGAGTGAGTCTCTTCCCTCACATCGATCCGTATTCCCATAATCCTTTCAGTCTCCAAAAGGCCGTGTCCGTCTGGTGCTCACCGAACTCCGTTACCAGTGTGCCACTTCATGCAAAGCGTACATCGAGGTGAAGCACAACAGCGACTTCCAACAGACCGGTTTCCGAGTATGGTGGGTCCAATTGAATCGGGCGAGTGTCTAGTGTGGAACTGAACACTTTTCAGCTGTTTCAACAAGACTTACGACGTGATTTCTGATCAGTCCGAGGCGTTGATTCTCTCGAACGCTAACATCGTCGACTATGAAGTGTCGTACAAACTGCAGTGGATTCAAGGTGAGACGACAGTTTCAGATGTAATAATCGAGAATGTTTGCAGACAATGGCAAGCCGTTGCCTCCTCCGAAACCCACTTCCACGTGGACTCCGGGACGGGAGAACCGTCCGTTCCGTGGAGTCGAGAATACGGGCGGCTCGATCGAGAAGTTCATTCTGCAGGCGATTCCCAAGATCAGAGACTCGCACCGTCCGCTCGAGAGCATCGCGAGCATCGTCACCGAGTACGGACTTGCCACTCTACTCGGTATATCGCACAGTGGCAAGAAATAATTTAGTAGACAATTCTTTCTTTTTTTGTACATTTGTCCACGCTTTGCTCATTCCTTTTGATTGTCGGGTTCCGTAGCCACATCCACAATAAAGTGATTACGCGTACCTGCGTGTGTTGAGTGTCACTAGGTCACTCTCTCCTCTCTCGCCACACTCTCTCCGTATTCTCCCGACGCCGCCGCCGTTTCGGATCGCTCATTTCCACAGTTCCGATTCGTTCCTCTCCATGATTCTCTTCATTTTCCTACTTTTCGGAGTCCAATTTGCACGATCCAGTAGGTATCTCTCGCATTTCCACCACAGACGAATCTGCTTTAGTCGGTCCTGTACGTCCGTTCAAATATGCGCTTCCGAGCGTGGGAAGGGACCTTCCTGCAATGCGAACTTTCGAGAATTACGCGGCGTCGTGTCGACCGACCAGCAAGAAAGATTTCAACATGGATCAGTTAGCATCTGTGAGTAATCTCTCCAACTTTCATTGCATCCATCAACGAGTTTAGCTTCTCCAATCTCTCCAAATTGACGATGTTGCCACAAAAGTCTACAAATCTCTGTTCTTTGCGATGGCCGATATGCAAATTGAAAAGTTCATGGGAAAGTGGTACACAGTGGTGGATTCGAAGGAAGTGCACAAAGAGGACTGCTCGATTTTTCATTGTTAGCCTTACATCGAACTCTTCCATTCAATAACGTTTCGATTTTCAGTCAAAATGGTTTCTAAGACCCCGTATACAGCCACGTTCACTTCCAGACAGTATGCGCTCCTCGGTGAAGACGTTATAACCAATGAAGGGTACGGTAGCATGAACGGACCGGACGCGGGCTCAGTTCTGATAACCACCGGGCACGAGGGAGATCAATGTCCATGTAAGAAAAGTAAAACATGAGATATTTTATAACAACGGTTTCAGATTTCCCGGTCCGTCTCGGAGGACTCAACGACGAGGGAGACTATGCTTACATGATCCTGAGTACTCCATTAAAGTACCCAACAATGGTACTGGCAAGGTAAACGGGATAGAACACTTTAAAAAAGCCAAGCTCGAAAGTTTCAGAGACTTGAGTGAATTTGATTCGAAATGGAGTAAGGAAGTGTACGAATTCGTGGAGAAGAACGGCTTCATGAGTCCGATGGCTGCTCTCAACACTCGGCTCCACTTCACGGACGTCGATGTTTGCCGTCGCGTGAACAAGTTATACGAAAATGGCACTGTTTGAGCAACAGATTGCGATCGTTTCCTTACGGGTTTCGCGATAAAGTATTTCTTCGTCTTTTTCTGCTTTCTAGCCGACATAAAAAGACCGTAGCCACACCGAAATTACCCCTTGAGGTCATCAAATTCCGGGACGCTCCACCCTTTGAATTCCCGGTTTCTCTCTCTCTCTTCCGAATTCTGTTATCAGCACGTGTTTGATAAGCATTTAAGAAGAGCAGCAATTTGAAGTTTTCGTGATCATTCGAGATGTCGGCCGTCCGATTTTCTCTGCTAATTCTCGCCTTCTCAGTGGCTGCTTCCTATGCGGCTCTTCCTGATTTAGGCTACCCCGGATGGCAGTGTGATGCTTCTTTGTATCAAAAGTGAGACAAACTGAAAGAAACAGACGGAGAGGACAGTGTTTTCAGAAGCAAGAAAGTGCCGACATCAGCTCATTCCGTTCGTTTCTCTGACATCAAAGTGATCGGAGCACTCGGAGATTCTCTGACTGCTGCGAATGGAGCCGGAGCCCCGAAAGGAGACCCGCTGGCAGTAATTCTGCAGTACAGAGGACTCGCTTTCCAGTGCGGAGGAGACTCTTCTCTGGACGAACATGTCACTGTTGCCAGTACGAACGACCTGATGCTCTCCGTCATTCATAGTATCTCATTTTCAGATGTACTGAAGAAGTTCAGCCCGAATATCATCGGCTACTCGACAGGAATCGGAAGTGCCAATGTCTGGGAGGTCTCCAAACTGAATCAGGCCGTTCCGGGAGCTGAAGCAGTCGATATCATCACTCAAGCACGCGCTCTCGTCCAGATTATTCAGGGTCATAAAGAAGTGGGTCACAGATCACACTGGTAACAGTCTATAGATTGCTTCCAGATTGACATCAAGAACGATTGGAAGCTTGTCAATGTGTTTATCGGCGCCAACGACATGTGCGCGTATTGCAGCGATAAGGAAAATGTTGGTTTCCCTCTGCAAATAACACGAGAGAGACTTTCTTCTTTTAGGGATCGCACTCGAAGGCCCAATGGAAGCAGAACGTGATCACCGCCATTCAGATCCTCAGGGATAACCTGCCAAGAACCATTGTATCCATGACCGGAATGTTCGACATGGGAATGCTCCGACAGATCGACCACGACAAGTACTTCTGCGACGGACTGCACGTGTTCGAGTGCCCCTGCGAGAAGAAGACTGCCTTCTCCAACGACGAAATCTCTCAGGCATGTCACCTTTACATGGATGCTCAACAAGAGATCGTGGACTCGGGAATGTTCGACACCACTGACGACTTCACCTTTGTCCTCCAGCCCTTCTTCAACGGCATCACCGTGCCGCCTCTCAAGCCGGACGGAGAGGTCAATCTCGATTGGTTCGCCCCCGACTGCTTCCATTTCTCGAAGCTCGGACATGCTAACGTCGCGAAGCATCTGTGGAACAACATTGTGCAGCCGGTCGGATCGAAGAGTCACAAGGTGGATCTTTCTGATCCGACGATCCCGCTCAACTGTCCGGATGCGTCGTGCCCGTTCTTCCGCACGACGAAGAACAGCTTGGACTGCTCGAAATATTTGACCGAGTAGACTGTATTCTCCTCCATTTGTATATATTCTGAACCTCTTATCGGGTATTTTAAAAAGTTATTGGACGGCCTTTCGACAACATGGTTATTATCAGACGCAAAGGGCGAAAATCGTATTTTTATCAGTGAAATAAAAACGAGTCGTGGGGTGGGAGTATAGAGATCTTTTCAGGAGAATCCGGAAAAAAATATTATCACGGGTTGGGGAGGAGATAAAAAATATCATGGGAAAATGGAGAAAACGTTTACTTCGGGCACAATTCATTGCGGTTTCACGATCTGATCTTCAGTGATTGTCCGCGCGAACTTCTCCTTTTCCGACTCGATCTTCTTCCATTTGGTGCGCCGATTCTGGAACCAGATCTTTACCTGAAAGGAGCACGGAACCGTGGGAAAGTGAGGAAGAGGGAACTACCTGAGTCTCAGTGACGTCCAGCCGACGGGCGATTTCACTTCTGTCACTGCTCGACAGATACTTCTTCGTCTCGAACTGCTTCTCCAATTCGAACACCTGCTTGCCAGAGAAAGTCGTTCTCGCTTTCTTCTTCTTCATTTTCGAGTTCTTCTCCTCTGGCGCTTCCTTCTCCAAACTCGCTTCTGAATGTTCGATATAGAAATGATTCTGAAAACAGAACTCACTGCATCTTCCGAACTCGTCAATTTCACCATTCGAAGTGGGCAAGTCGAGGATGTCCTTTATCAGATACGTCTTCCGAGGAGCCGCCAGTTCCTGCCCGAGAAGAGCGAGATAGGGATGGAGGAGTTGGAAGAGCCAGTCGGAGTCCATTTCGGAATGAGTCGCCTCCATCGGCGGCTCCTAATCCCTGCAATACAGTAGTCTCCACCCTCAATCAAATAATTGAAGACGTTGGCGGCGAGAAGACTCTGGGGAATTTTTGATGGTGTCGACAATTTTGCAAAGTGGTCGACAATGATTGCGCAATTGGTGGCGGACGAGCTCTTCTCGCAGCCAAAAAGCGCGCTTCAACTCGAGCAAGTGTGCCAAATTGAATAAGGAGGAATGAGCGAGATGATGGCCGTTTGGCGAGGAGGCACTCTTCGGAAGAGACGCCAAATCGTGGGAATCACAAAAAAAACCGATGGGAGCATTTAGAGAAGAACAGAAAGGTTGAGAGAGTTTGAAACAAACTGAAGAAGATAATAATTTTTGCTAAAAATCTGAAAAGTTATTTTTCCGAGGGTTTAGACCGAAAACAAGAAGTGTGCAGGTGTAATGAAACCTCTCTAGAATGCGACTAGATCTGTCTCAGTGGTTCGAAAGTATACCTTCGATGGCATTTTGACTAAAGACCAATGAAAGAGTTGTGTCGATATTTAGAGACTTCTCAAAAGTCGTGATTATTCGGTTATACGAATCGGCTCTCACACTCTGCCATTTTCGCCATAATTATGTGGGAATGCAGACATTTGGAGCACTTTTCCATTCCATTCGGAGCGGCTCTCACCTGCTATTAGAGCTGCATTGAATGTCCAATCAGGCCGCCCATTCTTCTCCTTCTCCCATTTGTTTACTGCCCGGCTATCGGTGATGCTTCTCGAGGGAAACATGTACAAAAGAAGTGGACGCCGTCATTTCCGATGATCCCCGTCTCCATCTCCTTCTCCTTCTTCTCCTTCGTTTCCGTTTTTATCGCCGGCGCCGCTTGCATTATCCTCGTGGCGGGCATTTCTCTTCAAGGATTCACTCAATCACATTCTCCACACATTCAATTAATCCAATGTCCTTTTTCAATAAAGAAATGTATTCATTCGGAATCTCTTGTTCAATTTGTACAGACAAATGCCGACCATTTTGAAGGGATGGCAACGGCGGAAACCCAGGGAAAGTGTGAAAAGAAATGAGGATGAGCCAGTGAGCCTGAGCAACCAAACTGCGCATAAATAGACGGTTGAAACAAAGAAAAAGAAGCATAAGTTAGACAACACTAAAGGATAAAATACTAGGGGAAAGAACGATGGGCACTTAGTCCTCCCAGGTGAGCGAGTGGCGGTTCTCGTATCTCAGCTGGCAGTTTCTCTTTCCGTACCAGTTGACGTAGGCGAACTCGGCGTCGGAAACGATGGCGTTGAAGCGTCCTCCGAACTTGGCCGAAGCGTCTCCCTCGATCTTGCGGGCAGCTTCCAGGTTGTCCTGAAACGAGACTGATTGGCATGTCAATCCCTGTTGCACCCATCCGGATAATTGGATTTGTCTCCGGTTCCCGTCTCAGGTAATTGCAAGTGTTCGGCTATTCGAGTGATTTATAGCCAAGTCTCTCCCATCCCCTTCTTCCCCTTGTTAGCCTGATCAATGGCTTCCAGTTGGCCAGTATCATTTCGCCATCCCATTTACATAATCCAAACCGGGTTTGCAACATTTCTTAAATGTCATTAAGGTACGTACGGGCAGATGGTGTTGTAAATAGGTACGCTAACGATATATCCAGTTTTTGTTGCCGTGCCCGTTATCAAGTTTTCCCTCCCCGCGCGGTGATGTAATCGGTGGCGGAAGGCGCCGACAAGGAAGCTGAAGACGTAACAACCCGAACGAACTGACCTTCTCGTTCTTCAAGGCACTCTCAACGATGGCGCGGAGCTCCGGATCGTCGCAGTTTCCCTCGTCTCCCTCCTCATCGGCGTACTCGACAGCCTCGTTAGTCTCCTGGAATGGGCAGTGTGAATTTGATCAGATCAGATAGAATTGAATGAGAATACCTCGACGGCATCGACGTTCTCGGACGCGACAGCTTCGGTGGAGGCAGCTGGTTGCTCCTCGACGATGTCATCATAAGTGCTCTCTTCCTTGGCAGCAGCAACTGGAGCCTGCTCGACGACTGGAGCTGGGGTCTCTTCGACGACGACTGGAGCCTCGGTCTCAACAACAGCTGGGGCCTCGGTCTCGACGATGACTGGGGCTTCGGTCTCGGCAATGACTGGGGCCTCAGTCTCAGCGATAACCTCTGGAACAACCTCTTCTTGGGTGGTCTCGACGGTCTCAACGGTCTCAACGACGGCCGGTTCTGGTGCAGCGACTGGTGCTGGCTCTGGGACTACTTCCGGTGCTGGCTCTGGTGCTGGCTCGACGACCTGCTCAACAACCTGTTCAACAGGGGTTGGAACAGGCCCTTGGGTGTACGTGGCAACTGGTGCTACTTGCTCGACAACTGAATGTGCATGAGTGAGTGCTAGGTGAAGCGGTGCCTGCGGAATGTGATCTTACCTTGTTGGACAGCAACTGGGGCCTGCTCGGGCGCCGCCTGGTAGAGTCCTCCTTGTGAGACCTGTGTGACCTGGATAGAGCTGACTGGTCCGGACTGGTAGGCTCCTCCTTGTGGGGCAACTGGGGCAACTGGGGCTGGCTGGTACGAGGAGATTGGTCCTGGAGCGACTGGGGCTGGTCCAGCCTGGTATCCTCCCTGGGCAGCAGCTCCGATGGTCTCGATGGCAGCGGATGGGCCAGATTGGTAGGCTCCTCCTCCGATTGGTCCTTGCTGACCAACAGCCTGGTAACCTCCAGCAGACGGTCCGACTTCTCCTCCGATTGGTCCCTGGTATCCCTGGGCTGGTCCTTGAGAGTAAGCTCCTCCAGCAATTGGTCCGGCGCCACCCAAGAAAGCTGGGGAAGCCTGGTATCCTCCTCCGATCGGTGCCGGTGGTGGCGGCGGCGGAGGCGGCGGCGGCGGGGCGGCAGCGTAGCTTCCGCCACTTGCGTAACTGTAAGTGAACACATTTACGGGCGAAAGGAAGCAGGTTTCGGACATGAAAAGGACATTTTCATAAATGGGGTGGCGAGTAGAATGATCTTGTCGCCACCGGAAAGCGAAGGATCAAATAGAAAAGCGAAGAGAAGTGAGTCAAGAGTTCTCGAGAAATTGTTTAAAGTTTGAAATGGATATTGGATTACAAAAGATTTCTGTATCGGGCGGACAATTAGTTGCCGAAATGTTACATTTGAAAGACCAGGGAACAGTCCGAGATAATGTGACACTATCAGAATCCAAACTCTCAGACATGCTAGAACAGGGTTTCACGCTGTTCCGCTTGCAGACATTTTTGAGAACTGAGATTGTGGCCAATAGGAGCCAGAGAGACACTCGGAAAGTTCTTTGATCCTTTGAGAATCGAAAGATATATAAGGCAGCTTAACTAGAATTGGAACGAGAACAAACGAAAGGAAGCAATTGATTACCTGGAGCTAGAGCACGGCGGAGTAGCTGCTCCGCACGACGGCTGGGAAGGTGGGCAGCATCCTCCGGCACTTCCGGCACCTCCGATGCACGCCAACGCGGGCGATACGGCCAATAAGACGGCGACCAGGACTCTCATGACTTGAGGAGAGACAGCGGCGAATGGGGATGAGTAACTGTCGTCAGATGGCAACGCGACGTGCCTTTTCTACCTGCCACGTAACTCCGCCCCCACCGGCGCCTCGCTCGCGCCCTCCGACGACGATGCCGATCGCGTTTTATCGATGATGATGATGAGATGAAGCCTTTCGCGGCCGATTGCGACATTTGAGGAATCACGGGCGGACGGACGGAGACAGGACGAAACGTTGCAGGAGGAAACGAAATGCGTTGCGTACGAATGGGGTTCGCATCAAAAATGGGTATGGAATGAGTGGCAGCCGTGCCACGTCATGTATAATGGCTTCTGATAAGTGGATTGTCTGGACTCTACATGGTCTTTGATACTTTATCAGACGAACGGAAGTCCCCGAGTTCCGACCAGAAGAGCACAAGGATACTGAGGAAGCACACTCATTATGCAGACGGTTTCCTTAGGGTGGTGAATCAAACTAACAAAGAAGAGCTGCAGCCATCCGTGATTGTCTCTGTTCTCACCCAGACTGTCATCTTCTTGATCATCGCCTTTTTCGTTTTCTCACACTTTCTCCCCGCAGCCTAATGAAGCGGATAAGTGTGCTTTCTACGTAATTCAAACTAATTTTCCGGACTTTCACTGCGAGACAGTCCGAAAAGGAACTAATCCGAATGAATCTTCGTAATCCACGGGCTCTTTCCACGAATGTGCTCCGTCCCTCTCCAACTTGAGTGTGCTTATTTTATCTGAAATTCGTAATTAATGCTTACTTGAATCTACAAGTTTTCCCTTGTCCCGTTTGAACTTTTATCTTCGTCCGATAGACTCCACCCGTTCCTGCTCTTTATCACCTCTGGCCTTCTCCGAAGGTTCCCTCTTTTTCCCTCTCAAATATGTGTCCTTCCTCCTCCTGCGTCTTCCATTTCTTCTCCAGACATCGAGTAAATACTTGATATGCTCGTTTTTGCTGTCTAGTGAAACAGACGTCGTCGCAATCGGGCAGCATCGGTTGCGCAAGAAGGCTTGCGCGCCGTCGATTGCGTACGTATTTTTTAAGGCGAAAAAAGAGAGGAGGCGAAGTGATAACCGAGATGTGTAATCAGATAATCAGAAATAGTGTAACTCGCAGAAGATCCTTTCCTTTCCGCATTTCCATTCACTTTCGACCGCGCCGTCGAAAAGGACGTACAGAATGGAAAGTATGGTAATTGTTGATGGATCAGCGTAGAGAATGACCAGAAGCTGCACTAATGGTCGGCAGGCGGTCGGCAGAAAGAGGTAAAGCTGCGGGGAGCTGCCGAACGACACAAAATATCAGAGGATCCACTTGTGTCTTGTGACTTTCTTTCCTGAAAAAGAAAGGCAACTCATCTTCTTCACAGTCATTCACACATTTTTTCTCAGAAAAACTCTTTATCGTTGTATTGTTTACAGATATATTACAGCAGCACAGAACGTTGATGTTTGCGGATAAGGAGAGGAACCAGTCGTCGTGCCGTATGACCTCTCTTCTCCTTTCTCTTCTGCTTCTGCTTCTGTCGACTCTTTCTCAGAAGGCTTCCCGTTGCGAGACGACGCGTTCTCTTCCTTTCCTTCATCCTCCAAAAACCCACAAAAGGTGTCCGATGGGCACTTTATCGCTGCCGGATCGCTTGCCGTTTTCTGCCGACTGGCTGCAGGAGGAGGGGAGAAACGTGTTTGGGCCGGGCGGCAGCACACTTGTAAAAATAATAATAAAATAACAAATCGAAGAATGGAAGAAGCGGGGGAATCTGGAGAAGACGTCTGTTTCAATTGAAAGACAATACATTTCGAAGCACTGCTGATGACAGGTTCCACCCGATTCGAGGAAGTGGATTCGAGTGGGGCAGACGGAGGAGATGGACGGACGGTCTGAAATGATATTGGTTACGGGAATGATACTGAGGTTTCGGAGTGTAATGATGGAAGATCGGAATGGGTTTCCCTCATCAAAATGGTCACAGCTTAAGAGTGGAAACTGTATGATCAGATCTAACCCACCATCTCAACGGAAACAAGTTGCAAATCCTCCCAAAACATTCGTTCCTAATGTTTCAACTTCTTGTTATCTAGATGCTGTGGACGGCTTTCTCTTAGCCGCCTTCCAGTTTATCTGACCTTTGAAAAAGTTTCCTTCTTCCATCTAATTGCATCAATTATTACATCTTCTCACTGAACCCACCGAAGACTGCCGAGACACTTCATCTCCCTCTCTCCCTTTCGTTTCGCACATTTTACACGTAGAATTCCTTGGCGATGGCGTGCCGCTTCGGTGCATTCCGCGAGAGATCATACGAATCGGAGAAGCGGCGAGAGAAACGGAGCCACACGAGCGCGGAGCACAGGAGAAGGAGAGCGAGACTGAGCAAGAGCACGGCCCATTGGTACCATAGCATAAGGAAAACTGGAAAAAGTGGAATAATGACGGGAAACGGGGACGGATGCTCAGGAGAATGCTTAGAGAATACGACGAGAAGCGGGGTAAAAAACACGGAGAGAATGGACATATATGTTTATTATTCCCGAATTAGAAGTCGTGAGAATTATATGATGAGAAAAATAAAGAATAACTCCTCCTGGAATGAGGTAAAATTATATTCTTCGAGGGGAATAAAAACTGAATTAGAAATGAAATACCACTCTCGTGAATGGGGAAGGAGAGAAGGAGAGAAGGAGATAGAAAAACTAATGAGCATTTGACGCTCTAAGGGAAACTTAGATCAAGAGTGAGTGTCGGGTGTCCGAGAACATCTGCGAGACGCCGTTTTCCCGGGCACCTCCGAGAGCCCATTCGGCAGAGTTATGAGAACGGGAAAGGGCTGGGCGAAGATGTTGCTGCCGCTGACACGGATGACAAATGAGCACCGGAGGAAGGCTCTTTTCGACAAAGTCGGCGCGGAATTCCGAAAAATGCTGCCTCAGGGGAATTGAGCATTCAGCTCGTGTTTTTGTTTGTGCTGGTGGTGTTCGTCGAGGGATACGAGACAAGTTGAGAGAAAGTTCGACCGAATGCCTGAAATTCAATTGGGAGCGAGAAGAAAAAACGAAAAGGAGCAAGGAAAAATGAAAAAGAGAGAAGAGATTCGGTTTGATTATGGAGAAAGACTCTTGAACTCGGAGAACGAGAAAAAAGGAGGGAGTTTGGAAGATGAGAAGGCCGCAGGAAGCACAACATTTTTCGGAAAAGTTGAACTTTTTGCGAGAGATAGACCGAGTTTTGTTTGTCCGAATCGTATTGGAAACCAGCGGAAACATTTGTTTGATGAATAAAGAAGATCTTTTTGATGTTGCATCTTGTCCTTGAGCATGTGGAAAGAAAAGACAACTCGAGACGCTGCTCATATCGAATTCAAAAGCTGACAGACAGAAACAAACCGGAGAGCTCTGATTAATGTACGTGATGTCCGAATTTATCCTATCTACCAAGAAGTCTCGTATGACAAACATCTTCTTTCAAACTTTCACACCCCGAAGCACCATGCTATTTTCAGTTGATCCTCAACCTGAACTTGTCGGAGGTACAAACTTAAATTTCCGACCTGTAAACCATCAATGGATTCTATTCCAATGTACCCAGCCGGCAGAAGGAGCGCTACTTTAGTTGGTGGCCGAACATTCACGACATGGCCTAGGTTTCACGCGTTTTCGAAATTAGTTTTTTCTTCAATCTTCCCCGACCACTTCTAAAAGTAAACGAGTCCACAACTTCAATAATAGTTTTAACTTTTTTCAGTATAAACAAATGTCGGACTTCGTGCCGGAAACTGATGAAACCGACGAAATTCCAATGGAAACAGAATCTGCACCCGTTCAACGAACCGTTCCGATAATCACACAAGCTCCAGTCATTGACCAAAGTGAGTTTACAACTCGAAAAACCAAGTACTTACTACGTTGATATTTTCAGGTTTCACCCGCCGTTTTCTCAATAACAAATGGTATGGGAAGTACGGAGAAGAAGGAGAACTTCTGGAGCACGTGAAGGAAGACTGGGTCCCAGTGGCGGAGGATCTAGTTGAGTTTTTGAGTCAGCTGTGGTTCGAACAGGAAGAACAGGAAAGAAATGCAAGTGGAGATGCTTCCTTTCTTATAAAGAGCTTTCTGTTTCAGGCGCACAAGCATTACGACTGGGACGAAGAAAAGAAAGAATGGGTCCCGAAGGCAAACGCTGAAGAGGAAGTGAATGAAGACTTCCTCGCAGAGTATCAGGCGAACTACGGAGTTCAATACGACGATATTTACAGTAAGAGAACTATTTACAAAAAGTTAGTTTTCAAAATAATCTCCAATCTGCAGAAAAAATGGACGAAGAGATTCAAGAGAAAACTGCAAAAGCACAGAAAGAAGACGAAGAAAAGAAGGAGAGAAAGAGAAGGAAGAAGATGGGATTGGGAAGTGAAGATGCCAATAAAGAAGGTAAAAGAACAGTTAGAAGCCCGGAAAACGGTAGAATTGCAGGTTGGATTGATCTTGGAGACAAAGTGCACGCTGTTTACGTTTCGAATCTGCCGACTGATATCACGGACGAAGAATTCCAAACGTTCATGTCGAAGTGCGGAGTCATCCAACCGGATATCCGAACGAATAAGCCTAAATGCAAACTGTATCGAGATGAGGATGGAGATCTGAAAGGAGACGGAAGGTGCTGTTATATCAAGAAGGAATCCGTCGAGCTGGCATGTAACATCCTCGACGGAGCACACTTGAAAGGCAAAGACGTGAAAGTGGAAGAGGCTCGTTTTGAAATGAAAGGAAACTTTGATCCGACCAAAAAACGTAAGAAGTTATCGGCGGCACAGAAAAAACGGTACATAGAGCAGCAGAATAAGTGTGTTTTTTCCCAATTATACTTTCGAAATAAGTTTTCTTTTTAGAATCTTCGAGTGGACTCCGGATAAACCACGTAACTACCGCCCGAAGTCAGACTGCACGGTCATCGTCAAAAATCTTTTCACTTTGGAGATGATGGCCAAGAACGCCGCTCTGATGCTCGATCTGAAGGAAGAAATGCAGCAAAGCTGTCAGAAGTACGGAGCTGTCAAAAAAGTTGTCGTTTACGATGCGAGTCCCTTTCAATTCCATTTATCAATTCCAATAATGTTAAATTTCAGAATCATCCAGATGGTGTTGTATCGGTAACATTCCCGACGACCGAAGAATCGGATAATGCTGTCAAATATCTGAATGGACGCGTTGTCGACGGAAGAAAACTGACGGCTGAACTGTGGGACGGAAAGACCAAATATAAAGTGGAAGAGACGGAAGAAGACGAAGAAAGAAGACGGGCCGAGTTCGAAAAGTTTATCAGTGGAAAGAACGAAGAAGACGAGGAATGATTGGAAATTCACCAAAACGCGTTAAATTATTGCTTCTTTTATTAAAATACAACTATCACATTCGTGTAAATAAGGCAAAATTATTGGCGACGTCAAATTTAGATTCTCTTCAGTAGTCCCTCGACGGCTCGATCTACTTGGGCGCGAGTTTCCTCGTACTTCCAGAGCGAGCAGAGCACCACGTTACTGTTGTCAATGCGCTCTTTGTTGCTGATCTGAGAGGACATCCTGTCGCGGGCCTGTTCTTCACTCAAATTGTCTCTTTGCACAACACGACAGACTGCTTCTTCTGCTGGAACGAAGACAGTCCACGTCTCCGTGAGGGTTTTGTGCCAGCCTGCTTCGATGAGTGCCGCCGCCTCGATTACTGAAATTGGAATTGAAATGGATCAGAAGGATAATTAGTATTATACCGACGACTTTGGCAGTGGATTGTTTAGCAATGTTGGCTGCTTTATCGCGAACTACAGGCCAGACCAGTTCACTCAACTCTCGGAGCTTCGATTTGTCAGAAAAGACGATCGAACCGAGCTTCTTCCGGTCGACAACTCCGTCCTGAACGACGTCTTCTCCGAAGTGCTCCGCGATCTTCTTGCTCAATGAGCTCCCCTTCTCGTAACAAGTATGCGCCAGCTTATCACAATCTATCACATGGAACCCGTGCTTCTCCCTCAGATATTTTCCAATGTGGCTCTTTCCCGATGCGATTCCCCCAGTAAGTCCCATGATGTACGGACGGCCAGGATCACGGGGAACGACAAGGGTCGGGCGAACAAGTTTTCCGAGATCTGCCCGTCTTCTGGAGCTCGAACTGATTTTCGTTTCGTTTAGAATCGCATCGTTTCCTTCTACCAGTTCCACTATTATCACATCCAGATGTGTCATTCCCTTCTCTCCTCTCTTTTTGTTCACTGCGTCGGCTCCTTTCACCGTCTCTCTGCTCACCACTATTGCCTCCAAATCCTCAATTCTTGTCGACGGTCCGAATGGATCAATTATCGGCTCGGCGAGACATTTCGCCTGAAAGAACAGAATGAATGAAAAAGAAAAGAAACTCGTTCATGTTCTTACAGTTCCGGAGATGTCCTCGACAAACTCGACGACTTTATTCATTCTCAGCTCGACTGGCTCAATCATCTCAAAAAGAGATTTTTCTGGAAACAACTATCAGTAAAACACGTGAGTTTTCTCTTCACTGACTGGTAATCATATCTTTCTCGGTCACTCCGACGACGACGTCTTCCGACGCCAGTTCGGCCGCCTTGTTCAGCAGAACTTTATGTCCGTTATGAAGGCGATCAAATGTTCCGCCGAGCACCACTTTTTTGTATTTCTTCGTTTCACTTCCGTCGACTTTTTCTGGCTGTTCTTCTCCAATCAGAAGGTAATGCTCAGGCAGAGTGGTTTTCACAAGCAACCGCACATCGAGGTTCGGACATTGTTGCGCTGAACTGAGGTAGACATTCGAGACGAGCTCATCTGTTCTCGGTTCTTCCGGGTTTAATCTAAATTGATTTTTTTTTCGAGAACTTTTGATAAACTGTACCTCACGTAAAGCCTTGATGTCAGTGAAGAGGCTGCCGAAGTGAGCAGTTGTTTCAATTTGCGCACATTCTTGCTGCTGATTACGAGAAGTCCGTACTTGGACGCCATTGCCAGGAACAGGATGTGTGGACTGTCGGCGTGTTTCCCCAGATAAAATCTCTACCGGCCCGCGCCTGGAAATCTGTGTCAATTGACGTTAACGGTGTTTTCCATCACATTTTTTTCAGTTTTGGTAGAAACTAGCAACGGAGCGCGTTTGCTTTCGGGCCGGTGGCCGTGGCCTAGAAACTGCCGAAAAAATGCCAATGTTTCAAAAGTCAAAATTTAATCGCATTTTCATTGTCTTCATGTTTTAAGTATCAAGTTTTCTTACTAAATTTTATTTTGATAACACGCAATTATCGATCAGAACTGGTTTCGCCGCCGTAACATACACTCCTTAGCCTTGCGAAACCGTTATCTTTGAGCAGTTAGGTAGTGATAACAACCAGAGCTGGGAATTTGCCGGCGGCGGTTTTTTTTTGCGGAATGTGTATTTGGCTCACTTCCAGTTGACCGATCGGACCCAAAAAATGTTTGGACATTGACCTTATATGAAGCATCTCCAGGACAATTTTCAGCTCGATAGGATAATCTGATCTGGCTATAAATTTATACGCGGCCGATGCGGCCGTCTTTTTTCAAAAAACCTGGCCGGAGCGACCGCGTTTCGGTTTATCGCTGGATGAGATGATCTATTTGGGCCCAAAATTGTCCTGGAGATGCTTCATACCAAGAGCAATGTCAAAAAATTGTTTGGGTCTGATCGGACAGCTGGAAATGGGTCAAAAACACAGGCCGCAAAAAGGCGTGGCCGGCAAATGCCCAGCTCTTGTTATTAACAACCCATCAAATCAAACACATTAAATCAAATATTCATTGAGCAAAAAGAGAGAGGTGTGTGCTCATTCACAGCATTTCCCACATTTCAACCCATTCTCGAACCATCATCCTCCGAGACCGTTTTGTTCTTTCCCTTCTTCTTTGTCTTCTGAAATCAGTTGTGAACAAATTGGACAAATCGAGTTCACTGCTCACCTTCGCACCCTTCTTTTTCTTTTTGACCGATTTCTCTTTCTTTGCCTCCGCCTGTACTGCAGCAGCCCCAGCTCCGGGGTCGTTCTTTCCGAAATCCGCATCTTTCAGTCCGACCTCGGGCGGTGCAATCATCGGAACCTGCTGGTATGACGGTCCTTTGTAGTCGCTCATGCAGTCCCAGTCTGGCGGCTCTTGCGAATTCGCTTTCGATTTCTCAAAGAGCTTCGTGATTCCATCAGCGAGTCTGTCGTAGTCGACAAACTCGGCGACGTCTTTCGGCTCGCGAATGATGCTCAGAAACTCGAAGAATCCAGCGATCGTCTCCGGAGTGGTTCTCCAGACGGCGGCGATCATTTGGGCAGTGATTCTCTTTTTCAAATGAAGCACATCCTGCTCGCTTTCCTTGTTCAGAAGAGCCCATGGAAGTGCGCCCAGGAAGAACTCGAGGCACATATACCACCAAGATTCCATGTCATCTCTGTAGCCGAGGTTCTTCTAAAATGTCACTTTTTTGTTTCTCCCAATTGATAAAGAACTGACCCCTTGGTGGGCATGGACACTAGCGTATTTGACGACTCCTCTATAAAGAATGGCGTTTTTCCGAATTTGCTCCTCGGCTTCGTCGTTCTTCTTGGCGAATCTGCAAAGAATTATTGATACCTGACGTATATGCTCTGTTCTCTACGGGCATGTGATCAATTAGTCTCCGTCCTTCCTCTCTCTGTTCTGCTCTTTCAAGCGTGCCGGCCAGTACCCCCTCAGTCTGCCGTCTCGCTTGCGCATAAGAGCCACACGCTCCTGCTCGCTTCTAATCTCGCTCCTCGTTTTGTTTTCACGACGCTCTTAGTTACCTATCTCTATTTTTCAGAATGGACTACGATAGTTCAAACGAATCGGGAGGTGAAGTGGAGGCCGATTTGGATGCCTACGGAGGCGGTATTTTCAAAGGAGAAAATCCGGATCACACAATCAGACATGCATTGGCATTGGCTCAGCATAGGCAAGTCACTAATCCCCTCATACGCGCACCTCGGTCTCTTGCACAATCCAAAATCGAGTAGGAAAACGTTGTGATATTGATCTTCGGACTCGCGTCCAATGCAAAAGTGCGTCGGTTTGATGTCTCTGTGAATGAATCCGTTGCGATGCAAATCCCGAATAGCGGTCAGAGTCTGTTCGGCCAAATGAAGCCCAGTCGCCATGCTGAACTTTTTGTCCTTGTTGGTGCTGTGCATCAGATCGTGCAAGTTATCGCCGTACTGAAAGTAACATATGCATGAGCATTCCATTTAAAAAAATGTTCACCAGCGGCATGACGACGAACAGAAATCGATTAGGCACTGTTCCACGTTCCTCGATAGTCACGAAGAACGGAGAAGGGTAGTGAATCGAGGCAAGAACGACAGACATCTGACGGAGCAACTGAATCGCATCCGTTCATTTTAGTAAGCCAGGTCTTTGGTCCCAATTCTTACCGAGTTTTTCATATTCAGCGATTCGCATTTGACAGCAAAAAATTTTCCATCGCTCTCACGTTTCGCCTTGTAAATGGAGCCGAAGGTTCCGGTGGCGAGTGGTTTGGTGACCTCATAAGTGCCATTCTGCGCAGTGATTCTTTCCTTCTGCGGTGTTCCCGCCGCCGCCATCTGATCCTTTTTCTATTGTCCGGACCGTCTGAATCGTAATGAAATTATCAGAAATAGAGGATAAGTGAGAGAAAAACGTGTTTATTGTATTTAGTGCAGCACGGGTCATTGGGTGCACACGGACGGGATAAAGCCGTGAGATGCCGGCCGGTAAAAGTTTGTGGTATAATTGAGAAGTAAGAATCGAGCATTTGATTTGATACATTGGAACTTGGAGGGCGGTCCGCACAGGTGGGGTCCGGGGCATTCGAGTCGGCGGATCTCCGAGTAGTAGCCAGCGAAACTTCTGGAACAAGATACCGGGGGCTCCTGCTCCAGTTTTGAGATCACTTCGGTGATTCTCTCATCCGAAATCGTTCTGAAATGGTTACGTTTCAGAGGCACTCAAAAAGCGACGATTATTTCGGGAAAAGAGAAGAACACAGACTTGAAACCGGCTTTCATCACTGTCCTCTGCAGTTTTTTCAAAAAAGATGGCTACTCTCAACTATATTTGGGCATTCCAAAACTGCCGCCTATCAACACAAAATCAGATTTCAATCAACCGGAAGAGTACGCTGACTACGACGGAAAAATGAGTGTGTGGTACGAAAAGACGGAAAAGCGAATCAAAATTCAATGTAAGCCGACGGAATAGGTGATCGACGACAATAACATTGATTCATTCCAGACAAACCGTTCCCAGTGAAGCAACGTAAACACCAATGTAATCTGTGCGAATGGTCGTTCGGATCGTTGCCGAGACTCATAAAGCACAAGGACACTCACTGGGAGTCCGGAGTCTATGCCTGCCAAGTGTGCCACAGTCTCTTCAACTTCCAACACAATCTGTACGCGCACTGGAGATCGTCCTGTCACGCGGTCTCCAACAAACGCACCGACGCAGAGATCACGAGCATAGAAATCGGAAATCTTCGCAATTACGTGCTTTGTGTTATGGGAATGGAAAACCGTGCTCAACTATTCCACGTATTCGGAGGCGCCATGTTCCTTCCGTCGCCCGAGTTTCTCGCCGAGCGCCACAATGAAGACATGCCGCAGTACGCGTTCCCGTGTCATCTGTGCTGTCTTTCGGTTCCGATCAAACTGTTGGAGTGCCACGGAGACGTGCATCGTGGAAGATTCCGAATCGACGGATGTGTCTACGGAAACTACTTCTGCCACATTTGTGCCCACCTTTTCCAGTGAGCCTCATTTATCTTGTTACAATTCTGAGAACTCTTTTTTCAGAACCAAAGAGAGCTTGATTCGCCACTGGAGAACGGCGTGCGAGGAAGTGATGGCGTACACTCCGGACGAGGCGTGGCTCGACGACGACGAGCTGACCGCCCTCGTTTGGCTCGTGCTCCAACAGTCCGTTCCGCATAAAACGATCGCCGATATGGGCAGAAACACCCAACAAATGCTCGAGAGATGGTCGGCCGAACATGCGAAGTCGCATCATCTGAAGGATATGCTTCATGAGTACTACCACTTCCCGCAGGAGATTTGGCCCCTCCAGACTCAGGTTGACCAGGATATTGTCGCAGATGCGATTCCGATCCGTGGAAAAAACACATTTGTATGGCGCTCTGAAGTATTCGGTACTCAAATTCTGTTTCCAGTTCATCAACAATAAAAAGTATCCGGTGCACTCGGTAAATTTGCTGGCTACAATGTGCCCGGAATTCTACGCGACAGGCATGGCATTCCTCATACTGTGTAGTTCTGAAAGCGACGATAGCCCGGTGAAGAATGTGTACAGAGTCATTCTTCGTTATACCAATGCCGGCTCGGTCATCAACACGGTATCTGCCCACTGTTTACTTTTCCTCATCTCCTATTTCAGTACAAATTCACCGCAAGAACCTGCCCGCGTCTGAGACCACAACATACCAAGTACAACATAGAATCCGATGGATTCACTTGTACGCACGATCACTGCAAAAATCAGCTCAGTGCTATCTCATTCATTTCGAAAGCTCGTTACGATGATCACGAAAATCACATTCATAAAAAGAGTTTCTGGGATGATTACTGGTGTCCCCTTTGCAAACGAATGTGAGCTTTTCACAGTATTCTGGTAGAAATCGTTTTATTTTTCCAGTATCCGCCATCGTTCGAGTCTAGAGCACTGGGAGGAAGACTGCGTCGTGCTGAAGGAAATTCTTCCGGACGTGACAGACCGACAAATGTGCGATTACACTTTTGTTCTTTGGGTTTCGAAGCTGTTCCAAAAACAGAAAGACAAAATCGTAATCACGATGGAGTCGGAAACGTGTCCGATTGACGAATTGCTTCACAAGGAACCGAAGTTCAAAGGAAAACAAAAGTCTGATTCGCTGAGAGACATCGTCAAGACTGTGTTCGAAAAGCCAGAGGAAGTGCAGTGGAGGAAATTATTACGGACCATCGAGCCAGAGTTCCGAAAGGCCAAAAAACGCTTCGAAAAGTTAATGAACGCCGAACGGGATTTCGTCCCTTCAGGAGTCATTCTCGTCATTTGCCCTCACTGCGGTACATCACTCTCATCCTGAATCTTCTAGACAGTTTAGCTTTTCAGGCGGTCGATTCCACAATGATTTGCTGGTTAATCACTTAGAGCAACGTCACAGCTACCCGAAGGAGAGCCAGATTATGCGCTATCACTTTGACAAATGGAAGAGAAGCCGTTTTGTGGATACGCTCCAAGTTTTTGTGAGTTGAAGTGCATCGTGACGGTTTTTTGAAAACTTTTATTTTCAGGCTGACATGATTGCAGAATTGGGCGCCGAGCTTTCCCCGCAGAAATTATTGTCTAAAGAGCAATACGAAAAGGTGACCGAACAGACGTTGGAGCATTGGTAATTTTAATCATTTCAGTGTCTAGAGTTCAATTTCAAAGACATGTACCTCAAGAAGGAAGCTCGTTTCATCGCCACGTGGCAAGAAGATAAGACTCTCCGTCCGGTCACCATCAATGGACCGCTTAGACTAATCGGAGACATTCAGCAGAAGTCGAAAACCGACGCTGTCATAGCCCCAGAGCCAGACTTCGACGCTTTCGAGCAGATCTTCCCGGAGGGAAAAGAACCCGAACAACATGATCCGAAAAGCAGAGTGGTTAGTTCGCTCTCAATCAAATTAGAGCATTTTAGTGTAATTTCAGCAAGATGCCTGGTTGCCCGAAAACAAGGATCTGCTGTTGAAGGACGTGGAATATGTGGATCCGATGTCCGGCAAGCCTCTCCCACCGGAACTCGCGGCAGTCCAAAAAAGGGTTGACGAGATCTTTCTGAAGGGATTCAGAAGAGAAGCACATACGAATGGCGTCCTCATCAATTCGCTCACTGATTTCTTCCGTTGCTCTGCTCCTCCCGATGGCGAGAAACCAAAAGTGCAATATGTCGAATTGGATGTGCAGCAAGACAGTTACGTGTCTGACGAGAAAGTGGCGAAGGCTTTGGAAGAAGACAAAATGATTGAGCCGTACCAATCGGACTCCGACGAGGAAATTGTGGACAACGATGTGGAGGACTTGGATCCTGACTTGGAATCTGATGACGATGTCGGCGACAAAGAATTTCACGCAGAAGACAATCTCGATGCACTCAAAGCGAGAAGAGCTCTGGTCATCGAGGCCCGTTACCGGCAGAGAATGATCTCGCGCGAAGCGATCATTCCTCCGCCGTACGAAAAGAGGAACTTTGCGCCGATGTACACAGAGATAAATCCTGCGAGAGCCAAGAATCTGAACTTCCTGACTTCGGTTATTCCTGGTCCGGACATCGCAAACGACCATAAAACTGACGAGTTGCGTCCGCTCGCATTAGACTGGACCATCGAAAACGAAGGCGGCGATTTCCGTTCGAGTGCAGTCAAGTTCCGAGAGCACTACTCGAAATATCTGTCCATGACGAAGACCACCGAAGTGCTGAGACATGTTAACGGATTGTGCAAGAGGGACACTGAGAAAATGCAAATGCACGAGGAGATGCTCCAGGACAATGTGGGAGATGGAGTAGTCGACAGAAAAGGAACTGCCTACATCGGAGGATATATTAAGCCTTCAACATTCCAACGGAAACACAATGAAGTGTTCTATGTGGTTTTTGGATTCATCGTAAGTTATGAAAACTGATTAGAAAGTAATAGGATACGTTGCAGACGAGAAAGTTCCAAGTGTTCGAGTGCGAAGACAGACGCGGAAAGTTCAAATTTGTGTGGCCAATCGAGAGAACAACGCAACTTCAATTCGACAAGCTTCTTCCATTCTCCAGATTCCGATTCGTGCCCTACGATCAAAAGAAAGGTATCATTCGCTCATTTCTCGGAAGACTTTGTAACTTCATTATTATCAGAGTTCCCGAACCTACACAAGTCCAAATTCCCGCCCGAAGGACCACCCGCTCCATGCACGTCCTCAGGCCAAGCAGGACCATCCAGTCCTCCCAAAAAACGTGGTCTGGAGGATGAAGTGGAAGCGTTGGAACTGGAAGAGGGACCTCCTTCCCCGAAAAGAGCAGTAGTCACCAGTTTCCACAAAGTGGATACTAACACTTTCATGAAACCGTATTGAATTCAAACTTTTCTTGCACCATCTCTGTACTATTATATTCGATTGTATTATTCTGATGTACATATTTTAATCCAGTGCTTCCAAACTAATAAACTTCTCCACTAACCGTCTTAACGCCTCTCCAATTGCCCGTAAATCATCCGTCCGTAATATTTCGTTTCCCACAAACATTCCGTCCATTATGGTAGTCAAAGAGTCGCTCTCCGTCATTTGATAAACCTTGTTCGAAGTTAATTGCTTGCTGAAAAGTCACGAATGTGAAAACTATCGAAAAATTCGAAGAAAACCTTCTCATTTTGTACGGTTTCTCAATGGGCTCATTGAGCCAAACACTGTCGATTAGCAGGGGCCGAGTCACCACTTTCGAGTGCCCTTTTCTGTTTTTAAACTCCAAAAGTCCTACATAAATATCCGATTCAAAAAAGTGCGCAAATTCTAAAAAGTACGATGTGTGTGTTTTCGGAATGAGGAGTTCGTCCCACTCGAGAAAGGTGATAAACCGGGCGGAACTCTGAAATTCCGTGTTCTTCGGGAGAATGGGCGGTACGAACAGACCCTGTACTTATTGAGACAATCGCAGTTTGCAACTGTCACTCCCCCGAATTCAATCTCTTCGAGGTTGGAGGATCCGTAAAAGTCGGGCAGAGCGTCGACGGAAACTCCTTTGAGCCTCTTCAATTCGATCAAAAGTTCGAAGAACGGAGGTGTAGCACTGGAGACGTAGGACTGAAGGTGTCCTCCGAATCTGGAATGGAAAGACTGTCGTTCTGGTTGAAAGTTGAGCGACGAACTGAGAGAATACATGCGTGGCGAGTAGAACGTTCTGCCATCGGACACTTTTATAAATGAGCGGAGTGCAGACCACGAGGTCTCTCCGAACATTGTCCGCTGGCAAATAATGAATATTTGCAACGTTCCGATTCACGAGAATCTCCAGGTTGACCAGCTCGTCTTTCAGTACTACTTTCCCGACTAAAGTGACGAATTTGCAAATGTTATGAGGGGAAGCTCTGAAATATACCGTCTTTTTAATTCTGTCAAATTGCTCGCCAACCTATGAACTTTCATACTTTCGAGCACAGCGTTCGTCTCGTTGCTCCGTATGACCACAATTTTCCGTCGTTCCCATTGGGCGTCCCTCGGGGCCACGAACACCAGGGACAACTGATTCTCGTAAAGACTGAAAAAAAGCTGAACAATGAAACATTTATCCTCCCAAAAAACCTATACTCTTTTCCATAATAATAGGCAGAAACGAAGAAAAGATCCTGCTCCTCGTGCTCCAATTCTTTCATCTTGTACGTGTACGCATTCTTGACGCGTCGCAAAACCGGAAGCGGATGTAGTAGAATATTTAGGAATACGAGAAACATGACAAAAAGGTAAATGGATCGGCCTCTGAAGAGAGCTTGCTCATACAAATGTCCGTATTTATGGATGAGCTCTGTGACTTCCGGCGGTAATTTCGAAGTGATGTACATAGTAAGAGGGAAAAAAAGAAAACAGAAGTCGTAACGGATTGACTGGTTATTCATATCTTTTCCGCAAATCTGTGGGAAAATGGGGAGAACGCTTTCACTTGTTCCGCAATTCCGACGTGATGCCACGAATTGAACTCACGCGAAACCTTTGCAGGGTGCGTCACTCCGAGAATGAGCGGTCAAACACAACAGCTCGCTTCGGGCCAGCCGGCCCCGTTCAGCGACGATCCGACAGTCATCAAGAACCGAGAAAGCATTGATTACTCGAGGAAAGTGACAATTAGCGAAGCGAAGAATGGAATTCGTGAGTGACTGATTTCACCTTCCAACTCAATCGTACTTGCGAAACGTATTCAGTGAACCGTCCAGTTCGCGTCTACGCCGACGGTATCTACGACATGTTCCACCACGGACACGCGAATCAATTCTTGCAGATCAAACAGATGTTTCCTGATGTTTACATAATCGTTGGAGGTCTGTGAAAAGAATGTTTTCTTTGTTAGCCACGTCATTTCAGTGTGTTCGGACGAAAAGACCAACAAGTACAAAGGACGGACTGTTCAGCCGGAGGACGAGAGGTACGAGGCGCTCCGACACAGTCGGTACGTGGATGAAGTGCTCAAAGATGCTCCGTGGGAGGTTTCTGTCGACTTTCTCGAGACTTTGAAGGTTCCCTCGGTCTTTCCGAAATCGCCATCAATTTCCTGACTTTTCAGATCGATTTCATTGCTCATGACGCGATTCCTTATCAAGGTCCAGAGGCGGAAGACGTCTACGCGAAACACAAAGCTGCCGGACGCTTTCTGGAGACGCAGAGAACGGAAGGAATCTCGACAAGCGATTCGATCTGCCGAATTATTCGGGATTACGATACTTACGCGAGAAGAAACCTGAGGAGGGGGTATTCGGCCAAAGATCTCAATGTTGGATTTCTGACGGTACAAGAACGACGTCCAGCAACTTCTGAACTTTTTTATTTTTCAGACGAGCAAGTATCACATTCAAGATAAAATGGACGAAGTGAAGGAAAAAGGGCGGGAGCTGCTGCTGACGTGGAAAGCAAAGTCAAATTACTTTATCGACGGATTCATCGGAACCTTCGCGAGAGACCTGGGAAACGCAGTGACACCGCCAGAAATGGACTCAGATGACGGCGTCGAAAACTAGATGTACTTTCTGTGAATACACTCGACAATCCGAACCGACTAAACTCCATTTTGTATTTTCACTTTTCTCGTTGCCGATCTCTAACGTCTCTCAGTATTCGCCCATTTTTAGCAAATAAAATATCATTCATTCATCACGCTTTCTTTCCATATCAATGCCAGAAGATCAACTTTGGGTTTTTAGAACATGGTCTTCCCCGAAACAAGTTCAGAGTGCACCTCGGGGGATAACTTTGAAATATTAGTTAGATTCGGCCCCTCAAATGCACTGTCGGGGGCGGTTCTCGGATGAGAGCATACTACAGTCGCCTCCAGGCCCATCATCTGTTTGTTCCCCATTTCCAGTCCTTATCTCCTCTCTTTCTGCCACACCCTCCCACTGATGACTATTGTCATTCGATCATTCCTTTTTCGGTTTTACGGTTTCATCTGGCGATGAATTCGCTTGCTTCTTGTGGACCTGCTCCGTTCAGCGACGACCCCGAAGTGATAAAGGCAAGGGAAACAATCGATTACTCCGAGAAGATCAGTCTGGAAGACGCGATTGCGGGCAACGGTTTGTCGCGTTTCTCACTCCAATTCATGTCATTTCCTTTCAGTTTCTCGACCAGTTCGCGTCTACGCCGATGGAGTTTACGACATGTTCCACTACGGACACGCGAATCAGTTCCTGCAGATCAAACAAGCTCTGCCGAACGTTTATCTGATTGTAGGCGTGTGCTCCGACAAAGAAACCCTCGAATACAAGGGAAGGACTGTGCAGCCCGAGAACGAGCGATACGATGCTATCAGACACTGTCGCTACGTCGACGAGGTCTTCAAAGCCTCTCCGTGGACTTGTCCGATTCCTTTCCTCAAAGATCTTAAGGTTTGAACGTGTTTTTGGATGCGAAAGAGTTGCAATACAAATTAAGATCGACTTCATGTCCCATGACGCTCTCCCTTATCATGGACCACTGGGGGAGGACATTTACGAGAAGCACCGAGCGGCGGGAATGTTTCTGGAGACGAAGAGGACCGAGGGAATCTCCACTAGCGACTCGATCTCTCGCATCATTCGAGATTACGACACGTACGTTCGGAGGAACTTGCAAAGGGGATACTCTGCTAAAGAACTGAATGTCGGATTCCTAACGGTAAAAAAAGGAAGCCGATTTTTATGAAATATTTTAAAATTTCAGACGAGCAAGTACCATATTCAAGACAAAATGGTGGAAGTCAAAGAAAAGGGGCGGGGCCTTCTCGCCACGTGGAAAGGGCGGTCAGATCATCTGATCAACGGCTTCATAAGCACCTTTGCGAGAGACCAAAGCAATGATTCACCTTCAAATTCCTCGGGAAACGTCTCGCAGAACACTGCTCCGATGGGCGCTGATAACTCCCGAAACAACTGATCGTCGACTAATCTAGTGCAAATATATAATATTATATATTCATGAAAAAGTATATTGAGTGGAATGAATTAGTCATCGGGTAGCATAACTTTCATTTCGCTTGTTCACCACGGTCTCAGGTTCTTCTTGTCCGAAAGGTGCGAAGCGTCCGAACTGTAGTTGTGTCGGTACTTTCCTGGCGCCGTTTCCTCGAACTCGGACACTGTCGCCTGTCCGACGTACTTGAAATCTCCCGTCAAAACTTCGTGGCAAGCACCGATTGAGGCTCCGTGGCCGACGAGAAGAAGATTTCCTGCAATGAACGAATAAGGAACATGTTAGAATGTGGAGAATGTACCTTCGTATTTATCAAAGATCTTTCTCAAAGTCGTTCCGACGCGTGTCACGCAGGCACCATCTCCGCATCCTTCTTTTGGAAGTGTGTACTGTAAAAAAGTAATAGGTTTTCATTCGCAGAAAGATTCGTTACCCGCGAGTACACTGGCACATAGTCCGAATCGATCAATGGGAATTTTCTTGCCAACTTCTCAGTTTCCCAGAATCCAGGCGGTTTCTCGCACAAGTAAAGTGCCTCGCACAGTCCGCCCTCCGCTTTCACTTTCAGATTCTTGTCCGCGACTATCGTCGAAGCGGTCTCGACGGTCCGATCGAACGGCGATGCGAAGACGTGGTCGATTTGAGTGTTCTTGAAGCGGGTCGCGCACTCTCTGGCCTGTTGTTTTCCGCGAGCACTCAGCATGGAATTGTCGGATGCGAGATCTCCGGCTCCTTCCGATTTCCGCCAATTTCGGTTGATATTGTCCTCTCTGGAAGTACTCACAATCGTATTATTATTCAGCAAGTTTTACGTAGACGATAACTAGACAGAAATGGGAATAGGGCTTACCGCTCAGCATGGCGGACAATCCAAATTTTGCGGGGATAGGTGATTGGCATTGTACGGAGATCTGGCAGTTTGCCTGGAGGAGCGTTATGTTTGCAGAAAGAGTGAAAAAAAACGAAGACGCAAATATGAAAATGAATACTTCAATCAAAGAAACAAACGAAACGTTTCGAAAAAAATTGCAAAACAATTTATTAGTCACATCAAGAGTCAATTGCGAAAGAAATCCGGGTTGAACTGTGAATTGTACTTCTTCTTGTTCTTCTTCTCCTCTTCCTCTCTCTTCTTTGTCTCCACCTCCGGATGCAAAAGAGCGTGCACCTTTGCCTTTTCTGCCCTTTCTCTCTCCATCCGCTCATTTCTCAGTTCCACCAGTTTCCGTTTCCGTTCCCTGTCGTACTCTTGTTCCAACTTCCGTTCTTCCGAACTGTCACGATGCTTCCTTTTCTCTGAAAAATCTTTCATTTGCTCTGCAAATGCCACTTCCAACCATAGGTGTTTTGAGTTGAGCGCCGGCAGTTCGGGACAGGCGAGTGGGAGGGGTCACTTGGTACGAGCACAAGAGTCGGAAATGTCCAAATTGCTGGAATGTCCTTAAGGGGCAGCAATCTGGACATTTCGGACTTTACCGCGACGCGACTGTCGGAAAAATTTTTTGGCGTTTCTCAAACATCCCGCACCTATGCTTCCAACCCACTTTTCTTCTTCTTCTTGTCCTTCTTCCGTTTCCTCCGATCATCCTCCGAATCGCTCTCCTCCCTCGTTCTTTTCCTCTTCCTTGTCCATTCCTCATCTTCATCGTTTTCCCTCAGATTCGGGAGTGCGTCCCGCGCCTTCCGTTTCTCCGCCACCTTCGTTTCTTTGTCCGGTCCTCTTCGTATTGGCATCTCTTCGTACCATTCTTTCTTCTTATTCAAATCATTCGTATTATCCGCAAAGTACACCTGGATGCCCATTTTCGACTCCCATTCTTTCTTTTCCTTTGCCTTTTCTTCTTCGTACTCCTTGTTACCCGTTCCCAAATTCTTCCGTTCTTCTCGTTCCAAATCCTAAACAGTCATTTCGTATCATTTCAAGATTTGAATTTCAATAAAGGCAACTCACTTGAAATAAGTTCACGTGCCCCGTCTCATCCGAAATGCTCACGTCCTTTGCGCTCGTCGAGGAGGGACCGAACATAGTAGAAACTCTGAGCATTCTCTAATTTCCTTTCTGGGCTTTCTCTTTTTTACCTGTCATCGGCTCTCGCCCTCAGCGTGTTTATTCTCCGTTCGTTTTCAGCCTGAATCTGCCTGTCGAGCACTCTTTGCTCTTCTTCGGCCGCTTTCCGTTCGTCCCTTCGGACTCTCTCCATATTGGATTTCGTCCGGACGTGCCATGACTTGTGGTGCAAAATGTTCATCTGAATTCCGATCTTTTTGTTATATCCGCCAACACATTCAATTAAAAAAAAAGTAAGTGGATTTTGATTGAAACAATTGTTCACCTGGCGCAAATTACTCATTTATTCACATGTTTATTTATTAAATCATTATTATCTTTATCATCCATCACAGTATGTCAGCAGCAGATATTATCACACAGCTTGGGGGGAAATATCACAATAAATATATGTATTACGCGGGGTTTGTCAGGGTATATGGGGCAGAAGATGGTAAACTTCCTAAATGTAAAGCATGAAGCAGTGAAGAATTCGATTGTACGCCACGGTCACAGAGATAAATAGAAGCACTCTAAATGGTGGGAACGTACAAATGATTGATCGATTGAGCCAGAGCCATTGGTCGCATGTGAGCCAACGCTTCATTGCAGAACACTTCCTCTCGGTGACGGAGCGGGCGGGAATGCTCGACGCGTGCGAGACGGTAAGCGCGAGATGCGTTGATCTGTAATGATAGATTTAGAATCTTGATGTAATCCGTGTATTTACCACAGTGAGCCTGACCAGCTGGGCCAACTCAGACATGGAGACCAGTGCTCCGTCGAAGAGAGGGCCAAACTCGAGGGTGGAAGAAGTGTCGACTCGGACGCGAACCATCTGAGAAAGAAATCTAGAAGGTTTCCGGACTGAAAATAAGTCGTACCTTGTCTCCAACATGCTCTAGAACAATAAGCACATCACAAAACTTGGTAGCGATAGTCTCCCTCGTGTACGTCTTTCGACTGTTTTCTGTCCAGACGACGTGCACTTCGTCGTTTCCGATATGCTTCCATTTCTGTTGTACATCTCCGTTCAGCATTGTGCTCACGTGGAATATCACTTCGCACTCTGCGTCCGCATAGTATGGAGCCCTCGTTTCGACTGGGAGTCCTCCGTGATATCCGTCATGTCCTCTTCCTATTTTCACTTCCCATCCGAGTTCTCCTGTGAACTCGTCGAACTGAGGAGATGCAGCTATATTCGAAAGGATCGAGCTGCGATCTTCCTGTCCTTCGCTGACGTAGATGATCGCAACTTTGTGAACTTCTCGAGAAGACGTTTGATCCAAATGTTTGAGATCTCTCTGAAAGTTCGTGTGAACCGAGGAGACGGCAGGAACGAATCCAAGAGAAGCAGAAAGAGATCTCCATTCCAACAGTTTCGAGTTCGGCGTGAAAGCGGGAGCATCGTGTTGCGAGTAGCTGCCGATCGGTTGCGGCTGCCGACGACTCGTTTCGATAATTGATGCGAACTGAGCTGATCCTTCAATCGGCGACGCGTCCGTGTACGAAGATCCGACGGACGGAGCTCTGACCTCGGGCAGTTCATCGAACGGGTCATCCATGGCTCCAAGGATCCCCTGGCTTTCTCTGCCCGGTCTCTTCCCCTTCATAGCTTCTTTCCGCAACCAATTCGTCACATTCGTCGCTGTTTTCTTCTTCTCTTCGTGCGTGTCCAGTTCCCACACATGCCTACCGACTACAGTTCTGCACGTCACTTCACATGAAGCTTTCCTAGAAATGCTCACAATCGCCGAGCTTCTATTCACATATACTGTCTTTTCTTCTTGTGCTCCCGGCGTTGTTTTCGGGCTACTCTCAATTGAATTCCACCTCGAAACATCGAATCCCCTCATCGGATACTGTCCACCCAGGGAAACCAATTCTCCGAGTAAAACAGAGTGCCGATCGGCAATTATTCCTCGTATGACCAGCGGCAGCTGAGGTTGCGGCCATTGCACACACAGTTTCGTCATCTGCCACTCGACTTCCGTCCTCGTCCGTTCGTCTCTCAGCAGCGAGGCAGCTCTGAGCAGAGCTTGAAGAAGAGTTGTGCTGCTGAATTGAGCGAGAGATGCAATTGAAGAGCAGAAGAGAGGGATGAGTCTCATTGCGAACTGATGCGTCTCAATCATTTTCATCGCAGTCAGAACTAGATCAATCTGAGCCCTCTGCACGATCAAAATGGCCAATGTATTCACAATAACGACAGCGTTATCGGCTGCATCCGTGTTTGCCAGTTGATCCAGGAGAACTTGCTCGGCTCCAGGATAGGAGGATGCGAGCATTGAAAAGAGTTTGAGCGAGTTCGAGGAAACCTTAGAGTCTTTGGACGTTTTCGCGGCACTCAACATTTTCGGAAGATGTTCTAGAGCTCGTGGAGCAACAATCGAGAGTTCGTGAGCAGAAAGTCCACAGATGGCTGGGACAACGAGTTGCTCCTTGGACTGCATCAATCGGATGAAGCAGAGAAGAATGTTCGCGGAGAGGAGAGGGGGAGGTCTCCGAACACTGGACTCGTTCAAAATAGCAGAAAGGGCCGGAACGCAACGAGGAAGCAGAATGGGCGGCACAGTGACGAGGCGACAAGCGAGCCAGTGGGCGAGAGGATGGAGGTTCACCTGAGAGCACATTTCATTGGAATTATTCACTAGAAAAAAAACCAACCGAGAGAAGGTTCTTGATTGTCTGCGAAGTGCAGTCAATTGCCACGTGAGCACTCGCATTCGTGTACGGATCAACCAGTGAGATCACCCGTCTCCACGTCTGGAGCCACGCCAGTTTATCTCCAGACCAGGACTGAAAAAAAAGTGCCTTATAAAAGATCCTGGGAAACTCTGTGACTAACGGTGACGGCATTTGTGATGTCATCAGTGTCGTGGAACACATTATCTTCGCTGATCGTATTCGACGACGAAAGACTTTCGCCGCCTTCGGAGGACTCTTTTCTAGGCTCTTCCATAGCTGTTGTTGACTCGATCGCCTGCCGACGACTGGACGAGCTTTGTGAGCTCTCAGTCGCCTTTCTCAGGGCTTCTTCTCTTGAAAATATGTCAACGTGTGCGAGATGGAGGATGAGAGCACGGGTCACACTATTGACAATCTGAAAGAAAGATCCGATTCAAAAGAGTTTAGAGAAATTGAATAACCCCACCGTCGCCCACTGTTCAGCCATCGAAATCCAGACTCCTCTTTTCATAACTTCGTGCACTTCATCCCAAACTTCATCGTCAATCTCAATTCGTCGAACTGCCTTAATTATGACGACGTTCGAAATGAGAGTGGAAGTGAATGCGGCTGAGACGTGCTGCGAGAAGATGTCCGATTGGTGACAAATTTTGGAAGCGCACGAGCAGAGCCCAGCCATCAGTTCGGACCAGAACTTCTGGGGAAGGGGCTTCGGGAGCTGAATTCGATGGGCAACCAGTTGTTTGCAGGACGTGAGAATTGCAAAAGCGATGGACACCGCCGAAGATTGGCTGCAAAGACCATTTTAGATGAAAGATGAGACGGACTCACCGTTCGCCGCACTGTGAGAGGTATGGAGAATGGAAAAAGCTGAGGAGGATGTTGGAAAGGAGCAGGGAGCATCTCTCGATCGTAACTTCTCCTGATGCCACGAAAGGAGGAATCTCGTACTGAAGCAGCCACGCAGAGAGCACATTCACTACTTTGTGGGTCACATTGCTGCATGCTAACGGAAGTTTCATGGCTTCTCGCATCAGAGTCAACGCAACATTAGTCGCTTTTTGCGACGAGAAGAGAGAATTTCGGTAGAGAAGAAGGGAAGCGTGGGCGGTCTGTGGGCCATTCGAGGCAGTGTGCGTGGCCGAAGCGATGTTGTTGATCCACCGGATGAGCCAGTACCTTGCAATGACGACAGGATCGGCCGTGTCGAGGGGCTCTCCTGTCTCATCCGCTCCTTCCCATCCTCCGAATACATCAACTCCATTCGTTTCAAGTTCTGTGAAACACTCGCCCATGTACAGCTTGATTACCCTGAAAATTAATGTGATAGGTACTGACTTTTAATTCGTAGCTCTCACTTGTCAATAATAAAATTGGCACAATCCTGCCTTTTTCCTTCATCGTTCCATTCAATTCGGACTGTTTCTCGCGTACAATACTCCAGGAATTTATCCAAATAAACCTGCAGCATCTGCGCTCTTTCTTTCGACGTTTGCGCAGGAGAAGCCGTTGATTTTATTGGTCCGTTCCGCAGTCTTTCGCACCAATCGCCAGTTCCAGACGACTGACAGTACTCGTTAAGCACGTCTTCTGCATTCTCGCCACTTCGAAGAGGAAAGAAAGGAAGAAGGCATTGAAAGACACGATCCAGGTCTGGGGTGGCTTTTCCGTACACGCCCAGGCACTGATAGAAAACGAGGAAAAGTCGGATGGCGATCTTCCGGACGGCCATCAGATTCTTCGGGTAGACTGCCTTCTTGAGCAGAGATTCAATAGCATGTCGTTGCCAACCTTGAAAATAGTCAGTGATTTGTGAAAGGAAGACGGAACATACCACTGCCCACGAGTTCCGGAGCAAGACAGAGCACTTGTTCGAGAGTCCACAGACCGCTTTCTGCTTCGATTGCACTGTCAATCTGAATGAGAGCTCGTTTTGAAGTGTAATTTATAAATTTCTGTCACTTGACTGCTGACGTCATTAACTAGCAGAAGCTCATCCACCAGATGAAACGTTTCAAAGCTGTGTTCGTCGAGCAGCTGCCGCTTTTCCTAAAAAAAAAGATTATTCAAATCAACGTCAAAAAAAATTTTACATTTGTTGTCAGCGTGTCCAGTAAGATTTTCAAATGCTTCACGCGACTCACGCAATCTCTGAAAAGCAGGTTTCATTGAACTCCAGAAATCTGCGTTCAAAACGAAACCTATTCAAGTCAGTGAATCTCGAGATGCTGGCCTGTACATCTGAAGATTTGCCCTTCCGGGCGAACATTCCTCCCTTTTCTTGCTCTGAAACGTAGGCTTTTATATGAAAAAATGAAGAAAATGACGTTTTTTGATTTGCGGGGAGAATCAGCAAACATGAGGGCACAGAAAAGGAAACAAAGCAGAACGAAAATCGATCTCTTTCGAGGAAAACTACTGTTCACAGAGACAGCGGGAGATGTGTACTATTCAGGAAAGGGAGAGGGAATAGAAGAAGAAACAAAGTTGACTAAGAGAAAGAGAAACAGCCCTGCAGCCACGCCGCCACCACATAAGGACTGGAATTCCCACCTTCTAGCTTTGGAGAGGTTACATTGGACACACAAGTAACCTAAATAGAAAGTGCAATTATACATTTATAAATGGAATGGAAGGATGGAGTCAAAATGGACAAACTGTCCCTCTGTGCTTTCTAAACAACTGCAGTCGGCGGAGGAGGAAAAGAGTGCGCGAAACGCGGAGGGTGCCGCACACGAAAAACCCAATCGGAAAAGGAGTAGGCGATAGGAAGAGACGCAGAAAGTGCAGATGAAAGCAGGACGAGGCGACACTTTATGACAGCCAGATTGAGTCGGCCAGAGGTCCCAGGCTGGATTGACGAGAATCATGTTCAATGAACAAAAATCGTGTGACTTCCGAAAATGGACGGAAAAAAACAAAAAGCGACTGCGGAAACTGGTACCGATTCATCAAGTCGGAGAAAAACGGGCAACTAGCGGGAAGCGTCACGTGAGCGGACACGTAGTAGGATTCGGAAAGGCTCCAGATAACAGTTCATTTTGAATAACAAACGGATGAGGGAAGAGCGACGACGAGGAAGAGCCAAAGGCGACAATGTGGACAGACAAGAGGGAATGTGCTGCTGCACTGCGTGGGTGAGCACACTTTTGGTGCGAGCCGGATGCAATTGTTTTGAGGGCTTCATCAGACTGCTCGGACTTTTGTACTCCGTTGTCGGCCATGTCCGCCTCGGATTCTTTATAATCCGAGCTATCGAAAAGAAATTGTACTCGTTTCCTATTTACGACCACGAGTTTTTGATTAGTGGAATCGACATGGTGAACGTTCGAAAGTGGCAAAAACACTTTTAGATCGGCTTCAGATCATAATCGGACTGTTCATCTCCCTGTTCCGATGTTGCCAATCTCGCGCCATTTTCACACTCGCCATCGGTCTGATGCTGTTCGTTTACGCAGGAAGCATTCTAGCGATTGCACTCAATTTCCACTTGCTCACAACATTCCGCCAAAGTGACAGTAATCGACTTGAAAGTAATCAAACAGACATTTACTGTATTTTAGGCTACAAGATATACGTCATCCGAGGGCTCGTTCCTTTTTCTTTTTTTCTTCATATTCTTCTTACAATGGCAATAACGAAAATGAGCTGTATTTGTGGATATGGACGAAACGCATGAGGACGCAGTTTCCAAGAATTCGAAGGTATTGATGTGAAAGTATGAATTTGAGACGCAACAGAAACCATATGATTTCAATAAATAGTAAACAAACATTTATTTTTAGAAAAACTAATTATACAGATCACGAAATTTCGCTTCTAACTCCAGAAGGATTTGGACTTTGTTATTTTCGACTTCGCCAGCTTTGCACACTCTCTAGGCCGTTTTGGTGAAATGGAGTCTTCGGCAGACTGCTCTGATGAACGCTTCTTTACTTTGAGAGAAGAAGTGGTCATTCGTCTCGTTTGCTTTGTTGCTACTCTCGCCTTCGAATTTGATTGCGTCATATGTAAATCTGAAGTCGATAAGTTGATACAGTCAAAATACCGTGGCCATATGAATACCATTTTTAATTGTTTGTTTTTTTGTACGTTCGGGTCCACGTTTCGTAGAATTCTGTTTGGCAAGCTTTTGCGAAGCTTTTTTCGAGTTCATTGATTGGAAAAAGGGCATTTCAGTCCGTCGCCTTTTAGGATATCTGCTTTCAATTCTTACTTTTTTGCATTTCCTCGGATGTCTGCGTTGTTTTTTCGTATGAGTGTTCTCAGGCGGCTCAGTCACTGTTGGAATCACTTGGTCGGATAGAGACGTTCTTGTCACTTGTGCTGTTTTCAGTCTGCTAGCGTGGGTCTGCTCTATTTGTGGAGAAGGTTCTCTTGATTCTTCATTCGGAAGGTTCCTAGGCCGCGAATCAGAAATATTGTAGTCATAAACGCCTTCTTCGATTTCCCGCTCGATTTGCCGCATTCCCTCATTCCACTCTGTCAACCATTCTTCGTCTTCGGACTCATCTTCACTCCCTGCTGCTCTCAAATCGTTCAATGTCCTCTGTAAATAAATCGAAACATTAAAAGAGAGAAGAGCCAAACCAGAAAAGCTTGTCTCTCAGGAATTCGGTAACCAATCCTGTCTAGCTCGGCATCAACTGCCGCCTGCTGAGCACGTTCGTTGAAGTTCCGGGACCTGTTGAACGCCGCGTCTTCTAGACGGATAGCTTCATTAGCTCCTGTCAAGTGTCGGGAAATTCAATTCAATCTAAACGATGCAATACTTTGAAAATTAGTCCTGTATACTCCAATTCCGTTGTTCGGAGCGCGACGAACGAACGGCGTAGGAAAGCCGATAATGTTCAATTCTCGATCTAAACGACTTTATAGATGAATAATTTTAGAAAGTTTGAAATATACCTGTTAGAGGCGGTAGATAATCATTTCTCGATAATAAATCCCGCAGATTATTGCTCATTTTTCCGATAAAACTTGACAAACCTCAAAACAACAACAGTTTAAAAATTTAAAGAAAACTACGGTTTTAAAGGCGCAAATTTGTAAAGTTTGAAATGGTCTCGGAACGATTGAACAAAATCAGGTTTTCCATATTCATTTCATCGCTTTTAAAGTTTTTGCAGAACTCTATTAATTTTGAGACTGTCTTTTAAAAATTAATGATATTTTTTAAAGTCTTAAAAGTGTCATTCTTTACAGAAACCTCCAATTCCAGCCTGATATTCAGTTTGACCTACTTCACGTTTTTATTTTGTGGCGGGAACTCAGTCTCGCTCGCTTGTTTACTATTACTAACTTTACAAAATCATTCGACTTTAGATCCATTCTGAAATTCGTCGGCACCGCCCCTCTCAATGCCGTCGCTATCGACCAAACCGACCGCCGCAGAGAAGAAGAAGTTCGTGGAAGATTTCCTCCTGATCCGCGAATGCCACGGCAAATTTGTGAGCTTCAGAACAAATATGATGAACGTTTTGCAATTTTTTCAGGATTTCAAAGAACAAAAAGCAAAGTGGTTGGAGTACAAAGAATGGCTCGAATCTCCGATCCTCGATAAACTGTGGTTTCTGGAATCGCTTTCGAACAACCAGAAAACGGTTCTTTCCCGTTGTTGGGAAAAATTCAAAGTGTGGATTGATTCGCGTAGCATAATCACTTCGGTTTATATCAAGTCCGCTTTGCAAGATTTTAAGGAGACAGGGAAAAACAAGAAACTTTCGGCCCACAAACTCTCGTACACTGCCAAAATTGGCGAATTTGTCACACTGGAGCGCCTCGAATTAAAGTCTAAACAAACCTCAAAAGGTAAAATTAAAAACGGCGATAAAAAATGGAAATAGATACTTCAGAATTCAAAGTCTTCCGAATGTGGAATTTTGAGTTTTACGAGAAAAATGAGGACACGTACTGCAAGAAGTGAGCTGAAAAAAGTAGGCGAATGCATTATAAAGTCTTTTCCAGATGGGTCGGGGGTCCGAAATCTGACAAGTTCAAATGGCCAACTTCGGAAGAACCGGAAATCCAGAAGCTCGGAGTTGATGGAATCATTCATGAGACCGGAAGATTTATTGCCGAGTTCATCAAATCGCACGAGCATAATCTGACGGAGACGCTCCATATTGACGTCAGTCATTGGTCTCGCGTTTTTGACCTCCCGAAGTTCCGCTGCATCAAAAACTTCACGATCCGACACTGGCGACCGTCGCCGACTCATTGGTGGATGTCTCAGATCGAAACGATCCGGACGATCAAAGAAGTGAATATTTTGCGCAACCACGACGGCTCGGAGAGAAATGACGATAAGTGGAGGGACCGATTTCCGTTCAAAAACAGCGAAGCGATGCCGTATGTGATGCCGTTTCACGAGAGAAAACTACCATTTTGGGTGGAAACACTCGATGAGCATCCGGTCAGTTTCGAAAAGTAAAATAATCAAACAGAACTAGATTTCAGATATTCTGGGCTGGGAAGCTCACAATTGAGCCAACTGTCGAAATGAGACTGAAGGACATCAGTCGAATGTATTCCGTCAGCGAACTGAACATCCACATCAACGTTCTTCGCCCGAAAGATCTCATGGACTTTTTCAAAATGTGGTCGACTGGACGTATGGGACATCGTATGGAACGTCTCACCATCAAACTGGAAGAGCCTTTGTTCTCCAAAGACTTCAACGCCGATGTTTTCGGCGATGTTAAGTTTACGGAAGTGAACGACATGAATGTGTGAGAAGATTGGTCTCAAATGCATCCGCTAGTTTCATAATTTCAGTCCCCAAGACATCAAGCGTGTCATCGAAGGCTCGAAAGCGTTCGTGATCTACTACGAGACGACGTTGTCTGGCCCGGCACACAAGCTGGCCAGAACGGATTCCAACGTCTCCACTTCCGAATCGGGAATATCAGTCACTGGTTCACTGGGAACCATTGAGGAGGGCCGGGAGCGAACTGAATCCACTAGTTCATCTGCAGACGCGATTCCGGTCACCACAGGCAGAAAACCCGGCGGACGGCTGATTTCTCAGTCTTCGCTGGATAGGACGGGAGAGCACCCGTCAACGGAGAGAGAAATTGACAACCTGTCGACAGGATCAAGCCGAGTTTGTACTTCCAGCTCTTCTGAATCTGGTAGAGATATCAGAATTATTCCGTCGATCGGCGGAATGTGCTCTATTGCGCAATTCATTGACGTCGACGAACACTACGAAATTCACTGGACGGCAGTCCGCAACGTGAACATGGCCGAGCACTTGCTCAAGCTTCAAGTCTGAAACCCTTCCTCACCCTTTCTTGTGTACAACGATATCCTCCGGTGTGCATTGCTCGTCAATCCGAGCACTTTTCATGATTCTCTATGCAACCGCACTAACGCGTCTTCTTTGTACCATACTGTCCCATTTCATTACTATTGATTCGTTTATATAGATACCTCTCCTTTGTATATATTTTTCATACCCTTCCATTTACTCATTTCACAGTTTTCTGAGATTGAATGAACTGAGACATGTGCAAGAAGCATGAGCATCTTAAAAACGAGTTGATCGATGGATTCTGTGAACCTTTTCTATCGTTCTCTTTCGCGCTTTCCCACCCGGGTGTGAGAACACTGTCGTTGCGCAATTATTGCAAGCGCGCTCTATCGCACTATAAAACGGAGCGATGTTCAAAAAATGGCGCTACGACGAAGTAGAACTCGTACGGAATGGAACTATTACGATTTGGAACTCGCAGTTTTATTTTAACGTTGCGAGTTTTAAATCGTAACAGTTCCATTCCGTGCGAGTTCTTCTTCGTTGTAGCGCCCAAAAAATCGTATCACTGTTCAGAATTTCCTTGTGTCTACACTATTTAGCAAATGAGCAGAAGCATAGAAGACGTGGGAGTGAGCGAGAGTCCCTCGAACTGCACGTATTGCTACACTTTGGAGTGCTCATTGAGGATCGAATCGACGTCGTCTTCCAAGAAAAAGACTCCGGTTTCTGCAAAAAATGCAATTTTGACAGTCGGCAGAAATGCTCAAAGGTTTTGAGAGTAAACTAATTTTCTTTTTGCTATCGAAATAAATTCATTTTAGACAAATTCTGCTGCAAATAGAGCTGAAAACGACGTCGAGCGGACAGCCAGCGGCCGTGTGTTACGATGCGAACGACGCAGTCATTCATCTGCAGAACGTGGCAAGCGGGAAGTGCACAGTCGAGATTCCATCGAGGTAAACACTTCTGAAAAGAATCAAATAGAATTAAATTCTGAAATGTCAGAACGATAATGCTCCAATTATTCAACTGTGCACCTCGGAAATTGAATGTTTTCATGAAGTCTCTGCAGGCCAAACTGGATTTGATGAGAACGGAAACCAATTTATCAAAGAAAAAATCAATGTGCTCCTAATTTTAATTTTCACCTGAATCGATACTTTTTCAGACCACCGCAACTCTCTCGTTTACCCGCTGCGTTCAGTGTCCTCAGCCCGTTGACGATCGGAGAAATGAGAAAAGTGAAACAGTTAAGAAAGGAAAAAATAGTACGAAGAATGGCTAATTTCTAGTTTTCAGAATGAGAGAGCCTCTATCCGTGTCCAGCAATGGAAAACAGATTACGACTCCAAAAAGACGGTAGCGTATCACTTTTCTATTCGAAACAACAATTCCTAGACTCCAGGACTTCGTCGACGATCGCTGGCGGAATTGAGAATCGCATTATAGCGCGGTCGATCGGTTTGAAAAGAATGCAGAGTTTCGCGAGAGATGACAAAGACAAAAGAGAGGTGGGAAACGAAATCCCATCGGGAGCAACTGAACCATTACAGGCGTTTGCGCCGCTGAAACCATTGAAAGACTGTCCGTCGGTTGTCGAACGGATTCACTTGTCGGAGGAGCAGAAGAATGTTGTGCGCACTGTGATAAACGTTGGTTTCAATGACAATTATTCGATAGAAATGATTACTTCAGAGCCGGCAAAGTATATTCTTCACTGGATCGGCCGGAACGGGAAAATCCGTGATATTGAAGCGGATCATTGAAATGCTCCCAGCCAAGAGCACATTTGTCACTGCGGCCACAGGCGTGGCCGCTTCTCAGATTGGTGGAATAACTTTGCACGCCTTTTCCGGATTCCACCACGAGACCAGTTCCGCGGAATTGTGCTGTCAGCAAGTAATGCGACAGAACCACATGGTGCGGCAGTGGAAACAGTGCTCCCATCTGATAATCGACGAGATCTCGATGGTCGATAGTAATTTCTTTATGAAATTGGAGTTGGTGGCCCGGACAGTTCGTAACAGTGACCTTCCGTTCGGAGGAATTCAGTTGGTCATCACTGGAGACTTCCTCCAACTTCCACCCGTTTCCAAAGACGAACCAAAGTTTTGCTTTGAGGTTATCAAAGCTGACGGTCAAAGTTTTTATAGACTGTAATGCGTTTTCAGAGTGAAGCGTGGTCCCGATGCATTCAAAGAACGATATTATTAAACACAGTCAAGAGACAAGATGACGACGTTTTTGTAAAGATTCTCAATTCAATAAGAATCGGAGAGTAAGCGCCGTTTCTCTGTTTGAACACGAGTAATCAGTAGTTTCAGATGTGATTTCACTTCTGCCGATCTTCTCAGAAAGTCGTCGAAAAATGTGTTCCCTCCGAACGTGGTCCCAACTCGACTGTGCACGCATTCAGAGGACGCGGAACGGATAAATCAGAGAAATCTGAATAGCACACTGGGTGACCGACTAAAAAAGTCAATTTGAAATGGTTCGCTTTTCAGGAGACGAAAAAACGTTCCACGCTCACGATGACGATAACTTTGATTCAAACATCAGAACGTTGGCAGTCAAGAAGCTAATTTTGAAAGTGGGAAGTCAGGTGATGCTCACAAAAAACATCGACGTAAACAAGGGACTGTGCAACGGATCGAGAGGATACGTCGAGAAGTTCTCGGAGACCGGCAACCCCGTCGTCCGATTCGTTTCTCAGAAGGACACGCCCATTGAGGTTTTCCGCCGATTCTCCCCACCGATGTTCCATTTCGAATTCAGATTCTCCGTTCGAAGTTCTCAGTTCGAATTCCTGGTTCCGATGTTCCACTCATTCGGAGACAGCTACCTCTTCAGTTAGCATGGGCAATATCGATTCACAAATCACAAGGGCTGACTCTGGATTGCGCCGAAATCAGTCTGGAGAAAGTGTTTGCGGACGGACAAGCATACGTGGCCCTCTCGCGTGCTCGCTCCCTCGCCGCCATCAGAATAATCGGGTTTGACTCTTCGTGTGTACGGGCCAATCCACGAGTCATTGACTACTACAATTCTATTGGAAACGACGACGAAGAAGACAGCTGTGAGACCGAGTCGACTCGTAAAATTAAAAAGTTCAAATCTATCTAATTCACTAGATTTTCTCAATTGCATTTATCTGTATATAAGAATATCATGGAGTCGGATTGAAATTTCAAAAAGTTCATTTTCGTTGTTCGAACTTGAGTCATGTCTCCTGGTCATCTTCACTGCCATGTCACTATGTCTGAAATGTTCCATATTTTTCAACAAGTTCACTATCATCTCATAAACTTACGTCTGTTCCGAAGAGAGATGTTCCTCCGTCTGTAGGATTAACGAAAGAAAATAGCATGAGGTAGACGGCCAACAGAAAATGAATGGGCGTCATCGCCAGCACGATAATGGAAATGCCAAAAAGAGGTTCAAGAAGGTGTCTCTGATTGGTATCATGGCGCTTCGTGACGGACTTTTTCTATCTCCTCTCTCTCAGTCTCTCTGATCTTTTACTGACTCATTATCGACTATTTCTTGCGTCTCTTCATGATATCTTCTGACTTCTTCCTTTCTTGGTTCTTCCCACTTTTCGCCCAAATACTTACGCGTTCTTGAAGTCGGTAGCCGTTCGATGGATGTCCTTCCGGTGCTGGTATTTGCCCCATCCTGTACATTTCCATTTATTATTCTGACTTCCTTCTGTGTTTCGTTACGTGGTCTCGAGAAGCTATTCGTCGTGACTTGTTCCTTCAGGAATTTAATCTCCTTCGCCGCGTTATCGTACTTCTCGAGGATCATCTCTATCTTAAGCTTGTTGTCGTTGAGTTCTTGCTGCGATGCGATCAGTCTCCTCCTCAACTTGTTGCTCTCCAACTCTTCATCCTCTAATTTCCTCTTTGTTACTTCTAATTCATTCTGGGTTTTGCGAACCTGGTCCGATTTCTCTTCGCTTAGAGTTTCCCCGCGTTTCTTCGCATTCCTCAATTCGTCCTCCAGCTCTGCGATTATGATTTTCCATTGATCTTGCTGTTGATCGTGTTGTTGTCGCTCTTGTTGTCGTTTGACGCCTTCTTGCGGTCCACTCTTTTCGGTTCCGATGTGCGCTCCATTATGCAATTGTGAATAATAATACTCGAGCACCCTTTTTCTTCTCGGAGTGTACATATGTACTTTTGCCTGTTCGCAATCACGTTCTCCCTTTTCTTCACTATTTCCATGACCTTATTGACTATTTTTTTTGATTCAGACTCATTGTGTTTCGCAAAAATTCTAAAATGTTGAGCCAGTTCTTTTCTCGTCATCTCATTATTTTCATCTCTTATGCTTTTGAATCGTACCCAGTCTATCTGATTCTCGTCTTCCTCGCCAGTCGGATCTCTCAGCAACTCTTCTTCGTATTCCTTATTGATTATCGACGCGTCACTTCTGTTTGATCCGTTCGAGCTGGTAGCTTTGCCGCCCGCCTCGTTCGTCTCGCCAACACTTCCACCTTTTTCGTTGTCCGTCTGGCCACTCTTGTCTGCAAAAGTGTTATTTTCTCGTTGAATGTGCCCGGACGTCGACACGTGATCCGCAAGGCGAAACAATATGGAATCCAGAAGACCGATTGGGATTAAACGATCCCGAAATTTGTATAAGTTCCTATTTTGTAAATAACTAACACATTAACATATTGCATGATCGGAAGTAAGTGAATAAAGTATTATCTGAATCCAATAAGTACTCTTTCGACTCGAAGTGTCCAACTTTTACAACCATTTCGCCGAAAAACTAGCGATGAGCGCAAACTTTTCTTTCAGGAAACGTTTTCAACCATTTATAGCCTATAAAATTATAGGCTTTCCTTCCTCGAGGACGACAAGTAGTTTGTGTATAATTGTGCGAAAAGGCGCTCAATTGAACATCACAACTATCGTGGGACCGAAGCATTTGACCCGTTTTTAGGCAGATTTCGCGGAATATTCAATTAAGCGTGCTTTTTCAACTTTTCATTTTGCCTTCAAAACAAGGGAAATACAACGAGAATTGTTGAATAGAACTTTTGAAAGCTCTGGGAACTCGATCGCAATCTAATCAGAAATCTTTGCAATCTAATACGAACTCGTTTGAAATAGAATTTGCTTTAATTAGATTGCAAAATCTTCTAATTAGATTGCAATCACTGCAATTTTTTTAATTAGAATGCAATTTTTGGAAAAACCGGCAATTATGGTGAGAACCGCACCGTCCGACCGCTTTCCATCTCCCTCTTCAGGTGCCAATATTCGAGAAACAGCCGCATGCTGGCACGGCACGGAAATGCGATTTCCCTTCACAAAAGGGATTTGTGCGATTTGAAAAAGCTCAAATCCGCTTTCCATTCCATTCTTCACGATGAAAACTACCGATTGAACGCCGAGAAAGTGGCAGAAACGCTTCAGAATCAGCCGCTGAAACCGAAGGAAATGCTCATGAAGCACATTGAATTTGTCGGAAAGTGAGTCACTCTTCCATTCCGTTCTCATCAAAAACCTTCCGTTTCCAGGTACTGTCCCTTCCATCACATGACTCCGTACAGTCTCAAAATGCCCGCTTATCAGAGGTACAGGGCGGTCCATCGTTACCCGTACAAAAGTTTCACGCGGCGCGCGTAGGTACTGACGCAATTCTGGTGTGGCCCTAATTCAAAATTTTGTATATTATCATGTTCTTAATTATTTGGCCAAGTCTCAGACCAAACGGATTTGTTTCAGCCGAATAGCACCGATTAGTCTGCAAACCGTTCCCATAGTACGCTTTTTCACTGAGGGGTGAGCAGACAAACCATCATGAAATGTGATGTGGAAATGAGTCCAATATCCGTGTAAATCACTCTAAAATGCAAACTGAGTCCGTGCCATGATTTCTTGTCCCATCAGCTGAACATGCCAATCTCAACGCGTTTTCATCGATCATGATGACAAAATCAGAAAAGTACGTTATGTAGATGAGACGTCAACAAAGAAACGTTTTCTTCGGTCTCACAAATACTTTAGAGAACAACATTGGGTGTTAGATTAGGATAATACGCCTGCTCACACGGCCAAGATCATTTAGCAGTTTTTCCAGGCCAATTTGGCAGCGTTCATCAAGAAGGAAGAATGGTCCGATTTCTCGCCGGACCATTTTTTGTAGGACTATTCGTTGTTGGGGTCTTACAGGCCAATATGAAGGCTAAACCCCAGACAAGTAGGGGAGTGAGAAAAAAATTCCTTGCCAGGTAGGGGGTCAATTTGTTCACGGACTTCCCGCGTGCCGCGGCAAACGGTTACTTCGGAAGTCTTCGGGCTGTCATTGTTAGGAAAGGAGGTCGGGTGCAACACTATTAGCTTATAAATATTGTTAAACATCTTAGTAAACGTTTTGTTAAGTCTCATGTCTTTCTGACTTCTAGTTTTGGAATTACACAACTTTTATTTTGTACGGGTAACGGTGGACCACCCTGTACAGTTATGATATCTACGCCTACATTTCCCTTCTTTACGCCCTTCCACTTCCGATTTTTTAATCGTTCTCCGGAAAATCGTTAGTCATTTCCCGATTCGAATTGTTTAAAAAACCCAGAAAGCCGACTAAATATCTCTAAAATCTCTTTCAATTTTACAAGTACGGTTATCAATAAAAGTTGTATTGTTCATATGTGTAATTCAAAGTGCTTTAATGTCTTTAATCAACCACTTCGGTTCCGGTCTCATCGGTTAGCATTTTCAGTATTCTGTGAGCCATGGCCGGACCGACTCTCCGTCCGTTCTCGGCCACAAGATCACCGATTTCACGAACGGCGGTTGAGTAATCAATTTTCGAGTATTTATCAATTGCGACGATCGGATCGGGGATCAACTTGAGAATCGCTCTTCTCTGGGCATCCGAGAGTCTGTCGATCGTAGCGAGCATCTTGCTCCACCAGTCCGAAACTATCTCCGCCCGGCTTCCCAACACGATTCCCTTTTCTCCGTGATACTGGACTTTGTGCCCTCCGCTGCTCGATTCTTCCTCCTTATTCGCTTCCAATCTCTTCTTTCCACGACGAGAAAGACTGCGCAAGTATTGGGCAGTGAACAAAGCCAATTCAGAGATATTATCGAGCTGAACGATTTGAGCACGGTGTGTTTCGTACAATTCGACCGATAGATTATGCAGCTTTTTCTTCGTTATATCCAACTTTCCGAATGATACGATAAGCATGGTGCACCGGCCATTTTGGAATCCAGTCCGTTGCTGAAAAAGAAAATAGAATGGCTCTAGAAGAAGAAGCTTCTTACTTCGACGATAAAGTCAGAGAGTGAGTTCGAAGCGATGACGTCTTTGAGAGTGGCGGCGGGCACGACGACGGCGAACAGATCTTGGGTGGACTTCAGAAATAAACAGAGTTAGCGGGGGTAAAACGACGGAATGCTCACGGAATACTCAAATCGCTCGCTTCTTCCGTCCTCGTCCTCCCTCAATTCGATGCATTTTCTGCGCCACTCAATCCTCGTTCCCAAGTCTCTCTCGATTCTCAGCTGATTCTCGATCTTTCTCTCCGTAAACAGCATTCTGATTTCAGCTTCCAGACCAGCTGAAACATTCTTCATCTGCGTCTGTTCGGTTTGAATGAACTCACGCAAAGTGTCGAGGACGTTCCTTCCCACGTGGCAGAATGTGTACTGTTCACATTTTGTGTTCAACGCCGCCGAAATCTCTCTCTCGATCTTTTTCGTCTCTTTTTCTCTCTAAAATTCCCACTTTTTGCTTCAATTACTTCCGCCCACCAACCTCTTTCTCTTCCCGTTTTCTCATCGCTTCATTCTTTTCTTTATCTTTTTCAGTCGCTTTCTTTTCTTTCCCCGCTTCTCGAGCCCTTTTCGCATTCTCTTTCTTCTCCTAAATTGTTCGCATTCACTCTTTCTCCCCTTTTCTCTTTACTCAGGAAAAAAGGCGCCGACGCCGTTTCGACGCCTTTCAATAGGCGTCTGTGCCGAATTTGCGCTCGTTTGACGCCGAGGCTGTTCCGGTGGTGCCGAAAAGGCGTCTGTGTCATTCCGGAACGGCGTAGGCGCCTTTTTTTCATGAGTACTTTCTGTTTCTCTTTGTCGTCCTCTTCTATTATTTTTCTCTTTTTCGTTTCGGTAATTTTGACTTCGGAGGAAGTCGACGCAATATTGAAATCCACATCGAAACTGCACTCGAACGGCTTGGAACTGCCCGCGTTCTTCGCCCTCTGCTCCTCGATCATTCTGTCCAATTCGTCCATTTCGTCGTCTAAACTCGTCTTTTTCTCCATCGCAATTCTTCTCGAACGTCTTTTGTTGACAGCGTCGACTAGTGAAAAACTGGTGGAGCATCTGAAACTGTGCTGCTAAACTAGAATCTGATTCAGAAGGCGTCCTACGTCTTCTGCGAGCTTTCCGTGACGACTGTCGATTCTTCAATGCAAATGCACTCATCGTCATCGTCGGACAACACGATTGCGTCGTCCATCTGTCTTCTGAATAAATTAGATGAACGGATCCTTAAACTAACCGATAATAAATGTTTTAAAAACGCAACTATCAATGGAAAATGTGACAAAATTCAGGAATTGTCTCGTCGTCTTTACTTGCAAAATTCGGGAGAAGGTATTTGACAGATAACATAATAATTAGGGTTTTCAATAAGTTAACAAGACTGCGGAGATTAACAAATGGTAAGCGTACAAAAGATAGCAGACGGATAGATGAAGGAGACATAACAGATGGGTAAAAGGATTCAGATGATGTCGGCGATGTTCATCGGCATCTCGTCGATTTGGGTGGAGTAGTACTGCTCGATATCTCTCAAGATTCTGACGTCATCCTGCTTCACGAAGTTGATGGCGACTCCCTTGCGTCCGAAACGTCCGGAGCGACCGATGCGGTGAATGTACAACTCACGGTTGTTCGGCAGATCGTAGTTGATGACCTGAAGATTAGTAGATACAACTGAATAAATCTTGATAGAACTTACAAGTGACACCTGTGGGACATCGAGTCCACGAGCCCAGACATCGGTGGAGATGAGTACTCTGGTGGTTCCAGCCCGGAATTCTTTCATCACTTCGTCACGATCTTTCTGTTCCATATCTCCGTGCATTGAAGAGACGGTGAAGTTGGCCTCTTTCATTTTGTCGGTGAGCCAGTCGACCTTCCTGCGGGTGTTGCAGAACAGAACTGCCTGAGTGATCGTGAGCGTATCGTACAGATCGATCAGAGTGTCGAACTTCCACTCCTCCCGATCGACGGCCACGAAGAACTGCTTGATTCCTTCAAGAGTCAACTCGTCACGCTTTACGAGAATGCGGATTGGGTCGGTCATGAACTTGCTGGTCATTTCGAGAATCTCGTGTGGCAGAGTGGCGGAGAGCAGAACGACCTGAGCGCCTGGCGGCAGGTAGCGATAGATGTCGTACAGTTGCTCCTTGAATCCCTTGTTGAGCATTTCATCGGCTTCGTCGAGAACGAGCAGCTTAATGGCGCGAGTGCGAAGATTGCGACGCCGAATCATGTCGAAGACACGTCCGGGAGTTCCGGAGACGACGTGCTGTCCGTAGTCGAGTTTGCGTATGTCTTCTCCGAGATTCGTTCCTCCAATGCACGCGTGGCACTGCACATTCATGTAGTCTCCGAGAGCAAGGACGACCTTTTGAATTTGAACTGCCAATTCTCTGGTTGGCGATAGAATGAGTGCCTGGGTCTCACGGACTTGGGTGTCCAAGGATTGAAGAACGGAAATCGAGAACGTCGCCGTCTTTCCCGTTCCGGATTGAGCTTGAGCGATGACGTCGCGAGCCTTCAAAATGGCCGGAATAGCACGTTGTTGGATAGCCGATGGTTTCTCGAATCCGTAAGCGTAAATTCCACGAAGCAGATCTTCTCTTAAAAATCGAACGTAAAAATCAATTTAACAAGTAAAAACTAACCTCAATCCCATTTTATCGAAAGTCGGAACAATAGAGACTTCTTCCGAAGATTCGAACTCGACAGTAGCCATGTCGTCATTTTTCTTTTTAGAATCCGACATTTTTCAAAGTTTTGAAGGTCCACAACCTGAAATCGACGAGAAGGATGAATGAGGAAACAGACAAGAGCGCACGGAGAGACGGAACGGGGTGAATGAGCAGATGTGCGGCGGGCGCGCGCACGCCGTATCGATCGATTAGCCTTTTACGGGTAGTGTACAGACTGTAGACACAAATTCAATTTATAATGAGAAGACGAATTGCTTTTCAGGAACACCTTCGTGAAAAAACGGAGCACTTTCAAACGTTGAAGAGATCTTAGAATTTCCTTTGGTCAAAAGTTGATTTGTTAGGAGGAACAGTGGTTATGAACACATTTTTAATTTATTTTGTAATTCTGCATTGATTTGAGCTTACAAAATTAGTCGAATTCAGAGAAAAAATGTAGGACGAATTGGAAATGTTTTTCGAAATTAACGCGAAGACGACCGTGGACGAAGAATCGCAGGCAGGTGCCCCTCGGCCACGTCGGTGTCGATTTACGGAGATTACAAATATTGATTGATGACTTTACCTTCTAGGTGTTTCACACATTTCATTTCACAATTTTCAGAGCATGGGTGGAATATTCTCAAAAAAAGAAAGAACTCCGAAGCCTGCACCTGTTTCTGACCAGGATAATGCGATTTTAGTAGGTTTCTGAAACGATCCTAATACAACATTGGCAATTTCAGGCTCTGAAAACTCAAAGAGACAAAATGAAGCAAATAATAAAAAGGAAAGAAAACTGCATGGATAAAGAGCGACAAATTGCAAAGCAGTTACTAAAAGACGGGAGAAAAGAGTGAGTCAAATCAGAAAACTATAGTAGCAAGTCCATTTCAGCCGCGCACTTCTGCTTCTCAAAAAGAAGAGATACCAAGAAAATATCATCGACCAGACACTGAAGCATCTGATCAAAATCGAACAAATGGTACGACAATTCGTTTAAAATAGAACGACAATCTCGTATTTCAGGTCCACGATCTCGAGTTCGCCGAGGTTCAGCAACGTGTCACAGAAGGACTCAGGCAAGGAAACGAGGCACTGAAGAAGATGAATTCGTTGTTTGACATCGACGAAATCGACAGGATCATGGAGGAAACAAAAGAAGCAGCCGAGTACCAAGAGGTGGGTCTTCAGTCTGCTCAACTGATCGTTCACCTTTCCATTTAGGAAATCTCGAACATGCTGTCTGGCCAACTGTCCAGTGCAGACGTTTCTGACGTAGAGAAGGAACTTGAAGAATTGTTGGCTGCCGAAGGACAAAAAATGGCTTTGGATATCAAAGATCAGCTGCCGAATGCTCCAAGTCACGAGCTTCCAGAGACAGAACGACAGAAAGGTTAATATAGAGTGTGAAGTTAAAATTATTTTTCTACTTTTCAGAACAAGAGAAGCCGCGCAAGGAGAGAGTGGCACTGGAAGCCTAAAGTGGTCCGTCCTCAGTCAACTCGAGACACGGTATTATTGCACATCACTTATTTCATCTGTATTAAAATCGGTTCTTGTGAATAAAGACATTGCATCCTGGGCTTCTTTAAAGAACAACACCGGTGATCAAACAAGGCGTCCAGAGATGGGTCAGTACGAAGAGACGCAAACAACCACACGAAACGTATTGACTTATTGACTGGCCGATCCGCAGTTTCCCTACCTTCCCTGGCTTTTGCACTCTCTTCCAGTATTCGTTGAAGAATGACATCCAGAAGACGTCAGCCGCCGGACCGCCAGAAGGAAGGTGAGCAAGCGGGTAATCGCGCGTATGACGGAATACCCGGAACAGTCAATATGTCTTGACGGAACCAGCAGCAGCAGCCTACTCAAATATTTTGATTTCTTTCAATCCGTTCGCTTATTGTCTCCTTCCGCGATGACGTGTTCCCCCCTTTTTCGCACACTTTCCAGTTCCACTGACTCAATAGTTGGCTCCCAAAAACTCATCATTTCAGTCACGAAAAACGAGAAACCACCAATGCTAATCCTTTACCCACAAAAACTCAATTTTCAGAAAACTAAACAAATGTTCAGATGTGTTTATTCCTCTTTTCACTAGGATTTTCCGTCTTACTTTCATTTTCCCATCTCATTCCCTTTTTCAACGAATTCTTAATAAGTAACATTCGCTTCGTCGTCTTCTTCAGAACGAAAATGAAAAGAACAGAAAAAGCAGAGAGATGGATCAGGTCATGAGCTATTCAGCAACTGACTCGTCCTGTGTATGCATCGAAATACAGAAGAAGAAGGTCCCTTGCCCCGTGGCGGTGGAAACGTGAGCTGCCTGGTGACCCTATGGCTCCGGCGGCTCCCCGCGTGCCGACAACAGCTGTGCGGGCCTTCGAATTCCGCCCATGCTCCCCCTTTCCGACTTCTGTTTCTTCGTCAACTCCCGACTGACAGCTCTCGCTTTTTTTTTATCGAAACACCGTAGAGCCCTTCCGTGTTTTTCTCCTCCTTCTCCTCCTCGTTCCAGCTGGTAGTAAATAGCCAATTTCCACTTTTCGCTCTTCGCCGAATGGCCTTTCCGTCCGGCAATTACTCGTTCGGCACTCCTTTGAGATTTACTCATTTTCTTGAAATATGGATAATGGGAGGAGATAAATCCAGAGCAAACGTCAGTCGTTTTGTTCTTCGCAAAACCGCAGGAGGCTCTCCAGATCATGACGCGTGCTCCATGGGCTTCCCTCGCTCTCCCTCTCTTTCTCTCGAGTGCACACTCGCATTATCATTGTGAAACGGGTGAAAAGGCGTGAAGTACTCGGCGTCCATGATGCACAGAAACCGAGAACAAACACCGAACTCATCATCAGTTCGCGCAACCCCCTCCCTTTCTGTTCTTCTTCTTCGGCGGGGAGTCTGTTTCAAACTGCTCGGCGCCCAGGACCCGCTTATTGTCTGTCTCTCGTGTTGACCGTGCCGATTAGCTGGCACAACACAACCGTTCTATGCAGATGCTCCCCCTAATTGTGCTCCAGTCATTCAGTCCGTCCGTCCCTCCGCTGCCTGTCCTCTAAACATTCCTGTTTGCCACCAAAAGAACAAGATCTCCTTTCGTTTCCATCGACTATCAGCTTGTCTTCTTCACCTCTTCTTCTCTAAAGCTGATACACTTTCCATTCTTTTTTTTTTGGGGTCTTCCATTCGTATCGTTCAATTCATCTCCAAGTGTTTCTGTTCATTTCAGAGCTGGGCAAAGGTCGGCCCAGGCTTTTTTAGGCCTGAACCATTCGTCCAGCTATGATATTCTGATCGTACCCAAATTTCGCATGATTCTTGGTCTTGGATTGAAGTATGACCAAGTTTCAGAACGAAAAGATTTCCTGGACCCAAGATATTCTGGTCTGAAGCCGAAACTGCGGCCTTCTCGGCCTTCCATCCACATTAATCCAGATCGGATAATCGGCGCGGACTTCAATTCAAGTCTGCTGCGACAAAGTTCGGGCCTCAAAAAACCTTCGAGAAGGCTGGGCCGGCCTGTTGCCCAGCCCTGTTTTATAGCCTTCTCTACAATTTCCGTTCCGCAAATCCCTTCTCATCATGTCTCGCTTCTTAATCTACATAATTATGTTGCGATTTAGTTCGTCTTTTTCTTCATCTTCTTCTCGCTCCCCTCTTATTCATTTTCTACTTTTCAAGAAGACAGAGTTCTAGAAATCTTCTCCGCAATTTGATATCCGCTCTCTTCTCCGCCTTCTTCGTTCCTCTTTCAGTTCTCTTTTTACCTTTTCACCACACAAATAACAGCCTCTCCCGGCTGCTGCTGTTGCTTTTTTCTTTCCCTCGCGGACTGACCGCTCGGTCCAAACTGTGTTCCGGTATGTGATAGGCGTTTCGGAAATGTGTCAATTTGTTTGTTTTGCCATAGATCGCGCTGCCGGTAGCCCCTCCCGGCCCTGTTCACTTCCTATTATCATTTCAGAAATGTACCCGACCGACAAAGGATCGTCGGGCACACGGACGACGTTCGAAACGCGGAGCCGCAAGAAAAGACTCTTGCAGATCGTCTTCACCGTTCTCGTTGTTTTCGCCCTTCTTCTTGCCAGTAAGTGTTGCCTGGGATACGGTATCTCTTCCGTTACCGTAACCCGTTGTGACAATTCCGGATGATGTCATTGTGTTGTTAATCATTGAATGTTCAGTAATCGGACTGGTGTACGGCAGCTTCTACCTCTACCGCAGATATGTAACAGACGCGAACGACAAGAGGGAAAGTGACGAGTATTTGAGAAAGCTGGTCAGACAGGTCAACGACTCGCCCGAAACCACGTGGAAGGCAAAGTATAACAAGTTCGGAGTGAAGAACAGATCGTACGGATTCAAGTACACGAGGAATCAGACTGCCGTCGAGGAATACATGGAGTACATTCGCAAGTTCTTCGAGTCGGAAGCCATGAAGAGACATTTGGAGTGAGTGTGCACACAGTCTTTCTCGAATTCGCCATTGGTTTTCAGTGAGCTGGAAAAGTACAAAGATTCGGACATTCCGAAGCAGTTCGATGCCCGTCTCAAGTGGCCGAACTGCCCGTCCATCTCGAATGTTCCGAACCAGGGCGGATGCGGAAGTTGCTTTGCAGTGGCAGCCGCCGGGGTCGCCTCCGATCGTGCGTGTATCCATTCGAACGGAACTTTCAAAGCATTGCTCTCTGAGGAAGACATCATCGGATGCTGCTCCGTTTGCGGAAACTGCTATGGAGGGGATCCGTTGAAGGCGCTGACCTACTGGGTTAATCAAGGACTCGTCACAGGCAAGTAACCAGTGTTTGATCCTTCCTGAATGCACTCTTTTCCAGGTGGGCGTGACGGATGTCGTCCCTATTCATTCGACCTGGCTTGTGGTGTCCCTTGCTCGCCGGCCACTTTCTTCGAGGCCGAAGAGAAGAGGACGTGCATGAGACGGTGCCAGAACATTTACTACCAACAGAAGTACGAGGAGGACAAGCACTTTGCCACCTTCGCCTATTCCATGTATCCCCGTTCGATGACGGTGTCTCCGGACGGAAAGGAACGCGTCAAAGTGCCCACTGTGATCGGTCATTTCAACGACAAAAACTCGGAGAAATTGAACGTCACCGAGTACCGTAACATCATCAAAAAAGAGATTCTTCTGTACGGACCCACTACGATGGCTTTCCCCGTCCCGGAAGAATTTCTCCATTATTCAAGTGGAGTTTTCCGTCCGTTCCCACTCGACGGATTCGATGATCGCATTGTCTACTGGCACGTAGTCCGTCTGATCGGATGGGGACAGTCGGAGGACGGAACTCACTACTGGCACGCGGTCAACAGTTTCGGATCGCACTGGGGAGACAATGGTGGGTGGAAAGGATTGTGTTCTTCAAAATGAAAGCATTTCAGGACTATTCAAAATCAACACGGACGATATGGAGAAGTACGGATTAGAGTACGAGACGGCAGTCGTCTGATCCGCCCGTGAATCATGTACATACACAGATGCGAATCTCATCTAGATACTATCAAAGGCTATATTTATTCCTCTCCCTCTCTCTCTCTCTCTTCATTGGCTTTTCGAATTAGTTCATTCCATGATGATATTTATCGAATGCTAAAATTGCCATTTTCATAGACACTTTCACAAACATTTCGTTTTCCTCTCATATTATCCATTTACCGTTGTTCGGAGAAAAATGAACACATTTTTAATAAAGAGATCATTCTTTCCCTTTTTCTGAAAATATATACTGGAACAAGAACGAACACTGTTTAAAAGTTTTTCGATTTATTGGGAACAAACAAACATATTTACAACAAAGTCATGGAAAGCAAAAGAAATATATACAAAAATAATAATTTAGAGAAAAAAAACAGATAATTTAGTCGACCTCCTCGACAGTCGGCCCTTGTGGATGGTTGCCAGCACTGAATCCAGCAGATCCGGGGTTTCCGCATCCAGAAGAAGGCTGCTGCTGTCCGGACTGGTGCAGTTTGGTGAGGATGGCCTGGCAGACAGCCTTCAGCTCCTTGTCCTTCGCCTCGATCTCGTCCTTTTCGGCCAGAGAGTTGGCTTCCATCCAACGGAGAGTCTCTTCGCACGCCTCCTTCGCACGACGTGCATCTTCGGCCGGCAGCTTCGATCCGTGCTCGTCGAGAGCCTGTTTCACTTGGAATGCGTACGCCTCGAGTTGGTTGCGGGCGGCGACGCGTTCGCGTTGTTCGGCGTCCTCCCGCTCGAACTGCTTCGCCTCGTTGACCATCCGATCGATGTCCGCCTGCGTGAGCCGTCCCTTCTCGTTGCGGATCGTGATGCGGTTCGACTTGCCCGTTGACTTGTCTTCAGCCGTAACGTTCAGGATTCCGTTAGCATCGATGTCAAAAGTGACGTCGATTTGAGGGACGCCGCGTGGAGCAGGCGGGATGCCAGACAGTTCGAAAGTGCCGAGGCGGTGGTTGTCACGGGTCATCGCTCGTTCTCCTTCGTACACTTGGATTGAGACGCCCGGCTGATTGTCTGCGTAGGTGGTGAACGTCTTGGAAGCCTTTGTCGGGATGCGCGTGTTTCGATCGATCAGGTTGGTCATCACTCCCCCGGCAGTCTCGATTCCGAGACTGAGAGGGGCGACGTCGACGAGCAGCACGTCCTTGATCGTCTGATCCTTGACTCCTGACAACACGGCAGCTTGAACGGCAGCTCCGAAGGCGACGGCTTCGTCCGGATTGATGGAGCAGTTGAGTTCCTTTCCGTGGAAGAAATCCTTGAGCAACTTCTGAATCTTCGGAACACGAGTGGATCCTCCGACGAGCACAACTTCATCGATCTTTGATTTGTCGAGTTTCGCATCACGAAGAGCCTTCTCAACTGGCTCGATAGTCTTTCGGAACAGATCTGCACACAGCTCTTCGAAGCGAGCACGGGTGATTTTGGAGCACAAATCGATTCCTTCGAACAGCGAATCCACTTCTAGAGTGGCTTCCGTTGAGCTCGACAATGTTCTCTTGGCACGTTCGCACGCGGTTCGGAGACGTCTGATGGCCCGGGGATTCGGCGAGATGTCCTTGCCGGTCTTTCTCTTGAACTCGGTCATGAAGTGCTGGAGCATGCGCTGATCAAAGTCTTCTCCTCCGAGATGAGTGTCTCCGGCGGTCGACTTCACTTCGAAGATGGATCCTTCGGCGATGGTGAGAATTGAAACATCGAAAGTACCTCCTCCCAGATCAAAGATCAGCACATTCTTCTCTTCCGAAATGCCTTTGTCGAGTCCGTAAGCAAGAGCTGCAGCCGTCGGTTCGTTGATGATTCGGATGGCGTTGAGTCCGGCAATGGTTGCAGCGTCCTTAGTAGCTTGTCTCTGACTGTCGTTGAAGTACGCGGGCACAGTGATGACGGCGTCTTTGACTGTGTGTCCGAGGTACGTCTCCGCAGTTTCCTTCATCTTCTGCAGCACCATTGCCGAGATCTCCTCCGGATTGAACTGTCTGCGTTCGCCCTTCACTTCCACTTCCACCACTGGCTTTCCTTGCTTTCCCTTGACCGCGAACGGCCAGTGCTTGCAGTCCGACTGCACCGTCTGTTCGTCGAACCGTCTTCCGATGAGTCTCTTCGCATCGAACACAGTATTCTCCGGATTCCGAGCTGCCTGATCCTTCGCCGCGTCTCCAACCAGTCTCTCCGTGTCAGTAAATGCCACGTACGACGGAGTTGTCTTGTTTCCTTCCGAATTGGCGAGGATCTCGACCTGAAATGAAATAGGTTGAACACTTGAATACTTACATCCGCTGGCACTTACCTTTCCATTCTGGTACACTCCGACACACGAATACGTAGTGCCGAGGTCAATTCCGATAGCTTTGCACGAAGACATTGCTTGTAATTTGTAGTTAGAGCAGTAGAATATTTTATTCTTCTGAGGGTGACACTCTGCTCCGAACGCCAGTTTATATACCCGTTGAGCACTTCTTCTCGAACCTTCTACAATGTTCCAGAATCGGGGCATTCCCCCCTTCTTTCCGCCCTCCTCGCTCTTCCCTCTCTTTTTGTTTGCGTCTCTCTGGCCGCCCTATACTATTTCCTCCTTTTTCTTTTCCCTCTCCCTTCTTTCTAGTGCTTTATCGAATGTTCTAGAATATTCGCGAAGAACGCTGCTGTTTTTCCAGACTTTGCACTGTTGTGTACCTTTCCAAAGTTCTAGAATCTTCCAGTTTCTAATGTTTTCGCTAAGAATTTGTTTTTGGAAGTTTGTAGAGACAAACAACTGAAAAATAAGAAGTTTTTACTTTTTCTAAAAGTTCTACAACGACAAAGAACAAATAATAATCATTTTCTACTTCTGTTTCTTCATACTCGGACTGTCCTGCAGATGAAGGAATCTCGTCTTCAGTTTCTCAATGCGCCGATTCTGTTCGATTTGTCTTTTTCTGAGGGATCTCCAGTACAGCCATCCGTCCTTCTCCGGATCCAAATCCTCGAACTCTCTCGGCGGTCGGAGATCCAATTTGAACAACCATTCGGGGTATTCCGAGTCCGGAAGAACTTTCGGTCCCGGCTCGTCTCCTTGAAGGTACGCGTTGATGCAGACGTGCGTGGCTAGTTTCTCAGCGTCTTGATCCACGAACGATTTGTCCACTTTGACGGCGGCAGCAGCTCCCGCCTTCGGAGGAGCGTATGATCGTCGGAAAGTGACGGACAAACGCCTTCCGCTTGAGGCAATCACTGCTCGGAACATCTGGAACAGAACAATGGAATGGATTGAGCAGAAAATCATAAATAAGGGCAGCTATGAACTGTCATTACGGTGGAAAACAAGTTAGAAGTACAAGTATCTTATTCGACATAACCCAACATAAGAAAACAAGATCAAGCATCCAATATTGGCATCGGAGAAAAATGTTTTTCAACATGTAAAAATGAATTTCAGATAAACAATGGAATGTATTTCCTTAATATTACAGATTTTTCACTCGAGAGCACTAAGTTTGCTCTGTCTGAGCCGCTTCACAGACGGCGTATCCGGAGAAGAGCGGCCTCGTTTGACAGCTCCGATACTCGAACGAGAAGCAGAAGGCGTGGATGGGGCGAGGTTCGACGGGGCGTCGTACTTCTGCACGTACATCTGCTTTGCCCCTCCGCCACCACCCAGTACTTCTTGGAATGACGTGGCAAGGGTCGTCTTCGCGAGCAGGGAAGGCTTGCCGACGCGGCTCCTCATTGTGATCTCCTCCGTGCACTCGACAACAGTCTTCTCCTGCGTTTTCATAAGCTTTCCTGCTCTTTCAAATAAGTCATTGTCTTCCTTAGGATCGTCCAACATCAACAATTCTTCAGCCTGAAACCTCTCTATCAATTTCATTCTGACAGAGATAATCTTACGTGTTCAATTTTATACTTTATAATCTGCGCTCTTTCCTTCTTCTTCTCCTCGCTCTCTTCTTGCTCGTCATCGTCTTGATCGTCTTCATTCTTTTCTTCTTCCGTTATCTGAACAGTTGTTTCCTCTCGAAGTTTAAATCGGAAATTTCTATTCGTCTCCACTCCTCCCAAGTCTCCGTCCGCAAGAAGACGATCTTGAAGCTTAGCCAGAGCCCTTTGTTCTCGATCGCTCTCCTGCTTCAGCAGAAGTTTATAATTCTGCCGGCGAATCGTGTCGTCGTCAGGAATATCATCTGCATCTCCTTCTTCAGCTTCGTACTCATTTAATGCGCCTTCTTCGTCTTCCAGATCGCTTCCGACGTCATCTCCAGATAACGATGCTTCGTCGTCGAAGAGAGTCTTCTTTTTGAGCTTCTGTTTGTACTCCTGGTGCTCGATCCTTTTAATAACGGCCAACTCATCGTCCTCGTCATCGAAGTTCGGTTCGGGTTCTTCTTTCTCCTGTTCTTCCACTTCTTCTTCTCCTTCCTCTTCTTCTTCATCGTTCAATTCTTCTCTATCTTTGTCGTCACCTCCAACTTCTTCTAATTCTTCCTCTTCCTCCTCACTATCGTCATCATTAAAAATAATCCTTCGATGTTTCTCCACATTCTCCTCAAGTGGCACCGTTTCTTGAACTGTTTCCGTTCCAAACATATCTTGGTTCGGAGCATTTTCCTCTGGAGTCTCCTCGACAATTTCTTCGTCTTCTTCGTCGCTGTCTAGAACTCTGTTCGCCTTTTTCGGTATCTTCTTCATCACATTCTCCTCTTCTTCTTCGTTTTCCGATTCGACCAACGATTTCGACGTCTCCTTCACAAATTCGCACTTTTTGCTGTAAGGACACTTTACACAATTCGACTACACTTTGAATTTTTACTTATTTTTCGGAACTTCTTCACCCAACAGCATTTGCAATGTGTCCGGGAGTCCTTCATTCGCCCCATTTAAAAGTTCTTGAGTGCCCCTAAACTTTCCAGAGCATAAATTTAAAATATCTCCAAAATCGTCAGTTCCATTCATTGTTGGCAGCTGAAGAACTCCGTTCTTCTCCACATCGCCAGCTTGTGAACGCCTGAAAACATTTTTAGAATTACTGTATTTGGATCGAAAAACTTACATGTCAAAGTTGGAGACAGTGGATCCTGGACCGGGTCTTTTGACATTGTTGAAGACATCGTAAGTGAAGGAATCATCGAGGAAGTTCACACTCATTTCATCATCCGCCTTTCCATTCTCTTTCATTTTATTCTTCATCTCGTCATCTGATTCTTCGTCACTGCTGTTCTCAGGGGGCGAATCCTCTTCCTTGTAATCCTCGTCATCTTCACTGTTATACTCGTCGTCGTCAGTCGTTCTTTTCGGCCTCTTCGCTTTCTTCTTTCTGATTATCTCCTCTTCTTCTTCCTCGTCGCTACCAGGTTTCAGATGCTCATTGTCCTCTTCGTACATCTTTCGACGCTGCTCTTGCTCTGAAAACTGATAATTAAAGCTGTTAGAACCACTGAAAAACCTTTCCGTCGTTTAACTGACATCGACGCCTGCAGTTTCTTCTTAAGAGTTTCTCTGACCAGTACTACAATTTTTCTCATTATGTCATCTGTTATTTTAGTTTGAACCTCTTACAGCTTTTCGGTGCATGTTTGGGAATGTTATGGGGCACGGCGAACGGTTTTCCATTCTCCGGGTTATTTGTCTCTGTGGATCGTTGAACGTTGGCGAATGTCTTTTTGAACCACTTGTTGCTTGGATCGTCCTGAATTTATAGATTTGAAAAAAAGGAAGATGGCGCTCACGTCTTCGTTCGTCAGATCAATGGTGTTGTTGGCAGAAGTGAGCACTCTTCCGAGCTTCGGAGCCGGTAGTGGACTTCTTTCGATAGCCAAAGCTTTCCGTCTGTTCACACGACGTATTTTTCTATCCTCTTCGGCCGTTTCGTCAGTTTCCGTGTTCTCATTCGAAATAATTTGTTCCTGTAACGCAATTTTAGGTCAGCGGCCGATCGAGTAATAATGGCTCACTTGGGAATCGGACATAGTCGACTCTGCGGTCAGAGAAGACGGGGAATCACTATCCTGATGATTTAAAGCCGTTGTGCAAGTTGGAGCCGCCTCCATTTCTGAAAGAAGTGATTTCTGCATAGAAACGCTTTTCAAAATGTATTTACGAACGAATAAGAAATAAACATTGTAGTGATAAATATGTGTTTTTTTACGAAAAATATTGTTCACTTGCCAGTAATAATTTTTTGAACATTTATTGTGTAAACGGCAGAAAATTCAAATTTTCAGCCAGTTTCCCGCATGCTGGCAAGACGCCAAGTGTTTGAATTGGCGCACTACCGTAGTGTGCCTGCACATCATACGTGTCTCGCTGGAGGAATCGGCGACGAATTTCCTTACTTTTGTCACGCCGCTATCCTCTGTGCGGTCCTTTTTTGTTGCTGTATCGTGAGATAACTCTACAAAAAACGAAAAATGGTGAGTGCTTTATCCTTTTTGGCAAGAGATTATCGTCGTTTTCTTGAAAAACTCCGAAACTTCGCCGAAATGTTTAGGCCCAGTTTTGAAATTTTGTGAAAGTTGTTTTTTTTTAAATCTATCGAGTCGAATGGTTTTTCAAATTGTTGATCCAGGTTTTTAATGTTATAAGAAGCCTGATCTAAACTATTTGAAACAGTTGGTTTCTTTCATCATAGTTGGGCAAAATTTCGCAAGAATGGGTTGCCTGCAAGTTGAAACTCAAAAATGTATAATATCTTGATCAAAAAAAAAAATGTATTGTTCAGGTCAACTTCACGATCGATGAGATCCGTGCGCTCATGGATCGCAAGCGCAACATCCGTAACATGTCCGTCATCGCTCACGTCGATCACGGAAAGTCTACCCTCACCGACTCCCTGGTTTCCAAGGCTGGTATTATTGCCGGAGCTAAGGCCGGAGAAACTCGTTTCACCGATACTCGTAAGGACGAGCAGGAGCGTTGTATCACCATCAAGTCTACGTAAGTTTGATTGACATGGGGAACTACGAAATCCTATCTTTTTCAGTGCTATCTCCATGTTCTTTGAGCTCGAGAAGAAGGATATGGACTTCGTCAAGGGAGAGTTCCAGGTTGAGACCGTCGAAGTGGACGGAAAGAAGGAGAAGTTCAACGGCTTCTTAATCAACTTGATCGATTCTCCCGGACACGTTGACTTCTCGTCGGAAGTCACTGCTGCTCTCCGTGTTACTGACGGAGCTCTCGTCGTCGTCGATTGCGTCTCTGGAGTATGTGTCCAGACCGAGACTGTGCTTCGCCAAGCCATCGCTGAGCGTATCAAGCCAGTTCTTTTCATGAACAAGATGGACCGTGCTCTCCTCGAGCTTCAGCTCGGAGCCGAAGAACTCTTCCAGACCTTCCAAGTGAGGTTTTGTGGCATTGGGCGTTCGCTCATTAATCTCCTTTCAGCGTATCGTTGAGAACATCAACGTTATCATTGCCACCTACGGAGATGACGATGGTCCGATGGGAGCTATCCAAGTCGACCCATCCATCGGAAACGTTGGATTCGGATCTGGACTCCACGGATGGGCTTTCACCCTCAAGCAATTCTCTGAGATGTACGCCGAGAAGTTCGGAGTTCAGGTATTGTTTTTATGGGTTTCAAATTGTAAACAAATTGTTCTTATTGCAGGTTGACAAGCTCATGAAGAACCTCTGGGGAGATCGTTTCTTTGACCTCAAGTCGAAGAAGTGGAGCAGCACCCAAGGAGATGGAAGCAAGCGTGGATTCAACCAATTCGTTCTTGACCCTATCTTCATGGTGTTCGATGCCATCATGAACATCAAGAAGGACAAGACCGCCGCTCTTGTCGAGAAGCTCGGAATCAAGCTCGCCCACGACGAGAAGGACTTGGAAGGAAAGGCTCTCATGAAGGTCTTCATGCGTAGATGGCTCCCAGCCGGAGACACTATGCTCCAGATGATCACCTTCCATCTTCCATCCCCTGTGACTGCTCAACGCTACAGAATGGAGATGCTCTACGAGGGACCACATGACGACGAGGCAGCCGTTGCTATCAAGAACTGCGACGCTAACGGACCACTCATGATGTACGTCTCCAAGATGGTGCCAACCTCTGATAAGGGACGTTTCTACGCTTTCGGACGTGTGTTCTCTGGAAAGGTCGCCACCGGAATGAAGGCCCGCATCCAGGGACCAAATTACATCCCAGGAAAGAAGGAGGACTTGTACGAGAAGACCATCCAGCGTACCATCCTCATGATGGGACGTTACATTGAGCCAATCGAGGATATTCCATCCGGAAACATCGCCGGTCTTGTCGGAGTCGATCAATACCTCGTCAAGGGAGGAACCATCACCACTTTCAAGGATGCCCACAACATGCGTGTTATGAAGTTCTCCGTGTCTCCAGTCGTGCGTGTCGCCGTCGAGGCCAAGAACCCAGCTGATCTGCCGAAGTTGGTCGAAGGACTCAAGCGTCTGGCCAAGTCCGATCCTATGGTCCAGTGTATCTTCGAAGAGTCGGGAGAGCACATTATCGCCGGAGCTGGAGAGCTTCACCTCGAGATTTGCCTCAAGGATTTGGAGGAGGACCACGCTTGCATTCCACTCAAGAAGTCCGACCCAGTCGTCTCGTACCGTGAAACCGTTGAGACCGAGTCCAACCAGATCTGCTTGTCCAAGTCGCCAAACAAGCACAACCGTCTTCACTGTACTGCTCTTCCAATGCCAGACGGCCTTGCCGATGATATTGAGGGAGGAACTGTCAACGCTCGTGATGAGTTCAAGGCTCGCGCCAAGATCCTAGCCGAGAAGTACGAATACGATGTCACCGAAGCTCGTAAGATCTGGTGTTTCGGACCAGACGGAACTGGACCAAATCTCTTGTTCGACGTCACCAAGGGAGTTCAATACCTCAACGAAATCAAGGATTCCGTTGTCGCTGGATTCCAATGGGCCACCCGCGAGGGAGTGCTTTCCGACGAGAACATGCGCGGAGTTCGCTTCAACATCCACGACGTCACCCTCCACGCTGACGCTATCCACAGAGGAGGTGGTCAGATCATCCCAACTGCCCGTCGTGTGTTCTACGCTTCGGTGCTCACCGCCGAGCCACGTCTTCTCGAGCCAGTTTACTTGGTCGAGATTCAATGCCCAGAGGCCGCCGTCGGAGGTATGTTCATTTAATATTGAACGTTATTCATTTTTTGTTTACAGGTATCTACGGAGTGCTGAACAGAAGAAGAGGACACGTCTTCGAAGAGTCCCAGGTCACTGGAACCCCGATGTTCGTTGTTAAGGCTTACTTGCCTGTCAACGAGTCCTTCGGATTCACCGCTGATCTCCGCTCCAACACCGGAGGACAAGCATTCCCACAGTGCGTGTTCGATCACTGGCAGGTGCTCCCAGGAAACCCGCTCGAGGCCGGAACCAAGCCAAACCAGATCGTCTTGGACACCAGAAAGAGAAAGGGACTCAAGGACGGTATCCCAGTCTTGGACAGCTATCTCGACAAGATGTAATTCTTGCAAGACTTGTTTATTGTTAAATTTCCTATTATAATAAACACGGTTGTTTGTTACTTCTTTTTTTTTCTTGTGCTAATCCAATGGATGGAATAAATTGTAATACTTTATTTTAAACAAGAGAGAAAATCTGTCGAAGACTCAAATTACCTGTGAAAATGATATTGAAGGAGTAGAGACTGTGACATTAGACGGTGTTGGACGCGGCAACTTCGTAACTGACTTATTTAGACTGATAAGACGGCATGAAGGACATCAAATTTCCGCATACCGCTTGTCTCCAAAGCTGCGAATATTTTTCTGCTAAACGTGCTGAGTGGCTGATTAAACAATTTGACCTTCCAGAATTCACGTGTACATCACATGCTCTATTTCAAAAACTTTTGATCTAAAATCGGAGCGTGGGCGTTTCGAAACGTTTCCATTCCTATCACTTGTCACTCGGGTTCTCGCGGCCGAATTGCCCGTCTCTCCGTTTTTCTTTCGGGCGGAAAGGGACCCGCTTCTCTGTTTTATCTGCTTCTCGAATACTCTTTTGCCCACTCGGCAGTGATGCAAAACTATGAAGGAAGGAAGAAAAAACGAAGAGGGCGCACACAGGAAACGAGGGGAGCCAACACAAAACATTTGTGTGCTGTGCGTGTGTTCTGCGTCTTTCGCTCCCTTCTTCTCGCCCGATTCCTCGCCGACAGGCTCTTCCAGTACACCCCTGTTCTCAGTACCAAATCGAGCGTTTCGAGAGTATTCTTCCAATCTTTGCCCTTTTCGATCGCAGTTGATTTTAAAATAGATGATCAAAATGAGGCGCGCGACCACGGAGTCATTGAAGCGAACTCCAATCAGAATCTATTCAGAATGATTCCAATGCGAATCATCCAATTTGTTTTGTTTCGCCAAGATTGCCAAGTTCATCGGAAGTCACGTGTGAATCTCTTGTTTTCCCAATCTTTCGCTCTTTTTCCCGGCTGCTGTTGGAAGCAAACTTCTCACGGTTCCGTCTCCCAATAACTCCGTCCTTCTCTGTGTCGATTTTCGAAAAACGTTTGTATCTCGTTCTCTTTTCCTGCCGTCTATCCGTTTCTCTCTTTTACGGTTTTACCCACTCCCCTTAAAAATGATTCTGGCGCCATAATTCGACGATTCGTCCCCAATGACCCAGCCTTCAATGATTGGTCTTCACTTCAATTCGTTCGCTCACCGAATCGATTGTTGTTTCTCTGCCTTTCACGCGCGCCAACTACTCTCCTCTTTACCGAATCTTCGTTTCCTGCCTTCTTTTCCCCGTTTTTTTTCGCGCCAACAACTTTTTTTTTGCAGGGTTAATCGTCGTTCAGTCTTCCCAAATGGCTTCTACTCAGGTTCAAGATGTCGTGAGTTTAAAACATTTTAGATTTCGGAGAGTTTGTCGGATGATTTCTGAATGCCAACTGACTCCTCTCTTTCTTTCTCATCGTGCACTCCATTTTTAATCGCCAGACAAACAAAAATGTGGGTAGCCACAAACGTGAATCATATCATGGTGTAAACGTTGGTCTGTTGTTTCGTCGGCTGGAAATGTGATCGAAGGGAAGACTTTGTGAGTGATCAGTGTATTTGCCGATGGAGAAGATAACCGACGGAGGAGTGTCCGATAAACGGACGGCAGATCGGCGGTGCATATTATGAATTGCGAGGGACCGACAGGACAGAGTGACCTCAGCAGTTGGCGGAAATGTGATAACGCAGCAGAGGAGGCGAAGGCATCGATTGAAGTTGGCCCCGCTTTGCGAGAACGGAGGAGCACGTCGGCACGAGAGACATAGACATCTGCTGAGCGTTCGGAAGAGTCGACTCGCGGGGCCATCGGGGAATTCGGGCAAATATTGACTGTCGATAGGGGGTTGACTGGTGCGATTTGTTGTGAACGAGCAGAAGAGTAGCGGTGAGGAGCACAGCTTACCTGAGCAAGAGCAACTATGTAGTTGAGGGACTTTTTAGGATTAACTTGAAATCAATCAGGAAGGGTGTTGAAAACGAGGGCTCTGGGAGCAGAAACTCTTCTGACACCTAATCCGGCTATCTCCGCTGTCATCTGAGTGCCATTCAACCACCGCTATTTCGTTGAAAAACGTCTTTTTCCGTTCTGATATCATCGTTCTGATTGATGTGTTCATGCCCGACCGACTGGATGCCATTTCTTGTCTCATTAGAGGGAGATATATGTAAATAGGGACCGAATACCTCTTGACAAAGAAATATGCTCACGAGAAGAATCGGTGAAGCATGAATAAACGAGACTTCTTGCCCGTCGGTTTTTTCTTCAATCGGGCTCTAGGTGAACCGTGAGAAACAAGAAGGGCAGCTCGGTTTTCAGCCGAAAGTACGCTCGTGAGCAGAGTCGTTTCCCATTTTTCTTCCAATTGCAATTTCTATTGGCATAATCAAGCGGGTTTCTTCTTGTTGCTGGTGTTTCGCGTCGTATTCTTTCCTCTCCTTTTCTCGTTGATCCAAACATCTCCATCAGTTCAGTTTTGAAGGTATTCGATGAAAACTACTCACGGCAGTGCAAGCGTCGCTCCGATCGATGTGACCAATGGGAACTTTGTTATATCCGGATCATCGAGCGATCGGCAAGGTGTTATATCTGTCAGCGTAACGGAACTTTGCCATCATTGCTACGAACGACGCGAAAAGAGGCCAGAGCGATCGAGTTCATTTGAACGACTACTCACCGAATCGGCCATAATGCCAGCTATGCATCCACTGAAAGACGAGAATTGGCATGCTGGAGGAGATACTTTTCATAAACGTGCCTTCGTTGGATCGCTACCACTCGAGAAAGACTGGGATTTGCTTCATGAAAATGTAATCTATCGAGCTAGTCAATCAATGGACAGTCCGTATCAAATGCGACCTCGATCCTCTTCCGATTCACTTCCTTTCCGTGCCGAACTGAAAACAACGTACTCGGAATTTGGAGGTTTCTATGGCGATTTAACCGGAGATGCAATAGAGCGGGCAGGCGGAAGTCTTGCGAATCGGTCACATGACGAGGCCATAAAAAGCGCGGATGGTTTTGAGTTTATTGACGACGGAGAAGACCACGGTTCCAGTGGCGTTATCATTGAAGAAATTGAAGACGAACCCTTGACGACTATGAACAATAGCCAATGGGATGAAATTCCAGTGAGGGGATTGATCACGAATATGGAGAGCTTCGAATTGGTTTTGTCTGGAAAACTGAATGGCGAAGAGAATGATACCAGTGAGAGGACCGGAGAAAATGAGCAGGAGACGAAGGATTCCTTCGACGACGTTGAGACGAATAAGAATATGGATGAACAACAATCAGTAGAATCTGGGAACGCCCTCCCGAAGATTATTACGCCAGAGGATTGGAAAAGGGAAGTTCAGCAAAAACGAATAAACAAAGACAACGTTGACTGTCGTAAATCTTTCATTACTCCCCTGGATGAGCTCTACAAACAGTACAATCATCATCCGATCCACTCTAATGGAGTGATTCGAGTTGTGCACACTCCGCCGGCTCCTCGGAGGATTACGACGGTTGGGCACATCAGGCGGTCTTCTTCCCTTGGTTTAATTGAAACGTACAGTGACGCGCTGAAAGCCAGGTCGTTCTGGTATATCGAAGAAAACTCTGTGGCAACTGTTGCTTCTTCTGAAACGGGGGACGTACAGAAAGTGCAGAAAGTAGAAGAAGTGGAAGAGGAGGAAGAGCTGGTACAAAGCTCAGCGATCTGTTTGCTATGCCTTCCGCTCCGTCAGTTCTTCTCTTCGTGCAAGTGGCGAAGCCCCGTGAGTTTCTAGAAGGCTTCGCATTCTTTCTATTCCGACAAACTCCCTGGGAAATTGACTTTGCCCGTGTCAGACTCAATCATAAACATTCATTATTTCAGGAACTGGCCGAGGCCGGAGATACCGTGGCTGAGGTGAAAAGCGGCAGTGCTTCCGGAAGAGGACGTCTGGCTCGCAGAATGACAATTGAGGAGGAGCACGCCGGAGACTATTTCAAGTAAGCGATTAAAAGACACGTCATTATGACGGCGATTTCGTCACGACGCAATTCTGCATCTGAATTCATCATTGCACAATTGCATCATCGTGGAAATAAGGAAGGGCTCCCCTGCCAGTCGAAGAGCGCGCGCGTTGTTTATGCTGTTTGGCGGGTATTCCTATAGCCACATGTGTGTGTATTCGTCGAACATATATTATTACTTTCATCATTTCGCTCATCGCCTGAGATTCTACTTAGCACGTTTTGTAGTTATTAAGCAGCCATGAAAGCGATTCGGGATTCTTGTTTCTAATCGCCTACGCATTCTTCTTCTTTTTACGGCATATTCCAATTAGTAGCGGCTGTTAGTGAAAAAAGTGCGTGCAGGAAAGAGTGCTCAGGGAGCTCACATTGACTAGTCTCCCGATGAAGAAAAGCTTTCCGTTTACATGAAAGGCGTCGGGGAGAATAGAGCTCATTCGCTTTGTATTCCGGGTGGGTAAACTGTTCCTTCGAGCGGACGCCTTTTTGTGAGTCACCATTCGTTTCGAATGATTTCGAAATGTGCGCAACCCTCCCCTCCACTTCAGGTACCATTCTCCCTTCTCTCCGTTCCCCTTAATTTCGCTGCGAGACCCGCGATAGCTTCACGGTCACTGCGCCTTTCGATACAGCATTCTGTTCGTGTTCCGTCCTAAAAACTTTCAACTGCTTCTTCGTTCCTCCCGCGTTTCGTTTTCTGAGTTCATGCATCTCCGAATTTTTTTGCCATTCTTTTCTTCACATCCGCTTTGTTTGTTGCGCAGCTCTTTCCCAGTCGCAAAGTTCACAACTCAATCATCGAAACATTTGCGACCTTTGAAAATCGCGAGTGCGGGGGTGGTGAACAGTGCACACCGCCCTCGTGATTGTTCTGCAACTGTACACTGAAAATAGATAATGAATCAGCAAATGCGCAAAAAATATGTGCGTCCCGACATCACGCCTTTCGAAAGTCGTTTATGTAAACACGTTGTTGTTGTTCTGGTAGGAGTCCGACATGGGACCGGGGCGTGACCTGGGAAAGCCCGTGCGAAGTCTCCTCCGCGCAGTCTCGCTCTCTTTGCTCGCCGGCGTCGTCCTCCGTCCTCCCCTCTCTCCATTCCGTCACACTATTTTTTGCTCTGCGAATTTTTACTGCGCGCATGTGAAATCCGCGCCGTCTTTCTCCTTTTCCTCTAGATTTTCATTTCCAAAGCCGGAGTCTTCAGCTGACTGCTCTTTGAGCACTGTCCCCTTCTCGCTGTTTCTCAGAAAGCCATGTGCTTCTGATGGCTCCCCTTTTATTGCTGTCTGAAAGTTGTGTGCACAAGATTCAAAACGCTTTCGTATTTCTAAGATCTGTCAGTTCTATTTATTTCGAGCCAACGCACTTCTCTTTCTGACCGCTAGACGGTGAGAGAAAACAGAGTACATTCGCCAGCTTCTGGAATGTTCTGCAAAAGTCCGCTTTGTGCTCGGCTGCCTCTTTTCTCTAGTCACATGATTTTCAGATTACCCGTCTTGTTTTCCGTCGGGGCTCCCCTACCTTTATTGCATCATGATTTTCCGCGCGGATCACCCGACCTCATTTCGACTTTTGTGTTCTGGAGATGTTCGAGCCACAGTTGTCTAATTGGATAAGAGGTGGCCCACTCGACCAGAACCGGTTTTTGTTTTCGATGCGCCGGCATTCTAGCCTTGAATTCACTCAATCAGAGATGACAACCCTCTCATTCGCTCCCCGTAGTCCAGTGGCTTTCCTCGCTCATTTAATTTTGAAAGGCGATTCCATGAGAACACATACCAGTCACCATGGAGATAAAACATTTACGCGGCTCTCAATTTCGCTACCAAGCAGCTGCCTGTTTCTTTTTTCTCCGTTTCTGCACATATTCCTGCTTGTGCTCATCTCCTTTCTAATCCGTATTATATCCGTTTCATTTTAATAAGTCAGTTTTCTCAGCTCAGGAAACTAATCTCTGTCCGTGCGCGCTCTTCTTCATTCTACAATCCACCGAGCTGACTCCTTCCTGAGTGGCTCGTCATCGTGAATCTGTCAAAACGGGAGCGTTAAACGCCAAACCTTGCGAGCATCCGGAAAACGACGCGGCGAATCCCACGTCGCTGCCGCCGTTGTCGAAGCAGCCTCATCCGATCCAAGAGGCCCATTCCGAATCGCCGCCCAAATCACCGCCGCGTCCCAAGTTTCTGAATCAATTGGCTCCGTCAGTTGCATTTGAGCATAATCTCAAATCGCAATCGACTTCATCTTTTCGCGAACTTTTTGCGTACGCTGCGCGCACATCTGAAGCTCCCACCGAGTGGGATTCTGAAGACGACGAAAATTCGGACATTCTTTGTCGTAGCAAAAGCAACATGAGCGACGATTCGTTCCAAAAAGAACTCGATGCCGCCGCTTATGATAAGTAAGTTTGAAACATCTTCCACCGTGAACTTTCCAACTCATGGGGTGCGCTTGTTTGTGATTCCAAAACAAACGTTAATTAGAAATTTAACTCGTATCCAATGTACCGCCTCTGGTCCTTCATCTCTGGGGACAGAGTTCTCGCAAAGCAGTCGATTAGAAGCATCGAAAATGCGAAGCACATTGCGCACGCCGAGCAGGTAACCAAGCCGACGGCGCTCAATTTGTCAATAACCGAGAATATTCTAAGGCGCCGTTGACTCCAATTTTATCCAAATTGATTGCCGAGCCAGCGGTCAATGTCGACGCGAATAATAATGTGAAAGCGGGAGAGGAACCCAGAGATGAGGGGGTTCGCCCGAAGACTCACGTCTGTTCGCAACCAAGTTTCAGACAGAATTCATACAAAACTAGGTAAAATCAAAAGCAGAATTGTGTCAGATGATAGGTATTCGAATAAATTGCATCTCGATACGAATTTTAGGCAAGAGCAAAAACTCGATGCCGTTCCGGCCACCACTCACATGGAGCACTTGTGCCGTCTGAACATCCGCGAGGCCCCGCACCTTGTCCGCCAGACTGGAATCATTTGCACGATCGGACCTGCTTGCGGCAGCGTCGACATGTTGCAGAAGATGATTCTCAACGGAATGAACATCGCCCGTCTCAACTTCTCGCACGGATCGCACGAGGTTGACACTTTGGAAGCCTCGTGACTTGCCTTGCAACTAAATAATTTCAGTATCACGCGGGCACTATCGCCAATGTCCGTGAGGCTGCTGATTCCTTCTCTGATCCACGTGTCATCGGAATAGCTCTTGACACGAAAGGACCCGAAATCCGTACCGGACTTCTCGCTGGAGGCGCTTCCGCCGAAATCGAGCTCGTTAAGGGAGCTTCAATCCGTCTGACGACTGACTTGCACTTCTCCGAGTCGGGAACTGCCATCAATCTTTTTGTCGACTACAAGAACATTGCCAAGGTGCTCGCTGTTGGCTCTCGTGTCTACATCGACGACGGACTGATCTCCCTCGTCGTCGAGGAACTGCAGAACGACGCCGTCGTCTGCACGGTCGAGAACGGAGGAATGCTCGGAAGTCGTAAAGGAGTCAACCTCCCAGGAACCATCGTCGATCTTCCCGCGGTTTCCGAGAAGGACATCAAGGATCTGCAGTTCGGAGTCGAGCAAGGAGTTGATATTATCTTCGCCTCGTTTATCCGCAACGCTGATGGAATCCGTACGATCCGCAAAGTGCTCGGAGAGAAGGGAAAGAAGATTAAGATCATCGCCAAAATCGAGAACCAGGAGGGAGTCGACAACGTGAGTGCCAGTAGAACGAATGATATCAATAAATTAGGATGGTTTCAGGCGGATGAAATTATTGCTGAGTCCGACGGAGTCATGGTTGCTCGTGGAGATTTGGGAATCGAGATTCCAGCGGAGAAGGTTTTCCTCGCTCAAAAGGTATACCTTCCTTCGTTTTCTTCATTTTCTTCTCTTACATCTGAATTCATTTTCAGATGCTCATATCGAAGTGTAACCGTGCCGGAAAGCCGGTCATCTGTGCCACTCAAATGCTCGAATCCATGGTCCACAAGCCACGTCCGACTAGAGCGGAGGGATCCGACGTCGCCAATGCCGTGAGTAAACATTCTCTCTTCTTTATAACGGCGGGTCGACCTCCCTTCAATTGAAGCGCATTTGGCGGAGTGGGTTGTACGTTTGCGCGTCGCTTTGGAGGCGCAGGTTGGCCCCCTTAGGGGCACAGAGTTGCATTTGTTCGAAACAAGATCATGTGCGCTAAGTTGCCCCGAAATGGAATCGGGTTATAAGAAAATTGTGCTTGTCGTCGAGTACCATTGATATCAATTCGAACATTTTACTTTGTTTTTCAGGTGCTCGACGGAGCCGACTGTGTGATGCTTTCCGGAGAGACTGCGAAGGGAGACTACCCAATCGACGCTCTCAAGATCATGCACTACATCTGCAAAGAGGCCGAAGCAGCTGTCTACCATCGCAGACTCTTCGACGAGCTTCTCCAGAACACTCAAAAGCCGACCGACATGTCCCACACGATCGCCATCGCTGCCACTTCGGCCGCTGCTTCATGTCACGCTTCGGCCATTCTTCTCATCACCACCACCGGAAGATCTGCCATCCAGTGCTCTCGATACAAGCCAGCCGTTCCAATCCTCACCATCTCGAGAGATGTGGCCGTCTGTCGTCAGCTCCATCTGTACAGAGGCGTCTTCCCGGTCTTGTATCCGGCGGAGCGTGCTGCCGATTGGCCAACTGACGTAGACAACAGAATCAGCCACGCGATCGCCATTGGAAAAGATCGTGGATTTATCCACAAGGGAGATTTCCTTGTCGTTGTCACCGGATGGAGACAAGGTAAATTATTTTGACGATGTTCTTCTATAGCATTCGCGTTTTTAGGAGCCGGAGCGACCAACACCCTCCGCATCATCACCGCCGAGTAGACTACTCGCGCACTATCCTACTGCTCTCATTTCCTCGATAAATCTTAATATTGCATGATTGTGACTAACCCCCAGTTCAGTTTTAGAGTGGTTACCGGTTCCCCCTACCCAATCCGATTCTGAGTCATGCTCGTTCCCTATTTTTTCCCCGCCTATAGCTATTCTTATCCGAGATTTCGGTTTTCCTTAAATTAAGGTATTTTATTTAGTATTGCCACGTTCTCTCTTGTAGATGAATAAACTGCTGAATGTTGAATAATTCTTGCAATGTTTGCCCCTAGAAACTGGAAACTGTAACAATAGAGTTGGTTGTGAAATGTGGATTTCTGCGGTCTTTACAATCCTGGAACAAAACTTATCAGTAAGAAAGATAAAAAACAACGAGTTTATTAGGAAATCACTCCTTTTGGCTTCGGCAGAAACAGTACCAGAGCGCGTGGAAAAGGCCGGGGAAATAGAACAGAAGTGACAAACAAATGTTGAGCCAGACGGCGCCGGAGCACTTGTTGTCATTTTTCATGAAGACAGCGATCGGCTGCAAAGGATCACTGCGAGACCGAAGAGATCGGGGACTCACGGAGCAGATGATGATCACACAGCAGAGGCAGCATCCATTGATCTCGCCCATCGTAAACGGACGGAACTGAGTGGAGTGTTCCCGAAGAGAACTTCTTTTTGAGGGAAGACGGTCACCCGAACAGAGAAACCACAAGGAGAGGCCGTGTCAGGACGAGGTGGGGCACAAAGAGCCGGTTCACGGACGGTCCTCCGTTTCCCACTGTATCATCGGAACAACTTCTCGCTGTCCCATGTTTACTTTTTTGTTTCGAAAGAGACATCGCTTCCAGACAAACAACGCCCTTCCCCCTTTTCATGTTGTTCGCTTCGAAGCTGATCACTTAGTGAATCCGGACTGGTCTCTGGCCTTCAGTGCCCAAAAAACAATTTGTCAGTTGATAAACAGTTTATTCAGCGGCGATCTTTTATGTAGCAGACGTAGACGGCGTGGATGTAGGCTGGGAAGACGAGGCACAGATAGAGGAGGACGTTGAGGCAGACGGAGCATCCGCACGACTTCTCTTTGTACCAGACTGCCAGCGGCTGCAATGGAAAGCATTCTGAATGGATTAAATAGCGAGCGACTGACCGGGAAAATGAGCATGAGAAGCACCATCACGATACGATCTTCCGGAGTGTCCATGGTTGAGAACGGAAGCGAATGGAAAGTGGGAAAAGGGGGAAACGGAGCCGCTTTTATATGGGCGAGTGATTCATCTTTTCGTACGAAATATTATAAAACATGAGTAAGCAACCAGAAGAAAAACATAATTGAGAATGTATCTGAAGGCGGAGAAGATTGACGACGGTATTTCGAAATAGGCACCGAGATCTGGAAGTTTCGAATTATTTGAACACTCGGATCCTACCCGAATTCCTTTTTTAAAAGTATCACTGGTCAATTCTACTCCGTGCGGTTCTCATTTGAAACAGCTTCATCTGAATTCCTTCCGCTTCGTTCTGTTTCAATGCAAAGAATACCAACTTTTGTATTTTCAGATTCATTTCAGATGAAAGAAATATAATGAAAATGGGAGAAAAAGAATGGTGGGACAAGTAGTGCGTGAAAAAATGAAGATGGGGGTCAAAAGGATGCGTATCTTGGTATGAATTGGTCTCGCCGCGAAGAGGAATTCTTCAGAATTGGAAGGAAAATAAGCGATTTCATCTTCGGCACATTCAGGGATAACAACACGAAAGCAAAGGCAAAAATGCAAAAGAAAGAGAGAAAATAATGTTATGCGGATAAGATTGTCTATTTACAACTACGGGAAGTGGTGGGGTGAGGGTAGTACTGGGTACTAATGCGTGGCTTCGATGTGGGAGGAAGAAGGGACAGGCAATTGTGTTCCTAGGCGAAGAGCAGCGAAGCGACGGTTCGGAACTAGACTAGACTGGACGGAGAACCCTTCGGAACGGAAGAAGAAAAAGAAGAAGAAAGGAGGAATAACGAAAAGATAAAAGGGAGCAACACAGGGATACGGTTACCGAAACGACGGAGAGCAAAGAATGGAAGTGAAGCGAAGAATGGGAAGAACACGGGGAAGAGGACGGAGAGCCGACGGTTACGAGTTGGCAGCCATCAGACGAGCCTGAAAAGAAATGGGATGATCAGTGAGGGGAAGGGGACAAGTACCTTGGCGCACTCGGGACACAGAATCTCGTGTCCGTCGGTGATAAATCCTTTGCCTACTAGGGAAGTTGTGCATTGTGCACAGATGAAACAGTCGTTGTGCCAATGTCGGTCTTCGAAGGAAATAAACTTGGCACCGCCGATTCCTGTAATAATTTCGATCATCAATCGTTTCCTCAAATTTCGGACTTACCAGTGATTGGTTTGGTGCAAGCGTTGCATCGTTTCGCAAAGAGTTCCCCGTAACAGTTGGCACAGTACGGTTTCTCGTCCTTGCTGGTGAACCGTTGGCCGGCGAGTGACGAACTGCAGTTGGTGCAGCAGAAGCATTCCCGATGCCACGGCTCGTTCTTGTACGTCACTCCTCCGGCCGTGATCACCTTTTTACACTTGCTGCAGCGCGTTGCAAACTTTTCTTCGTAGCAGGGACCGCAGAAAACGTCGTCGTTCTTCGGAATGAACGACTTCGTTCCGATCGCAACTTTGCAGTGAGCACAGCAGAAGCACTTGTCATGCCATTGTTTGCCTTTGTACTCCATCTTTTTCATGCCTGAAATGGAACGAATGAAACCGGAAAAGAAAACAAAAGAAAGGGATTCGGAGGGAGAATCGGAGATGGAGGTCCATTCTTTAATTGGGTTAGCGTTACGAGAATGGATACGAAAGCCGACCTGCTCGGAAAATCTCGTTGCACCCGTCACATCTCGTCGCGAAAGCCTGATCATAGCAGTTGGAGCAGAAGACTGAAAACGGGGATCTTACGATGAGGAAGGTGGACTCAGAACTCACTTCGGTCATTTTTGCTGCCGAAAGGCATGTCTACAAGTGAGATCTTGCACATACTGCACAGGAAACAATGCTCGTGCCAATGCTTGTCTTTGTACGAGAGGTCCTGCGAATCGGAAGGTTAGGCACGGATTACGGGAGCAACTCGTGCCCGAGAAGCCCATAGACAAACTTACTTTGGAGTCGATTCCGATCGGTTTGGCGCACTCGTCGCACTGATTCGCGAACACGTCTTCGTAGCATTTGATGCAGTAGGGCTGCTCGTCGCGCATGATGTAGCGCTGTCCGGTGAGCGTCTGATCGCATTGCCAGCAGCAGAAGTGATCGCTGTGCCAGTCCTTGTTCATCGCCTTTGTGTACTCGCCCGCGAAGATGAGCTGCAATAGGGAAGCACATGAATGGAAGGTCACTTTGAAAGGCAAAGAATCCGAAAGGGAGAGGGAGACACCGAAATGGGCTCTGCGCGTCCACGATCAGCACGCCCTCTGCACCTATTAATCATGCAACACTGCCCTCTTCTGGCCCGCCCGCCCAATTCATTCTCGTTTCGCCGCTATCTACAAGCTCGTCCTGGATTTTTTGGCGCGTTTGGAAGGAAGACCCGGATATAATTCAATATGGCCGGCTCGCGGTCTTTTGGAGCCAATTTTCGAAATGAACCTCTTTGTGTCTCTGTGACGGAAGAGCCGACGCCGCCGCCGCCCGAACAATTCCGTTGGGGCGACGACTGATGGTGGTGGGCCGGAGAAGGAGGAGGCGAGAAAACAAAACAAAAACACGAAAAAGGGAGAGTGTGTTTGGTGATGGCGAAGAGGATGAAAAAGCAGAGTTTCGACACCAACTGCACCCGTCCAGTGGCACAATGAGCCCATTGTCGTCGGCTCGCCAGTTATTGCTTTTATAAACATTTCGAGGTTTTTTTTTGCAAGTAGCAAACGACGACGAAATAGGGAATGTAATGCATCGAGCAATTATTTATAGTTCGAGCGGGCAACTGTGCCCTATTGAGAGGGTTTGTTCATTATTAAAACGGATGGTAGTTGAGACGCAGAGGGAGGAGATTGGATCCCGATGGGAAAAGAATCAGGAGCCAGGACTGCCTCTCGGGTGTCAGATCTCGCAAGAGTTTAAGAAAGAAACAATAGTGGGGGGGGGAATGAGTGGATGGTTGGATATTCGGAATGAAAGGGCATTGTCGTGGGAGATCAGCAGAGCGAGCGACGACGAATCGATCGGGGGCACGAGCTCATCTGCCGGGGCGTTTCTCGGCTCGAAACGACGGGCGATACACGACGTCCCCGGAGGATCGGAGAGAAAGAAAAAGAGACAGAGTCGTTTCGTTTCCAGAAATACCAGCGAGACGTCTACACGACTTGGCTTGGCTTGTTGTGCATATGCACTGCTTCTTCTCCTTCTTCGCTGCTTTTGTTCTGAAAGAGATTGCGGCAGCGGCAACGGCGACGATTTATGAGTTGGGAATTATGGTTCTTTTAGTTGTTAACTGAACGAAGCGCCACCGAGCAAAACATTTGAGCGGTCGAGCATTTGATAAAACGCGGCGGAGGGAATGAGGGGATGGGCCGAGAGGCGGGGGGAACGAGACCGACCGAACAATTGGTCCGGGCGGCGGATACATGCGGTGGTGACGGGTCACCGAGCAGCTCTCCAGTTTCAGAGCAACGTGGAACGGATAAACACGGCCGGCCTAGTGGGGTTTGCGGATGAAGCGGATGAGATATTCACGGGAAGATAAGGGGAAGAAGGAGAAGAAGAAGGCAATGCTCGGAATTTATGGGATTGGGTTGAGGATGGACGGAAAAGGGTCTAAAAAAGGGGTTTTAGTAATTGGTGAATGCGAGTGGATGGATGAGTGGGAGGACTTCTTGAGCAATCAGGTGGTCACAACAACAATTGCCACGTCACTTGTCGCGAACAGCTGAGGATCGGCCTAGATCGGCGGATCAGCAAACAAGTGCAGTGAGTGAAAATTGTGAAATCTGGGAAGCGAGAGAGCGTGGGACGAGGAATCCCGGGAGGTGTAATAGCCGGCAGGACCCCGCTGATTCTCTTCTTCTTCTCGCTTCCAATAGACTAAATGATTAACAAAAACTGAGACGTCGAGCACACACACACACACACATATACACATACAAACACATAAAACATGACGAAGACGAGGAAAAAGCTGAAGAAGAAGAAGAAGAAGAAGACGGAGCGCGCCTCGGATTTCATGTCGCCAAAACATGTGTGGCGGCTCAAACTGTCATATCGTCAATTCGCCGTGTACTTGAGAAGAAAACGGAAGAAGAAACGAGAAATCGGGACGAACTGTGATGAATTATTCGATTGGACGGACGGATGGAGACGATGTTGCCGTCGCGGCGGAGAAAGACAAAAAACTAATAATAATGGAAAGAGTGAGAGAGGAAAAGAGAGAGGAAAAGAGAGAGGGAAGGGGAAACGGACCGAAACAATAGGAATCGGAATGTGTCGCCGAGACTGTTTCTGGAAGTGTCGAACCGAGATCAGGAAAGGAAGAGGGGAAGGGTAACAGTAGTTAGTTTCCGTCAGAACTCTTCGGCCAGGGAACTCTGTTGACCTGTGCGCCAAACTACAAAAATGACACATTTTCACTGATTAGGAGAGTATTAAAATGCATTATATAGAGGGCACATGATTCATTAACATTCTGATGAATCACGAGTTCCCCATTTGTTTCCTGAGCCCTTTTTTTCCTATGTTCTGACCATTATTCGCTTCAAACACAGAATTGAAAAGAGTGAAGAGTGAAGGGAAAATTGTGGAAAGACGAGTGAATCTGTGTTGGGGAAGGGTCTGGAAACGAGTGAGTTGAAATGAGTGCGAGTCACGCGATCGGAGCCAACTTCCCGTCGGCCGCACGAAGAATCGGACCAGAAAGTCACCTCCCTGCGGGCACAGACGAAACAAATCGACGGAAACTGCCAAAACAAGGAGACGACTCGCCAAAATTGAATTGGTGTCGACCGGGCGGACGGAGAGGAGAAGTCGAGGGGTGAGGTCGTTATCAGGAGAGCACAAAGAGGGTGAACTGCAGGAAATCAACGCACAAAAATATTTGCGTTTCCCACGTTTCACACGGAAAGGAATGGACAGTTTTAACTTGTTTGAACATTCCCCGTCCCATCGTTCCCGCGGCTTCTCCCAGAAAATATACACGTTTGTTTATTTTTTGTGTTCAACGAAGTCGAATTTAGAGAGAATTAGTCAGTGGTTGGTAGAAGAACATCTCGCAAACATGAAGGAATCTTCCGTCGGAAATGAATGATGTCACGAATTGAGAAGAACGAACAAAAAAGAGATATTTGCCACTGACAACCGGGAAGTTTTGAAGAATCCATATGACTAACTGATCAAACTGCTTTGACATCTTCCCAGGATTGACCTACATTGACGTGGCAACTCGAAGACCAAAGATGAACTTCCGTTCGTATGCGGTCAGAAAAGTACACGACAGCGCTCGTTAAAGTGAAAAGTGTTGTGATGGGGGGACGATCGTAATCTAAGCGGGAAGTACGCGAATGATTCCTGCTGCCTCAACGATCCGATCGCTTTTTTGTTCGATCGAAACGAACAGAGTGGACTGCGCGGAAGAAAGAGCATCTTCTCAGTTGACAATTACTATTAAAAGTGCAATGATTGACGGGAATCGAGAGTCGTCTAAGTAGCCTCGATGTGTAGCCAAAAGGGTAGAAGGATTAACAAATACCTCGTCACACGCCGAGCAACGCGGCTTGTGCAGCTCCGCGTAGTGCCGCTCGCAGTAGATTTGATTGTCTTTTACGCAGTAGGTCAGATCCACCAGAAGCTGAAAAACGGAATGTAATTGGGGAGTGGAAAGGGGTTGAGTACCTGTTCGCAAGTTTGGCAAGTGAAACAAGCCGGATGCCAGCCAGTCGAGTCGCCGAGCTTTGGAGCTATCACCGCCATTTCGTTTGTTTCCAGAATACCCGAACATTTGTGACATTCCTGAACAGAATTATAAACTCGAATAGGATGGAATCTCAAGCATACCATGGCTTTGTTGATGTTGGACGACACGTAACCGATGTCGAGTGCAATTTCGTTTCGAGCATTCACAAACTCCTCGTACACCTTCCTTTCGGTCTGGGTCGTCAGATGTCTGCAGTAGGCGACGGACAGGTCTTGACGTGGCAACTGGAGCAGCAGCTGCTTTTCCCGCAACTTCTCGCCGCTCGAATTGGTCCGTGGCACCACGTTGTTCGGCAGTTGTGACATGTACTCTTCCACCTGAAGTACCGTCGCATTCAGAACCTTCTCCGCCAGATTTGGCCCCGCTGTTTTTAACTCACATCTATCAACCAATTGTTTTTAGTCTTTCGAAATAGTTCGCCCGCTTTTTGCATAAATCGGAGCATTAGAGGATCGCCACGCATGCTTTCGGTCAAAAGCCCCATGATTTGACTGAGAGAAGAACAAAGAAATTAACTGATAAAGGAATGAGAAGAAGAAGTATAAGAAGTAAAAGAAGAAGAAGAAGAAGAAGAAGAAGAAGGGAGCAAATAGCAGAAACAGTAGTAGTTTGGCCTAAAGAACCGAGAGCGAACAGAAGAGGAAGAGACGGAGAGAAAGAGGTAGCGGAAAGTTTGTAGATAGATTAACTTTGTAGAACTGTCGGTTGGGGAGCTGACACCGAAATAGAACTGGGACACTTCTGAATTGGGAACATAACTGAAGGGACCTAGAAAGGACGGAGCGCAGTGGCTACAAACGAGAACTTAATTGATGGAAGAGGGGTGTAAATATTAGAGAGAAGGAGCCAGACTGTCTACAGTGATGGAGATTAGAGAAGGACGAAAAAGAGCCGATTGAAATGTTGCAAAGAGCACGCAGACGGTTTGCATCATACTAAACTCTGGTAGAAAATGATCTAGAACATAATATGATAGGTGGATTGAAAAGTCTCGTTGGAATAGGTCAACTACTCGTTCTAATCTAGACTTGGGAAGCACAGTCATCTATAAAAGTCCTATCAATAGTAAGGTAAAAAACAATTCAGGAGAACAGAGATAAAGAATGTTGTGACGTTGAAAGATGGAAAAGTATCAAGAAGTGTCATCCCGTCCTCCCGACTATCTCGGCAAACATATGGAACATGGTGTGTTTCGGACGATCAAAGAAGAGAAACCCCCCGGATAAGAGGGGGTGTGGTGTGTGCAAACAGGTGTGCTTCTCCTTCGTTCTCCCATTCAAATCGGACACAATTTCGAATTGGAAGTAGATTTAAATGGCTGCGGCAAGGTCGAGCGGGCGGCGACAAAGTGCAGACGTTACAGGTGTCCGATGATTGATGTGAATGGACTGCTTACCTTCTTGCGCGTGAGGCCAGGCGGCACCCATGCGTACCCGTGGCCCACCGATCCGGGCACTTCTTGCTCGGCTACTCCGGACTGCGGCATTCCAGCTGAAAAGTTGAAATACGGATGAGGAAGAGATCTGTGTAGCAGTCGGCAACTGGGTAAAATTGAGGAGTATACCCGATGTGCTCAAGTTTCAAAACAACCTTGACGGGTGTTTTTCGTTCCGAACGCACAATTAGACGGGGCGTACCTGGCGGTTGGATTCCGAGTCGGTTGTAGACGTTGAGCGCTTGATTGGGCGGGAGCTCGTGGTCCGACCGGTCGCTTTTGCAGTGCACGCAGACTTTTCTGGAAAATAATCCGATGAGTGTCCGATTGTATACAATCAACAGATTTATAAACTTTTTGCTTTTTGGGCTCTTTTCTCTTTATTTGGAGGAGAAGCAGAAGGAGAAGAAGAAGAACGCGGAGACGGAAAAGAAGCGGAAGACAAGCGGCACTTGTTGCAAGATTCGCTTTGTAAACAAATTTTTCAGAGCATCCTCGGGCCCGTCCTACAACTGGCGCCGTTCCGCGCGCGGAAGTGACGTAGCAACTGAGGATGCTGTATTGACGTCGGAAAGGAAGAGACACTGAGTACGGAGCACCACGAGAATGCACACCAAATGGCAACACAGTGGGTCGGATTGCGGTCCCGCGGGACGGGCCCCCGGAGCCGCGGAGCCCCTCCAAATGCTACTACCCACTAAACATTTGCATTTCAAAACAGGCCGTTTTCAGAGAGTTCGTCCCTCGCAAAGACGGAAGCAGAGACTATACAAGAGCAATCCGATTTGCATGAGCCTCTTTTTGCCGCCGCTCTCAGAGTCGTTCATTTTTTGTGGCCCCATAAATTCGACTATTATTATGATGCGATTTAGAAACGACGAGAGCCCTCTCCGAGGCTCGTTTCTACGAAAATCACCCATTTCCGAAGTGCACACCAAACACCATCCGCTCCTTTTTCCGCTTGGCGGTAGGCTGACGGACACGGATTCTGTTCCGCGCACTAGTGTATGCCACGTGTCATTTGAGACCACGTGGAAACGAGGAAAGAACGGATTGAATTACTGCTCCGGAAGGAAAGAGGGAAGGCACGTCAAAAATTTGTATGTTTGTACGTTTGGGCAGGCTGGAAATGGGCTGCTGGAGGAGGGCGGATTATGGAAATAGGAGCTGATGGGGACGACAAAGAAAACAGAAAAGGGCAGCAGGATATCTATGGTAATTCTGGGCACGAGGAGAACAGTGATCGGATTACGGTGCGTAAATAGAATGCGAACGATGATCTGGAATAAACATCACGCTTTTTTTTCTTCTTCTTTTCACAAAGCGGTTTCCCACTTTCGTTTTTCCGCAGTTTCTCAATGGGTTAATGAAAAATTGGCGAGTGACCTCCTATTGAAATCACCTGGGAAAACGAGAGAATCACAGAGATAATCAGAGCTGAACGTCCGGCAAACCGGACCATCGCGCAGGAATGCTTTGACGTTTCGACTGGGGGAATCTACTTTTCATCGTGGGGGCAGACGCCTCCTCGGAGTTGCTTTTCACGCCAAATCCGTGCACGCATTCTCCCCGATGAGCAATTTTATTGTGCATCTGCGGCCTCGTCCGAAGCACACCAAAAACTTTGTCTTCTTTTTTTCTTCTTTGCTGCTCCATTCGCTGCCCGGATTGTTCCGTTTTTTTGGAAAGTGCCGCTCGTTAGCAGTCCTGATTGTGTCCAGTTGGGTCGGTGTCCTCGGGCAACCGGAAGGGATTTCGGGACTGGCACCGCTGCTCCGACAGACCCTGCCGCTCCGAGAAAGAGCCCAGATCTATCTTGTTGCCCAATCTGGACTCTTGCAGAAGTACGCGCCCATAATAACATTTCGAATTCTTCAGTCAGGGGAGAGAGTGTGGAGATTTAGGAGAGAGAGACCAGACACGGTTAAGTGAGCCGCTCTTGGGAGTTGAAGAACGGACGGAAAGTGACAATGACGGATCATATCGGCACGCCCGGACGGGTGTCGACGCGGCCGTCAGCTGGTCCGTAATTGGCAGTTGAAGGAAAAAAAAGAGCCGTCCGCAAGATTTATATGGAAATGTGTGGGAGCAAGAGTAACCGGAAATGTACAAAAAGAAAGGCGACGGGAAAGATTACTGTAGCTTACTAGTTTCCTACTCACGACGAACTGAATTCGAATTGTGTCATGTCACTTTCGAAACGCTCAAATCAGAGTCGTGTTCTTCGTTGATTCTCTGTTGTATCGGTACTCATCTCGAATTGAATTACTTTCCCTTCTTGCTCTCCTTCGTCCTCTTTCTACCCAAAGGTCCCTCTTTGCGCCGTTTGTCAAAACTATCAATTATTCCAAAAACAAGCGAGGCCAGATGGCCGGCCGGCCAGCTCCCGAAGGTTACCAGCCTCTTATTATTATGAGGATGATTTGTTGAGAACTGAAAGAGAGAGAGAGAGAGAGGGGGTGATAGACGCAGAGAGGAGGGTTGTAAGATTGTCGAAGGACTTCTGGAGAGAGAAAGCGGTGGCTGTCCGACCGCCGTGAAACTCGATATTCATATGTGGTTCGATTCAAATGAGAAGCTCTGCATTTGGCGTCGAAATGAAATGAATGAGCACTGACGGAGCCGCCAACTAACTAGTAATATTTGAATGGAAACAAACGACAACGCGGTGGAGGATTTGGAGAATCTCACGGTCCGGAAGCCCACTTTGAAGAGTCAAACACCGGAAGGCTCCCACGCAGGAAAGGGTGCACATTTTTGAGCGAACGAAAAGACTTACATTGCGAGATCAGTTTGGACGACTCCGGGATGCGCGGATGATTTGCCACTAGGTACCCGTTTGGGTGGCTGTCTTCTGGCCGGAGGGCTTCCGAGTGAATGGTCCGCAGTGCTCGCCGTGATCGCCGCCGGCTTCGCTTCTTTCCTTTCGATCGGAGGCGAGCACGAGTAACTCGGCATTATCTTGGCATGCTTTGTCGTCGAATTGGCGGGCATCGGAGGAGGTGGAGGCTGTGGCGGCGGCACTCCGTTCTTCTCTTTCTTTTTGCCGCGCCCCACCATTCCCCGCACCATTGCACGCATTCTGGAGACTGTCGGAAGTCGGTTACCTTCGCGAAGGCATCGGAATACGGCGAGCAGCGAGTGGAAGTGACAGTGGACGTGGCGACTCCCGGGTGCACAGGAGCTGTGGATGAGACACGCACTCACTCAGTGAGCACAAACTAGAGGCGAGGCTCCTCCGTCTGCCCGCCGGTTTGGTGTCCTGGCCAACGGCATGCGAAGAGCACATGGTGGGGAGAGACGCAGCGACGAAACGGGGCGGGGTCTATTCTCGAGCGAAGAAGAGGAGGGTCCGTGGAGTCGCGACGCGGAGAGGATGAGATGGCGGCCGTGGTGGTGGTGGAGCCGGATGTGTCCGCTTCACTGCGCCGGGGTTCACACCTTCGTTTATTTATTCCGGTCTTTCCCCTTTCTCGTCATGCACATAGACCAATTCGGACTCCTCGTTCCGCGACCGCAAAGCTTCCGCGCTTCGTTCCGGAGGGACCACCTCTCGCTTTTTGTTTCCATTTCACTCGAGTTCGGCGCTGTTTTGTCGGGAGGAGGAGAGAGAAGAGAGCACTTCACTTTCCGGTGGGCTCTTCTCATCTTTTCCCTCTCTCTCGCTCTCCTCTGCTCTCGAACATCTGATCCGTGCACGCATCTGTCGTGCTGCCGTGTTGATTTGATTTTTACAGCGCCGCCAAAACATGTATTTCGACTCTGCTCTCCGAGGCGCCGAACCAATTTATCGCCCCGAATCGGCTGTGCTGCTAATTAGCGTCCCTCGCTCGTCATCGTCGTCGTCGCCGCCGTCAAAGATTTGATAAAACATGTGCGGTGGCGGCTAGCAACGATTGGAGCATTCGAGCACTTGCCGAGAGCCGCATCCGTCAATTTGTCAAAGTCGCGACGCGTGAGAAAGAGGATGAATGGGCGAACGACGGGACCACGGACCCTACTAGTCATACTTGATTTGCCTCTCTTCTTGTCGCTTTCGTCGCCATAATCCTCTTCGATTCGTCATTTTCCCTCCAGAGACACTCAATGCACTTTTAGCCCATAAAATTTGATAGGATAGTCGGGCCCCGGGTGGGGGTGTCAGGGACGTTTGATACTCAAGTGTCTCCCTGCCTCCCTCTTACCCGTTTTTGTGTGCAAATCGCTTAAAATCCCCCTGGGCATAGTTTGCCCGATATAACATGACCGGAGAGAGAGAGAGAAGAAGAAAGAGCCCGAACACGAGGGGCCGCTTCGCAGATTTCAATCGAAGAACGAAAAAGAATAAAAGAACAAAAGAGAAGGAGAAAACTAATAAATCAGAGCGAGGAAATGGGGTGGAGTCAGACGAGATCAACCAAATAATACTGCAATTCAATGGGATAAGCAGCTGATTGAACGAACGGAATGCATTCGAACACTTTCAGATATCTGAAAAGTGGACCGGGGGAGTGATCTGAATGCGTATATTCTTTGAATATACAGTACTCTAACTTAGGTTTGCACGAAATGGAATTCCAGACAGCCGTGATTCGATTCAGAATGTTCAGAGGACGTAAGATCAAGCGGAAATGAGACTTGGTACTCCCCTCTCTCTCTCTCTCTCTCTCTCTCTCAAGAGCCTTCTTTCCTTCCTTTTTCCGTGACTCTCTTTTTTTCGATTCTTTCTTTGACTTTTCAGAATTCATAAAAATAGAAAGTTTCCCAGCTGTTTATGTTTACAAATTGAGCGTGAAGTCCAGTCGAAAAAGGATGTGCTGAGACTGACAAAAACTGAGCGAACGAGAGAGCGTGCTGGTCAAGGAGACGCAGATTTGTCAAAATATAGTTTACGCTTCGTTTGAAGTCGACGAAATTTTGGGTTTGGACGGGGCGACGGCTTATGACAAATGCACTTGGTAATTCGATTTAAATTCGGACCAAACTGCTGCAGAAGACTTCGAAATAATAGGGGGAAAACGACGCATTGGGGGGAAAACGAGAATTGATCGGACGGTCGGAACAATTGGAAAGTGATTGAAGTTGGGAGGGAAGAGAGAAGAGCACACAAATAGAAAATGATGAATCAGACGATGAATGGTCAGTTTGGGACGGGGGTGCGCGCCCATGTTATGGACCTGCGGAGACAGGCGCGGATGAGCTGGGATGTACAGAAATGAGTCACGGGAGCGCGGAGAGCAATGTAAAGAAGAGGGAGAAACATCTGGTGGTAAGAACACATTGACTAAGGGAGCGAGGAATCAGAAGAAGATGATAATATAATAAGAAGAAGAAGAGGAAGAGGGAAAGTATGAGGGGAGAAGGAGACGGGCGGCTTGAGTAGAAGCACTTCTAGAAGAAACCACGCGTCATCTGATACGGAAGAGAGCCGCCCGAAAAGAGAGCAAGATGCCCATTGCAATGACCATTTCGATACTATACAAAATGGACGAAATGATAAAGACGAGTTAGCCAAGAGGATTCTAGTCGTGAGAAGATTTTGGTGTTTTGAGCTCTGGGCAGAGATAAAACAAAGAATCCCAAAATAGAAAGTATTGGGGAAAGTGGGGAGATGACACTTGATACATTCGAAAAACGAGCACCAAATGGAGCATCGGAAGGCTTCTTTGCCTGTTTTTTAGACTATGATTTCTTAGTGAATCAAGAGAAGACGTGGCACCGACTTGACGCCTTCTCCTTCTTCTTCTTCTTCTCGTTCTGCACAAAACAAGTCGTTGCGTGTTGCTTGCCGTTTAGCCTCGTCCATCGGAATTAGGAGGAGCCGACGAAACAAAACGGGCCGAAACTCTGCCGAATTAGCTGCCAAAGCGACTGCCAATGGATCGCCCGCATTGCAAATCTGCTCGAAACGGAAGCGACCGCATCCGGAGTCGCCCGCCCGCCTCGAGCCGCAAGGAGCCTCTTCCATACATGATAAAACGAATGCATTCATAACTGAAAAGGACGTACCTCCACGCGTGCTGCTTCCAGCCGAGACGGCACTCCTTTTCGCGGCACCGTGCTCCGTCCTCCACGTCCGACAGATTCATCGACTCGACACGCATCTCACGGGCCACCGATCCGCCCGATCCGCTTCCGATCGGCATCTGCAAACGACACATTCAACAATGCGATTGGAGCTTCCGAGACACAGTGTTGTCTGGTTAGTACTTGTGGGATTCAGGGCTTTTCGGAAAAGGTTTAATGTTTTAGATCCGATACGATACTTTTGAATTATTTATGAAAGTGTTGAAGCAGAGATCCTCTATTTGATTCTAAACTTCAAAAGACCCTACGTTAACTCTAAGCTTTCTTCTAAAAATTATGAAATTCTGACTGATTCCAAAAGTGACAAAGGAGCTTTCCCGTGTCTTAACCAAAAAAACTAGCGAGGGAGCCCCCAGTTCGTAAAAAAGTAAGGCGAAAGAAATAGAAACAAAAGAATGCGCAATCTTCAGAATTCGGTTTGTCCGAATCATTGCGGGATGTCTCCTCGACTCGGCTGGAAGTGCACGTCGTCTGCGGATGACATGGCCATCCCGTTCAAAAAAAAAAGAAACGACGGAGGAGACGCACGGATATTTGACAAGTGTCCGTCGGCACTCTGGACTCCCGCAAATCCATGCTTGAATGAGAATTGGAGCAGAGGCCGGCCACCGGAGACGGCGCAGATGTGGGTTGCAAATTGGGAAAACTCATCGTAAAAGTTTCATGACTGAGAACTTCGAGAGAATGCGAATGGGATCCTGCTGGTTGAGAAGGGGATGTATTGGTAACGTTTCTCTTTCTCCTAGTTCTAAAGGTTTAGGCTATTTACAAAACCAAATCTGAATTACAGACTACAAAACTGCCAGACCCCCTTCCTATTTTCTCGGATCTTTTCCACTATTTGTCGATCGAAGAATTGCTGAAATCGCGCACGAATCGAAACGTCACTTTGAACATTTCGAACAAAACAGGTAATTCGGAAAAAGTAAATTTGATCTCTAGTAACTCGGCCGAAAGAGAGTTTGTTTTGGAAGTCAACAAACAATAAGATGGGGCGAGCAGTCGGGGGCGTCCGGGAAGAGAAGGCCGAACAATTGGGCCCAAATTCGTCGGAGATTGGCCGCTTTTCGGTTTCGTTTTCCTGCCCCCCCCCCCTCTCTGATTTTTAATCCAAAAAGCAAAGATGGCACTGGATATGTGTGAGAATTGTGGGGGAATTTGTGGGGGAGCCCGGCGGACAAAGTGCACCACTCGAAGACGGACGGAAATGCGGGCGCGCGTGCCCATCTCTGGAGGACCATTCAATTCATATTTGACAAAAGATGCATGTCTCTCGTTCGCACGCTATTTACTAGTCTCCAGATAATTGTCACTTTTCGCCAGTTTACGGCTGCCGAAAACTTCAGAAATTCTTTCGTTTTTCGGTAGAAGTCACGGAAGTCCTAACTGCTGATATCCGAACGGAAATAGTTGTCAAGTAAGTGGGAGGTCTCTTACCTTCTCTTTCCTTTTTCCATTTCTAATCAGCTTGAAATGGATATTCGCATGGATTCGAATACCATTGGAAGAGCACTTGGCCATCATTAGAAATGAAGAATAAGAATGGAATGAGGAAAGGAGGAAAAACGGAGAAGGGGCAAAAGGGGGGATAAATGAGAATTTGATTAGAAGCCGCCCAGACGAGCACTTTCTCGCCTTTTCTGTCGGCCATCAGTGCCACTTACTCTGTACGACGGACGTATGTTGTTGTAGGTTCGGTTGACTGCCGTCGTCGCCTGGCACACCTGGAAGCGCATGGATTCTGGAGTGGACGGAGTGAGATGTACTCACCTTGAACGCCGCCGGAACTTCCGTTTTATCAAGTTTTTCGTACTCGACGAATGCTCCTTCCTCCTCGTTTTCCGGCTTTTCGTTCTCGTTTCCGTACGAGGAATACTGGAAAGAAAGCAAAAAGAGTCGAATTGGAAGGTGCCATCAGCTGTTGTTTATGAGGGGAGTATCACTCAATTTGAAACCACAAACAGCAACATTCAAGAAAAAAAGAACTGGTGAGAGATGAGCGCAAAAGTCGTCGCCCGAGGGATAAAGGGAATCTACAGTACTCTTTCTGCCCCATTTTGAGCCCGAACGGACTGACCTCTGGGTCGTCCGTGACATCCTCGATGACCATCCGATGGTTTGAATTGTTGTTGTTCGAGCTGCTGCTGCCGCCGCTGTACGGGTTTTTCACAGTGGACAGCATCATCTGGAAATGCATTCGTGGCAATCAATGTGTTCATTATTTGTATGTGAATCGGCGGAATGCAAATCAATTCCCTGCATTTATTTGAACGAACAAATTGGGGAGAAGAAGAGGGAAATGGAGAAGGAAAGTTCGAGTGGTTGTAATTATAGCGAAACGAAGATGAAGAAGAGAAGGAGGAAAAGAAGAAGGAGAAGAAGTGGAAATGGCCGACGAATTGAATTCAGGTCGATTAGGCACGCACGGATTACGGTAGCAAGCAGGTGAGACTACTTCTCTCGAAACTGGTTCACTTTGACGGTCAGTTCGAAACGACCAGGTGAGTGAGGTGGTTTGAATTTGAAATCGGAAGCGAAAGAAGGATGTTCCGAGCGATTTATTGTGTGTTCATGGCCGGAAGGGGGCTGTTCTGTTTGGGCACGGCTCATCTGTGTTAAAGCTGACGCGGAAGGCGCGAAGAAACGGGCGCGATGAGCATGTAACGGAAGAGTCCGGAGCAGCCTGAACGCTCGCGAAAACACGGTAAACAGACGGGCGGATAATGAGAGACACGGCTTGTTTGTTGGTTTGTTTGTTTGTCGGAACCGGACAAAGTTTTTGGAAGAACGAAACGGACGGAAAACCATTTGGTTGGCGGGGAATTAATCAAATTATGATTCACGGTACTGCGAGAAAGAGGACAATGCGAAAAGGAAGAAGAAGAAGAAGAAGAAGACGTCAAAGAGGAGGAGGAGGAAAAGGAAACAGAGACTTGATAAGTAATTCAGTTCGCAAATGAAAAGGGCAAATGAATCAAACGAATCGATGTTGGGATGGCGGTGCGGAGAAGAGTGCAGGAGGAGAGAGATTACTCCCGTTTACTCGTAAGACGGGCAGGGCAAGTCGTCTTCAAATTCTCTTCTTCTCGGCCTGTCCTTGTTTGCTTTGTTTCTGGAACCCGGCGACCTTTGTGCTGAAAGCAGTCGTGCCACGTCACAGAGACATTCGAGAGGAGGAACATTCGGGCGGTGCGCAGGGATTTGTTTGATTTGATAGCGGAATGGACACGGATCGAATTAGGGACGAGCAGGCAGAAGAGAGGGAGAGAAAGCACCGGGCGATCGATTCGGAAGCTTTACGGTTTTACAATGTATTGAGCGTCGGGAGAGGGGGCTAACGAGAAGGAAAGATACATTCACTTATTGTATTCTGATGAACGATGATAGTGTGGTGAGGGCGAGAGAGTGTGGGAGGGAACGCGACGCAGAGAAGGAGGAAGAAGCCGAGGACGAGAATCGGAGACTCGAGACACGAATACAGAACAGGTTTGATAGCGGATTCATAAAGAAGGAGAAGAATGAAGATGATGGGGTCGAGGCGGGCAGGAATCCCACCTGAGAGAGCAATGATCCAACTGTAAACGGTACGGACGAGAGAAAGAGAGAAGAATACATTGCAGGGGAGGGATTATTATGTATTTTGGAGGGAAATAGTGAAAGTAAGTGGACGAACTGGCAGGACGGATAAATGTTTCCCGCAAATAAACACTCGTTAGTTGGAACAAACGTTGCGAGAAATCAAAGAATACTGTAGTTGATGAGTCAGATACCAACCGATACTCTCTTTGTTTTTGGAGTTAACGTACTTGGGTTTCACTATTTCAAAGGTCTAACACGGGTTCGGTGAATTAAAAACATAATGACATAGAAATTGTGTGGATTTGAGAGAATTCAGGCGAGAATTCAGCAGTTGAATGTTGTTGAAACGGAATCATCCACGTGGAAAACCATGCGAAATGCCCAAATATTGACACAGGAAGACACAAAATGGGAGGAAGGAAGGAGCGACGCCGTCCAGAAGAATCATCTCGCGGAGCAACGGGCGGCCGATTACATGCGCGAGCATGACGGAAAGGCGGCGGAAAGCCGAAAGACAAGCTGTAGAAAAAAGAAAATGGGCGTGATCGGTGGCGCGAGAGGAGGCATCAATCAGTTGATACTGGAGGGAAAGACGAGGTGACAACAAGGTCATCTGCATTCGAAATGAACCGCCGGAAGACGTCACGTTCTGAAAGAACTGCTTCTGGAGAGAATGGCGGCCTACAGTAGGAAGTTGACGGTCACGACGAGAGATCAATCTATCTATCATCAATTACAAAAAGCCGCTGAAGGAGAAGGAGAGGGGGGAAGAAGATGAAGATGAGGAGAGAAGAAGGACGGTCGTGGCACACTTTGAGAGGACGATTGATCATGTGATGGCGAACACAAAGAAGAGAAAAACGAAGAGGAATGAGGGGAAGCAGAAGAAGTGACAAGAAGTGATAACTGCAGAAGTTGCAGACGAAACCGAATGGAATCACTTTGGACAATACCTTCGAGGTGGGAGTGTCGTCGTACACTTCCACGATAATCGGCGCCTCAGCCTTCTCTTCTCTCTTATTCCGTTCTCTGTTCACTTCTGGAGGCGAAGGGGGCGGAGTCAGCTCGAGCTTATTTTTGTTTTCCAACGGACTCTTCACATAATGATCTTCCTGCAGAAGTTTGATTAGTTCCGAAGCTTCGGAAGTGTTAACCCACCTGCGCGTCCGATGGCATGTCATAAATGTCGACCACTTCGGTGTCTTTCGAGTAACACGAGCACAGCAGTTTGTGGAGTGCTCCATGGGCGGACGGCATCACTCCGTCAATGGCGATTCTGAAACCGAAAACAGGAAATTAAAGAAAGCGAAGAATGGGATCAGTGTGACGTGGCAACGGACAGACGGTTCGAAATGCGTCGTCGACACCCAATTGTTTTCGTGTCTTCGCGGCGCCGATCACTTGGGTGTGGTCAGATATGAATTGTATCGATTCGGTTGCCATGCACTCTGTTTCTCGGATTATGAAGATCGTGATGAAGATGATGATGAGGAGGAGGAGAACCCGCATAATGAGAGAGGGAGTGTGTGGGACAGTGAGACGCAGAACAGGTTGACACACTTCTCGAAATTAGATATGAAAGCGCAGGGAGATCCGAGAGAATTTGCAAAAAATGGGTCGATTTTGTGAAAAAGGAGAGGGGAAGGGCTCAAAGTTGTCGCTTATGCCGCTTGTAGTCATTTCGAAGCGAGCGCAGGATTACCGAGGGCTTTGCCCGAAAGGAGACGAAAGGGTTTGAAATGACTTTTCAGGAAATGAGGAATCAGTGTGCACAAATGAAACGAAGAAGTTCAAAGAGAAGCCTTGAAATTGAGGTTTCCTGACAAACAAGAAAGTTGGCAATTCTTCAAAGCTCCACAGTTGGTAGCATAATCAATGGAAAAAGAAAAAAAACTAACGAATCGAGTTGGTAGGCCAGAAGATATTTGAATGCATTCGATAGATCCTTGGGGCTCACGTTGTCCGACATTGAAAAGGGGCCAAGTTGAGGGTCTGTAAAGTGCACTTTTGCTAACGAAACACAATTGTTCGAATGGGGCGAAGAAGGGGAAGGAGCACGAAGAAGAGAATGACGTGGCAGCACAGAGAAGAGACTGTTTTCTTTGGGGAAGGAGATACTTACAAACTGCCGGGTCCTCGCCCGCAGCGAACGGAGTAATGGGGGCCTGTTTGCGGAGCGGCTGAGCCGGCGAAACTACGCAACAAGTGCAAAACTCAGGAATGTAATCGGGACCGATCCGAGAGTCCGTCTGACCTCCGGCAGTGTCCTTTCGCCCCCTCGCCTTCGGACGACCTCTTCTGAAGTTGTGACGTCTTCCCAATTCACAGTTTGGGCAAGTCTGTGGCCAAACCAAATCTAAACGCTAAACAAATCAAGATGAGCACGATCAAATTGCTCGAGTAATCCGACTGTCAAACAAAATGAAATACTGTGTCTAGTAGTGAAAAGGCGCTGAAATACGTGGGGCTTCGCTCTTTGCGTGCAAAATAAGAGTTAGGATTGTGATGAATGGATTTCTCGCGATATGAGTAATAAACACATTTCCATTACTTAACAGAGGAACGGTAAAATGAATGACGTATGATTATCGGATGGAGCAGCTTCAGATGAGAGCGTTGCACACAATCTGCAGAGTCTTGAGAGCTTCTTTACATTCCGAATCGCTCACTTTTCTGCAAATGCGATCATTAATCAAGGTTGATTGAGAAAAAAAACTGACGTGAGAGCTTTGCTGACGAAGTATGCTGATTTGTCGAGTTGCGACTGTTTCTTGTACGGGAAACGCCTTCCGATAGAAGCCAGCGACTTTGTGATGGCCATGAAGAAGTCTTTGTTCGTCAAGTGAGCCAGCATCAAATGAAGCAGGCGGGGAGACAGTTTCGGGAGGAGCGGCAGGATAGTCTCATTCGTTTTCTCCTCTGGCACGTTTACAAATGACTTTCTCAGAACATTGAGCAGCGGATGGAGAATACTCGTGTAGGACAGTCCACGGTCTGCCACTTCGAGTATGTCGTAAATCAGTTTCACACCGTTCAATTCCACGACGAACTTCTCAAGAAGCGATGGGACGAGGTCAGTGATACGATCTGAAGAACAATGAGCTTCGGGATTCAAGGGGAAAGGACGAGATACCGATTATTGTCGCGGAGAGAAGCACAATGTGCAGGCTGTCATTGGTGAGTCCGTACAACGAACAGTTCTGGAGTCTGGAAAATAAGCAAAGTTCACACTAAGAAGTTTAAGAGTAGAATTATTACACTCACTTCATCTCGACAGAGGCAGTCGTTACAGAAGTGTCCTTAGACGTATCTCTGGCCAGCTGTTCGTCTTCATTCGCCAGAACTTGGTGGTAGTTGTTGACTCGCTGTCGCATGTCCTCGATTTCTTCACGCAAGCGACGGCGAATCAAGAATCCGCGCAAGTGCTTCTGAATCACAATAGCCGCTTTGTTCTCCGTATCATCAATCTTTGAAGACTCCTCGACGATGAGTTCCTCCTGCTGGTGGATACTTTCTTCCAGAATTATCGCTTCCTCAGTCTCTTTTTGTTGTTCTGTCATGTCTTCTGAGTGGATCATCGCTTCGTCATGGCCGGCACTCGAACGATCTTCCTCGTCCGGTGAATTAATCGAGGTCTCGATGAGTGCCCGATCCACCCGTGCGGCCAGTGCCTGCTTCTCGAGCTCGCCCAATTTCTTTGCCTGAATGATCCTCTTTCACAGTGTAATCTACGCGTTCTTTTGTCAAAACTTACAACTTTCTCTTGCTTTCTTTTCAGTGCATGAGTCTCTTTGAAAATCTTTCGAAGTTCCGGCGTCGACAACTCCTTCTCTGACATGAACTTAATGTTCAACTGGTTTTCCTCTACGTATGCCATCTGCCTATTCTCGAACGACTGCATGAGCTCCTCCATTTTTTTCTGCTCCTCGTCCATAAATAGTTCCGAATCCACTCGTTCAGCTTCTTCCTCGTCTGAAAGAGTCAAGTTCTCTGCTTTCACGTTTCCCGCGTATTCTGCAGCTTGCGAAACATGTCCCGGACTTTGACCTGTTTCAGTTTCAATCGGTTCTTCTTCTTCTTCCTGCTTACGTTCGACCTCTTCCAGATGCTCCGGGTCACATTTATCGGTTGAACATTCGTCTTCATTCGCAAACAGATCGTTCTGCACAGTTTCCAGAATATTGTCCGAGTTTGGAGTCTTCTGAAGTAACACTTCTCCGTCTTCTTCTGCAAGTTTCTCATCGCTCGTTTCGAGTGGTTCCTCTGCCGACTCCTCGACCAGAATCGTAGATTCCTCCATCTCATCCGTGAATACCATTCCTTTCCTGACGGTTCGCTTTTTCGTAGTGCTCGGAACGATAGTCTCCTCATTTTCGTTCTCTTCCTCTTCAATCACTTGAGTAATGCTGCGAACTGTGTGAGTCAACCTCGGAGTTTTCGGCATTTTGAACTCTCCGCCGTGGCTTTCGATGGATTCTCTCGAAACCGTAAACGTGGCATCGTTGAACGTCGAATCGATTGACTGGCGCTCGGAGAAGGTCGACAATCGTCCGGAGAGGTTACTGCTTGGGGTCTGAGGGACTGTGAATGTGTTTTGAAGAGACGGACACGGAGAGTGTCCCCGATCCAACGAAGAAAGTCCTTTCTCGAGTATTTGATGGACCACAAAGTACAATTTCGGTGTCTTCTTTCTGAATGCGTGACTTCTCCATGCCTTCTGAATCATCGTGGCCTTCTCGGCATACGAGTTGATAATTTTTTCATCTTCAAGATGCTTTCGCACTGTTTGCATCTTCTCAAGGAAAATCTTCACGAACAAAGCCATATTCTGATCGAGGCCTCGTGGAATGCATAATTCAACTTCTGCCATCGTCACTATTTTCTCCCAAAGAGACTGTCCTTCGAATGATTGAATGTCCGCTCCAGTCGGTACATACACACTCCACGATCTACTGAGTAATACTCCGTCTGCCAGCCCGTCCAGATCGAGCACTTCCACGTCCAGCTCTCTTCCGTACGCCTTGCACGTCTTCAGCACTTCTGACGACATGTCATCGTGTACCGCTGATCTTCTCTTCTTTTTCGTATCGACTTCAACATTCGGCACTCGTGACACTCGGCTTCTTTCCTCTTTTGCCACGCGGACTCCGATGAGCGACCACAGAATGGCCAGAATCGCTTCTTTCTTTCCTCCGACGATAGCTGCCGGTGTGACGTCTTCAGTGGCGATTCCCATCGACGTCATCTCGGTTAGCACCGTTTTTACATTGTTCAACTTGCGAATACGGTCGCCAGCGGGGTCCCGCAACTTTAAAAGTAGTCCTCCGTACGGAATTTCACCCACGGTTTCTACCAACTTTCTGAAATCATCGAGTTTCTGATTTTTGAGGAAAGTTGAGTTTCTGATTTTGAGAAAGAGGACTCACGCAAGAATTATTCCGTCCGAGAAGTCGTCAAATCCTTTAACGTGGTAGTCGTAGTTTTCGATGAAGGATTGGGAGTAATTCGAAGAGAAGCCGATTCTCGAGAAGGCTTTGCTCATGGAAAGAGAGCTTCCGGAGAGAAGATCTTTCGTCAGCTCACTGAAAACCTCCTCAAGTGTTTTGAAGCAAGAGGATTTTGTGAAAATGCGAGTGAGATTAGGAATGACGTGGTGCGAATGCGCGACTTCGATCAGGAACATCAACTTCATGGCGACGTGCAGGAAATGTCTGTGGAACGCCTCTTTTCCAGCTGCCGTTACGATCGGTCTGCAAAATGGTTTCTTTCAAAACGAAAAATTAAAGAGACTTACTTTCCGGATCCTTGCGCAAACTTTTTGTTCTTCAACATCTTCTGGTTGGTGAAGACGTGCTCGATGAAAAAGCGGGAGATCGCACCGACCATAAACTTCGGAGACGCGTCGATTCTCGTGTCGAAAATGGCTTCAAGAGCAGCTTTGAGCCAGGCAGGATGGAACGAAAGGAAGATTCGGAGAAGAGAAGTTTGAAGAGCTGAAACATAAAAGGAGATGAAGTTAATGAAAGTGTGCAACTAGCCTAAATCTGAGTAAACCGAGAGCTGATTACGAACGGCGACGACGTTTTTCGAGAGAATGTTCATGATGCTCTCGTCCATTCCGGATTCGTCCAACAGCTCACGGCACTGTCTTTTTATCTTATCCGGATCGTTTTTTTCAAAAATTCTGTGGAAACGTCGTCTCGCCTGCTGCTGTGTGTTCTCTATTTTCTCGTCGCTCTTCTTTGACAGCATCTTTTGAATTTGCTTGCAAGCGTCGGCCTTCGTCGCTCCCAGATTCATCTCTTCCGAGTGCTCCATTCCGATCATCGTGTTGCACCACGTGGCAAGAGCAACCATTTGTTTGTCGGCTTTCTCGTCGAAAGAGAGAATAGGAGAAGCCGCTTCCATTACAATTCCCTGAAAGTTATCTGTTGTTTTCGACGCTTTTTGCTGAAATCTTTCACTTTTGTCGGATGAAGCGGAGTCTTTATGTCAACTGCCGACGGACTCGAACCTAGAAACGCCTTTTCCGTGGCTCGGAGATCAATTTTCTTCTTCTGCGGAGCAACGGTTGCGGCTTTCAGAACTCTCTGCTCTGAAATTGAGAAATATTTAGTTTGTACTCGGGTTATACCTCACCATTCCGACACGAAAGTCGTTTCATCATCGCTTCTTTGCGTTCTTCTCTCTTGAATTCGTCGTTCTCTTTTTGTTCTTCCATTTTCTGAATAATCTTTTCTACAGCAGGTCAAGAGTAGGAAAAAACTGAAACTAAGCAAATTACGCAAAAATGAATGAATGTGTTTTTTAGACCCAATTTATTGCTATTGCCCCTCGGTGTTTGCAGATTCAAGCCAAAATTTCCTGAAATTCATGAAATCAGGCTTGAGTCTGCAAACACTGAGGGGGCAAGAGCTGTATAACTTAGCATAACTTAATGAGAAAAGTGATTTATATTCTATTCTGGCAAAAAGTGTGCCATGAACAAGCAAAACAGTGAGAAAAAGAATGAACGGAGAAAATGAAGCAAAATTGCGAAGAACATTCAATTTTTAAATGTTCGCGGTAGTTGATACAGTAGAGCGCACTTGCATCATGGTTCCTTTCTCTGCGTCTCTCAAGCCCACGAAGTCTTTCTCTTTCCCTCTACAATTGTTTGTTCAAATTTTGCTCTTTCCTGAAATAGCCATTTTTGTCCAAGTTTAGAGGTGTTCTTATTCTTGTTTTTGCTCTTTTTTGTAATGTGCTCAGCTGCTCGGGGTGAACTTTCGACTATTCTGAAGTCAACTTCAAACTGTATTTTTGAGAATTTGGCATTCGAAGAACATATTTTCCGAGTAAGTTCAAATAAAGTTAAACAAAATGGATGTTTTTAATTTTCAGACCCATAATGTGGGTACGAACGGAGAAGTTCTTCTAATGTGGAGCAATCGGCCTGCTGTTGTCGTCGGAAGGCATCAAAATCCGTGGATTGAAGTGAACATTCCCTATGCTAAGGAGAACGGAATACAAGTTGCCAGAAGGCACAGCGGCGGAGGAACAGTTTATCACGATATGGGAAATCTGAATATCTCGCTGCTCACAACGCACGCACAACACTGTCGGCCGAAGAATCTCAAGTTCATTTCGGATGCGCTGAACAGTCGGTTCTCAGTGAATATCGTTCCGAATAAACGCGACGACATGGAATTGCAACCCGGGAATCGCAAATGCTCCGGAACTGCTGCCAGAATAGCACGGTAAATCCGTAGTCAGTCGTGTTTCTCAATTAAGATTCTGATTCAGGGGGCAGGCCTATCATCATCTGACTCTTCTCGTAGATGCCAATCTTTCGATCCTTTCCAACTCACTGAGTTCTCCGTGGAGAAACCAGATTGAGTCAAATGCGACGAGAAGTGTGCGTGCGCCGGCAGTAGGGTTCATAAGGCAAGATGATCCGAACGCAGCAGTTTCCGACTCGCGGAAAGCAATTTCAGATGCGTACAGGTATGCGAGCATGAATCCAACGTGATGATAATTTCAAATTTTTATTTAGAAAACTCTTTAAAGTGTCTAAACTAGAGGAAGTAGATGTTTCGGCAAAAGTGAAAAACAATGAAGAGATAGCAAAGATTGTGGAAGAGTTGAAAGCGTGGAAATGGATTTACGGAAAGAGTCCTCGTTTCTCTTTCAAACATCCAAATGGATCTTACGTGGAAGTCAAGGACGGAATCGTCGTCGGATCTGAATCTCAGTTCTCGCCCACTTCATAACAAATTTCTCTCTTTTCTGCCGTTCCTTTTTCTAGCCCGCTCCCGCTTTCCATTTCTCTTCGTGTCCAAAAAGTGTCTTTAGAGTAAATTGATAGTTTTCAGAAGATGAGGATCACGCACCCGGAACCATGGAGAGAAATGCGAAAGCAACTCCGTGAGTCTTTAGCTATCTCCGGAAGAACATGCCGTGTTTGCAGTGAACAAGTGGCAAGGAGTCCGTGTTTGCAATGAGCCTTCTCCGTGGTACATGAGCATTCCGACGCAGTTCAGCCAACTACAAAATGTGCTCCCGGAGGAGCAGGAGGAACTCGTCTTCACTGAGCTCAAGCTCTTTTTGCTGGGAAGTGAGACGGAAAACGTACGCCTTGAGCTCGGGGAGCACTCCAATCAGCTGCCCACTTCCATAGTTTTCAACATTTCGTTCGATCCGTACATCCGATCGGAACTCGAACGTTTTCAAGATATCCTTGTCACGGTCGCCACCGTCAAAATCTGCTGTTACGGTCAGTATTCCCTTCCTTTTTTACCATTCATTTCGACCCGTTTCAGCCATAACTCACGATGCAGTCACATTCTCTCCGATAGGCGGAGCAGTAGCTTCCACGATCGAGAAAAAAGTGAATGGGTTCGTGACGAACATATGCACGAAACTTGACGGTCTCTCTGTAATGATATCCCATCAAAATACGTTTCACCTGCTCCCTCTTTTCAGAATGCGACCCAACAAATGAACAACCTGTTTCGTGAACTGCACACTATTCACGAGTCACTCAGTTTCTACAGCGAAATCGTCAAAACTATCTATTTGGAGCAATTGATCGGCGGCCAAGTGCTCACTTTGCTCGATTCGAAGCGGAGACACGTGTTCGCCGGTAGCGTCGTTCAAGACTTGGACGACGTGTTCGCGGCCGGATGGAAGGTTTTCGCAAGATCCATCGGAAAACTTGTCTGCAAGTTTGAAGCTGATCATCTGGATTATGAGGTAATATTTATCTCAAACTTGGTTTGCATTTTTTTTTCAGTTCGTCATCTGGTCCACCAAGGAAATGGCTGACAACTCGTCGAAAAAGCTAATTGCGTCGCAGGGAAAACAGACGAAATCTTCCCGATATGTGATCGTGGAGGCCCTTTGTCCGAAGTTTTTTCTCAAATATCTGGACATTCTGGTGCGATGCGCCGAGTTCGGAGACGCTTCCAAGTCGGAGGGTGCGAAGAGACGAACCGAAAAAAACGTAGGGACGGAATCGGTGGAGAGTGTGATGGAAGACGTTCGGAATGTCGACTGGAGCAATCTTGACGTGGCAACCACTGTTCGTATGGTTAGTGTATTCCAGAAGCTCGCGAAATCAAAATGATTTTCTCAGCTGGTCCAATTCTCTCGCAAAGAATCGGCATGTCTTCTCCGTGAGATCACATCGGCCACGAACGTCGATCAGGCGATCCGAGACATTCACGAGCTGCTCATAAAGGGATCGTGCGCTCATGAAGTAATGCTCTACGGACTCAAAGCAGATATTTTGCACAAGCCGATTGATGTGAGCTCGCTAATATTTTTATTTACCTAAAATACGCGATTCAGGAAGTTGGAAACATTCGCATAAAAAAATTGACGAACGACGTGCTAGGAGCGGCTGCAGAGAAGCATCACCCGTTCTGGAAATACTTCAGTTTTTACATCGATCGTCAAAACGTATTTGAAATGTTAGAACGGAGAACGCCAGGGGCACACATAGAAAGGCACGCTGAAAATGTAAGAAAGAAAATTTATTCTTTTTATTTTCCGAGTTGGCTTTTCAGGTGACGCCAATGCTTTTCGAGTGCATTTCCGTGTCTATGGAGTGTCCGATCGACATCGAACCGATCATTTCCACGTCCGCCGTGTTCACTCTCGTTCCGATCTTCCGCATCTGGCTCCAATTGCACGTCGCCAGCTGGACTGTTGCTAACTAGTCAGTTCCTTTTCTTCCTCGGTTCTTTCGTTACTTATTATTTTCCAGTCGTGACTCAATTCGCGGACAAATGCCCAGCCGATCTCTCGGATACGTCGCTAAAAAGAAGCATCTCATGCATGCTCTCGATTCGGAAATCGCCAGTTTGAAGCAGAAATGGGCAGCGTACGTCGACATGGCAATCGCATTGTACTACGAAAAAGTGCAGAAGGCCGTCTCGCTGGACGAATACACCGAATGCCAGAATGTTCTCGCGAGGGACGTCATCAAAGTAATACGCCCTTTTTGTAAATGAGTACTAATTGCATTCTTTCAGATGATGGGAATTACCCAACTGTCTCAACTGGAAAACATTCGAGACATTTTGAATATAATCTGGAACTATAACAACGACGACGGCAGGCTTCCCGATTTGATAGCAGATTTCGAAGAGGTCCAGTCGAGAGCCAGAATGGAGTCAGCAGTCGCATAATCTGATAAACTACAGGGGGTTTGGATTCAGTGGTGCATATATATCTCAATAAATGAAGGGTGTGAATAAAAGCTTCATGTTGACAACGTAATGGAGGTCGAAACGAGATCAAGATGTAATGGATGATATGAGACAGGAAGGAAATAAAGCAAGAATTTAGGAGACAACGGCACTGTGATTCACTCTTTCGGTCATCGGTTCGTCCGGAACCGACTGTCGTTGCGTGCGAAGTTTCCGTTCTTCGATCATCGTGCGGACCTGTTTCAGAGTGACACCGTCGATGAGAGACTGTCCGATTCCGTTGACGAACGAGGAGATCGTGCCGCCCATGATGACGTTACAGTAGGCGATGCAGATTATCAGAACGAGAAATTGGACGGAGAAGACGATCACGAAAAAGCCACGCGAGTTGAGCGAACTCTGGAAAACAAAGAAGTGGAAAATAAGCAGGAATGGGGTAACTCACTAGAAACGAGACGAGCAGATGGGAAACGACTGCGGCCGCGCCAGGCACGAACGCAGACGGGATCCGGCCGATCTTGTGGCACGTGTCCCACATCATGATAGTCCATGTGACGTGGAAAAGAGTGTGCAGAATGGCCGAAAGAGAATAGCAAAGGGGCAGATACTTTCCCGCTCTGTTCTGGTCCACGACTCCCCGTTCGAGAGCCTCCGGAAGACCGATCGTTCCCGGTCCGGAGAAGACGGCGAACGCGTTCATTGTGTTGAAGAGAGCCGCGATGACGCCCATTCCAAGGCCGCACACGAGCGCGAGCATGTGACGAGCATTGTGGAGGTCGCTGACTCCGGGAGCCACTGAGATTTGACCTTGTCGGGTGATCTTATTCAATCCTCTGGAAAACTGGCGGAATGAGAAGAGAAGAGAAAGAAACCCGCTCACTTTTGGGCCTTTTTGAGGAGCATGAAGTAGGCGACTCTGGCCAGTTCCTGAGCAACAATGCAGACTCCGAGGGAAACGAGGAAGCTGTTGGGGAAGAGAGCGGTCAAAGCGAACCAGGAAATCGAGGAGACGAGGAGGGAGACGAGCCAGAAGAAAGATCTGAAAATGGGGGAGACATGGACATGGATGAGTTGGAAAGGTGGATTTTACCCGAGGAAGAAGAGGATAATCCGGACGGGGTCATGTGCGATGAACGAATAGAAAAGGGTGATTGCCGGCGAGAATGAGGCGACGTAGCAAGAAATTGTGAGGAGGTAACCCATGGTGATCTGGAAGGAATGCACGGTGCGGGACCATTGGAAAGGGAGGAGATATTCAGTTGAAGGGGCAACAAGTCGTTCGGATAGACACGGATACAGTGGACATTTATTCATACTCGAATGTGTGCAAATCGACAAAACATACAAATAAAAAGAACGAGAGTATGGTGGAAAAGGAGATGAATGGACAGTACAGGACAGGGAAAAGGGCTACTCGCATTAGAGTTTGGATTCGTGAATTCTGTTGTCAGCAACGGGAGATGATATGTTGCTTCTCGGGTTAATCTACTAATTCTATCACACAAAGAGTACCGACAAAAGTTGGAAAAAGGGAGATGAATTGGGTAGCCAGCCGTAACGCAAATAGTCGAAATTGAAAAAGATAAAATACCGGGTATAAAGGTGGGGAAGTGCGAATTTCAAAGCGGATACTAGTAAAGCTTTCGAAAGGAAAGAAGGCGACTAGCGGACTGCATTCAGTTGACTTTCGCGTAGCTCGGCGGTGAGAACTTGCGACGAAGAGCCTTGATTATGTAGAGCGGGAGGCACGAGACTGCCGTGATGGCTGTCGTCTTCGAGATGAAGACCCAGGAGAGCACAAACTGCCGATCGAAGTACTGGTCAAAGAGAATGAGTGAGATCATGTAGAGCCCAAGCGAAAGTGCCTGAAATGAGTGAATTGCGGTAGAAGCCAAGAATGGATAGTTTTACCTGTGCAAGAAGCATCGCCCAATGCCACGTGTGCACGGTCATGGCCACCATGATGAGTTCGGTGACGATGAGAGCGGAGAACGAGATCGAGACGACATGAATGAAGTCAGCGTCGAAGACCAGAAGAGCACCGTACATGATGACGGCCCCTGGAAAGGTGATTGACGAAAGCTCTCTTGATCACTGAATGATTACCTTGATAAAGCGAGATGAGGACCCAGATACAGAATGTCTTGTACGAGAGGGACCTGCCCTTTCCGAGTTCTTTGTACAATTCTGGGTAAGTGAGCGCATTGGTGGCAGTGACATCTCGATCGACGACCAGGGAAAAGACGGGAAGCATTGTGTAGCACGTGGAATAAGCGACCATCAGAACTCCCTGGTACAGAGAGACGGAGGCGAAATAGAAAACGCATGAGAAAATGGCCTGCATTGTTGAGATAATGAGACCACGATGCATGACGAATTGCGAGAGAGCACACGATCGTTTGTAGCAGAACCGTCCGTGGACGAGGAGTAAACGACACACGTGCGAGAACTGGGTGATCGAGAAGTCGGCGGCCAGGGATGCCTGTTTTCCTTCGTTCGCGTCGATTCCGATTCCCGCGTGAGCTGCTTGGATCATCGAAACGTCATTTCCTCCGTCTCCGATCGCGGCAACACGGAGTGGAGCACGGTACTGGAATGAAAGATAATAGTGAGAAAATGACAATTTAAAAAAAAACCTTTCTAAGCAATTGGACTATCTGAGCCTTCTGTTCCGGTGAGCAACGACAACAGACGACGGCAGTGCACGCGCAGACGAGCTCCGCCACTTCTGCTTCGTAGTACTGTAGACAGACGTTTAGAGCAGACCCGGGCATCACAAGGGCCACGTCCGTTTTCCTTCTCAAGTTGTTCAACTCGTTGTGAGCATCCGTTCTATTGTGCACATTTCCAAACACGTGGATGTTGTCAGATCTCGAAAACAGTCCACTGGACTTTGCGATGCAAATGGCGGTCTCCAGTTTGTCTCCAGTGAGCATCCAAATCTTGATTCCGGCGTTTCTGAGCAACTCGAGGGACGTCGTCACCTGATCCTGCAGGCGATCTTCGACTCCAGTCAGGCATAGAAGCTGAAGATCTCGTTCGAGCATTCTATTCACGACACAAGCCATGTTCTGAGATCTATCCGATATGGACATCTTCGCCGCGTGGTAAGCTCTGTCGAATGCGTCCAATTCAGCCGGAGACAGTGGTTTGCGAGCGACGACGAGAGTGCGGAGACCCTCGCGAGCCATGTTGCTGCATTCTTCGTCGAGCCAGTCATTGTACTGCACCATTCCACTCATCACTGTGTCTGCCCCTTTCATTAGAAGCGTCACTTCATCCGTCGTCTCGTCCTTCACAATGATTCCCATTCGTTTCGTTTCACTCGTGAATGGAAAGACGTGCAAAATTTGGAACTGTTTCATGAGCGTCTGGCCATTGGGAAGCATCACACTGAGCGACATGGCATGCAGATCTCTGTTTGCCAATCGTACACCGACAGTTTCCGTCCATTTCACCAGCGCAACCTGCAAATTTGAGAAAAGTTAGTAACATTTTGGTCTTTCTGTTGTTATTTGTCTTCACAAAGCACACCGACAAGTGCGCAACTAGTAGAGAGCAAGAACAAACGAATTAGACGGACAGCGTGTTGCATTTAGGTGGCGCATAAAGTGGTGCCAGACACTCACCTCATCCGGACTGGCGGCTTGATACGAGGTCTCTCCGTTCTCAAAGATCGGCGTAACATTATGACAAAGGGCGATAGCCTCGACCGCATTCTGCAGTTTCGCAGAGAACGAGTGTTTGGCCAGTCTGCCCGCGTAGGCACTCTTCACGTGCTGTCCGACTTCTTCGAACGCGTCACTGCTGAACGCGACAGTTCCGAGATGGATCTTCTTGAAATGCATTTCGTTTTTTGTCAGTGTTCCAGTCTTGTCGGAGAGTAAGAAAGAGATTCGACCGAGTTCTTCCGGAATCGTCGATGAACGGATAACGGTCTCCGGGATATGCTTGTCTCGTCCGATTTGCCACGAATAGAATAGTTTTGCCATATCGAGGTTAACACGAAGCGAGATCGGAATGATGTAGGAGAAGAGGAGGATGAATCGCATCAAGTAACGATACCACAGATTATCGAGTCCTGAAAGACTACATAGAACTGAGAATTTATTTTATAAAGTTACCTTTCATGATGACCATGACAGAAGCCAGCACGAGCACGAAGATAAAGAGCAGCTTGGTGAGATTGTTCACTTCGAGGTCAAGAAGACCAACCTTGCTTTCCGGAAGTGTCGTGTTCATCACACTTCTTGTTTCGCGGCCAGTGTACACGACGATTCCGACGGCAGTTCCAGAAGCAACGACTGTATTCGCCCACAAAACGTTTTCCACATTCAGAGATCCGTCTTGGACAGTGTCATCCACAGTCATTTTCAGAGTTCCCACGAATGCGTGAATATCCTTTTGTGGTTTTTCCGCATAGATCTCGCAATTCAACTCCATAATGTCGGCTTCGTTCGGCAGATGTTGAGTGAACGGAATGGGTATTCTCAATTTCCAGTCAGTTTCGCCGTCCAATTGGTCGGTACGGATGAAACAGGCTCCAGACTTGTCGGTCGTTCGAAGCAAAACGACGTCGGCGGGAACTCTTCTGTCCTTGTGCATTATAATCACGTCTCCGACTTCGATATCCGCACTTCGGATTTCCACTCTCGTTCCGTCTCTTGTCAGTTTCTCGTACTTTTCCGAATTAAGGTCTCGGTCTCTCAAATATCGTACAAAGTCGTCGAATGCCTCACGGATGAGAGTAATGGTCAGAACGAATCCGAGGGGACCCCAGTACGTAATGGGTGCTCCTATTTGTATGGCCGGAATGAACTGAGAACAGGCCATCAGCAAGAAGTAAAGGTTCAAAAAGAATTTGAATTGTTGGAACAGTACCTGCGAAATCATCGATTCCGATTGGAAGAATACATGGAAAAACTCACGATTGGCACAAAACTAAACAGATTGTACTTCTGATTGCAGACAGTGTTCGGTGCGAACGTTACGTTTGCATCATGTCCAACCGGCCCGTATCCCACTCGCACCGTCCGTGAATGCAGCACTCGTCGTCTCGAAAACAACGACCGACAGCATCTGAAAAAGCTTGAACAAATTGAAGTGTCAATTGGAATGACATAAAACTCGCGGGCACCTGCTGAATTTCGATTTAGGCTTTAGTTTCAGAACTTCGTCGATCAATACTGTGTTGGTTTGGCTGTCGAAACCAATCATTTTGAACAGTGGGAAACTGAGCGACTCGCTGCCAGCGGGGATTCTCACACATTTTGAATGCACGCGCGTTTTTATTAACTCACAACAGTCCTCCCTTCGCAGCCGAAGCCGCCGAGAAGTGAGTGGCGTTGGATTTGAGAGAGGCGGTTTTGTCGCGGATAGTGGTTGTCCCGTCATCTTCTTCGGATTTAACGAAGGACACGCTGAAGTCGTCGGCAGAGGGTTTCTGAGAAGACGAAGACGAAGACGAGGACTCGTCGTTCTTCTTCTTCTTTCCCATATTAGTCCACCATTAACGCGGCCCTAGTTACACCCAGAACTTCAGTCGCTGAAAATTACTCGGATAGCGACAAGATAAGGAGACGATGAAAGGAAGCGAGGAGTGGAATGGGAAATCCAGCACGAACGGAACTGTGTCCAGTAATAAAAGACAGAGTAAACAGAACGGAAGTGCTGATTCATCCGGCACGGTCACGGATCGTATAAATATTGGAGAACCGTCTTGAGACCGGAAAGAGACGCTTTCGTCGTTTACTACGGAAGAAGAGGAAAGGAACGACGATAATCTGATTTGGGCGAAGGAGACGTCGAATCGATGCGAGACAGGGACTGAGGAGGCGACGGTGTGACTGTCCATAATCCGGCGGGTTTCGATCGGGCCGAATGGCCAACGATAGACGGTTTGAAAACAAACAGAAAACTCAAAAGTGCGCCTGATCGAATCAACAACTGACTCGCTCAAAAATGATACCGCATTTCGATTCGCATCGAAAGGGAAGAAAGAGTGTGCGAGCACAGCAGTAAAAGGAATGAAGACACTGATTCAATGACGACACAGATGAATCAGAATCAGAAGACCGTATGGCGTCACGGACGGGAAAGAATGGAATGCAATACATTTGGAGAGGGGTGGGGCATGTTGGGTTGGGTCGGACTGATGAACGCATCCAGGTGTTCGACACCTGTGAATGATTTCAAAATGGTTTTTATCGCGCTTTTTCTCAACGCACAAAAATTCTTCGAATCTCTCACAATTCGTCGTTCTGTAGAATTGACTGACGCACAAAAGCACACAATGACTCGTCCAAAGGGAATTACTAGCTACGCAAGCATGAGCTATACGCTTAGAATCATCATGGGAATCCTTAGAAAATGTCTGGAACAGAGCAATATACGGTAGTGGCGGGCAGTTCGTGTGCACGATTGTTGATGGATGAAGAGACCAATTGAACAAATATCCGAGCGGTTCGCACTCGTTCCCAACTGCCTCAAATGTGCGTATTTGCGCGCTCTTTCGATTGCACCGCGAGGTGGAAACGCTATGAAATCGGAGAGAAGAGAGACGGGCAAAAATAAGAAGAAGCAGAAGACGATGGACAGGTGGAAGCGGATCGGAAAAGGAAATACAACTCAAACCGCGCATTTACTCTCTCAGACTGCTGGGCTAAGGTATAATTTGTTAAAACGACTGCGTCTCGTTATGAAATTCGAAACGTGCTAAAACTGAAAGGAAAGAGTTGTTTTGAGTCGTGCACGACATCATTTCCATTATCGGCAGATGGAAACGAGAGGAGACTCCAAACGGCTGCGTCGAAAGAGAAAGAGAGCCTACACACATAAAACGATAACAATACGCGGCTTGTTCTGATTTCTTTGGTAAGAAACAAGAAGAAACCTAGTTAGTAGGGAAGAGGCGGAAGTGAAAGAGATTTGAGACGGGAAGAAGAAGAAGAAGAAGTGGAAGAAGAAGAAGAAGAAGAAGAAGAATTAAATTGGAATTAAATGATAGGCGGGCGAAGAACAGTCCTGGCCTTTGGCATAAGAAACTATCTCGCTTTCCCATGCCATCAAAAACGACAAACACGCAATACAACCCACACAGCAACACAAAAATGGATGGACACAGAGCGTCAGAAAAAGAGCGTCGACGTCGAAAAGGGACGATGAGAACAACAGTTTTTCGGTCTGTACGTCTTGTTCGTCTGCGTATGCATCGGTCGATCAGCGATCGCAAATTAACTGTTACAACTGTCGGCGTGGTAGCAGCAAGTAGGAGAGACCGAGAGAGATGCGGAAATCGTCGGACGGTGCGACACGGCACCAGTATATTTTATGGAAATCCTCCGACGACGCAGCCGCCATGCTACCCGGAATAATCACAAATACACGCGTCGGTGTGAAGAAATGCGGGTGGTCGTCGAAATAACTGGACATTCGGCCGCAGTCTCACGCCGGCTCATTAGTGCGGTTGTCAAGGAGAGCAAACGGAAAACAAGGGGAGCACGAGGACAAAAAGAGCCCGAATGGCCCAGAGGGCAATAGAGGGTGCATTGTGAAATTGAGGTGTCTGAGAATATGTCTTTTTCAGAGGGAGAGAGAGATGGCCACTTTGAATGCAACTAACAAGCGAAAGTATTCAATGGAGAGGATTCGAACGGGTTGACAGCCGTGACTAACTGCTTTTCATTTGCAGTTTCAATAAAGTTTTCAGAAAGAGACGCGGCTGATTTTTGGTCGATGCCTGCTCAGCACACGATTTGCTCACACATCTGCACCAAAAGCTCTTTCCGCTTTCGCTGCTCATAATTCTTATGCACTCTATTTCGGCGTGTTCTCTGATTCTCTTCGGGCTCACCTTGTCATGCTGAACGTGGAAGAAGACGTGGATGACACGGAGGGCAGGAGATAGACGTCGTCTGATCCCTCGATTCCTATCTGAAACTGATATTGGGCGTCGCTTTCTTTGACGTCATCACCTCAGAATCAGGCATTGGGAGAAGACGGGAATACTCGTCGGCTTCTTCGTGGCTCGATGCCAACCGACTGTAGCGCATACAACGTGAAATTACCCAACTATTCTGAAAGTGGACTTTTTAGGTTGAGACATGCGGTAACAATAATAGTACTTAGAGCTGGTATAAAACCAATTAGAAGCCAAAGCAAGATAAGCATAAAACTGAATAATTTATCAACATAAAAAGCTCGAAAAAGTGAGGAAAAGGGAAAATCGGGGTATACTCGTTCAAAAATGAAGACTCGTCAGTTGAACTGGATATACAGGAAGATGGCGGTGGGAACGGGATAGGTACAGACATAGAACATGTGCATTTGAAGGTATTTCAGACTAATTTGATGACTAGAACACCGAGCACTCCACCAATCATGGCAGCGGTGACTCCGATCAGAGAAATGATGCTTCCCGCCAGTTCGCGACAATCTTTGTCGGTCGACCTGTAATAAAAATTGAAACTTCTGAATGAGTTGTGATTATTTTACGTCGTCGCTCCGATTGTCGCATTGGTGGTAACGAATCCATGGGAGGTGGAGAGAATAATGACAAGAAGAACGAAAATGCCGTCGTACGGAATGAGAGCATGCGTGTGAGCTCGCGGAGCCACGTTGCACATGGCAATCATCGGAATGAGCAAGAAGCGGGAGCAGGCGACGCAGAGAAGAAGCTTTCTGGGCTGAAAAAAGAGCAATTGTTAGATGACTGGAACGGAAATATTACGATGCGCAGAGAGTTGGCAGATGACCTTCCAATCAGATCTCCGACATTGTAAAGAAGGAAGGATGCGACCGACGAGAAGTAGGCTGAAATGAATTCAAAAATAAACAATAGCAACGAAAAGAGGAATACTTACAGTTCCAGGTGTGATTGCGCGATGTGCTGTGCACAAGACTCGTCAACCCGGGATAGGCTGCAAGAGTGACGATGAGATTCACAGAAAGTGTGGTCAGGTCGATGGAGGACTGAAAAATCTGTGGTTTCTTATGTCTTCTTTTTTTCTATTACTTTTTTCATAATATCTGTGTATTGTGTCCACTTTGACTGCGTGATTGCACTGTCGGTGGAGTCCGCGTCGATTGGCGGGAAGTGGCTGGCCTGGGTCTCGATGTCCACTTCTCCTTCTCCATCCTCTTCGTCATCTTCGATCAATTGGCTTTCATCGTCGTTGTTCGGCTCAATTGGTGGCGTCAGACTGGCCAAATAGAAGTACGTGGCAAGACTGACGAAGCACATCACCAAACTGAATCCGAAGTACATTTGACCGTTGAGGATGACATTCGATGTGACTGCCTGGCACAGAATGCTCAAAAGAGCTGCCAACACTCCGGCAAGTGACTGGCCAACCATCACTGCTTGTGTCTAAAGATGACGACTTTTGCATAAGACCATAAAATTGCATTACTTACATATTTGGCAGGGAAAAGAGCAGACATGCCCAACACTCCTCCAGCCATCATTCCGAGAGATCCGAAGCAGGCAACGGAGATGAGAGCCATAGAGATATTGAAGAAAAGTGTTTGATCGTCATCGAAATTGAGGAGAGTGAGAGCAATTGTGGGAACGAAAACGACAATCACCAGCAAGTGACCCCAGACCATTCGACAGCTGTTCGACAAGCTTGAAAAGGAAATACTTGCAGCGACCAGTGCTAGTTTGTTTAAACTCTACCTCTTAGTGCCGAGAACGTTCAGAATGGATCCGAGAACACATGCAATACTTCCGTAGACAGTGAGATACGCTTCAAAATCAGCCTGCATTTCCGTTGGAGTATCTTCGGAAACTGAATATAAAAGCTTGAGAAGAAAATAGAAGAATATTCTAAACTCACTCTGTTTTCTGATGAGCCAACTGCTGGTACTATTCACGGGGTCCTCATCATGAGTCACATTCCGTAGTTTGTAGTAGAAGTACTGAAATATTCTGAGTTAGCACGCGTCGACGAGCGCTCTGTCTCCGACTGTTTACAAACTGATGTGAGGTGAATAAACAGAGGCAACACGGAACAAATTGCCGGTTACTATTATAGAAATATCGGATTCATTAGACTGAAAACGGAGAGAACAGTCGAATGTGACGAGTGACTCATCCTTTTTCCATGCATTGTTCAACGTGGTGGCGATGTTATCAAAGCGTTTTACGGAAAAGAAGCGAGCGTTTCCTACAGCATGGAATGTTGCGAAATATCTTTCGTTCTCTATTTCTTGCCCAAAAAAAGCACAGTTCAGATAAGAGCAGACAGCGGATAATTAAAAAATAACAACTAACCTCGTGAGCGTTCATGAAGGCGTTGTTCGGGAACATCGAACTGATCGATACGATCGTAAAAGCAATGAATATTTTTACAGACATAATTATATAACACAACCAAAAGCCAGAAGCCTATCTTTTTTGAAATGCAGAATAATCGATAGGCTTCTGGAAACTGAATTAGGAACGGCGTCGTTTCAGAGAAAACATGCGATGAACGCGTTGAGGGACAAGGGGCGGGGTCAAGGAAGCAACGCCTCTGCAAGTCTACCGCACGGATTTTTGTCGCTTTTCTATGAGTCATGTTTTTGGATGAATCAACGATCATAATATTTATCTCAAATGGACTAAAACAGAATTAAGAATATAAAAAAAGTTTAAGAAATCTTCTCTTCCTTCGGTGCATTGCAACAGCTCCATTCACTGAAAGAAGCCAGAATTTACCGCCGTCGTCGAAAAACGTGACCCACAATCCGATAAGAGAGAAGGTGAATACAGCAGAAGCATAAATGGACAGGGAGAGAATGTTGAGAGACAGAACATAGGGACGGAGATGTTTGGGGAAATCGGGCGGGTCCTCGGCAAGAACCTTCATCAGTAAAGAACCAGCTCTCTGGACCTGGAAGACAATTGTGGGTGAGGATAAGAATTCTGGAGGAGTAATTTACAAGAATGAAGGCATAAAGTTTAAATAGACCTCTCGATTGTCCACAGAGTAACACTAACATTCCATATCCTTCGAATATCTGAAATATTCTACTCATTCGATTCGTTCTGAACTCCCCACCATTGTGTACGTGTGAGTGTTTTGCAAAATATTCGAAGTCGCTGCTGCTCGAATGGTTTCCTCATTAAAAAGAAAGATTCCCATTCGGGCGATACCACAAATTACAAATGAAAATGCGAGGAATCCAACGAAATTCTGAAAATTTAAAGGAGCCGGCTGTATGGATAATGCTCTCCTGCAAGTGCTTACGATGGGATAACAGAGGACCCAGTCCCTCGTGGTCAATCTCGCGTCGTCCTGGAACCCTTTCATAGTGGTAAATCAGAAAAATTAGTCTGAAACGTCATCACCACGTTTCACCACGTTTACCTTAATTCCAACACGTCCAATTAAATTCGATTCCAACACGTCCAATTAAATTCGAAACAAACTACTTTGCCCGGAAACCGAACGAGAATGATGAATAGTTCATTTGAGCATGTGGCTGTCGCTTCGAAAGAGAAGACGGTGACCGATCAGTTGAAGAATGACAAAATGTGGTATTTCATTCCTGTTCTGGTGAATGAGCGTTTCATTTCAGAGTTTCCAATGTTCCTCATTTCAGACGTTCCCTCATCTTCTGATGTTCTCGTACATTCTCGAAGTGGTCGTCTGCCTCTACTTCAACATTTTCGGGTTTCTTGCAGTCATCGTGAGCGCTCAAAAAAGGTGCCCATCTCAATCTCTTCCTTTTCAGTCCTTTTTCTCTGCAATTGACTTTCTGACCATTTACGTGAGAAGACGTGTGATGTACTTGTTGGCGGCCTTCACCTGTCTGCCCGCAGCAGCCGTCTTCCTCTACTACGCGGTGATTATGTTGATCGGCGACTGTACGTGGAACTCTTTCCCTTCCGCTCCATCTGCTCCCTCTTCAGACAGCAGTGTGAAGGCGTCGATGCGTCCGGCCCCCACGACTGCCACGTGTTTCTTTCTATGTTTTCTGAATGCTCTCGCCGTTTATCCATTCCTGCGGCTGAGCGGAGTCATTAATGAATTGCGTAACGAAGGAGGATCAAAAGAAGAAAGTTTAAGCTTAAAAAAGTGATTTATTTATTGGAAGTGTGAATGTGTTAAATGTTTTCTAATGTGTAAGGCGAGATCTGAACCGTGTGAAGTTATATAAATACATGTTTGTTCCTCTCAAATTGAATCGCACATGCCGAATCCTGAAGCGGGTTCCCACTGTCCACCTTGGCATTGCAACGTGGCAGTTCCGGTGACTGCGAACCCTTCCTCGCAGTACAAAAGAGCAGTTGTTCCATCGTCGAAGTCGAGCGACGTGCCGCTTTGAATGTAGACGACTCGGGAGTTTTTGGGCGGCGAAAGAGGGAAGCAAACTCCCGAAACGGACGATTCTGAGCCATTGGAGCACCTTCCGAGGATCGGACGGAACGATCCTTTACGGCACGTGGAGAAGGATGCTCCGGTCGTCTTGTAGCCCAGATTACACTTGAGAGCCGCCGTCGTTCCGTCTTCGAACGTTCCTTTCGTCGAGAATCCGGAGAATGTGATCTGAAAATCATAAGTTGTAAGGTTGTCCGTTGGTTTCTGAACTGACTTCTCCGAATGCAGGGGCGATTGGGGGAGGACACCGTTCTCCGGAGATGACGACCGTCGGGGTGTCATCGGCAGTTCCGTTCTTCGGGGAATCCGCGACCGACAGAGTAAGATTGTTCGATTTGACGGGCGGTTTTCGGAGAAAAGTGGCAGAGACGCAGGTTCCCGGAAGAGGATTCCAGACTCCGTTCGTGCAGACTGCGGTCGGCTGGCCGGAGAGTGTGAAGCCGATGTTGCAGAGGGCGGAGACTGTGGTTCCACTGGGGTACGGGCCGAATCCGAAGGCACTGTACACGAGCGTTCCCGAAAGAATGTCCGCGAGTCTTCCGCACGAGTTGCTTCCGATCTCGGATCCGAGCAGCTCGCAAGTTCCAAGAGAGGCAGGCGTCCAGGCTCCGTTGCTACACGATGCACTCATGATTCCTGAATTACAATTATTTTGAGTAGCTTCTCACACTCCCTACCATTTGCAACGTATCCAGAAGGACATGTAGCAGTGGCAACAGTTGAAGCCGGGTAAGGTCCAAGCGGGCTTCCCTGAAGATATTTATCAGTTTTGCTAGAATATCAATCAGCTCCCACATTTGAGTACGTTACGGTGGCCCCCAAAACGGGCGCGATTCCCAACGGACACGATGCGGAGATCACTTCTGAAATCGAGTCTCAAATCATAAAACGTCGACGTTTCACAGTCTCATTAGTCGTCATTTTGGCTCGTGTGCAAACCTTTCAGTGCTCTCTGACACGTGGCCAAACTCGTCGGCGACCACACTCCGTTGTAGCACGTGGCAGAGGTGGAGCCGCCCGTCGCGGCGTAGTTAGTATCACAGCGAAGAGTTACGGTAGTGCCCTGTGAAGTGGTGACGTGACACGAAAGAGCACAAAAACGGACAACATACAGTATTGAAGGGTCCGGAACCCGTGACACTATAGGACAAAGTGCCGTAGGTTGGCGTGGACATGGCGAGACACGACTGGTTAGCGATTAGTGAGGAGAAGGAGGCTACAAATAGGAGAACGATGGACGAGAAAGGACGGAACGCCTACCCTGCTGCACACAACTTCCGATGGTGCTCGGAGACCATCCGGACGAGGTGCAGGAAGCGAGAGATGTGCCGGAAAGGCTGTATCCACTGTAGCACACGATGTTGACGGTGGTGCCGATGGGGACTGTGGCTGTGATTGTGGGGGTGTACGTCATCCGGCCGTTGGTGAGGGTGCCGGTAATGGCGGAGAGCGGAGTGCATCCTGGAATTGACTACGGTATTAGATAGCTAGGCGACTAGCAAGTGAGCACGGAGCAGAAGCCATATAACATATCCAGTTTATCTCTTTCCACCGGGAAACCATCAAATTAACATCGCTTTTTAATTAGTTCTTTGTACACGTGGCTGTAATTTCTGTGAAGATTCCGTTGGTGCACGTCGACGTGGCACCACTTCCCTGCACTGAATATCCGGTGTCGCACTGCAAAGTGACGACTGTTCCGGCCGAGTACGGCGCCGTCTGGCTGGTGACGATGCTTCCGTACGGCGGAGCAATCGGCAGATACGAGCAAGAGGTGGTGGTATCGGCTGAAATGGATATGCATGCGGGAAAGGGAATCGGATCATGCGGGAGGAAAGAAGAAGCAAGAGGGCCACGAGAGGCGACTGTACCTTGGCCGACAGTTCCACTTCCGGAGCACGTTCCGAGGGATGGGGACCATGCAGAGTTGGTGCAATAGGTTATAGTAGTCCCGGAGGCGGTTTGGCCGGATGGGCACGTCATTGTGGCGGTGCTTCCTGTAGGAAAAAGATCAGAAGAAGACGGGGACGAAGAGTAGAAACCTGCAGTCCACGGGGCAAAGTATCCGGAAGAATAAGTGATCGTGGCACCAGTCGGAGTCAGTGGAGGGGTGTAGCAAGGGCCAGTGCTCGAGCTGGAGGAGGTGCAACTTCCGAGGGTTGGAGTCCACACTCCGTTCGAACACGTTGCGTAACTGTTACCAGAAAGCGTGGCAGCGTTCAGACAAGTTAACGTGGCACTGGTTCCGGACGAATGGAGGACCATGCTGCCGTCGCTGTACGTGATCTGGGAGTTCGTGGGAACAATGGCGCCGATGCACTGGGTCCCGATGGCCGTGCTGCTTCCGGAGCAGGTCGCACTGATGGCAGGAGTCCATGTTCCACTGTAGCACGTTGACTGTCCGATCTGTGTTCCGTTAGAACAGGTCACTCGCGCGACAGTTCCCGTAGCGAAACTCGTCGCAAAACTGGTTGTTCCGTCGTAAGTGACCGTCTCGCCAACAGGTCGTGTGAGAGAGGAACATGTGGTCGTACTGGACGAGCACGTGCTGGTGATACTTGGACTCCAGATCCCGCTAGTACATGTGGATGTTCCGAGAAGACTTCCTCCTGTGGTACACGTGACAGTGGCGACTGTGCCCGATGTGTAACTGGTCGTGCTCAAACTGAACGGAGAATAAGTGGCCTGTGCTCCGGAGGGAACTGTCAGTGCACTGCATGAGCCCGTCGTGGAGCCACCCAGCAAAGAACAAGTGCCCAGGAAGGTGGGCGACCACATTCCATTGGAGCACGTGGCCGTGGAGGATCCAGAGATAGCTTCGCCATTTGTGCAGGTGCCGGTGACGGTGGTTCCGCTTGGGAACGGTCCCATTGAACCACCGTTGGAGTAGGTGACGGAACCGGCGAGGGGAGCGATCATTGCGGTGCATTGGAGACCACCTGAGGAGTTGGACGATCCGTAGTTGCACGTGCCGATGGTCGGAGTGAAAGAGCCGCCGGAGCACGTGGACGTAGAAGATCCGCTGAGAGTGTATCCACTGTTACAGGTGAGCGTCGCAGTTGTGAGATAGGGGCGGGTGACCTGAATAAAAATAATAATGTGACTCGTGAAAGTCATTGATTACGTCATAAGTACTTCCTTGGCTGTAAGTGACCTGTCCACTGAGCACTGTCAAACTAAGACAAGTTGAGGTTGAGCCAGATGAAGTTCCCAAATTGCAAGTCCCCAAAGTTGGAGCGAAAGATCCCCCGGTACAAGTAGAAGTGGATGTTCCACTCAGTGTGTACCCACTGTTGCATGTGAGAGTGGCCGTTGTGAGGTAGGGGCGAGTGATCTGAACTTGTCCCCGTGTCATCTACTTTCTATTGTCCCACTCACATCATAAGTACTGCCTTGGCTGTATGTGATCTGTCCATTGAGAACTGTTGGATTTATGCAAGACGCGGTAGATCCCGTCGTTCCCGTTGAACTTCCATAGTTGCAGGTTCCAAGAGTGGGAGTGAAAGATCCTCCGGTACAAGTGGACGTGGATGTTCCGCTCAGTGTGTACCCGCTGTTACAGCTGAGTGTAGCTGTTGTGAGGTACGGTCGAGTAATCTAGAAGCTCCAGAAGGTCAGGCCATCTGGGGCAATCGATAACTTACATCGTAGGTATTTCCCTGACTGTAGGTGAGTTGTCCATTGAGCACAGTCGGATTAGCGCAGGATGACTGACTGGAAGAGCTGCTCGAATAAACGCACGTTCCGAGAGTCGGGCTCCAGACATTGGTTAGGCAAGTGCTCGTGGAAGAGCCTGAGACGGTGTTCAGGAGATTGCAGGTCAATGTTGCGACTGTTCCCGACGGATAGGAACCAACTGAATAGAATCTGAGTGGAAGTGAGACTGTTCCCAGAACGTACTTGATGAATAAGTGATTGTTCCATTCGTCCGAGCAGCAATTGCTGCACATGATCCAGTTGTTTCACCAAGAGAAAGGGCATTTGTGCACTGTCCTGAATGTGACACGAATCAGTTGCTAAAAGAGAATGAGAGACGGACCGATTGACGGGGACCAGACTCCATTGGAACACATGGAAGAGACGGATCCGGAGAGACTGTAGCCGATGTTGCACATCAGATAGGCCGAAGATCCGGATGAGTACTCGACACTTGGATTCGACTGGATGTAGAGGAGGTTTCCATTCGAAACAGTCGCAATCATTGAGCAGCCAGATCCTGAGGACACCTGAAATAAGAAATGGACTCTTGCGGAACATAGATGACAAAGTTAGAGGAAATCGGAAAGGTTTTTCTGAGATAGAATAGGAGAAAGATTGGAACTGAAATTGGACAGAGTTAGAAGCTATATATCCACTCAAACTGACCTGTCTCCGCATTCGGTTTCTGTGCTAAAGAATATTGATTTGTGATGGGGTTATTCGGGGTGTGAAAAAATGATTTTTTTTTTCGTTTTTTGCGTCAGAAAACCCAATTCAGCGATGTGAAAAACGAAAAAAAAAAACGGAAAACATACATACGCTGAATATCCCCATTAATGTTTAGTTAATGAACAGTATTGTATTCTAACGTACACTTTGACTGAGTCTCCTGATTCCTACCGCTTCACATTGTCCAATTCTCTGATCCCAACCAGTTGAAGTGCATGTGGCCGTGAGGTTTCCGATTCCGAAATAGTTCCGATCACATTTCAACGAGATCACCGAGTCCAGGCTGTACGGAGCATTCGACGAGTTCGTGAAGACCAACTGAAACTTCTGGTGATTTCACTTTTCATGGAAACATTCGAAACCTCTCCGTTCCGAGGTGCCGAGAGAATCGGACATTTCAGATCAATCAAAGAGACGCACGAGGGAAGCGACGGCTGCCATTCGCCATTCACACATTTGGAGGAAGGCGCCGAGCTGGTGGGAACATATCCGATGGAGCAGAGTACGGTAGCTCGGGTGGCCGTGGGTACGGTAGACCGAGAGGTGCTGGCTGCCACGTTGGCAGAGTAGACGACGTTTCCGTTGGGCGTGGAAGACGGAATGAGGCAGGACGGCTGTTCGTCCGCCTGGACCTGACTGGCGGCGACCAACAACTGCGGCTTCGTCTCTTGCTCGCAACTGCCGAGTCCTCCCTTCGGGTACCAGCCGTCCTTTGTGCACAGAAGACTGCTGATTCCACTACCTGCGAATCCGTGATTGCATTGAAGGGTGGCTGTCGTGCCGATGGAATACACGTTGAGCTGGTTGTTCGAGTAGATAATCCGCCCGTGACTGGTTTCCGATAGGGTCAAACAGACGCCGTCGTCGGAAGAGTTGAAAAGAACGACAGAGGGCGTCTGACGCCATGCGTAGCACAGCGGGAAGAACTCTTTTTCGTATCCGGGAAGGGATTGAGCAACGTTGTCGAAAGAATACGCATAGTCTGAGTAAGATGATTCAATCAGAAAAGGAATGAAAGAGAACTTACGAGGTCCAGTGAGAGAGTGCTTCACCAGTCTGTAGATGGGCACATCCGCCCCACACGAATTGTTCTTCTCCGCACAGTAAAACTCGTCCTCGATGTTCTCCATCGTCGAGTCGTTCATGCGAACCATGCGGTGATCCGTGTGCAGGATGGCTCCGTTCACCTGCATCATTGCCGAGAGACGGACTCCGCAGTCAGTGACCACGCAGCCTTCCGGGTGTCTCGCCAGCATCACCGTCGAGCTCGCCTTGTCAGTTCCGGCCCGCTCGTATCCACGGACCGACAGATCTTCATCCGAGATACGCCATTGGGCCGTCGAGTTGTCGAAGTTCCTCTTCCACACACCAACCACCACTGCAACACTTTCCCTTTCAGTTCTTCCAGTCTTTTTTCGGTTTGACTTACCCAACTTCTCCGGTTTCAGACTTGATCCGCATTCCTGCGTAGTCGCATACGTGGCAAGCGCCAAGAGTATAATCACAGTCGTTTTCATCGTTTCATCTAATTCGAAGCGCCCTGGAAGAACGAAAAAACGTAAAGCAACATTGGAAACGCGACGGAAAAGGTTCGGGAGGGAATGACCGGAAGTGGTTGTGTCCACTGTCCCATTTCGTTTATTTGGAGGGCTGCAAGGAGTCACTTATAAAGGGGCAAAAGGTGGAAATACGAAAGGAGAAGTGAGTCAGCAAATTGGATATCGTATCAGTGCATTATGCTGGAAGGCGAATGAAAGAAGTGAAAAGGGTTACCGGGAGAAGAAGGAAACAGAGCAAACACGGGGAAAAATTGGGACATGTTTGAGTAGATGTGGATGCATGCACTACACGACACGATTATTCCGATATTATTACGGAAAATGGGAGAAAAGGTTTGTTGCGGGCGAAAGTTCGAGCTATTCAGAGGGCACGGAGGCCGGAAATGGGGGAGGAATCGGACGGAGACGACGGCTTCGCTTCGCAATTTGAGATCAAGGCCAGGGGAGCTAAAGTCGACGAACAGAAACTCATAAAAATGTTTCGATCCGAGTTTATCCTCATAAAAAATGAAACGTTTCCGCCAGTTTATGACTCGGTTTCACTTTGATTTCTCTCTTTTTTCCGGTGAACTTTTGTTATTCAGAGACAGTTCTAATACCTGGAATCGAAACTGGAAAATTGGGGGGAAAACAATCAGGAGAATACGAGAGAACGTTCCGGGAAGGGGTTCATGAGGAGACAGCTCGATTCGCACAAATCATATGTCGCGGGGAAACCGAAAAACCGAGTGCAAAAAACTGAAAATGGGTTGGGAAAGGGGCGGTCAACAAACGGATTTTGAAAACAGAGCGAAAGAGCGTGTGATCGAGAGAGACGCAGAGAGCATAGATACAAGAGAGACAGCGATAATCCGGGCGGTTCTGGTTCCGCACAGATCCGATTATTATGCGGATCCCAAGTGAGTAATAATAATAATCATAATAACAATGAAGTAGCATTTTCGGGTCAAAGAAGACGGAGAAGAAGAGCCTCAAGTGGGAGCGGAAGGGATGGGCGAAAGGGAAAGGTGGCTGATACGGTCGGATGAACACTTCGGGAAGGAGGAACGGACAAAAACAGACAGGATGTGGGAGGGAGGCGATGTGGTGGAAACGGAAAATATCTGGACGAGGCCCTCTTTCTATCAAATCTTTATGTCTAGACTTTGCAGTTCTACTCCTTCTTCTCCTCCTTCTTCTCCTCCTTCTTCTCCTCGTCGCCCTTCTTTCCTTCCGACTCCTCGGCAATCTTCTTCAGCTGCTCCGGAGTCATGTCTGCGCAGTTCTCGTAGCCATCATCATCCTGAAACCGTTCCCTTGCCAGTGGCTTCTCTCTCTCTCTCTCTCACCTTCTTTTCCTCTTTCTTCTCCTCTTTCTGTCCTTCCTTCTTCTCGTCTTTCTTCGACTTCTCCTTTTTCGACTTCACCTCCTCCTTCTTCGATTTCTCTTTCGGCGGAGCTTCGGCTACCTTCGACACTTCAGGAGCAACAGCGGACGAAGCAGGCGGAGCCGGTGGAACCGGTGGCGCCGGGAGCTGCACGGACTGCGGAGGTCCCTTCGGAGGGGCATTCGTCGCCTCTTTGCTCGCTTCCTTGCTGTTCGCCTTTCCCTTCTTCCCGCACACATTCAGAATGAACACGGAGAGAGCGGTCCAGCCGAACAAACGGAAAAGTTGAAGGAAAAAGTAGTGGGCATCCGACTGGAACTGCGGCTGAAAGGAAATTGAGCGAAAGGAATGGGAAAAGGGAAAAGACTCACTTTCATTCTGAAATCCTTTTCAATTTGAACGGAACGTTTATAGAGAACCGCTGATACGAAATGAATGGAATGAATGAGAGAGGGACGGACGGAGAGTCACGTGGAACCTCCGAACATTCAAGAGTTCATTCAAATCGTGAACTTTCATCGACTGATATCAATTGGGAATCAGAATCTTTCCGTTCACAGTTCAGTTTGGTTAGTTGATGACTAACCCCAGGAAATCACGGAATGATCACTGCAACACACTTTTTTTCTGCGCTTTTGTGTCGACAGATTACTCCCGGTCCAGCGAAAACAAACAAGTCAGAATAATAACAGCCAGCAAGTGACAAATTCGAAACAATTTATTGGAATAAGTAGGGAAAGACGGGTTACTTCGTGTATTCCTCCGAAATTAAATGAGACCTGAGAAAACAGAAAACAAAACGGAATTCAAATGGAATTCTCGCTGACGCTCCGTTCCTTCCGAATCGGATTGTTCAGAACGAACTGTCCGTTCTTGTCCTTCGTCTGATGGGAACAGTACATTTCGTCAGAGGAGTCCGCGCAGTCGGCTACTTCGTCGCACAGACCGCCCGGCGGCAGACACTTCTTGTTGTCGTGACACTGGAATTGACCGGGCAGGCAGATCCGAGGCGCTGTAAATTGTTAAATTTGTCGGTGAGTCAGTCCGCATTCCCTTACGACAGTTCCTTTCGTCCACTTGATCGGAGCACTGAGCGAGTCCGTCGCAAAGGTAAACTTTCGAGATGCATCTGCAATGCCACGTCAAAACGACTACCGTAATCCCTCCCGTTCTTACTTTGGATCCGCGCCTCCGCACTCGATTTGCGAGTCGCTGCAGTTCGAAGAGCACGTCTTTCCGTCCGTCTGCAGGTCGAAACCCTCTCCACACGCACATGTCGCCGCGCCGTTCTCGCCCAACAAACACAACTGGCCGCAGCCACGAGTATCACATACCGACGGTTCTGCAAAGAAAAATGTGGCCGCGTGGCCTATTGCTTCGCTTGCTTGGTATTCCGGGTACTCCTGGTATTCAGCTGGTATTTTGATGGTCCTCTTAGAAAAGCAAGCGTCCCTCTCAGACCTACCGGAAAAACACTGCTGACGCTCGGAAGCGGCTTCGCCACGTGTTTGTTTTTCATAACCGTTCGAAAGTTCACGTATCGAAATCTTTTGCATTTTTCACTTACGGTCAGGCTGCAGACTCTTATGGAAGATTTTGAGCGAGTACGGAAGCAGTGCAGTTTGGGCCAGAACGGTAATATTCTCTCCATTGAGTTTGTTTGCCCTCAAAAGACCACGGTATGTCCAGTCGGTCCAGTACAAGAAATCGTCCGCAACAGCCAAGCCGAAGACGTGCGGGACGGATCCTGCGTCCGCAATAATGGTCCTTCGTTCACTTCCGTCCATGTTTGCAGTTCTGAAATTCAATTTTATCGGTGGAGGAAAAATCAATCGAAACTGACTCAATTGTGTCGAGGAAAGCATCAGCCCAGTAGATCTTCTCGGCGAAAATGTCGACGGCAACTGCGTTCGGCCACGTGATTCTTTCGGTTACAATCTTTCGGAAATGGGAACCGTCCATGGAAGCGGCGGCGATGAATGCATTCGAAGACCAGTCCGTGACGAACATCATTCCTTTGGCGGGATGAAGAGCGATGGCTCTCGGCAATTTCATAACGTCTTTGTAGACTGTCTGTCTGTACCGCCCATTCAGACTCTGCACCAATATGTCCGATCTTAACCTCATTTAATGTCTTTCTGGCCCTATCACTTCGAATACCTTCTCAAACTGTACAAGTTTCTGCCCATCCAATCGACGGCGATTCCTTCGAGCCCATCGACGTCAAACCTCTGGACCGCCTGCGGGAACGTGCCCTCGATGTTCATCCTCTCGATCACATTGGCTCCGATGTCCGCGTAATACAGTCTGCTCTCTTTCACGTCGATGTCTATCATCGCCGTCTTCTGGAGCCCCGCTCTCTGCAGTTGGAACGACTTTCCGTCCGTCGAAATGTTCCAAACACTTTGTCCATGAGCGAAGAACAACCAGAGAGGCGCTGAACATGCAAAATAGTAAAGCGATTCTGAGAAGATGTCACTCACAAGTGTCAATTCGTTCGCAAGTGTGATTGTCGGAGGAAAGTTTGTAGTATTGTTCATCGCAAGAGCACTTGAAAGTTCCCGGGAGGTTGGTGCACTTCTGGGAGCACGCGGAAGAGAGGGACGCGCATTCATTGACATCTGAAGGAGATTTATGAAAATGAGAAGGGAAAGGCCATTCTCACCTAGACACTTTCTCTGTGCGGCATCGTAGTAGTAGCCGGGCAGTCTGCATTTACAGTTTCCTTGAGTGTCACACTCCTCCAGTGGCTGCGCTGCAAACGTTTCTGTCACTTCCGTGTCACTTTTCTCTCTTTTATCTTACACTTCGGCCTGGCCTTCGTTGCATTCGTATTCAATTCACATTTTGAGTCAGGATTTCTCTTCGCCAACATTGAGAGGAAAGATATCTCAATTTTGACGGCATCTTTGCAAGTGCTCTCTTCCCTTTCAAGCAAGCAATCCACATAGGCTTGAATAACCGTGCATTCGTACGTTTGCGTCGGATTCGTCACTGAAAAGTTGAAAAAATGCAAAAATACAAGTGGGCTGAGCCGGGGATCGATCCCGGGACCTCTCGCACCCTAAGCGAGAATCATACCACTAGACCACTCAGCCACGGTCGCAGCGGGATTCCAATGCGATACACATTGCCTCTACTCACCAGTGTCCGGCGTCTCGTCTCGTAGTGTGTTTGTCTTGTTCACAAAACATTCCTTGATGTTTTTGTCACTGCAAAGAAGTTATGGATTGTGAGAAAGTAGGAATCACAGGCGCCAGGCGCCGTGGAGGGCGCAGACAATCAGAGGGAAAGAGAGAGAGAGAGAGAGAGAGAGAGAGAGAGAGAGAGAGAGAGTGACCTACTTTTCGACTTCCAGAAGACATGCCTTCTCTTCTTTCATAATTGCGGCGAATTTCTCTTCGCAAATCGTTTCGTACATATTCTCAATGTTTGGAGCCCGGGATTGTCTGAAATCATTCGTATTCTTGGTCCCTGGTTAGTCTCTTAAGTTGCAGTGATTTGTGCTCAAAGAGCAAACTTCAAAATGTTTCGTAATCCGTTCGCACGCATTCTGCTCAATGTGTTCGTTGTTTGCCACCGCATTCGGACACAGTAGCCAGTTGTGTACATGTTATTGAATCGGCGGGAACGCGTGAGCCACTCGACAACTCACGAGGACCGAAATGAGCATTACCTGCAGTCGGGACGGACTCCCTGCGTGCACATCATGTACTGGTTGTACTTGTCGCACGTCTGCTCCACCGAACTCAGCGGCGGATGGAGCACGTTGTTGGCCAGGTCGGCGGCGTAGTCGACTAAGGGACCAATGCAGTGAAGGGCCGCCGCTTCCTCGATCAGATCGCAGTGGGAAGAAGTGATCAGGGAGGAGATGGGCGAAGAACGGGGCGGTGGAGGGGCCGAAGTTGTGGGCATCGGAGGGATGGTAGTCGTGGACTGGACCACTGGCTCTGCAAGGAACTGGGAGATGGAAGAAGAAATGAGACTGAAATATGCTAGAGCTGTCAGCTACAGTAATTCGTTACATTAGTCCTTAACTAGGGTTCTTTTTGAGTATCATTTGGAAAAATATGAAAACAATTTGTGTGGAACTATAAAGGATGGGGAGCACCTTGACATTCCGTTAACTGTCTTTGAAAACTTTTTAGCAAAATCATCAAAACGTTTGCTTCTTTTGAATTTTAGGAAAGATAGCAAAAGTTTGACGAATTTTCTAAAAGTTGCCAGAGAGATTTGGCCGAATGGGAAACAATATCTCACCTTCATTGTGCCCGAAATGGATGGCCCCAGCAATGGCGTGAAAGTCTGAAAGTGTTGGGATTGCCCGCGAACGTCTTTTTTCTCAAAACTCACGTGTCAGAAAAGGGAGCAGCAGAAAGAGCGAATTCATGGTCGAATGACCGTCTGAAGTGAGCCCGCGAGTCGGCCGGTACTTACCGTACTCTCTGCGTCTGCCCGCCCCGAGAGAGTACCCCAGTAATTTGAGTGCGTGAACAGGATGTCTTCCGTCGATCGGCCTGCCTCCGTTCGTGTGCAAACACGTCCGCTTCCAAATAATTCCAGACACATAAATGGCGCATTCTAATATGTTTGATCAGAGTTTCGGGTCAATTGGAGTCACGCGCAGAGAGTGCGTCGGAGCGAGAGACGCAGACGGTCAACATCGAAGAAGCTGATGAGTGGCGGAAACAACCGAGTAACACACCATTGACAGGCAGGTGCTCTCGGGCAGAAACCGAGGGAGACGCAAGAAAGGAATGCGATTATTCACATAAAAAAGGAATGTATTTATCCGACGATATCAATCACCGGCGACCTCGGCCGAGCCCATCCGTACTTCGGTGTGTACAGTCCGCTCATGTTGCCGAAGGCGGTGAAATCGTAGTAGATGCCTCCGGAAGCCATCTTCTTCACGAATGTATTCGCGTGTCTCTTGAACATTTCCCAGTTTTCATAGGCCAATCTTGATATGTTCGGTTGAGCCGTATCTTCGATTTCTGCCATTGTCATGTTTTCTGAAGACGTCAACAATTTAGAAGCATACTCCCTCCGGTTAACTTACGTATGGTACTGCGTATGTTCCGCATCTGACTCCTCAGATAGCTGTAGATCATTACGATGTCCTGCGACGCATCCCATTCCCCGACGAGTCCGCGCATGTCGAACTGAAATTGGGAAAATTGGAGCTGAAGCCTTCCCTCTCCACTCACGTCTCCGTTCTTTCCAAGACTAGGATGGAACATCATTGTGTGGAACTTCACCTTCGGCACGTCATTCACCTTGGCTGTGTCGAAAGTGAGCTCAATGAAGAAGAGGCCTCCCTGATAGATCGAGTCGTCAGGAGCCTCCATAACAACGTCCCAAGTCACGCTTTCGGGGATCGGATCGTCCGGATTCAGCCGTTTCGGCAAAGGTTTCATCGCTTCTTTCTGAAAATCCACACTTCCGAACAGATTCTCCGTCCCTTTTTACCCGTGGATATAAAGTGCATTTGTGAACTCTCTTTCCGATAAATTTCTCATTTCTTTTCACAAACTGGCTCCACACCATCTCCCGTTTCAACTTCTCGTTCGCTTTCGCCCTCTCCGCCGCGTCCGCCGGATCCTCAAAGTTCGCACTGCGAATCGAAAAGACGCCCGTGGATTTGGCGGCCGCTTCCGTCAGTTGCGCAGCGGATAATTTGAACGACGGCAGGATGACAGTCCGCATCGCTTCCGGCTCCATTCGGCCGAGCTCCTCCAGGGAAACATCGTTCGGAACTCTGAAATGGACCGTCCATTTTATTTCGTTCTCTTCATTTTATCGTACATTCTTCTTCCCCGCGGCTCCGAATATTCCGGAAGTGGTTCCCTTCTCGGAACCTCCGACGGACGAAGGATCCTGACTTCATTCCGGGGCGCCTCATCTGGAGGCAGATTGGTCGGACGGCGACGACGAACGGCTGAAATGCGGAGAGCCTGATTTAGGATAATCTGGAGATGTGCATACTTCTTGCCGGCTGACGGCCAACCGGTGGAATCGCGTTGTTTTGAGGCCGTCCCTCCGGCATCTGAAATCTAATTGAGGAATACAGAAACAGAATCACAAGAACGGTACTAGTCTCCGATAAAACGCGAATTAGACTAACAGAAACTTTATAATTTATCGTATTTATATGAAATGAAGGATGCCGTATAATAATAAATATAAGTTGGATAAAAAGCTGAAAAAGTACTAAAAAGGAGTGCGAGGAGCTTGTAGATAAGATTGAAAGATTCGAGAAGCAATATATAAACGGACGGTGGTGAATTAGGTTGGAGTACGTTGAATCTGGATTGGAAACGGGGGTATTTGGGGGCAACATGGGGAAGGGCTTGTTTTGACTGCAATTGGGAGACAATTATCGTGACGATTCCGATTCCGGACACAGAAAAGCATTTGGGTTTGTGCAAGCTCAATCACTGGCTGTAAGCGACCCTCGGAAGTCGCAAAATACTCATCAAGCATTAGTCAGAAATATACAAAAATGACGGTGAATAATAGAAAGTGGAAAGAGCACGACAACTTTCTGTCAGCACAAATTGAGTGGGGGAGACGAGAATGAGGAGTCCGATTGGCCACCAGAATGGGGGATAATCGGAAATGACGACGATCACAGGCGATAATTCAGATATAGGGCACACACACAACACGGTCGAACGGGGGGTGGACGGATCGGAGAAGAGAGGGGGAGGGAGGGGGGAGTGATGGGCGGTGCGTGCCTATTTACAGCAGGAGCCCTTCTGCTGCTGCTGCGGCTGGTTCATGTCGACAGTTCCCGCCGTCTCTCCTTGTGGCGGTCCGATCGGCAACTTCTTCGCGATAGCCATGAAGATATCACTCACGTTCATCGATGTCTGCGAACGAGAAGAATTACTTTTTCTTCAATAACTTTCAAAGAAATTAGATTACCTTGGCAGAAGTCTCCATGAACAGAAGGGCGTTGTCCTCGGCGTAGGCGTTCGCTTCCTCGTACTCAACAGTTCTTTTGTTGGCCACGTCGGCCTTGTTGCCGGCCAACGCCATTACAATGTTCGGCGACGCCTGCCGCTGCAGCTCCTTCACCCAGTTTTTGGCCTTTTGGAACGACTCCTGATTGGTGATGTCGTAGACGACAATGGCCGCCTGGGCTCCTCTGTAGTACATTGGCGCCAGGGAGTGGTATCTCTCCTGTCCAGCAGTGTCCCAGATCTCGAATTTGATCGTCGCGTCATCGAGGCACACCTGGGAAACATTTAATTTCCTTTAATTGAAATTTTCAGACAAAAGTGTTCTTTTTTACATTCCAAAATTTCTCATTGTATTTCTCGGTTTTCGATTTTTAAAACATACAGTTTGTGTGAGGAAAGCGGCTCCTATGGTCGACTCCTGATACTCGTGGAACTGCCCCTTGACGAACCGCAAAACGAGAGACGACTTTCCTGAAACGAGCGATTCTCTTCTGTCGACGTCACTTCGTATAAATTAGCTCCCTGTGTCAAATGACCTCACAATGATAAACAAACGACACAAAATATAAACGAATGAGCGTGTTCGACGTTTCTCACTGAGAACTACGCAAACTGGTAGAGCAAGTCCACGCGAGATATTTTCGTTCAAACAAAAATACCGATTTCATAATGATGTAGTGTTTGTTCAACCGTTTCAGTCGTTTTTCGTAACTCACCAACGGCACTTTCTCCGAGGAGAACGAGCTTGAACTGGCACGTCCTGTTGGGTCCTCCCGCGCGAGCGGCTCCAGTGTTTCGGGCGGCCATGTCTGCAGAATGCACTCAAATTGATGGGATAAACGAACGCAGAAGAACGAAATTTCGAGAGCATTTACACGAGAATCGATTAAGAATGCAAAAGGAAATGGAGGTTGCTAAGATATCCCGCGGGTCGGAAAGAGAGAAAAAGAAGAGGGAAGGGGAGCAATCAGGCGAAACATTTCGGTTATTGGACGAGAGCCGAACTAGGGCGACGCAGAGAGGGGTGACAAAGGAGTGTATCGATTGGAAAGTCTCATGAGGAAAGCGGCGGTTATGAAATTAGCCATTGCGGGTTTCGCCTGTTTCCACTCGTCTCCAGTCTCCTTATCCTTATCAATGCGCCTCATTCATCGGATTTCGTCGACAATGAATCGTTGGTATTCGTTTAGTTTATTCCCAACTTCTAATGTCTCAATTGGTCTGATAATGAAGCGTCAAAGCAGGGAATTCGGGATCAATCAATCCAGAAGCTTCCGGAGATGAACAATCGATGAAATGAAACATGAACTGTTTGCGCAACACGACATCACACACACGCAGATGACACACTCTCATCGAGCGGCCAATTTGACTGCGTACCTCCTGGGGTGGTGACGGCGCTTGGCTGAGTACACAACGTTTGTGTGGTGCCGCAGAGAAGCAGACGAAACAGAGAATGCATTTCTGCGCGCGTTTTCGAAAGAAGGTTTCGAACCGCGAACGCCGCAACAAAACGGGCGTAATATTTGAGAAACTGCCTTCTGAAAATGTTTTATTGTCATTGGCTGCGTGCACGTTAACTTTGTACTGCTCTAAATGGTCCGCTGAAAAAAATTAGCTCACTTTTAAATAATCCTTTTTGAAATAACGTCAGAACGCCAAACTTCTTGGAAAAATAACGAAAACTAAGGTCAATTGCCTCAATTACGGCGAACATTTGTGAACATGGTTTCAATTTCCCGCCTGTATTTTGTCGCTGCGTAGCGTCTTATTACCCGCGTGCAGAAGGAGTACGCTTTGCGATACGGAGCTATAAAACGGGCCCGAGCATGTTCACAAATGTTCGCCGTGTCAATTTTCTCAAAATTCACTGAAAGAAGGCAGATTCACGCCTCTTTCTATTGTCAGCTACCGTAATCTTCACTTTCCCTTCGAGACCGCAGACATAATTTCGTTAGTGCTCCTTTAACAAATAATTTTTTTGTGAGGTTGTCACGTTTTTCTTCTCGAATCAGGCTGTTTTTGAAAATGTTTGCTTCAGAAGCTAACAATCGAATATTGCAACGATGAAGCGCGTAGCCCTTCTAGCAGTAGGCTCGTTCAATCCACCAACAATTGCCCACCTACGGATGCTAGAGGTAACGTTAATCAAATGAAGGACGTTAATTACAAAAATATTGATTTAGGTTGCACGCTCTTATTTAGAAGGAATAAATACTCAAATTGTAGAAGGTATAATGAGTCCTGTAGCAGACGCGTACAATAACAAGGCGACACTAATCAGGGCAAGTCACAGGTAATAGCTATTTAAAAAAAGTGTAGGGGAGATTTTTCAGAATTGAAATGGTTCGTGCATCTACAAAAAGTTCCGATTGGATTCGAGCGGATGATTGGGAATGCTCTCGGTCGACATGGAGCCGCACTCTCGACGTGCTCGTGCATCATAAGGAGCAAGTGCAGGTGCAAAAACCAATCTCTCCCGAAATTACGATCATCTGATTCAGAAAAAGTTTGGTTCCGATGTTGGATTGATGCTCGTTGTGGGCGGCGACGTAGTCGATTCGTTTCCCCGGGTCTTGCCGGACGGTTCGAATCTCTGGAATGTACGTGACATTCTTCGGATCATCACGGAATTCGGATTGATTGTTCTGAAAAGAGACGGATCTCGTCCTCTCGACACTGTCCGATCGATCGACGCTCTCGCCGAACACGCCAACAGAATAATCTTCGTCCAGGATGACGTATGTCCGAGTGGAGTGAGCTCAACACGTCTTCGGGCAGCCATCGCAGCGAATCGGTCAATCAAATACGCGACTCCGGACGATGTGATTACTTATATCAAAGAAAACCAACTCTACAAATCTTGACTATTAATTATATCCCCTTTCCGTTGTAAATTTCGATTCGATTAAAACCTCTTCTCAAGCGGGTGAACACAAAATTTTCGGGTAAATACATGTTCGTGAATACGAGGCTTTCATCAAATCTGTGAATGAATTGTCAATCTGTTTATAATATTTTCATTCCAAATTTAGTCCTTGATCAATAAAACGTTGTTTCCTTCTAAAAATCGTTCATAGTTCGGCCTCTCGTCGACGGCTATTTTGGGAATGAAACAGCGGTATCAACAACCTGTTCGGCACGAAAAGTATCTCTTTTGATTGGTGGGCAGAACATTCGAAACGACTCTTTGACAAGTCCACTCCAAATGCGAACCCCGCCCACTTTTGCCCGGTGTCCGTCTCATCTTTTGCTCCTTTCCAAAACAATTCGAAATTTTGCCTATAACAAATCGACAATTTCACGGCTCCGCGAGCCGCGAGCATTCCCCTGTGTGCACTCGGGACGGCCGCAAACTCTTCTTTCAAAACCGACAAGAACAACCAGTTTTTTAGTCGCCTTTTTGAAAACATCTTCGGCAATATGTCTCCAAATGCATAGTTTCAGATGCAAAAAGGAACAGTGTCGATTTCTGCAATTCCACGGGTTATCATCACGCCGGCAGGTTAGTCTATCAATCGGCTGACTCGAATAAATCACACGTGTCATCTGACCTCCTGGCTGATCGGGCACCAACAAAACTGAAGGAACGGGCGTGCCTCTGCCCCATTTCAATCAGCTTCTTTATTTGCTTTGTGTTTTTTTTTTCAAATGTTCTTCGTGCATCTTCCTCTCAATAGGGAAATTCGATATTTATCAAATTGAATCGCAAAAATGCCGAAGATGTCTTAAATTCACAAACGCTTTGAATCCTTTTTACCGAGACTTTGCAAGTGCGCTCCATTGCAAATACCAACTGGCGCCAAGTTCGAAAACAGTTTTTATGAGATACAAACGCTTTGGTTTATCCTTAAATTTTCTAAAGTTTTCAGTGTTCTAATATAAAATTGTGCCAGACTTTTCGGGAGGATTTTTCTCTTATCCTTTTCCGAATTTTTCTTCTATTATCCGCGGTCATATCTGTTCTGTACCCACTTGAACAGCAATCTCTGATGCGTTGAGCCTATCCGTCAGCTCTTCCCTTCTCGCATTGTTCCTCAATTCGAACTCGATGTTGTGTCCCCAGTCTTCCCCTCTCTCGCGCTCTCTCTCTCTCTCTTTCTTACTCATCAATGATTTACAATGGTCTCCTCTTGGTGCAAATTCAAAGTGAGATAAATAGTTAGACCCGGCGCGAGTGTAAAAGTGACATGTAGTGGCGGGCCCGATGAATGATCGGATGTTGCCGGTGGAGAATGACCCTTCTTATTCATATCGGAGCCCATCTCTCTCTATCTCTCCCTCTCTCTGCTTCTCCTACGACTGTTTACGTATCATGTGTGGGGGGAGCAGGTTGTAAGTGCGTTCTTGAGTCGACGCTCCCCCGTCTATCTCTCTCCGCTCTCAGCCATTTTTGTGGAAACACGGCAGCGCCCGGTCGGTTCAGCCTAGAACACGACCGTGTTGACACAAAAAGAATCACTTTTTCACTTCGTGTGTGTGTGTGTCGTTAGTACAATTCTAGAGTCGTCTCTTCTGAATCAGTTAGCTTTTGTTTATTCTCTTGTTCTTTGCCCACAAACTCCTCTCCTCATTTTCTCACTTCTCACAACAGTTGTCCTTCCGCCGTCTTGTCCCTTCCATTCGCTCGTCGTCGCTTTTTAGACTCCGGCTGCGCCCTCCCTCCGATCCTCATTAATTCGGTCCATCGTCGTCGTGTTCAACTCGAAACACATTGTCCTGTTCAGTCGGAGTGGAAGAGACGCAGAGAGATGTTTGAGCCGACCAGTCACTCCTTGCATTTTCTCTTCTCCTCGACCGCCATTTCGATATTTGTTGTAAAGTTTTCTCTTCAAGAAAAGCAGGATCTGTGTTTTTCTGCTCTCCGAACTCATCACACTCAGTTTTCAGCCGTCAGAAAGTTTGCGAGTATTTAAAAGTGAAGACGCGGTGTATTTTGCACCGACAGAGACGCTCTAATTTAGAATGCATCGTCTATTCGATTAGAGCGCATGAAAAGAAACGGGGAACTGAGGTCCGTGAATATGGTTCTTTCGGACCCTATTCTCTTAATAGTCGAGATTTGATTATCGTCCATTCATTCGATTCTTCTCGGAAGAAAACATCTTACAGTTGACATTAATTCCAAATGAAAACAAATACTGTCTTTCATAACATACAGTAACTCAATTGAATTTCAATTTGTCTTGCTCTTAACTGGTCAGATGTCACCTGTGTTTGCCAATCCGATGAGTCAACCCTCTTTGAAATCTTTGTTGACTTCGTCGCTGACGACGTTCTCGTCTTCATTAACATTCAATTCCTTTCGGCTCATCGTCTATTCTGCACTTTCATTCATCGCTTTTTCATTTTCACCTTCGCTCTTCACAAGCCCAGTTTCCGCGTTCGAACCAACACAAACAACGTGCCACGTCATGTAGCCCGAGGCGATTTTGAAGCTTAATTTGTGTGCGCGCACGCGGTAGAAGCCCGCACCCATGTTCGCACCTAAACACTTCCAGAGATCGGGCGACACGGAGAGCCGTGCAATTCAATTTGCCGTCGCCTCATCTGTGAAGACTCATCTGACGGCCAAGAAGATGGAGACAATCGGCCGTCTCCGTCTTCTCGCTTCTTCCGTACTCGTGATACTCGCTCATTGCCGCCTTCTTTGTCACTTTTTCCTTTTCTTCTTCTTCTTCTTCTCCTTCTTCACGGTTATTCCAGAATCTGAATACTTTCTTTTCTTCTTCATCGTCTTCTTCATTCTCTCTGTCTCTAAAAGATGTTATCTTGTTCCTTTTCGACCTCTCGATTCATTTACATTCGTTCCTTTTCTTCCTTCTTCTCTCCCCGCCTTGATTCTTCATTTCTGCTCTGTCATCCATCCTTTTGGCACATGTCGTCCTTTCCCTCCTGTCCGCCTTCCCAGATTCAAAACGAGTCAGCTGCGTGTCCTTTCTCCGTCTGCGCCTTTCCAATCGCTCATTCCCTCGCAACCACACAGTCCCTTTTTGTCCTCATTCTGTTCGAAATTCAACATCCTTTTCGTGTTTTAATTGCTCCGACGACATGTTCTCTTCTCAATTTTCCTATCCTCCAATGCAAATTCACTTTCTAGAAACTCAACAGCAACATCCGAAATGCATGCCCGTTTTTATTGTTTATTTTATTGTTCCATTCCCCCGTCCCGATTATCCGCACCCGCTTCTCCCCTCCAATTCCCCCCTCTTTTTTGTCCACTCTTCCACCCTCACAATCGGTTGCCGTCGATGCGGAAAATGATTAGGAAGTCCTGCTTGTTTGTACCTCTTTCCGCCGCCATTGTTCCATCTTTTCTTCTGATGTTTTGGCTCCTTGAATTCTTCGTTCGTCCAACAATTCGAAATTCGATCCTCCGTGTTTTCGGGTCTCCCGTATGAATTGTAGGGGACTCACCTTTTGAGCTTCACGCTGAGAGCACGCGATTGTACAGAAGCCCCACTTGGTCTCCGTCTTTATCGTTCCTCGTTCTGTGCAGCCATTTTCGCTTCTCTTGTTGGTCCGAGACACTCGCCTAATCCGTGGGACTTTTTCCTCAGCTTTTCTTAATTTGCGTTTTTTTTTCATTCTTCTAATTGAGTGCTCACTTGCATCTGCATCTCTGACTCATCTGATGATTTCCGACTTTCTAGGCCAATTAGAATTTTTGTGTTGACGTCTTCGTAGGTATGTGTTTGCCTATCGCAACACGGTGTTTCCCACTTTATCCTCTGTCTGCGTTTTTATCTATTTTCGTGACGTGTATCAGCAGAAGTGTCGGAAAACGACATTTCTCGGCGCATGGGTCTCCGCCATGACGGATAAGTGTCCATAAAAATTGCAATTCGCAATTTATCATATTGACGGCGAATGGATGCGACGGCGCTAAAATGTACATTCTCTTCCTGCATCTGATTGGCTCTGAAACACTTTGAAGCAAAGAAAGCAGGAAGGGAAACGAGACGAAGACTCCGGAAGGAGGGCCCTTCAGACTGCCGAAGAGGACTTCAGAAATAGCAGAGTGGGAGAGTAGTATTGGAGAGCGATATGCTCTCACAAACCTATCCATCATTCGTCGGAACCCTGTTTTTATCCCGATCTGACCGGTATCTGATGTTTTTCACACGTTTTTCACTCACTGTTTGCACTTCTCCTCCTGACACGAACACTGTGTTTTGGTTGGCGCGACGCTTGTTTGTCGGCAGGCAGTACTACAGACAGTGCTCTTCTCAAAACAACGCTTCCATCCCATCCACCGCCTTCCCCATTTCAGTCCGTGTTCTTGGTCTCTTCGGAGTCCCTCCGATTCTGCCCGCTAATAGAGTTAACACACGCGTTTTTGCGCACAACGCGCTGCGAATCTTGGCCGTTTCCGCCGTGCTTCTTCCTTTTTTCTTCCTCCTCCTTCTCGGGCATCTTCTTCTTCTCGCTCTTCTGCCAGTTTCGCATAATTAATGGAAACGAAGAAGGAACCTCGTTTACATGTCGCAAAGATTCAGTGTGATTGCCATCATTATACACTCTCGCCCACTGCCTTCATAAAGTAGACTTGTCCGTTTTTTGTCTTTTTTGTTGCAAAAGCTTTTTCTGCTGCTGGCATGTTCTGTCAAAGGCTAAGCAGAAATTGAAATCTCAAATTCATGAAAGAGCGCAAAGTTTGAAAAAGTGTTGCCTGTGACAGAAAGTCGTCCGCGAGAAAGATTGGTTTTCAAATTTCCGCTCAAAGCTCAATGGGCGTCTATGTTCTCGGAAGTGCCCTTTTCGCTTCCCGTTTCTTAATTTCCGGCATATTTCCAATCGAAAGTCTCATCATAATCGTGATCTTTCCCCCTCACAGATTACCGTTATTGCCTTCCGCCTGCCCAGGTCTCCTTCTCTAATTGGTCTGCTGTCTTCTGAAGCTTTCCGTTTCTCGTTGCACTTTCCGTCCTCACCTTTCCGCCAATTTGAATAATGCCTTTCTATCGCTCTGGTCTCTATTCGGTCTCTTTCTCTTGCATAAAAACAATTGTTCATCAGTCATCAGTTTCGTCAATCCTCTTTTGCCCGAATCAATTATGCTTGCTGCGGCCGCTGATTCATGTGGGTGATAGTATGCTAATGGCGTCAGAAAGTTCGCATTCCCATCAGCCGCAGAACCGGCCATTCGCTTGTTTTCGTTCCCTCTGAAAATGTGTATTTCCTGGCTATTCCGTCCGCTTTCCACTTGCTTCAGTAGAGGTTATCCATTTTATCCCAATGAATATTCCTGTATGAATCTTGATAATTTCAGATCACGACAAGCCGTCCAATTCGCCGACGGACGGGCCTGAAGATCTCGCTTTCGGCCAATCTACCTCTTCCAATTATCGTATGCTGACCGATTTATTCAATTAGTCAAAGAAACGCTTTCAGAAATGACTTCAAATGAAGATGTGAGCAGACACGGAACAAAAGTGAAGAAGAGCACAGTGGGAGACGCCACGTCGACGAACGGAAAGAACAAAACGGGCGGTCGGTCACCACGTAAAACCATTTCGTTCGTCTCTTCCAAGTTCTGGTTACGACTCGTTCGTCCGTGGAAATGGAGGAATCTCAGGCGGAAAGTCAGAAGGTTGGTTCCGGAGCGCAGCCAATCAATACGCTCTTCCGAAAGATTGTTCAGAAGCGACAGTGAACGATCTTCCTCGCACAACCGAGTGAATTCGGTTTCCAACTTCCCGACGACGTCTCCGTCTCTTCCAGAATTGTCATCGATTGTCAGAGACGATATTGCAGATGTGGCCGCCGGCGCAGGTGAGGCTTTGATCACAAAATTTCGAAAAAGCCCCCAAGTTTTGAATTCCACCCCCGACAATACAGAGAGCGTGGTCCGTGGAGAGACGCAGACTATCGGCGACTATTTGCTCGGAGACGCCACTTGAACGATGGTGTGAACCTCACAAAAAACAGTTTCCGCCGGAAGTTGTGCACGTTATTCGTCCTCTTCTCGTCCGCGCTCTTCTCTTATCTCTTGTTCTCTTTGCTCAGCCAGACTCCGCCACGGGTTATCAGTTTCTTTTCTTCACAGAGCACAAAGATGCTCGCGATATCTCGTGCTTTCGTGAGCCGCTGCCTCTGCTGCAGCTTCGCATTGTTCCCCGAGCAACAGTTGTTATTGCAGACAACTCGGAAGCGATCACCTACCGACCCGCCACCTCCGCCTCGAACTTTTCCGAAACGTGAGTATTTCTCTATGATTTATGAGCATTTGGTGTACAACATGTAACACTGATATCCTGCTTTTTTCATTCTTGTTTCATTAGTTTCCTCACAAAATGGCTCAATATCTAAGTCGATATCTCATTCATCACTTTATTACCACGTGATTTCGAAGGTTTGTTATTGCAGTTCTCAGCCGCAGCCGTTGATCGTCGATCCCTCCCGCGTGGCGCTCGTTCGGACTCGTCTTCAAGACTCCGCCGAGCTTGCCACTTCCTCATCATCCTCCATTCCTCAACGGGTTCAATTTGTGCATTCATCTTCTGCAAATAATTCGGCAGTTTTCAACGCTCCGCCTCCTCCAGCTCTGATCATCCAGCCACCGAACGATCGGGATTCGGACGAAGAGAATATCAATTACGATCAGAGCACAGAGAGTGAGCACGAAGAAGAAGAGGGAGAGAGTATGCGTGCTGCCGCGAGAAGAGGAGAACTTAGCCCGCAGACGTCCCGAATGCTCAAGGAAGGCTACCGTCGCATCGAGGCGAAGGAGCCGAACTTCACCGCGCAGCCGGATAAACCGGTCCTCCGCAAGCCGGGCCAGCCATCGAGACTGCGACTAAACGGGAAGACGGGCCGTTCGTCGAAGGAAGAAGGCGACAGCAGTCCGTTGCCTTCAAAACTGACGGACGATAGCGACAGCGATGCTCCGATTCAGTACAGGGACGAGCCGATGAGTGCTGCTGCCGCCGCCGCACGGAGAGCCGCCAATGTGGCACCTCCGACGTCTTCATCAAATACAGATGATGAGGAAGAGGAAGACGTTCCGATTCAGAAAAGTGAGTGGGAAGGGGAACAATTTAGAAAGTGCAGGTGATTTGATTCTTCAGACGGTCTGGCTTCAAAAGTGGCCAGAAGAGATACGATTGCGTTGAAGTTGGATGCTCCGCCGTGTAAGGATGACATAAACGGGCAGACGGCCGACGATCGGAAGAAGCTCATGAAGACGGCGTCAATCAAATTGGCACGGTAAGCTGGATTCAGATTATCCTCGCAACGAAAGAGTCAGTTTTTATAGAAAATTGAGCGAACGTCCGACGCCAGAAGAACTCGAAGATAGGAATATTTTGAGAAGACGTGGAATGACGACGTCTGAAGCGATGGAGGAAAAACGAAAATTACTTCTCAGAAAGGTAGGCGTTCATTAAATTGGCAAATGAATGAAATGATCCGTTTCAGCTGAGTTTCCGACCGACAATTATGCAGCTCAAAGAGCAGCAGATAATTCAATTCAACGATTACGTCGAAGTGACACAGGCAGAGGTCTACGACCGTAAAACGGACAAACCGTGGACCCGCCTGACGCCTTCCGACAAGGCGATGATCCGGAAGGAACTGAACGACTTCAAGGCGACCGAAATGGATGTGCACGAGGAGAGCCGTGTATTCACAAGGTATTTCCCACTGTTCGGTCCGTTTCCGCTCGAGACCCAAATTGTTGCAGATTCCACCGATGAGGTCACAAAACTACAGTATCTCCGTTCTCTCTCACCCCATTTTCCTGTTTGAATAATATTTCAAAAGTATCAAAATCTCTCTTTCTCTCTCTCTGGGCATATTTGTTTCTCTTTCCTTTTATTTTCAGTTCTCTTTCTCTCTGATTTTCTCATCATGTGAAAAGCAAACGTAGATCACTTAATTCTGCTAGCCGGTTGACACTTCGCGAGAGAAGAATTCACACATTGTATTATACTAATCGCTTCCGATTGTACCCCCGTAAATGAACACATTTTCATGATTTTAACTCATCGATTGGCACATGATTTATTCATTCACAAGATGTTTAACCTACAGTCTGTTGATGATTGTGAAGGAAAAGCAGAGAAGACATGTGATCTATGACGGAAGGGTAGAACAGAAGAGATTGATGTAACATGAGGGGGTGTTAGTGAACAATATTTAACGCCTACATTGGCGAATTTCCGTTATTAACCTCAACAACAAAAACTGAAGCCTGGAGATTGAGTACTGCCACGCCGGGAAAAATAGAAATCTGATAAATATCTGAATCTGGAATGCAATTTAAAGCTCTCTTTGGGGGAAATGACATTCACATGAGGGGCTGTAGGGGATGACGATACACATGAGGATATTACAAGATACTTATGTATATGGGTAATTACAAAAGCTTCATGAGCACCGGCATCACTTGTATTTGGCTCTCGATTTCGTCTCGAATGTCGGAAAAACGACCGCCACGCGACCGCAGTTCGTCGATATTTCTCTGATGCCAGTCCCAGCACCGCTCGAAGAGAAAACGCCGCTGAGCTGGCTTGAGGCCCGATTTGATGTTGTCCATGACACACTCCATCACTCCCAGCACATCCATTCCCCATCGATGAAGCAACTGAAACAGTTGAATTCAATGAGGAAAGACGGGAAGAACAATGGTTACCATCTTCATAGTGCATATCATGTCTCCTGCTTCGTCCTCATGACTTCTATGCATTCGAGCAATAACTCCGATGGGAACGAGCTCCGGCTCGAGCACTTGAAGTGAAACAAATGTGTTCATCGACCATGGACTCGGATACGCTGGAAAACGGTGCTCATCCTTTTGATCTATTCTCAAACTCTTACTTGTAACTTCTTCCATCAGATTGAATATGGTGTTCTTTGTCCACGGCGCCGCATTTTTCAGGTTTCTGCATAATAGGAGAGCATGCAGCGCCTTTGAAAGAGGCTTCAGCTCCTGAGCATCTTCCAGACTATTGACGGATATTTGCGAGAACCGGTGCCAATGAATCACTTCTGAACAAGATATGCTTAAAAAAAGCCCTGTTAGAAAACAAACCGATTTGCTCATGAAAAATTGTTGGTGCAAAGAGGAGGTAGAAAAGAGGAGTTGGCAGAGAGCCGTGTATATTCTTGAACACTTTCATCAATCCACCGAGGAAAAACTTGTTGACACCGTCAGAAGGATTCAAGGAGCCGTTGCTCAAGAATAGTGAGAGAGTCGTGTTCCTGATCTGCAAAATAACATGAGATTACTGTTCCTGTAATCTTACAACTTGCCTTCATTTCTGTGTGTAGCATGTCCAGATTGTACCCAATCAACTCACGCTCATTGTCGGCTCTCGTGATGACACAGTTCAAGTCTTCCTTCAGATTTTCAAAAACTGAGAAGCCCATTGAAATTATATCATCGACGTATTCCAAAGAGATATCTTCATCGGGACGAAGAGTGAACTGCATAAATTTTAGAAATTACAAAACAGGCCTGGGCGGATTAGAAAAGCGCTTGAAGCAGAGAAAAAATTTGATCAACGCAAAAGTCTGGGGGCGAGGGAAATCCCATTTGCGCTGTAGAAGAGAGAGACGCAGAGGAAAAAGATAAAGGCGCATAGAAATAAGTTTCACGCATTGCGCCTTTAACTGTCTACCGTTTCTTCTACCGCGCAAATTGTATTTCCATCGTCCCTCGTTTTTTTGCAAAGCCATTTCTCAGGCAGCGGGAAGCAGATCGCTCGCCCAGGCCCGTTACAGAAGCATTCGATCAGAACATTACCGCATGAATCATCCTGCCCAATCCACAAACGGGCGCTCCAGCTTCGTATGCTAACTTCATGAACGATTGAAGGCAGGAAAGTCTCGTATTCCAAGGATGTTTAAAAGACACTTTTCTAATCAAGACACCTGTAATTGGAAAAATTGTTTAGAAACTAGGTTTAAGCAAACCAATTGTATAGAAAGGATCCGTATGAAGTTGATCAAAATCCAGAACACCATCCGGTACTTCGGCGATGTCGGCGAGCCATCTAGCCCGAAATGAGCCGGTGTCAACATAAGAATGCAGAGTCTCCGTCCATACGTTCGATGTCATGGCCATAGATCCAAGAACATCATCTGCAAAACAAAAATAACGCATTGTTATCATATCGCCCTGATTACAGGGAGTTCTGCTCAAAACATGCAATACGGCATCTCTCGGCAACGTTTCAAAGTTGCCAAACGGTTTCTCCAAAATGTGTGACAAACGTTTAGGGAGGGAAGCAAACGGCCCTGAAAAATGCGACTTTTTCACTGCATGTGCTTGGTTGTTACTTTGTTCTTCTAGCTGAACGTGTCGATAAGGATACATGGCGTCGGGAGAAGCGAAAGCAGGTCCGACGGACTGTTGCGTGCGCTGACGTTTCTGAACTCCGTGATCATCAGATGATTGGCCGGTGACTGAAACATGTTTAATTTTTTCTATTTTTATTAACCATTTCTACCTCGTTTTCTCAACGGAATTGATGGCTGCTCATCCTAGAAATTAGTTATTTGAGAATACTTACAGTGTTCAAAAACTCACTCTGGACGGTCGTTCCATGCTCCTCAGATTGTATATCCTTCGCGGAGTCGTTGACATCGTTTTTATCATTGCGTGCCCTGAAGAAGAGTACAAAACTTCCCCGAGGTTAACCGAATTTACAAAAAGCTTAAGAAGCGCCTACAACAATTCGAAAAATTCGAAGAGAAACAAAAAACACAAATTTAGGCGGGAATTTTGAAATGTTTCGAACTGATTACTACCGTAATCTTTTCTTGTCGTGGCAAGACCTAAATACAAAACTGTGCGCGCCTTTAATTTGTCATTGCATACTGTATTTTTTAAACATTCAATTTGTTTCCGGATTTCCGGTCGCCTTCATTTTCAGAAAAGTTTTTATCGCAAAGTCAGTAGTCATAATTAAGTCAATTTTTTTCAATTTCAAATAAATTTTCACTTTCGAGAGTCGATTCAGTTATTTTCAATCCTTTTTCACTGTGCTCTGTCCAACTTCGTCTGTTTTCTGTCAATTTTATTGTCTTTCCCTTTTTTTCCGTCCGCTCATTTAATTTTCCTGCCTCTTATTCGGTCGTGGCCGCGTACTCGACAGCCGTTGCACTTGCTAGGCCATTGCACGCGATTTTTTATTTTTTTCTTCCTAAATCAACCGTCTTATAAAATCGCTATAAGTTTCTTATCAAAAATCAGTAATGCAAAGAATATTTAAAAATTTATCTCAGTCTGGGCGTTTTTGTTTTTAAGTTTTTAATATGAAATCCTTCAGAAATAGCCAAATTTTAACTTTCAGGCAATGGACTGTGACATTGCCTCTTATCATGTGGAATCATTCGATTTTCTTGTCACTTCGGGTTGCCAGTATGCCGCACAAGCTATTCCTGCCGAAAAATTCCGGTTGAAAAACGGAGACGCCGTCACGATGAAGTTCACTTCTGCTCAGCTCCACAAGCCAACTCTCGACAGTGGAGTAAGCGAAAGTTTAAGAAGACAGCGTCGACGATTACTATTTTGCAGGCAAACCTAACAAGTGACACACTTCCAATGTTTCCGGCCGAATGCCGACAACGTGGATTGACTTACGCCGGAAATCTGAAAGTAGGAATCGATGTGCATGTGAATGGGAGTCGATTGGATATCATCGAGACGATTCTCGGAAAAGTATCTGAATGAAAACTGAAAATATTGATTTAAAGTGAGTTCAGGTGCCAATTATGCTCCGCTCGGAAGGATGTCATTTGCGTGGAATGTCCAGAAAAGAATTAGTGGCTGCGGGCGAAGAACCGATTGAGAAAGGAGGATATTTTATTGTAAATGGATCCGAAAAGGTCATCAGATTGTTGATTGCCAACCGGAGAAACTTTCCGATCGCCATCATCCGAAAGACGTTCAAAGAGAAGGGAAAACTGTTCTCGGAGTTCGGAGTTATGATGAGAAGTGTGAAAGAGAACCACACGGCCGTGATGATGACTCTCCACTATCTGGACACGGGAACCATGCAGCTGGCTCTCCAGTTCCGTCGCGAGATCTTCTACGTCCCTCTCATGTACATCGTGAAGGCTTTGACTGACAAAAACGATGCCGTCATCTCCGCTGAGTTCAAAAGAGGCCGAAAGGGCGATCAATTCTTCGCTTCCTGTATTCTCAACATGTTGGCACAGTGTCAAGAAGAAGGAATTCTACACCAAGAGGCTGCAATTCGGGCCATCGGATCCCGCTTCCGTGTTGCAGTTTCGGATAGAGTTGCTCCATGGGAAGATGACCTCGAAGCAGGAAGATTCATTATTCGGGAGTGCGTGCTTGTCCATCTGGAGAACGACGAGGAGAAGTTCTACACTCTGGCCTATATGACTCAGAAATTAATCGCCCTGGTAAAAGGAGAATGTGCTCCCGAGACTCCGGATAACCCACAGTTTCAAGAGGCCTCCATCTCCGGACACATCATGCTGCTGATCCTTCGTGAACGAATGGAAAATATCATCGGAATGGTCCGTCGAAAATTGGAGTTTATGTCGTCAAGAAAGGATTTCATTCTAACATCGTAAGGGAACCCTATACAGTGTCGTTCAATCAGTATTATTTTCAGAGCTTCGATTCTGAAAGCACTGGGAAACCACTCTGGAGGAGAGGTCACTCGTGGAATGGCCTACTTCTTGGCCACAGGAAACTTGGTCACTCGTGTCGGATTGGCTTTACAGCAAGAGTCCGGCTTCTCGGTTATCGCCGAAAGAATCAATCAACTCCGATTCGTCTCCCACTTCCGAGCTATCCATAGAGGAGCCTTCTTCATGGAAATGCGAACCACCGATGTCCGCAAACTCCGCCCAGAAGCGTGGGGTTTCATTTGCCCCGTCCACACTCCTGACGGTGCTCCGTGCGGTCTTCTGAATCACGTAACTGCTTCTTGCCGCATTGTCACTCATCTCACCGACAATTCTAACGTGCCCGCGATGCTCGCCGAACTCGGAATGTACACACACAAGACGGTTTCTCTGGCTCCGCCCAATGAAGAGCTGTATCCAGTCTTGATGGACGGAAGATTCATCGGATATGTACCAATCGCAAAAGCTGCTTCGATCGAAAGATATCTGAGATGCGCCAAAGTGGCCAAGGATGCCAGAATTCCGTACACTTCGGAAGTGGCCCTCGTCCGCAGGTCCACTGACATCAAGAACATCCAAACGCAGTACCCGGGAGTCTACATTCTCAGCGATCCGGGTCGTCTGATCCGTCCCGTCCGGAACTTGGCCATGGACGCCGTCGAACACGTTGGAACGTTCGAGCAGGTGTATCTGTCGATTGTTCTGGATCCAGAAGAGGCCGAACCGGGAATTACGATGCATCAGGAACTTCACCCGTCTTGTCTCTTCTCCTTTGCCGGAAATCTCATTCCGTTCCCGGATCACAATCAATCTCCCCGGTATCCAATACCTTTTTATTTTTTTGAAACGCAGCTTTTTTCAGCAACGTGTACCAATGTCAGATGGGTAAACAGACGATGGGAACGGCCGTCCATGCGTGGCACGCAAGAGCAGATAACAAAATGTACAGACTGCAGTTTCCGCAGCAGCCACTGCTCAAATTGGAAGCCTACGAGAAGTATCAAATGGACGAGTACCCGCTCGGAACGAATGCTTGTGTGGCTGTCATTTCCTACACGGGATACGACATGGAAGACGCGATGACCATCAACAAAGCATCCTATCAACGTGGATTCGCGCACGGAACAGTCATCAAAGTGGAAAGAATCAATCTGGTGACCGACAGAGAACGGAAAACGATTTTCCATAAAAATTCTCGAGAGGAAATCAAGACGGTCGGAGCGGACGGTCTGCCGATTCCTGGACGACGATACTTCTTGGATGAGGTCTATTACGTCACCTACAACATGGAAACCGGCGACTACAAAACGCACAAGTTTCACTATGCGGAGCCGGCCTATTGTGGTCTCGTGAGAATTGTCCAGCAGGGAGAAGGGGATTCTGGAGCGAAACACGCGCTCATTCAGTGGAGAATCGAAAGAAATCCCATTATTGGTGATAAATTCGCTTCTCGACACGGACAAAAGGGAATCAACTCGTTCCTGTGGCCCGTTGAGTCACTGCCCTTCTCGGAAACCGGAATGGTTCCGGACATTATCTTCAATCCTCACGGATTCCCATCTCGAATGACAATCGGAATGATGATCGAAAGTATGGCTGGAAAGGCGGCTGCCACGCACGGAGAGAACTACGATGCGTCGCCGTTCGTTTTCAAGTGAGTTTGGAAAAGAAGGCACCTGTGGAAACAATTTTTCAGTGAGAAGAACACGGCGATCAATCACTTCGGAGAATTGCTCACTAAAGCAGGATACAACTACTACGGCAATGAAACGTTCTATTCGGGAGTGGACGGACGCCAGATGGAGGTCCGTTTGTTTTTTTTTCTCGAAAACCGTTTGAATACGCTCTCCGTTCAGATGCAAATCTTCTTCGGAATTGTCTATTACCAGCGCCTTCGTCACATGATTGCTGATAAATTCCAAGTGCGAGCTACTGGTCCTATCGATCCAATCACTCATCAACCAGTGAAAGGACGCAAGAAGGGAGGAGGTATTCGATTCGGAGAAATGGAAAGAGACGCCATCATTGCTCACGGAACGTCGTTTGTTCTCCAGGTAACCTCACTTCCAACTGTTTTCTTGTCGAGCTTCCCATTTCTTCCAGGATCGTCTGTTGAACTGTTCCGATCGTGATGTGGCATACGCGTGTAGAAGGTGCGGTTCTCTGCTCTCTGTGCTCATGTCCAGCAGACCAGGAGCCCATTTGCTTAAGAAAAAACGGAAAGACGACGAACCGATCGACTACACGGAAACGCAGAGATGTCGGACGTGTATGCAAGACGATCAGGTCTTCCTTCTCCAAGTGCCACGTGTCTTCCGGTATCTGACCGCCGAATTGGCGGCGATGAACGTGAAGATCAAGCTAGGAATCGAGCATCCGTCGAAGATCACCGGAAGCTGATTCGCTCCACATTAGATTCTCATTTTTCTTTTTTTTATCGTTATACGTTACTCGCTTTTTGTAGAATCGTTCTTTCCGTTATTTTCTGTTTTTGTTTGTTATCACATTGTTGTTCGAACTACTCTGTTGATTTTTAAATTGTTACTCTCCCACTCGTTTCCTTTCATGAATTTGCTAAATCTGATAGGTGTTGGCACGAAGCCTCGGCCATTTCCCCACAAATCCCATTAGTTTGCTGTCGTCTCGGGTGGTTTGTGTGCCCTGTCGCGCACTCTCTGCTCCCTCTAGTCAGTGCTCTTTCTCGAGTAAGCCCCCCGACGACCATGTTCCTCCCCTCACTTTTTCCTTTTTGCTCTCCTCTATGAGTCTATGACGTGGCAAGTACGGAGAGCATCCCCCATTCGCCCCTCGTGGGTCCCGTTTTCACCTTCATTTTGCGGTTCTCGACTTTTCCTTTGCAAACTGCACGGAAAAAAACGCACAACCGCGTGGAACGACACGCCGTTTCGCAGTGTAAAATGATGTCAGTTCAGGGCGGAAACGGCCGTAATTCGAGATGAAGCCAGCGGTTTCCACGGAGAGAGTTGCCACGTCATTACTCGGAGATCATTGGAAGAAAAGAGCTCAACTGGATGATGCAAACGAACGAGGAAGCCTCCAGCAGTTTTCGCGTCCTTCACGGCCATCTGCACCCCTCTCTTCCGTTCTCTTTCTCTCTTTTCAGGTTCCCACGGACGCGTTCGTTCCTCTTTTCCATTCAACTGATTCCCATTTGTGCAAAAGAGAACACAAACACGGGCGGTTCGGATGGAAAATAAACGAGTTCCAGTCTCCAGAAGACGTCAACCTTTATGCTCTCTTCGCGCGCATTTCGCAATGCCTTTCCCTCTCTCTCTCTCTCTCTCTGATGACGTCACTCCCGGGGACCCCTTTGCATCATCCCCCGGTCCCTTTCCAGTTCCGTCTTTCCGTGACCGTGCTCCTGTGGTCACGTCCTTTATTGACTCATTTCTTCCGAATGAACCGCTTTCTCAGCGACCTTCTCAACTGTTGCGATCCAGACGAGAATCCGTGCTCTCGGTGTCTTCGCACGTCTTTTCCCTCACTAATTGCGCAATTTGCAGGAAAAAAGAAGTAGTCGAAGACGTCGTTTCGAGCAGCGGAGATAGTATGGCAACAGCGGCGGGACAACGGAGCAAGACGCCGCCGAAACACAGCAATCTTCTGAAGACGTTGAGCATCCAGAACTCGATCGACGTCTCCAATAATGAGATGGTTAGTGTTAAATTGGGTCGGAAGGCTCAGATTTCGAAAAAGTTATTTTGATTAGGCTTAGATCTCACTAGGAAGTGGTCAGGATGCAAATTCGGGGAGGTCTCTCTCATGTTCTCCATTTTTACAAAACTATTCTGCATCTTTCGAAAACCGCACTTAATCATTGATTTTCTGTAGAAATAAAAGTTCAGATGCGATTTTCGTGAGATCCAAATACATTTGGAATTCTGTGATCTTCCAAATCTGTCCCAGATAGTATTCTCAAAAATGCTTCGGATTAGCCTACAGACTATTTCTGCTCCGGGAGCGTGGGCGCACTAACAAACAAAGTGTTGTTTGGGACGGTTCCCCCCTTTTCTGACATCATTTTGACCCTCCCAAACACAGACAAATTCTTTGCCCTTCTGATTGTTTTTGCGTGTATAAGTACGAATAACTTTCTCCTTTTCCCGTTTAATGGCCATTTGCTTCTTAATGTCAACTGAGTCACTGTCCGACAAATAGTTTGTTCCTGTTCCGTTCCGTGTCTTTCTGAGCACGTTTTAAAGGAGAGTGATAACTGCAAATGGAATAAAATCAGCAGCAACAGGTGTGCTTCAACTCTGATAACATGCAGAGCGAAGAACAGAATCTTCATTGGTTAGTCATCTGATCACTGTTTGCTCAGCCCGTAACACATCCGCATCCTCATTTCTTTTCGTGGCCACCTCGTAGTACAGAACACACGGTCACAACATACTTTGTAGCTGCAGTGTGGTTTCTATCCCCATTTCTCACCGTCATCATCATCTACCGTACACCGCCTCTAATTCGTCTGATTCGGATTCATTTAAAAGTTGAGGCTATTTCTGTGTCAAATTGTTTATAAACTCGTGTGTTTTGGAAGACGATACACCTGATTGTTCTGTGAGTTTGGTGCAACTCTGCAAAAAGAGAGCAATGGAGGTAAGCAATCGAACGATCGAACCGATCATCCCATTCGAGAGTGTCGGCGGGTAACCGGTGCGAGTTTCTGAAAGGGAAACCCCCGAGAGAGAGAGAGAGAGTCCTTCCTTATCAGTCCCTGCGAATCCCTTTGTCCTGTCACCTGTTATCACTTTCCGATTGCTCCGAAGATCTTCGACCTCTTTCTCGTTCTCTCGCTCTCTAGCTTCCCTTCTCATGTTTCACTGCCTGGCACCACAGTCCTCTGCAGAGTTCCTGCCCCGATGATCCATAAACATTCGCCCATCATTCCCGCCACATTTCGGTTCCATACCTCGTGGTCTCCTTTTCAAATATTGACAGTAGCCCTGAGAGAGAAGAAGCTTCGCCACTAATACCGCGTACTTTGTTCCTCTGGAATGTCGTCCTTCGTCCAATTGCTTGTTTTGAGGGTGTCATTCACCAGAGAATGAACACGACACGTCACTTCTACAGTCACGTTTTGCGCCCGCCTCGTCGTCTGCGTTACCGACGTCTCCACACGCGGCGATGACGTGATAAGAACACACAGAAATCATCACGATACTATCTATCTAGGGGGCCCTTCTTATAGTGGCAAAGAGCGCGGCACGAAGTAGTCACTGTCTGACGACGGAGAACAATGAAAAGCGCACACGAGACGCTGATAACCATTTGTGTCTTTTGCAACACGTGGCGGCTGCTCGGACGATCCCCTGCACACCTGATTTCATCCCGCTTGATCTACGTGCAGCTCGCGCTCCTCCCTTGTTTTTCCCCGTTGCAACAGCCACTCTGCCACGTGGGCCGATCTCTCCGTTTCTCTGTTCTCTCCGACCCCGCCCACATTCGCCCACACCGCGGAATCCGCTCTAGTTTCGATGGTTCTTACTTTATGATGGCCGTTGTTTTCAATCTTCCACCACTCGCATGCCTTCATAAATCAGACCATCAGCCGAGAAAAATCAATTAAGCGATCAGTACGTCGAGTTCGTATAAAAGCGAGCCGCCACGCGGTTTTCCCTCATTGTTCTGTGCGTCGTTATCAGACGCCGCCGCCTCCGGACAATCAGATGCATAGTTCTCCATTCTTCCCGCGGCCGTCCGCCTATTCTTAGGGCCGGTTACCGAGTGTACTTTGCTATTGATACCCTCCTCCGTGTTAACATCTGCAAAACGAACAGCTCGCAAATATTTAAAGACCTGCCCACTCGCACCCGTCATTTTCATTTTGAACTCAAACTGGTTACGGTAGCCGAGGACATCGGCTTTAAATGTTTGCACCGCGCACTTATTACCAGCATGGCGGGGCGCTCAAATCGGAACAGAGATCAGTTTCTGTTTAGTTTGTCGTCTTTTCGATCTGGATGATCCTGAGGCTAATCAAAAAAAGCTCGCGTGTTTAAAGGCGCAAGTCAAACTTTCTCGGCAAGGTTTCGAAGCGATGATCTAAAAGTTACGGTAGACAGCATCGCCGCAGATTTTCCTTTGTTCATTCGATGTGCGCATCAATCAAAATTTCAAGTCACTCTCTCACATTTTTGAGGCGATTTTCGGCTGAAAACAGAGATAAAAACACGTTTGTGATCGGTTGAAAAGCTGAAATTCGGTACAAAAGCACGGAGTGACCGTCGTTTCCACGGTTCTCTTCTGCCCTCTTCCTCTCTCTTTCTCTCCGTTCCTCTTTCTTTCCGTTCGTTTCTCGTTTGCACGTTTTCACGTTTCATTTTAGAAAAGTCTAAAATGTCATCTGTTGTGTGTCACCCAATTCTCGATACTCAAAACGGAATCGCCACCGATGCGGCCATCAAAAAGCAACGCCCGCCGCCACTTGTCATTTCCAGACCCCGTGACTTGGTGCGAACCCAACTAAATCGAAACCTTAAAACAAGATTTCATATTCCATTTTTCAGATCCAAGAGGCATGCCAGAAACTTGTCATCAGCGACCATCAGCTGAGACGGATCATGCAATTGATGGAGAAAAGCATGGAGCAGGGACTTGCCAGTAAGTCCGCCCAATCTGAAAATGAAACCAATCGAATCAGTTCCAGCTTCGACGAAGAGTGTCGCCGTCAAAATGCTGCCGACTTATGTCGATGCGGTGCCGAACGGAACTGAGGTAACATCGTTTAAGTCGGATTGGCATTCTCGCATCTTCTTTCAGAAAGGAGATTTTCTCGCTCTGGATCTTGGCGGAACGAATTTCCGTGTGCTGCACATTCGATTGGAGGGAAAGAAAACTCAGATGACCGGAAAAATCTTCCGTGTTCCAGAGAGCATCATGAGAGGATCCGGAGAAGCGGTGGGTAACTTTCGCCGACTTATTCACTGAAAATCGCTCATTTAAAGTTGTTCGACCACATCGCCGACTGCATGGCCAAGTTCATGGAGGAGAACAATCTGAAGGACGCCACCAAACTGCCGCTCGGATTCACTTTCTCGTTCCCTTGCCAGCAGGAAGGACTCACCAAAGGAAAGCTGGTCACTTGGACGAAAGGGTTCAAGGCTTCCGGAGTAGAAGGAGCCGACGTCGTCACTTTACTCCGTGAGGCTTGCCAGAGAAGAAAGGATATTGACATTGACGTTGTCGCTCTTCTGAACGACACTGTCGGAACTCTGATGGCTTGTGCCTTCCAGGAGAACACGTGTCAGATCGGAGTCATTGTCGGAACTGGAACGAATGCCTGCTACATGGAACGTCTCGACCGCATTCCCAAAATGGCAGGATACGTGGACGAGCACGGAGTGACTCCCGAAGAGATGATCATCAATACTGAGTGGGGAGCATTCGGAGATGACGGAGCCCTCGATTTCCTCAGAACCAAATGGGACGATGTCGTCGACAGAGAAAGCATCAACCCGGGACAGCATCTGTACGAGAAGATGATTTCGGGAATGTACATGGGAGAAGTCGCCCGAGTTGTTCTCGAAGATCTAGCGAAGCAAGGACTTCTGTTCGGAGGACACTCTGACGCCATCTCGATTCCACATTGCTTCCCTACCAAATTCGTTTCGGAGATTGACAGCGATCTGTTGGAGGATGACGACCGTACCTTCCAGAAAACGTACCAGATTCTCGAGGACATTGGAGTCGAGACGGTGTCCGCCAACGATTGCGCCAACGTCGCCTACGTGTGCAGTCTCGTCTCGACTCGTGCCGCCCATCTGACGGCCGCCGGAATCGCGATGCTGCTCAACCGAATGAACAAAAAGCACGTGACGGTGGGCGTCGACGGATCGGTCTACCGTTTCCATCCGACGTATCCCAAACTTCTCGACGAGAAAATTGCAGAGCTCATCGTCGGAGACATTGAGGTGAGCACATTTCACAGTCCTCTGAGCTCGATCACTAAGCAATCAATTATTTTTCAGTACCAACTCATGCTTTCGGAGGATGGATCCGGCCGTGGAGCTGCTCTCGTCGCCGCTGTCGCCACACGTCTGAAGGAGGAAAAGCTGGCCGCGTTGGCCAACAACGCCTAATCGCCGAAACGATAGACTAATCCTCTACTTTTTGATCACTTTCATCCGAGCTTTACTCATTCCCCCAAAGGTAGATTTGTTCACTTGAATCACTTCCCCGACCCTCTTCCGATAGATTCCGATACGGGATATTCCAGTTGTCTTCTATTTCCCCTTCCTCGGCATAACTCTTTTTTATAGCACCCTTTCACTAACCCCTCCCGTCTAACCCGAAACAAAGTCCATAATGGATTGCATTTATCATAAGTTATTCATTTTCTGAAATAGTGATTTACCAATCAAAACTTGTGTATAAAATACGTTTTGTAAGAAAAATGCAATATGACTTGTTCAGTCGCATGGTACAAGTGACAAAATACACAAAGAAAGGATTTGACATGGATATAAAGTCAGTAAATTAGGCGGTGGCATGAAGCCTCTGGAACTCGCTCATCCACTTGGCGAGCACCTCGGTCTCCTCCACAGTAATGGCGTTGTACAGCGACGCGCGGATTCCTCCCACAGATCTGTGGCCTTTCAGACTGATCATGTTCCTCTCAGCGGCTCCCTTGAGGAACTGCTCCTCGAGTTGCTCGTTTCCGGCAGCTCCTCCGATTCGGAAGCACACATTCATGATGCTCCGATAGCGTTTGTCGACGGCGCAGTGATAGAATCCGTTGGAATCGTCGATGATTTCGTAGATGAGACCGCTCTTCTTCAGGTTCAGCTCGTAGATCGCCTGAAGACCGCCCTTTGCCTTGATCCACTTGAGCACGAGATTAGTGGTGTAAATTCTGAAGAAAGTTAATGGGAACCAATCAGAATATGCTTTGTTTTGAGTATTACCCTCCAGTGGGTGGAGTGTTGTACAGACTGTTGTTGGCAATCATCTCTTGATAACTGAAAACAGCCGGTGTGACGGCTTGTTGCTGAAAAAGGCCGCATGAGATGTGTTCATTCTTCTCAGGCAAATCGTTTCTAATCTAGCTAGCTAGTGCGCGTTTCTAATTGAACCTAGTAAGATTCGATTAGATTGCAAGGTCTTCTAACTAGACTGATAAATTTTCTAATTAGATTGCAACACTGATATTAGATTCAAAATTCATCTAATTAGCTTAACCTTTCGGTCAAATCTAGCTAGATTTAGTTTAGATTTCATTTCCATCTAGTATTGGAAGTCGGTTTGGATTACAAAATCTCCTAACTAGATTACAAACTATTTTCCTGAATTAAAAGCACACCTTTCCAATGAGATCCTTCCTAACGATAACGATGGTCAGACCGGCGGCTCCGAGATTCTTCTGAGCACCTCCGAAAACGACGCCGTGCTGAAAATAAAGATGAACGAACGAAGTCATTTTCTTCCGTCTTTTCCCCTCTCTCGTTGCCTAGGAAATGCCTCACTCACATCCTTGAAATCGAATGGGCGCGCCATGAAATTCGACGAAACATCGGCCACGAGCGGCACGTTGTGAGACTCCGGCGCTTTCGGAGTGAACTCGATTCCGTGCACGGTTTCATTCGCACAGTAATACAGGTAGGCGGCCTTCTCATCGTGGACCCACTTTTCCTGATCGGGCACCGTCACGTACGGCTTGCTCGGCGTGAACACCTTCTTCACGTTGATGTACTTTCCGGCCTCTTCCGCCGCTTTCGACGACCACGCACCGGTCACGATGTAGTCCGCGTGCTCGTGGTTTCCCTAAAAATAGAAGTTTTATGATGATCACGTGGCAATTGGATGAGTAGCCCGGACGGGTTGCGCCCAGAAGCAGAGATCACCTTGAGATTGAGGGGAATCGCGGCGAATTGACCGGTTCCTCCGCCTTGCATGAACAGAATCTCAAAGTTGTCGGGCACGTTCCTGCAAAAATGCGAAAATGCGAAGAAGGATAATGAGAAGGAAGCGTACATGATTTCGCGGATCAAACTGATCGTCTCGTTGAGCAGAGCTCCAAATTCTTTCGATCTGTGCGACATTTCTAAAAAAAAACACATTTCCGGAAAGGTGCGTATCGCAAATTGATTACCAATGACACTGACGCCGAGATTGTTGAAATTCAGCTGCTCCTCTTGCATTTTGAGGAGCACTTCCTCTGGCAATTTGGCCGGACCAGCGGCAAAATTAATCTTCCGTCCAGAAGCCATAGTTAATTGGTCAGTTTATGAGTGATTCGTCTGCAAAACAAACAAGTATGATAATAGCGGCGACACGGCGATAAGATAGAAACAGAAAAGGACGGTACGCGTGTACCAGCAGACGGCAATCGAATGAACAGACGAAAAAGGCGGACGGGAAGAGACAGAAAGAGGGCGAACGAGAGAGATTTTATCATGAAACCGAGAGGAGAAAGTTATAAAAGTCACGTAGGCAAAATGTAGTTTTACGATGACGATCATCAGAATGACGTAACGATCAAGATACGGTAAGTTTGCCTGTGAGACGGAAGAAAACACAAGATGATGAATCCGGAATTACAATGAAAAATAACTACGAAAAACCCGGAGAGCCCTTTTTTTAAGGATTACACTGCTTATCAGAGAGGGACTGAGCGAGGGGAGGAAATGACAAAAATGGCCTGACAGTTCAAAGAACGGTCAAAAAGTAATTCGGAAGAAGATGCGATACCCAGCACGAATCAGTCTGATAAACCTGACTTTAGCGTGTTTCTCAAGCGGAATTCACATGGCAAGTCAGAAGAAATTAAAGGAGTATCCAAACGAGAACGAATCCAAACTGGTCAATGCTCGTACACTCGAACACATTGTACGCAAAGAGCATCACACGATTTCACAGCTACTGTAACCGCAACAAGTTTTTTGAAATGTGGCAAAGTTGGCTTTCAAGCACTTCTTTTTCACTTTTTTGGCTCTTGATTGTTGTTCAAGTCTCGAACAAACAAACTCATTTTCAGGATGAGTTCTCGCTCCTCAATTCTCTTATTCGCATTACTTTTCACATTTTTCGAAAGCTATGACGCTGAGAAAAAAGTTGAGATCAAAATGCACTCCAACTGGAAACAGACTCCTATTCTCGCAGAAATCAGGCACTTGAGTAGAATCATTTGTTTTTTGAGTAGAATAATTTATTTTCAGTGAATATATTGCTGATGGGAACGAAACGAATTTCTGGGGATTTGTGAAGAAGGTTCAAGTTCAAAGAATCGGAAACATCAGCAACAGTGAGCGCACAGGTCTTTCCTTTGAAAAATTTGATTTTCAGACACAGAACATGATCAGTACGAAATAGGCATTTCCATCGCCGAACAAATTCTGAGCCCTTCCAAAATCAACCTTCTCCGACTGGCTCTGAGCACGAGAATGATGTCTCCCCGAGTGGAAATTCATCGTCAACTCGGCGCTCCCTTTCAGCCAGAACACTGCACCTCATTTTTTGTATTCGGTGCACAGTCTGGTTGTCATTTGAGCAAGTTGAATATTGGAAAGCAAGATGAAACCAGTACCGAGTGAGACACCCTGAATCACTTCAAATAACAAAGTTAGTTTAGAGTGTTCGAGTTCGATCACATTTATCCGACAAATTCTATCGCCTCAAAAACACTTGTGCTCTATGGAGAACTTGGTTCTGATCAACTGAATCCCTTACTTCTCGGAGCAAAAGCTCTGGCGGACTCGGAAGACGACGTTCGATTTGTTTTTCGGCATTTCAAACCGACGACTCCCGATCAATCCCCAGTTTCTTTGTCTGGATATGGAGTCGAACTTGCTATCAAAAACACTGAGTATAAAGCAGTCGATTCGAATAAAAGCAACGACGAACCCGAAAATTTGCATGGACTCAACTTCAAAATCCTAAATGAAAAGCATTTAAATCAACGAAAAGAACTCGAATCTCTGCGTGATCATCTTGAAAAGATGGGTGAAATAGCACCTCTGAAGCTGTGGCAGATTCACGATCTAGGTTTCAAGACGTGCCAAAAGATGAAGATGGGATTGGAATTGAATTCTGCGGAGAAGGTACTTCAAGACTTTCCAGTGCATTCGAGGTTCACATTTTACCAAAAACAGACATGATGACATCAGTTTCAGGGCGATTTCTCACATAAATGTGGACGAAAGGTTCAGAAAAAGTGTGAAGATATTCCAAAAAAAAATGAATGAAAAGCAAATTGAGAGCGGAATGAATATTCTGGCAATAAATGGGAGAGTCGTGGCAAAGGGAGACAAGCACATCGATCTGTTCTCTCTGATGGAAGTAGTAAAACAAGAACAGCAAACCGTGGAAGATGTGGCGAATATGGGCCTTAAATCCGATGTGAGATAATAGTGAGAATTTGCAAAAAAAAACAGAATTCATCCGTTACAGATAGACTTTTCCCGATTGCTCACTGCTGTCGATCTGTCTCCAATCGAATCTTCGGTTTATGCTCTTGACTACAGAGACACTCTTCCCCACGTGGGCTCATTCCTACTATTCTCAGTCACTGTTCTCAATTTCAGTACTTAAATGACCTCGAATCAAATCGAGGAAGATATACGTCCCTCGAACTGCTTCTCCAACCATTCTCAAATGGGCAAATCCGTCCGATTTCGCGGAATATCTTCACCCTTATTCTATTCTGTGATCCGTTCGATTCGAACGATTTGCTTTTCGAAGCAATTCAGAATTACCACAAAGCAGGAGTCTATATCAGGCACAGAAGAAAAAACTGTTAAACTAACATACATTATCTTGTTTAGATTCGGAGTAGTTCCTGTGTTCGATGAGAAACGGCACGGGATCAGTGTTCAGGAAGCTGTGGGAAAGAAAACTGTTGCGAGAGAGAAGAGCAGTTTGTGGCCTACGAAAACCAGTCTTCTGAATGCCATTCAAGTAAGTCTTCGGTATGTATTACTATTGAAAGGGTTACACCCAGAGTTGAGAACAACGCTTAAAAGTTTTTATTTTATTTATTAAGTCTAGCGAATCTAGAGAACAAATATTTACAACAAAAGAAACCAATATTTACAACATACATGGATAAACCGAGATCATTAATGAAACAGTGAAGATAATGTGTAGAAAAAACTGATAATTTAGTCGACCTCCTCAACAGTCGGCCCTTGTGGATGATTGCCAGCACTGAATCCAGCAGATCCGGGGTTTCCGCATCCATAAGAAGGCTGCTGCTGTCCGGACTGGTGCAGTTTGGTGAGGATGGCCTGGCAGACAGCCTTTAGCTCCTTGTCCTTCGCCTCGATCTCGTCTTTCTCGGCCAGAGAGTTGGCTTCCATCCAACGGAGAGTCTCTTCGCACGCCTCCTTCGCACGACGTGCATCTTCGGCCGGCAGCTTCGATCCGTGCTCGTCGAGAGCCTGTTTCACTTGGAATGCGTACGCCTCGAGTTGGTTGCGGGCGGCGACGCGTTCGCGTTGTTCGGCGTCCTCTCGCTCGAACTGCTTCGCCTCGTTGACCATCCGATCGATGTCCGCCTGCGTGAGCCGTCCCTTCTCGTTGCGGATCGTGATGCGGTTCGACTTGCCCGTTGACTTGTCTTCAGCCGTAACGTTCAGGATTCCGTTAGCATCGATGTCAAAAGTGACGTCGATTTGAGGGACGCCGCGTGCAGCAGGCGGGATGCCAGACAGTTCGAAAGTGCCGAGACGATGGTTGTCACGGGTCATCGCTCGTTCTCCTTCGAACACTTGGATTGAGACGCCCGGCTGATTGTCTGCGTAGGTGGTGAACGTCTTGGAAGCCTTTGTCGGGATGCGCGTGTTTCGATCGATCAGGTTGGTCATCACTCCCCCGGCAGTCTCGATTCCGAGACTGAGAGGGGCGACGTCGACGAGCAGCACGTCCTTGATCGTCTGATCCTTGACTCCGGACAGCACGGCAGCTTGAACGGCAGCTCCGAAGGCGACGGCTTCGTCTGGATTGATGGAGCAGTTGAGTTCCTTTCCGTGGAAGAAATCCTTGAGCAACTTCTGAATCTTCGGAACACGAGTGGATCCTCCGACGAGCACAACTTCATCGATCTTTGATTTATCGAGTTTCGCATCACGAAGAGCCTTCTCAACTGGCTCGATAGTCTTTCGGAACAGATCTGCACACAGCTCTTCGAAGCGAGCACGGGTGATTTTGGAGCACAAATCGATTCCTTCGAACAGCGAATCCACTTCTAGAGTGGCTTCCGTTGAGCTCGACAATGTTCTCTTGGCACGTTCGCACGCGGTTCGGAGACGTCTGATGGCCCGGGGATTCGGCGAGATGTCCTTGCCGGTCTTTCTCTTGAACTCGGTCATGAAGTGCTGGAGCATGCGCTGATCAAAGTCTTCTCCTCCGAGATGAGTGTCTCCGGCGGTCGACTTCACTTCGAAGATGGATCCTTCGGCGATGGTGAGAATCGAAACATCGAAAGTACCTCCTCCCAGATCAAAGATCAGCACATTCTTCTCTTCCGAAATGCCTTTGTCGAGTCCGTAAGCAAGAGCTGCAGCCGTCGGTTCGTTGATGATTCGGATGGCGTTGAGTCCGGCAATGGTTGCAGCGTCCTTAGTAGCTTGTCTCTGACTGTCGTTGAAGTACGCGGGCACAGTGATGACGGCGTCTTTGACTGTGTGTCCGAGGTACGTCTCCGCAGTTTCCTTCATCTTCTGCAGCACCATTGCCGAGATCTCCTCCGGATTGAACTGTCTGCGTTCGCCCTTCACTTCCACTTCCACCACTGGCTTTCCTTGCTTTCCCTTGACCGCGAACGGCCAGTGCTTGCAGTCCGACTGCACCGTCTGTTCGTCGAACCGTCTTCCGATGAGTCTCTTCGCATCGAACACAGTATTCTCCGGATTCCGAGCTGCCTGATCTTTCGCCGCGTCTCCAACCAGTCTCTCCGTGTCAGTAAATGCCACGTACGACGGAGTTGTCTTGTTTCCTTCCGAATTGGCGAGGATCTCGACCTGAAATGAAATAGGTTGAACACTTGAATACTTACATCCGCTGGCACTTACCTTTCCATTCTGGTACACTCCGACACACGAATACGTAGTGCCGAGGTCAATTCCGATAGCTTTGCACGAAGACATTGCTTGTAATTTGTAGTTAGAGCAGTAGAATATTTTTATTCTTCTGAGGGTGACACTCTGCTCCGAACGCCAGTTTATATACCCGTTGAGCACTTCTTCTCGAACCTTCTACAATGTTCCAGAATCAGGGGCGTTCCCCCCTTTTCTCCGCCCTCCTCGCTCTTCCCTCTTTTTTTGTTTGCGTCTCTCTGGCCGCCCTATACTATTTCCTCCTTTTTTTCTTTTTCCCTCTCCCTTCTTTCTAGTGCTTTATCGAGATGTTCTAGAATATTCGCGAAGAACGCTGCTGTTTTTCCAGACTTTGCACTGTTGTGTACCTTTCCAAATCTAGAATCTTCCAGTTTCCAATGTTTTCGCTAAGTATTTGTTTCTGGAAGTTTCTAGGTTTCAGTGTTCAGGACGTTTCGAGAATTTCTAATTTCTGTTTTTTTTATGACAGACTATATGAGTAACAACAGTATTGTAAAAAAAACATGAAATTAATTAAAGCAGGAACAAATCTAAATGTACAGAAAAAACAAATCTAAATGTGCTGAATGCGTTTAGATCGTCCGTTATAACTCTGTTTTCGCCTTCGTGTCCTTCGTCTTTTTTCCAGCAAGAACTTCGCTAATCTCCTCGTCGTAGGTTTTCCATTCACCGATAATTCTTTGGGCAGAGCTCAATTTCGATTCCTTGGTCAACGGATTGTTGCACTGAAATAGACTGAAATAAAAAGGAAATCTGTTTTAATTCCGACCAAATCAATGGTTTTTGCTGCTTTTTTGCTCTCGTCGTCGCACCACGTTTCACACCAAAGCCATTCCTGTGGCAGAGTTCGGATCGGAACCTCGTGGATCATGTTGTTCGGCAGATCCTGATCCAAGTTCGATAGACTGTTCGGATCAGACGAAAGAGTCGCATATCGGCTACGGAGACGGTCCCCTGCTGCGAACTGGCGGAACTTCTGAAAGAAAGACAAAGTTCTTTCGAGAGAAATATTGATAAACCTTGAGATCAACGACATAGAGTGCACCGCAGATTGGAAAGCTGGGGCTCCGTTGCTACCTTACGGCTGCCAAATTTTTTTCCGAACAAGGCCCCTCCCACTGTACATACAGAGAAAATGCACAGGAAAGCATACAGATTAGTATACAGAAAAGCTGAGGGAATGATTGTGGAAAAATGAACAGTTAGAAAATAAAACTATTATTTCAGCGTGGAAATCGTTTCCTGAAGGGGACTGGCCTGATAAAGTCTCCCGTCGTTCTTCTGAATGGATATCCTTTGGATTTCGTCAGTACTCGTACGGTTGGAGAGCTTCTAAGTTCCGTAATTTCAGTCTTCTCCTGCACATTTCGATTCTGTTCTGACGGAGACAGTCCACGTGCAGACCACTCGTCTCCAGTATTCTATTTTCAGTGGAATTCTAAAGGATAATGTCGACATTGCCGAGTGGTGGCTGGAGGAGGAAACGAATGCGGATATTGTTGAACGACGGAATCAGAAGTGATTCGTCGTATAGCTCCTCTACTGAACATTTCTTGTTTTCAGAATAACAACAGCGTTCAATGAACGGACATTCATAAATTTCAACGAGTGATCCATAATCATGTTCAGGGAATGAATTAATGTTTTCAGAAACGCTGCAAAGTTCACGGATAATCTTCATTATGTGTCAGAGGATTCAGATGGTTCAGCCAAGAATGCGGTTCGAAAACACGCTAAAAAAAATTGTTCAAAATCAGGTTTTTATAGATCGTTACTACCTGGATCGTTGCTGATTTTGAGAAGGAAGGTCATCGACTTTACGCCGCTGAAGTTTTGAAGTCGAGAGCGGTCACTAAGAAAAACAAAGTGGCACTGATCAACAATCCAGAATCAAAGAAATACGACTGTGTTGGGAGGGAACTCCCACCGAATCAGAAGAATAGATTGAAAGCGTTAATCAAGGATCTCACTCACTTCAACAGCACAATCAGAGTTACGGACATCTGCTCAAACGATGGTTCTTCGTATATCACCTCTTTGCTCGGAATCGCTCCCGGAGAGATCGCTGTGGTCTCAAACGGCCTCATAATTGGACCATTGAGCGAAGATGAGCTTCTGACTGCGAAGGATTTCAAATATTTGGAAGAAATGTGGAAAGAGAAGCGAGCTCAAGTAAGATAGATTTACAATATTCTTAGAACTACGCTTTACTATTGCAGAAGGTTGCAGAGCTCCTGAATGAAGAGTTCAACGAAGACGTCAGTGTTCGTTGCTATTCGGCTGTCGCCGCTTCCACAAAGGACAAAGTTGCTCGACTTGATTTAACCGAATTCAAAGATCCAAAAGAAACGTGAGAAATTCATCGGTATTCTTGAGAAAGTGAACAAAATTTCAGAAATATACTCATTTTTCCGCCTGCCGAGTCGAAATCTCCTGCTATTACCGTAACCTGGATTGCGAATCCGGTCTCGCGAGAAGCACAACAGATAGTCTCGCTGTTGGAACTGATCCATAAGAGTTTGAACGCAAAAATAGAGGTGATCTTCGCTAACGTGTTCGAAAAGAATTGCATCTTCAGATTATTTTTAATCCAGTGGAAAGTCTATCCGAAATGCCAATCAAGAGATTCTACCGTTTCGTGGCCAGCAATGAACTTTTATTTGATGAGAACGGATCAATTGAGTATCACTCAGCAACATTCTGGAACATTCCACAAAAACAGTTACTGACAATGTCTGTGGAAACAAACGACGCGTGGATGATTGAAGTGAAATCGGCAGAATATGATTTAGATAACATTGTGTTGGAAACAGTGCGTGAATGAATGCGTGCAGAGCTCAAAAAAGAGTAACATACTTTTGAGGCTGCTGGAAACGTCGAGGGAGTATTCAGCTTGGAGCACATTCTCTTCGAAGGACAGGCTCTGAACCCTTCTGGGGAGGCGGCAGATGGACTGGAACTGGAATTAAAGTCAGGCGAAAAAGTGTACGACACGATTGTTATGGTCAATTTGGGATATTTTCAATTGAAGGTAACAAAATTATATTCCCAACTTGTTTTTTAAAAGATTTCGTTTCTCAGGCTGAACCAGGAGTTTGGACTCTCAGCCTCCGAGAAGGAGTCTCAGCTGATACGCACGAAATCACGGAAGTGAACTTGAAGGAAGCCAAGGAGAACATCAAGATAGTGATTGGTAATCAAACAGAGAGAAGAATGCTTCAAAAAAGCAATTCAGATTCTTTCACTGGTACGTGGACTAAAGTTGTGATCGCCGAGAAAGAAGGCGCCGAGCGAAAGTCGAATTCAGCCATTGCAAACTTGGTAGAAACTGCGAAAAAGTATCTGGAACTACTTCAATCCCCTCCTTTCCATTTCATCATTTTCCAGTTTCTTCACTTCGAACATTCACTCTCCCGATGTTATCAACGTCTTTTCTCTGGCTTCTGGACATCTTTACGAACGGTTCCTACGGATTATGATGATCTCTGTCATGAAACAAACGAGAACGGAGAAAGTCAAATTCTGGCTACTCAAAAATTATCTCTCTCCGAAGTTCAAAGAAACTATTTCATCGCTGGCTGAGCACTACGGGTTTGATTACGAGTTGGTCGAATACAAATGGCCAAAATGGCTGAACCAACAGACAGAAAAACAAAGAGTTATGTGGGGATACAAGGTATGAAGCAGTTACAATTCTTTAAAGGTTCCTTCCTGTTCAGATACTCTTCCTGGATGTGCTCTTCCCTCTGAACGTAAACAAGATAATCTTCGTGGACGCAGACCAGGTGGTCCGAGCAGATCTGCAGGAACTCATGGACTTAAACCTGAGAGGAGCTCCATATGCGTACGACATTCCTCCTTTCTCATCCAACTGTTTGTTTTTCCAGCTACACCCCATTCTGTGAAAGTCGAAAAGAAATGAACGGATTCCGATTCTGGCAATCTGGGTATTGGAAGACGCATTTGATGGGGAGAAGATATCATATCAGTGCACTCTATGTCGTTGATCTCAAGGTTTATCAATATTTCTCTCGAAAGAACTTTGTCTTTCTTTCAGAAGTTCCGCCAGTTCGCAGCAGGGGACCGTCTCCGTGGCCGATATGCGACTCTCTCGTCTGATCCGAACAGTCTATCGAACTTGGATCAGGATCTGCCGAACAACATGATCCACGAGGTGCCAATCCGAACTCTGCCACAGGAATGGCTTTGGTGTGAAACGTGGTGCGACGACGAGAGCAAAAAAGCAGCAAAAACCATTGATTTGGTCGGAATTAAAACTGATTTACTTTTTATTTCAGTCTATTTCAGTGTAACAATCCGTTGACCAAGGAACCGAAATTGAGCTCTGCCCAAAGAATTATCGGTGAATGGAAAACCTACGACGAGGAGATTAGCGAAGTTCTTGCTGGAAAAAAGACGAAGGACACGAAGGCGAAAACAGAGTTATAACGGACGATCTAAACGCATTCAGCACATTTAGATTTGTTTTTTCTGTACATTTAGATTTGTTCCTGCTTTAATTAATTTCATGTTTTTTTTACAATACTGTTGTTACTCATATAGTCTGTCATAAAAAAAACAGAAATTAGAAATTCTCGAAACGTCCTGAACACTGAAACCTAGAAACTTCCAGAAACAAATACTTAGCGAAAACATTGGAAACTGGAAGATTCTAGATTTGGAAAGGTACACAACAGTGCAAAGTCTGGAAAAACAGCAGCGTTCTTCGCGAATATTCTAGAACATTCGATAAAGCACTAGAAAGAAGGGAGAGGGAAAAGAAAAAGGAGGAAATAGTATAGGGCGGCCAGAGAGACGCAAACAAAAAGAGAGGGAAGAGCGAGGAGGGCGGAAAGAAGGGGGGAATGCCCCGATTCTGGAACATTGTAGAAGGTTCGAGAAGAAGTGCTCAACGGGTATATAAACTGGCGTTCGGAGCAGAGTGTCACCCTCAGAAGAATAAAATATTCTACTGCTCTAACTACAAATTACAAGCAATGTCTTCGTGCAAAGCTATCGGAATTGACCTCGGCACTACGTATTCGTGTGTCGGAGTGTACCAGAATGGAAAGGTAAGTGCCAGCGGATGTAAGTATTCAAGTGTTCAACCTATTTCATTTCAGGTCGAGATCCTCGCCAATTCGGAAGGAAACAAGACAACTCCGTCGTACGTGGCATTTACTGACACGGAGAGACTGGTTGGAGACGCGGCGAAAGATCAGGCAGCTCGGAATCCGGAGAATACTGTGTTCGATGCGAAGAGACTCATCGGAAGACGGTTCGACGAACAGACGGTGCAGTCGGACTGCAAGCACTGGCCGTTCGCGGTCAAGGGAAAGCAAGGAAAGCCAGTGGTGGAAGTGGAAGTGAAGGGCGAACGCAGACAGTTCAATCCGGAGGAGATCTCGGCAATGGTGCTGCAGAAGATGAAGGAAACTGCGGAGACGTACCTCGGACACACAGTCAAAGACGCCGTCATCACTGTGCCCGCGTACTTCAACGACAGTCAGAGACAAGCTACTAAGGACGCTGCAACCATTGCCGGACTCAACGCCATCCGAATCATCAACGAACCGACGGCTGCAGCTCTTGCTTACGGACTCGACAAAGGCATTTCGGAAGAGAAGAATGTGCTGATCTTTGATCTGGGAGGAGGTACTTTCGATGTTTCGATTCTCACCATCGCCGAAGGATCCATCTTCGAAGTGAAGTCGACCGCCGGAGACACTCATCTCGGAGGAGAAGACTTTGATCAGCGCATGCTCCAGCACTTCATGACCGAGTTCAAGAGAAAGACCGGCAAGGACATCTCGCCGAATCCCCGGGCCATCAGACGTCTCCGAACCGCGTGCGAACGTGCCAAGAGAACATTGTCGAGCTCAACGGAAGCCACTCTAGAAGTGGATTCGCTGTTCGAAGGAATCGATTTGTGCTCCAAAATCACCCGTGCTCGCTTCGAAGAGCTGTGTGCAGATCTGTTCCGAAAGACTATCGAGCCAGTTGAGAAGGCTCTTCGTGATGCGAAATTCGATAAATCAAAGATCGATGAAGTTGTGCTCGTCGGAGGATCCACTCGTGTTCCGAAGATTCAGAAGTTGCTCAAGGATTTCTTCCACGGAAAGGAACTCAACTGCTCCATCAATCCGGACGAAGCCGTCGCCTTCGGAGCTGCCGTTCAAGCTGCCGTGCTGTCCGGAGTCAAGGATCAGACGATCAAGGACGTGCTGCTCGTCGACGTCGCCCCTCTCAGTCTCGGAATCGAGACTGCCGGGGGAGTGATGACCAACCTGATCGATCGAAACACGCGCATCCCGACAAAGGCTTCCAAGACGTTCACCACCTACGCAGACAATCAGCCGGGCGTCTCAATCCAAGTGTTCGAAGGAGAACGAGCGATGACCCGTGACAACCATCGTCTCGGCACTTTCGAACTGTCTGGCATCCCGCCTGCTCCACGCGGCGTCCCTCAAATCGACGTCACTTTTGACATCGATGCTAACGGAATCCTGAACGTTACGGCTGAAGACAAGTCAACGGGCAAGTCGAACCGCATCACAATCCGCAACGAGAAGGGACGGCTCACGCAGGCGGACATCGATCGGATGGTCAACGAGGCGAAGCAGTTCGAGCGAGAGGACGCCGAACAACGCGAACGCGTCGCCGCCCGCAACCAACTCGAGGCGTACGCATTCCAAGTGAAACAGGCTCTCGACGAGCACGGATCGAAGCTGCCGGCCGAAGATGCACGTCGTGCGAAGGAGGCGTGCGAAGAGACTCTCCGTTGGATGGAAGCCAACTCTCTGGCCGAGAAAGACGAGATCGAGGCGAAGGACAAGGAGCTAAAGGCTGTCTGCCAGGCCATCCTCACCAAACTGCACCAGTCCGGACAGCAGCAGCCTTCTTATGGATGCGGAAACCCCGGATCTGCTGGATTCAGTGCTGGCAATCATCCACAAGGGCCGACTGTTGAGGAGGTCGACTAAATTATCAGTTTTTTCTACACATTATCTTCACTGTTTCATTAATAATCTCGGTTTATCCATGTTTGTTGTAAATATTGGTTTCTTTTGTTGTAAATATTTGTTCGCTAGTTAGTCAATAAATCAAAAAATTTCTAAATTCGGTTTTTTCAGTATTATAAATGAGTTCCAAAACGGAAGAGAAACTTTCCTTTGGGAGCGGATTACCGTTGTTGCAAAAAGTTAGGTCTCTAATCAAACATAGGTTTCTCAAGCTTTCGACTAAAAATTAGGCATGCTATCGTCGTGCGAAACATCATGGAACAGTTCCCCGGAATTATTGCGTTTGACGTCGGATCTGCTGAGAATGCGATCGAGCTCGTCGAGGAAACGAATGAAAAGGGAAACATTGGAATAACTGTGTTCAGAGTGTCAAACTGAAAGTGCACGCAGTCTCCCTCAGGGGAACCGAATCGCTCATTGAGCATCCGTTTTCGATGTCCTACGGGGAAGAGCTGATCCGGGAAAGCGAGGCTCCTCCGGTTTCCCCGATTTCCACGCGTATCGGAAAAAAATTAATGCGCTCAAACTCTTCAAACTCTTCAAACTCTTCGACCACATTGCAATAACATTACACTATGACCATTATCAGTTTTGTCATCAAATCATTGAACCAAACATTGATCTTATTTGTCCAATTTTCGGCCTTGCATCAGGCATCAGCCACTGATAAAGAAGTCGAATGATAATCATTTTAGTGTATTCCAACTGCCACAATGAGGTGAGTGACCGAGAATATTCTGTTCGTTTAAATACAGATGCTTTCAGTGACACTTTCGACTGGCCTGCTGGAAAGAACGAAGCGAAAGAAAGGCTTGGAGAAAAGTGAGTAAATGAGATTTTACGTTCCGAACACCCTGTTCCAGATTTGAACAACTTCACCTGGATTCTCGTATTGCCGCATCCCATGCGAAGCCGTTGACCAACGTTGACCCAGTCGTCGTTCCAATCTACCATTCGAGCACTTACCGTTTCAAAACTATCGACCAATTCAGTGAACCGAATCATGTACGGTTTCGGCTTTGGTATTTCAGTGAAATGCTAAACTTCAGGGCTCCAACTTTGTCTATCGTCGGTGCGGAAATCCGACAACCGAGAACGTGGAAGTGGTGATCAATGAGATCGAAGGAGGTGCCGGATCCCTGGTTTACAATTCCGGACTCGCGGCCATCAGTTCCGTCTTCCTGCAATTCCTCCACTCTGGCGCTCACCTCATTTCCATGGCTCCGATCTACAGTGGGACTTCCTCTTACATCAACGAAACTCTGAAGCGTTTCGGAGTGGAGGTGACGTTCGTTAACGTCGAGAAGGAATCGGATTTCGCTGGCGCCGTCGAAGCAGCCATCCGTCCGAATACAAAGTTGATCTACTTCGAAACAATTGCCAATCCATCGATGGCAGTGCCTGATGTGCTCGGAACTCTTGCAGTTGCCAAGAAACACAATGTAAATCAGCATCCCCAAGGCATTTCATGAATTCTGTCTTCCAGATTCGCACTTGCGTCGACGCCACGTTTTCCTCTCCGTACAACATTCAACCTCTTCAAATTGGAGCTGATATCTGTCTCCACAGCTGGTGATTCCTCCCTTCTCACCCACCATAACTCTTCATTTTCAGTTCCAAATACATCGGAGGTCACACCGACGTCATCGCTGGAGTCGTGACTCTCAAGACGTACGACGACTGGAAGGAGCTGAAACTGCAACAATTGACAACTGGAAGTTCCTTGGTGATTCATTCGCAATCATATGTTTCCCTCAAATTCTTTCCTTTCAGTCTCCCTACGATGCTGCTCTTCTCACCCGTGGCCTCAAAACTCTGGCTCTTCGAGTGGACAGAATCTCAGAGAACGCCCAGAAAATCGCCGAATTCCTGGATTCTCATCCGAAGGTACGGAATCGGCACTAGAAGATCTAAATATTCAATTGCAGGTTCAACGTGTCTTCTACCCGGGACTTCCTTCCCATCCCCAGCATAAATATGCGAAACAGGTCATGAAACAGTTCTCCGGAATGATTGCCTTCGACGTCGGAACTGCTGAGAATGCGATCAAACTCATCGAGGTCTGACACTCTCTCCCTCTCCCAACTTCCCAAATTACCCTTCAGAGTCTCAAACTGATCATCCACGCCGTTTCCCTGGGAGGCACCGAGTCGCTCATCGAGCACCCCCTTTCGATGTCGCACGGAAAGCAACTGCTCCGTGACGTGGACACTCCTCCAGTTGCTCCAGGACTTCTCCGCTTCAGGTAGTCAATTTCGTGTCTCTCTTTCTCTCTGTCTCGACAATCTCAACTTGCGAATTGCAGTGTCGGCATCGAGAATGTGGCCGATATCATTGGCGATTTGAAAGATGCGTTGGAGAATTTTTGAGCGGAGAAGAAGAAGAAGAAGAAGAAGAAGAAGATAGACTGATTGATGGAAGTGATAACAACTGCGCCTTGTCTTTGTCGTATTTGATAAAACTATTGAACTTCATGATGAACGAAACTGGAAATTGAAGGAGACCCGATTGACGAGATAAACATTGACAGCGAAGGGCATCGAAGAGCGAATTTCCCTGTGATAGGGACAAATTAGGGAAGATGATACGTCTTCATCTTCAGAAATCCGAAGCGATTCCCTTTGGTACCTCATCTGAAATCTGTTTTTCTCTTCACACAGAGATTTGTAGTGAAATTAGACAAAAAGGGAGACAAATGTATGTAAAAAGTTGTAATCCTTCATTCCGAATTAACAAATCAAAGGATGATCCCTGATCTCCGAAACCTTCCATCCAATTTCTGATCCGGCTTTCTTGATCTCGAAACAAGCGATCGGTCGTTTTCTTTTTGTCAACCTACCGATCTCGTGATACAATCAGGCGGGAGACGAATTGCTTTCGGCCGTCCTTTCTGCCTCGTTCTCACCAATTCCTTTTTCCTTTCTCCCCACCTGCAAATTCCCGATCGCCCCCCGTTCTTAACCCCCAGTAAAAATGGTAGACTGGTAGCCGAGCTTTGGTAACCTAGCTTTATGAAAACCTCATTGCTGTCACTGAAGCTTAATCACCAAAGGTCGGCAAACGCACACCGAAACTCACGTGGTTGATTGCGCCTCAGGAGGAAGCGGCAACAGAGAATAGGAACAGAAGAGTGGTGAGTAGGAAGACAAATATAGCGGGAGGCGAAGGGAGGAAGGAGAGGGGGACGGGCGACCTAACCGTGGACGGCGGCGCACCGAATGTCGAATTGAAGGCGTTGTCGGACGGGCGGGCGGCGCGCGATAGATGAGACTCCGCCCCTTTGTGGGCCACCGTTAGAAGATTGTCTCGAGATAGGAAAACGTGGCGAGTGAAGGTCATACGGTAGGTAGGTAGAGAGATGGTATCACTGAGAGAGGGGCCGCTCCGGGGAGGGCAGAGATGCGCACGAACAGATAGATGCGCAGAAGCGGGACACGTGGATTGACCTGAATACCTCCGAATGATAACGTGATAGTGACCGGAAGAAGACGGACCGCGACCCACAAATTATCCACCCAAAACGAGGTCACTATCGTTTATCACCGACTATAATTGAGGTCACAAGTGATATGGCGGCGGCAGGACGAAAGGAAAATGCAAAAAGCGAAGGTTGTCACGACATTTGAGTGCTCATTTTCGAAATGAGCAGGCAGAGCGCGCGCGCCGCTCAACACAGCACAGTTTGCTTTTGTTTCGGCAGGCGGGCCGTCGGAGTGATGAGCGACGGAGCGAAATGGAGAAGTTAGCGGAGAGACGCAGACTGGCAGGAGCTGGCTCACTCGCTCATTAGCATTCGGATTCGAAGCGATCAGGGAATGAGAGTTTTCAGAAGATTACGCCTGAAATGGTAGTCGATGGCCACTCCTCCAAAAGTGGTATTTTCAGAGAGAGGAATGAGTTGGCAGGTGGTAAAAGAGGTAAAAGAGTGAAAGGGCGAGAGAGAGAAAGAGAAAAACGAGTGATAAAAGATAAGTGTCGAGTCACGAAGAACAAGCTAGCAGAGGCAGCCGAATGGGCTCATTTGTCAACATTGCATTTCGAGGGGCGAAGCGTCGACGAGTGTAGCGGCGCTTCCCTTCGGACTCTGAAGACGGGCGGGAGCAGACCCGCTGAGAGTTTACGAAAATATCTCGTGCTTTCGAAATATATTCTTTTTGCTCACGTAGACTGGTTTTTCGGTCAAAGAATGTCTTCTCTGAACAATATTCAGAATGTATCCGGAGGATAATATTTTTTGATTCAGGTATTTTCAGATTAAGCGTACGACTGATTGGAAACCTTGATTCCATCTCCCGTCCCGTTTACGCCATCCATTCCAGCAGATACCATCGCAACCAATGACCCCCATCAATAATCTGAAGTCTGACAGCCGTCCGCTTCTTTGCCTTTCTGTGCACTTTTCGGCATTGATTTGCCGTCACTGTTTCGCATAGTCAAAAAGAAATAAATAAGAGGAACGTGGCGAAAACCAAAGGAGTGCCGAGGGAACAAAGCGGTGCGAAGAGACGTAGTCGCCCGCCCAAAAGCCCATTACTGTACCAAACGACCTTTTTCCCATTGTCGCGTCGCTTTTTGTGTATACTAATTTGCAAATTTGAGGCTAGGAAACTTTCCATTGAATTCGGAATTCGGGTGTGGCTGGGGACCCATAGCCTATGGGCCATATGCATTAGAAAAGTGGTTAATGCGTTCCGTAATGCAACGAAACAGATGAGGATGATTGAGATGAACTGAACTCTAAAAACGAACTTCAAAAACACATTTCATTTCAGCATGTCATTCAAACAGACACTTTAAAAGGAAACTTGAATTAGGAAACATTTGGGGGTGGGGGGACAAGGTGCAAAGCATGCAATAAAACATTTGGCGACACGAGAAATGCGGCCATATTAAACAGAATAAGTGATCGAATCGGGTTGGGCATTTGACAATCAACACCGGATTGAATTCACCAGGAGCTGGCTGGTTTGAGCTCGTTCGTTACAGTAAAAACTTGCGGAAAGACGAAAGAGCTCAAACCGAATGGTTGAGGCAGAACAGTTGAATAGAGGTGGGGGAAGTTCGCATGAGGATAGACTGCTTATATGGGAGGGTACGCGGACGGTTGTGAGGTGTCAAGTGGATGAGGTGGGATGGAGAGCAACATACAAAAGAAAATATAACAGCAGCAGTAGCAAGGGGAATAATGAGGAGTACATGATAAAAAGGGGAAGGGTTCTATAGGATAGTCGCAAATGAGAGGAAACGCAATAATTTCAGTTTTTCCAACTTTCCAATCATTTTCTACATTTGTCAAAACAAAAGACTACACGACTAACCACAAAATTTTTGGGGATCAACTGTGCCACAGGGAGTACCATAAAATGGTCAGAAAACTTGCATAACGTATGATGAACAAGAATAATTAGAGGGGGACAAAATTTGGGTTTGATGAGCGAGCTGCGGCTGCTCAGGCATCATGTTATTATAAAACAGTGGCGGAAGTTGACGATGGGGATGGAACCAGCGCAGATAAAACGGAAACAGGGACACAACAGAGATATACACGAGAGAAAAGGGTAATTTCGATGGCTGACGCTGGAGACACGACCGCCGATTTTTTGGGTACTCTACCGGGTGCTTGGGGAATGATTTGAGCCCGATTTGATGGGCCGACTAGGCTTGGAAGGGAGGTGTACAAGTCGAACTGTACGGATCAAACAAGATGATGTGTATGAATGGGAAAGGGGGGGCGGTGTCTAGAAGACACGAATGCAGTTGTTGCCGAAGTCGACGACGTAGATGCGACCGTCCGGTCCCACTGCGAGGTCCGTCGGTCGATCGAGCAGTTGACGCGGCGACGGGGTCAGAGGAGCTGGGGTAGAAGAGAATGCGGGCGCTCCGAACGGTCCGCTGAGTGACTGAAAAGAAAACTCCATGAAACTGAGGACAATTGATCGGAAACTGACCGAGTACGGAGCAGGCAGTTCTGTCGGCATCTGGAATCCGGCGTTTTCGAGCCCAAGTCCGAACGATCCGATGAATCGCATGTCGTCGGAAGCGAACACTTGGATGCGGTTGTTGCGGGAGTCACAGACGAGAATATGTCCTTCGGGGTCGATGACGACTCCTTGCGGACGAACGAACATTCCGTCGGCGTCTCCTTCACTGCCGTACACTTTCATTTCAGACATGTTGCGTGGTGAGAGCACGGCGAGACGGTGGTTGTTGAAGTCACTGAAAAAGGAGTTTCGGTTGGTTTAATGGGACGAATAATATTACGTGATGAGCAGTTGTCCGTCCGGAAGATAGCAGAGTCCACGTGGCGAGTCCAGATTCTTGAAGAAGTAGGCAGAATCAAATCCGCACTTCCTGACGAACTGTCCCGAAGGAGTGAAGATCTGCACGCGGTGGTTGCGAGTGTCCGAAACGGCGATCGCATTGTGTGAGTTAGTGGCGACTCCCCACGGATAGTTGAAGTATCCGACGGCTCTTCCACGATCTCCAAACTTGAGAAGGAACATTCCGTTTTCGTCGAACACCTGGATACGGTGGTTGTCCTTGTCAGCTACGATTATGTTGTTCTGTGTGTTCGTGGTGATTCCGGCGGGGCGATCGAACAATCCGGGACGGTTTCCACTGGATCCGAACTTTGCGAGGAAGTTTCCGTCCTTGTCGAATATCTGGATACGGTTGTTACTGCGATCGGCGACGAGTACACGGCCCCTCTGGTCGACGCAGATTCCCCACGGACGACACAGTTCTCCATCGCCACTTCCTTCCTTTCCGAACGTCATTATGGGTCCTTTTGCGGCGATTTCATCGTAATTCCTTCCGCGTCGAACTTCCATCGTCGTCGGACATCCACTGATCGGAGTTCCTTTGACGAGAACGTTCAGAATGTAGGATCCTTCGGAGGATGGGAAGTAGGTAAAGGCGACGATGCCGTTCTCACGAGGTCTGTAAGAAAACATGATTTCCATGACTCAGAGAAAAAAGGCGCCAAAAAGGCAACAAAACAGCGCGGGTGGCTTGTGAAAAGAGGGCGGCGCGGTTTCGATTCGAATCGGCGACACCCCTTTTTTTCATTCCCTTTTTCTCCGAGGAGAACGTTCCTAAGTTCACTCACTGCATTCCGACTTCCAATGGTGTTCCGTTCGGAGAGATCACAAATGCCTGCACATCAGCTGTTGGGATTGCCTGTTCCAAATGAGAATGAGGAACTTGATGTGGCAGAAGTGCTCCAGAAGTCGGTTGAGTGGCTGCGATCGAAGAGGACAGAAGATCTCCGCAAGCATCACGAAGTTGCACGTAGACGACTGTCTGACGTTCCCGAATTGCCCTGAAAAGTGAGAGATAAGGAGAAGCATATAAGAAAACGGTTACTTCTTGAACGAATCGCCGACGATCGAACTGTTCTTGGCACACGGTCCACTTTCGATGCTTCCGAACTGACGCACTTTGTTCAAAAGTGTTCCGTCCTGTGGAGCAATGAACTTGAGCCGATCGTCTTCGTTCACCTGACACGCGAGCATCAGAACATTGAGCATGTTGTTGTTCGTCTCGACTGATCTGTTGCTCGAGCTTCCGCACATCTGGCACGAAGCGAGCTGCTCGAACACTTGACGGAGCACCGATTCGTCGATATCGCTGTTCTCCAGCGACGATTTGGCAGTCTGCACGGCTTCTTGAAGATCGAATTGCTTTGATTTCAAATTATCCGCCTGCGAAATCAGCACCGACAGCTTCAGACTTTTGACAGTTTCCACTCTGTAAATCAATTAATTTTTCAACGTCTTCCATATCTGCTATACCTTTTGAGTAGTTCCTTGCGTCTCTCTTCCAGAGCAGTCGCGTGTGAATCGAAAGCAGTTAGGATTTCGTTTTCGGCAGTCTGAACAGAAATACTAACTCTTTCTTTCTACTAGTTCTGTAGAATACCGTTGCGTTGGCGACAATTCCCTCGATTATTCTCTTGATCGTTTCTCCCGTCTTCTCGCATTGCCATTGCAGCAACTGGCTCTCGTTTGCCAGTTCTCCGACGGCAATCCGAATGTCTCCGACTGGCTGAACACGGTGTTTGCTCGGATGTTGAGCTACACAGATCGCGCACAACGAGACCGTCTGCGGACAATGCTCGCAGATTCCGACGATCGGGGACTCGTGAGCACTGCAGACCGAAGAGGACCGAGGCGAAGAATCTCCGCTCACCGACTCGTTCTCCAATCCAGAAGCATGTCCTGCAAATAAGACTAAGGAGTTGAAGGTTGCTCTCATAGATTCGACGGTTTACCATCTGCGCTTCCAGCGGATCCGAGAGCTTGTCGAGATGCTCCTTCCGGGAAGAACTGCGACTGCTGAGCTTGAGCGCGGCTCATCTGAATATTATGCAAATGTAGTTGGAAGGCAATCATCTCATTGTCGTTTTCAAGAAAGAAAAGGCAAGAAATAATGGGGTAACAAATGGATGCATCATCAGAAGACCCGTCTATATATCTGGCTTTTGGAGCACACACGCACTATAGTGCTGCTCTCGCAGTGCGCAAACTGGGGGAAGGGAAAGCTGGACACCTCTTGCCAAAGGCCTCAATAGGTCCGTCGGCTGCAGTGAATTATGGAGACGGGAAAGCGAACGGCGAAAAAGAAGGGCACGTGCCGAGAAGTAGGAAACTGTTGCCATGCGAAAATAGTGTGGGAGAGAGAAACCGGTTTGTTTTTCTAACTTAATTTAAGACTTCTCACTGATAGCGAATGATAAAAGCAGCGTTTTGCTACAAGCACGTTACACTATTAGAAACGGAGAGAAAAGAGCCGGCGACAAGTGAATAGTACGCCTGATTGAAAAAGAAAAAGGAGAACAGAAGAGCTGTCGTTCCATTTGAAATGTGTACAATGTTCAATCCGGATTGACTCCCCGGAGCAGTGATGCGAGACAAAAACGGAAATGACGGATGCGGGATCTCCGTTCACATGATGCTCATGAAAAATGTGCAGCTATTCTTTCGTCCGTCTCCCCGCAGAATAATTGCCGCGGCGAAAAAGGTACTCACCAAGTTGGCGACCAGCTGATTGAGCTCCACGAATCCGTGTGTCTTCGTGGCCCGAACTCGTTGATGTGCCTGCACGCAATGAGCACACAGAGCCTCCTGGCACTGGATGCAAAAGGCGTACGACCTGCAATATGGAAATTGAGAAGGGTCGGCTAGCGTTCCGAGTGCCGGGCACGCGATTATAATGCGAGAGCGGAACAGAGATGGGCGCGGTGTGGTCGAATGCAACTATTCCCTCGAAATTTTCGAGGGAAAAGTTACAGTACGCAATCAAGTGTGAACATTTAACGCGGGTGCACCTCACGCAAAATTGCGGACATGCAACTTTTGATTCGAAAGTTGTCGTCGCGACGCCAATCGGCGCCCATCTCTGGAGCGGAAAGAGAACGGGCGAGACTTACATGTTAGCGTCGCATCCCTGGCACTGAATCGGAGCGAGCGGCTGCGACGGCGGTGGCACAGAAAACTGCTGCGGCGGCGTCGTCGTCATAAGAACCGGCGAATTCATCATGGTCGACGATTGAGTGGTGGGCAGCGGATGACGTGGAGTCAAGGAGAGCGACGTGCGGGGCGGAGCAATGGTGGCAGAATGCTTTGGCGGCTCCTGATTAGCCATTAGAGACGGTGGCATGATCGTAGACGTGTTTGTTGGAGACAGTGGAGAAAACACCGGAGTGTCGTCGTTCTGGAAAGTGTAGGAATTTTATGAGAGCCAATTTATTCTGATGAGAGCCACTTAGTAGGTTTTAGAAACTACGATCAAAACAAAAACACACGCGTCGTTTTTATTACGAAAAACGGGAAGAAACTGACCACAGTCAACGAGTCGAAAGCCGGGATCATTGGAGAGTGCGGGTTGAGACTGGCCAATCCTTTGATGGAAAGATTCGGAGGCGGTTGTAACGGGGACCACATTGGAGGCGGAGAACTATCCAGATCACCGAGTCCCAGCTGCGGGAACTGACGCAATGCAAGACTTGTCGAGGTAGGAGTCGACATGCGAGGAATCCCTGGCGACGGTGATCCAGGCATTCCACCAAGTGAGAAGGAGAAGGCACGAGCCGGGTGTTGTGGTGTGGCTGGAAATGAGAAGTAATCTGTGACGACGAATTCATTCTTACCATTGACCGATCTGTTCGCCGTGTCCAGCAACAATCCTCCGTGCGGTGGAGTCGTCAGAGTTGGCGACAGGAACATCTGAGGCGGGAAGTTGGCGGCAGTAGCTGATCCCGATCCACAAATACTGCATGCTGAAAATGAACAGGTCAGTGATGATATTTCCCGGGCTACTGTACCAGTTCGCTGGTCGAAGTTGGAGGGAGTTCTCTGGCAGCAGGACTGACAAGTTCTGAAATTCATAAATGAGAGTTTATTTTCAGGTAGATGCACTCACTTGTGTGCACAGACGAACTGCAAGACTCCGAGACGCGAGTTCTTGAAACAAACGGCGCATCGGAATGAGTCCTGTTGGCCTCCAATCCCGAATCCACACGGCGAGAAGGCGTGGAACTGCTGCGGCGATTGGAGCATCGACGGCGGAGTGTCGAACAGCGAGCCAGCGATTGCCTTGTAAGGCGGAGATAGATCCGGTCCGGAGAATGTCTGGAAGGCACTGGTTCCGGAGCTTTGTGGAATTGGTCCGAGCAAGCTGTCCTGTTGATTCGAGTGGTCGATGCGATGTTGAGACATCGAGTCCCCTGAAACAAACAGACCTTGGTAAAAAGAACTATTGTTTTTCGAGACAATTTCTTTGAGAACAAAAGTATAATTCTTAAGAAAAAACTAAGTAGACAATATTTTGGCCGTTAGCAAGCTATTTGCAGACAGAAAGGGTAATCCGAAGTGCGCGGACAATGGGTGCTGCTGCTCACCTTCACTGCTGCTGCCGCCCATCGAGAGCTCGTTGCCGCTGTCATTTGAGTCGCGCGATTCGGCATCTGCTTCCGTCTGACGGTTGCCCTCCTGTGGCTGCTGATTCGCTTCCTTCTCCAGGTCTGGACATTCGTTTGATACGGTCATCGCCATCTTTCGCTCTTCTTCTTTCTTATTCGAAAGAGAGTTATTCCAAGACTGAAATGATGATGAGATGCTTACTAATACTTGTGTGCCGTGAAAGAACGAAGCTAATTGGAAGGAAGAGAAAGGGCGCGAGCTGGATTTCCGGTGCGAGCAAGTAATGAACAACTGAATCCAGCGGAGCATGTAAACGGGAGCCACTTGCGGGGGCACTTTTCATTACGACGACTCAAAACGCTCGCAATTTCATTAGACTGACAAGGAAACGATGGGATGCAACCGAGGCGCTTCGTCATTCCGTTTTTTGATTCGCTTCATTATCCGGTCGTGGCCAACCCAACTCATTGCACAGAGGAAATCGGCTTTATGGATAGCCGCGGGGCAGAGATTTGCGGGCAAATTTTGAGCGGAGCACAAAGGAGAAACATGCAAACGAAGGAGGAATGAATGGTTCGGAAACACTTTGTTTCTGAAAGAACGGGCGGATTGCCGCCGCTCACTGAAAACGAGAAAACGCGCGTTGGCTCTTCGCATGCACGGTAGGTAGATCAAAACCGAAACTCGCACGTCTCACTTTCATTAGTTCTCAAACTCACTTGAAGTTTTAGACAGCGGCAATCCTAACGTCGCATTCCCGCCGTTTCCGGCACAGTTTTCGGTTCGATTCGGTCTTCTCCAAATTCGATTTTCCCTCCACCAGCGACGTCTCTTCCAATAAGACAATCGAGCTATTTATGAGGCGATCGGCTTTTCCTTTTACCCGTTCGCCAATCGAGGCCTAAAATTTAAAAATGAAATTGAAAAGAAAACGGAAAAGGAAGATTGAGAAGCAGCACGGACCGGCAAAGTAAACGGGGGACTGGAAATTGGAAAACTGTAACTCCCCACAGAAACCTTACTTCTAACCTGGCTTATTTTGAAGAACACAATAATATTGAACTTTTATATTTAAAAAAAGCAGAGGTTTTTATGTTCGATTTCTGGAGATAAATTGAAATAACCGTTAGTCGCATGTATGAAAAGCCGGGCCGTGAAGCAGAGTATTTAGAAAACAAAACATTATCAAAATGGGAGAATGTTCGGCCGCCGGCGCCGCAGCAAAGATTACGGTAGCTGTTGCTATCTCCTTTCCCTGTGCATTGCAGGAAACAAATAGGAAAAAGTTGGAAATCAGATTAAATGAAAATTATGTAAACCCGAAATAAGATGATAAGATAATTAATTTGATGTGTGTATTTCGAGTCGGAAAGCAAGAATTTTTCAAAGGTTAAAACGAGGATGGAAACGGAAGACACGTTTTGATGTCTAAATAACACAGCTCAGAAGAAATCTGAGAGCTTACAACATAATCAGACTTCGTCTCAAGTGCTTATGAAGCTCGTTAGCCAACATTCTGCGGTCGTTTCTCGGATAGAGCTCGCAGTTTTCTTCTCAATTTTCCGACCTCCCAAAAGGGGATTCTGCAGGTTTGTGCCGTGTTTACAGTGCTCCGAGAAGGCGCAAAACATTCAAGAGCTCTTTTCCGCGCATTTCTAATGAATGTACTTTTAGCTGAGTAGACTAATTTCGAGAAAATGAAGATATGGAAATAGGTCAAAGATGTGTCCAGGACCAATTCAAAAGAGAAAAATACCAAAACATGCGTTGGGCGTGTTACAGACCGAAGGAGCTCATGGGATTCGCCGTGAATTATTCGGCACTCGATGTAACCCGAACCTTGTGATTATAATGTACACGTTGGAATGGAATGGGAAATGAAATTGAGGGGTTCCCAGGATACTCGGGTCTTGCTCACAAGAGAGGAGAAAAAGGAAAGTGAGAGAAGAAGGCGGAGAAGAGGAGGCAGTTGTTTTGGGTTGACAGGTGAAGTCCATTTCGGGTGATAAGACACAGTCTGAGTGACTTCTCAGTGACAGCTGTTCCTTCTTCGATAACTGGGAGCTGACCTGCTGACCCGGGATATCCTGAAGGACAGCTGGTCCCTCGCCGTTTCTAACATGGCCCACCCAGCCACTGGCAACTTTTTCACCCGCACCTGCCATACGCGGAGGACAGACGAGAAAAAAACGAGATGACCGTCAATCGGACGACGGAAGAGGTTGAGTGGGCAGACTTCGGGAGGCATCGGGAGAACAGCTCGGATGGCGGGTAAACACGGAATATTCCGGTGGCACGCGGGGACACACAAACAGTAAACACATGAAGCGAGGAAGAAAGGGGGGGGGGAAAAGGTGCCGTTCACATAAACAAATTCAACTTTGATAGGATAAGGAAGCCCTTAATCGGATCATGATGTGAGTTCTCTGATAGCGGGAAGGATCCGGAAAAGGCCACTGTCTGACAGGGATTTTAGGAGTGGATCGAAAAAAACCTAGGGGTAGTGAACACGGCGGGAACGATAAAAGTGTGTGAGCGCGTGTGTGTGTGTGAAAGAGAGAGTCTTTTTTCTCTGTCTGTTACCCTCTGTCCGTCTCCCCCAGGCCCGCGCCGTCAGGGTGAGCGTGCGTGAGACCCTCCGTCTCTTCCACTCGCGCACTCTTTCGGCACCTGGGGGTGAGCGCCGCGTCGGCATCAGGGACACGCAGACACTGGGCGGGCACGGAGGGAAGAAACACTCGGTCGCTCGAGAAGCCTGGGGGACAGGCCGAGACGACGACGGACAGAGACGGAGGACCGACTCGTCGTCGCCGCCGCCGTCTCTTTTTGCAGCCAAACACACTCGCGCCCATTTTTTCCAAAGTGTTTCCCTCTCCCGCAGCTCCTCCTCGACCTCTCCGCTCTCCGTGCGCACTCTTCGTTCGCTCTGCTTCAGGTTCCGTCGAATCCGCGCCCTTTCTCCTCGCATTCAGTGTTCCCCTCGCTCTCCTCCTCGCGCCCACTCTGTTCACCACGGGCGCCGAAATCGTGCCAAAAGTGCAGGCATGTGTTCGAAGTGTACTTTTTGGCCAAAGGACGGCCACCACCGCATCTCTTCTTTTTACCTACAAAACTGAAAAATAAACGAAAGGGACCTAACTAAACGAGCCAATGGACCCGACTGAACAAAATGAATGCAGATATCGTAGCCCAGAACGTTTCTCTCTGATGGACTCCCAATATGAGAAACATCTGGTTACTGTAGCGACTATTTATTCGTCAGAACCGATGCGAAATCGAGGAATATAATTGATGGGCAATACGAAAAAAGGGCTTGCGGTCCGTTGTCGTGGCCGTCGTCTCATCCATCCAGTTTCTAATTTAAATAAGGTTCAGAATGACTTTGATGGCTTCCCGGATGACGTCCGTCACGGCTTCTTTCGTGCATTCTCCCCTGAAAGTAATCTATTCTGAAGGATTTTCGTCGCCGAATTGGCACATACTCGAATGGAGGAACGTGGATGAAAAGAGCTTTGGAGCAGTCTTCGTGGAGCGAAAGGAAATAGGAGAAACCGCAGAGATATCTGCGAGAGGGAAAAGTTGAATAGGGAAAGAAGGGGAGCAAAACCTTCCCGGATCCGCGGACTTTTCGACCTTTAGTCCTCCGTGCTTTTGTCCGTCCAATTGCAGTCTTTCGGTGACTTGCTTCGCCAGATCCTCGCAGTCAATGCACGTCACGAGCACATTGTCTTCCCGTTTGCACCCCGTCTTGTTCCCTTCTGGAGTACATCCGTTCACGTCGTCGCGGCAGTACCCGTCGGAAAAGGCTTGCTGTTCGAACTTGATCGTCTTCTGAGAAGGATGTGCTCCGATGTGAATGACGAGCTGAAAACGATAGAGAATGAATAATTTGGACGCCAGTTGTCTGTGCTCACGTCTGGAGAGTGTTCCTTCCACAATTCGGGAACCTTCTGGCTCACATCCTCATAGGCAACTGGGATCTTGTGCAGTTCGAGATAGACGCCTGGAAAGAAATCAGAGATAAGGGGCATAAGCTAGCGGCCGACTGACCATCCACTCCTTGATTCTGGAGTTCATCTACGACGATCGACGACGGGTTCTCTGCGAATCCCTGGAACGGGCCGAATCCTGAAGTATACTGTTTCAGGGGACCCGAGAAGGAGAAGTACTAACCAGTAACCACGACTTTCTTCTTTATCATCGTTATGAACTGAAATCAACGTAGTTTGTTATCAAAACGGAATTGGAAAAACGGGAAGGGAAAGTGTGCAAATAGGAAAGAGTCGCCGATGCCTTCTTTTGAAAATCCAATTGAGCAAAGGTCTAGTTCAACAAAGGATGTGCAGGTCACCGAAGAAAAGCTGTCCTCAAACATTTAAAGTTACTGAAGTGACCAAAAATTCTGAGCACACTAAGAAATAATGTCAGAAGGAGTGCACGGCGTTCTCAATAAACCATATTCTCAATAGAGCACACTTACCACATTCACTTGTTTCACTCACCCCGAACGGTTTCTGCGGTTCCGTGCACATGCTCAGCATATCTCCGATTTCACCGGGACTTCCGACCTTAATAAGGTAATGGAAAAGTTCTTGAAAAGTGCAAGTTCACTCACTCCCATCATCTTGAAAATAGTAATGATCTACGAAGAAAACGAGAAGAAATGCGGGAGAAAAGGGGAGAGAGAGGTCGAATCTTTGGGAGAAGAACTGATGTTTCGCATCGCTCGGAGACACGAAGATCGGTTGTAATGCGGAACTGCGAAGGGGAGGGTGACACACATTGCCCTTTGAACTGAAAAGATATCGAGAACGAGAGAAACTGTTTATACTTGCATGCAACTAATCGAATAGAAATCACAAGTCATGCTATTTTTATTTATGACTTGGAGAGAACTGTGATTTGTACGTCTGGACACTTGACAGAAAATGACTTTCAGTTTTGGTATGGGTAACTTTCCAATATTACAAAGCGTTCTCAGTTAAACCTGACACCACATGTACTGCACAACGAATACAGGGTTAATGTGTCAAACATATCAAACGGGGTTTCCGGTATTCCATGAGAACGCGTCGTTAATCATTCAGCACTCTAGGGTTCGTGTGGCCGAGGTCTATAGAAAGAAGGAAAGTATGGGAATATCAACGTAGCAGAGGCTTTATATATGGAGATCCGAACAAAACAGCACGTTCTCAAAACATTATGAATCATCGAGATATATGTAATTCACTTTTCACAAAGTCGGGAATTTGGATATTTTTAAAAATATACCTGCAATAAAGTTGGAAAGGGATTTTCACTGAATACTTTCCACATCGAAAATAATTGAATAAGCAAATTCGAGACTGAACCAGACTTGCAAGATTTGGAGACAGACAAAAATATGCAAAAGCGTGCTGCAAAGTCTTTGAAAGTGTGGTGAAATAGCTTTTAAAAAATAGGCTTCAGTGTTGCGATCTATCGATCAGTCACTTTTGAGCGAACTGTTGTAATCCTTTTCAAATTATTCGAAATGCTTGAACCGATTTAGACCCTGTCGGCCCGGCCCGTTGCAAGCCTGGTCTGAACTTAGTCTGAGCAGTCAGATCCCCCGAATGAATTGTTATTATTGCATTGCATGTCTCTTTTCTCGGAGCTCTTTCGCATCCCATTCACTCGTTTCCCTTTCCAACAACATTCACCGCTTCTGAACGGATCTCCCGCTCTCTCTCTCTCTCTCTATCTCTCTCTCTCTCTCTCTCTCTCTCTTTCTCTCTCTTTCTCTTCGTTCACTCTCTCTCTCTCTTTCTAATTACCCTCGTGAAAAGGACACGCAAGCACCGGCTCACAGAGCACCTCTTCGGCCCTCTGAGCGGCTCTCCGCTTGCCCGGTTACCATAGACACCGGCGCCTCGCTCTGTCTCTCTTTCAGTCTCTCTCTCTCTCCCTCTCTGGGCAGCCATCCTCCTACTCTTCTCTGCCGCCGCTCGCCCCAATTCACTACCAATCTGAACTCGTGTTCTAGCTCTCTTTCATTCCATTTTCTTCTTGCTTTCAGCTGCAAAAACGGGTCACGTCTTCGAGAAGAATACGAGATTGAAAGAACGAACACCAGTCGAAACGGACCATGTCTTCGGCCGTCAAACTCGCTGATCGGTAACTTTTCCGTTACTTTCTCCCGATGAAATCCTCCTCATCTCGTTATTATTTCTGCCATTGCCCGTCTGTTCACAAAGAGATTTTCCCTCATTTCCGTCTGGCTCCGGAGGGATTATTGTCGGTGTCTTTGCTCTAAACAACGCTTTTCTTCTACAGATATCTGATGACGAAACGGCTCGGAGACGGCACATTCGGAGAAGTGATGCTCGCCAAGAAAATAGACACCGGGGACCGGGTGGCGATCAAGAGGTACGGGCAGGAAGTGATATTCTCACGCTTGACGAGACGCGCACACTTCCCGTTTTCAGGATGAAAAAGAAGTTCTACAGCTGGGAAGAGGCGATGAGTTTGCGGGAAGTGAAGTCACTCAAAAAGCTCAATCACCCCAACATCATCAAGCTGCGAGAGGTGAGCGGAAATGACTGATTGAGTTACTTTTGGTTGTCCGCAGGTGATACGCGAAAACGACATTCTGTACTTCATATTCGAGTACATGCAAGAGAATCTGTACGAGCTGATGAAGGATCGAGACCGTTATTTCCCGGAAAGTGTCATTCGGAACATCATCTATCAAGTGCTCCAGGGGCTCTCGTTCATGCATAAAAACGGATTTTTCCATCGAGATATGAAGCCGGAGAATATAATGTGCAATGGAACCGAACTGGTCAAAATAGCCGACTTTGGACTGGCGAGGGAGATCCGTTCGAAGCCGCCCTACACTGACTACGTCTCGACGAGATGGTACCGTGCTCCGGAGATCCTGCTCAGATCCACTTCCTACAACTCTCCGATTGACATCTGGGCGCTCGGCTGCATCATGGCTGAGCTCTACATGCTCCGTCCGCTCTTTCCGGGAACTTCTGAGATGGATCAGTTGTTCAAGATCATTTCCATTCTCGGAACTCCAAATAAAGTGAGCACACCTCTTGTTTGTGCCTAGACTGTTGCGATTTCAGGATGAATGGCCAGAGGGATACCAGTTGGCTTCCGCAATGAATTTCCGATTCCAGCAAGTGGTGGCGACTCCGATGGAACAGGTGAGCATAGTTCGATTCACAGTAGCCGTTGTGGGATTACTGTGATTCTACTTTGTTCTACAGGTGGTCAACACAATCAGCAAAGAGGGAATGAAGCTAATGATGGACATGATGATCTGGAATCCGGAGAAACGGCCGAACGCACAGCAGTCTCTCCGTTACAAATACTTCCAAGTGGCGGAGAAGCTCGGCGCTCCGGTCGTCAGTCAGCCGGCTCCGGGCAGCATTCGGAAGACGAGCGCCACTTCGGTGAAGAGCGACACAAAAGCGATGACGGCGAAGGCCACAAAGGTGAGAATGAATGAAAACGGAGGGAAGGGGAGACTGAGATGATTGCAGAAGGATTACTTGGAATCGGAGAATGTGTCGCCTCAGCAGCCGGCGAAAGTGATCGAAAGACACTCAAACAGGAACCTCCCACTCAACAAGGCGACTTTATTCGAAAAGTCAGTGTTTCAGTTTCCCAGAAATGTACAATATCGTTTCAGAACTGATAGCAAACCGCTGGCGCCAACGAAAACGAACGAGGCGAAGCCGTCGGCGAAGGACATTTATTTATCGAAAAGCAAATACGTTCCGGGTACAGTAATCGGGACTGCGCGCGCTCTTTTCTGTCGATGTGTTCTCTAAATGCAATCGTTCAGGTCAAACGACGAAGGACGTTTCTTCTTCGAATCAGAATCAGATAATGACGACGAACGGCCTGACGGGCGCCACGAAAACGACGACTTTCAGCGCGAAGAAGGAGGGGCGGACGGCCGTTCAGACAAGGTTCGAGTACGCGTACGGTTCGTCGTTTTGTTCTCTTCTCGGCTGTCCTTTGGTTGCGCATGTTCCCCCCTCTCCGGCCGCTCCCATTTCAGTGCCCTTCTTCAGGATACATCCCAAACTTCGGAGCAAGACAATCGGGGAGTGTGCCGCCCAACCAGCAGAATAAGGAAACCAACTCGGCGAACAAAATGACGAATGCGGGTCGTGTTGACTGGGCGGCCAAGTGAGTTTCGGCTTCTCCTCCGCTCTTCTGAACACTCATTTCAGATATGTGAAATGAGCAGCCACACTACGACCTCTTTTCCTCTCCTCTCCCATTCTCGCTCTCTTTTTTTCTTTCCACAACTCTTTCATATTGTTCCTTCTTGTTATTTTCGTGCAGTATTCGTCAAACAATGAGCATAGACAATTCACATGTATTTTACCAGAAAAATAATGAATCTGTTCAGGCACTTAATCTACGAAACGTTTGACTTGAGGAAACGGATCCAAATTTAAGTGAAATTGAAAAAAAACCGAGTGAGAAAAGTGTGCTGGAGAAAAGCGGGAACAACGCTAATGAGTACGGTAGATTACTATAATCAAATTGGAATTACGGTACTCTAAAACGGTCGAATAATTCAAAAATCACACATGAAAATCTAGAAAAAAGGGGAGGGGCTCAATTCTTAGAACCGAGATATTAGCAGCGGACGTCGTCGAACCAGCAACCACTGAATGCAAATCCTAAAAATTCTAGAGAATGAACATGGGAAAAGCTATAAATAAACTGAGCAAAAAAGGGGAGGACGGACTAATCAGAGCACCACAATGAAGTGAAATTGGAGGAAAAATAGTATATCATGGGGCATATTATTGCGGCTGATCAAAAGTGAACATGGGACAAAATTGGTATCTAGACAACAAAAATTGCAGTTTACGCATCCGTACACTCTGTTGACGTCTCTTCCGATTCGGATGGCTTCTGGAATCAAATCTGATAGGAATAAATTAGAACGGTGCAATGAAACTTGCCTCTGGCGTGGATGGCGTCGGATCCATCGGTATGTCGGCCTCTTCTTCACCAGTACTGGGGACGACGACTGAGATCGTGGGAGCTGCCTCCTCGACTTCATCGATCTCCATATCGACCACATCCGTGTTGTCTTCACCTTCTTCCACGCGCACGGCGACAGCAAGCATCTCTGGGGGTTTGGCGATATCTTCCTCTTCCGACTGATTCTGTAATAGTTTTCGATCATGTGTAAGGAGCAGTTGAATTTCTCAACCATAGGCTCATCCTCGAACTCTTCCATTTTCTGAATCGGTGCCTCTTTTGCAATTAATTCTTCAATGTCTTTCATCTCATCCGCTATACCTCGTTTGATCTGAATTCCATCGGTATCACTGAAGCAATCGACTATAAAACTAACGACTTGTTTGACTTCCTTGTCGACGACACGAACAATACTTCCAGTCGTATCCGTCAGAATCACATCCCCAAAGAATGACTGTTCGCGTTCTCTCATCCTTTGCGTGCGGCTTTTCAGGTCGACTGGTTGAGAATCGTTCGCCAACCCTTGACATTTTTTGGCAAAGTATGCAGCATCAATATCCAAGTCTTTGGACAACGTGGACATCATGCTGGCGAGAAGATCGATGTCACGGTGGACATTTGAAGGATCAGAAGGCTTCTTGTCAGTGCTTTCAGAAAGCAAAATGTTCTTCCACGTGTCCAATGCCTCGCAAGAAGCTATTCTAACATTTGGAACTTCTGAAAAAAGAAAAGAGTGAACTTTCTGATTGCTCCGTCTTTCTTACTGTCTTGAACTAGTTGCTGAAGAGGAGTGGCGAAAAAGTAACGGAATTGAACTCCATCGCATTGCTTGTCACGAAGAATTTGAGCAGAAATGAAACAGAACCTGAAATGGAGAACTGTCAACCAATTAGGATCACTTGGCTTACGTCTGTCTGCGAGTCCACTTCTGAGTCTTGGCGAAGCTGGAGACGATGTCATCGACGAACTGCTCCGAGAGGAAGCTTTCCGCTTTCTCTTTTTTGCTCTTTGCATCCAAATGCCCCTTCTCGATGTCACGGCTCTCTTTGATCTGTGCCCATTCGACCGAAACTAGAGCGCCGACGATCGTCGAGACGAGAATGACTGCCTCGCGGCGGACCTCTGCAACTCGGTCATCGGCCAAAGTGAGTGCGATTCCGGAAATGTGAAGGTTGATATCCTGGATGTTGTACAAAGAGCAAAGCTTTGAAAGCTGCCTGAAATGTATATATTCAGCTGTAAAGCGTGCTGTTCGAGGAACTAACGATATCAGTTCGAAACGAGAACGCCAATCTCCGTTCTGTGCCTGATTTCCGGGCTGGGCCCCGATCGGGAAGAATTGCGGCAACGAGAAGATGATCTCTTCCCGCTTCTCCAACGACAGACACTACAATTTCTCCATCAATTCATGTGTTTTCAACTGGTTCTATTACCTTTACGAAATCAAACAAATGTAGCAAAATGCCGTTTCGCACGTCTGCATTCTGGTCGTTTCTGTAATAATGGTGGAACAAACTGAAGACGTCGAGTAACGGGATAATTACCTGAGGTCGTAGAAGACAGGCAGCAGATCTTCGTCGGTTATTTCAGTGCCGAGCATGGTGGCGATTTCGTGAATTGAATAGGATATCGACTGACGAACTCTGGCTTGCTCGTCGAGAGCCAACTTTCGGAAGACCAGTTTCAGGCGTGGCCATGCGGCTCTTCCGAGAGTGTAGCATACTGCGGGGAAGTTGTGAGCGCAGTGACGGTAGATTTCTGCACACAACGAGGCATCCCCGGTGGCAACCGCCCCACCGTTGTGGCTTATCGGACCCATCACTTTCATGTAAGACTCGACGAGGTCGACGGGAACATGACGAAACACCTCGTGCTCGATCGAGGTCAGGCTGATATCCGACTCTTCGGTCATGGCGGCTTCTCCGTGGATCGACGAGTTCGAAGAAATTGACATGTTCATCTCCTCAATGTCCAAAATACCAAGTTTCTCTCTCTCTTCTGTGTTGATCATCGCCACCGAATCACTGCTTTTCGACGAGTCGACAGAAGAGCTTGTAGGCGACGATTCGGAAGAACTATTGGCCTTTCTGGAACTGGTATCAATTGAATTTAATCAAGTCGGGCAGAATTAAACTTTCTTGGCGATGCGGTAACTGGCGATCCATTGGATACGAACGACGACGATCTGGCTCTTGGCGAAGTGCTCGCTGGCTTCATGACGTCGAAACGGCTCTCCAGGTAATTATTGGAAGTTGGCGAGTTTGTGAGAGAAGAAGAAGAGCCGAAGGGCTTCAGTTCATCGTCGATAGAACTGCAAAGACATTAAGAAATGCATAGAATCGGCAAGAGAATAACATACGCAATGGCGTAGTTGGAGGACCAGTAAGTCAGGGAGAACTCATTGGAGACCGGCTCCTGGCTGATATTTTGTATTGATGCGGAAACCGAGACAGACTCGGACACTGAAGATTTGATTTCCATGGACAGGGGAGTGTCCTCTTCGTCTTCTTCTTCGTCAGCCACGAAGGACTTGTCCAGTCCGTCCTCCTCGTCGCTGTCTAAAGCTTCGTTCTCATCGTCGTTGAACTTCGGAGTCTGATTTTCCATGTCTGCAATTTCAACATTTCCAAATTAGAGATTCGAACGGCCACGATCAGTCAGATGTGAGCAACAAAACAGAACAAAAGATGGTGAACAAGGACGATGTCTGGGACAATCAAAAGTGCGAAAATAAAATATTGAGCGGAGTATGCGAGAGGGAAGTAATTTTAAACAAACAATGATCGAACGGTGCACAGTCGATATATTTCATCACTCATCACTACATACATAGCTCGCGGTCCACAGTGTTCAGTTTGTTGTCGTCTTCAACGAACATCGGCGGTGTCATCAGTCCCATCGATCGTATTTCGGTTGGAGCTGCGAAATCGAATACAAGCCCTTTCTTCTTCCGCGAGTTGCGGATTGGCGAGCGGCTTGGCGATAGCTTTGGCGACAATTTCGGCGAGCGCTTGGAACCCGACGGTGGCAGCGCGCCGAGCCTTCGAAGGAAGAGCTTTTGCCGAATGTCGAGCTTCGACCACGCGTTCGTCGCAATTCGCCTCCCGCGCGGACTAGATGTTCGTTTCTCTGGCGACTGCTCCGCATGTTTCTGCGGCGATGCAACGGAAGATGCTAAATGAAGCGGGTTACGGTACGAGAGAGGAAAATAAAGATTGAGAAGAGCGGACTGGGTGAGACGGGATGAAGTAGTGTGGAACACGACAAGACCACCACCAAACGGAAAACTACAGCCACTATTAGGAGCCGATTTGCAGAACGAATGAAACTGACCGTCGTCGTCAAGTCCCAATTTGGTCAGATCGTCGGTGGAGCTGCACTTCGCAGCGATACCCGTTCCTCCGTTTACCTCTGAACCGGCTTGCTTAGAATCAGTGGACGCGTCGGCGGAAGAATCAAATATCGGGAACCGCCTGAATGCGAAACGATGGTATCAGATTGCAGCTGACGACTTGATCAACTTACTGAGGATTGTTAGGATTGCTTCTCTTGCTCCACTTGTCCATCAGACTGACTGCGCTGTGCAAGGAAAGCGTGCGTTTTCCCGGGCTGGAGAAGGTCGATGAAACTTTCTCAATTTCCTTCGGAGCATTGGACTTCGGAGAGCTGCGATCAAACGGACTGAACATTTTGTTTATCCCAGAAAGAACACTGAAAAAAAGAGAAAGCTGAATTTGGCATGAAATTATGCGAGAACCTATCCATAACTCGTTCTCCTCGCTTCGGAGTTTTCACAGCTGCCGAGACAGACTCGGTCGCCGGCCTCGGTGCCACGTGTTCGTTCAGTGTCAATCTGTACTCGAAGTCATCGTTCGGATCAATTTCAGGAAGCCACGTGTCCTGCGGTAGATCTCCAAACTCGTGGGAACCACCGTCCGACACAGTCGTGTTGAAAGAGCTGGAAACGTCGGCCGGAGCGGTGACTTCTCGCAAAATTATCTGTCCATCTTTTAACTCAATTCCCGTGATATTCGGGTCAGCAAAGAGAGAAATGAACGGTCCGAGCTGCTGATAAGCGATGAATGATACCCATTTGTTCGGATCATTCAGAAGGCGAACAAAGTTCGGAGACAGAATATCGACGCGCACTTCATTTGAAGCACATTCGGCTACTTTCACGAATATCTGAAGAAGCGTCTCCTAATTTGATTGACAGTTTTCTCAGTTTCATTACCTCACAAGCTACTTTTCGCACTGCCCAGGTCATATCGCACGATAGTGTTATCAGATGAGGAACGAGAAACTGAAAAAGTAGTAGAAGGGTGCAAGCGGATCACACCGCGATTATCCTACCACTTCTGTGAACTTCTGTCCGAACAGATTTCCTAGATTGCCAAAGATGTGCAAGGCGCTCTGAAAGTTTACAATTAGGTTGATGTCGTTTTCGGAACGTTCATGTTTCCCATTCCACGAGGCACTAGGTTCGTTTTCATGTTTTGAAAGCCTCTGCTTTCCGGTAATGATTCATCAAAACCACTCTAATTTGTGTGCATCTTTGATTCGATTAAACCATTTCCCCTTCGATTAGCCCCCATGTCACATCTCCTTCCCATCGTTCCAACATCAGTCACTCTACCTTCCGGACGTGCATCGTCGGATCCTTGAGCATCTGTGAGAAACTTGGAAGGAAGTTCTCGAAAAGCCATCGCCGATCGTGTATCGTGTCGAATGAGATCACTTGACAGAGTGCCTGAAACAACTGTTACACTTGTAGAACCACGTCACTTCATCAAGAGTGACGAAACCGAAAAGCTCAACAATTCGACAATGTTATGGCTTCCTTCTTTCGCATTTCTTTTCTACACACTGCAGTTTATAGCAAACTGGCACACTCCGAGGTGGCCTACTCGGAAAAAGGACAGATTAATCTCTTTATTCAATTAGAAAACATTGACAAATCGGAAATTTATCGAGCGACACACTGACTCCATCGACCCAACCCTTTACTCGTTACCATTACCGTTTGCGCTCAAAGTGATAGTGATACGTTCAGCACATCAAAGCTGGCTGTGATATGTGTCATTCAATGTCAACATTTCACGCGCTTCTTTGACGAGCTTCACGATCATTATTTGGTAAATTGCATAGACAGGGAATAGGAGGGAAGAAGTAGGACGTCTTTTAGAGCAAAAGACGGAGGGACCGACTGAATGAGTCGCCGAGGGGAAGAGCCGCAGGCACATGTGACCGCCCGTGCCTCCCTCCGCCTCCAGGACCGCAGTGCTGTCACTCCACAACCTCCGACGACTACGACTAGTGGAAAAGGGGCCGCAGGAATACAAGTTGGACGGGGGCTCGAATGAGAGGGGCCCAACGAGACGAGGAGACGGGGCGGCAGTCGGCAGCAGCACTCGGCACACATCTAGACACACAAACACGCGCACTCACAACACCCCATCGGGTGGGCGGAGTCTCAGTTGCTTCCTCCTCCTCCGCCTCCTTGCCTCGTCTCCAAGTGTCGTACACTGTCTCTGCTCCGGATACCCGCCCACTTCCAGAGCACATTCGGAGAGGAGAGAGCAGACATCCGAAGGGGCGATCCTAATCCAAGTGGGGGACTGAACTAGAAAAAAAAGGGGAGCAGGACGAGAATTCACCGGGGAAGGGAAGATGGGCAAGACGACGAAGGGAAAAGAAGCAGCAAATCTTGAGAAAACCCGGCGAAGAATGATGAAAGAAGCACACGCACGCGATTTCATCTGTGTCTCTTCTCTTTCCCTTCCGGACCCTAAACAGCAATGGGCCAGAAGCGAAGGACCGCGTCGAGGGCCCTTCGGAGAGTAGCACACGCAAGAAGAGCCTCAAATATGCATGAGATACCCAAAGAGAAAGAAGATGTGAGCAATTCTAGGATGGCAAATATTCGAGGGACGGTTGACTAAAGAGTAGCCTGATTAGCTCAATTCTCAAGTGTCGAATTCATAGAAGTTTCTAACAAATTGGCGTCGTCTTGCCACGTCATTGGCACTATTTACTCTTGTTTATCGGTCAGCGAGGGCTTTACAATTCGTCTCCTCCAGGCCCATTCTGTTCCTGATGAAAAACAAGGGGTCGTTACACCAAGACAAGTCGGAATTTCAACACAGGCCGTTGTAGTCATCAGTTCATCGTCGCCACAACCGCTAAAGTGATGGAAAGGAGCAGGAGGGCCTGCCAGAGGGAAAGGTCCATAAAACGCGCGGGCTCTCTATTGCCTGCCTTTGCTCTCAATGTATCCGTGGGGCCGACGAGGAGGGGGATAGTGAGGAGCCAACAACTAAACTAGGAGAAGAGTTGTCTCGACGTGTTCGACATAATGAGGTCATTAGAGAGCATGTTTCAAAGAATTCCTGGAAAGACAAACTCTCGGGTTACAATTTCGAGATCAAAAAGATGAACTTCCTATGCAATGAGTGTGCGCTAACCGGCTCGGCTACCGATAGGCGGCACTCGAGAAATCGCCCGTCACAGGCAGCCAAGTGCGTGTTCCGGCCTCTTCCCATCGCGCATCCTTATCACTTCGCAGCCAAACACTATCCATCCAATCGACGGCTCTATTCCGCTTTGCTCACTCGTATCCTCTCTTTCGAACAGAATCGTGTGCAGCGACGACAGCTGTCCGGACGGCAGCCGTCCTTTGTCCTCGCGCCATGTGTTGCCCTCCTTCTCTTCACAATCGTCCTTGTTACCATCATCACACCATCTGGCGGCACTCGTCCGCTGACTCGCCAGATGCCGTCTTTCGCGTCTCGTCGATTGTGCACTCTTTCTAACAGATACCACCCGTACTTTAGAATCGAACGCAGTAAACTCTCTTTGAGCTAACCAAGAAATGAGAGTAGCAGCAGATGACTGGCAAGTCCGATCAAAATCAAAATAGGAAGCAAAAGTTCCGGTGAAATAATCTCGTGGGAGTACTGAACAGGCCATCAAAAGGGACGTCGAAGAGAAAGACAGCTCTTTGTGGACATGTCGTTCTTCACTTGACGGGGTACCAACAAATGTCGATGATTGCCGTCTGTCACCTGCTCTTTCCGGTCCGTCAAGCCACCCAAATGAATATTCTTCTGTCATTTTTCTTTGCTTCTGCACCTGTTGCCCCTATTCTCTAATCACAGCAAACAATCGCTTTCGTCTCCAAAAGCGCGCGTCGCGTGTTGGTCGCACTTCTGCTTCGGTAGAAACGGAAATTTTCAAAATTTTCGAGGTCGGAAAGAACGACAGGCGCCCCGGGAGACGTTTTGTCTCAGTGGAGATCGAAAGGACGCTCACCACCTTTACAACCACTTTTTACGCGTTGAAATGTGAGAAGTCGGAAGATAGTGCAGGCGAGACGAGAGATGATCTGAGGGCGAGTAGAAGCGGCAAACGAGAAGAAACGGATAGGAAGGATGGAAAGGGGGGGGAGGGGATTGAGGAGAAAGAGATGATATCTTCGACAATTTCGATACTTTTCGAATGAGTTTTAACAAGTCGAGGGGAGAAATGACTCTCGACAGGTGACTTCTATCAGTTGTTCCGGCGCTTGGAGGGATTGGGAAGTTCGAAGGATCGATAAGATACGAATGGTAGGGAATCGGAGGGAAAACTGACGAACAGAAAGGTATGGGTAGTCCCAGACAGTGGGCGAGCTCGCAGAATTTCTGATGAGCTGTCTGGAACCACCAACGGAACGACATACACTATGACCAATAAAGTTGTCTCCGAACAATTTTATATTCACAGCACCAATAGTTCAAAACTAAACACTTTTGGAGCAGAGAATAACCAAGTATAAACAAAAAATTATTCCAGATTAAAATAACTAAGAATCCGATTCCAAAAGCTTACAGGGAAATACAAATACGAAAAAAGCGTAAACCGTGATTTTCTAGATTGAAAGGCAACATCCTTATATCAATTTGCATAGCTGAAATCACTTTTGTATCGCACATACAAAAGTGATTTGACACTTCAATTTGTTTCCCCTAAAACTGTGATATAAATTTGCACTGCCCTATCTTAACAAGAAACAAATTCACAAATGTGAAGCTTACTGATCGCCTGTGTTCTTGATCCCAATAGAGACACCTATTCCGTAAAGAACCTCAACTTTGCTTTCCTCTAAAAGGCAATAAACCACCCAAGCAGCGACCATTTAATCCCATGCCAATCTGTTCTGATTGAAAAAGAAAACCAACTGTGTGCGTGACGTATTCTCTTGCCGTCGCAAAAGTGCAAAACCATAAACGCGAATCACCCACCAGTTGAGATGAAATGGACGGGGGCTACGAAAAGAACAATGGATAGAAACCGATTTTTTCAGCCAGGGGACGAGGTACACTAGACAGCACAAAATTGTGAAACATTGGAAATAGAGCATGATCCTGCACAGTTTAATGAACGATCGTGCCGATAAAAGTATTTTACGCTAAAATTATCTTTGCACTTGTTCAAAACATGTCTACTGTTTTCAAGCGCCCAAGTTTGCTTGTGCTAAAGTTCCAGTCCAATTCGGAAACGCAAATTTATGAAACACTCGACATTCTAAACATCGGAATGAACATTTTATGAATACCCAATTCGACTGAAATTGAAGTTTGTGGGTCATCAGAATTCTGCGACGTCTGTGGAATTATTGTTTTGAAAAATGCGTCTGGGCCATAGAAACCAAATATAAATCCTCGTGAGTTACGGTGATTTTTGAAATCTGAAAAGAACTAACTCGAAATGTGTTTAAGCAATGTAAATTTTAGTTTCGCGATAATTTTCCTAGGTCTCCATGTTTTCGTTGTTTTCCGCGTAAATTTCCGTTTCAGAATTTAGATTCGTTCGAATTGCGTGACGATATTTCCTATTTACATTGCAACCATCCATCTTTTCAATTTGCAATTCTGATCAATCGTTCGACCGTTTCTTCTTTTTCCTTTGTTCTGCCTGAAGACACATTCGTCCGTCGTCTCTTCTTTTCCTATCACACTTATTTTTCTTCTTCTTCTTCTTCTCCTTCCTTTGTCTCATTTTCGTTACTTTTGTGTACTGTCGAAGAGCGAGAGTAGGCGCGTCGTCGGCAGACTCGCAAAGGCGAAATAGAGTTGCGCCCAGACAGACACAGCCAATTGCCCATTTTGCCTGTCGTCCTGTGCACTTTTGCCGGGGGCGTTGTCACACTTTTTGATTGTGTTGCGTGTTTCTCTACGTATTTCTCCATTCGGCTGATAAATAAAAGATGACCAAATTGAAGATATCCGCGACCAGGTGGTACTGTAGCAGGAAAGACGGGCATTCCTTCCTCCGAGAAAACGAGCGTTGGCAAAATTGACAGGATGCGGGTTGAAAAAGCTGAGCACACTTACTGGAAAGTATGTCCCCAATTTTCCCCGCTCGCTCTTATCATGGAACTAAACATGGGATTTTCTCGATTAGTCGTTTCGTTTTCGTTCTTCTCCGACAGAGGATTAAAAAACGGCATACGTTTCCACCTTGGCTCCCCGGACATCATGTGCTCCGCGCGTTTCTAATCCAAACATAGTGCTTTTCTCTCTCATCAATATTCCATCTTCACCTCACCCCATACAATCTGCTTCTTCCTCCAACCGACACAATAAGCAAACGAAGATGGAAAGAAGAAGAAGAGGAAGGGGGAAATGCGAAGAGGCCCGTTTATAGCTCGCCCGAGTCGCATCGAGTGATTCATCTCCTCTCTTTTGCTGGCTCTGACGCCAAATGAACGCACTCACAAGCACACAAAAAGCGGGGACGGAGAGAGAGAAACAGAGAGAGAGAGAGAGAGAGAAGAAGAAGAAGAGAGGTGCGATTGGGTCCCCCATAAACCGTCAGATTGACGACTCAACTACTCTTCCTTTTCCCTTCTATTTTTTTCAAATTGGGAGGCGACGGCATATGGCTGCAATCTGATGGAGACGGAGCGCCCCTTCCTGTTTCGTCAGCTCTCCATCTCAAAAAAGACAGATGGTGTTCGCGTTCGACACTCGCGCACTCGAATTCAGGAACAAAACAACAACATGATTGATGTTTTCAGCACGCTCGTGGGTATACTGTAGCCGCCTGATTCGCTGACGTGTCTTTTAATTCAGGGATGCGTTGTTGTTGTGGCGTGCTCCCGTTTCCCTGACAACGCGTCCACTTGATCGGTCACATTTCTGTCCCGTGGAAGGGCGCTTTCAATCACGTAGGGGGTGACCGGATGAAGTTGAGCCCTGCCTACCTACTCTCACACAATTTTGTCACAATCCAAACGGCGAAAAACAGAATAGTGATACGACGAGGCTCCGACGTCTCACTACCCATGTCTTTCATCGTCGGGCAGACTGTGCGATGGAATCTTAGGCTACGACTGCGGAAGGCAGAGACTCGACTAACCTATGAAGATGCCAATGCGGAAAGTCTCTTCTTATCACTCAACTTCGACTTATCAGTCACCCGACAAAAAACTTATCGGAGTGTAGAGAGCAAGAGAGTATGCTGTGAGACTGCAAACTCTCCAATTTCGAAGCTAACCTTTCGCGCGCCGCCTTCTCTGCTCTTCTCTTCGAGACGCAACGGCATAAAAAACACATTCTCGATTTCGGCGTGCGAGCAGGAGATCGAGAGAAAGAGCGTGACGAATGAGCGTGCTGCCCGCCGAGGGCACAGCAGCAGTGAGCGCCACGATGGGGCCTGGGAGCAGAGCGGCCCACCACAGCAACATACAAACAACAAGATGCAATGACGACGCAACTTGAAGCCGATATATCTCTGCTTCTAGACGCCCTATCGGAATAACGACTAGAGCATTAGATCGGTACGGTTTTAGGCTTTCAGAGGAACACGCGGTCACCGGATTCCGCTCATTTATGTTACTCCACCAACTTCTTTCTTTCCTTGCTTACCGTCCGAGGACATCCAAGCGACACCGAAAGGAATGAGGAGAAACGACTTGAAGGAGCGAGTGCTGGCGCACGATGTCAGAATGCCAGCCGCTCTCCTTTCGTCGGAGAGAGCGAGTAAGGCGCACAACACCAGCACCAGCCACACAGGCCAACAGCGGCCCTCAGCAGCCAACAACATACTAAAAGAGGCGGAGCCGTGCCCGTGTTAGAGAGCGCGAGACGCTGACGGTAAGACGGCATCATCGGCGCCGACGCCACCACTGACGCCGCGCCCGTCGACAACGACGACCCTTCGGCACCGCCTACTTTCGGTGAGCGAAACGGCCACGTGTACCAGTGAGCGGAAGAGACACTAAAGGGCACCCGGAGAGTGGCGAGGCGGCGAGAGCACGGGGCCGCGCCTGCGCGCACATAGCCAATTTTTCGTTATACTCTCTCTTTCTTTTCAATTTTGTATACATGTTTGTGTATGTGTGTGTGCGAAGGAGAGCGACGGGTCGAGGGCGCTGACAAGAGAGCGTGTCTTGGCGCGAGACGTCGACGTGCCATTTTTTGCGCGCTCCGTCGTCTCACCGTCTGCTCCATGCTGTTTCGTGTGCCGTGCGAGCAGCCCAATATCGCTCACACGTCGATGACTGCGAGGGGCGCAGCTCGGCGAGACGTCGAAACACAACACTCACAGAAGTGAACAAAAAACCGAGGAAGAGGCGAAATAGTGGGCGGATGGAAGAGAGTCCACCGTCTCCTTCTACTTCTGTAGGCAGTGGTGAGCGGCGCGATGAGCGCGTGAGCGACCGAGCGCCGTTTTTGCTGCTGCTGCATTTTCGAAACCGGGCAGAAACTGGTGAAGAAGAAAAAAAGAAAGAAAACGCAAAAACGTCAGTCGGTCGTGGTGAGAAGAGGCAACGGATTCAAGGTGAACTTGAGAACCAATGGGGATGAATGTGGTAGATTCCAAAATCAGATAATACCAAGCGAGAGGAAACTTCGGGTTAGATGAGTCAAAACTTGTAACTAGAGCCTGGAAGAATGAGTCGAAAGGACCAGCTGGGGCTTTGTTCAACTATCGCAGGGAAGGAATTTCAACCCTGAGGTTGTGGAGTGTCGGCAAGCCAGGGAGCCTCCCAGCGTGCGACAGGCCACTCTTCATACACCAACTGACCATCAACTTCATTCTAGTCCTACTTATAGTTCAATTTCCATAAAACGTATTTCTCAGTATGCGTTCAACGTTCTCTTTTGCTTGTTCTACAATTGTTCCCGTCTTTCCCCTCTCTTCCGCCTGTCATTTGTCATCGATTCAATTTTCCGACGAACAGAAAATTAAAAAAAAATTATCAAGAGTGTGTCGGGTAACACGTCATGGCTACGAAAACGATGATATCACCGGGTAGATGCAGGCGAAGAGAGGAAACAAAAGTAGAAGACATAGTAGAAGACATTGAGGGCAACAGAATAACAACATAGCATAAGTAAATCGGAAGGGGAAGAAAAAGGAGCAGAACAACAATTGCAGAATCAAGTTTCTCTTGCTGAGCTTCTCGATTTCAATGTGTCTTAGAGGAAAATAAAAATGAGCCGACCTGGACGCACTCCATTCGAAGATCGTTGGATTGAAACGTCCCAACACCTGACTGGTAGATGAAGAAGAGTCCAGGGACGACACCTTCGCGCATGAATTCCTGACTCAGAAGAGCTCGTTCCATCAGAACCGTTATGGCAGAGATGCATTGCCTCCGTATCTGAAATATTCCATTTTTGAAATTCTTCGTCCCGTCTGACCCCTGTGTTCAATGTTTCGTTTCCCGGGTAACTAGTTTCTCCAACCGATACCAATCAGTTCCCGATTTCTTTTCTAATGCCGAAAACCTTCCTACCGACGTCTCGGTCGTTGATCGATTCTCGATCTTGTTTAGCGCCTTCCTTCCATTTTTTTTCACTTCTTCCCATGCCCGACCCCATCATCTTCCACTTATTCGTCGTCTTTCTTCTCCCGACCGCGATGTTTATTGTGCCGACGTGCGTGTGTGTGGGAGACACAGAGAGTAACAGAGGAGGCGAAGCGTCTATGTGTGTATGTGGCATTGCGGCGCCCGTAACCTTGGCATAACGATCGCCGCCCGCAGTTTTGGGGTCAGTTCCTCTTGGCTCTGCACACACTCTCTATGCCGGTCTACCAAACAGTACACATCGAAAGGCCGAGCGGACGGCCGCCATCACAGGTGGAGGGGCGCGAGGTCGAATGGCTTTTTGCGAGGAAAAAACAGAGGAAGGACGCCAGATGTATCCGTGGACAAACTATGAACGACTTATACAGGAAAGAGAGAAAAATCATCTTCGCTTTACGTTTCATTCATCTTCGCTAAGGAATCGCTAGAAGTTCAAGATTGTGTCAACTGTTCTTCCCGACTTTCATTTCAGTATCCAATTTCCGTAGAATCACATTGAAGATCCGTTTCTTTCTGCTCGCGAAACAGTTGCAAACAAGCATAGTCTCCTCCTCCGACTTGCACTTTTATCCATCCTCCAGCACATTCCGTCCGTCTTTCTTGTACACGAGCACACACCAAACACTCTCACTCGCTCACTCACACATTGCGCAATCGGTCTGCCAACCAAACCGATATCATCGCTCCTCGCCTCGCGTTCCATGGCGCCCCCGCGCGATCACGGTAACACACAATGGAGAGACGCAGACGGGGAAACCACAGCGCGATCACCCTCTCACAGAAACCAGGCTCAGGAACAGGAAGACGACAGGGTAGGAGTGGTACGTAGACAGCTGATATAGATAAACCAGACACCAACGACAAGGGGCTTTTTCCGTCGACGAGAAGGGTTTTCAAGGGTTCCACTGTCGACCTGACGACAATGAATTAAATCCCAACAAAGTGACCTGACTTCGAAAATTTGGAACCAGTTTGCTTGCGCCGTTTCAGTGAGGCGTAGACATCGCCAACTTTCCGAATTGACCTTGCCATTCGTCTGAATCACATGTACAAAGTGGCCTAATCGGAAAGAAAGGCCCAGTTGTAGAGGCTCAATCTTGCAGGAAGTTTAAGTGACAGTTCGTCGAATACATTCCAGATATACTCCAGTTATCCAGTCGACGCTGCGAGCTGCATTACTTTCAATTTTTACAGACACATATGCATGGGTTTGAAAATCCTTGTAAACCCGAGACGACCTTCAGAACGCTTGCCCAATTCAGAAAAAAAACGATTATGTGAGCGGCAAGGCCGTTCAACGTTCTTTCCCATTTCCGTTTTTAAAGATTCGCAATGTTCTGTCATAATATACACTGAACTAGTTTCAACGTCTCCTCAGTGTAACCAATGTACATTTATTAACGGAGCCAATTGTGGGAGGAGTCAGTTGCTGAGCAGTGCCAAAAATATCCACATTTCATCTTCCCGAATGCAGTGTTTCGTATAGTTCGCCACAGATACTACGACTGGTGAGGGAGCTAAACGGGAGCCGGAGGCGCAGAGAACATCACCTATGCTATTCAGAAAGGGCGCTCGATCTGGCTGAACACTCACGACTCGCTCACGGTGCACTCACAGAGCACTCACAGGACGGGAGCTGCACCCCACGTCTTCTTTTTCATCTCTTCTATTTCTTGTTAGCGCTGCACAGCGCCACCGCCCACGATAAGTCGTGCGGAAGAGAAGAGAGTAACAAACATACTTCCAACTGAGGGAAGTGTTGCTCTAAAAATGTATAAGCTCGACTTGCTAATGAGACATAGCACACACGCACCCATCGGATTACAGAAATCGCAAGCACACGGTGGGACTAGAAGTCAGCTTGAAGCGGTTTAGTAAACAATAGGGTACGGAAGAAACTCGATATTCTTGCAGTTTGATTTGAAAACTGCTCGTTCATTTATTACTCTACGACTTCAAAACTACAGATTCGTCCGGGCCACTTGAGAAATCATCGTTCTATCAGGGACCAATTGGCGACAGACTTCCTGATTGCCTCTTCCCACGTTCCCTCTCCGTTCTAGCCTTCAATTCCAATCGATCAAATGTGTCTTCGTTGTCGCTCTCACCCTCTCTCTCTCCTGATTTCTGATCTTGTTTTTTTCATCTCTGCCGTTTTAAATCGCTATGTGCCTCGAAAGTGAGGCGGAACAGGCGATAAGCGGGCGAAGCTGTTTCTTTCCCGACCAAAGTTCCTATCGCCTTTTTGTTGCGCTTGCAGCTGCAACTTACCGAGTAAACGAGCCTCCCCTCCAAGCAACACGGGGTAGTGAAATTGCGCTTTTTTGCTATGACAACAGGCGGACATGCGGGGAAGGAAACAAGAGAAGGCGGTTGAATTGAGGCCAGCAATGGGGTTTCAGCGAAACTTCACCCAGCGATAGGAAAGCCACCGAATGATTATCGCCTGATTTATTCTCAGCGCCAATGCGTGCCAGATTACTATTTTCGTGAGCCGCACAGAACTTGAAACACACTATTGCTCTACCGTCGTCAAAAACTTCAGGGCTCCCCTGTCTTCCAGATTCTGAATATTAACACTCACCATGGAATTTCCGGACATTGCAATCATGACGAGCATCGAGAGGGGGTCCTGGAACTGCTTCAGCTGATCATGGCAGGCGACCGTGTCGAAAAGAAACGGTAGAGCATCGAAGACGGCCGACATCTGCGCAGGACTCAGTCCCCGTCCTTCGTCTTCTCCGGGGCTCAACGGAACGATATCGCTGACTAATTTGTGCCGCATCGCCTTCCAATCAGCCTTTCCTTCCTCATTCTTAATGATAGTGAACGGTAATCGAAACTCGATGGCTTTGAGCGATTTGTCGAACAGATCCACGAAATCTTCTACTGGATTCAACGTCTCCAAAATGGCCAGCATCTGCTTCATCGCATAGTCGCTACAAAGCAGCCGTTATTCTATTCGCTTCATGAGAACGAAAACTCACGCTTCCTCGTTATAATCACTGTATGTTGAGTCGATGATGTCGGGCAGAACGGAGCTATCTCTCGGACCATCGAGCCAATGAGGAGCAGGCCTTGATTCGCTCCGTCGCAAGAGAGGATCCCCTTCGGAGTCGTCCATGTACCTCGAGATTTGGGCATGATCCAGTTCAGACAGTACATTTCGATCTGCAATACGCTCAACTTTCCAGATCAAAAGGACAAGTGGAACTTACAAGACATGCCTTGTCTATCCGCCTCGAGCACAGTAGGTAGTGTATTTGAATATTTCCTGGAAAAAGAACTAGTTTTAGTTTTCGATAAACAGGAATTTGATAAATAACCTAAACGCCGTGTTCTTACTCGGATTCCGTTCTCCCGACTGCTTATCTGTCGAGTTCCGATTCAATTTAAACAAACGGCAAACCCTGAAAACGGTTTTTAACTTGATTCGGTGATTCGAAAGAGCACTTTGGCAACATGCTCATCCACAACGAGTTGGGAAAAACGACGATGATCAGAAAGAATAGTACTAAAATCACGAAACCACGAGAATTAAAGAGAGTTTCGATGAATAGACCAATGTGCTCCTCGCTCATATAACAATGAAATTCTGGAATTCGACCGCTAGTTTTGACTCAAAATCCAAACAAGTTTTACTTTTAATGACTTTTCAGACAATTGCTAAGATGTGGCGAAAAAATAAAAATAAACGGAGCGTTTTAAATGCCGGTTAACCTTTTCAGAACAAACTGCGGAATTAATTATTGGCGTGGCCGTGGGGGATTTCTTTGCTCAATTAGAGATCTGAGACTGGTTTGAAAGGGAACAGAGAACGTTTTGAAGTTTCCAAAGCATAAATTACGTCTGGAGAACGAAGTTTATGAAAAGTACATAAGCACTGCGAATGCGCCTTGACCAGTTGACCGTCGGCAAACACGCCCTGCGTCTTCCCAGTTGGCGCGAAAATCGCCATTTTGCGCAAAATTTATTCGATTTTTCGATGAAAAAAGCTCGACAACCGGCAAAAATGCAGAATTACAACTTTAAAATCAGTAGAAACTGCTCGCAAACACAAAAAACCCCACTTTTGCGGCACTACAACGAAGTAGAACTCGTACGGAATGGAGATGTAACGATTTGGAACTCGCAGTTGTATTTTAACGTTGCGAGTTCCAAATCGTAACAATTCCATTTCGTGCGAGTTCTACTTCGTTGTAGCGCCTTTTTTGCGGGCGGCGAAAAAAAAACGACCCTCCGCTCGAACGGCGCTGCAACTACAAAACACTTTTTAAAAATTCAAATTCATGACAAAAATTTTAAAAAAAAGTTCAGTACAGACAACAAAACAGGATTTAACGAAACCGTGAGATTTATAAATTAAGAGAAGTAATAGGAAGAATGAAAGTTATCCTTTGATGACTGCGATAGGCCTCAGCTTGACCGCTTTTTTGCTGATTCCAGCTGCGTCACACGTGTCAACTACATCTGTCACATCCTTGTACGACTCTGGCGCCTCCTCCATAATCAACTTCGGCGAAGCGATTCGAATCGAGATCTCTTTCTTTTTTAGGTCACTAATCACTGAGTCCCATGTGATTGTTCTCCTCGATTTGGCTCTCGAAAGTGCTCTTCCCTGAATTCAATATTATCACCGGCGCTACAACGAAGTAGAACTCGCATGGAATAGAAAGAACTGTTACGATTTGGAACTCGCAGTTGTATTTTACCGTTGCGAGTTCCAAATCGTAACAGTTCTATTCCGTGCCAATTCTGTTCTGCTGTAGCGCCTTTTCACCGATTAGGGGAAAACTAAAACTACGTACGGCTCCATGGCAGGTGGTTCCAAATGTTTCGACGAGTCCCTGTTCCGTGCCCGTCAAGACGTAACTGCAAGTTCCCATGCTTCCTCCGATCAAAACGGGCTGTCCGATCAATTGATAGTCGACAGGAATGAGCGGGTGATGGGCCGGGAAGGCTCTCGTGGCTCCCTTTCGATGCACGCACAACTTCCGCGGCCTGCCGTCCACCATGTGCTCTTCCATCTTGGCAACATTGTGGGAGACGTCGTATATAACCTGCATATCCATGTCATCCGCCGACATTCCGAACGTCTTCTGAAACGCATTCCGCACACAGAATGTGATGCACGAGCGATTGACCCAGGCGAAGTTGGCTGCCGCCGCCATTCCGGCAAAGTAGTTCTTCCCTGAAAGTTGCGAACTTTTCGAGATGACTTCCTCTTTCTCTACCTTCCACAGAATCGATTCTGGCGCACGCGAGCTGTTTGTCGTTGACCACGATGTTGTCCCTCGCCATTGCCCTCTCCATCTCGACCAACGAATCCGTCGCTACCTGATGTCCCAATCCTCGGCTCCCACAGTGCAACATGACGACCACTTGGCCCTTCTCGTCGATTCCCATCGTACTGGCCGCATGCTTGTCGTATATTTCATCGACCACCTGCACCTCTGCGTAATGGTTTCCCGCTCCGAGAGTACCCAATTGAGGTAATCCTCTCTTTTTGGCCCTTAACGACACTTTCGACGCGTCCGCCTGCAGCATCCGCCCGTATTCCTCGCAGTGTTCTTTGTCTTCCGCCCATGAATATCCCTCTCGCAATGTCCAATCCATTCCCATCTCGAGACATTCGACCAGGTCCGACGCGAGCATCGGAATGGCTCCACGAGATCCGACGCCGACCGGAATGTGATCGAAAAGGGACTGAGTCAGTTGCTCTTTGTGCGATTTGATGTCGTCTTCGAACAGATTCGTCCTCAAAAGTCTCACTCCGCAATTGATGTCGAATCCGACGCCGCCGGGCGAAATCACGGATTCTGGATTGCCGACGTCGAACGCGGCGATGTTGCCGATGGAGAATCCGTATCCGGAATGAATGTCCGGCAGTCCGATCTGAACTCATTTCCATTCGCTTTTAATTTGGAAGGGAACTGACCGAGTATCCGACGATTCCGGGAAGCGATGCCACGTTGGCAATCTGTCGGACGGCCGGCAGGAATCCTCCGATTCCTTGTCCGTCACACGAGAACTTGAGCTCGTCGAACATGAGCTGCTCGAGCCGGTTATTCACATAAAACCGGCCTTCTACGTTCATATTCGGTACGAAGCCCTTTTTGATTTTAAATTTACAGTCAGAAAGTCGGTCGATGAACCCGCATTCTTCCTCGAACGTTCGTGGCATTCTGGAATGAGAATGCGATCGATTCGCAGTCTGCCGGCCGCCCGATTGTGACGAATTTCGCAACGTTTCCAGACAAATGTGATGGATTGCCAATCGACTTTCGAGAACCTGGTTTATCAATCATAACCTTTTTATTGCTACACGAACTAAAAATCTCCAGAATAAAATACATAGAAAGAATGTCATCACGGGGGTGAATCAGAATAGAACCTTGATATTTTCACAGAAAATGAAAGGCAGAAATAGGTACAAAACGTTATTTGAAGGGGGAGAAGTATTAAACCCGTCGGTGGGAATATAAAAATTAAATGCGTGAAGGAAGCAGAAGAATGAGCTCAATTAGTATGCAAAGTGGCAAAATAATGACTTGGTAGAGGATTTGAACCTTTCTCTTCGGGACAGAGAATGTACAAGGAATACGGTTATGGATGGGTGAGGACAGATCGGAGCAGTTGGACACGGGACGGATTAGACCTGCGTGTGACGACGTGCCATCTCTTTGTTCGAGCGAATCGGCTGAAAAGCGGAAGTCAGATCGGATTACAATCAGGTTTTCTCACCGAATCAGTGGCATTTGTGGCGTTGGCGGACGACGCACGCACACTTTTTCGTTGACTATTCATCCGAATCAATCCGGAGACGGAAGAATGCGACGGAGATTTGACTGTGTCGAATGATCTGCTGCAATTGGACTGGTTTTCAAACGATTCAGTACTGAAACCTACTTGTTATTCACTTTTGGAAGCCGTTCGTCAATGGCTCCGCGACAGAGGGGACAGTGATCCATCATATTACAGCAATCGGGGCAGAAACCACTGAAAAAGAAAGTTAGTCTCGAAAAGAAAAAAAAGGCAGAATACTCACTCATGATTACATGGGCTCAGGGTCATCGTGGCCGGAGCAGCAAAACAGATTGTACAATAGTCATCCGGAATATGTTCCTTTTCCAGTCTTTCCAGTCGGACTTTTCGTGGAATTATCGTCTTCTGCGCGGTCGTCAGTTTTCCGAAATCGTTGAAACAACGGAATTGTGTTCCCGGGTGATACTTGAATCTGGTGGCTCCGAAGTTGAAACGGCACTGCTGGAAGGACATGAACGAGGCGGCGGCGAAGACTCCCTCGGACGGCTGACGATTGCGCAGGAATTCAGTGTTAGCATCTTTCAAACGGGTTCCATTCAGGTAGAAGACTATTTCTCCGTCCGGAATGTTCAGTAGAACACCGATCACGTCTCCAGGCTTCCAGTTTTCGTGCTCATGTCTGTGACTCTTTGCATTGTACCAGACCAGTTGACGACATCCGTCATAGGCAACCGAAGAGGCGTCGTCGCCTATTCCGTATCCTTCGTGGTTGAGGAAACGGCTTCTTTTCGTCGCCACTCCGATTTGCATGACTCCGGAAGTGAGTACGGTCGCCTCATAATACCAGACTCCGTCCATAACTTCAAACGTGCATCGGACCGATTCGAATGAGGACACATCGCAGCGAGCTTCCAGGCCGTCCGGTCCAATTTTCAAGTATTCGCTGACATCTTGATGATTGAGCATTGCATTGATTTGTGAAGTTTCGCAGGTTTCATATGAATACGGACGAGATGGGAGAGTGACTGAAGTCGAAAATAATTGATTGAAACTTTTCGAATACTACTTACAGATGTTATCGAGAGCCCACTGAGCACAGAATCCTTCTTGTTTGGCGTGCCAGGAGGAGGAAGAAGAAGGAGAGCTTTCCTTGTTCAGGAATTCTTCCATTTTCAGCAATGGATGCGTCTGTCCGTCCGTGAACAGTTTGCAAATGGTGATCTGATTTTCTCTCGTTTGTGCAAACTTTTCCAGTGCTAGCAAAGCAAACATTCTGACGGCATGTGTATTTTTGTTTTTCTGTAATTCTCATTGACTCCTCTTACAGCTTCCTTCCAACTCACCAGTGTGTCTCCGTACTTGGGAGGGAAATACGTGAGGCCATAGCCGATCATCTTCATCAGATATCCTCTGATATTCTCATTGAACATTGTCACCGCGGCTGTTCCGGCCATCTTCTCTGCTAAAGAACCGAGCACGATGCACATATTCTTATGCCACGCAGGCGGAAGGTTTGCAATTTCGACGAATTCGCTGCTGAGAGCAAGACTGCGCAGCAATGAGTGAACGGATTCCTTGCTTGGCAACGGACATTCATCCAGGAACAAAGAAATGACGGCTGGGCCAAGGGGATCATTTTCAGGAATCTGCGAGAAAAAGAAGATAGTCAGCAGGCGATAATAGTCAATCCTCACCGTGTGAATGAGAGCTTTCACGACCATCATCCATCCTCTTTCCTCGTCGGCGATGAAATTCAGTTTGAGAAGAGACTGTGGCGGTTCTTGCTCACTGAATAGTGCATTATTTTTCTCCCTTTGCAGCAAAAGAGCACTCACTTGTTCACTAAAGTCCTTATAACCTCCAGAGTTTCGATTATCAGCTCCTTGATGTCTCCGTGAACGTCCGTTGCTTCGTCGACTCGATTTCTGTGACCGGATCTTGGATGTGTACGGGTTGAGAAAACGTCGCCAGGCACAGAAGCGTTTCGTAATTCTCTGAAGCTGTCGAAATGTTTATTTCTGCAACTATTTAAATTCAATACCTTTTTTGTCGCCTGCGCTCTTTTCGCCGCGCTCGTGCGTCACGACTGATGCATGTGCCCATTCTAAAAATTATAAAGTGCTTTATTTTAAAACTGAAAAGTTGTTTTTCTCTTTTTTAATGAAATGAGTCAGAATTGAAGATAAAACAGCAGCTTCTGATTTAAAGTCAGGTACGGATTTGGGATTCAAGGCCGCGACGGCCACGGCCACCAAACCGCTTCCAATTTTTTTCCGTGAAAATTGGAGAATTGAGCGTTAGAAATTAATTAACGGCAGAATACAAAGAAGCTCAATTGCACTTTCAGTTAATTAACTTTGACCGAGAAGTTAGCTTATCGCTAGCGCAGAAAATTGAAAAACACGTGGTTTCCTCAATTTACCACAATTCGAACAGAAACGAATCGATTAGTAGACCACCGATCGAATCCGATTTACTAAAAATAACTAAGTGTTTGTAAAATAATGTGTTTTTCGGAAGGGAAGCGAGGCGCGAAGCGCAGAAGCAGAAACCGGACGAGAAACAAGAAGAGGACGAAAGGGACAGGAAGTATCAGATGAGAAGTAGGTGTACTCATCTGAAATGGCGGAGAGACGATGACGGAGAATGTCATATGGAGGAAGCACGAATTTGAAGGATATTGGATAGAAAACGGAGAAGGACCAACAATTTAATGCGAAACGAATACCTCTTCAATACATGCGCAAGTGTAGCGAGAATGAATTCAGTGAAAAAAGGAGGTGTAATGAGGAGAGAACAGGCAGATGACGTCATTGGACGGTTTATGAAGCCAGCTGAGAACAAGTTCAAGGCTGAGTCACAGCTGATTCAGCTGAACAAGAAAACAGAAGATGTTAGATTCTGGGGGAATTACGATAACAAATGTACGGAGTGTGCCGTGTTTCCACTCCGATAATCTTGGGGTTTGTCTGAAAGACACTTGTGAAGGACACTCTGAGGGCATTAAGAACAGAGAGACCGGCCGTGAAATGAGTATGTAGGCTTCTTGTGACGTGGAGAGAGAGAGAGAGAGAGAGAGAGAGAGAGAGAGAGGCCACGGTTTAATTAAAAACTTCCGAAAGATCTATTTAAAACGGGTACGCGTCTGTTTCACGTTCTGCTCTCGTAATGATAGGAAAGTACGGGCGATAGTCAGGAAGAGAAAAGCAGTGGCCGAGTGTAAACACGAGTGCGATCGAACTGTTTGGCAGAAGCTTTTAAGACTGGAGAGGGGCGAGCTGCCCAATCGGCGCAGAGTAACGTGTTGTTGTTATTTGTTTGCTCGCATCCATACTGTTTTCATAATATGAAGGGGGATCGAATAACAAGGTACGACAAATAGAATACACGGCTGTATCATCGACCATTAAATTCGAAGGTGTGGCAGGTCAAATAGCGAACGAAAATAGGCGAAGAAGTTATTTGCGAACAAAGTGAAAGGCACTTCCGAAGGCTGTGATTGCGATGGGAGCAGAAGCATGGAACATGCGAAAGAGTCGAAAAAGGAAGGGAGAGTGGTGGTGGAAAACGGAAAGATTAACATGTTCAGCGAGGAGGCACGTGTTTTGATATGATAAGAGACGGGGAGTTAATAGACGTGTACTATCTCTTTTCTCTCGATTTACTCTGTTCAGTTTCAGAAGAGTCAATATATTTCGGTTGCCGTTTCAACCTAATCTAAGAGGCAAACAAGTAGATATCAACTGAAAAGAACCAAAGGGAAATGGAAGAGAAACGGCCGAGTTGGACGGGCACGGACTGCGGAGCTGCGTGCAAACGCCCTGGCACCGACCGGTTTTCCGCCGATTCCCCCCACACCTTTCACCGTCGGCGCCGAGAGTGTGTCGAGTGGAGAGACGCAGACACGTGTGACGCAAATACGTGAACAGTATGCGGACGGCACGACGCGGAATCCGCGCGCAAATCTGCAAAAAGAGCGGGCGCGAGGCGGCGGAACGGAAGGTACGTGAACTTTGAATGGCAGGTGAAATGCGATCAAAAAGATTGCGCTCAGGACTAGAAGATCAAGCACGGTCAGGCGGGGAACGGTGGCCGGATCCGAGCGAACGAATGAGAAGAGAAAGAGGAACTCGTTTCCATTTAAAATCATAACATTATCAATTCCATTTCATTATCATAATCAACAGCTCTTTTTGTATTCGGAACACTCACCCGAAGTAATTGCACCAGACTATATTGGCAATCGAGCACTTGCAGTTCGGCTCGTGAAGATTTGTTTTGTCCGGCGACAGCTCTAGGGCCAACGCGTTGATGAACTGAGAGACATTGTCGAAGAGACGCAGATCGGCCAGCCCGGCAAAAGCCATTTCGAATGCTGAACACGCAAGTTAATGTTCTTCTGGAGGAGGAGGGAAAAAGCACTTGGGAGGACGGCTGGAAAGGGGACGAATCAAAAATGGAGTGGAGTGGACGGGCGCCGGAGCTATACGAGGGGAAGGGAGCTATCGGAGAGGTCGGCGGGTACAAAGAAACCGATAATACGAGAGGGTACAAAGAACGGGAACTAGTGATAAGCTAGCTGCCCAGGCGGCAATCTTATCTCGTGGAAAAGGACGGTTTGTACTCGAATGCGTGAAAGAAATGAAATTGTAGAAGTTGTCAGTGAGCAGTGAGAAAGTATAATGTATTCAGCGAGCATTGTGACTCACAATAGTACTTTTCTGGAACCATGCATAAGTAACCAGCGGGACGAAGATATGAATGAACTCGATCGAATAAAGGTCAAGAGGAAAAGAAGAAAAATAAGTTCAGGTTTACAGAGAGCAGTCCAGTGGAGCGTGATTGTCCGAAAAACTAATATGCGTTATTTTGGGCAATAAACATTCGGAAGGGAAAGAAAAGGATTTCTTGTTTTGCTGCCAGCGTCCATGTCTGGTGGTCTACGAAAAATGGGCCCGAATAAACAAAACGACACTGATATTTGAACTTTTCCACTACTATAGCGTCTTAGACAAAAAAATCAACTTCGTGGGCATCAATATTTTCAGTGTCTTTCTCGAGTGACCGTTACTCCCTCAGCTGGCCAGCATGTGACCGAGAAAGAGTGTGCGCCTGTTCGGACACGCAGACGGAGACTGTCGGGTGCGCTATCAAGCAGAATCACTTGTTTGCGGCGTTGTCGAAAGCGGCAAAGCATCGGAGGCCACGTGAGTCAGCGGGCGGCGCGGCGTTGGAAGCTGTCTGAAGCGGGAAGCGAGCAGATGAACTCGCAAGGACGCTTGCACTTGGCCCCGTGTGAGCCCGTTTTGTCCATTGTCCACGCACTTTCCCGTAATTGGAACTGAAATGGACTTTTCTCGGTCGGACCGGCAGAGAAAGACCACTTTGCAGCAGCTGATGTTGTTGTTTTGACGAGAGGAAATCGGGACGTGATTCGGAAAACAAGAATGAAGAATCCAGGAATTGAGACGGGATTTTAGATTAGTGAGTAGGATAACAAGTGATAATCAAATCGAATGTGAGGGCGTTGCCACGTCATAACAGTTGTTTACAGTATTTATTATAAACTGAATGAAAAACCTAAATGAATCACAGGGGTGGGATTTTGAATCGAGCGGAGCAGAGTTATCACTTGAAATACTTGATGACGTTCTTCGCCATAATGTCTCCTTCGGCGATTACGAATGCGTGTTCGCAGTCGTGTTCGTCCAACGTCACTTTCTCGGAGCCAAGTCTCTCTATCATTGAGTGCCCTGAGGTGAACGGATTGACATGCAATGAGCTTCGCTCGGCAACTGACCATGTTCGACCGGACACCAGCCGTCTTTGAGTCCGTAGTAAAAGTGAATGACGTCCTTTTTTTCCAGAAGGTGTTCGTTCAAATCGAGGACAAAATCCAACTCGTCGTTCGACATGTGTACTATATTTCGGAAGACATCCATGTGAATCAGTTCGACAGCCGCATCCACAATCTCCGGTGGCGTCTGGAAAACTGGCTTAGTTCGAAAAAATCAAAAGAAAGGTCATTTGACATACATTCGGATGGCTTAGATTCAATCCAACGAGGAACTTTTTGACGAAACTTGGAATGTAATCGACCCACCAACTGGCAGTCTTCGCCAGCCAATCATGCCGTTGCAGTACCTGAACTTTCACAATTTTTCTTTAACTTTTAACTTTTCCTACCGCCAGAGTTCCCTGAAGTCGTTTTCCGTTCGGAGACGTGGCCATGTGCACTATGGTCGGAAACAGTCCGACAGCCTTTTCCACGTGGAACCCGTCGTTGATGACTTCCGCAAGAATGCGTAACATCATGTAGGAACCGATGCTGTGGCCGAGAATGTACACTTCTTTTCCACGTGGCAAGTGCTCGCGGACGAATGCCAATTTATGGAGCACCTGTTCTTCCAGAGAAATTCGGTCTGAATTCTCAGAAAGGTACTTGAAAACAGTAGATTCGTGTGATACCGTGACTGCGATGCTCTCCGTCTTCTTCCAATTGTCCGGGCATTTTGACGTGGTTCAGACTGGAGACAGTGATGAATAAGTACTGATTCTTCGCATTTCTCTTCTCTTCCTCGTCTCTTTTCATCAGATTTTGCAGTATTTCTCTTCCGAAGTGAGCATAAAATCCTTCGTTGCCCGGATTTCCCGGAATCATGAGAATCACGACCCGATTGTCGTCCTTCCGTTCAGCTAATCTCAAATTTTCCTCCGAAATATTTGTGCCCATCACCGACATTTTCGTCCATTTCCCAGCCACTCGAACCCACTCGACTCGTCGGAGAATCGGATTCATCTGAGAGTTCCCAATGAAAGAAATAAATTCTTTCAGTGGGGGAAATGTTAGGAGATCGCACCTGGCTAATACCACCTAATCAGATCAACAAAACATCGGAGACAGAGGTCACATTTATTCAGGTAAACATTTAATCATTTTACAGATGAATTTATGATTAGCTTTTGAAAATTGAGATTCGAGTGCATTTAGTTGTGGGTGAGATATCAGCGATCGCCTGCAACAGCTTGAATTCAGCACAATGGCTTCGATCGGATCAATTACCTCTCATAGCGAGCACCCTGTTGTAACCTCCTCTCTCGGGATCGAAGTCCTTGCGATACTCATCACGGACCTGACAAACTCGCCCATATTATTCCTCTTTCCGATGGTCGCCTACCTGTCCTCCGTGTTTTCCTCTTCCGTACTGTCTTCCTTCGACAAATCCGGCATCCCAGTCGGCACGGATGATCCGATCGTCCAGCCTTGTGTTCGATACGTTCTGCAGAGCCACTTCGGCGTCTTCCCGAGTGTAGAACCTGTAAACAAAGTGAATACAATTGATATATCGATTGAATAACCCACTCGACAAAGCAGAATCCGCACGGTGTTTTCTTGAATCGATCCAGTCCCATAATCACTCTCCGTACGTCTCCGGCCCGGCCGAACAGCTCGTAAACTTGATCTTCTCTCGTGTAATACGACAGATTTCCGACGTACAAAGTGCACGAGTTGCGCAGAGCATTCTCCTGATCCTTCACTGAACCCTGAAACGAATCAATGCGCATTGGAATCAAAATCAAAAAGACGTACCGAGTATCTTTGATCTCTGTAGGCACTGATTTCCTTCGGATTATCCAACGTTCTCGGATCGAAAACCATTCTGCAAGCGTTCAATAATATAATGGATTCGAAAATAATAAACGCAAAAAGTAATCGGCAATGACGGAGTGTCGTACTGCGCTCGGTTTAGCGACCATAGGCATGAAATGGCCCAAGGCCACTATGAACACGTTCAGAATCTAATCAAGTGACCGCGTGCGCGTCGCGTTCCACACTCATGTGCACGCACATTATCGATCCACTGTTGTGGTCTTGCCACGGGGCAACGATTCGGGAACGAGAGGCGCCAGGTCACTGAAGATATTTTATCTGATCAAACAGCAAACATTACTTATATCATCAAGTTCTTCAATGCGTATTTCAAAAATATGTTTATTAAATAGCGTTGTTGATCAGAGAATAACAAATATTATGAATGTGATAAATTATATAACAAATACAGTTGGACTGAATGAGATCTCAAATTAGTCCGTCCATAATCTTTTTGTGCACCAGAAATCCAATCTGTTTGGAGACGTCCTTTCCTTCGAAATGGCTCTTTGTCGGAATCATGATGGAGACGAGCTTTGTGAGTCGGTAGGTGGACTCGAGGGTTCCGCGGCACGAAACCAAATATCTCTCTGAAAAGGGAAGTGAGCATGAATCCTCTTCATTTCTGATCTCACCGGTCGGATGCTGTTCCTCATGTTCCTTTCTCTTTCTCACAAGACATCTCATTTCAATCTCCAAACATCCCGAGTGCTCCAGCAGGCTCTCGCGCACTTTTTCGGGTGAACAATGTTCTGAAATGTCGTTCACATTACAGTAATCCTTCAATTTTCCCTTACGTGGCAACTCGATCACAAATGGTTCGATTTCTCGAATGATTGTTCGCGCCGTCTTCTCTGGATCAGTCGAGACGCGCAGTTCGTCGAATCGGAGGTTGAACAGAATCGTGTAGTACGTTTTGAGGGCCGCCACGTGGAAGATATGCCACTCGCCACGCATGAAAATCGATTCGAATCCGAGCCGACAGAAAGAGAGATTTGGCATCTTACGGAACTTGCGCGAGGAGAGGAACTCGAGGAACTTGATCATCTAAAAACTGAAAAGTAGATTCAGAATCTAACGAAGAGCACACGTACCATATCAGACTTTTTATTCTCGGACAATTCATCATTCGGCTTGAAGGTACCCTCTTCCTTTTCCTTCGCGTACTTCTCTTCGTCAATTTTGTCGAAGAAAGTCACTTTAACCCCGTTATAAACGTGTTTTTGGGTGGCGAAAAGGATGAAAATGAGAGCGAAATGATGTTTTCTGAGCGGTGTGTGCCTGAACAGATCCGATACACCCGCCCACTCGAGCAGAATGAACACGACACTCTTGAGACCAGGATTCTTCTCAAAGTACATGTTCAGAATGCTCTTCGCCCTTTCCACCATCTCTCCGGCTTCGAGCCGACTCAATAAGAATTTGTAGGTAATGGGAAAGTCCGCGAGAAATTGTTTTCTGTGCTTCTCGAGCATTGTGTACATGGGATTCTCGCCGCCTATCAACGGAGTGTCCGAGTCCAGAGTGTACTGCTTTTTGACGTGGGCGATGACGTCGTAGACAATCCACGCGAACGAGAGTTTCCTCGTTTCCTTTGTCGACTGGGCTTCTTCTGAAACACTAATGAACAGTGAGCAGTGCGTTCTCACTCGATGTTCTTACCGTAACAGGCCTTATACCAAGCGGTCGCCTTCTGGAGAATGTTCATGGAAGGCTTGTTGCATCTCCAGTGAAGAGAGTTGCTCACATTCGGCGAGTTGTCAATCTCGTCACAAGTGGTACGGAATCCGCCAAACTCCTGAAATACATTCAACTAAATCCACGCACGTGTTTGAAGACGATTGTTACCAAGAAAAACTGTTCGCGGTATCTGCTGATCAGGTTGGTCACTCTCGTCTCGATCATCTGATTCGTGTTGTAGAACGACATGTCGTCTTGATCCTTCTCCGAAATGCGGTTCCTCATTTCGATTATGCACCCCGAAATGATTTCGCCTTCCGTTTTGATACCGTACGCTTCCATGATCGCCTGAAACTCTTCTCTTTCCGTTTCCTACAGGCTCATTCACTCACTCTCAGATTCCCGTTGTAATTGGCCAGGTCTTCTTTTGCACTGTCCAAAAACCTTTCGTATCCTGGCGTCGTGATGGTCTCGTCAATGACCACATCCATCTGTTCGTCGCGTTCCTCCGACGCCTTGATCACATCGTCGATAGCTTTGAATTCACGGAAAAGCTTTCCGGCCAGACGGGGACTTATGTAGTTAGGCAGTGCGTTAGTCTCCCCGTGAAAGTCCGGGATTCGGTCAGCCTTCTCCGGCGGGATGATCTCCTTCGTTTCTTCGTCTGTTCTCCATTTCATCTCAAGAGGAAGAGGAGGCACTCCTGACTTTGTGAAATCGACGGCTTGACAGTTCTTCTTTGCCAAATCCATGCAAACTCGAGAATTGATTCCGTATTGATCGGACAAGTGGAGATGGCTGTTCGAAATCGATCCGACCGAATCGAGTTTCAGATATTTCACGTAGAACTCTTGCTCCAATTCACGCTGAAGGCAAAAGTTTCATTCGGTGCCCGAATGCGTCACTTATCACTTACCGCTTTTTTATTGTCATATTTTCCGTCGAGCTTTTCAGCGGTGAAATCGAATGGTTTCTCGTTTTTGTCGAGCAAAAGTTGCTGGTCCCAGATGACAGAATACTCATCTCCGTCGAGATCGGATCCGGCCATTTCGTCCGGATGCGGTCGGGGACCGTGCTGTGGGAACACAACGACGTCGCACATGTGATGCAGTTCCGGAATGTCGACGGCTTCGAAAATACGAACGTCTCCAGCCACGATGCACGGATTCTTCGTGAGCAGAACTGTGCCGGTGATCACACGTCGAGCGGCAGTCTTCGATGGCAATTTGATGTTGATGTTCTCGGTGCACTGGACGAAGATCTGTCCGTACTGCAGTTGTCCCGTCTCGTCAACCACTCCGAGCATCGACCGTCCGAGCTCTTTCGGAATCGGAATCTGCTCCTTTCGGATCTGTTTGGCTGGAATAGTGAAATGTTATGCAAGGCCGGTTTCGATTCGAAACTTACTGATCGAAAACTTGATGGACGCCTTGATGAGAGAACGGAAGAACGGCTCACTGGCCAGTGAGAATCCGAACGTCGTCTCCAAACGGTCGATGTCAATTCGACGGGGAAACTCCTGAAATGGAATGGTTGTGCTTCTATGCCGGTTCCAGATACACGTACCTTCAGTTTATTCCTACAGTACCTTTCCTCGTTCATCTGTTTCGCGAACTGTTCGATCTGCATGTCCATCAGCTCTTCCACTCTTCCGGTCACTCGCCGATGGCATTCGAGTGATTGCATCTCGGCCACTTGGTCCAGAATGTTGATGAACGGTTTGTTGAGAGCCACAGGGACTGGCGCCGAGTACTTCACAATTTCCACTTCGTCGCCGTCGCTCGCCGGCGCCACGAACTTGTACTGACTGCGACGGAACCCGCAGTTGAAGTCGAACTCGTTCTCCTTCTTCCGATCATCGACTTTGTATCGCTCGTTGAGGGACCAGCGCTCCGCCCATTTCCGCATATCATCCAATCCTGGCTCGATGGCAATCACACCTTTTCGGCCGTGAAGACGGAATTGGAAACAGCTGGGCACCGCTTTGCCCAGGTTCATCGACAAGGACACTTTCTGCGCAAAGTCCGCACTCATGAGTCCGACTCCGTCCGAGAAGGTGTACTTTTCCCCGCTCGCGTTCTTCCCCCCTTCGTAGTCCATCACTCTCGTGTACTTGTGCTTTAACATCCCGACTCCCGATCTCTGAATACTCACGATCATCGACGGATTTGTCCTTTTCACTCACCCTGCTCTGTGTGAAACATTGTCCGAATCGAGCCATTCTCTTCGGAATGCTCTCCACCATATCGAACTTTCCAAGACTTTTCCTCGTGCGGTCAATTTTTCCTTGGTATCCTTCCATACTTTTGCCTTTTGCCAGTCGCGACTTCATCTCTTCGTCGGTGTATTTCAGCATGAAGTATGCTCCGTTATCCCTCATCTGAGAGTTGGAGCATCCGAGGAAACCGAACGGTTTGTTGGCCACAACCACGCCGTCGCTCAGGTATTTGTTGGCCGTCAGATCCAGCAACGTTTCCGTCGTTCCCTCTCTCATTTTCTGGTTGTTATCATCGCGGAAGGTGATTCTAAGAATGCGGGTTCCGTCTGGATCGTACATCCGCAGCACTCTGTTGCCCATAATCATCTCGGGAACGGTGTAGATCACTCGCGTCGGCGTGAAAATCACTTTTCGAACTCGCATGAATCCGTCCTTCATCTCTTCTTCCCACCCCAACAACGCTTTCGATTTTTTTTTCCAAATTAGCTTTTGAAGACACTGAAAACATAGAGAATTTGACCGTAAATACTGTAATAGAAGGGTACCGCGATATTGTCAATTCAAGTCTATGTATCTCAGTTTCCGCTAGAGATATGAAAAAGTTGTCAACCGATATAATGTGCATAATGTGTTCCGGAGCAATATATCAGTTGATAACTTTTTCATATCTCTACCGGCAGCTGAGATATATGATCCTGAATAAAGGGTATTCGGGTGCACTTACGCGAGTTACTGATCCCAATCGTTTTCTGCAATCGATCATGGTGATCAGATCCTCAAGTGCTGCTTCCACTTCCTTTCCGTCGTCGCCCAGGTTCTCCGTTATCAATTTCAGAAACGATTCCCAGTGCCTTTCATTCAGCAGCAGTTGATCTTTAACAATTGCGCCCCTCGAGAGAAGAGCTTCGATTAGAAAGACGATTGAGAACTTCCGCTCGGCACCCACGTCTATTAATCTTTTTCCGATTTGTATATCCCGGCTTTTGAAAAGCTGAAATGATTCATTTTAGAGCTGGTGACAATGTTCCTTCTCATCAGATGTACCGGTGCTTTGACGAATTCATCGAAGAAGCGAGCGGTCTCGGAGGTCGGGCGCTCGACGCATCCGTTGCTGATGGTCCAGCGATTATAGGGCGTTCGGTGGCCCATCAGAATGTTCACCGATTGCAAACTGGCAAATTCGATAGAAACGCCAGTACGAATACGGAGACGGGAGAGGATTTTGTAGATTTCTGGTGTCTGGAAGCAAAGGATGGAGGGTGTTCGGGGATCGAACTGAAATAGAACTCACTTGGACATCCCTCCTGAACTCAATCGTGAATATGGAACTGTCGGAGATGGCGAGTGCGTCCGCGTATCCGTGGTTCTTTCCTAACTGCTTCATCTCGAAGTCAATTGTCTTTCTTCTCTTGAAGAAGGGCTGCGCGAACATGCTCCTGCCATCCTGGATAACCCGTATATCAAATTGGAAACACAGCCAACTAACTCACTTTGTTCTGTCTCGTTCCTCTTCTGATCAATGGCGGAGCGTTCAAGTCGAAATGAATGCGTATTCGGTCCTTGCCGAACCGGTCCGTCATCGTCGGTTCCACAATGATTCGGCGGATCGCGGCCCCTGTCATCTGAAGTTCACAGTTCTCTGGTCCCCTTCTAAATTGCTCCTGATGACACTTACGATGACCTGATAGTTGACCTCTTCCTTCTTATTCTGTTTCGGCATCTTCTCCTGCGTCATGAATCCCACCGTCAGAATATTTCTCTTGTCGAACTCGAACTCGGCGGCGATCTTCCACAACGGAAATCTGTTCTTCTTCACACTGCGCCTCGTGTCCAATTCGTTAAGTGTTTCCTCCCAGAACGAGATTTCCCAGTGATTGAAAAAGGTGCCGGACTGGATGTTTCCGAAGTAAATCGCCGAAAGAGGCACTCCTTTGTGATGGCAATAGAGGTCTGGCGACCAGAAGTCGGCGCTGTGGAGCAGGAGACTTCCGTACTGGTAGGGCATCATCGGATACTGTAAAAGAAGGAACTGAGAGTGTGACAATAACGTAGAATATTCGATCTGCGTTTCCGTACTTATTTCTACGGGATTGTCAACACTCTCAAGGAACTCGTATTCAATTCAATCGACGTCTAAACGTACTCCATATTTCTCATCTGTCGTCACTTTCACTTCCTTTATCATCGTTTTCAGAAACAATTGGCAGGTGTCGATGATTTGGAAGGAGAACGATTCGTCTTTTTCGATTTCATAGTTGATCTCGTAGTACTTTTCACAGTAGTCCTCTTCGATCAACTGCGGTTTGCTCGTGGAGAGCACAGTGACGCGCACTCGCTCGAGCACCCTGTCCAGTGTCCGACACGTTCTTCTGACCGTTCCCTCCATCACTTCGTACGCATCGTTTGCCGGGATTTCCAGCTTGATCCAGCCGTGCTTCTTCGACTCTTCCATGGTTTTTTTCTGGAAAAATGAGTGCGTAAGGAGGAAAAGAGGGAAGGTCTCTATTGATTTCCGTCTCTACGACACGCACGTCTTCGTTAAAGGGGGATGATAGGGATTACGGTGGATTTCGAAGACGAAAAGTGAAAAGTTGATGAACTCCATACATTTGAACTCCATACCACCAACAGAGAGCAAAGGAAACGAACATTTCGAAAAAGACAAAGGAAGAAATGATAAAATATCAAAGGGAAGTATCGATTTCAAGCAATGGATTGAAGGGATCGACAATAGAACTGAATAAAATATGTGAATCAGAAGAGCAAATAACACTGAGGGAAGAAATTCAAAAAAAAAGCGGACTGGCCTGGGAGAATACCGACCGTAGAGGGGGTCTAAACGACGTGCGGAGGAGGGGAGGAGAGGGACGAGAGAAAAAGAGAGAGAGGGAGTGAAACGTAGAGCACGACGTGTTGATGCACGCCGATTTCTCACATGTTTTATTTCCATTTCTGCTGGGGAGCGAACAGAAACCGAAAAACAATGCGAAAATGGTCTTCAAATAGCCAACGATTGAGTCTTTCTCCTTGAATCCAGCCGAAAAAAAGTGGAAAAACCTTCCAGAAACCACGGACTTCTCATGATTTCTACTGTAGCTAGACAAGGTAGTCCGAACCTTTTCCATTGTTTTCGTGTCGTTCAGAGAAAGGAACCTCTCAAAATTGTTTGATTTTTGTAGCATTTGAGGTGGGGATAATTCAAGAAAAGTCGCCCCCCGCCAGTGCAGAGTGGGTGGGGGCTTTTCTTTAAGAACTAGGTATTCTTAAAGGAAAGCCCCACTCCCTCCTTTTCAACAGAGGACATATTCAATAAGAGCCCCCCACCATTCAAATACAGCCCCACACTTAGAAAAGCCCCCCACTCGTGTTAATAGCATTGAATATCAGTCCCCCACCATTCAAACAAAGATAACATGTTTCCCTTTGTTTTATTTGACTTGTTTGTCAGAGATAAAAAAATACGAATGAGCAATACGCAGAAATTTATTTATCGCTATCAGAGTTCAGAACGCGGGCATCGAATTCGTCGCTTTCGTCTCCGCTCCGTTCATGACTGCTGCCGACCTCGGAGTGCCTGCCGCTGAAATGACCACAATCACTCCGTCTTCCTTTTTCTGTAACCCACCGTCTGGCGACGGTTTCACTTCAGTGACCGGAGTGGCCGCAGGGGACGGAACCGCCGGATTGTTGGTGTTCGGCGGCAGCGATTTGATCGACGGAGCAGTCTTAGCCGTGAGTGGCTGAGCAGAAGGAGTGACTCCGCTGCGAGGATTGTGACTTCTGAAATGAACGGAGAATGGAATGAGCACGAGATGGAGGGAGGGGTTACAATGGCTGACTCGTCGGTTGTCCGGGCCTTGCGGAAGGCGCCTTCTGCTTCCTAATCCTTTCGTTGCTCTGAAAAGGGTTATAATTGAATGGTCAGTTGGGAACACTCGGACCATGTCCTGCTGCGTGGATGCCTCGGGAACTCTGCTCCTGCTCAACAGACTCTTCAGTCCCTTCTTCTCCGACTTCTTGTTTTTCCTGCTCGCCCTCTGCGACACGTCCGTCTTCTTCTTCTTCTTCTTCCGTGATTTGCGGGACCCTTTCTCCTCGACGCCCTGCTTCTTCTTTTTCTTCTCGCTCGTGTCCATCGCCGTCCGCGTACTGTCCGTCATTGCATCCGACATCGGTGCCTGAATGCTTTCCCTCTCTTTCTTGACCCCATCCCTTTTTCCACTCACAACTCTCATCGATTGGGTCACTGGCCTCACTGGGCACTTGTTCTGTTTCTCTTTTTTGCCGCAAAAAAAGAGGGCACAGCTCTGAAGTATCGGATATGATTGGCTTTTCGGCAGGGCTCGGCAAAAACTGAACTTTTGACCCAGTTCCAATATTCTGATCGGAAGTAAACTTTGCAGACTTTTTGGACTTGGATTGAAGTATGTTGGGTCCAGGTTTCAGACCGGTCCGAATATCTGGTTCCAAGAAATGTGAATCATAAGCGAAAAAGATCGGGTTTTCACGAACATTTCGGTATTTCAGCCTCTGATTTACATATCTCTGTAGTGAATAATCCGATCGGTCTGAAACTTGGACCCAAAATACTTCAGTCCAATCGGAATACTGCGACTGGGTCAAAAGCCTGGACCTGTACCGTAATCAAAGTCAATCCGTTGAGGAAAAGGACAGCATCAATAGAAATCACCATCTCTCGTTCGTTTCATTCGTACAGAACGTGGTTATCGAAAATGAAAAATGATTATTTGTGACTCAATTTCTCAATTTCGCAGAGCGCATTGGATCAGAACACGTTTTAATTCGCTATTGATCCAATGAAAATATGGAGAGAACAGAAAGAAAGACACTTTTATTAATAGGAACATGATAAAAACAGTGGATTTAAAGCAATAACCTGTGGATTCGGAATGTGTTCTGACTTATATATTTCCTGAAAAAATTGTTTTCAAACGTTTCCACCCTTTCCGAACCTCTCTCAGCAAGCACCTTGTTGTAACCTCCCCTCTCTGGATCGAAATCCTGGCGATACTCATCACGAACCTGACCGACTCGTCTATATTATTCCTCTTTCCGATGGTAGCCTACCTGTCCTCCGTGTTTTCCTCTTCCGTACTGTCTTCCTTCGACAAATCCGGCATCCCAGTCGGCACGGATGATCCGATCGTCCAGCCTTGTGTTCGATACGTTCTGCAGAGCCACTTCGGCGTCTTCCCGAGTGTAGAACCTGTAAGCAAAGTGAATACAATTGATATATCGATTGAATAACCCACTCGACAAAGCAGAATCCGCACGGTGTTTTCTTGAATCGATCCAGTCCCATAATCACTCTCCGTACGTCTCCGGCCCGGCCGAACAGCTCGTAAACTTGATCTTCTCTCGTGTAATACGACAGATTTCCGACGTACAAAGTGCACGAGTTGCGCAGAGCATTCTCCTGATCTTTCACTGAACCCTGAAACGAATCAATGCGCATTGGAATCAAAATCAAAAAGACGTACCGAGTATCTTTGATCTCTGTAGGCACTGATTTCCTTCGGATTATCCAACGTTCTCGGATCGAACAGCATACTCTTGAAGGACAATTGAGAAGTACAAAACTACACTGAACCGGAGATAAAAGGTGAGAAGAACCGTGTTGGAAGATAACGAAAAATTATAAAACAGACAGTTCATTAAAGCAGATAACCGGAAGGCTAAATGACAATGTAAAAAGCGAAGAACGGATGTCCGCAAGTCACAATGGAGCAGCGAAGCATACAACGAAAAAGTGAAAAATAAAAAGCAGGCTGAATAAATGCAGTGCAATATTTAAAATCTCTGAAAAAAAGATGATTTTGACCAGAAAAGAATCACGCATGAATGTGTCCTTTTATAATTTTCTCATAGCACAGACGAGCCATTTGTGTCGAAATCTCTTGACCTGTCACATAAGTTTTGATGGGAACCTGGAATACGCTCATGCCGTTTTGAGAGCTTACTAAGCTTTACCTTGACGGCCACCAGCTGCCTCAACTTGTACATTGCTTCGAGGGTTCCACGTGTTGACACCAACAAGCGCACTGTAATTCACCGTTACTAGAATGAATACCATCCTAATCTGATACCATTCAAGTTTGGAGTCTCATCTATCGCACGAACCGACTTTTCCATGTTACGCATATGAATCTCCTCGACGCCCGTGTGTTCCACTAGTTTCCGATGAACAAGTTCACGGTCACAATCGGCTGGAACGAAGAATATATATCGTCACTTTACTAAAAGTATTACCTGGCAACTCGATAACGAACGGCTCATTTTCTCGGATAATCGACCGGACTGTGATCGTGGGATCGGTCGAGACGGGCAGTTCTTCGAAGCGGAGGTTGAACAGAATGTTGTAGTAGGTTTTAAGGGCGGCTACGTGGAAGATCTGCCATTCGCCACGCATGAAAACAGACGAGAAGTCGAGCGGTCGGAATGACAGATTCGACATTTTGCGGAACTTGCGAGAAGCAAGGAACTCCAAGAACTTAACCACCTATGAAATGACAGTTCATCGAAAACTAAAAAGTGATAAATATACCATCTTTGAGCGTTGTTCTTCGGAAATCGAATTGTCCATATTTTCAGCTCGTTTGTGAGTCTTTTCTTCAATTTTGTTGAAGAAAACACCCGCGTTTCCATCAACCGATGAGAATTGTCGAGTGGCGAAGAGAATGAAAAGAAGGCAGAAATGGTGCTCTCGGATCGGCATGTTATCGAAAAGCTTCGAAGCTTTCGCCCATTCTTTCAAAATGAACAGCACGGTGTCCAGTCCTGGATACTTTTCCAAGTACATTCTGATGATGACGTTCGCTCGTTCAGTATGTTCTCCTCTGTTCTCAGGCGTTTCCACACGACAGAACTGCTCAAATGACTGACGGTTGTCAAGCAAATACTGTTCCCTGTGAGCATCAAGCATTGTGTACAGAGGATTCGCACCGCCCATCAAAACGGCATCACTCGTGAGACTCGTGTGTTGCTTCACCAACGCAATGACGTCGTAGATGACCCAGGCGAATGATAGCTTCTTGTTCTCTCTCGTACGCCGCGCTTCCTCTATAGAAAAACACAATCGTTGTACAAACTAAAAACTTCATAACTTACCATAGCATGCGCGATACCAAGCCACCGCTTTGCGCAACATTTGTGTAGTGGGAGCAAGACACTGCCTCTGCATAATGTTGTTGTCGTCATTCGCCCGAGCCGTCGGTTCGGTGTTTGACTTCCAGCCACCTTCAAATTCCTCGAAAAAGTGCTCCCGATACTTGCGGAACAGATTTGTCACTTTCGTCTCGATCATTTGATTAGTATTGTAGAATGACATGTCATCCTGATCTTTGTCCGAAATTCTGTTCCGCATGTCCACAATGCATCCAGAGAAAACTTCTCCTTCCGTTCGAATTCCGTAGTTCTCCATCATTGACTGAAAAATTTGTTTGAATTTGTGATTGAAAAAGCGGTCCAGCTCACTCTCAACTGTGCATTATATCTTGCGAGTTCTTCCTTAGCACCGACTAAATGTTCCTCGTATCCTCCAATCATGATGTTTTCATCTATCGAAATTTCAAGTTGTTCATCGCGCTCTTCGGAAATCTTCAGCACATCGTCAATGGCTTTGAACTCTCGGTACAGTTTACCGCACAGTCTCGGGCTAACGTACATCGGAGAGTGGTCGTTTCCCATGTGGTAATCGGGCACTCTTTCCGCCCTTTCCGGAGGAATCATCTCGCCAGTATCCTCATCTGAGACGTCATGCCGTTAAATTTACATTAGGAAAACATGGAAATACCCTTTCTCCATTTTTTTTGGAGAGGCTCCGGTGGCTGGCCTGACTTTGTGAAGTCAACGGCTTGGCAATTTTTTTTGGCCAGATCCATGCACACTCGAGCATTCAGTCCGTACTGATCGGAGCAGTGGAGATGACTGTTCGAAATAGTTCCCACCGAGTCGAGCTTGAGATATTTCACGTAGAATTCTTGCATAAGATTCTCCTGTAAATAATATAACTTTTAAATTTGAACATATTAAATTTTTACAATCTGGCTCTCGTCGAACGGAATCTTTTGTTTCTCCGAAGTGAAATCGAATGGTTCCTCGTTTTTTTCGAGCAGAAGTTCTTGGTCCCAGATGACGGAATACTCATCTCCGTCGAGATCGGATCCGGCCATTTCGTCCGGATGCGGTCGGGGACCGTGCTGTGGGAACACAACGACGTCGCACATGTGATGCAGTTCCGGAATGTCGACGGCTTCAAAAATACGGACGTCTCCAGCCACGATGCACGGATTCTTCGTGAGCAGAACTGTTCCGGTGAGCACATGTCTAGCAGCGTTTTTCGGTGGCAGTTTGAGAGCCAGATTCTTCGTATACTGAACGAAAATCTGTCCGTATTGCAAACGACCCGTCTCATCAACAACTCCGAGCAAGGAACGACCTAGATCTTGTGGAATCGGAATCTGCTCCTTTCGTAGTTGCCTCGCTAAAAAAAAAGTTAATCTTACAAGACGTGCGTAACCCACTGATCGAGAACTTGATCGACGCTTTGATGAGAGACCGGAAGAACGGTTCACTAGCCAGCGTGAATCCCCACGTCGTTCGAAGGAAGTCAATGTCCACTCGACGAGGGAGCTCCTAGAATAATATCAGACAGTGGAAACGAAAGATGAGATTTCTCACTTTCAGTCGATTTCTACAGTACGTTTCGTCGACCATTTGCTGAGCAAAAGAGAGCATCTGCCGGTCAAGCAGTTCTTCGATTCTGTTGGTCACTCGCCGATGGCACTCTAACGATTGCATCTCGGAAACTTGATCGAGAATGTTTATGAATGGTTTGTTGAGGGAAACAGGAACTGGAGACGAATATTTGACAATCTCTACTTGATCGCGTGGATGTCTCTTCGAGATAAACTTGATTTGACTGGGACGGAACACACAGTTAAGAGCCCACGAACTGTCATCGCTGGGGCTTTTCATTCCGTGTCTCATAGACCATTCTCGTATTTCATCGAGCAATGGTTCCACAGCAATCACTCCCTTCATTCCACGGAAACGGAACTGAAAGTTATGATGAATTGAAAGAAGCCGGAAGCGCGCGTGTACCTGGAAGCAACTGGGTACTCCTTTTCCAAAATCCATGACCGTTGCCACCATTTGCGCGAAACGGAAGCTCATCATGCCAACTCCATCCGAGAACGTGTACTCATCCCGTTTCGAGTTCTTTCCACCTGTGAGGTCGAAAGCTGTCATGTACGTGCATCGCTCCAGATTCACTCCAGACAACTGCAATCACAATCATTGGAGTTAGGCTTTTATTGTTTCTCACTCTGCTCTGCGTGAAACACTGTCCGAGACGAGCCATCATCTTCGGAATGTTATCGATAGTTTCGAAACGTCCCAAGTTCTTTCTCGCAGCCTGGATTTTAGGATTGAATGTGATCGGAGGTTTTATGTGATGAATGGCTTCGTATTCGCGACATTGCGACGAAGAATACTTCTCCATAAAGTACGCTCCGTTGTCTCTCATTTGAGAATTGGAACTGCCTAAATATCCAAAATTCCGGCCGGCGACCGTAACTCCTTGGCTCAGATACATTCCGACGGTCTTCTCCAACAGGTAACTCGTTTTGTTCGTCCTCATTTTTTGATTGTCGTCGTCGCGAAATGTAATTCTCAGCACTCTTGTTCCGTCGTGATCATAACGTCGGAGCACTCGATTTCCCATTAACGTCTCCGGAGCCACGTAGATGACGCGTGTGGGCGTGAAGATGATCTTCCGAACTCTCTGATATCCCTCTCGCATCTCCTCCTGCGTCAATCCGTTCGTCAGACTGTTTCTCTGTCTAGTTTGGCAGATTCTATCAAAGCACTGAAAGTTTGCATAATAATTTTGCTTGCTAATTAATTCGGCCACCTTCATCAAAGATCCGATTCTTTTCCTTCCGTCGATCATATGCACCAAATCCTCGAGTCCCGCTTCACACAACTTATCGTCTTTGCTATAATAGTGCAGAATAACTTCGAGAAATCGATGCCATATGATTTCGTCAAGCAGTATCTGATCCTTCACGACTGCTCCTCTTGACAGCAGACATTCGATGAGATAGGTGATTGCGAACTTTCTCTCTCGGTTCGTGTCCACTTCTCTCGATCCGCACACCTCGTGCTTCCGAGGGAATGCCTGAATAGCTCAATTTTTCGTGAATTTCTTTCAGGTTATTACCGTTGTTATAAAGTCTCTGTATACTGGAGCGGAGAAGTGCGTCGGTTTCAGCTGTTGTCCATTTTGGAATGTCCAACGATGATACGGATTCTCCCTCCATATAAGACAATCGATAGACGGAATGTCGGCAAACTCGATGGAAACTCCAGTACGAACACGCAAACGAGACAGAAGGCGGTAAATTTCATCGAGCTGGAAAGAAAGGCTCAGTTTGGATATTCGTAGCGATAGTTCTCACTCCAACTGATTGATCGAACTCGATTGTGAACACAGGGCTGTCTGTTATCGCGGTCGCAGTTGGATACTGTCCTGCAGTCCTTCCCCGATTGATTACCAAATTTCTGCGGAACGGTGGTATTGTATGGCGGTTACCCTGAAAAAAAACCGTTGAGAGCGAGAAAACGCATTAATTCTCACAGCGAGTTGCTTGTCTGTGAAAAATCCTCTTCTAATCAAAACGGGACAATTGAGTTCGAAATGAACGCGATTCCGATCAGGACCGTAGTTGTCTTGCACCACCGGATCCACTATAATCCGCCGAATGGAAGTCCGTCTGACCTTGAAATCATCAATTCAACTTCTATTGCCACTTTTCACTTCTTACTGTTATCTGATAGAACATCGTGACTTCTTGTTTCGTCTTCTGAGAAGTGTCTTTGTCGGGAATGAATTCCTCTTCCCTCTGTTTGAAATGCACAGTCATGAAATCCATTTTATCGAATTCGAATTCCACTTTGATCTGGTTCAGTCCCTGTCTATCGACTGTGGTTGTAAACTTGCTGTTTGTTTTTGCCGCCACCCGTCGACGAGTGTCATCCCAGAATGAGACTTCCCAGTGGTTGATAAACGTTCCTCCTTGAATATTTCCAAAGTAAATAGCAGAAAGAGGAATATCAACAAGATGACACGTCAGTTCAGACGACCAAAAGTCGGAACTGTGAAGAACAAGATTTCCTCGTTGAAAAGGCACCAAACGATCACTCGCCAAATCCTTAAGATAATGTTGAATAGCAGCTATCAATGTGTGCGAAAATCTGTCGGCAACGACCTGTAAAGCGACATTATTAAGTATGACTCTGTCAAACGTTTAAACCTCATAATTGACTTCGTAAAACGGTTCACAATCCTGCTCTTCGACTGCCTGAACCTGACTCTTTGACTGAACCTTCATATCATAGAGATTCAGAGCCTAAAATCATTTGTTTTCCGTTACAAATAACAAATAAAATGCCACTTACTGGTTCTAGTTTGGTTGCATGGCATTTGACGATCGGATTCATAAACCGCTCCGGCAGAGAGCACGGAATCTCGAGCTTGATCCATCCCCGATACCCTTCGTCTCCCATATCGGGTCACCAACTATAAAAATTTCGGACTTATCGGGAAATTGTCGATAAAGTCTGCAAATCAATCTATTTTCGAGTTATTTGGAAAAAAAAATGATATTCAAACAACGAAAAAAGGAAACGACAAAAGGGGAGTGCTTGGGTGTATGAAAAAGATAGACAGATTGGAAATATCGTAAACGTTTCTATTGTAAAGTGATGTTAATATTAATCAATTCGTCTTCAATTTGACAAACGAAAACGTTATCTTTTTTTTATTTCGAACAGAAACGAAAAACCACGACTAAAAATGGGTTTTCCGAAAAATTCGCGCCACACTAAAAAGTTACGGTTTTAACTATCGCTGCGAGACCTTGCTGAATAAACTTTTACATGTCCCTTTGAAGAGGTTTTTGTTATTTGTTTTCCAGATTCGGAATAATCTATTAAAATTGAACAGAAAACATGGAGAGCTTCTTCAGAACCATTTATTAAGTCAAAAAATTAATAAATCTATGTACACGGCCAAAACCGGAAACGAAAAACCCGTCAAAGACACCGAGAAGCGAAGGTCCGAACGGGAAGATCCGCATAAATTGGCACATGGTAAGCAAGTTTCAATAATCTAAAGCACGGACCCGTATCGGGAAAATGTGGTAACTGTGCCTACTAAGCAAAAACGAAACAAACTGATAAAATAAAAACGAAAGAGTGGAAAGAGGAAGAAGAGAAAGACGTGTTGATAACGGAAATATCTTAGCAGACGGCTTCGGCCATCTCCATAACTGGCTCCAAGACTGGCTGGAATTTCGACTTGAATCCCGAATTCCTGCGTTCTCTTGGCTCATCAGGAATCACATTTGGGTCCTGTTCGGGGCTCTGAAGCACATTTGGAATGGAATATTGAGATGACGGGCTCTTACCGGCGGTCGTGCTGGGATGGCAATGTTCAGATAAACGTCGGGAAGCAGTTGCTCCGGCTGTGCTTCGTCCCTCACCAATCTCACCGAACCCGCGTTTTCCTTTACATTCTACAACACACGGACTTTGTACTCTTGATAACCGAATGCAGTTGATACCTGCTCGTAAGCGATCAGCTGGCGCCAGAAACCAAGGTTCGGTCGGACCATCGAACGCTTCGATTTCATCAAATGATAGGCTTCGCGGAGATTGCGACATCTGAAACAATGTTTATGGTTTGTTTTCCGAGAGGAGCACGTGTGTTTGTGCGAGCATGGGAAAACTATGATATCATTCATTGGTTTGCTCCGCAGATTTGAAATCTGCTGATCATCCGGAGGAATACGTACCTGTACTTGAGAAGGAAAGCGAGGCAGATGGAAGCGGAGCGGGAGACCCCGGCCACACAGTGCACGAGCACTTTGCCTCCGTCGGCAATCAGTGCCTGGATCTGATCGGATTGAAGCTCGAGGTGCGGGTAGATGTACGTCTGCGGAGTGTCCTCCAGCCACAGCTTGGTCCTCTGGATGTCGCCGAGACTCCTCAGATTCGGCACTTCTGTCGTCGCGTTTATAATATGAGTGATTTTGTTTTTCTTCATTTCTTCTTTGGTGAGCGCGGAAACTCCGCAGATGAACAGGCCCGGCACGATTTCGGACATGGCCGCGTAGTCGGGATTCACGCGGAAAGAGAGAGTCATTCTGGAATTGGAAAGTGTATTTGAGCGAGTGAGCACGAAGACTCAAAAACGGAGCGTACCAAGAGGTTATCAGCGAAAAAAGCGGCGCGAGAGGGAGCACGTGACACTGGAGGGAGTACGCGATAACAGTGAACTTTGGGAGTGGAGAAGAAAAGCGAAAACATGTGGCGAACGATAAGGAAAGGGGCAAAGATGAACAGAAGAATGGGAGGACGAATGAGGAAGACGGACAGAGATCGGGGGATTTGCAGACTGCCGCTGCTTCTGCTGTCTTTTCCTTTCCTTGCTGCATGTGACACTCACATGCCGGACTCCTCTCTCTCTCTCTCTCTTCTTCTCTCTCTCTCTCTCTTTCTCTCTCGCTCCCTCTCTTTAGTCTCCCTTCTTCTCTTTTCGACCTTGATTAGTTGCTTTCAATGAACCATCTGTGTTGAATTTTATCGGATGGGAAAAAAGAAGAGAGAGGATGATAAAGTGGGAGAGAAAGACTGGTTCCGACACGTGACCAGGAACAAGAATGTAACATTTTGAACGCGAAGAGTGTAGTGTTTCGAGCCGGAAAGGGCGGACGGACGACATGTTATGACACTGACCACACCCGGCGAATATATAGGCAGAAACGACTTTCGGTCGAAGGTGCTTTGTGTCCCTCCGCCCTGCCGACACGTGATTCTGGCTGACTGTCTGTACGTGCGACTACGTGTTAATTCACAAAAACGGCGATTTTCGAAGGTTCTGACGAACAACAGAACCCGCGTGTTGACTGTGGGAACGAAAAGGGAAGGCGTAGGGAGAGGGACTAATGCGTGAATGAATGCCGGAAGAGTGGAGCTCGATGAGCCCAGCAGTTGTTCTCTCCGACGCGATCAGTGATATGTGTAGGCTGGAGGCTCCGGGAGCCCGGAGGCGGGATCGAGAGATGGGGGCAAAGGGTATCCAGTTACGACTATCATGCGATGGGGGACGAGGTTCAGACATGGACGTCATCTGGAACAACTCGTGTCTCATTGAATGAGGACAACACGAGGAGCCAGCGAAAGAGGAATTCATTAGTGAGTCAGCCGGCGGCTCCTTCTTCCAATTCACAACTCAAAAACCATCTTTCTTATATCTAACTTATACGTTTGTTTTCTCACTATCACTGTTTTGTTTATCGCTATCGATCAGCTGGCTGAAATTGGAGAACCAGTCCAAACTAGAAATTTGTTCGGCCGCGAGGCACCAACGTCTAAACAGAACTGTTTTCCCGAGAGAGCGAGAGAGAAAAGAGACGGCCGAGTCACATGTCGACCTTGATTCGAGAAGGAGAATAAATGAATGAAATTGGGAGGAAGGGGAACAAGCTTTTGAAGATGAAGGGACCGGGGAGGAGCTTTCCGACCCGATGCGGCTGCTCGTTCCTTGTGGTCAAACAGTTCTCTTTCTCTGCGTCTCTCCGATCCAAAAAGTCTCTTTTCTGAGTTCGAAAGTTCTTGAGAAATCGGTGGGTACACAGTGAGGAATGGTGGTTTGGACGCGTGGGGACGGTGGGGGCGGAGGGCGTCTGGCCGCCGATCAGCGGGACTAATTGACACGTTATCAAGTTGCCGCGAAAGGATGGCGTGGTCGATGGGAGGAGAAGAAGAAGAGGAAGAAGGAAAGCAAGAAGTTCCACAGCTGTCGCCGTCGAACAATAGTCGCGGTTGCAGATCGGAAGAGAAGAAGGAAAGAGAGAGAGAGAGAAAGACGGTAAGCGATCATCTTCTACTCTGATAATTTCAAAACGTGTCGTTGACATACTTTTCAACTTGACCAACTCAAAATGATCAGTCTGAGCTCGAGGAGCAGGAGAAGAAAGCTAAAATAGATGGAGGAGCTACCAGCACGCGTGAGCTCTTGAAATCCATAATGAAGGAAGGAAAGAGCTCATTTATTCTCAAGTTTTTCTCAAGTTTGGCTACGTAAAAGTGCGCGAGCCTCTCACTCTCACTCACCTTCCTTATCAACTTTTCAGAGAGGTCTACTTTGGACACGTTGACGTCAGTTAATGTGATAAGAAACTGAAAAGAGCAGAATGTGCGTGTGTTCCGACAATTGATTCATCGCGAGAATTGCGACAGAGCGGGGAGGGGAGGCGGGCCTTTGCGCGGAGATGAAGCTGCGCAAAAACGGAAAAAAGCGGGCATGTGGAGAGCACGTGAAGAGGAGAAACGGAAGCGCCTATTTGGATGGAAAGGATCGGAAAGCAATGGGTTCAAAGGGTGGAAAGGGATGCGAATGGGGGGAAGGGCTCGGAAGATCAGGGGCGGACGGGTCGGTTAAGTAGTGACAGAGCAAGGCATCGGATTTCGAAAGAGTGTTCTCTGCTTCCGAGTGAATAACCTCACAGATTGCATGTGAAAGCGCACAGAAGGATGGAAGGGATCCTTTTGCAGACGTCATCCGGAGCGGTTTAAGGACATGGAAGATGTCTGAACAACATGAAGAAGAAGGAACTGGGATGATACAAATTGTGCGCGCGGGCTCGCTCTGTTTTTGTTGTTCCGCTGCTAGACACTTTCATTCATTCAAAACGGAGAATGCGTCATCGCGTGCGAACGAAAAATTGAGCAATTTCCGGAGATCTTTGATTCGAAAATGATACCGTAATTTCACAATAACAAAATGCGTCTTGTCAACCATTCGAACAGTAACAAGTCTCTAACGAAGGGGCTGTCCTCCAGTTTCATCGTTCTCCAAATAACTTTCAAAGACACACAACACAACCCGTTTGTTTTACATTTTTATTTCCGATCAATTGCCGTCGTGTCGAGTCAACCGATCTACTGATAGTTTTTGTGTCAACAGTGACTGGATTCGACCTAAAAGTTCACAAAAACACACGCTGAATTGCGGGGTGATTGGTGGTGTTTAATGCCAGCAGGATGCCGCTCCGATGACTACGGTAAGTCCGTCGTTCACGTGAACGCAGCATCCGGAATGCATTGTCAGCATCTTTGGACCGCTGACAACAAAACGAAAATAGTTGTGTCGACTGTGTACTTCGACCTGGACCTTCAATCCGTGGGCGGTCGCATTCTAGAGAATTGTGCCCTATGTACTCACTGTCTTTTTTTTGTAGGACGGGGGAAACAACAGCTTCTGTTTTGACCACACGTGATATAAGCACATCTCCTCAGTGGTTTCTCAGAATAACATCCCAGTATAGCTTATCCATCTTTCCATAAAAAGGAAATGGAAGTGCAGGAAGTGAGCTGCAAGTAAATATGTTTTCGGCGAAATTTCCGGACGGATTATGCTCGCCATAAAACTAGGGACTTCCAAGCGAAAGAGATGTTAAAAAGTTCAATTCGCAAACTGGATGGGTCCATAAAACATTGCGTCTTGTTTTTTCCTCCGCCGCCTCTGCTTGACCCAAGTTTTCAGTGATCACTCGCATCCGATTCACGAGCGTTTCACGTGCGGCTCGAGAGTGTTTGCCGCGGCGTTCCGGCCGAGTGTTGTGGCACGGACTCCTTTTGTTTTTATTTGTTCATTCATGAGAAAGACGACGGAAGAACCGGAGTATTCGGGAGAGAAAGGACTAGATCGGGACACATCACCCTGCACGGGAGATGCGGAAATCATCAAGATGTACATAAAAGAAAAAGAGAAAAAAAAAGAAGAAGTGGGGTCTACGTGTCTGGGGAAACTTCTTCGGATTGACTTGGTCGGTGCTCGACGACAATCGGCCCCGGCGAGGAAATACTGCGCTTCCGACGAGTTTCCGGTGAAATTCGATTCGAAGATTGACGTTTTGGACAGCACAATCCAGTTGCATACCAGAACATCGACCTGAAAGCTTAGGAAATATGTTGAAACGGCGAATGGATCCTACCAAAGAATGTGGCCGACGGTGAACCAGAGAGCCAAGTTGTATCCGATGAAACTGAGCAGTTCGTAAATGTTCGGATCCTTCGACACCAGAATTTCAGTAGTTCTCATTGAGGAATACTCGAGAACAAGACGAGAAACATAGTCCTGAAGCTCTTTTCAAAGTGAACTCGAGCCCGTTTCCCTCTTCTCACCTGCGTGCTTCTGTACTCTTCCGGTAGATCGTATCCCTCAATGGTTCCCGGATACGAAGTGATCAGACAGCTTCTGTGATTGTCATTTCGGCACTTTTTCACGTCTTCATAGCCTGGCAAGTCCTTCGGAATGTCCTCTTCCCAGTTTTCGATCCTCGTCAAATCCACGTAGCGCCGGGCACAGTTATCGTACGCTTCCACACTGCACACGCTTGTTTGACTGACACGGAGGAAGAAGTCGCTGGAATTTTCAGAATTAGAAAGGCTCACGGAAAAGCTGAAAGCAGTCACCGATAATTGGTGGGATCGTAGTGAAGAAGTTCGGAAATGAGAGGATGGCAGTTGCAGTATCGCATGGCCACGAGAAGATTGCACATGAGATAGTTGGTGTGGTTGTTCTTGAAGGCGTGCTCGTCGCTCCGTCTCGCATCGCCCAGCGCGTACCCGCAGGAAGTCCTTCTGATGTCCGCCTTCTTCTGAAATAACCTCATCGCGTATTCATGCTTCTCTCGATTCTTCCCACCGTTTTCCGCATCTGCAGTCTCACTCCTCGTTTGTCCATCAGTCGGATAGGGTTTTCCAGCTCAGTCGTCATTCTCGTCACTTCGTTTCCGCCCTCTCTCAGATAGACATCGATTCCTGGATGAGTGGGCACATAAGTGGAATACCACGAGTTTCGAGTCATCTGCAATGGTTTCCCGTGCTTTCTTGGCCCTGTTTCTGTCCGAGTTCACCTGGAAAGTGATGGAGAACTGTCGGTTGATCGCCGTCGAATTCTGCCACATTGTCGAGTCTCTCCACACCCAACACAGTCCGTTCGTGCTCGGAATCAAAGAGAGCAAGTTGCGGCAGCAGTCGAAAGAGGACAATTGGATGCCCTGATAAGTGCAGCTGTTGATGACGGACTGACACTGGTACTGCATGTTCTGGATCGTTTGGTTCCGCGTCGCCTGAGTTATGTACTGCAGAACGGTATTCTGTCCCTGTGTCATGAAATCGGCGGAAGGCGGATAATAGTCGGCGGCTTCACGAAGCGAAGGGTTCGTCCATTCGAGCAGATAACGGAGAGCCGAATCCTGACGCAGGTTCACATTCACATTGTTCAGTCCGTCTTGTGAGAACGGCATTCTGTTACAGATGACGAGAGCAGGAATGAAAAGTTGATCTTCATGAACGCTGAACAAGTAGAAAACGGTTGCGATAAACTCCGGAGAAACTTACGTTTTCGTCTCAGTTTTCTCGGTTTGAGAAGCAGTTCGAAAGATGAAATAAAGGCTGTGGAGCACAAAAAGAGCGATGCAAGAGCAGAGGAGAAAGAGGAAGAAGAGGCCCCCGAACAGGCCGCGGATCCACATTCTGCAACGCATCGTTTCGAAGCGGGAAACACGCTAATTGGGAGGGAGAGAGTTTGAGGAACGGAGCTCTTGCGAAACGAGCAGGTGCGATAGCGGAAACCCCCCAATTATAGGTTTGCATTGCATTTCGCGAACGGGATTAGAACTACGCGAGGGTATTGCAATTCAGGGATTTCTTCGGAGGGAAAACGTGACAAAAGGAAGGGGAAAAGTTACGAAACTAGGGGAATAATTGAGGTAAAGAGTTGCTCAACGGAGGTCCGACGAGTGTCTGCGGCTCTTTCTCTGTCCTGCTCTTCGTTTCGGACCCTCGGTGAAGGTTGTATCCATAGAAACATTTGAGTGTCCGCCGCGCACTTTCGACCTCTCCCGAGAGACAAAAAAGGAATGCGGAAGGAGCCGGTGCCAGACACGAATGAGCTCAGTGGGGCGGAAGGGAGTGAGGAAGCGTGCCTGGACGAGCAGGTCCGCCTCTCGGCTGAAATTGATACAACCTTGATTCGGTTAGCAATTCGTATAGGTGCATCAAATATTCGTATAGAAACTACTTGTTAGGGTCATTTAACGAATTAAAAGTGACCACGGCGGAACATATCTGGTTTCATTCATCTCTTTTAAGAATTCGTTATGAGCACGCAGGTGCAAGATTTCACGGGTCCGCGCGAAACGAAAAAGTATACTAATCTGATTTATAACGAGAAAAACTGAAAGTTCGATTGGAAGCAGTTCACTTGGCGAATCCACGTGGCATCCGCATCTTCGCACGCGATCGGATTGTGCGGCGTTTCGTGAGAACCGCCTGAAACACGGATGTTCAGCCCTTCACGCACACACTGAAAGCGAACCTCTCTCGTCTGTTCGGCGATCATCTGATGGAAATTGGGACGAGCTATTCCGAATTGTTTTTGTAGAAACTCGGCGATTTCAGCCATCGTGAACCGATCCGTCGGACTCTCCGCCCAACACTTTTCCTGAAAACTCTAATTATCGCATGGCTCACGCTCGCTTCCTCACAACAATCATTCGAGAAATGTCTGGACTGACAGAGGGCGGAATCTCCATCCGATATCCCGTTCGGACTTGTGCGTTCACTTCTCGGACGGACATGTTCGGATACGGTTCCAAGCCGCTCATGAATATCTCCCACGCCATGATTCCGAACGCCCAAACGTCAGTTTTTGGAGTGTATACGAAATTGACGAGGGTTTCGACTGCCAGCCATCGGATGGGAACGTTCCGATTCGGATCCATCTGGTAGAGAATTCCGGGTCTCGCGAGTCCAAAGTCTGAGATCTTGACCATTTGATCACCGTACAGACAGTTTCTGGCGGCAACGTCTCGGTGCAAGATGGGCTTCGAATGAAGGTACTCCAGACCCCACGCAGCCTGCATCACCATCTCGTTCCTCTTCTCGCAAGTGAGCGTAGGCTGCTTCTTCAGGTAACTGTCGAGGGATCCGTTTGTCGCCAGCTCCATCACCATGTACAGCGGCTCCTGTCCAACTGCCACTCCGTACAGCTTGACCACGTTCGGATGGCTCAGAGATCTCATGATTCGTGCTTCGCCCATAAACTCTTTTATCTGCTCTTTTGTGAGTTTATCCAATTTCGCCGTCTTGATCGCCACCTTCACCTCTTTTTCACTTTTCAGTTTCAGAACTCCCAGGCTCACTTCTCCGAACGCTCCTTCTCCTAATTTCTTCATAACCGTCACCGCTTCATGATCCAGCTCCCATACTTGACGCATAATCGGACGAGAAAGAAGGACGCCGCTTCCGATTGTCACCTTCTTTTTCCAGTAATGATCGATCAGCTCCTGGATTGTTCCAAACTGCATCGAACTGTAGATCATGTACTTTTTTTCGTCCTTTTTGATCACAAAATGTTGTATCTGAAACGGAGGGTCGTTCACTTTACTCATCGCTTTTTCATCATCTTACGGAAGAATTTTCATCAGGAGAGGCGCCGAGTTTCACGCTGAGAATGTACGATCGGCCATCTCCGGACCGCGTTTCGGACGATCGGAGCACGAAATCTCCGTTTTGCGTGAGCATCAGTTGGACGTCTTCTCGAGGCAGCAGTCCGTGATAATATTGTTCTTTTTCAATCAGCCTCCCCCCTGGCTCCATTCTTCCTCGAAATGATGATATTGTTCCCATGTTTCTTCATGGAACACGCGGATCGGTCACCCGCCCACGCCCTCCAATCCTTCTTCTCCTGTTTCCCTCCAGGCCCTATGATTAATTTGGTCGCCACGTCATTCCTGCTGGTCAATATAATTAATCCAATAATTCCGACACAATCGGAGATCGGATGCGGAAAAGCGTCCGAAAAAAATTGCTCGCAATGACGTCATTGAGCCGAGCGCTTCGGGGGGTCAAGAACATTGTCTGTTCGCACCTCAGGGCCGCCCATCCAACAGCATTCGTTCGAGAATAGGAGGAGGACGGCAAACAAAACCGACAATAATAATACGAAAGAAGGAGAGGGTGAGAGTGAGAGAGAAGGGGGGAAAGGAACAAAAGCGCAAGTGAAACTGAAGAAGGTGTGCAATATGATGCGCTTCTCCAACACTCAAGTTGTTCTCAAAATCCCAAAGTAGTTCGGTTTGAAAAGTTCTGATTTCGCATTCCAATTCACATTCAGCAAACGTAAATTAACCCCATCAGAATCCAGAAACGCTTTAAATAATCACTTCCGCGGATCTCAAGTTCGGATCGTCCCCTCCCCCTAGAACTTTCTTTGAACTCTGCTTCTTTTGTTTACCCAAACAAAAAGCGAAGGTTGTTTTCATATAATTATGTGTCCTTTCTGCCGCTGGTTGCCGTGGACACTCGGCCAAATTGCTGCTCGACCACCCGCCGCCCGTCCGTCTCTTGTGTCGTTTGTCCTGGACATCGGACCTTCTGTCGGTCGTTCCGTGAAGAGCGAGACCCATTGGGACAGGTGGACGCACCGTAATGAAGACGTCCGAACAGTGGACCATTAATCCGAGTGCGTGATGACCAGAAGGGAAAGCGAGAGAGTTGGCCACTTCTCCTCGCTTTTTCCCTTCCCATGTCACTCCGAATTCGGATCAAAACGGGCGGCCGCCCGTCGTCTCTTCTTTTGTTTCTCCCAAATGGGCTAAATCATTTCGTGAAACTGCCGAGAACGTTTTCAGTACGCCCACGCGTCGTCGTCCTGATGTAATAATTACATCCTCCCGCTCCCATTGTCCCTCCATAATTGGCGGCGTCGGCTGAAAAACGAGACGATGCCACGTGGAAAGCGATTCGGCGAGCAATGACCAATTCGCGGGGCGCCTTTATTTATTTGGCTTTGCACATCTGTCCATACGAACGGCGAAGGCACGAGAGCCAATTTGAATGATGGTCTGGTGTATTTTTGAAGCGGAGTGTGATAATCACGTGAAGGGAGAATGGCTGTAAAGTGCGTGATGTCATCGAAACACTTTGGACCCCTCCGGAGTCACACTCGCCAGGTGCCAGCCGAGCACAAGGCGGAGGAGAAGTCGTTATCAGAAAACCAATGACTGCTTTCGTTTGATCGTCAAAACAGATTGCTCCCAATGCTTTATTGTTCACAGGCCGTGAAAATGGGACAAGTTGTTAGTGGCAGTGGTACTTCTTTTGAAAGAGTTTCAGGGATGGGCAATTCAAGATACAGAAAATGATAATCATTGCAGAAGAAAAAGTCAAAATGTACAAGCTAAAATTGGGCCGCAACACACTTATTTTGAATGGATACAGATAGGGGCATGAGCTAGGAAATGACTAGACTCTAGCTGAATTTACAATATTAGATACGGAAAAAAATTATGTGCATTCGAGACCTGCTCTTTTGTGAGTGAGAAGCACCATCTAGTTGTCACCGATCTGCTTGATGTCGAAGGCGATGTGAACTTTGCGATCGTTGCTTCGTCCCGACGACATCTTGGCGCGTTGCGTGTCCGCTTTGGTGCTCGCATGATGGTTCGTCTTCTCGACCTTCGCCAGACGATCTTGCTTCCGGGTTCTCTCCAGACGGCTGTCAATTCCGGTAGCCGGGTTGGCGAACATCTGAAAAGATTCGCAATTCAATTGGGAAACGAGAAATTGATTCAACTGACCACAGTTTCGAGGTGCTTCATGTAGGAGACTTTCGCATTTGCGGCCTTCTTTGGCGTCTTCTTCTTCCCCGCCGAGTCGTTTACCCTCCGGATCGCAGCAGCTCTCTCGGGATCCATGTTCTCATTGTCGTTGTCGAGCGGCAGGATTTCCGGGTTCTCGACGAGCACCATATCGTCGTTCTCGCGTTGCGCAGCGACGAAATTCACGTTCATCCATTCGCCTTCTTCTTCGACCAGATTAGCGTTTGCGGCCTCATTAGGTTGAGCAGCCGGAGCAACCGGAGCAGCTTGTTCCTCTTCTCGTTGAAGTTGTTGATTGTTGCCAGAAGCGACGAAGTTGAGGAAGAAGCGAAGCATCTTGACTAGGGATTGTGGGTCTGAAAATGAAAAGGTATGATGAAGAAAGGCAAGAAACGAGAAGTGAGAATGGAAACAGGTAGACAACGGACATTGTTGTTTTTCCGAGAGGGAGAGAGAAGCGAACAACTTATTGAAAGGAACAAGATCGAAAGAAAGATCACATGTTCCCGTGCCAAAGAGGCAAAGTAGAAGGCGACTACTACACCCGAGAAAGGACGTGAATGAGAAGAAGCACACAGAACGGGCGGGCGATGGGCGGGGACTCGCGAGAAGGGCGGGGACCAAGAGACGCAGAGTGCCGCTTTGCCCAACACATCATGTGGTCTAAGCCCTCATGACCTCCTCCTCCGAAAGAGGCGAGGGAGCGGGCGGGAGGGAGAGAGGCACAGAGAATCTGGTTCCGAGGAACGAGCCATTACCAGACGGCCATTGTTTGAGTGGCGAGCATCGCGTGACCAGCCACCGAATTACCATATTTCGGCGAAACCTTGATTAATAATGTTTCCCTTTTCCGTTGTCTGCTCACTGAGCCCCTTGACTTTCGATCTCTCGGATCGAACCGAACAAAGCGCGAAGAATCGAAGTGGTTTGACGCGTCGCCGTCGCCGATCGCTTCGTTTGTGTTTTTTGTGTTGTCGCAGAAAGAAAAACAAAAAGATAACAAACGGGAGGAAGAGAGAGAATGACGCAGTAATAAGACATATGGTACTCGAAAATAGAGGGAAAGCGAATAATAGACTGGAGGAAACGACGAATTCTGGTTTCCACTTCCGCATGTAAAATAACGCCGACCAGAAACTGCGAAACGTTCCGGTCTGTCCGTTAATGAGCGGCCACGCGACGCATTCAAATGGGACCGGAAAGGGGAACATCCACGTGACCAAAGAGCTTTCGCATCGAAGGATTTGAAATGTTTATTTCTCCGAAACGTCGATGAAATTGCTCTCTGCATTACTCTTTTCGGCATTGGTCAATTTTTCCGCGGCGAAAAAAACCGAAAATGGAGTGCCGTCCGAATTCCTTCTCAACGAAATGAACAAAAAGCACAAGGAAATTGTGGAGTACTTTCACAAGTCTCAGAATTTGTGAGTACAGAATATTAGTGGGAGGGAATTGGAATGCGTCAGAGAATCGACTTTGCCGATATTCATCGAAAGAGCTTGGATTCGACACGAGCGGGAAGTGCGGGGAAAACGGGAAATCGAGCCTGAGGACGACGAAGAAGACGAAAGGACGAAAAGAGAGATCGGGCGGTCGAGAAGGCCGGACAAGATTGTTTTTGTGGTCCGTTCTGCCGGGTAAGCCTTTATTTCCCAGAAAATGTGTAGATCAAATTGTTTACAGAAAAGAGCAAATTGTTCAGTACGTCTACGTTGTCTGTTCGCTGATCGGATCGATCGGATTCCTGGCGTGGTCCATTCCCGGAATGCTCAAATCGGCAACTACTGTCATCGGTAAGTGCGATCAGCTTATTTCATTCCGATCCATGTTTTCAGTGACGAATGTGCACGATACTCGAAAACCGCCTCGGGAATTACCGACCACACTCGCCATGTTTTTCAGGTCGAAAAAACAACAAAAGACCCCAACGGGTGGGTGAACTCTTGCAATCAAATTTGGCAAGCTCTCGCTTTCAGAGACGACGCCGCCGGAAATGCCGAAAGTGGGAACGAAAGAAGCAGCGAAATAACCAGAAAGTTCAAACTGAGACAGATTTATAAATTATAATGAAATTATCAAAAACAGATTCAGATTGTTGCATGCGTTGAAATATTGAACGGAGAGATTTCAGAAGAGGATCGAGAGAGCGTTCAATCGAATGCGGCAAGAGTGAATGAGTCGATGAGTCCAGGCGGCTTCGTCTGCCATTTTCCGAGTCCGGCAGCTTCCATCTAAAAAAAACAATCTGTGAAAACTGAGTAGTTTAGTCATCCCATACTTTTCCATAGAAAACTCTTTTCTCGTACTGGTATTCGCTCGCATTCTCCTTGGCCTTCGAATAGTCGACAATCGATAGATCAACGCCGTTCACCCTACGATAAGCATCGAAGATCTCAGCCTTGCACAGCTTCGAACGGGACCCCTTGTTCGTGCGCCCAGTGTTATAGTCGAGCACTTCGACAGAATCGGATCCTCTGTACCAGGCTTGAGAGTAAGCCGCGTGAATGCGCATCTGGAGCGGCATACTTTCCACCAAGATCTCTCGCTCAGACTCCGCCGGTCCCAGTCGTCCTTGGAGAGCGAATTTTAGCGATTCATCAGACACGGGCACTTCCGAGCCGAAGTAGATTTGGGAAATGAAGATAGGGTGAATTATGTTAGAGAGCAAAGCGCCTTGAACTCCCAGCACACTCCATTTGAAAACTTTGTCTGCAGTGCAGTGAATACGCAAAGTCTTATTTGCTCGAATTTCCTCGAGAGTAAGCACATCGCTCGGAACAGGCGATGTGTTTGTCGGCCTGAAATTGCTCTTTTAATCTATTTTCCTACAGAAATGTTTCCTTACGTCACGAGAGCGAGGCTCTTAGTCTCGGCGTCATCAACAGCGTACGTGCAGACGGGTGAGAAGTTCGAGTAGAGAACGAGCTTCATATTCGATTTGAGAGCCGCCTTTCCGCCCTCTTTCTTATCAAAAACCGACATTCCCGGGTTCGTCTCAAGAATTTCCAGTTCTTGGAGTAAGTAACGGATAAGAGATCTGCGAGCCAGCACAATAGGATCCAAATGAATGACAGCCGATCCGTTGGCGCCGTTGAGAGTATCCGGTTCGACGACGTATTGAACTGAAGATCCCATGGAGAGAAGTCGTTTCTCGTTGTGCTCATTGACAAGCAGGAAACAAGCTATCTGATTGCTTGGCTGGACCTGGTAGTACTCGGTCATTTGATGGTACTCTCTTTTGCAGAACTCTGCGATCGTTCTACAATCATTCGAAACTTTTTGCTCAGTCATGACACGATTGGAAAGAGCAAGCGGGTACGTGGCTGATGGGTCAAAGTCAATGTTGAAGATCTTCTTGAGAGCCAGCATCGCCGCTTCGTTCTTGGCCAGCTTCTTCGATCTTCCGTTTCCGGTGTAACGGTCTTTGTCATCGATTACACAGTCACAGCTGAAATATGAATTTTAGAAATTCATGAGGGATTCTCGGAATTGCTCACTAGAAAACAGTGGCTGGCTGTCCGGCCACCGCTGGCACATTGTCCTTGAATTCATAGTTTATCTTGGTGCGCTGTCTGGTCTGTTTATTAAGCATCGCATGGAGAACGGCGCATGGTCCTTGGGTGGTCACACCATCACCCTTCACACAAGTTGTCGGGTCGATTTTGAAATAATTTCTGAGCATTTCTTGAGCCGCGAACTCTTTGGCGATAGCTTTCGACGGCAGAGATGGCGACTTTGTGTTAAATTCTTTGTCGTTCTCTTGAAACGTTCGAAATTAAACGTCAAATGGATCACCACCCTTACCTGTATGATCGATGATCGAACACTTTCCGGTGAAGAGCAGTCTTCCTTCTCCCAATGGTCTGTCCTCAGCAGGCTCGCACTCCAAAGTCACTGAGCAGTTGAGAATAGTGCAGATTGTATGAAGGCACTGAATGATGGTCATGTCCGATCCGAGACGGTTGCTCGCATGTCGACGGGCGACAGTAGTTATGTCCTCCTGAGACAATTGGAACAAGTCCCGAAGGGCTTCGCGAACAACCATATCCTTCAGAATCCCTCGGTTCGCTCCAGACTTTGAATACTCTTTGCCTTGGTCGGCGAATTTCAGCGTCACAGTGTGCTGAGCGTCGTTCTTGCGCCAAGCACCCTTTTTTTCGTTTTCAGAATTCTCGGGTGTCTCTACGCCTTCTTGCTTCACTTCCTCGTTCACTTCCTGCTTCACTTCCTGCATCTTCGGATTCTCATGAGCTTCGAACACCGGCGTGTACTTGACTTGCGACTCCGCAATAACTTTCTGCATCAAATCGAGCAACGAGAGAGCCGATTCGACGGGAGTCAACTAAAAAGGGACAACATATGTTTTCAGTTCGAAATAAAAGGGAACTGTTAGTAACCAGAACCACACACACCTTAGCCTTCTTGATACTAGCTTTCTTCTGAGCGGCAGGTGCTGGGTTTAACATAGAAGCGGCCTGAATTAACTGAATGGAATGCAGCAAAACACGCTAAGAGGAGAGGGCGATTGAACATACGTTACGCTTGCCCGCTTGCCCATTGCCATCAACCGGGACACCACCGGAAACGACTGGCACCGCTTTCGCAGTGACCCCCTCTTCGAACGGTGTCAGATGCAGATCTGGACGGAGATCGCGGATGACAAGCTCGGCGCACTTTTGTTTTGCCGCTTTCTTGTTAGCCGACTCCATTTGGAATTCACGCCCGTTGACCGTAAGAGTGCAACGGTATCTCTTTGGGACGGTGTTTACTTCCGAGTAGCTGAAATCGAATACTCTTTTTACCACATCTGCTTTCTTGGACTCACTCTTCTCCGATGGTTTTGAAAAGTTCGTGAAGAACCATAGCTGGCGTCTTTCCGGCAGTATCGAACTTGCGTGGTGGAGCCGGCGCTTTGTTCTTGTTCTGTAGTGTGCCTATGAGATTTCTGATTTTGATTCTCGCTCACCTTCCAATTTCCTTTGCTCATCTGAGGTTGTCCGAAGAACTGCATCTTAGACTGTCCTCCCTGATTATTAAATGGCCGATTAAAACCACCGAAAGCATTCTGAGAAGGTGGTGTGACCCAGTCTCGGCCCAACATATTCATTGCGTTGGCACCGGTGCCGGCTCCGAAGGGGTAGGAACCATGATTCGCAGCCTTCGGGGCGCCTTGTTGCCCAAACTTCTGGAATATATTTTTTTAAATACTTGTGAGACAAGACTACATAGTGTTCGGTCTTCTACTTTCTTACGACATGAAGCGAGAGCAACTTGCCTTTTGTTGGAATTGTCCAGGTGGTTTCTGTTGCTGTTGCATGAACGAAGAAAGTGGGTTCAAGTTAGAGTAGGCGCCGGGAGTTTGTTGTTGCTGATGTGGCTGTTGCTGTTGTTGCTGTTGTTGCTGGCTGACATACTGCGGAAACTGTAACTTTTTCTGAATGGGTGAGTGATACGAACTCAAAATGACACCGTACCGCGTTCGCAGCCGGAGCAGCGGCAGCAGATGGCGGTTGCGACCATTGAGTTGTCCAGCCATAATGATTCACCTGAAATACTTTATTCCATCCGATCCAATTTCAAATTTCTTGTCGGTTGGGATGGATTACTGAAGCCTAATTTGATTCATTCCTGGTCGATATGTTCCGTATTGGAAACTAGCAACCACGTCCAGGAGTGCATCACCTTGTGACAAAACAAATCTACGAAGAAAAGTTCGAACAAGCTCAACCGTTTGGGACGGGCTAATCCGTACTGGTAAAACATAACATGTAAAAATTATGCGATGCATACGAGAACGCCAAACATTTTGGGGGTTCTTTTTAAATCGGACACTTATTGTCATCAGAGATCCCACAAAAGTTCAGTGTTAACGTACAGGATCGCTCGTGTGATCGGTGCCGGTGCCGTAGTTATCTCCGTAAGCAAAGTTGTAGTTAAGATTGGGATCCATTGTTTGGGGAAAACGAGACAAATTATATACCTGCAGACATTATCGGTTAACAATTGTGCAAACGGAACGAGATACACAACCGCAACCTGATCATTATACGGCGCGGATCGAGATATAGCAGAGGAACCATGAGCCGGATAATGATAGAACAGAAAGAGAAAAATGTGCAGGAAAGCAAAGAGAACGTCGGAGAGATACCAACTTGCTCCGTGCTCAGAGGAATATCAAAGGAAACGAGGGGGAATCGATGAAATGTTTCACAGCTTTCCGCATTTTTAGAGCGGAAAACTGAAAAAATGTAGAGTAAAACGAGTTAATTAGAATAAATGCATTTTTTTTCGAACAAAATGAACTTTTGCGCAGCAAAAGAAACGATTGTGCACGACGAACGCCAAAAATCGAATACGAATTGTCTTCGCGAACGTCGACTCAGCTATAGCGTTTGTGGAGGCCCGGCGGACACCCGCCGGTTTTTGAAGCATTGTACTGCGCCTTGTTTAGCAGAAAGTGGCATTTGTCGGATTTAGACAGAGATTTCAATATAAACGAAGAGGAAATTAATGTAAAACGGCCTAAAAGCGTAAAAAAAGAGATACAATATCACTTTTTCAGAAATTCAGCTTCTTCACGGCGAAATCTCTTCGTATTTGAAAATAGAGTGGAACTGTTACCGGAGAGGCTGCTCTCGGAGTATGCGAAACTGCAACTGGGGAATTCTGATGGGAATGTATTGTGAGAAGCATGGGCAAGGCTTTAGAAACCTTGTGGACACAGCACAAATCTAGATTTGTGCTGTCTCCTGGTGATCATTTTTACGCTCTTAGGCTGTTTTACATTAATTCTCTCTTCGTTTTTATTGAAATCTCTGTCTAAATCCGACAAATGCCACTTTCTGCTAAACAAGGCGCAGTACAATGCTTCAAAAACCTCCAGAAAAGGCTTCCACTGAAGCCTTCCAGAAACGCTATAGCATCGATAGCGTTTCTGGAGGTCGATTCGAACGTAGTGCGGCGGAGCGCGTTTGCACCCTCCGAGCTGCCACGTTTCCGGCACTTGTTTCCGACTCGGGAACTTCAGCGTTCTGAAGCCTTTTTCTGAACTTAATATATTAAAAATTCGAATGATTTAATAATTATTTGTTTAAATCTTTTTCATGATTTATGTATCCTACTTGCAAATATAAGTTGCAAAATTCCAGAAAAACTGAGGAAACTGAGGAAGACTCTTTTCTCAGATTGCGCAATTCCGCTTTTTAATAGTCTTCTTTGGTTTGTAACCTTCAACATTCGTTTCAATAATATAAATTTGTCTAGCGCCGCAAAGTTGAATAACCGTGCTCCACCGCGATTTCTAGACTTCTGCAGCAAAAGTATTTACGAATCTTTTCGTTTGACAGTTGTCACGCAATCTGAATTAGTTATTTATCCTTCTCGTTTACATCCTCGAATTCTCATAAAGCGCGTTCTTTATCTCGAATTCATATTTAAAAATCCATAATTTCTTATGGGGTTATTCAGGCTGTGAAAAAATGACTTTTTTCCGTTTTTTTCGTTTTTTACGTCAAAAAATCCAACTCAGCGATGTAAAAAAAACGAAAAACAAACATACGCGCCCCATTATTCTTTTCTCTTAACGGTGCACTCCTGTTTATTATTCTTGCATTCTAAAAGTAAGTATTATACTCGGCTCGTTGTTCACACATTCGTTGCAATTGTAATTTGTCCATATTTATCGAATAGCATATTTCGCATTTCAGGGTGCAGCATGAGTTGGTTTTCATCGTCGAAATTATCAAAAGATTCAACGCCGTCAACAAATTACGGTTTCGTTTTTTCATTGATTATTAGCTAGTTTAAAAAATTAAAATCTAATCTAATTATTATAGTGGCACCGCACAGAAATGGCGCTCTGTTGAGAAACTCTTTTTGCAGTGCAAATTGAGCGACCTCGGGGCCGAGTTTGAAAATTTAGGCCACGTTTTCAGTGGAAAAATACTTCGCGGCCTAGAAATTCGGCCAGATTGCGAACAGCGCGCCCTTTCTGTCCGGTGCCCCTATAATAGATATCTAATTAGAAATCTGAATTGTCAACTAACTCTTTTTCCGTTCCCCAAAAACCCACATCGGCCCATTTCCTGCTCCATCATAAATCTGCATTCACTCAGCTCTTTCCTATCCTTTTTTGCATTCGTCTGTCCGTCTTTCTTCCTCTCAACTCTCCCCTCTCACCCAGACTTTAATCGATCGGCGCACTCCGCTCTCCCCGCCGCCAGCGACTTCTTCTTCTTCTTTTTTCCCTTCTTTGTTTCATGTTCTCTTCTACCCCCGTGCACATCCTTCACTCGCTTGTCTTCTTCTCTTCCGTTTTCCATTCTCCCATTCACTCCCCCTCGTTGGGGCTTTCTTGTTTTTCGGGAGAAAGCAAAGATTCGGTTGTTGGTTAATGCGAATTGAGTTCCCACGAGCTCATGCGTTAAGGCTTCTGATTTCATGAGATTAGGTGGCTCAGCGCATTCTCCATGAGTATGTAACTACTGAAACAGTAAAGTTCGACTAACAATTCTCCCATATCCTCATTCTCATCATTCATCTATTTTTCCACTAACAATTTCAATGTTGCTCTCGGTCAATCATTATGAACTACTTTGAAATGCATGAAAACTGAATCTCCTAACAAGAAACGAGCGAAAAAGCGGAATTTTTGTGCCAGAAATCGGATAGCGCCGCGGTCGGGGTTAGCCAATGCACGACTCCGTTTTCGCTCCTAATTTTGTCGGTCATGTCTGAATTCAAATTGAATTTCGCCTCTCGTTGTGGCAATCAGACCCGCCGCCGCCGTAACAAGCCACTCGGAAATGAAGTCGTGAAATTATATACTCTACGAGCTTCCGGGATTGTGAGGAGTCCTCTGGTCTCTGGAGACAATTAGTGCTCAACTTCATCCATTCGCCGTTGCAAAATGCAAAGAAGGAAAACGAAGAAGTCGCTCGTGCCTCCTTTCCTTTTGTTGTCTGCCCTGACTCTCATGCGTGCACTTTTCTGGTAATCCGTTGAAAGTAATTGTTTTCAGACCGGCTCCCCTCGTCTCAAAGGGAACAGAGGCCTCCTCCATCTTTCAATCAGCCTCCTGCCGCCTTCGGCCACCAAAAAATGCTGCGTGTTAGGAAGACGCCTTCCGAATCGCACGCGCTTTCAAACTTTGCGTATGTGAGTCGCCAAGACTTTGACGCGGAGAGAGTCAAGTGAGCAGACAGATAAAGGGCCTTCATGTAAACGATCATTCAGACATGTGACCGTGACTCCCGTCTCTCTCCAACCCCACCACTACATTTTCTCAATCCGCAACGACAGCTCCGTTCGTCCCGGAGAGATTGCCTTCGGCGTTCCGCACCGCAAATGGGCGAATGTCAGTCTGGATCAGGAAGTGCAGGTTGACCCGTTCACATTCCCTCGCTCCGATTACATTGGATCAATCGTGCTCTCAGCAGATTTCAATGGGAAGAAAAAGTGAGTGGAAAGACGAGATATCGATACGAGAGTGTGGCAATCCCGTAGAAAATTCGAAACCCGTAGATTACAAAACCCGTAGAGTCAAATCCCGTAGAAAAGGGCCGGGCCTAATGCAAGGTGCGCATATTGTTTTGACTCATTTTTGATTGCCTTTTTCGCCCTATTCATTTGAGCCATGAAAATTTGACAGAACGATTAAAAATGCCATGAGGAGTCCAATATTCTGAGTTTTCTACATTTTGGAGTATCTGTGTTTGTGTACTTATTTCTACGGGTTTCGATTTATTTTTATTTTTAGGCCCGGCCCTTTTCTACGGGATTTGACTCTACGGGTTTTGTAATCTACGGGTTTCCAATTTTCTACGCGACTGTCACACTCTACGAAACAACTCACAACTCGCATTTTTGCAGTGTCTCGGCGGAACCACTCAATTCTGATCTTATGGCCAGAGAATTCTCAATGCAGTTCGGAGGACAGGCATTCTCGAAGTGAGTTTAATTCAGTTCTTCTAGTTTTGAAAAGTGGTTAACACAAAAAAGCATTGAAAATAACAGAGCCGGTAACTAGTAAAAAAATGTCCTGCAATCCTACAATATTCGATTTCAGAGGAATGCAGTTGGCATTCAAGTTCGACGACAAAGAGAAGAACAAAAGTCACTTGCTGTCGCTGACCGTTAAGTCAATTGAACAGTTTGACGTGGCAAAAGCAGCAGCCGCGTCAGTCAACGGAGAAGAAGGGACCCCTGCGAAGCCGAAGCAGATCAATGCCGGAGAACTTCTGCCGAACTCTGTGATCGTCTTCGACAAAGAGGAAGGCTCAATGCTGAATTTGGTCGGAAAAAGCAAAGGAAAGGCGGCGTACAGATCGATTATAAACCCAGACTGGGACTTTCAAAAAATGGGAATCGGAGGTCTTGACAAGGAATTCTCGAACATTTTCCGACGTGCCTTCGCCTCGAGAGTGTTCCCTCCGGAGTTTATTGAGCAGCTCGGAATGAAGCACGTCCGAGGTATCCTTCTGTACGGACCGCCCGGAACCGGAAAAACACTTATGGCCAGACAAATTGGAAAAATGCTGAACGCGCGTGAACCGAAGATCGTGAACGGTCCCCAGATTCTGGATAAGTATGTCGGAGAGTCCGAGTCGAACGTGAGAAAGTTGTTCGCCGATGCCGAAGAGGAATGGAGACGTTGCGGAGCAAATTCGGGTCTCCACATAATTATATTTGACGAAATCGACGCCATCTGCAAACAGAGAGGATCCATGGTAAGTTAATTCTTCAAAACAACCAATCTATTCAGTTCGTTTTCAGGCTGGCAGTTCGTCTGTTCATGACACAGTTGTCAATCAGCTTCTCTCAAAAATGGACGGAGTTGAACAACTGAACAACATTCTCGTAATCGGAATGACGAACAGAAGAGATATGATTGATGAAGCTCTGCTCAGACCGGGAAGACTTGAAGTACAGATGGAGGTGTCGCTTCCGGACGAATTCGGAAGACTTCAGATTCTCAGAATTCACACGGCCAGAATGAGAGAATACAACAAAATGGACGGTAAAGTCGACCTGGATGATCTCTCGAAAAGGACCAAAAATTTCTCCGGAGCCGAGCTCGAAGGGCTTGTCAGAGCGGCACAATCAAGTGCTATGAACAGACTCGTAAAGGCCGGAGGAAAAGCTCAAGCGGATCCAGATGCCATCGAAAAGCTCGTCATTAACTCGGGCGATTTTGATTACGCGCTGGAAAACGACGTGAAACCGGCGTTCGGTCGGTCTGACGAATCACTGAATAAGTTCTTGAGCAGAGGTATGATTGTGTGGGGACCGGAAGTGACTCGTATTCTCGACGAGGGAAGTCTTCTTGCTGCTACAGTTCAAAATCCAGAAAACAGTGGATTCAGAACAGCTGTTCTGGCTGGTACGTGATAAATTTCTGGTATTCTCCCAAACCATCTCTTTAGGCGCTCCAAAGACAGGAAAAACGTCGTTGGCTGCACAAATCGCAAAGAGCTCAGATTTCCCGTTCGTCAAAGTCGTCTCGCCAGAAGATACTGTTGGATTCTCGGAAAGTGCAAAGTGCATGGCTTTGAAAAAAGCATTCGAGGACGCGAAACGATCGAAATTGAGCGTGCTGCTCATCGACAATTTGGAGAGACTTATAGGTGAATTATTAAGTACATTTGAGAGTACATTTCTGAATTGCTGATATTTAGACTACCACCCAGTTGGACCGAGATACTCGAATCTTGTCATCCAGGCTCTGATGGTTCTTCTGAATGCTCCTCCACCAGCTGGTCACCGTCTACTTGTTCTCGCCACTTCATCCGATCGTTCATTCCTCCGAGACATGGGCCTGATGGATGTGTTCGGTGACGTCATCGACATTCCAAGATTATCGAGTTCCAACCAAATGATGAATGTTATCAAAGAGAGCAACATCTTCAGCGATGATCAGATCCCAGACGTTGAGAGGAAGCTCAATTCGCTTGTGTACGAGAAAAAGTGAGTGATCTTTTTTGATCTTCGTTAAGATATTGGAAGCACTCCCACTTAGTTCCCAAAATCGCAGCTTTTCTTGTAAAATAGTCTCGGATCATCCCTTCACCAATTTTTATGATTCTTTCAGATTCGGTGTTGGAATCAAACATCTGCTAGAGTTGATTGAATCGGCTCGTCAAGTGGAAGCCGCTTATCGCGTTCAGACTATTATTGGAATGATGGAGAACATCGCATTCAACTTCCCCTAAATGATACTGTAATTAGTGTATGACCATTGAAATTATTCAATATTGTGATAATCAATGGATCTCTCGTTAATTGTTATTATTTATTTGATTGAGTACTGTACTTTAAATTATTTATTCGTAGTTTCGAGACTCGTAACATCTGTATTTTAGCGACTTGAGCATAATCTCGACGGTCTATACAATCCCGTTTTAACTTTTCCTGTCAAATATTCTAGCCAACGCCTCGTTTCTAGTAGACACTTACTGTAAGTGCTAGCAAATTTTGAACTCTTCATAGCAATAAAATATATCTGTCCGAACTCTTCGCAAAGCTCCCGCCTTTGCTTTCCAATCCCCCTGATCCCCTCAAATCAGATTGCATTGGCTGAGCAGTCGGTGCCTGGCACAGTAACCTTTCCCTTGTTTTCTTCTTTTATTCCTCTTGTTTCCACCTTTTGTGCCCATTAATTGTACTTTTTACCCCGGCACCGTCGTCGTCGCGCACATATGTACCCCTGTGACGTCACCTTGCGAAAGGGCAGGCACACATGGCCGAGGACACTCGCACACCGCCAATTGTGCGCCAACTTCGAAACGTTTCGAATCTGGCGCCGTGCCAGACGGGTCACAATGAGTCATCGGTGAAGGACAAAGGCGCGAAGAGTGCAAAAAGAGAAGGGAACGACCTACTGTCTACCAGATGAAGCATGAGAGGCCCAAGGACATTGGAAGGCAACCGAAGCGAAGGATTACTGTAGCCGCGAGCTAGCAGATCACTGGGTTCTCTTGAGATTTTTATAGGCTGGTTTTCAAGTTTCTAAACTCAAGTAGAAACATTTGCATGTTCTCATTTAGCACGAATTTACAAAGATGACTCATGCAGTTTACCCCCCAGACTGCGGAAGTAACTGGCATTCGCCCGAATGAATGACAAATCTTGTTCATTTCGTAATTTTTCACAAAACAAACCGAAAACTTCTTCTCTTCATAAATGGCTGATTTCATTCCGAAAAATCAGACGACGATTCAAGTTATGCTCCAAATAATGCACACTTTCAAATAGGAGCTCATTAATTCATTTTCCCATGATCTTTTGGCCCGTTTATTTGCTCAATAGCGCCTGCACAAGTACTTTGTGCTCTTCAATTGCATCATTCATGAAAGTGCACTCAGGTGGCATGTGGAACACACAAAAAACATTTGAAAACGAGTAAACCAGGTCGAAACCCCACTTTTCAGATTCACGAACGAATTCAAAACAGTTTTCCCTTTACTTCTTCAGATTCACTGAATTCGAGACAAGTCTGCCTTTTTCACACTTCCATGGGCATATAATATCACAAGAATTCGCTGCCGAAGCGGCGTTTCTTCTGTGAACCGCTTGATCGAAACTCAAATTATGACCGGAGGTTTGATAAGGAAACGTCATCTCAAACCGTCCTTTTTCCGTGATTCTGCTAGCTTATCGCATTCTCCAAAGAAGGACCTCCAACGAAGAAAAGTGCGTGTTTCCGTCGCATTTCGAAATGTTTGCGGTTTGCCACCGATCGTCCGTGCAGTGCACTTGCACTTCTTCTTCGTCTTCTTCTTCTTCTTCTTCTTCTTCCTTCTCTTCTTTTTCTTTTTCGATGGCGACGGAATCGGCGTGATTAATGTGCCGTTTGGCTGTTAATTCGAAACAATTTCCGCAGCTGTAGGTACGTGTTGTGCCCTCTCAAAGTGCTTCCGTCTGCATTCTTTCCATTTCACGGCCACCCGGGTGGATTTCTTCGCACGCGTGCCCCTATCGCTCCAAACCATCACAAATAGCCACCGCCCTCTTTTCGAAGAGCACTTTTCATTTGTAGGTCACAGCATCAGCATCAGCAGCATCTATACGAATACGGAAAAGTGCATAGAGATAGAAAAAGAGGGCGAAGGAGGAAGAGTTGTAGTAGAGGCGGGCTCCAAGAATGTAGTCAAAAGAGGCGACGGAAGAATTGACGGAGATCTTCCGCAATCGGATTCTCGATCTTCCTCGACGCGTCATAATTATACGATTATATCAAGATGATGCAGTACGAAACGAACGTTGATTAACTGGATAACACGATGATTTCAACGCCGGATTGCATCATGACTCCCGTATTCCTCGAACGAGCAGTTTGTGCACGTTCTGGCCGTCAACGAGTCGTGACGTCCCTTCCAGAACGAGACTATTCTGGGAAGGAGACCACGCGACGCCTTCTGTTTTCTTCTCCGACCTGTCACGTTTTCCCGATTATTCCCAATTGAAACTCACTTGTTTTCAATGAACCGGTTACCTGTCTAGCCCAGTGGCCGCTTTCTTCGCCGAGTCACGCGGGTTACGGTAGGATTCAAACTTGGCACCACGCCAACCGTCGTTCTAATCGTCGAGCGGAATCTTCCTTCTTCCGCGGAACCGAACCGGCCACACCGATTCGTCATTCTTTTGAACCAGTTAGCCCCATTTACAGATGCGCTCCTCTCGCCCTGCTGATCACAGCGTGATCGGGGCGGCCCGGCGGTGTGACGTTAAGAGCGCGCCGTTTCAAGTCACGCAGTTTTATCACTCCGAAAAAACTATACAAATTGCAACATTTTACGTTTTCTGCCTCGTTTGATAAGCAGACCTGGCTTCGTGCCAACACGGAAGTTTGAATGGGAAAAAGAAAAAAAAGGAGAAGACGGTCATTTTGGTCTTTCAGAAACATGCGTTCCGTTCCTCGCACGACCATTTTATCCCGCTGAGCCGGTCACCGGCAACGTCCAATTCGGATTTCAGATTACGTTGCCTTAGCGGTCTTACACTGGATGATGCGGCAAAATGAAACGTTTTAGAAACATTCGAATGTGGTGACCACTCTCAATAATTGAGAATGTTCGGCTTTTCTGACCCTAGCTTTTCGGGTTAAAGAAAGAGAACGTCTTCTTTTTTGTGCACGAACTCCAAATGTAGTCCTTTTCCGCTCCGACGGACACGAGAGCCCTTTTTATATGATCTGTTGGCCCTCAAACACTGAGAACAGCATGTAGGCTTTTTGCCCTTTTAGCCTTGTTTTGATCGGATGATTTGAAGCGGCTCTTCCGCGAGTGATGTCATCAGGAAGGAATGTTTTTGCGATTCTAAGAAGAAGAAGAAGAAGAAGACGATGATGATGATTACTATTATGGTTAATATAGTAGCCTTTTGGTAGTCGTTCAAGGTCGCCGCTTACTCACGCGCTGCCCCTTCCCGCCTCTGTACTTTTCCTCGTTTGCGAAATTGTTTTCGATAGTAAGGGTTTATTAACAGAGATCTGTCGACATGTGAAAAAACAATATAGAAATCTGATAAAAATTTGGAACAGGATAGAAATGATAAAGGTTTGTGTGAGCAAATTGGGATCGGAAGGGTACAATGAAAGGTCAAGGGGTAAATGACACCGATTAAATGTGGGGGCACGAAAAGAAAGGTGGACGGAAGGGGAAAGGATCAAGAAAGAAATGAACGGAGTTGAGATCCTGCAAACCGCAAGAGGACGAAAGACGGACTGAGGGAAGACACTAATTATGACATTGCAAAGGGCTCATATATGTGCAGACAGTGACGTGAGGGTGTCTTTCTCAACCGCAGGAAGAATGACCGATCAGATTAGTCGAAGCCTCGGAGGTATCTCTTCAGTCGGTCCAGGTGGTTCGACTTGGCCAGCTTCTTGTGATTATGGTGGTGGTGGTGGTGCTTCGCATCTGGCGGCTTCCCGACCACTTCGTAGACCGCATCCACGGCGACTCCTTCATCATCGTTGTACATCTTGTAGTCTATTTCTGAAAGGAAAGGATTAGTCGGAGTTGGAGGAGTCGTATCTTTTACCTTTGTACTGTGGCCGCGCTAATACTCCGATGAGCATTGCTAACAGAATGAAGGCGAGGGTGAGCTTCATTGCTGGCTGCTAGCGGGGTGAATCTGAGTTCGAATGATTACGCTGACGGTGGCTGAGGATCAGGCAGGGAAGACTACGCCCCTTGAAACCACGCCCCTGATACTCGATGGCAAGGAGGCGGGGCGAACACGCAAAGAGAACGTGGAGAGAAAGAGACGCAGAGAAGGGGACGTGTTCGGACAAGATGGCTTACGGGATGAATGTGGATTCGACGTTTGACGTTGGAAAAGATGTTGCCACGTCGATAGCAAGCAGAAAACGAGAAAACGTGACAGCGCTGCCGGAGAAGGAAAGCGATTGATAGGGGCAAGAAGTAGGTGTTTGTGTGGCAAATGTCAAAACAGGCCAATCAAACGGCCGATCGGAGATGATAAGCGACGAACAGTCTGCGGGCGACGATAGCGACTGGCTGGCCGTGCACTTTCCGTAACAGTGAAAGTGACCGTAAGCCGGGCGAGAGAGGAAATCGAAAGTGGTTTGAGACGAGTGTCGCCGCAGGAATCGAAAGCGAAACCTGGCGCGGTGATAAGCTCTTTGCAGGTCGCGGGCGGAGCTCTGCTGATTCTTCTGTTCGATTTGTTTACGTATATTCGCCGTAAACAGTGTTTTACTCTGCCCACGAGACTTTCCGATAAGACACCTGCCTTCATTCGCCTCCCAGTCCAGTAGGTCATTTCGTTTCTCTTCTTCTTCTTCTCACTCCTACCGGTTACGGTATCGGTACGTCTTCTCGAATTTTCGAAATCGGAAAAGTGCGACACGGCCTGCCGCCGCCAACGAAGAAAAAAGGGCGCGAACATAAATAAAAAGGGAGGTCTAAACACAAAGGGAGGGAGGACAGGCGATGAGCGATGCAACCTTCGAGTGTCTTTTCCCGCAGCAGCCACACGCACGCTGCCACGTCAAGGGCAAACTCGCGCCAGGTCGTGGCACGGTGCCAAGGATGAAATCGAAATCAAAAAAGAGAGGCAGGAGGTCGATCGCCCCTCAAAAGCGCGTCGTCGGCCGGCACCACAAAGTACGGTAGGAGGTCGTCCGATTGAAAGTGAAGAGAAGACTTCTGAGAAGTGCGCCGAGGCGAATCGCAATTAGAGCCGTTAATGCTGCAAATGTTTGCATCTTCTATTTTCAGCCGGAAACTTTGATCTCCTAGTTTCTAATTAGGAACATCTTGAAGCGATAGTGTGCCACCAGAAGATCTTTTTTCGATGCATGGATTTTTCGGGCGTACAATAGAGGGATTCTGTGTGCTTAGCTCCCCACATTTCATCCATTTCATTAGTGACGGGCAAGTGATTATCACCCAAATCTTCCTTCCGCAGAGCACCGCCCGTTCGAGTAATACGCTCCCGTTTTGAATGTAAGCTGCTCAAACCAATTTGCAACCCGTGCTTTTAAACGGTCAATTTCTGCTCGTTTTGTGGTCAAAAGACTCAGAAGTGGAAACAGGGATGAAGATTTGGTAGGAGGCGTCCGGAGACAGATTAGAGGTGTTCGCCATTTGAAACACATACATGAAAAAGGATTATACTGATTTGGCTTAGGCTTTTGGTGCCAGCTGATACTGGTGGAAGATTGGAAAGACCGAAGAGAGCTTCTAGTAAATTGATGGTCAGTTTCAACATTAATGGGGGGAGCGATAAGGAAGTCTGTCACAAAAGTGCAAGAAGCCGTAGATTATTAGACGTCACGAGTGTTTCAGTAACAAATTGCGTAGGATCTCCGACTCGCTTTACTCTCAAAATAGTCGTCGTTGTTGACTGCAAAAGTGTCGCTCGCACTAATTTCCTTTAAAAGGTCACGGCTCCGCGTGCCCTTCACATGGTCCGTCGATGCAATCGCAGCGAATTTCCCCGTTATCGATAACGTTCCGCCCGGCTATCTGCACGGTCATCAACGTGTACTCTGATCTTGATCATATTACCCGGAATGCACTTTTAAACGCCGCCGCTGACTGCTTCCATTTGCAAAAAAAAAGAAATTGGGAATTATTATGCAAATGTCACTTTCCGCGGCGCCATAAACAACTGCTCACGAGAGTAATTTAGTTTTGCGCGTTATTAGAGTCTGGCTCCGCGAGCTGAAAAGACAAGGATCAGTGGGAAGAGAAAGGAGTCGGCTGAGGAGGATGGATGTAGTAAAGTGTAGTGACATCAGGAATATAGCTTCTTCTGGCGAGGACAACCGGAAGGATCCTTCGACCTTTTTCTGATCTCGTCACGAGCCTACTGAGCACGTAATCGGGTTGTTTACCAAATACGAAAACATATACTCTTTCGGACGAGTGCACTATGCGAAAGTTTAATTAAATTTCGTCCGCAAATCCGGCCGACGGAAACCGCGCTCTGCTCGTTTGCAAGTGTATAGTGCTCATGTGGAAAAATGTTATTTCATTGGGAGTTACTTCAAAAACGATCTTTCTGTGAGATGCGTCCGGGTTTCTTTCGACCATTTGTTGCATTTAAACCCCGAGTCTTTTTCCGGACTGGCTCCCGTGGTCAAGTGAAGTGGCAGCCTTGTGTCTGGCCCGACGACGTCATCGGCGCCGTCGTAATGTGCTCTCCGCGTGCGCGCCCCACAGACATTCGATTATACGATCGTCGTCGTGTTTTGTCAGATGAATCACAGCTCGCGGAGGCGTATTTTTGGCGACTAGTGCAAGTTCAATGAGCAGAGGATGAGACAAAAACGGAAGCGGATGAACTCTGAAACAAAAAAGCACACACGAGGAAAAACTGAATAATAACATCTCGGCATCGGTCTCTGATGAGTGTGGAAATCGGAGAAAGATCAGAGATCCACGAGCGGATGATTGGCTCTTCCAGTCACGGATCGCAATCCCCTTTGTCGTTCGTTTCTGATCAGTTATCCAGCTTCTTCATCTTCTTCTTCTTCTTCTTCTTCTTCTTCTCTTTCTTCCTATTCGCTTTTTGTTCGGCTGCCAGACGCGGAATGGGCTTCCGAATGGCATGTGCCCACCCGTCCTCCGACCACTTTTTTCAGTATCTCAGTTGTTATGCAATCGTTTTGCTTCGACAAGTGGCGTCTCCAAGAAGAAGAAGAAGAAGAAGAAGAAGCGACTTCATTCCCAAAAAAAAGTTTGACGGAAAGCAGACACGCGCCTGACGCCGCGGGCGCCGAAATCCTTCCATACATCATCTTTTTTTGTTCGCTTCGCTGTTGTGCTGCTGTAAACCCGTGGGCTGCTGGAATGTGTATGTGTTTGAGCCCTCGGAACGAAGAAAGAGAAAAGCGAACAAACGAAAGGGGCCGGACACCGTTTCACTATGCGAAACGGGGAAAGTGACGACGGCTTTCTTTACTGCGTGTGATATTAAGAACCAAATAGTAGCGTGGCAGGAGAAAAGAGTGTGGGATCCGAAGAGACGCAGAGAGCATATCTACTATCACGTTGGAGGAGAAAGTAACCAGTTGTGGGATGACGGTGTCTAGCCTTCTACACCGACCGATCAGCGAAGGGGGATATTCGGATGACAAAGGCTGGCAGGAGAGGAGTTCCCGGATGCAGGAAATCACTTTCCCCTGCCATTATCACGATGATCCTTTTTCTTTCGACGAGAAAAAACTCGATTTTTTTTGTCTTTTGAGGTCGTAATCGAGCCGGTTTTTCATCGAAGATCGGCATTCCACAGGTGTTCCTCGAGATGACCACCCATGTGGCGCCGGATCGGATAAGGACAAACCGTTTGAACAAGGTCAATGCAAATTGCCCCCCACACATTCAAGGGAAGCGAAATGGGTTGACTACAAAATAATACTATTTGACACACTCTTTCTATTTTATTGTCTGGACAGTTTGAGAGCGAATCTCCAGTTACGGTACTTCTACGTCCTGTAGATTGGTTGTGATTGAAACATAATGTTGGAGGAAGCCAGCTCAAGTCTTCTTGCAATCGACGCCTTCTCCGCCGATAATTTCCGCAGCGCTGATAACACTCTGATCAGAAACGACGGTGTCTACACTTTTGCCCTTTGTCGAAACCCGTTCGGATCCCGTCTCAGACTCGTTTGCAATATCCTGAACTTTTGCATTTTTCCGTTGAGCGTAGTGCAACTTGATCCAGGATGTTATAGGGAAAGAGAATATGAACACAATCTCGGCTAACCCCGGCAACTTTTCAGCAAAATTTCAGCAACATTTGAGCGACACCTCAGCAACTTTTACCTAGCTTCTGGTGAGAAGTTGCTGAAGTGTCGGTCAAATGTTGCTGAAGTTCTGCTCAGAAGTATCGATGTAATCTAGATATTCCTCTCCCTCTTCAAACAATAAGAATGCGAATTGGATAACGGATTTATTAACGAATTGAAAAGCGGAAAAAAAGCAAAATGCAGGAGAATTAAAAAAAAAAGAGAAACATTTAAAAAATGCACACTATTTATCACAAGACTGTAAACCTGGGCCCGCTGAGCCGTCCGAGCTGATTTTTTGCTTCTCACAACCGTTCGAAAGTTCACGTGTTCATTTCTTAATTTCTCCGTAACAAATTTTTCCGTTTTAGAAATGAAAACGTGCGCGGACAAACCAAGATACAAATCATCCTTATTAATATAACACTTCAGGAGTATGTCCGTCTGTTTGTCTGTTTATTTCTCCGTTTGTCCGTCCCCACTTTCATTCCTAAAACGGAAATAAATGTGACGAAGAAATTAAGAAATGAACACGTGAAGTTTCAGACAGTTAAGAGAAACAACAAAGCGGCAAAGTCGCTTCCGAGCGTGAGCTTGGACCGCGCAGCGGGCCAGTTTTAAAGCTTTGTAAATAAATAAATAAACAAAGGGACAGACTCCTCAAGACTTCAATAATAAGAATGAGTACACAAAAATAAGTAATTATGCTCACGTCCATCGGTTCTTCAAATGCGATTTCAGAGTTCACATGATTTCACATGATCTTAGAATATCTGGATCCCTGTAAACATGAGATAATTGCAACTGCATTTATGTTAAGTTATTATTATACAAACTTTAGGATATGTATTCTTTTCTGATGATTTCTCAGACATTGTAAAAATGGAGACATCTCAGCCCTGCGAACTGTTCGTTTGATAGATTTGACCTTGAAATGTTTCTTTTAATAATAGCCTACAAGGGAAAATTACGTACATTTGCTGAATGTCCGTTATCATTCAGATAATGCATGATGATTTTCACCGGATCGAGAATCCATTCATTGCAGAAGATGCAGGCGCCGTACTAAATTAAAGTGGACACCAAAAAATGACGTGAGGATCTCACCTCATGAATTAAGAACTCTTTTTCTCGGGATGTTAATTGTGTGTCGTCAAAATTATCAATGTACTCGTAGTCTTCGTTTGTGCAACTCGTAAATTCTATAACGAATGAGTCATTCCTAAACATCAAACTATTGGATTTACCCGGGCCGTTCATCTCTGGAGCGGGTGGCCAACAAACTTTGACTCGAATGACATCGTCGCGTAGATTTCTGGATTTAATGTAGCCGGCGATTAATGCGGGATACTGTTGAATTTTGAAAATCCAGTACTGATATTCTTCTTTGTGTTTGACTCGGCGTACCTAAATTGAACATGTTCCGAGATTTGAAAAAAAATGAGATGAACCTTTTTCAAATGTTCCACAGAGAATGCATGAACAGCCACATTGATCGCTGTCCAATCAGAGATATCCACCTGACAGTAGCTGCATTGAGTCTGTAAGAAAACACGAATCAGCAGTGTTCTTAGACGTATCTCTTACCGGTTTTACAAAACATTTTACCCGATAATTCAGATTGTTCATCATTTGGAAACGCACGTGCTCCATTAAATTGATTTCTTCGAGAGTGGGTCCCAGGCAGTCGGCTTGCACTTGTCCATTCCGGTGATAATTGAACAGTGGGAGCTCACATGCAGTTAGGTCCGTCCGTGGAACACATTGAAGAGGTTCAACAAGAGTGATCAGAGGAACGGTGGGAGCGTCTGAAAGCGCTAATTCCAATTTGAACATTGCTAGATGGATAAGAAGCTTACGTGATTTCTGGACATTGTTGCTCGGCAAAGCACACGTTGTTGGAGGGATCGGTGATTCCGATGCGTGAGAATTGCTATATTCTTTGTTTTCCACTTGCTTCGCGTTGGCTTCTTTTTTGCTTGTGATTTTTCGAGGCTCTTTACTTGTTCTGATTCCATCGGTGTTTTTGTTTTCAAAGTTGAACGCCGATATCTTTTTTTCATAGTAAAGAAATGATTTTCTAGGGACACTAATCTGTGATAGATACTTCTTGTGCCCCTCACTGAATAAATGGTCAATAAAAAGCTGAGCAGTGTATGGTGTGTAGGGCTCCGAAAATGGACAGAGACGACAGACAGCCTGTAACCGAGGTCATGTGCATTTCCCTAGACAAGAATTTCTCACCACTTTATTACCGTCCCGTTTCGTATTCCAAAACGTTCTTTTCACTTCCTTTTTATAATTAAGTGCTGTCTTACACATTTTTTCCAGTCTTTGCAGTTCAGAAATTACTTCTTCGCCTAAAACGCATTTATTTCCGGGGTAACAATATGTATCCACTAACCCGTGATTGAATCTGGATCAGCCGGTTCCACATGGCACAGCGGATGATCTATGTATATCTTATCTGCTGCACTTAAGAAGAGTGGAGCCTTCTTCTGGCGGTCTCTGCTAGGTAGCACAACTTTATTCACTTTTGAAGACTTTGAAACTGTGTCAGACTCAGAAAACTTCGGGGCCGCTACAACAGCAGCTATAGTCTGAGTTTTTTGAGACGGCACGGAAGCGGTCACTTGTGACGGCCTTGGAGCCTTTTTAGTCTGAGTAAGTTCCGAACTATGTGCGTTCGGCACAGGTTGCGTAGGAGGCCGTGAAGATATTGACGATGGAAACCCGCCTCCGACTGTAGAAGGAATTGTGCACTTGGGAGCTTCCACGTCACTTTCGTCTGAATACGCAGTCAACGGATCCCTGTCCAGAGTATTCCGCTGTCTTCGAAATGGATATTGTTCGCCATAAAGGTAGGTAATGACGTCTGAACACATGATAAATGACAAGATTGAGAAAATTAAAGAGTACCGAGCGTATAATCAACGAAAGGTTCATCTGGTTTTTCAGCTATTTTGATTATGTCATCCGGGTCTATCGCCTCATTGTTATACAATTTCTCGAGGTCTTCCAACAAAATTATTCTAAACTTATGTTTATTATGGAATGAATTATTGGTGCCAGAGAATGTGGCCGCTACGGTTGTGGTTGTCTTTTTCAAAAAAGTTTCATTTTGTTTAGCATTGCAACTTTCGAGTTTGAATGTTTTGATCTTTACCGCGTGTTTATTAGGAAGACACGAGAAAAAACGTGACGAAAACAACCACGACCGCGGCCGAGTTTGCATCAACAGCCACGTTTTCTGGGATCGATAATACTAGAAGCTGAGAGAAATGTTTAATATTTGAAAACAAACTTGTCTTTAAATTTGAAGACCGTGTCTCTCGTCGTCATTTTCCCAGGTATGATTCTGAAAAGCGATTGGAAACGAACGGCTTTCGGAATGCAGAGAAATATCACTTCGGACAGACGATTCTAGCATGGGAAAGGGGAAACAAATGCAAGATAAAACGTTCATTCAAATATTTTCTGTACATGAGATCACATTCTGGCGAAGACGAAAGCGTATCCTTTGATGGCGAGAGGGCACGCGACATCTGAGTAAATGCACATGGAGAGGAGCCCCGCGAGCAGAATGGCGCCGGCCTGAGAAGAAAAATGGGGTCAAGCAAAAGTGATAAGGCACCTGAAGGACGTAGAGAGCGAGATGGTCGACAGTGTAATACGAGGGCAGATCGGGGAAATTCCCCTGGAGGAAAATGAGAACTGGGAAAGCGGGGAGCATTGCGGCGGCGGTGACGAGGAGAAGAAGACACGTGGAACCGAGGGGATGCATTCTGAAAGAGGATTTTGGGAGAAAAAGATCAGAGCGGCAGGATTAGAGTAACGTAAAGTACGATAATCGACAAAATGTTGGACCGATTATCGACGGGGATGATCGACAAAAGTAATGTCGATCAACAAAAAATGCGCGGACGGTCGTCGATAGATCACTTATCGACAGTCCGCGAATTTTTTGTTCATCGACATTACTTTTGTCGATAATGTCGACTTCAGTATCTTCGACTCTTATCGACTTTTCGACAAACTCTCAAGTCGGCACGTCACTCTAGGCAGGATACCTGAGATTGATCCACCGGTACACTGCGGAGTACTGCAAGGAGTAATAGGCAGATTGTTTCTAACGTTTTCTAAATACTTGTTGAAAATACAACACATTTCTAGAGGACATCATTTTCTGAAAAAAATCTTCATACATATCGATAAAAGAAGCGGGATTCGATAAAAAATATTATAGGGGCACTAGACAGAAAGGGCGCGCTGTTCGCAAACTGGCCGAATTTTTAGGCCGCGAAGTAATTTTCCACTGAAAACGTGGCCTCACTTTTCAAACTCGGCCCCGAGGTCGCTCAATTTCCACTGCAAAAAGAGTTTCTCAACAGAGCGCCATTTCTGTGCGGTGCCACTATAATATCCAGGAAACAGTACTATAGCACAGAGAAGAAAAAAAAAAGCGGGTCGAAATGTGGTCTGATAATTAGAATAGGAATGTGCGACATGTGATGTCAACAATCTTCTCAGCAGTCGAATAGACCGGAGAAAGCTTAAAATGCAAATGGCACCATGAGACAAGAAGAAAAAGTACACTATGAACTACACTACACACATCGGCACCTATTTTCATCGTTCTAATAGGAGACAGACTTCTTGATGGCATCGAAGACTCTGTGGACCGTCGGCAGGTAAAATGGCTCGTGCACGTGCGGGAACGGAGTGTCGTAGCCAGCGACGCGTTCGATCGGAGCTTCCAGATTGAGGAAGCAACGCTTCTGAATGTTAATTCCTAATTAGTCTCGCCTGGATCTTTGATTTCCAACCTGGACAGTTGAAGCGATTTCAGCTCCGAATCCGGAAGAAATCGGGGCTTCGTGGGTAACAATTAGTCTTCCCGTCTTCTGGACGCTCTGCAAATGTTTTGGCTATTCAACAAAGTTAATTCCTTGTTCATTCTTGCCTCCACAACGTGATCTTCGTCCCATGGCTGAATAGTTTGCAGGTCAATCACTTCGACGTCCGCATTCAGCTTCTCTTTCGCAAGCTGAGCAGCCTCCAAGGCAACGTGCACTTGGGTTCCCCAAGAGACGATAGTCAGATCCTTTCCAGTGCGGACTGTTTCGGCCTTTCCGAGAGGGATTTCGTAGTCTCCGACTGGCACGTCTTCGGCTGCCAGACGGTACAGAATCTTCGGCTCGAAGAAGATGCACGGATTCGGATCACGGATGCACGCGAGCAAAAGTCCTTTCGCCTGAATGGGTCCACGCGGAACGACGAGCTGAAAGACTAGTATTCGTCCGAATTCCAGTTGCCAATCACACCTTGAGCCCCGGAGTGTGAGTGAAATTAGCTTCTGGACTCTGAGAATGATAGAGAGCTCCGTGTCCAACGGCTCCCCATGTCGTTCTAACAGTCAGCTTCCCGCAGTTGAATTGGTTTCCAGAACGGTATCTGAACTTGGCAGCCTCGTTTACCAGCTGAAAGTGGAGAAGGCTTTTGGTAACACTGGAATGTTCTTTGAAACCTGGTCGTATGCCGGGAAAATGTAATCTCCGAACTGAATTTCCGCGATAGCAGTTGCTCCGGCGGCAGCCACTCCGATTCCGAAACCGGCGATTCCTTGTTCGCAGAGAGGAGTGTTGAAGACGCGTTCCTTTCCGAACTTTTGCTGCAAGTCCAGACTGCATCTGAAAACTCCTCCGAATGCGACGTCTTCTCCGAACAGAACCGCCGAGTCGTCAGTTTCCATCGCAATTCGCATCGCCTCGTTCACCGATTGCATCAGATTCATTTTCGTTTTCTCGACATTCTCGAGGCCAGCTGGAAGAGCTGTGGAAGGCTGGAAAGTGAAGTGAGCCTTTCCACGGGCTTGTTGAGCGAATTGGGACCTGCACTTGGAAAGGAGACTGACTGCGCGGGAGCTCATCTGTAATCGATGATTGGAAAACGGTATCAGAGCGAGAAACAGATATAATATGTCGCCGAGAACGACTTAAGGGATTAAAAGAAAAACAAACTCAGATGAATTCATAACAGAACGACGTAACACAAGAAATCAGGAAAAGATAATAGTCGCTCGATAGAAAGAAGCGAACTACCGGTTAGTCTGACAAACAAGAATAAGAGTAGATAGAAGGCGGAAAAGGGGCAATAAAATGGACGGAGCCGCTCAGTCTTCGTCGGAATCGAGATTCTCTACATCCTCGTCGATGTCGAACAAGTCCTCGTTGATGTCCATCTTTGCCATCGCTGCAATTCGTGAAATGAATTTTTGCGAGAGGATGCTGCCGCTGAGAGACGCAGAACAAAAAAAGAGCTCGTTTCCCATTACACGTGTGCTTTTATCGATTTGCTTGAGAAAGCACTCGATTTGAAAGTCGCAAGTGATGTTTGAACTTTCTGTCTGATAAAGAAAAGATATTGACAGGCAGAGAACTTGACGTCTGCGAGACATTCCGATTCGGAGAGAACGCGCGAAGAAATATGAGGAAATTGCCAAAAAAGTTTCTAGACAAATAAAATTTTTGCAAGATTCGACCTCCAGCAGTGGATTGAACGGCAGTCGATGAGTTGCTCATTTGATTCGTCAGTTCGTCGTCCATTCCATCAAACTTGAAGAAATTGGCGTCAATCTCGAAGACCTTCTCGTTCTCCTGCAATGTCTCTTTTCAGATTCTCGCATTCCCATCTGAATAACTCACATCGACCTCCTCCTTCTCCATTTCAATGTCTCCGGCTTCGTCGTCGTCGTTGTTGACGAGATTGGCGTCGAACAGGAACAGATCGCGTCCGGACATACCATTCTGAGCAAAATGCCATTTTTATCAGAATTTTGTTATTTTATCTCACGTGTTTTCCAGACTTGATCTTTTCCCGCTTCGCATTCTCTTCTGCTTCCTCTTTTTCTCTCTTCTCTCGCAGTTTTTTCTTCTTCCAGGCGATGAATGATTGCAGCGTCAACTTTGTTAAGTCTTTCGAGTTCAGGGCAGCTCTCTGAAAATTATTTTTAAAGGTAAAGAAAACTACACCCGATTAATCGCTCTTTACATGTTGGCATTAGGTGTTACCTCTTTTTCGACAAGTTCTTCGATACTTATTTCGTCTTCCTTCTGTTGTTCCATCGCCTTCCGATCCTTTCTCAGAATGAATCCCTCCGGAAGACAATGACGGTATTGGCACTTGTCTCCTCCGTTCGGGCACTCCCAGAACCATCCGTACTTGTTGTTTTCTACCGCTTCCAAAAAGTACTTGCATACGATATCGATCATGTGCCCTCCTTTGTTCTTCTTGTTCACCACTTCATTCAGCTTGTCTTGATCCCAATTCTCATTGGTCTCTGCAAATGAATCATCTCTATCTTCTCACTCTCATACTCTCAAACCGTCTTTGTCCACTTCTCTGCTGTCCGCGTACAAGTTCTTCTTGGCCGTTTTTTGAGCCACTGCCAGATCGTGACTGAACTTGCATTTGGCTCCTTTCCCGCAAAGTCCTTGCTTGAAAAACACGCAAAGAAGTGACTTCGGATCGACATCTGAAACATTTACACGCTATTAGTTTCCATCGAATGGGAACGAACCCTTGGCGACTTTCTGCTCCACGGGCTTCAGGAGGTTGGCAATATCGAGGAGCTCGTCTTTCTCTTTCTTCTTCGCGGCTTCCTGCTGCCGAACAAGGTCCATTCGAGTGTTGTTGTTGCGAACCTAGAGGTTAGTAGTCTTTCAGAGTTAAAAGCGCACAATTACCTGGTTCTCGACCTGCTGAACAAACTTTTGGGTCTTGTTTCCCTTTTTGTTTTTCAGACCGAACGTTTTGTCTTCGATTACTTTCTCCTTGCGCTTGGTCTCAGCCTTTTTGCTAGGCTGTTGCTTCGGCGGCATGATTGACGAGTTCTCTGGAATTTTATAGTTTCAGGAACTTGCAAACAAAAACCGACAAGAAGGCGAGGATAAGAAAGTCTTGAAATATTGAAATTCACAAAGATAATTTGTGAACATAATTCTTTCAGCTGAAAACCGAACGAAAATGGGGACAAAACGTGTTCAATGATAAAACTCACTGGCCGCCGTCCTTTGGAGTGTCGTAATGTCGCGCGGTTTAGCAGAAAGCGGCATCTTCAGAATTCGCCAAAGCATTCGTTGAAGATAAAAAGAGAACAAGAGTTAAAAAGCTTAAAAACACGAGAAGAAGTAAAAGTGACTGTTTTACAAATTCGAGAATACATTTTCGGAATTCATGTCACATTTATTTTGCTTCCTTACAACAAAATCCCTTTAGTTTTCGAAAGTGCATTGAAATTGATGCTAGAAATGCTGCTCTTCCAGCAACCGGGGGAGACGTGGTGAGATTCTGATGGGCGATGTTTCTGAGAAGCCTGGAGAATGCATCAGAAGTCTGCTGGAAGCAGCAGGAGCGCGTAAAAGGCAGGGAGAGGATGGCGACGCTGGCGGATCGCACACAAGTGGCTCCGCTCGCTTTCAGTGACTGCTCTTCGAGCATCCGAAGCTGTCACATTGGAATTCTGATGGGCGACGATTCAGAAAAGCCCGGAGAAGGCAATGAAAGCGTGCTGCAAGCAGTAGAAGTGCGCAGAAGGCAGGGAGGGGCATCCGGGGGAGACGTCGTGAGACTCTGATAGCCGAGGGATTTTGAGACACCTGGAGAAGCCGTGTCTCAAAACTCTGAACCTTTTCCAAGCGAACCCCTCCCTATCAGAAGATCACGACGCCATCTTCGGATGCTCGGAGAGCAGCCACTGGAAGCGAGCGGAGTCACTGAAACCGAACGGAGCCACAGGAAGCGAGCGGAGCCACTTGCGTGCGATCCGCTCGCGTCGCCGTCCTCTCCCTGCCTTCTACGCGCTCCTGCTGCTCGCAGCACGCTTCTCATCCGGGCTTTTCCGAATCGTCGCCCATGTCCTTAAGGGGCAGCAACCTGGACATTTCCGTCTTTACCGCGACTGTAAGAGGTGTCAGGTTGCCCCAAGTGTCTCTATTACTTCGAATTCTTTGGCGAATTCTGAAAATGCAGCTTTCTGCTAAACCGGGCGACATTACGACACTCCAAAGGTCGGCGACGAGTTGCCGACCAAAAAAATTCGATATTTATTGAAAACTCTATTTTTACCCACTCACTGAGTAAATTATTATTATTTTTCAAAAATGTTCGGTAGTGTGCACCGAAATGATGACCCGGACAACCCGAATACACTGAACGGGCCGAGAGTTTCGCAGCAACCAGAAACACAGCCGGTTAGTGATGCTTATTCAAAATCAAAGAGAATAATATCAAATTTGAGACAATAACGACTGGAATGTCATGGGAACTACGCGTGCAATCGTTTATTGGACTCTTAATTCTCTCAATTATCGCCAGTTTTTCTGTAAGAGAAATTTTAGAAAGAAAAATAACTGAAGCCACGTTTTCAGGGCAGCTACTTGCTTCTCCTCACGAAAATCACTGGATTCTGTATAATGACATCAATAAGTGCAGTCCTTTCCCTCAGCAGTACTTGTTGTCTGATGGGTCCAGTCGGACAGCTCAAAAAAATGTTCGATAAGAGTCGGTGGATCGCTTCTTCCATGTACATTCTCATGATTCTCCTCACTCTCATCTCCGGTCTCGTCCTCAAGAACGCTCTGCTCGCCATAATCTGTACCGTTGGACAGTACGTTTCCATGGCCTGGTACTCCCTTTCCTACATTCCGTATGCACGGGAAGCCGTTGCCAAAATCTTTTTCTGATTCAGTTCTGCCCTCGTTTCCCTCCATTTCCCGCTTTGAGATTTGCCATCGTCCGGTTGTGAGAGCTTTTACTTAAGTACATTTTGTGATCATCACGGGGTCGCGACGGATACATCGAAAATTAAAAGTTGAACTTCCGCCAACAGTCCATTGCGTACCGCCCCTATCTTAATTAGGCCAAAGCGAAATTCGAGCGTACATGTGCCAGTGTACCAGCCACGACTCCGTGATCATATATATTGTCTACTTGTTGTTGCTAAGTTGTATAATACGAAATGCATAAAATAAATTCTATTATAATGAGAATGAAACGTAACGTGTTCTGCAAAGGACCAAATCGGTATTACCAATTGTCGGCGATTCTAATGATTTTTCCATTCTGAATGAGTCCATCTAGTGGCATCTTTGCCACGGATAAAAAGGTCGGTGAAATCGTTACAGACGAACGAGGCGGCTCACTAAAATGAAACAGGCGGCTCACAAGAATGAACTCCACGGCTCACCGTCTTTCTCGAAATATTTCGCACCGCCGGAAACCCCAGCAGTGCATATCCAAAATTATTTATTAGCTCTACACTTTCTTCCGAAAGGCAGAAACTCCAGCGTACCTTGGTAACTGGGTAATAAACCAAGGATTCCGGCGCGATGTTTCCTCTTATACATTTTCATGTACCGACAAAAAACGGGCTCGCGTTAACGACCGTTGGGAATGCCCAATAGAGACGCAGACGAGCAAACAAACTGTTCCAGAACTTGTTGATACGGTAATTCAAGTAATTTCGAATCCAATTATGTCTCTTATCGAAAAGAACATAAAAATAAACTGCGAGAGCTCATTTTGGCGACTGTTGTAGCTCATCTGAACTGAAAATTTATTTTGTTACTATTCCATAACATTTTGTTCAAATACATCACTTTCTCATCCTTCCAGTCTCTTTTCTGTGTAACTGGAAGGTACCTTCAGTTCGGCTGCTTGCAAGTCAATTAATTCGGAGACAATCCGTTCGGAGTTCTATCGAAGACTCGATGGATCCGAGGAACTCGCATGTTTCAGGCGATTTCCAGCGTTATTTCTAGGAGAGTGAATTGAAAATGCAAAAAATTATGCTCGACCAAACGTTTCCTCCTCCCCTTCTAAATAACTGCTTCATCGTTTCCCACACCAACTCTCGTATATTTCCTTTTACAACAATGCGTTTTTTTCCCACAGAGAAATGTCGAAAGGCGTCTCGAGGCGGCTATAATCAATCGGAGAGAGTAGCATTCTCACTCGAGCCGGCTCTGCTCCACGTCGTCCCTTTCGTTTGAATTCCAAATGTCTGCCGGGTCGTCAGCAGTGGCGGCGGCATCGTCGGCCGGCTGAGTGGCGTGTTAATTTGATTTATGTGATGACTGCAGAAGACGGCGGAAAACACGGCGGGCAGGCAGGTAATTGAGAAGCGGTCCCATTCCGAATCTCCCCTTTTTTCCGCCTTTTCCTCCTCGACCACTTGCCTCGTCGCTTCCGTTTTGATTTATGAATCGGCACGAAAAGACAGCAGCAGCAGCAGCAGCCTCAGACATTCGGATCGACGAACAACCTTGGTTCTCCGCCAGCATTTCTACTCGTTTCGTGTTGTTTTTGTGGAAAACTTTTCATTTCTGTGTTTCCATCTTCGCGCTTTGATTCAGAATTCCTCGCCCCCAGCAACTCCTCCCGGGCCGTCTAATCGTTTCCGAACACGGAATCGTGGCTGGTACACTGGCGCAAGTGCGCTCTAATGAAATCTTCAAAAATTTCGCTTTGACCTAATGCTTTAGGATAGGGGCGCTACGCAATCGACCGTTGGGGGAAGTTCAAATTTAAATTTTTGATCTATCCGTCACGACCCCGTGCCGAAATAGACACCCAACCTTCGATCATCGTTTGAATCGCCCGTCTCCTCCAAACTTTATGTGCCCGCCGAAAGCCCTTTTAGTGTCCCATTTGGCCGCCCATCCGCACGTGTTTTTGAGCGCAATTGCGTTCTCCATAAACCGAATCGCTTATAATTACACCCTGTCGCGCCGTCGTTCTCAATTTGCATTCAGTGTCAGAATCCTGCGCCCAGCCGTCCTCCCCCGTTCCTCCTTTCTTTTTTGTTTCACACAAAGGCCGGCCGTATTTGTGCCGCTCGTCCCTCGATGATTAGTCGTCGTGGCACGTCGATATATCACTCAAGCCGAAGTGCTCTGTGAATTGCTCCGGCGCAGAAGAGCTCTGAAAGAAAAGAAGCGAGGAGGGGCGGAAGATCACAAAAACATTTGGTGTCGGGCGAGCATTTAATGCTTCTGCTGCTGCTCGTTGGGGCGACGGCGGCAGAGTCTTCCGGATCTATTCATATTTCATCCTGCCACGTCTTACACTTTCATCAATTTAGCGGTGCTCTCATATTTCAACACAATATGAATTGCATTATGTTTTGGCAGCGCAATGGGTCCCAGATGATTCTTCATACGCCCGATCACACGTTCTACTGGTGGAGAGGAGCGATGCCTCCCTGAAGATACACAAACAGATACAATCGGTCCCGTTGTCCGCCCCCTGATTTATGTATCGCCAGAAGGCGATCGTTTATGACACGCCGAGTACATACTCGGGAGATTAGCTCCGCTCATGCGTCCCCCCATCCGCAACCATCCAATTATGCGCCTCCTTCCTCCGATTGCCTTCGTTTTTCGATAGACGACACCTTCGACACCGGCTGTTGTCCTCTCCTTATCCCTTCCAAGACCACCCACTCATCCGTCTGGCATATGTTGAATACGCAATGAACTTTGTATTAATAGTATGTGTAGTCTTCGATTTGAACATGTGCGCGAAGACGGACGGCACAATGGCAATTAGAGATTCGCGTGTGTGTGTGTGTGTGGACAACAGACGGACAGAATGACTGACTGACGTCGCTTTGGAAACATGCCGCCGCGCTAAATACGCTGATGAATGGGATACGGCGCGAAAGTGACGAAGGTCGGATCCCTTCTCGTTCGTCCCCTCACCTGATCCTTATCATCCGGAAGTTGAGGGCCATTATTACCGTACTCACATTCACCGCGTAATTTGAGCACACAATAGAGGCTGTTTGCACCCGAGTGACGTGACAGCTGCATTCACCTGCTATTACAGTACGCCCTTGAACCGCAACTAGAGTGACAATGCACTAACATTGCGTCACACAGACTCTTTGCCGTCTTTATGATGACGTGGCAGACCTTTCTCGTATTTACGACCTCTTGGGTAACCCCGATCTGTTCTCTTTTACAGCGTGTCTATTACATCCCCTTCCCTCCTCCTCCGTCCTCTTCCCTCTTCTCGTTCCCCTCCTCGATCGTGTTTGTATCCGTTCCACGAGCATCATGTCATTATTTCACTGCCCAGTGACCACCAGTTAGCCGCCTAATTAGCGGTTTGCCCAAACAGAAACGGACTGCCGGATTATCCCTCGAGCAAATCATCATCTCTTTCCGTTGCCGTTTGCTAATAGACACACCTGGAGAGGTCATCGGCCCTCTCAGCTCATCCGTCGCCAATAATAATATGGTTGGGCGGGATGGGGAAATGGGCCGTCGAGTGCTACCAATTTATGGCTCTCCGGTCGCTCGTCTCGTCGCGATAATAGGCTTGTTCGACACTTTCACATTAACCAGATGAATGTGCTTCTGGCGTCGGCTCGCCGGTCCGTCTCCTTCTTCTTCTTCTTCTTCTTCTCCATCTCGTTGTTTCTCCAAATAAGATTGGCAAAAGGTGGCTCTTCTCTTCTCGGAAGTCTCTCCAAATTCCTGAGCAAACAGACAGATTGCATTGGCGGCTCGCATTTCGACTCCCCGCCCCACCACATCTTCCTCTGATTGCACAACGAGCATGTGACGTGGCACTCGAAACTCGAGAAGGTCCCTCCTTTGTCGGTACCGTCGCCCGTCACAAGAACCGTCCAATTACTGTTCTTCGTCACTTCCATATCTGATGTCGTCGCAGAGACAAGCATCTCTTCTTGGTGCAGGTGGTGAGTAGGGACAGATCGCATCATAATCGTCGAAGTGCGTATACATCGCAGTACGTATTAGTGAGGAGAAGGGAGGTCTCTATTGACATTGTTTGCACTGGACGCTCCTTCGGAACCGTCAGTTATGTAAATCTGAGTAAATAGCGGCTTTTAGAGTGTTGCCACGTCAAACAGTATTGCACTTAGAGCCTACTCACTCGCTCGCCTCTTCACCTACTACCACCCGCCGCCGCCGCCGCCGCCAGCAATAGCAGCAGCAGCAGTCACATCTAAATGTCACTTCTCTTGTCAAAACGCAAGAGGCCCATTCTTCTGATCGCTTTTCAATGGTCGTGTCGTTTCGGCGCGTCGTTGGCGCGATGCGAAGAAAAACGAAAGGTTCGAAATCAAATTGCGGGAAAAGAAGAAGAGGGGTCTCTTCTATGAGTCTGCTTGCCTACCGAGCGGTGTCAATCTTGATACACACACAAGCACTCAACAATCGCACACACACAGGAGGCACTCGACCAAACATTGTGGTTGGCAAACTTGACACATGTCCTCCTTCTCCTCCTCCTCCTTCTTCTTCTCCCTCTTCTTCCTTCGTGTCCGTCCAGTAACTCGACCTCCCTCTACTCCTCCTTCGCCGCCGTCTTCTTCTTCTTCTCCTTCTTCTCCCCTTGGTCAACCAATATGATGCGCTGTTGCCTGCTGCTGCTTGTCCCCTTACACCCAGCGGTGTCCTCGACGTCTTCTTTTTTCTCCCATCTATATTACCCCCTCTACTCGGCCCTAACACACACCACCACCTCTTGATCGTTCGCTGCGGGGTGTCGGTGTTTCGACACATTATATGTTGGATGGCCCTCGCCTCTTACCCCTTCCTCCCGCGTCCTACTCCTCGTCGACCCAAGCACATCTGGGTGACATACACACACACACACGCAGATTATCCATGTCATGTTCATAACGGCCCGCATGTGTCTGTGTCCGTTTTGACTCTGTCGTTATTTGAAATTCAAATTACATCTTCCTCTCTCGGCTCCTTCTTTTTATTCTTCTTCTTCTTCTTCTTCGTCGTTTCCATTCGTAAACGGGAAAAGGAAAGAAAAAATATCCGCCGTGTCTCCGGAGTCACCTGAAAGAGTCTCCGCAAGAGCAATTAGGGATCGGAGGGGTGACACCTCGTCCCCGGGGACCGGAAGCCGTCTCATAAAGTGACAAAGCTTTCTAGAGAGAGTGACCAATCGACCGTGTCCTCCTCATATTCATATGGGTAGGCACTCGCGCGCCCCCCTCCTCCTGCCAGTGTTTATGTTTCTATTACTCCCACTACTATCCGCTGCCTACCACCGCTCACTCGCGCGCACAGCTTGCGCAGTCTCTCTCCCATCTCTTCGTCTTTCCGTTCCCCCATTATTGTCTTTTTGTCGAGAGTACGCGAACGCTCTCTATACGCACATCCGATTATCTTCTCGCGCGCTCTCTCGCTCTCGCTCTCCCTTTGACCCCCACACACTTCTCCCCGTTTTTCTTTGATTCAAAGTCGGACAGTATATGAATTCGACGGATTTTGATGCCGGAGTTCCGTTATTATTGCGATCCCTGTCATGACAACTTGCGACGAACGGAACAAAAAAAACATAGCTTTTTGCCGCTCTCATTCATTTCTCATGTCCCCAGTGTAATTCTCTCTCTCTCTCTTTCTCTCTCTCTCTCTCTCTCTCTCTCTCTCTCCGAACCTGCTTGTTTTCAATAAGTCAGGGTGCCCCTCGTCGGTCGCCAGTTGTGCGTGTTTGCTGTCATCAAGGGTTAATTCATTTTTGTCCATTTCGAAGGTTCCCGTAATTGAATTATTGAATTAGAAGGCAGATTACATCCCCCCGGCCGCCGCCGCCCGTTTCTTTTTTCAGGGCCCCCGGTGCATTCGTTGTCGCGTGCTAGAATGCATTCGTTTCATTGGCCAACTAATTTCCAAATTGGTTTTCCCTCCCCTCCTGGCTTCCCTTTGTTCTTCCCTCATTCTCTCCTTATTAGTTCAACTTTTCGGGTTTCCCCAGAGAGGATATTCCAACCGTGGTAGAATAATCAGGCCGTCCGTTCCCGTCTTATCATGTCGTGTCATGATTTACACATCTCGGCTATATCCTTTCTTTTTTGATTCTGCCGCCGCTGTCGTCGCCAGCGCCACAGCATTTGATACGGCCGGAAGAAAGGTAATTAATTGGAAGAAAGAGAGAAAGACAAGGGGTTGTTGGTGGCCACAATGAAGCATTTACGGGCGGACTCTGTGAGGTACACCTTCCACGTCATCGGTCCCTTCTGCTCTGCTCTGATGCCGCCGCCGCACCATTAGTCACTCTGCCCTCTTCACGACTACAGAGCACCACCGTACACCTTTGCTGACGCATTCGTAAAGACAAAAAACAGATTAGAAGAGAAGACAGAACGAATTTTCGTACTCAATTTGTATTACTATCACTACGGTGGCGCTTTGACTGCGGTTAGTCAGACTCATAACACACCCGCCTTCCCCCCGACTCGGCCACTTCTATTTCTGTTTATGTAATCCGGGAATAGTAGCCTCCCGAGACCTCATGGTAAATATTCATCAGTTGTAACCAAGCGTGAACAACATCTTGTGTCCGTCGTCGTCGTCGTTTCTTTGCGTATTAGTTGTCATCCAATTACTTCTCGCTTTGTTTTCGAATTCGGCACTCCGTCTTCGTGTCGTCGGTTTGGCGGCCCACTTCGACCCGGGCGGTCCGTCCAGCCGCCAGAAGCTCCACACACTCATTCACCTAAACCTTTTCCCCTTCTTCTTTTTTTGATTATTCATAGTCCTCTTTTGTCTTTCTCTCGCCGCGTTCTTTCTCCTTTTTTCCTTCCTCTCCCACTCCGCGCAACTTTAGGTTAGAACGTGAGAAAGGCGAGCCTTTCGTGTTTCGTTCCGGCCGCCCGTACCTCTTTTCCTTTACATTCGCCTCCTTTTGGTCCTTCCGACGCCAACTGTCGCGAGGAAAAGTGTCAATTTATGAGGTTGTTTAGTCGGCCCATAAAAGTCCAGAATGATGCGGAGAAAGCCAATAAGCCTCCACTTGAAACTTCTAATTCTTCCCTTTTCCCAGTCAAAGCACCTGGATTACATTGGGTGTAACTTTCGGCGCCGAACCTATGAATCTTCTCGAATGTCATTCGAAAGAGAGAACCTTGAAACGGTGATGTACTCCCGGGTTAACATCGTCCATTTTGATTAATTACCCTTTCATTGATGAGAATCGAGATAATAAATCGGTTGGAATCTGACGAATCAAACGTGATCTCAGTTATTTTGCAATTCGATTATCCACATGGCTGTGCCGAGGTCATTCCGGAACAGTGTTGACTGTGTGAATGGCGGTAATCCGCGCGGTCATCCATCATCGAGTGCTCTGTCTAATTGGGTGCGAATCAGCGGGACGTCACCGCATTGTGCAAATGGTCTCTCCTCGCCACTCGTAACAGTGCCGTCGTTCGGACGACGACGACGACGTCTCCTTCTTATTCTACCTCATGCGCGCCTTTTCCGCATCATTTGCGCACTTTCTCACACGTTTCCGCCCCATCTCGCATCTCCATTTCCATCGTTTCGTTGTTGTTTTTATGGTGTCGTTTGGTGGCCGAACCGACAGACCGTCGGCCTTCTGTCCACAATTTTCCACATTTTTCGTGTCCGCATAATTGTTTGATAAACGACTCTTCCTGCCGCGTCCTTCTTCCCCGTCGTTTCGTCGTTTCCAGGCCAATGACTGCACTTTTTATCGACGTCGTAAAACTGGGCGCTGAAAGTATCACTTACAAAATCTTTGACTTCACTAGTTATCGTGTTTCTAGAACATCCATTTCACCGCCCATTTTGAAGAACTTTGACGCGTTTTGCTCTTGCCCCGATGTGCCAATTAAATGCGAATATGTTGATAATGAGCGTGAAGAGACCAGAACGTCACTGATAACACGGTGGCTCCTTCTGCTCCACCAGGTCGTCCGTGAGAATTTAGTTTCGGTTGCCCCCTCACGGCAATTAGTCGTGTGAGGGGCACCTGCCAGAGTGTCAAACACGATGCGTCAGTCCGAAGGGGCCCTCGAATATAAATGCGATTGTAATCCATCTTGCATCGCCCATTGCTCCTCTTCTTCTCTCTCTCTCTCTCTCTCTCTGTCTCCCCCATTTTTTGTGGGCCGCGTCTATCCATCAAAAGCTCACCAGTCATTTCGAGTCGAATAAAATGAGCATTTGGTGGGCGACTCGACGCGGCGCCGGCTAGCCTTCTTCACTGCTTCTGCGCATAAGAAAACCCATCGTTTTTAATCGAATACAACCATCCGGCTCCTTGGCAAGCCAGAAAGCTCCATTTTCTGTCGCACGACTCCCCACTCCACATTTATATTCATCTTCGGTATGGAAGTGGCCTCCGGGCTCTTGCGTGTGCATTCCACCCCGATTTTTATGTGCGTCTCTCTCGACACTCTGCCTGCCACTCTTGGCTTCAAATTGTTCGTGAAGCACACAGTGCACAATAATCACACGCACACATGCACATAAAAACGCCGTGTCGCGGTTCGCCTAAAGTTTTTGACACCCAAAAGTTCCGCTTATCATTCCGCCGCCTCTAATTCCTTTATCGGGCCAACAAACCGGCCGGCTTATTTATTACCCGTGTAATATAATGTGCACCTCTTCATTCTCCCATCATGAAACGCTTCGTCGTTCTTTTGAAGTCTTTTCTCTCCGTTCTTTCGCCCTCCTCCCACGATAATTGGTTTTTGCGTCGAGCGTGGCGCTAGCGGCGCAAACACGTCGACGCGAAAGTTCACAATTTGAAAAGTTGAACAAAAAGAACGCGGATGACCGTGTAAACGAGGCCCGCCGCCCTTCTCTCTTTTTATCTTTCTCCGTTGTTTTATCGTTCCTCCCATAATAAAAACCGAATGAGCCGCTTTCATCTTTCCAATTCTTACAGCTCCAACACCTCCAACTCTGCTGTCTTCACGACGTGAGAAGCGAGAAACGCGCTCGAATTGTATCGTCTGGTCCCCTGCCAAGCTTCGGTTTTCCCGAACTAATCTGTGAAAATTGTGCCTCCACTGATCGCCCGTCGATCAACCCCTTCTACAACCACGTCGGACCAAAGGCGATTCGTGAATCCAAATTTCCCGCATCAAGGCTCGAGCGCCGCACGAGAAAAGTGAGTTTGTGTTTTTGAGAAAAGTGAGTTTGAGTTTTTCAAGTATTAAACGCTTTTTACAGTAGGAAACGAAGTGGGTCTGCTAGTGGCATGTCCTTTTCGGATCACATTGAAGCCATCAAGAAAGAGATGACCACGATGAACAGTCAACTTGGAACCAATAAGAGCGAAATCGAGCGAGCACGACAGGAAAATTCGTCCATCCAGCAACAAATCCAAATGATATCTGATCAAGGGACTCTGCAAATGGACCTACAAAAGGCGGCCGAGTTAACGAAGAAGCTGGAGAACATTGCGAGAACTTTCTGCCAAACAATCAGCGATCAGAGCCAGCAGGCACAGTTGCTCGCAGAACTCGAATCGATCGCGAAAAACGGAGCCGGTCAGATGTCGGTCATGACTCCTCCTATGATGAATGCAGTTGCTGCTGCGGCAATGCATCCACATATGATGATGAGGTATTGAGATCAGAACCAACAACTCTCAATCGCGGTACAACATAATAGAACTGCGACGTAATAGAACTGTTTTTCGGTGGTTCGCGTTAGCATTTTGTTTTTAAATGTGAGCAATTGTCTATATTTCGATGCAATAATTGGATAGCAAGCTTCAAAAACGATCTTACTTCATAAAACGATTATCCTATAGAAAGGCGCTCTAAACAGTTCTATTGTGTCGCAGTTCTGTTCCGCCCAGTTCCATTATGTCGCAGTTCTATTCTGTCGAAGTTATATTCTGCGCAGTTCTATTATGTTGTACCGCCCTCTCAATAACTTGTATTATTCAGAAATCCGATGATGAATGCAATGAATGCATCTCCACGAGTTGGAAAGGGAGGGGCGCCGAACGGCGGATTGAACGGAATGGCAATGATGCATCAGATGCAGGCACAAGCAATGATGCAAGCACAGGCCGCCATGATGCAGGCTCACATGTTCCAGCAGATGCCAATGATGGGAGTGCCCGGCATGATCCCCGGAATGCCTCCAGGAATGGCCGGTCTGCCCGGAATGATGCCCCCGAATAGCGCCGCCGCAGCCGCTGCAGCTATGCAACAATTCAATGCTGCTCAGGTATAAATGCAACTCATCCGGACAATCATTATACCGTGAGCTTCAGGTGGCCGCTGCAATTGCCACGTCAACACCGTCAAGGAATCCATCGACGTCTGGAGCAGCTTCTCGTACGCGGACGCCATTAACCGCATCGGCCACGAATTCCCCCCGACCGATCACGGAACCAGTAATTAAAGAGGAGGACCCGCCATCGATGGAAGCTGACGTCACCGTGACTGCCACGAGTGCCGCGACAATCAAACAAGAAGAGAACTCGACGGTCGCCGTTGCGTGATTCCGGCGACTTGTGCCATTCCATAACTTTTTTGCTCTGATGCTATTCGGTGGCCGAGCCTTTCATTGGCCTTCTCTCTACTACTGGTCCTGCTTCCCTTTTCTCTTGTTTCGTCCATCACCAATCTCTCACTTTTTGCTGCTCCGTTCATAATGTTCTCCCGTTCGATCCCTGCTGCGTCGGACATTTCGATCTCTCTGCCTGTTCGACAGCTCTCCTCTATGATCAGTTCTGATGTTTGAAAATGTGTCCGGATCTTTCAGTTCTCCACTTTTATTCGCTTTTCATCCCGCAGCGGGTCTCCTCTTAATGCAACACTATAACTCTCAAATTTATGTATTTTGGAGAAGAAATCCAGTATTTATGAACAATAGTACGTTTTTTCGCATTTCTCTCGTCGCTTCATGTGAATGCTACCAACTCTCATCCCCCTTCGGTTCAGTCCAGTGTTTTTTGTTTTCTGTCCGCATTTACAATCTTTTGAGGTGCCAGTTATTTGTTCGGACAATAAAAATGAGTGTTTATTCACATCTGAACCAGAAAATCACAATCCCGAAAAATGAATTTACTAGAGAATAATTTAGGGGAGAAATATGTCTATATAGCTGTTGAGGGAGGTAACGAATTATGGAAGGGCGGCGGTGAGCTCCGGAACTGCCTTGAACAGATCGGCCTTCAGTCCGATGTCGGCCACCTGGAAGATCGGTGCATCGGGGTCCTTGTTGATGGCGACGATCACTTTCGAATCCTTCATTCCGGCCAAGTGCTGGATGGCTCCCGAGATTCCGATGGCGATGTACAACTCCTGAATAACGAGCAAGTTGTTGATATTTTCTCTTTTCACGACTTCTTACCGGCGCAACAATCTTTCCGGTCTGTCCGACTTGCATATCATTCGGGACGTATCCGGCGTCGACGGCAGCACGGGAAGCACCCACTCCGGCTCCGAGTTTGTCAGCAAGATCGTAGATGAGCTTGAAATTGTCTCCGCTCTTGAGTCCTCTTCCTCCGGACACGACCACCTTCGCGGTGGCGAGATCTGGTCTTTCGGACTTGCTCAACTCCTGTCCGAGGAACTCGCTTTGGTCGGTCTTGATATCAGAAGAAGGAGCTGGAAAAGATAACTTCAGTAGCTTTCGAAACGTTTTTCGTACCGTTTTCAACAGCTCCACTTCCGCCTTCTTTGGCGGGCTCGAAAGACGTTCCACGGAAGGTGAGGAGCTTGACCGGAGCAACACTCTTCACCTTTTTCACAGCGTTTCCGGCATACTGATTGCGAGTGAACGTGTCGGCCGAATGGACTTCGGTCACATCGGAAATCGGGGAAACATCAAGCTTGGCAGCCACGCGTGGAATGATTCCGCGGCCGAAAGCCGATGATCCGGCGGTGATGGCGGTGAAGTTGAACTGCTTCTGGGAGGCCAGAACGACTGGGGCAACGCGCTCTGAAGGGGAAACTTGAGGGATCGCCAAACGGGATGAGGGACTGACCTGGAAGGCTGTGCTTGAGTTTCTCATCCTGAGCCACGAGCACTCTTTTCACTCCATTCACTTTGGCAACCTCCTTGGCCACCTTCGTGGCGTTGGCTCCAGCGACAAGGACGGAAACATCATTTCCGAGCTGAAAAATCGATAAATAACTTGAGAAATCAGAAAATACACTAAAAATTTGGGGCGATCAGAAATCACTGATCACAGTGTGAACTGCGCTAATTTTTTGGTTTTTCGAGGAAATCTCACCTTCGTGGCAGCAGTGATGGCGTTCAGAGTGATCGAAGCGAGCTTCGAGTCGTCATGCTCCGCGATGACCAAAGTGCTGTTTAGGCGGGAAGCCTGAAAGATGAGGCAATTGAAGCTACCCCCCTTAACAGCTATATAGACATATTTCTCCCCTAAATTATTCTCTAGTAAATTCTTAGTCTGCAGAGTTCGGAATTTCTCGATTTGCAAACGAAAAGAAATAAAACTAGATCTTCCGGCCAGACAAATCCTCTGCCCAATCGATTACGTTTTATATCAGAAAACCTAACCAGAAAGATAAACGGCAACTCACATTGTTGAAGCGCACGGTCCGGGTGAAGACGGTTCTCGCGGAGAGCATTTCGGCTGAAAACGGATTGATTATTTTTTGGACGGGAACAACATTCGCGATTGACAAAAAGTAAACGGGCACCACAGTGTGTAGAATGATAAGAGGAATGAGATGAGATGCGAAAAGAGAACGAGAGAGTGAGAGACCGATAGAGAGAGAGAAGGAGACAGAGACAACATGAGAATCGGCAGAAGAGTCAAAGTACGCGGCGCGATGCGGAAATTACATGGTTTCGGGCAACAAGTTTGAGAGCTGTGATTGAAAGCTCAACTGCAAAGCATAAAATCGTCAGAACGTGCAGCGTGGCCGTTTAGTTCAAAGGCCACCGGGACGTGAACTTGTCAATCGAACTACGGCTGGGAATGTTTTCAACAGTTCCGCTCTCACTCCGAACTTTCATCGCTTCGCCAACTCGACGTTTCTCGGAGAGCACCTCTCGAAGAAAGACATGGCCGTATCACTCGATGAACAGAATGTCCACTCGGAAATCGCCACTGCCGTTGCCGGTCCGTACAGCGAAACCGAGCTCAAGTCTGCTGCCAACTCGACCCTCAGATCGAGAAGCGTCGCCACGACCCGCACCGCGAGAAGTAGTTGAAGAAGTTGAGGAGAAGTAATGCCAGCGGATTACAGGCTCGGCGAGTGCTCCGGCTGCTGCTGCTGCTCAGGGACCGAGCTACGACAAGATGATCTCTGCGTTCGCTACTGTCGCCTTCTCGTACCTTTTGCTTGGAATCTCGCTCTACGTCGAAGCCACCGTCAGCCTTTTCCACGTCGGCTACTTCTCGTACAGAAACCCTGCCGTTTCGAAGGTACTCACGTCCGCTCACTTCCCATTCGAATCGAACATTTCAGGATCTCATCAAGACGGCCTTCCATCTTCTGAAGACCTCGTACGACAACAAGTTGCTGACCATCTCGGAGATCTACGAGACGACCAACCACAGCATCATCAAGCCAATGGCACGCCAGAACAAGCAACACTTTTTGGAGGAAAATCAGCGTACTGCTCAGTTGCAGACGATGAAGATCTCTTCCGCCACTCGCTAATAAACAGTGCAAATTTGAAACGTCTTCATTTTGATACAAGTCGGCACTTATTGCTTTCCGAGAATCTCCTTTTCCAGTGCAGATGTTCGTCCGGCCGCTTTCCATTCCCGTGTGTGGTTCCAGTCAACAAAGATCATCGCAGCGGCGAGAATCGGCCACGAGTAGACGGGAAAGCCTCGTTTGAAGGCAGTCCATGCGGATGCGGCTGCGACCATTTTCTTGGAAAAACAGTTTTACCAATAGTGAATGAATGAAGGCGAATGAAAAAGAAAATAAGTAAATAAGTAAATGCGGGCGGAAAAATAGAGCGTGACAATCCCGTAGAAAAATGTCGAACCCGTAATAAGTACGCAAACACATTTACGCCAAAATGCACAAAACTCAGAATAATAGACTCCTCATGGCATTTTTTAATGGTTCTGTCAAATGTTTATGTCTCAAATGAATAGTTACTAAAGGGGCGAAAAAGGCAATCAAAAGTGAGTCAAAACAGTATGCGCACTAGGCCCATTTCTTTTTTTGTAGTCTACGGGTACGTTTCGAATTTTCTACGGGATTGTCACACTCGAAAAATGAGAAAATAAAATAGCTTGCGCGGTTTGTGATCTCGATGTTGACGCACTTTGCGCCGAGTTGGCGTGTTCTATTGAGAAGAGCAAAACGTCTTCTTAAAAATGTTCAAACCTAACTTGCAAAATAATAGTTTCGTACAATGTTTATAAGAGCGAACCGTAAATAAATAGACAGTAATCAATCAAGAAATTAAGATTCAGTCCAGTTGGACGACGGATGGCTCCTCGAAGCGCTGAACCATGAAGTGGAGGTCCTCCGAATAGCCGAACTTGCTGTAGAACGGAACGAGCTCCGTCTTGCACTCCAGAGACAGTTTATAGACTCCGATCTGTGAATTAACAGTTGTGAAGAGGTGGGAATGATCCTATTACGGTTTTGGCCATGTCGACAAGCACATTGTTGAGAAGAATGCCGAGTTTCTTTCCGCGCATCGATTCGTCCACGACGACATCTTCTACTCGCCCGCGGCTTCCCGCTCCGTGAATGAACTTAAACTCAACCACCAATGTCGCAGCGCCGACGATCTTCGCCGATCTGAAAGCAAAACGGCTATGAAGCATTCCGAAGAGATCCGACTCACTCAATGTGCTCGAGCACGACGACAAAATACGAATCAGCCTTCTTCATCGACGCGAAACGCTGCTCAAAGTAGTTTTTGGTGACGTGTCCGACGGAAGTGAGCTGTTCGAGCAACTCCAGATATCCGTAGTCATCGCTGCGAAGGGCACGGAGACGGAGACCGGAAGGCGGCGAGATGGCGGTCGGGAGGAGAATATCGTCGAAAAGAGGGACGGACATGATCGGAAAGTGAATGCGAATGGAAAGTGAAAGAAAGAGGATTGGAAAAGAGCAAAGTAACAGTAAAAAGGGGAGTGGATCGGGTAGATCAAATAACATTCATCGGTACAAGTAGTTCAAATCGGCAACAGGTTCGGGCCTGTGCGGCTTCCGGACCCTGCTCGTTTTGATGAACATCAGGTGGTTGATCGCCCGATCCGTCGCACTCCACATCACATTTCCGGCGTCTTCCCGCCCGAAGACTCCGCCCGTTTGCAGGCCTCCCAGGTACTTCGCAATCCGTTTGTACTGGCGCCTTGTCTCCGCCGCTTTCTTCGCTTGTCTCCTCGTTTTTTTCGCATTGGCAATCTTCATCGCTTTGACCACTTCCTTTATGTATTCAACTACCGTCTCCAAATTTCTTCTATGTTCGAAGTTCTCCTCATTGCTGATTCTCCGGTAGATCTCTTCTTTTTGCAGCCGTTTCAGTGCGTCTACCATCTGAGAATGCATGTGCCATTTCCGAATGTGACTCTGAAAGAAGGAACATATTTCGGAGGGAATCTTGATGGCCGTACGATCTGGAACCTCCGACGGATGTGTTTCTGCTTCTCGATGTTCACTTTGTTATTCACAAGAAGCAGAACGAATATGAGCATGAACACAGCTCCCGGCCACACAGCGATCTCTGAAAATGACGTTGGCTCGATTGATGGCATCACTCGTACCGAATAGTTCCAGAGCGCCGGAAAACCTGGGATTTACATCGGCAGGATCATCGTTACTGAAACAACTCGAATCCCTGCTCACACGATACATTTCCACTAAATCTGTTTGAAAAATAAAAAAAATAGAATAAAAAACTGATTTATTATCCTTTTGGTCACGTCAAATTAAAATTCGATCTGATGATCAGACGGTGATAACAAAAAAGCATTGGTCAATAGAAGACTATTAAGTCGGCTGGTTTGATAGGGAAAGGGTGGTTTTGTGCCTAAATTCATGATAAACAGATGGGGAAGGGGGTGGGGTTGAACGGTGTTGTGAGATTTGAACATGGGCTAGAAAAAGTTTTAAAATCTCAAATTACTGAAGTGTTTGATTTGAAATGGCATATTGTTGAGAGTGTAAGAGAGGGACATGGCCCATTTCGAATCAACTAATTGCCAATGATACAGGGTTAGCGTGAAAATAACACAGAAAAAGTGGGGTGCTATGACGGTTGTATTCGAGATAATGTGAATGGGTCCTCACTAGGACCTGTCGTTTAGTTTTGGAAAATTGAAAGATCGAATCACTTTTACAAGGCACTCAAACGTTCAACATTCCAAAGAATACAATTACTGGGGGAGTGTGAGCACCAGGCGAGTTCAGATTACAGAAAAGAGCAATTAATGGTATTAGGTGATCTCATGACATAATTATTACAAATTGTATGTATATGCTATTCCAAATGGAGTGAGATGGCAGATACCAAGAGTGGGGAGAAGGGGATAGGAAATATAATAACGGGGGACGACAATGGAAACATGAGGAATGGTACATGATTAAATGGCAACTCTAACGGTGAGCACGAACAAAACAAATGGTTAGAGCTATCTTCTCAAACATACTTTAGAATGAGGTGTTGTTGTTCGAGGGGGTCGGACTGTCTCCGCTGGACGGGGGGACGATGGTGGATTGAGAAGCGGCCGATGAAGAGGACGAAGACGCGGATGTGAAGAGCGATGGGAACGAGTTGACGTACGAAGTGGTCGTAGGATACTTCGGGAACGCGAAGTCGTTGGCCAGTTGCAGCGAGTTAAAGGTATCAAACATTCCAGAACTGAGAAGCGAATAGTCGAACACATTCGATCCGAGCAATGGGTTTGATGGGGCAAGAGTCGGGCTCTGAAACCGGTCCCTTACAATAAAAGCAGTGTGGTAAGCACATACCAAAATGGATCCTCCCAAAGTGGTCGCAGGAACTCCTGGATTTCCGTGGCTCGAAGACATGATGACGCCAGGGCTGCGAAGCGGTGTTGGAGACAACAGAGGAACGGCCGTCATGACTCTAGCCGGGTTCGGAGATTTCATCGGGCGGTACGTTCCATTGATTATGGCAAGCTCCATGAGTTGCTTCCTCTTGAGTTCATCGGTTCCTTCCGGCTTAAAAATTAATTATTGTCTATGAATGGATTTACAAACTAACAGCCGGAACGAGCAACTTTCTGACCTGCTCCAGAGCAGCTTGCAGCTTAATATGAACGCGATTCTCCGTGTCTTCGCATTGCACCAGGACATGCAAGTCATCTTCAAGATGTTCCCAATTGGCTTTTCCGCGATGAGCGCTTTCCTTCAACGACTGCACATGATTTTGGAATGGATTTAGATTGTTTAGAACCTTGGATTTGTCACGCATTGAGCCCTTTCCGCGCACCATTATCTTGCAACCGGTGTCCTGTTCGAGTTGCTTGGCAGTCATTCCTCGCGGTCCCAGAATTCTTCCCACGAAGTTGTACTGAAAATGCGGATAAAGAAGCGTCGGTTTTCTCATACTTACGTCCGGGTACTCGTTCTTAGGGACGTAAATCTTCTCAGTTATCGAAATCATGTCACCAGCTGGCTCTGGAAGCTCCACACGAGGGAACTCGGTTTGGAACAGAGCGACACGAACCCGACCGATTTCTGAAATCTAAACCTGCAACAGTACATTTTCCCAGACCCACCGTCATCGAGTAGTCGTTCGACGTTGTTGAACATGTGCGGGAACATAGTCAAATGTTTCTTTTCCTTGACAAGATCAGCCAAATACTCAACGGTGGCCTCCACTTCGATCGGCTCGGTTGTGGTGGGAGAGAACAAGCCTGTAGTTTCCCAAATATACTGATCAATCAAAAGCATCAACCCCTACTCTTGCTGTCTAAAGAAACTTTGCCGTAACTCATTGGTGTCGATGGGAGTGTGGGCGAGAAGATGCTTCTGTTCTTATGACTGAACATGGCAGCCGGCGACAGGATAGAGTTTGGCGTCTGGCTGTATGCACTCGATATGGGCGAGAGAATGTTCTTGGTCGAAAGCGAGAGTCGAGCAGGTGGTGGTGCCCGCAGAGAGCTCTGAAATCAACGGTCATACGAAAGACACCGCTCCCAAACGTACCCATCCGCCATCGCGCCGCCCTCCCGGCCAACGATCACCGGCCTCCACAATCGGAAACTTCTTCCGCGGACTTTCTCCGTCAAGGGAAGTCGGTGTCAAAATGGATGCACGAGACGGAGAATCCGAGCTCGGCATATCCAACTGCGACGTTGCCCCGAATGTTGGAGTAGTGCACGACGGCATCATTACAGGTAAAACCTAAAATGAGAAGATTCAGTTTATAGCAGTAATCGAACAAGGAGCGATAGAAATCAATCAAAGAGAAAGAAAGCACAAAAAAAACAAATAAAATTTCTACTTTTTTCCAGTTTCGAGTGCAAAAGTTAGGGAACACCCGAGAACCGCTAAAAATGAATTTCAAAATCCCATTTTCGAAATCAACCGTAGTCGAAAAGTGTGTCGTAACGAGACCCACCACTCGACTAGACATATGTTCCTTTAATCTGATAAAATAGTACGGTATTCCACCGACCAATCTCCACGAAAAACTTTATTGAGACCTTCAGAATGAATAAATGACAGAAACAGAGCAAAATTAACATTTTTATTGGCGCTGATTGTTTCGTCTGCGATATTTGTGCTTCGGTTCTTCGCTTTCTTCGACTGGCGGAGGCAATCCTGCTGCGAGAGCCGCCGACTTCTCCAGCAAGAATCTCTTCTTCTTTTCCGTTTCCAGAATATTCGTGATGCGAGTGCTGAAATAGAAGTTTTAGAAAGATTTGTGGTTTTAAAAGAAACCTTATGCCGAGATCGACCTCCGGAATTCCTGCGAGCATGTGCTCCGAAAGCAGTTCGGTTTCCTTTTTGCTCTGATTTGCCTTCACCTTCCCAGCCGCCTGCTTCAGCAGTTCCACTTCCCGATCTTCCGCGTTCAAAGACGAGAATTTGGCGGACATCGTTTGTTGTTTCTGCGGTTTTGCGTCGTCATTTTTTAAGTGCACAATCCCGTCGTCGATGTATTTCCTCAGTTCTTCGTGTTCGTCTCTGAGCATCGTCTCCTTCTCGAACTGCTCGCGGAGTCCCTGCTCAATGCTCGCCGCTTCCATCGCCGCCTTCTTCTTGCTCGTCATCACCATTCCGCCTCCCGCCATCTGAATTCCGCCTTCCAGTGCCGCGGCTTTCGAGATCCCGACGGCGCACTCGAGCTCTGTCAGTCCGTTTTTCCGCTCTCTGGATCTTTGGAGGTCTCGGATGTCCGCCACGCGCGTGGATTCTTCTAAAGCTTTCCAAACAGTCAAGTACACTTTCTCAGCTCTTTGATTTACCTTCATTTGCAGCGTCGTCGTCATTGATAACTTTCCTCGTTTGCACCTTTTTCTTGGATTTTCGGAACAAATCAGCCATGTCAACTTCTGAACAAAAAACAGTAACACGTGATTTTTCACCATTAATTTGATGTATCATTCAGTTGGATAACAGGTTCGAAAACGAAGTTCACAGAAAAAGTAACAAAGACATTTTATACAGGTTTCTATTATTATCGGTGAAAACGTGCAAATGGGAGTGGAAGAGGAAGAAGAATAAGAAGTTTGATCTATTAGGAAATGACCCAGAATTGATGTGAAAGTGAAACAATAACTTGTAAAGTGACATGTTGCCTATGAATGATATTATGTCCGATTGTAATTCTCATCATTGCGAGAAAGTAAAGCTGAATTGTTTTAAAATGAACTAATCGATGAGGAGAGAGAAGAAGTGAAACATGAGGGAAATTAAGGGTTACTAACACTTATTACTGTATTAAAAATCTGACGAATACAATCGATCGCAAATCGATTTGGAATTCTTTTCGAAAATTCAATGGCCGTGGCCGAGCTACCACCCATTTCCGAAAATAGCGAGAAAATGAGCCAAATTTCTGAAGCGAAGAGATTTCTGTGAATATGTACGATGAAGATAATGCAACAGGGATGGGGACGACTAGAAAATGTTCTATAGGAAGGGAAAGTACAATGATTAGACTGAGTTGTAGTTCGGATTCTCTTTATTCAGAGATTCCATCTCCAAACGGGCTCGAAGATCAGCGCAAGTTGAGCGGAGACGGGTGATCTCTTCTAGAAGGGCACTGCGGGCAGCTTCTTCCAGTTTGCATCTGCAAATGAATAGTTTTTCAGCGGGTCTTCCGAGGCTTCATACCTTTCCTCCCACGCTTTTTCCTCGGTTTCGTCTTTTTCCTCGTCCTGATTGGATCTGCTCGTCAATTGGGTAATGTCCCGAAGTCTCCAACAGAGCCGTGCAATGCGTTGACGTTCTTCGGAAATATCCTCGCGGAGCATTCCTTGCGTCGCCATCAGCTGCTTCTCCTCGTACATCTCGATGCATCGAGTATCTGTTGTTCTTAGCGAAACGATCTGAGGAGTCGTTTCCACCAGTTGCTGCAATTTCTCTCTCTCTCTTCTCTGATCCCCTCCGTCTCTCTCTCTCTCTCTCTCCCTCTCTATCTCTCTCTCTCTCTCTCTCTCTCTCTCTCTCTCTCTCTCTCTATCTCTTACCTTCAGCCTTCTTTTGATTAACGTGATACTGTTCTGCACTTGCCACGCGTGCTCATCCAATTCTCCGGTCGCCCGACCCCTTTCGTGGCGCGCACTAATCTGCAATACGGATTCGTTTCGTTGGCATTGCGCCAGCAAGATGGACGCATCCGATAAATGTTCGACCTTCGAGTTTGAAGCGAAAAAGATGAATCGAAACGGCGCGGTCAGTTTCACCTTGCATAACTACCTCCTAATTACGGTTCAATGCGAAACGCGCCTGACGGAAAGTGGGCGTCGTGGCGGTTGAATGGGTAGACTTTCGCCCGCTGATATCACTTCACTATCGGTTCGTTCGCAGACATTCCGAGGATTTGTAATGCGTTCTTCACTCACGCCCTTCTATTGTTCGGCGCATGTTCGGCCGCTGACAGTTTAACCTTCTTGTGATAAACTACATATTTCTTTTGCAGTTTGATTTGCTGTGGATCGACTAGATAGGTTCATCTAATGGTTTTATCATTCCACACTTGAAATGCATTCCATTGAAAACTTGTGAGCGTCAAGACTCGTTTCTCTCCCACGCATTCATCTTCGTCGCTAATCCGTCGTGTCCCCTCCTAAACCCACCTTCGAGTGCAGCAGGTCCAGCAGAAACTGCTGTTTCGTCAGTTCGTCGCGCACTTTTCCGATTTTCAGATCGTCTTCCTCTAGCCATTTTTCGACGAGTTCGCCCTCCAAAGGCGGCACGTACCTGCAACAAAACCACTTATTCTCTGTTCTTTTACTCACTGCCACTACTTCTGTTTGCGTACGCATACACATAAACATGATGAGAAATAAATGTCCTTAGTCTTTTCCCGAAACGCTATGACATAGACTCGACTGTTTCATCAACAAAACGACTATTGCAAGAACGTTTCCCCTTTCCTTCCGTCCGTCAATCTGACGAGCGCTTATATAACAAGAAAAAATAGGCCGGCGTCGTCGGACCGGCGGCACGCCACAGCCGTCGTGCGTGTTATCAATTGTCGCCACGCCAAAACAAGGTCGACTTATCGAAACGGATAGGAAAAACTGCTGATCCATTCACACACTCGACCTACATTATTGCACTCTCTCTTTCCTTTCCCACCCATCCTTGATTCCCATTCCACCACTAACTTTTCTTATCTTCTTTGCTGAAACCACCTCATCCTAATGACTTCTTCGGTTCTTTTCAATCGATACTCTACGTCTCCTCGATTTCTTCCGAATCCTCCCCGATTAGCTGATCTGCATAACGACGCCCTGCTTTTTCTCCCTTTCCTTCTTCCCCTTCTTCTTGCCTCATTTCCCTCCCTTCACATCCCTGATAACTCCCGTAACCAATCTCCGTCCACCAGTCAAATGACCCATCAGTAGATGGCAAAAAGAGTTTCCGAATGGCAAACAGTCGTCGGATGGGGGCGACACCTCTGCGTCCCGCCCTTCTTCTCCTGCGCCACCCTCTGCCCACTCACTCTGTCGCGTCCTCCTCACTCGACCGCCCGCTTTCACACATTGTTCGCCAATCGAATACCGCGCCGTTCTCGTCTTCTATCTCGTTTCAAATCAATCCGTCTATTCTTCTTGTTATAATTATTATCCGCATAAATATTTTCATCATTTTCACTTCAGGCGCCTCACAAGAACGAAGAGAAAGGATCAAAAACGTGAGACTCTGGGTCAAAATGCGACCTCTTGTCGCCATATTTCTACTCCTGTTGTGCTATCTGACTAGCCAGTCCACAGCCGCCATCGCCAACTGTCCCGACTTGGACGTGCTCGAGAATCAGTCCGATCTCTCCCAAGACGATCTCAACAACCTGATCTTATGCTTTTGCAAAGTGAGTCATTCCCAGCACCGCAATCTTTTTTCTTTTGTAAAGTGAATCACTCATCATTATTGCCTTTCAGCCCGAACAGAATGACAAAGTTGCAATTTCCTGTCTGTACGGCTCCAATTTGGATCATTTGATAAAGGCAACGGAAGCAGTGAAGAATGCAAGTCTCTCAACATCCTCAGTAAGTGTTCGAGGGACTTCATTTTCCAGAAACCATTTTCAGATCAGCATTCAACATATGGAATTCCCCGATAGTGGACTTCCCGAATTTGGAAAGATCGCTCCCGAACTGGAGAGTCTGGACATCAGAGAGTGTACTGGCCAGGATGAGCTGAATGTCGGAGAAGACAGTTTCAAAGGACTTGAGCAGACGCTTCGTAATCTGACTATCCACTCTTGCAACCTTCAGGCAAGGGGAGAGTCCCCAGTACCCAATAATTTCAAGACAATTTCAGACAATTCCCAAGTCGATCGATGCCCTCGAGAATCTTGAAACGATGGCTTTTTCGAGCAACAAGCTTGACACTCTCGGAGTGGATCAATTCAAAAACAAGAAGCAGGTGAGTTGGTTTCCTTGTTTCCTGCATATTCTTCACGCATCAAGCAATTCATCCGCTAATGACATTCTCGTGTCTGATGTACTTCTCTATTCTGCGCACTCGACAAAAATCGCATTTGTGTCCTTTTCGCCACGTTATTACACCCCCGTCGGCGTGCTCTTTTCAAAGAAGAAGACGGCATGTGGAATAAAAGAGCAAAGAGAGCAGCAATGAGCCGTGAGACATAGTACGAACCGCACCGAACTGCCGCTTTCTGAAAGACACGTTTTATGCGTCGGTGTTTCCTACCGCCCGCCAATTATTGTTTCTTCGGCAGGGCCGATGACGTTACAAACTTGTCTCCGGCTTCTTCGCCTCGCTCGTTTTTATGTACTTCACACTCGCTTCGCACAGAAATCAAACACATAGAATGACGACGAAACCGTCTCGTAATGGGGAACGAATGTATATCTTTTTGCAGTTGGCATATCTCGATGTGTCTGGAAACTTCATAACATCCATCGAGGAGAAGGCGTTCGAACCGCTTACGTCTCTCGAGACACTCGTCATTGGAGAACACAACTTTGTCAATGACACGGTTATTGAGGAAATCGGTCGTCTGAAGGCACTCAAGGTGTGTCACATGGGTCATCTTCAGAAGGATGTACTTATTAGTTCAGACTCTCGATTTGTCACGTGCCGATGGGGTATTCGAACCACCAGAGGCTTTGTTCAAGGAAATCCCACAAATCGAAGTGCTCAAACTCTCCGGATGCTCGATTCCTTCTTTGGAACCCGGACAGTTTGCCACTTTGAAGAAGCTGCGAGAGCTCGATCTTCGAGTCAATCTGATCGAAAACATCACCGCTTATTCATTCGATGGACTTGAAAGCCTATCCAGACTGTCTCTCGCCGGCAACTTCATCTCGTTAGTTTTTCGTTGTTATTTTTCCTTTGACAAATATTTTCTAGTAAGCTTGAGCCGGACGTGTTCTTTGGTTTGTCAAGCCTCGAGGACCTCGATTTGGGATGGAACGAGATCAAAACAATTCCATCTGACGTTTTCAAGCCTCTTACTGAAAAGTTGACAGTGTTCAGTCTACGAAACAACCCAATTGCTCAGCTCCCCGAAACTGGGCTTACGGCTCTTCAAAAGTTATCTCTGGCTGAGTGCGGATTTACTACCATTACGGCTGATCAGCTGAAGGACTATCCGAAACTAGAAGAATTGGATCTTTCCAAGTGCAACATCTCAAAGATCGAAGAAAATACATTCACAAACCAAAATGCCACTCTCAAGAAGTTGAGTCTTCAGAAAAACAAGCTGAAATCCCTTCCGAATGTATGTCTCTCGTACTATTAGCTGTGAGAAAAAAATATTCTGTTTCAGCTGCTCAAGAACCTTCCGGCTGTTGAAACGCTCGACATTTCATCGAATCCATTCCTTTGCGACGGAGAACTTGCCCATTGTAAGTGTTCCATTTCAATTTACAATAACCCTAAGTTATCACTTCAGTTGTATTCGGAGTAGAGGACCGTGTGAAGCAAACCGAGGAGAATGGAAACTCGTTCTTCATAACGAATGCTAACGAAACGCTTTGCGATCGTCCGTACACTCTACGTGGAGAGCAAATTCTCCAAGTTGAAACTGAGAAGTTGCAACCATATGATGAGAAGGCCGACACCACAACCGCACCAACAACTACCACGACATCTGCGGTCGAAGAAACGACGACTGAGTTCAAGATTGTGAGTTGTGATGGGTTGATGAACTTGGACAATGCTCTGCTTTTCAGCCAGATATTCTCGTGGGCAGCAAAACTAACGACACTTTGTTCAAGGAGGAGCCACGTCGCGACGTGTACGACCTCTCGAAAACGGACGATGCGAAGGGTGTCTACAACCAAAAAGGTGAGTTGGTCAACGATAACAATACGAATATGAGCAAACCTGGGCGCATTCGCCAGTTTGTTTATGGCATCGGACCCCCGGAAAGAGAGAGAGAGAGAGCGGATTTCTACTCGCAAGCGATAGCATCCGCTTCCAATCAAAGAGTGACAAGTTGGTCGGCGAGCTGCCAGATTGGCCGCCCTTCTTCGCTTTTCTTCCCTCTGTCACATAAACATTGTGTTGTGTGACTCACTCCTCCTCCATCTCTTTCCCAACCATTCTTATTCTTTTCTCACATCTTTTTCTTTTTCAAAACGCACGCGACACCATGGATGGTAAGTTGGGTTTCTCTCGGAATTCTTTGAATTCTTTCTTTCGCAAATCCTATGGTTTAGGCACATACGCTGTTCCAATCACTATCGGAGCAATTGCTCTCGTCTCCGCAATTATCATTGTTGCTGTCGTTCTTTTTCTCAAGGTATTCAGAAGAAGATTTACATGGTTTCGCAATAGTTAATCTATTTCAGAAGAATCGTAAAGTGAGCACTGAGAAGACGGACGGGAAAGGAAAGGCGACAAAGGAGAAGGCGGCGAAGTTGGAGGACGGAATGGTCGAGATCGAACTGGATTCGCAGCCGGGAACTCAACATGCCACGCCTCGCAGATGAATACTATTTAGCTCCTAATAAGAGGAACTGTTTCCTCCTTTTCCCCGCTCAATCGCACTCTAACTTATCCTGTCCCATTCAACGTGAATTCCTCGAAACGGTTCCCCTCAGTTACTGCTTGTAGCACAACTTACTTGATGATTCTTGTGTCCTCGCCCACCAAATAACATGCCTGAAACTCTGACAAATTGCAATAAACACTTCAAATCTTTTCCCGCTTACTTCTTGAACTGCGATTCCGTCCGTCGGTCGGATAGCATGCGCACAAAAACAAATCATTTTCCGTGACATTTCGAGCACTGTTTGGAGCAAGAGACCAAGAGCCTGCAGTCCCATTTTGTTCGCCTTTTCCTGAAATGAAAACTGCTCACCCCGTCAAGTTTTCCTCTCTTTTTACCTGTGCCATAACGTTTTGAGCGTGCAAGAAGACGTATACAAACAGTGTTCTCCGTTCGGGTGCCAACGTGTTCAATGCTTCCTTCATGTGCCGAGACGCTCCACAGACGCAAACTAATCGGGCGGTCAGCTGGCTCGTTAATGGCAGTCCACATTGGCAAGACTCGGCGATCAAATCGAACTCCGGAGGAACCACTGGCTCCGGTATCTGACGAAGAAATCTGAGAAAATACCGCTTTCTACCAGGTTTCCATGCAAATCCTCACCGTTTAATGAGCCCCGCGGCATCGTGTGCATCTGCGAATACCATAGGTTCGCCGCAATTCGCTCTTCTCTCCAGCTCATCCAGCCTGCTTTTCGGCGGTGATAATCTGTAGATTCCCTCTGTGCCCAGCCCGTTTTCCTCCACGAAATCGAGAGCGTATCGGAAGAAAGCGGGCAGTGGCTGTCCGTCCAATGACGGATTAGCGGCCACGGCGTCGGCCAGTGACAATCCGAGCACTCTCTTCACAACCGGCTCCTCCGGTTCCTCGACTACTGTCGTTTCTGCTTCGTCCGAACCCAGTTTTGTCCATTTTTCTATCATTTTCCTAGTTGATTTACGAGTTCTGTAAAAGTAAACAACCTCAACTGAGTCTTTCTGAAGAGGGAGACTTACAGTCTCAACCCTTTTTTCTTCTTTTCGGGTTCATCATGCATCCTACTGCAAGAACAGAAATGAATTACGAATCGCTGAAAACGGTTAGGTAAACGAAAGAGGGTCAAACCACTCCAAAACGGAAACAATCACAATCCAATTTGATTTCATACATTTATTGAACAAGAGGACGACGACACAGACTAAGAATAGGAAGGTCGAAATAGGGGAAAAAGCGCCGAATGTTTAGCTTAAGTACAAATGTGTCTTTTCGTATAAACTGAAGTGGAATTGGAGAAGCGCTGATGCGGACGGACGCAGCGATCAATACTTTTGGAGGACGGCGAGCGCCTTGAGCAGGTTATCGCGCACGGCGTTCGTGTCTTCGTAGTCGACGGCGCTGAGTGCGTACTTCGTGTACTTGCGCACCTCTGCAAATTCTTCGTCCGACGGGTGTCGTCCGGAAGGACGGGCAGCCGGCGGTGGAGCCGAGAAATCCGGGTATTGAGTTGGTTGAGGAGGATACGGCGAAGAAGTGTTGGATGGAAGGCCTGGGGTTGAGTAGTTCGGTGGTGGGATAATGGTGCGAGCCGGTGGCTGTGGTAGAGAGTGATCTGGAGACAGTACGGTTTCAGTAGGAGTGAAATTAAAAGGGCTCACCAGATGGCACACTCGGCAGGCCAGAGAATCCGAAGCCAGGAGCTGGAATATTGTTGTAGTTGTGCTCTTGGGGCTCAAGAGAAGAAGAGGACGGAGCGTTTGGTTGGAACTGAGCGCCGAACTGTGACAAATCTGAAGCTTCTTATTCGATGAAATTCTGAACAATCTGGACTCACCATCGTCCTCTTCTGGCTGTTGCTGGCTGCTTGGGACGTAGGGAGTTCCGTCTCTCAGACACGTAAAGATTTGAGTGCTCTTCCATTTGGCGTACTTCTTCGACGAAAGGAACGGCTCCTCGATCTGAAGAGAAGTGTACGAAAGAAGAAAGTTACGGAAAGAATCACCTCGCCGAAAAGTGCAAGGACATCCATAACATGCCCGGCCGAGTAGAATGCGTGCACGACAGTTTTGTCGACCTAAACCACGGACAATAAACCATAAATGGGCGACACGCATTGTTTACATTTCCGGTTTTTTCCTTTTTGTCAGCGAAGTTGAAAAGTTTCTCGGCGAAGCTTTCGATGTGCGCCTGGGCGATAGTCTGAAATTAATAATGGCTGGCGTCTCTTCAGATCACCGATTACCTCATTTTTGATAGCGTCATTGTCCGCCAATTGAGTCTTTATCGCTTCTAGAGTGGTGAGAAGAGCGGTCAGATACTGACGTGCCTCGACCGTCGATTTGTCGAGTTTCATAGCGGTTTGAACAGCATAGAAGAGACCTGGAGACGAGTTATTGGGATGCGAAATATGGTGGACAGGGGTGGATTTATTCATTTACAAGCACAAGACAAACGGGGGTAATGGAAGGAATCGGTAACTCGTAGATGACGTAATGGATGTATTAGGGAAAAGAGTTAAAGGAGACTGGGAGGATTGGGTTAGTCCTGGAAGTTGACGAGAAGACTGGCCGGACTGAAAACACTGTCGGCTGGTCGCTCGAAGACGGTTCCTCTTCGGACGATCATCTTAAACCAATCGACGAGCGTAGCCAGCGTGCGATCAGCCACCATTGTGGGAATTCCGCAGTCGATGCGCAGCTGACTGATGTTCTTCTCCATCAAAAGCATTCCTTTCTGGAAACGTTCTCGATCAGAACGTTTCTTCCAGATAGTCATGTCAATTGGAGATCGATCAGCGGTGTTGAAAATAGCCGTTGACGGTGCGGAAAAGTCGATGGAAAAACGAGGAGCATAGCCAAGAATGCGACAGAAGACATTGAATATGTGGAAGAAGAGGCCGGTGGCTGCTAGCGTCGGGATCTCCGGATGAGCGAGAATCATGGTGGTCTGTGGCAAGTGAATTCCTCGAATTGTATCAACGAGTTGACAATAACACGCTTTTGGAATAGATCTGCCTTCGCGAGAAGCTGGGCCTCCGTCGATAACCACTCGGAATAGCTTGATGACTTCGGTCATCATTGTCAGTTTTCGATAAGCAATGAGTCGGACGAGCACCCCGATCACCTTCTGCTTCTTCTTCTTAGTTCCCTTATTCGCTTCGGCCTGTTCTCTCCATACTTTCACAGTATTTTCAAGCATTTGCTCATCCTTCTCTCTCTTCTCAATTTGCTCGTTCACTTCAGCTAGCTTTTGTCGTCCCATCAGAATCTTCGAGTTGATCTGTGCGATCTTCTTTTTCAACTCTTCGCATCCGATTCGTTTCTCCTCGACTTTGACAGTAAGAGTCTCCGCCATCTGATGTCTGCTCATGATTCCCTCTTTCTCATCGATGTATTCTCTCAAACAATCTCGCACTTCGCTTGCTTTTTCCCGTTTTTCCGATCTTATTGATTCTTGCAGTTTTTTCCACGGCTTCTCATCAAACGTCATCGTTGTTTGGTTCGGTCCAAATGTCATACAGAGCCCTCAAATGTGCCCCATTAGACGGTGGCAGGCAATTAGAAATGGATGGATTGGGTCAGTAAGTCAACATTCTACGGAAGTATTTCGAAATAGCAATGAAGTGTGAATAGGAAAGGTGCGAAAATCAATTGGGGGAAGATAACCGAAAAAGAAAACTCACACCAATAATAGATGACCGGATCACGGCTCGCATTCTCGTTGGCGATCTTTATGTACGGAGCAATTGGCTTGAAAGCCGGCGGCAGATTGGCGGACATCTGGAAATGAAAACGGAATAAAGGTGATTCGGCAAGTGAATGGACGATGAGTCAGCCTATTCCGACGTCTGCGTCTATCGCCCGACCACCGGGTGTTTGTTTTGAAATGACAAGAATGACAAGATCAATCGGATACGAAAAGCGGAAAGACGACCGCGAAAAAAGGATACATCAAGCGGGAAGGTTAGCAAGGTTTTTATTCACATTTCGCGTCTAAACCAGTAATTGAATTCGGAGAATTATTGTTAGGGGGTCAGGGAACAAGACAACGGTTATCACACTGGACAGGTAAACTATAACAATCACTAACCAAGCGGTAAATCCCAATATTATACAATAAAGTACAGAGAAGCCCAGGAAAGATCAATGAATTTCGGGAGTGTAGGTAAGGACAATGAAGAACAGCCACATATGCATCATTATGAAGTAAAGGACGAAGAAAAGTCGCGCGGACGGGTGACCACGGAGCATTGAGAACAGCTTGAATGCGGTGGAATCGACAGTCTGAAGAGCATTTCTAGTCTGTTGATGATTGATATTCGAGAGAAGAGGATGCGACGAAGAAGTGTGCGAGGGCGAGTTATTGGAGTCGATGGCGATGGAAGTGTCGCGATTTGTTGCTTTCTGAAGATAATAAAACTTTCCAGTGATTCCATATTTTTCTTGTTCCTACCTGCAGTCGTTCCAATCTTACATTCAACACTTGGTTCGTTCTCATCACGTCTTCCAGCTGTTGCTGCTTCTGAAGCAGTAGATCAGAGAGTTGCGCGGCGCCGTCATCTTCATTTTTCGTCTGCTCGTCCCTCATGCGAGCACGAGTTTCGCTTATTGCTTTGCGCAATTCGTTTTCCTTCTCGAGCATCTTCGATTGATGCAAATCTCCTTGTCTTTTCATCTCTTGCTTCGTGAACTCATTCTCGATTCTCGAACACTCAACTTTCTCGTTCAGCAATCCGATTGTGCTGTCCCAGGTTTGTTTTTCTTCCAGATGCGATCTCTTCTGGTCGCTGAGCTGGGATTGGAGATCTCTGAAATTGAATGTGTCGATTCAACAAGCGAAAATGTAATGCCGCGTCCAATGTCTCGGAAAAACCGTAAAAACCGCAGGTTTTTCTGTCCAAAGTCGGCCGAAATTTCCGTGAAAAACGGGGGTGCGCACAGCTCAATGAATGTAACCGTACCCCTAAAACTACGGTATTTTTAGAAAATTTGCGCAAGAAATTTGAATATTTTCAAATATCCTCAAGAAATTAACAAAATTAAAAAAAAATACCGTAGTTTTAGGGGTACGGTTACATTCATTAAGCTGTGCGCACCCCCGTTTTTCACGCAAATTTCGGCCGACTTTGGACAGAAAAATCTGCGGTTTTTACGGTTTTTCCGAGACATTGGACGCGGCATAACCACCAACCTAATTTGCACTTCAAGCTCTTCCATGTCCGATCTGAGAGTGTACACTTGCATTTGAGCAGACTCGAGATCTGCCTTCGTCAAGTCTCTTTCCACTCTGATCTCTTCTACTTCTGCTTGCAGCAAATGTACCGGCCGCTCACTGGATCCAATTCCTTGCTGAAAATTTTCAGTCAAGCTAGAATTCAAAATAAGAGTCTACCTCAGACTTGAGTGATTCGACCAGCTTTTCCTTGGCTGTCAGTATTTTCTGTGCTTTGTTTTTATACTCGTCAAACTCCTTCTTGTTTTCATTCAAATTGAATTTGGCCAGCCTCAGCTGCTCGACCATCGCGCGGATCTCTTCTTCCAAAGCGACAATCTTTCTCCGGTGCGAATTGCACTCTTCCACCGCCCTCTCTTTTTGATCTTGAGCCTTTTGTCTGAAAGTCTTCAATATCATGAACCAGCTACTGTCTAAACTCAATTACCTGGCCAACTTCAGCTCCTGTAGGCTGTCCATTTCCTGACTCGATACTTTCTGATTCTCAACCCTCTTCTCCAACATCTCTTTTTCAGCTTTCATTTCATAGTAATCTTGGCTTCGTTTCTCCAATTTCTTCTCGGTTTCTGACAACTTTGTTTTCAGGACAGAAATTTGAGAATCCTTTGCAAAAAGTTGCGATTTGACGTTGGGAATCGCATCCGTGAATTCCGCTGAAGAAAGCAAATTAACTGAAGATAACTCACAAGTCAGAAGTCAGAAACTAACAGGCAGTCCGAATACTAGCGACACTGCGTCCGCCAACACTTCTCTGACTTCGCGTGTCGTCATCTGGTTTCGCTGTGTTTACTTCCGCTGAATTCAAGACCATCGTCCAGCTTTCTGAAGCGGTTGTGGTGGCCGTTCCCGGTTGAATTGAAGACCCTCTGAAAAATCGGTTTAGAAAAAACAAAAAAATGCATTATCTGACTGTTCATAGTTTCGTCCTCTCCATCCTGATCCTGTGTAATCACTTTGTGCTCGAGACGGAAGCGAAGGAGCAGGTCTTCCGAAATCTTCAGTTATCACATGATCAGGCATAGAAATCGCTGTTGCCGGAATACTGGCAGTGCTTGATTTACGGGTGCGTGGTTTTGCATCTCGCGCCTGTTGAATTGCATCTCCCGTCTTAAGCCAAACTTCCTGCTTTCATGACAATAGTTTAATAAAATACCTTCTCATCAAGCTTATTCAGCAAATTTTCGGCGGCGCCGGCGAAATCGGTCACTTTAGACAACCATGACATTCGTTAAAGGCGACCTGGAAAACAATAGCGCATTATGAAACAACCAGGAAGCGAGTCAGTACAAAGAAACGGAAAAATCACAGTTTAGAAATGTTGATTTATTGTGCGGACAGTCTTGCGAAATTTCGGACATTTTATTGTCGCAAACAACAAGCTTGTTTATAAATTAAAATTGACAATAACTACGAAAGTAAACACGTGATTTAGAATGCTTCAGTTATCTAACAGTATCGTGAAATACCAAAAAAATGAACACGGTCAGACTCGTCAAGAGATTCGAAACAAAATCGAACAAAAACAAGCTTTTAGCAGAAACGTGGATTAGAATCAGCAACTGGACTCGATTCGGCCACTCAAAACGTCGGCCATCATTTCTAGGCCATTGACAAATTTTGCTTTTTTTTGGACTGAATTCCGTTTAAATTAATGTTTAAAAAAGGCTCTACGAATTTCTTCCGTTAGATCTTTGTTTTAATGCTAGTGTCATCTTGTTCCTTTCAGAAATGTCCTACGGTCCTCAATTACCTGGTTGGCTCAACAAAAACAACGTAAGTAAAGTTTGAAATGTTCAACGAGATTTTGTCAGCTGCAGGAAACGGAAAGTGACGGAGAAGAAGCTAGTCCGCCAGTTTACGGTCCTGTGATCCCCGGACAAGGAAATACTTCTGATAATAACAAGACGGTAGGCGCATCAAAACGATAATCTCACTCAATTGAAAAAATGTTTTCATTTCCAGGTCGACAAAGTTCCCAGTGGTGCTATTGGACCATCTATCCCTTCTGGATTGTTTAAAAGGGAAGATGACGAGGAAGAAAAACAGGCGCATGTGTTCGGGCCGATGATTCCCAAAATGGTTACTCCCATTGTCGACGAAGAAGATGTAGAAGATGAAAAAGACTTAGGCTCGAACACATATGGACCCTCAATCCCTTCTAATTTCCGTCCACAAGTGGGTCCAGCATACGACGAATCGGATGAAGATATTGTTAGTCTAGAACTATAAAAATTCCGTAAACCTATAATATTTCAGGGACCAATGCCGGTTTCAAAAGGAAACGAGGAGCGCGAAGCACTCGAAAGAGCTTACCGTTTGGCATTGCAGAAGGAAACTGAAGAAGAGGAAAAGGTGATGCCTTAAGACAAGTAAAACATTTAATGAAATTCCGTTCAGAACGCACAGCCTAAACGTGAAGAATGGATGACGTCCGTTCCGAAAAAGTTGGGAAACTTTGGTTTGGGCGCAAGAACATTCAAAAAAGGAACGGCGTCGGAAAGAGATTCCACGTGGGAGGACGCTCCAGGAGCAAAGAAGAAGCGGAAGGACGAGCAGACAACAGTTCGAGCGCTCGGGTTAGCGGCAGCCGACGCTCGACAGGCCGCGATTGTGGCTGAAAAGACTGCCGGGCCATCGTTGTTGGAGCTTCATCAGAAGAAGAGAGACGACAAAGTGAAGGATGCGGTAAGTGATTCAACTCAAATTCTGATTACAGATTCTGAATTTTCAGGGACTCCTTCCGGGCGAGCGTCGACCATTCGATCGAGAAAAAGATATGGAAGTGCGTGGTTTGAAACCAGGAGGCAGCAAGGAAGCCGTCGATCGAATGAAGGAATTCACAAGTCGATTCGCTAACAGCAAAGAACAACGTTTTTTGTGAAACAGACACGTGTGAATAAATCATGTATTATCGACTGGTTTGGGTGGAACGACGTCCTCTCCAGCGTCCATTTCGTAGAGTTGCGCGTTGGCTTTCTGATGCTTCTTTCGACTTTCGGCCACTTTGTCCGATTCATCCTGAACTGGGAAACTCATCTCTTTTGCATCGTCTCTTTGCTCACCGTAGCCTTCTTGATATCCATTTCCAACTGTTCTATCTCCGCTTTCCGGGATTTGTGGGTGCAGCAATAGAAGAGAACAAGAAAGATAAGGACGAGGTACTCGATGACGGAGATGATACTCATTCCGAGGAACAGACCAACCTGACCACCGACATCCGAAATGAAATTGACGAACTGAAATTCAGAGTACAGCTACTTTAAGTTATCATTAGGATTACTGTGTAAGATGGAGATTCAGTGAGCACTTGGAAATTCATCCGTTCGTAGTAAATTTCAATGAGCAACGTGTTTGCTTTGTACCAATCAAGACACGTCTCTCCAGCAGCCACCCACGGGCCAGAAGGTCCTCCCGGGTTGCATTCGGTCGGCTGAAATTGGGCATGAACGGAGAAAAGGAAGCGAGGGAAGAGAAACCGTGTACGAATCGGACGGCCATTGAGCAGTTGAGACTGTCACTCCGTAGGAATCGATTCTGAGATAATGATTGGAAAAAGCGTGAAAGATGTCGTGAACCCACTCGCAGGGCTGCGGGCAATCGCAGTCGGTGAGCACGTCGAACTCGGTCGAATCGGCACTGTTGATCTGGTTGACGCAGTTCACTGAACCCTTTCTTTTCTGTTCCCATTCATTTTCCCTCTCCAACTCACAGTTGTTCAGTGTCTGAGTTCCGTCGTCGCATGACGTGTACTGTGTCGTGTTGTCAGCATGTGAATAGGCAGGGTAGTAGCATCCGCACGTGGAAACTATCTTCTCCTGCATGCAACTTCTGAAGCACGCCTCGACGGTGTAGGTGCCCGTGTAGTGAGTCGTCTCGAGAGTCGTCTTCTTTGTGCAACTTCCGTACGGACTGCTCAAACGGGTCGTCTGCACGTAACTGACTCCCAGAGAAGAAGCCGTTCCCGGAGGAGCAAAGTATCCAAACACATCGGGATACGGTATCTCGTCCTGCATGTGAATGTCCATGATGACCCCAGAAGCCTCCGTCCACGGCAAGTAAGTTGCCTGGTCCGTTCGGATCACCATTCGGAGACCGTAAAGAGGGCCGGCGCGGGAAGAATTGTACACGCCTTCGTTGTTGAATTGAAGGCAGTTACCGTAGGAAGGATTGTAGAAATCGTCGAAGTCTCTGGAAGATTCGACGAAGTTATCTCTGTGTTCTGAGTCTGAACTCGTACGTTTCATTGCAAGTCTTCGCGTTGTATGTGCAGCTAACGACCATGTCATCGTAGGAATAGGCAATGTCCGTCCCGTCCTGAAACATGCTCATTTCCTCCCTTTTGACATTTTCTCTAATCAGTACTTAAGTCGCAATTTTTCCTGGATCTGCGAGCTCTGCGAGCTCTCCTAATCTCATAATCTTTTCCTAATCCACAGGGAATAAAAACCGAAATAAATGACTACTGTAGTCCTCCGATTTCCCGTCTTCCTTTCACGATTTACCCCACGCATTCTCATAAATTTTCCCGAATGCGTACATCGTACTGTTTGTTCTTGAGCCGCTCCGAGTACATGAGAGTCCACATGTTGGCCTGTTGCTGTCGGGCGGCAGTCAAAGAAGCGGGCAGTCCAAACTGGACGGACGTCGATTCCGAGTTGTAGTCGTCTATCTGACAAAGGACTTCCAATTGAGACGCGTCCAAAAGAGACCCACCAGACTGCTCATATCACTGTCGGCGGCCTTCGTTTCGGTGAGCTTCCACGGATTCAGATGGCATATAGTGACCGTGGGAAACGTGCGTTCGGCGAATTGCAACTGCAATCAGACACTCGCGTGGGAGAGATACACCTCGTTAGATGCCTTTGCTCTATTCGCGTTCAATCAAACTGACCGTTGTTTCCGTATTCACACTGAATGAGAGGTAATTGGTGAGCAAGGTGACGAACTGCCAGATGAAGGCTGCAATCGAAACGAGCACCACCAGGATCCAGAAGGCTCTGAAGCGCATTAATCAGAAGGATCGCGTGCCAGCCTCCTGAATCCATCTTGTTATCCCATCCACTCACCTCAGCCAGCGGGCATTTGCCATTCCGATGTGAGGAACTCCATGAGTGGACGTCCAGCACGAGAAGTCCGTGAAGACGTACTTTAGGCCGGTCCAGAAAACTCCCATCTGAAAACGGAGTGATTATTTGTTGTCCACGTCATCAACCGCATGCTTTCCCACGAGTATTTCAGGAATTCCAGGCGCACAGCGTCAGATTCTCTGGGAGGTTTTCCCGCTGAAACTGAATCTCTTGGCCCAGTAATTCTCATCGTCAGAGTCGTTGAAATTCGAAAAATACGCGCTCACGAGGTGTATTAGCCAAATATCATTTCGATGATTTATGAGTTTGCCGGCCGTACGGCTTCTTCTTCCGATCGTCGGTCACCTTGTCGTCCGGCTGCCAGCCACTCTCGTTCTCTCTCTCTCTCTCTCTAATTGGCGAACAACCTCCTCTTTTTCCCCTCTTTCTGCTCCTTCGTGAATCCACGAAACATGGGCTCATTACGAAAGAAATCGGAGAGCCGCCCCTGGCTTTCTACGCCGCACAACACATCATGATTTAATGATTGACGAGCAGTTTTTCCCCACATTACTTACCCTTCACACTTTCAGTTTTCCATCTCTCTCCCGCTCGTAAACTAGTCCTTTTTCCATAATTAATCTGTGTTCTATACAAGCTCATTCCGATTTATGATTGACTCCGTAAATGCTGCCTTTCCGAGAATGACGTGCTGGATCCCGGAAGTGAAACAAGTTTTGGGTGGGATCAGATGATCTCCACGAACAACTGTTTCTCAGAGAGATTCGGTTCGCGAGAAGACAAATGTGTCTGGAAAGAGTTGAAGAGCTTCCTGAGAGCTTTGAGACGGAGCAGCCACTTCAAAAATTAAGAGGAATAGTTCCAGAAGATGAGAAAACTGTCGAAGGAAGTGTCCACCACTCTCTTCCATTATTGTCCGTTCTCTGAATTGCCCGTGTTTTTTTCCGGTTATCCCCTGATTTCCCAGTGTCCACGCGACAAATAAGTCGTTTTCCAATCAGTCGCGCCCCGTTTCTAGCCTTCTCTTGCACCAAGCCTCCGCTTCTGAACCTTTTTTGGTTCATGAGCTCGGTAGTTGACAGATCGAAACGCTTCCAATAAATTACACTGATTTGTGGTGTAAAAAGAAGGCCAAGTAATCAAGAAACATGAGCAATTCGATTCTGGAGTAGTCCGTCCGAAAACAAGACAACCATTGAACTCATTCGACGTACTTCTCAGCCATCGTTCCCGCTCTTTTCATTTTACGACCTTCGGAAACTTTTTCGGTCCTAATGGAGTCGAATGGATTCGCCACTTCGCAAAGGAGGAAGGAGAAGGAAAAGAAGGAAGTGGAAATTGGGCCCAATTGAAATCCACGTCAAACATCATCAACTGCCATAACTCTGCTCGATTCTCCCAATTTCAGCGGCAATTATTTTGTGTGTTTCGGTTCCCAGCCGAAAGATTATTCGGTGCGTCAACGAAGACCTTTTCGAGAGAATTCCGGAGAGAAAGGTCTTGAGGCCGAAAGTTGGGAAATCCACGTAAAGGAGTCCAATCGACTCGTGCGAGATTGCTTTCTGACACAATGCGAATGTAGTCGGGGGCCCTGATTGGATGGAAATGTAGTGGCAGTGGCTCCACGAAGACAATTCAGAGGAGATTGGATCTTGCAGCGAGTCGCATTCCCGGAAACGGAAGAGTTATTTGTTCCCGTGTATTTTATCTGTCTAATCCGCCGCTCTCCCGCTTCATCTCACCTTCTCGCCTTTCGTCCACTTCCACTTTCTTTTTACTTTTACTTACTTCAAATGTTTTGCCTCAAACGGTTTCCTCTCATCTTTTGAATACTTTTCGATGGTGTTAGTCATTCGTGCCGTGAGGACGCAGAAAGTCATCCGACAAACAACTTCTCAAATTCATTTCGACGTCTGCGTACGAATGACTCCGCCCCCGTCTCTCTGTCTCTCTCTCCGCCATCCGAAACGATTCAGAAACTGATTGTCCCGCCCTCGAGCCGAATCGCAGCTCCTCCCTCTCCACCTCATTCATCCGCACATCGAACTTCCAGCCCGCCCGCAATGCAGTTCTTCCTCGTCCTCTTCGCCCTCGTCTTCGTTGCCAACACCACCGCCATCTCACAGCATCAAGCCGGTTAGTTAAATGAATCCAAAAGAAGGTTCCGAGCAGTCCATCCCATCCCCATCACTAATGAACTGGTCAAACAAGGAAAGAGGAACTCGTGAAGTGAGCTCTTTTCTGCGAACCGAAAACGGCCTCCTATTGTCTCCTAATTTCGTCCGAATTCGCGTAGCTCAGCTCTCTTTTGGAGCCCAGTTTCTTAGCTCTGACTCTTTTTATGAATACAATATGAACGCACACCGAGAGACTTCGCCTCTTTTTACGAGCACAATAAAACACGGAGCGGTTTTGTGACGTGGCGGAACGGATAAGAAAATAGGAGAAAAAGGAGAGGCAAAAAAGGGAAGATTGGAAAGAGAGGGCTCTTCTGGGAAGCATCGTTTTCGCGTATTCAGAAGAGAAACAAAAGTAACCATGGCTTCAGACGGCCGCATGAAGATGTGCCCCCCGGGCGGATCCACCTTCACAATGGCCTGGTCGATGTCGTGCTCAATGCGTCGGAGGAAACGGGACATCGGAGCAATATTCGGTCAGTTTCCCTGCCTCCATCTCCCTTCCGGAACTTCCGATTCTTCCAGGAAAGCGCGCTCTCGTCGCTCCGTCGATTCGCCAACTGCAGACGATCTGCTGCCAGGTCGGGTGCAACGTGGAAGATCTTCTCGCCTATTGCGCCCCGATCTGACCGGACCGTCATATTCGATGATTGCCCCCTCCTCCTTAAATTCATTCGTTTCTTTTTCAGCTTCTGATTTTATTTTGAATGAATACTTACAGTGTTAACAATGTTTCATTCTTTGAGAATTTCAAATTAAAAAAACAGAAAGCAAGATAGAGATCCGTAGAAAGAAGAAATCGAGAATTGGAAATCGAAAATAGGCAAATGGTACAGGGTATAGGACAGGTTTCGGTAGATTCAAAGGACGGCATCGTCGCGAGGTAGACATTTCAGAGGATCCCCTTCGAACCACTGCAAGAAAATAATTATTAAGAATGTGTCTGGATGGCTTAGATCACCTCGAGCAGTTTGGCGATTGGCATTCCGACGATTTGAGGAACGAGATTATGTATACTCAGCGCCTCTTTTGAGGTTTGCTGCTCGTTCCTCAGGATTTTCATTTGTTGAGACTCCGGATCACAGCCCGCGGTCTTCATTAGCTCTTCGTAGAGGCTGTGACTCCACCGTATGATCACGTGATCGTGCGACTTCTTGCTCCAGTCGACAGTCGGCCGAACTCCCGGTTCGTCGACGCTCATAATGAGGGACATGAGGAGGAGTGCGAGTCCGTGCAGACGGAAGAAGTCTTCCGCCTTCGAATCGTGCAGTACTTCGTGCACGAGCGTCTTGCATTCATTCGGTTTCTGTGTGAGGTAGGAGAAGAAGGCGGATAGCAGCTTCACGTTGTTCTTCAGCATTTGAGAGCAGCCGTTGATCTTCGGAGCAGTCAGACTGAAAGAATGTAGCCATGATTCACTGTGACGCATTTCGCCCACTTTTCCGCCACTTCGTAGTATTCCGCCATTTTCAGCTGATTCAAGTATGTCATCGCGAGATTCAAATTTAAGAGAGCGATGGAATTGTCCATGGTCCTTCCTTCTGATTCGAGCATCTGGGACTGGTGACTCATAGCAAAATAGTCACCTTGTTTAACTTACTTTTATGGCGGAAATAAAGTGTTTTTCGGCAGCTTCATTCTCTCGAAAGTAGCAGCATTGAAGACCCTGACAATATCATTATGGATTGAATAATAGAAGTTACTAATTCTCACCAAAATGTACTGAATGTGAGGTGTGAAATAGCGGGAGAGCAACGGACCGCTGGCTCTGTTTCCCACTTCAATCATATCTCGCACGTTGGTCAGAGTCTTATGCGGTCGACAGGCCATCACATTGCAGCACGCCATCATCTCCATGGTGGTCATTTTGATCATATTGATGCATCGGACAACGCCCATCTCGCGGGGACTCCGTGCTGACTTGAAGAGTATCTCGTCGGCGTGCTTCATAGCCAAATGATAATATTTCTCCACTCGGTCGGGATTCGACTGCACAAGAGCACCGACGATGTTCATAACGCATGCAAAAACAGTCATTGAGGTGTCGCCGAGCCATCTGCAAATAATATTTCACTTTGAAATGTTTATCGTCATCTCAACCTGATCCCATTGGCTGGCGCGTCTGTAGTCGTTTGAGTCCTCTGGATTTGACGCAAAAGTTGCCGAGAAGTTCGTGACTTTCCTTCGTAGAACATGTAAGACAGTTTTGTGCACACGAAAAAGTCCTTTATACAGTCGACGTGCGTTTTCTCCGACGGCACTATTTCGAGAGCTTTGATCATCGATCCGATTTTTGACACCTCGCTATTATCCGGCTCTTCGTGCAATAACTGATACGTCACCAACGTCCTCGAAATTCGGAAATAGAGTTCCATTCTCGGGTCGTTTTGGCATTTGCCGATGGCAAACTTGCATATTTCAAACGCCCCATCGATGTCTTTGTCGATTTTTGAGAGTTCCTGAGCAGAATTTATTAAGTTCAGTCGTTCTGAAAAGAAAAGCAACTCACAATCAATTGGAACATCAGTTTGTAAATGAGTTGTGAACACTCTTCTGCAGAAGAAATTTCACGACGCAGCAAGGTTTTGATATTTGGAAGTGGCCAGTTCTGATCTGAAAACGCACCGTGCAAAAACTATAATTCTTATGAGCTCACAATGAATGTGTAAATCGGCAATCATAGAAACTGCATTGAGCCTGTCTATTGCGTAGAACGAGCCCATCGCCAACATTTTCTCGTACTGAAACAATTTTTCGAACAAACTTTAAAACACTGGGACATACTGCGATATGAAGATGTGTGTTTGCAAGTTCGTAATTATCTGTGTAGAAAAATAAGAGTTTTCCCAGTTGGAAGTTGCAAACAGCAATCATTTCGTCCGAAAGTTCCAACTTGAGCGAACTCTGAAATGAGCAGCACGTTTTTCCGATATTTCTGTTCGTTTTCTCTTACTCTTGCACACTTGATCGCCATTTTCAGTTTCGGTGGTTCTTGAGTTCGCAAAGCCTCTGCCATTCCGAGAAGAGCCTTCGCCACATCATCATGGTTCATTTCCTGCAGAAATTCGAGTTTAATTGGAACTTTTTTGAAATTGGCGGCATAAAAAACTGCTAATGTCGCTTCTCCGGAAGAGGTTAGCAAGTGCGCTCCACCGCACACTTGTGAAACGTTGTACGGGCGCTAAGTACAACGCAACAGAACTCGCACGGAATAGAACTGTTACGAATATACAATTCGCGAATTGGAACTCGCAGTTGCATTTTAACGTTGCGAGTTCCAAATCGTAACAGTTCTATTCCGTGCGAATTCTGTTCTGTTGTAGCGCCTCAATGCACTACGGCCGGCACTTTCTACCGAAAAGCGCAGAGAAACTCGCACAAAGATATTTAAAAATTAAATAAAACGTTTAAAAAGATAATTGCTTAAATTCATGTTCTACATCTTTTCGTTCCATTAAATGAAATATCACTCTGGAAAGATGTGAAAACCGAACTGTGTTGGCTGGAGGAGCAGTAGCTGAAAGGCGATGATTTATTCATTGGCTTCATTATAAATCAGAACAGAACTCATTTTATTTTTCTGACGTGTACATGTATGGTTTTCTGAACTCTGGAAGAACTAGCTACCGTACCGTCCTTTAAGTTGATCAGACCAAAGATCTTCGTCACAGTTGGCCCCCGCTTTTATGGTGTTTAAGGCAACACTTATTTCTGCTCGTTCTGCTTTTTTCTATCTGATAAACGTCTGTTCAAGTGTCATTCCGCAGATTGACACCTCGTGACGTGGCAGTATTCCCAGTGCACTCACAGTCAGGTGTCATTCTTCCTCAAAAAGCCCGTCATTTTGTTACTCTTTCACAGTGTGACTTGGTGCGGAAACGTGATAGTTATTCAGTTGGCAAGCTTGCAAATCCCGGCCCAATTCAAACACGCGCGCTTCTGGGACGGGGCGCCTTGTCTGGGGGCGAGGGGCACGAGACGCAGGCCGTCAGACACAGCCGCTCGCAATGATCGATTCCATTGGGCAGCAGAGAGGGCGAGAGAAATGGCCGCCCCGATCTAAGCAGTGCCGTTCTGGCGCGTATAGCGAATCGCGACGCTCGCCTACTACACTCCGGACGAGGAGGAAGAGACACGACGAGCAAGAGCCGGCGAGCCGTGAGCCCATGCATAGACGGACGAGCGGCGGCCATTGCCCATGTCTGTCTTCTCGTTTATTTTCATTTTCATTGCCATCCCGAAAGCCGTCCCCGTGAGCCGCATCCATCGGCTCCACCTTTCAATCAAATTATTGTCGAATCGGGGGGCGCTCGCCCTCCTTTCCGTTTTATTGTCCTTTTTTCGTTCTCACTGCGCGCCTAATTTCATCCTAACCACTTTGCGTTTTGTTTGACAAGACACTGGTTGAACACGTGAAACCGCCAGGCACTTTCCCTCAAAATGACTCGTTCTCGGCCATAATCGAAGGATGATTGCTCGAGAAAACGGCAACCTTCCTTCGTTTTTTATCACCGTTCTCTCATCAGAAGATGGAATCGATAAGGTAGTGGTTGCCCTGTGCCGTCTCTTTTTGTGCACTATTCTCCACCGCGCAACTTGGACGCGTCAGAAAGAAAACATTCAGACCGTTTCCCTTCTTATCAGTTTGACACACTCCGTATCATAATAATTTTGGAAGTCACCGGAAACCCCTAATTCAGAAGTTTCTCTCCGTTCCCTCAGTTATCTGAAATAGTTGTGATGTTTTCTTTCATATGTCTTCCGATTGAGTGCTCCGTCGCCTCGGCTGCTGATTCATGCCTCCGCTGTTCCCACGGGAAACTCTTGTTTCCAACTCGTTCGCCTCTTCGCCACACAACCCTCCATTTCACCCGATCATTTTGTTTTGCGAGTTTGTGCCTCCGCGTGATATTCATAAAGGGCCCAAAGAATTCACACATTGAAATGTGATCCTCTAAACGAGCGAAAAAGACGACGTCGGTCGCCGCGGAGCACAAGGATATTCATCATCGAACCGGGCTCTCTCAGATAATTATCTATCCACCCCGAGTCGATAGCCGCAATTTTAATTGTGTAAGAAGAGAGAAGGAGAAAGAGTGGGAGAAGCAAGAAGATCGGCCGAATGATGAATCGGTTCGAGGCGACTGCTCACCGTTTCGGTGTGTAATCCGGTCACAACCCTATCATAGATCCGGTTCGGCCTTAAAAAACAATACATTTGTGAAAGAGGTGGGCAAACATGATTTATAGTATTACCGCCTTTTCCTCTTTTCTTTCGCGCCTTTTTTTCGTGGGAAAATGAATGTTTGAACAGCGGGATGACGGCCTCTTTCAGTCGACTCAAGTGATGATTAGCACAAGAGCCGTTCGTTTCCTTTCTTTCGAGCTTTCGAGGACCAGAACTTTTCGATTCTTCTTTTACGATTTGCTAACGTCATCTCCCTTCTCCCCCAGTATGTTTTTCTCTTTTATTCCTCGAAATCCCATAAATTTTAGACGCTTTTCATTCGTCGTTTCTCTTCTAAAATCTCCAAAAATTCCCACAAAAAGATGCCAGGCGGTGCCACCAAGAAACGCATAAAAATCTTAATATTGGCTGAGTACGTCCATTTATGAGGGTCATTCCCCGTTTCCTCTCCCTTCGTTCCAACCGTATCCTTCTCCTTTTTCTCTCTCTCTATCTCTCTCTCTCTCTCTAATCTTTCGGTTCTTCATCCCTTCCAAATGAGTCACCACAGGGCGACAGGCTCCCAAATTGCGTCAAACACAAATGCTCTTGCTCTTCCTTTTCTCTCCTTTTCCTCTAATTTGAAAGCGTGTCCTTTCGGACTCCTGATGTCATCTGAAAGTGCGTCTGGAAGAACGGGCGGCTCGTTTCCGGGGGGACCAATGGCGTGAACATTTATCCATCCGAACCCACCAATTACTGACACATTTTTCCCGTCCCGAATACCAGTTTTGCGTGATTTGTAATGTGTGTGTGTGTCCACTCGTCCGTTACTCTTCTTTTCATTCTACGCGTCATCTGCCTCTCCTCGCATCCGTTTTTGATACTTTTGCCGACCAAATTAGCATAATTATGAGACTCTCGCCCTTCTCGGCTCTGTGTCCAGCTTCTTCTTTCTCTCTTTTTCTTCTCCCGCTTCTTCGTTTCCAACTTCAGAGATTAAAGAGAGAAAGGGAGAGTGACGGGGATGAATGCGTTCTCCCCGGGCGGATTGCGTGTGTCTTTCGTCTGCTTTCCGGCGCGGCGAGCCAGTTGTTGCTCAAGTGCACCCGGAGATTAGGAAACAGAAGAGGACACGTGTTTCGCTCCAACAAAACATTATATTCTGGGATTAGGAAACATGAAGAATGAATTGGCATTCAGCAGCCGACGCGGAGACACCCCGAACTCTGCTTCTACCCTTTTTCTTCCTCTTTCTTTCTTTTTCGGTTTCTTCGCTTTTCCTCAAACTCCTCCTTTCGTGCCATCAAACTTTGCAGTAGTAACTAGTTGATGAGCTGCGAGTAAGTCTGTGCGGAAGCGCACTCGTGCCCCTCGGCACCCTTCTCACACCTCGCCAATGTTTTCGTGTCGACTGCTTGCCCCCGCTCTAATTAATTCGCCACGTTATGCAATTCACGAAGCCAATAATCCATGTCCTTTCGTCCGTTTCCTTCTACTTTTACTTCAACTCTTCTTCTTCTTCTTCTTCATCCCATTCCCGCTCGCCACAAAATTCGTTTCTTTCAGGATGTCATCCGAAATGACGTCTCCCGAACACGGGGTCTCCACATCGAACTCGGCGGCGGCCACGCCCCCTCCGAAGCCGTCAGGAGGCGGAGAGCAGCAGCAAGTACCATTCCGTACGTTTCCTTTTGTTTTGGCGCCTTATCCGCGCGACAACCTTTCCGTGCTCACAGAAATTCAAAACCGGCGTCTTGCCTGTTCAGTCGTTGTCTGCCTTTATTTTTGTGTCATCTTCGCACAAAAATAGGCTATTATTCATGTGTGCGTCGTCGCTTATTTTGCTGCCCGTGCCGTCGTTTTCCAGAATTATACGAGCCTGCGCAGTCGAAGAAGTCTAAATGTTTTCTTTCTCGTTCTCAATTTCCGGGCCCTGGACGATGGTTGGAAACATGTCTATTGTTGCAGAAATGATACCACCCGGTCACTTCTTTGCCAATCCGTTCATGAACTACATGCCGGCGACTCCAGCGGAAAACTGGCCTCCGAGGCCCCCAGCTGACGGGAATCCGGCGATGGCAGCCGCTCAGGGGCAGATGGTACTCTCTCCCGCACAATATCAAGAGATGATCCAGCATTACTTCCAACAAATGATGGCAGCCAGTGGAGCACAGTTTCCCATTCAGTTCCCGCAGTTCCAGCCGACATTTCAACAGCCTCGGCCGTCTTCTCAAGTGAGTTTTATGATGTATTTCATCACGGGAGTGTCGAAATAGAGCGAAGGATCCAAACAATGGTCCGTGTATTTCGCAATGGGGTCTCAATGGTCCTCATAAGTGTATTCCATCCCATTGATTGCAGGCCTCATCATCTCACAGATCTGAAGATGATGGCGGACGACGGACAGCTGGCAGCGTCGCGTCGAATGTCTCTCCGAATCATCACGAGGTTGGAAAACACTTGAGTCTGCAGTCAAACACCACTTCTCTCTTTCTTTCCAGACACCATCCGAGGAGGCGAAAGAGACGACGATCGTCCCGGAAACGGCTGCAGAGCCTCCTGCGACCTCGAATGGTGAGTTTCATTTTCATTGGAAGCGCTGGCTTAATCGAATTAGACGCGAGTCAGGGAGCACTATTTTCGGCCGAATGTTCTGCTCTCCGTTTGATACGCGGCCGCCTTCTGCTCATCCGCCTATGGCCAAATGCGCGCGCGAACTGAAACACGAGAGCGTCCGATGTGTCGAACTGCCTGCGTCTTTCCTTGTCCCGCACTGCTTTTCCGCTCGGAGATTCACTAATTGTCGGATCTGACGAGTCCGCGCGAATGTGTGTATGCGATGGCATTAGGGGAAGAAAAGGCTGGAGAAAGTGGAAAGAAAAGGTTTTTTCGTCATATATCACGTTTGTGGGTACTCAGCTGCTCATCTCAATATTTTGCCACTATTTTACTATTCATGGGTATAAGAAGAGGAAGAAGGGAAGGGAGATACATACGGCGGTGCATGTATAATCTGTCTTGTGAGCGGGACGCGTCGTAATTAAGCAGAACAAATAAAGGAGACACACGAATTGATCCGTTCAATTGCAGATGACGTTCCGGTGGCTACGCCTTCGGACGTGGCTGGAGAAATGATCGAGAAAGCGGAAGAGTCGCTCATGGCGGAAGTGTCCCCAGAAGGCGAGGATAAGTGCGAAGAGAAACGAAAGTTGTCTGGAGACCGGACGGACAGTCTCATCCGGAAGCAGATGAATGAAATGGAGAAGGAAATCACGAGGCGGTCCCAGAATAAAAACATCAAAAAAGTGAGCTGATCTTCTAACCTCTTGATCTCCGATCACTGACTTCCATCTGAAGTTCCATGAGCATTTGACTGGAACGTTCTCTGATTTGTTTGTCCATTGCAATCCAATTCCTAACAATTGCAGCGGTCCAATAATCTAATAGAGCGTCGCGGCCCTCTTTTCTCCTTATTTTCTGCTCTCCTTCGGGGGCCCGGCCAATTCCACAAATGCACTCGCTCTCTTCTTCCTTCACTCACTTCTTTCTTTCCTTTTTCATCCTCCTTCAACTTCTCTTCTCACTTTTTCCTTTTCGATCCATTCTTTGAATCCCGTCCGCACATAGCTGCAACCATTAACTCTTCGGGTTCCCAATCACTCCGGTGTCAGATTGACGACGACGGACTCGCCGAACTCATCGGATCCACCTCCAAACCGTCAGCAGTCGACGCATTCTCCCCCTTCGTGGAAAAGGTACCCGACCGATTGCTGTTCGTCGTTCTCGTGCTCTCGTGCTCGCATGCTTCCTTCTTACTCACACAGTTTCCCTCATACCGTGTGTGTGATGTGATCGTGCAGTTACAGGAGTAGTCGGTTTCTTCTTCTCCTCCTTCCTGACTGACTCCCTTCCGATCCGTGTTGTTCTCTTTCCTACCGTGATTCCTCTGATTGTCGTGCTCCCAAGTATTGTTGTCGTTGCCTATTCGTCGTTTTCCAATTGCCTCCGTTTTCAGAGTGCTCTTCCCTACACTGCTGCTACGGCGGTTGCAGAGAAGCCGGTCACGAAGGAGTCTCTCAACCAGCTCCGTTCCTCATTCAATCTTCCCGAGGATTCACCGACAGTCGGCCCAGTTCCATTCCAATCTCAGTCCCCGATTCCGCCGTCGACCAATCAACAGCCGCCTTCTCAACCACAGCCTCAGCTCGCCAGCAATTCAATGTTTATGGCAACTTCCAACAACTTTTTGCCAAATGCATTCCCGATTGGGGTTACGGTAACTTGCTTTTTACCTTGTTCAGTCACAAGAAAAGTGAATCGTTCAGATGACACCCCAAGCTCCGTTCGGTGCTTCTCCTGGATTCCAGATGATGCAGCCTCATCAACATAATCTCTTCATGCAACAACCCAATCGTAATACATTCTCATACAGTGTCTATCAACTTTTGATTCCTTTCAGTCAATATAATGAACAACGGAACGAATCCATTCCTGCAGACGCAACAACCCATCGCTCCCGTCAACTTCGTGCAGCAGAATGGAGCCGCTCCCCTGGTTCCGACCGTTTCCGCCCAGCACTGCACTCCTGAGCAGCTTGCCGCTGTCTTTGCTCAGCAGCAAATCGCTCAACAACAAGCGGCTCAGATGCCCGCACCGACTCCTTTCGATGCTCCGCCACCTGCGGCTCCCGCGGCCACGTCAGTCCCATCCACTTCTGGAGCACTCGCCCCTCCGCCTCCACCATCCCATCCGATTCCGCGAAGAATCAGTGTAAATGGATGGCCAGAGGAGAACGGAAACAATCCAAATGGATCGGCAGTCCCAAACGGATCCGGAAGCGGAGAGGACCCTGTGTGGGTTCTGAGGGATTCATATTTGAAGAAGATGCAAAGAGAGCAACGCACTTCAGCCGATGAGGTTCGTTTTTGAGAAACAAAAGAGTCTTCATGTTTCATAGGCTATCAAAGTGACGGGGAACTCTGGTTCAATCAACCTTCCTCTCTTTCATTTCCTCTCGAATCGTTTTTCGCAACGACACTCTGGGGAGCCTCCAGATTGCCGCCCTTCTTCCCAATGATAGATGTCCTTCATTTCCTTTCGCAACCCGTCGTTTTTCAGGAAATGAGTTGGCACGAAGCGGCCACAGCTGCTCAGGAAGCCGCCGAAAACGGTGGCGGCGAGGAGGAAGAGCAGGAGACGGACAGGCTTCTGAACGGAGGCGGCGCAGGGGGCAAGACTTCCAGCCTCAGGGACCGTCGGGGATCTGTAGACAAGAAGAAGAACAGCAAAGAAAGTAAGTGGGGAAGACGTGTTAGGAATAAGCGCCGCGCAGAGAAAAGGGAGCCCATTCCCCGTAGAAAGCGCACCGTGTCGTCGTTCCCTTTTCTCCTTCTCGATAGTTCTCTGAAATCGTAATTCATTCCGCACACCGTCGTCCACACGCGCACTTCCACTCGTCCTCTCCACTTGTAGTTGTTCTAATTTGGTGAGTTTGGATTCGATTTGTAATGGCATCCTTTCACCTTTTTCGATCCCGTCGCACCTTTTTTTAGTTATCAATATTCCCTTTTCGGTTTTTGTGTGAATGCACGTGGACCCATCCCCCTTCAGATCTCCTCTAAATCTTCACTCCCTCTTCCTGCTCACTCGGGCGGCATTGTAATCATCCTCCGACCGTACTTTACACACTCACTCTTCTGTTTTTTCACACCGACCGTTCAATGTTGTGATTGCCTCACTTTCGGCCCTTTCCATCGCCCTTCTCGTGGTTTCTCTAACACGCGCGTTTCTCCACTTCTATCCTGTAAATGGTCTCCCTTTCGACACGGCTTCTTTTCTGGTAAATGGTGGCTTATGAGTGAGAATCCCGCTTTAGACGTCCGTCTCCCTTCGAGAACATCATCCGATCTTTTCAGCAATGGTTCATGAACCTGCAGTTCTCATCGAAGGAGTCCTCTTTCGTGCTCGATATCTCGGATCGACGCAGATGTTGTGCGAGAGCCGAGGTAGCAAAGCGGCCAGAATGGCTCAGGCGCAGGAAGCCGTGGCGAGAGTGAAGGCACCGGAAGGCGACGCCCAGCCATCCACTGAAATCGATCTCTTTATTTCTACTGAAAAAATTATGGTTCTGAATACGGATCTTCAGGTTTTCAGATGGTTGCAACGTGTGTATCATTCTATGAACTTCAGAGAATCTCCGACACTGATGTCCGACAGGATATTCTGATGGATCACGCCCTTCGGACGATCAGCTATATTGCCGATATCGGTGATTTAGTAGTTTTGATGGCAAGGAGAATGTCTACGAGCCACTCGGACGAGTCTTGTTCTGACAGGTTCGGGAGACGCACCGCAGTACACTTTATCTTCTTCTGTTTCAGTGATGGCGGAGGGGTTCGCAAGACACCTAAGGTCATCTGCCACGTCTTCGAATCAGACGAAGCATCTTTCATCGCTCAGTCGATCGGCCAGGCATTCCAAGTAGCTTACGTCGAGTTCCTGAGAGCCAATGGCATCGACGATCCTTCTTATTTACGACAAATTGACTATCAGGTATTACTCTTCAGTCCTCAAGTTCTTTTCAAATACCATTACATCTCAGGAAGTGCTCAATTCGCAAGAACTTCTCGGCGATGAACTCGAGATGTTTGCAAAAAAAGAGACGCAAAAAGAAGTTGTCGTTCCGAAGAAAGCGGGCGAAGCGCTCGGAATAGTCGTGGTCGAGTCGGGATGGGGATCCATGCTGCCGACTGTCGTGCTCGCCCACATGAATCCCAACGGACCGGCAGCTCACTCTAATAAACTGAACATCGGCGATCAGATCATCAACATCAACGGCATCTCTCTCGTCGGACTGCCTCTTTCTGCCGCGCAGACTCAGATCAAGAACATGAAAACGGCGACGGCAGTCCGGATGACCGTTGTCTCGACGCCTCCAGTAGTTGAAGTCCGCATCAGGAGACCCGATACCAAGTACCAACTGGGATTCTCTGTGCAAAACGGAGTAATTTGTTCGCTTCTGCGAGGTGAAAACGGAATATGTGGAATAGAGAAATGAATGGGGTTTTCAGGTGGAATCGCCGAACGCGGAGGCATTCGAGTCGGCCATCGAATAATTGAAATCAACGGAACTTCAGTGGTTGCAGTGGCCCATGACAGGTAAAAAAAGAAGAATTCCGGAAGGATACTAATGGAATCAATTTCAGAATAGTGAATATGCTGGCAACGGCGGTCGGGGAAATCCACATGAAGACGATGCCGACGTCGATGTTCCGTCTTCTGACCGGCCAGGAGCAGCCGCAGTACATTTAACCACTCTAGTTCCTCCCTCTTCCATTTCGTCCCGCCTGTGATACTTGCGAGATTCCGTTAATCCATGCACGTCCTTCTTTCCCCCGTTTAGGTGATTCTCTGCGAGTCTAATGTTTGCCATTCATCGTTTCCAATTCTTTCTTTTCCGTTCGTTTTCTTCCGCTCTTCGGTCACATCTTCCTTCTCTAAGATGCCAGACGTGTTCCTTCATTTTGTTTGTAATAAATCGGGATTTCTTTTTTGTAACACACTTGATTGATTAGATTTTTCATTAAAACCAAAATTACTCATTTGACCACCTGCAAAAAGTGAAATAAGAAACAAAGACGTGGAAGAACGGGGAGACTAACAGATGGATTGAATGACATGAAGGACGTTGACAATAGAAAAGGAAAGAACAATACTAGACAAGTGAGGGGGGAAAGGATTTGGGGATCGGGACTGGGGACACGTAACGGATCGAGATGGTAATCAAGATAACGAAACGGGAAAGACTAGAATTTGGTGATATTTGATTGTGGGGGAATGCGATCCATGTAGAGATAGTCTATTGCCTCGGCAGCTCCGGGCTCATTTTTGTGAGTGACGGACATGTGGAAGCCGAGTTCAGAAGGCACGTGGCAGAAGTATTCGCACAGGCCACACTTCATCAGGCCTCGCGATTTCTTGGCAAACTCTTCCGGAGTTGGTTTGAGATGAGCAGGCTGAAAAAGGAAAGATTTCATTAATTCATTTGAATTTGATGTTTTACCTTTGGCGTTTGAATGACTCCATCTTCAAGACGGAATATGGTGGCACTGTTGACGGTGTGGAGCGACTGATCTCTCATTGCGTGATGATTCAGCTGGTGGAAGTGCACGACCAACTTGTTGTTATCCGAGTAATCACAGAGATGGCACGTGTACAACTGATTCCAGCCGTGGCGGTCAATGTGCTCGACGTAACTGCTTTGCGAGACGCATTTGAACGTGCATTTTTTGCAGTACTTGGCATTTCGCGCCACGAACTGATGCTTCATTTTTGGTCGTTGGTACTCTTCCTTCGGCGGCTGTCTTTTCATCGTCACATTGATACGGCTTATGAGCTGATGTCTGTGGAGTGCGCAATGCTCGACGAAGTTCCTGTTGTTGGGTGTCTTGTAGTTGCAGTTTTTGCAGTAATATCCTTTCACTCCATGCGGTATCGTTTCACTCTTTCGCAGCTTTATAGATCGCTTCATGGACGGATCAAAATAAACGCCTTCCGAGTGCAACTTCAGGTGTTGCAGAATAGCGGTCGGAGTGAAAGTATTGAAAGAACAATCGGTGCAAGTATACGGACGAGGAAGTGGAAGCTGTGGCTGGTGGAAGTAGAGATGCTGCTCAAAGATATCGGCATCCGAGTTGTTGAATGGACAGTCCGGGCACTGACGAGATGCTGAAAATGAACAGTTATTGAGATTTGTATGTCATCTTTGGCTTTACCTTTAATTGTGAGCTCTTTCTTCAGGAAATTTCGAATTTTCCAGTGAGCCACCTCGGTCGGCTCGTCATTGTCCTCGACACAGCTGTCGTTCAGTTTCTCCAGATTGGCTGCGCTGGTCGAAGGAGTCGGTTTCCCGTTGCCGTTCTTCACCATCATCGAGTAGTTGATCTTGTTCTTCGTCGATCTTTCCGATAGTGGTCTAGTGGGCTGCGCGTTTGGAGACTCCGAAGAAGGAGTCGATTCGTTGCTCCTCTTTCTCTTCTTCTCAACCTTCGGCTTTGCTTCCTTTTCCTTTTTCTCATCCAACAGCAGCTTCCTCTTCCCTTTCCTTTCCGTCGTTTTATCAGAATTCAGATCGGTCAATGAAGAGACTGGATTTCCTTCCTGATCGACTCTCTTCACAAATGGCATCGACTCATTCAAACCGAGAGCAGTATGAATGACTGTGTGCTCTTCCATCTTTCGCATTTCAATTGAGCTGTACGAGCAGTTCGAGCAAATATAGAACTTGGCAGTCGTCCGATGGTTACGGTGATGTCTCCAGAGACATCCGAGGGCCAACGACACGTAAGGACACTTGTTGCAACAGTAGATCCTCTCCTTACCGATTCCCCTTCTCGTTCCGATGTGCACTCCTTGGTTGACGACCACGCGCATCGGTTTCACTTCCTGCAGAGAAGCGTTGACTGGCAAATGCTGCTTCATGTGATCCTTTAGAGAGACGGGTCGGTTTGTAGTGTAGGTGCATTGAACACAGCGATACATCTGCTCTATGTCATGCCTCTTCTTGTGACTTCTCATGTCTCCCCGGTACTTCGATGTGTACGGACAGTCGATGCACTGGAATCCTTTCTGACCATCGATCATCTTCCGAGTGAAATGCTCGTCGAAATCGGGACGAGCAGCCTTCGCAGTCTTGCACCACTTCTTCAGGGCGTCTCCGAGAGTGGTCGTCGCAGAACATTTGTACATTTCCATTGCAGTTGAGGCAGTTTCGGATATCTGCGCAGTCTCTGCAGCGCCACCAGAAGCGGTCGTCGGAACGTCGGCTACCGTACTCTGTCCGATCTCTGCCGGACTCGTTTCTTCTGGACCGGCGTGCAGTTTCTCGTGGTTAGCAAGAACATCTTTGCTCCTCGATGACCAACTGCAGTGTCGGCATTTGAATTGCGAAATGGTGAAATGTTTCGCATGATGCCGTTGACATCGACTCATCGTTGGAGCTTGATAGGGACAGAGATTGCAGCAGAACACAGCCTTCTTCTCGATTTCAGCCAATGCTCCCGGAGGGACAATGCTTCCATTTCTGAAAAGAAAAAGGTAAAGCTCCGGATAAAAGTGTTGGGCAGCATACATGGAATCAAAAGATTCATCAGCCGATTCTTCTCCTTCTTCCTCCTCCGTTTTGGCAGTATAATACTTGATGAAGTACTTGTCTCCGACGAGCTCTTTCAGGTAGTAAGTGCGATGATACCGACTGGCCGTCGAGATGTGCTTGGTCAGTTTGTGAACTCGGAGAGCTGCGTACGTCTTGGCTCTGTGGCCGCAAGTGATGCAAAGGAACGGAAAGTTGGAGAAAGCAGACTTCTGAAAACGGATGAGATTAACAAAATTTCTGAAATTTTAAAACTAACCGCTTTGTGAACTTTCGCCTTGTGGATGATAAACTGGGTCATCGAAGAAGTCTGGAACTGGCATCCGTCCACATTACACTGCTTCTTGACAACATCTGGGCCACTCTGGGATGGAACTTTCTTGTGCGATCTAATTTGAGCCTGAAATGAAGGTATAAGAATCTCTATTCACCTGCAAGTCTCTTACCTTTACTAGCAACGACTTCTTTGTCGGCTTGCTGAGAAGGCTTCTTCTGACGAACTTTGGTGGCCACGGAAGTGTTCCTTCGTGCACTGTGTAGTGCCTTTGCAGGAATCCAGCCGCCCTGCACATGTAGTCACAGTTCTCTGCTGGACAAACGAATCCTTCGGCGAGACGGTGTCCTCCACTGTGTCTGTTGAGACGAGTGATCGAGGTGGCGGTGAAGGGGCAGCGCGGGCAACGGCGACGCTTCCTCTTCTTCTTGGCCGGAAATGGGTCCTGCGGTTCCAACGATTCCGGTCGTTCCTGCATCTCTTCTGGTTGTAGCTCGACCGGCGACTCCATCCTCTCCAATTTCTCCGGTTCTTCCGATTTCTGCTTCTGTTTTTTGCTTGCTTTAGAACTATTTCTGTTTTTGGTCGGCGCTGGAGAGCTCTTCAGTGGAGGAGTAACAGAAGAAGACGTAGACGGTGTGACCGAATTGGGGAGCGACCCATTCGGAACAGACGAAAGGATCAGCGGTCTCAATTTCGCACGCATCTTCTTCGGGGCTTTGTCCATTTTTTTGGGCGTCTGCGGAGGAGTTGCCTTTTTGGCTGGCTTCAATGGACGTGTCGATTTTCTGATAGGAACGAAGTTTGGTTGCGCATCGGATTCATCCGAAGAGTGTCGGGACAGCGGAGAAGACGATTGCTCCCGCTGAAGCAGTGGAGGCGGCGAGACCTCCCGCTCGAGAATCGGAGGAGGCGTTTCACTCGGAGAACCGACTGCATCAACTTCCGCCTCCGCATGTAAGTACGGTTCGGACAGGGCGGCGACCAGTTGCGGAGCACCATTACTGCTGTTGTTATTGGTGCTGTTGTTGAGCGAAGTATCGGTGGATGCATTGATCGCAGGACTCGTCTGAGCGCTGACGACTCCATAGCGTTTGTGAACGTTGTTGTGATGCATGAGGGACTTTTGAGTGCTAGCCGAGAAGTCACAGAGTTCGCAAGCAAACTTTCGTTTCTCTCCGTTGTGCATTTTCGAGTGATTCGACAGACTGCTGCGAGATTCATAGCGAGAAGGGCACTTGCTGCACGCGAAGGACCCGGATTGCTGAAAATGATTTAGTTTCGGTTCGTTGACTACAGTATCCCGATTCCTTGGACCCCAAACTCACATCTACCCAGTCCACCAGTGTGTCCTGGTAGTCTCCCCAATGGGCCGTGCTTCTGCGAGTTCTCCGCTTGCTGAGAGTTTCCTCTTCGCCGTCGTAGTCCTCGCTCTGATCCTCTCTCACTGCTGACATGTCCTCCGTCAGCACACTGAGCTGTTGCTCGAACGCAAAGTCATCGTCGTCATTCTCATCGGCGTGCGGATCCCTTCTGCTCTTCTTCTGGTTGTTCCCATGAGCGGCTGCGACCACATCCAAACAGAACTTCTTTCGCTTCGAGCGTCTCAAGTTGTCCGACTCCGAAGAAGTTGCTTCTCCAGACATTGTCCTGAAACGATTGGCCTGTTATCAATTTCACGATGATGATGATAAGTTCATGAAAGTGAGAATCGGAGGGAGAAGAACACGGGCCCCTGTCTAACGCCTCTATTGCATAGCATATAACCACTCTGGCCTGTCTGCGCCTCTTCGTCTCCATGAGTTCTCGTCGTAGGCCTCCCTACGACGTGTTTTCTCTTTTCTCAATCTCTCTGCTGCCTGGAGAATATCGATCGAAACTTGATTAGGCAAGACAGAGAAATGAGAAGAGTGTGCAGGAATGAGAGACTGAGAGCAAACGGAACTGCAAAGAAGCAGGGCCAAGAGTTTTTAGGAAGGGAAAAGAAGAGCCTTCGGAGATCAGAGGAACAAAATGGAATGACTAATTTAGATAGGAACAGGTTAGATGGACTGTGTGTGACTGCGAATTCTTTGGGACTACCGAAGGTACGTCCACAAACCTACAGTGAGGCAGAGTTTTGAAAAAAAGGTGGTGATGTGTAGCGACGAAAGAACAGATGAATGTGAAGATGAAGGTACGGAACGCTCTGGGGACCGGTGATAACGAGTTATTTACGAATTTACACTCAACTTAGTGGGGTTGAACAAGCGGGGAAGCTTCATTTAGCTGGTCTAAAAAGGGAGCAGTGAAAGGAAATAGTGAAGCGTCGAGGCAGATACTGAAACAACAAAAAGAGTGAAACGGAAGCAGATGAATAGGCCCGCCGATGACGTGGCAAACAGTCACGGCTGATGAGCAAGCAATGACAAAATAAAGTTTCTCAGCGGACAGCTTCAATCGTCTTTCCGCGAGCTTTCAATCAATACAAAGAGCGAGAACTTTCAGCGGAATCAATCCGAGCATCCGAAGCTTAGCGCCAAGAGACGAGGTCATCTAATGAGAGTGTGTAAATGAACAAATGAAGGCGTACGTTTCGCATTGTCATCTTTCAGAGTTTTCTGCCGACGAGTAGGCGAGAACTAGCGACGAGCCATCGAACGGTACATTCATACGGACGCTCGAATCCACGTGTTTTTATTCACCAGCCGTCACGGCATGAGGAGCATAATCTGCGGGACGGTCAATGATAATAAGGAAATCAACCGAATGTCTCTGTCTGTTTGCGCACCGATGGCCGCTAAGTAGCGGCCAAAAAATGGAACTTTTCGCCAGGAGCAAGAGATTCCATCTTGGGAACGCTCGGAAACGAAGGATTCTTCCAGAACGAGCACTAGAAAACGTAGAAATGAGTCATCGGAACTTCGCATCTGAGAGGAGCAACTAGGGCGGCACTCAAGGTGCAGAAGTCTACAGAGTAGTAGGACACGAAAGACTACGCCTATACAAGGGCCGACGGCGGGGTGAGCTCTCGGCTATCGGAGGATGGATTCAAGACCTACAGGTGCTCGTCAGATCGTCCTTCTCAAATCAACTTCCGATCGTCGCCACAAGCCAACAGAGGACACAAGAAATAGCATCGGCTGGACGGAGGAAGTGAATCAATAGAACGACGCGACAGCACGAGAGATGAAGAGACGCAGAAAGCTGTCGGGCGACGATGCGACCAAATCGACTGAAGTCGGACCGAGACGCCGGCCCCTTTACTGCTTATTGGGCTTTTTCCGGACCAGGTGGTCTCGTGCCACGTGGTAGCATTGAGAGGTTCTAGCGGAAGGGGCGGAAGACAGGCGGCAAGGAGGAGAGATGTCTATGGGATGATAGAGAGAGAAAAGAGACAAAGAAACTTGTTCCGATTGGAAACGTACTCTAGGAACTTGCAGGCTGTACCGCCCGAGCTGAAATCAGTCAGAGAAGCCTCGAGATTCGAAAAGTGTCGACAGAGCTACCTTCCTCCGGATTATCAAGATTGTATTCCTTCTCAATTATTTTGATAAGATAAAAACCGTCGTTTTAAAATGAAACGTTACGAAGGATTCAAATGAAAGGGTCCGATACACCGCACGATTCAGGAGTCATTTTCAGCATTCAACTTGAAAGTATTGATTGGCAAACGGCAGTGAAAGGTAGTTTTCCGGTAGAAGTATAAAATCGGCCCCCTAAATTCTAAAATCAGCAATTCCAGGGTGGAGGGCAATTCTAGAACATTTCCTATTTTTCTATTACAATAACATATTCGTTTTCTAAAAGACAAGGGACTGCACGAAATAATTTCCAGTTCCAGAAAGTTTCCTTTCAAATCCGTAATAGTGAAAGGGTTCACCACTGTCATGACGTTCAAATCATGACGTCATCAACCGTCCCGTAAACGATGTCTGAATGACACTCACTAGCGGTTCAGAACGCCTTCTAGCCATCCAGAAGGAATCCCCCACCGTAAATCACGCGCCATTTTTCATTAACTAGACCTCAAGGCGCACACGCCTTCTTCCGCTTTCGCCCATTGTACGTCTACATCGATCCGAACCCATTCGAAGACTCATTTTGTTTCAGTATCACACACTAACTTTGGGTCGTTTGCGGATCGACGGCTTATCATTTCAGACAGAAAATCAATACGTGCTGTAATAATAGTTGACTTCGAGCATTTTTGTCGAAAAATTGAATAACAAAATCGAATAAATACGAGATTGAATGATGAGAAAGCAAGAAGAAGTTTGGAAGAGGCGACGAACAAAGAAAAGACGCATAGAGAAGAAGCTGAGATAAATGCGTGAACATCGCGTGGATACAGTAGTACTGTAGATCAGAATGATTCATGGAATATCAGTGGAGCGCCAACGGCTTGCAAGTTTTCAGAGGGACCCACCCGAAGAGAGATGCGATAAATACACGACTAGACGCGACGAGAACAGAAAAGAAAACAACCAAACAAAAATTATTGTTTTAGATTACAGAAATGGTGCAAGGAATACTAAGCGGCTCGTGTGATAAAATGTAGGTCTAGCGCACCTGGTTCACGCTGGATTCTCTTCGAAACGTAAGCGGGAAAATGGAAATAATTATGAGTCAGTTTTGATTGAAACTACGCCAACTCTTATGTTAGACTCTTTCCCGAAGGAAGTGTCACGTGGCGTTTCCGAAAGTTTCTGAGAAAAATGTTCAAATGTTCAGTTTCTTTTCCAAACTAGAAAGCGCTACAAAACCTAGGAGTCGTGGCACTTCGAGTCTCTCTCCTCGGCGGATATTCAACCTCTCCTAGTGGGACGTCCAGGACAGTTTCCACGTGGCAAACACAGAGAATGATGTCGCAGAAGGCTAGCAAGCGAAAGAACGAATCATCTACAATTCGACATCTCACTCTCTTCAGAGTCTGCGATGGTGGCCTACGGGTTCGTCTCGCCGCGGAGAGGGCAGGTGACGAGAGTGCGAACGAGACGAAGTGCAAAGAGCGGAGGACGCAGAGAAATAAGAGGGGGGAGGGGCCACATTATCAGGGTACCAATTCGGTAAACCATCTTCCCAAGAGTTTCAGGAAAGTAAAAAGAAACACAATGGGGTTATCTAGGAATGAGCAATGCCTACAACCGGTCTCCAGAAAACCACGCGCAAATCGACGGAATATGGAGCCAGATGACTTTTGCTCACTTTCGCATTCGCCAGTAACTCATACAGACATAACAGTTTGGAATTCAAGTGTTTAGAGAACGGACGGAAGGGAGGGACCGACTCCCGTTCAGTTTTTCGGCTGAAAAGGGAAAGAGAGCATCGCCCGGCTGCAATCGAACTTTTCACGTTGTAATTAATAAAAAAAACAGCACGAAATCGGCTCAAATTTTTCAGATTCGGATGAACAGAGGAAGCGAAGGGAAGAACGGTTAGAACATGAATTCGAAGAGCATTCGAGTGATTCATCTTATCAAGTTTCCGTCAATTGTTTGCATTCGCTCAGCCGTTTTCTTTGCAACATTGAACTCGAAAAGCATGGGATGTCAGGAGATAATGAGTGAATATTCGGATGAAACAGTTACCGTGCTTTCCGAAGAGTAAATAGGGCGACGTAGAAACAAAGTACACAATTGAGTGCGAGACGGAACACGGGTCTCGGCACGATTCGGAGCCATCAAATTGTGTGGTTCGAGACGGCCCAAACGACGAGAATCCAAATTGTTGAGAATTTTACACAAAAAGAGAAATACGGTGGGATTCACTTTGCAAAGTGCTCAATTTATAGAGCGAACCGGGCCCGGGTGATGACACGCGATGAAATGTCAGCGCAAACGAGAGAATGGCTGGAAAAGAGGAACGGCGCCGGCTGAAGGGAATAAATCCCGGAATCGGAGCAGAACTACTGATAAAAAGACTCCAATTGGACAAACAGGCCGAATGGCTCGTGTGAAACGCGAAATAACAGGTTGAGTGCAGCTGGCGTCTGGACTGTAGACGGGAAAAGAGCGGAGGGCCCAGACGGAGAGAAAAAAGGTTGGAATCGTTTATGACGTGGCAGATGCAGCATAATCATTATTCAAAAGTGACGGGGCGAAGAAGACGAGACAAAGACAGAGGGGAAGGAGCGAATTCGCGTGAGTCTGCAGGCGCGGCAGCACAAATGTGAGCTCGATGAGAAATGCGCGGAAAAATGGGAACGGGTGGAGTGACGGATAAATTGAAGGCTAGTGAACAGACTGGAACGGTTCGAGGAAAGGACGACAACGGTTTTCTACAAAGGCGTTATCGTATAAAGTTATCGATTGATTCTGGAGAATGGTATAAAGACTGAACTGAACACGGTGAAAAGTTTAACGGGGAGTCTAGACAAAATCTGGGCGAGCAGCCGTTTCCTGGAATTTTTTGAATACCACGAATCCAGTCAATGAACGGGAGACCCGTTTTTCGGCGGTATTCAAGCAGAATTTCAAGCTCCGTTTTCAAGTTAGAACGTAGATTCAGAAGGCGACGATTCTAATTGGCCAACGTCAAAACACGTATCGTTCTCATTGGTTTATTAAACTGTACACGAAGACTGTGTTTAACAAAGTATCGATCGAAAAGTGGGCGGGGTTTCTACATCACGACTTCCGAAAATCCAGGTGATCGGGGGAGGGATATGAAAATTAGGAAAAGCATCGGAAGGTCTCTAGTAATTCCGACTTCCGGTTTCTTGAACTCTCCCTCTCTCTCTCTCTCTATTGCCTTTTTGCTTTGTCGCGCGTTCGCTGTTGCCTTTGACCGATAACAACTTCATGGAGAACAAACAAAAAAACAAAGACAAATGGGAAAACATGAATAACAGAATAATAATATCAGTCGTCGTCGCCGAAAGTTATTTTCTTTCCGCACGGCTTCGCTGCTTGCATCTCCTTTTTCTTCAGTTGACTGGCCGCCCACGACGGATGCATCTCTCCCGCGAGAGTGTTGTTCTTGCTTGAGCCCTTTTTCTTTTCCGGTACAACTGCACGAACTGGCTCTGCTTTCAGTTTTGCTTGCGGTGCTTGCACTGAAAAAAAATGAGGTGTGGTACATAGGCTGGAGCCAACCTTCCACCGAATCCTTCGCAGGCACCGTCGTCTTCTTCACTGCTTTTACGATCTTTTTTTTCGGAACGGCGCCGCCCTTCGGAAGGAAAAACGCGCTGCTCTCGTCATCATCCATTTCCTCTTCTTTCTGCGCCTCTAGCTGCGAAACCTTCGGGATCAGGGCTTTCGATTTAGCAGAACCGATTGTTCCTCCCTTTGAAAGATCGACCTTCATAACAAGAGTCTTCTGAAACGACCCGTTTCCCTATTTCACGTAATTTTCCAAACCTGATCGGGGTTCTCCTCAGCCAGAACTTCCACGTTTTCTTCCTCTTTTTTTTCGCCGTTTTTCTTAGCCGGAGCAGCCTTCTTCTTCAGATTCTTAGCATTTCCCTGTTTTGGATTTCTAACCTAAAATTATCTAGTTTTTGGGAATAGTCTACAATCTTTTCAAACCTCTTTGGTTTTCAGTTCTTTTTCTAAAATTTTCTTCATCTCCAGCTTCACAGATTCCTTCATTTTTGTCTTTTTCTGAACAGCCTTTCCGACGTCTTCATCTTCTTCTACGATCTTCCGTTTTTTTGGTTTCAAAGCCGGTCGCGACTTGTCTTCTTTAACACCGATTAGACTGAGCAACTAAAAATGATTCTAAATGAGTTTTTCTGTTTTTTTTTTGAGCAATCACCAATTGCCGCCTCTTCTGGGCAGCCTCTTCGCCCGCTTCCTCATCACTGTCGACCATTTCGACGTCTGATTCATCATAATCCTCCACATTTCCAGACTCTTCAGCCACTTCTTCATCTTCCGCAGTCTCTCCCTCTGCGCCATCAGAATCATCTTCTTCGTTCTCTTCTTCTTCTTTCTGTTTCTGCTCCGTTTTCTTCTCTTTCTTCTCCTTATTCGCGTATTGTAGACCAAGGCGTTGCATGAAGAAAGCGGCAGTTTTGTTCCATTCCGTATACTTTGCTCTGAAAACGAAAAGCATTGCACGTGAAGCGAGTGAGTCCAAACCGAATAGCCTCGACTTCCTTGACGAGCACGTCTTGGCGTGCCAGCTTGTACATTAATCTTTCGGCCACCGCAGTCTTTCCGTCAATTTTCAGCTCGCTCATCGATTTCGTATTCAAAACTGCAAACTTGGCTACCGTATCCCTGTCGAATGTCTGTAAAAGGTTTCATAAATTAACAGTCGATAGCAGATTCCGGCCACCTTCAGTCCGAGAATCTCTTCCCCCAGTCTGGCCGCTTTCCTCTCTTGCTCTTTCTTAGCATTCTCCCTCGCTCCTTTCTTCTCTTCCAACGTCTTCTTCTGTCTCACCAACTTCGCCATCAGCCTATTCTTCGCCTTCACAATTGGCGCTCTCAATCTGACCAGTTCGTTGTTCAGTTTCTGAGCAGTCAACGTCTCCTTCTTTTCTCCACTTTTCACCTCCTTCTTCTTTTTTTTAGCAGCCGGCTTCTTTTCCGCTACGGAGTTCTTGGTCGGCTCCATTTTTCGTTCCCCCAAATTGGGAAGTTCGAACTCAATGACGGGAGCGGCGATGTCGACCATGTTGATCACTTTGTAGTCTTCTGCCACGTCGTTATCTTCATCGATTCGAGCCATTGGCATTTCCACGTCATCCGAGATGGTAGCCTTTTTTTTAACAACGGCTTTCTTGATAATTTTCTTTCTCATCTAGAAGGTTCAGATTCTCAATGTTCAGCACTCAGATTTCAATTTGAAAAAGTAATACAATTTTAGCGGACGATACCAGGCTCTAGATATATTTAGAATAGAGAAGCATTAATTTATGCAGGCAATAATTGTCCAATATGTCAATTTCACCGTAAATTAATTTCCCAAGTGTTATGAGAAGCAAATTGAAAGAAGGGATTGCACGAAACAAAAGAAAATCGTTAAATTCCGCTAGAAAAGCACCATCATAGACGAATTTTGACAAAGTCGGAATCACGGGAAATCAAAGTAGATGGGTAAAGGTTATCACATTCGGAGAAGATGAAGGAGAAGGCAAACATGTGAATTGATATTTAATAAATAGAAATTAAGAGAAGGAATATGAATAATGGGAGAGGGGCATACGCAAATGTACATGAGAATGAAGAAAACGTTAAGAAAGTGGATGAGTGGGAGAAATCGGAGGCCGAGGTGCGATCGGAGGCGGCTGAGTACTGATCGGAGGCGGATTGAACATTCCTTCCGTCAGATAGCCAGCGACTCCGGTTGGACCGCCTGAAAATTAGATGTAAACGGAGAACGAGGAATACATTTTATCTGACCTGTGATGGCTTGAGTTCTGGCTGCTGGGAGGAACAGGTCGTGTCTTTGATCCTTGAACTGAGCCCAGATAGGCGATTTATCCAATATCTCTGAAATCTTTTGTCCCACTTTCAGATCGAGAATCGCACTTTTGAGTGCGTCGACAATCTCCGCTCTTGCAGCTGCTCCGTTCGAAACTCCGTTCATCGAGCTGTCGAGCACTTCGAGCAGATAGGGAACCATTCCGCAGTTAAGCATCTGAAGAGCCAGCTCGCCTGTGTTTCGCTTCATGAGGCACTTGAGTGCGTGGGCGGACTCGCGCATCAAACTCGGCTGGTTCTTCATCGACTTCATTATTCCGTCAATGCACGGCAAATGTGACAAAGCGTCGCAACAGAATTGGTTCTCACTGAGCTCTTGGAGGATAAGAATAGCGGATCGAGAAGCAGAGGTGTTCTGAAGGCACATTGCGGTGCAGAATTGGGGAAGGTAACCCTGCGAAGGCAACTGATCAGATGTGTTCGGATGATGGCGAACGAGTTCCACAAACGCTTTCGTGACCATTTCCAAATCGGGCGTCGGTCGGCTCATCAGTTCCAATACTCTGGAATCAGTGATTTACGTCAAAAACATGGGAACCCTCAATACTTTTCAATGAGTTCAGTCGCAAAATGCTTAGGATGTCTGACCGACCAGCCGGGATTCTCAACGAACAATCGGACGAAGACTCCTCCGACGACGAGTTCTCCACTGATGCTGTCTCCGTAAGCGCAGCTCTTGTCTGCCAACGAAGTGGTGTTCCACTTGGCGGTCGAATCTTTCACGTGTTGTTCGTACAGTCTTCCAACTTCCGTGTCGATGACTCCTTTCACTTTGACTCTTGTCGCGTCATTCCAAATCAATTCGGGATTCTCGTTGGACGAGTCGAACATCTGCAGGCTGAAAGTGGTTTTTTTTTACTTGATTAAAGCACCTGAAAACTCACGCAGTGGTTGGAGAATCTCTCAGGGCATCGGCAAAGATCTCGGGCAGGAACTTGATGATAAATCGGGTCCAGCGAGGTCCTGTGAGCTTGTCCGCTTGCAGTTTGGCGAGCAATTCGGCCGCTTGCAGTCTCTGTCCCTGATCGGAGTTCGTGAGACAGAGAATTGAAAGAATGTACATGAGTCCTCCGTGTTCGAGCATTTCCTTCACAATCTGTCCGTTCGAGGACAAAGCGATAAGCACATCAAGAACACGAGCAATGATTTTCGGCTGATCACGGAGAAGAGTGAAAAGAGTAGTTGTGACGTGGCAAGTGGAGAGATCAGTCACGCATTCCTTGTTCACGGCCGCCAGAAGAATAACTTGGAGCGCAGCGATTTGAAGCTTCGGATGCTTGCGGCATCGGAGATATGCGATGAGAAGGGGGAAGTTGCCGATCAGAAGGATCTCCACACCTGAACGAGCTGAATTGAGAACGGTAGGAGAATGGGAGAATGGAGGATGGAAAGGAAAGAACAGGGCCCGAAACAGAGGAGCTAAACGACACAGAACAAACTTTTACTAGATTTACGACGGTGCTCTCACCCTTTTTGTTGGCAAATACAGCTCCTGTATGAAAAGTGTTGGAAAAGAAAGAAACCGTATTCTCTCACCTGGATTCGCAGAAATGAGATTCGAAAGTGCCGTCAATGTCATCAGCACTTTCGTTTCCGTGTCCAATGCGTTTCCGTTGGCACTCGGTCCATTTCCCCAATCAATGTCAATCAAATCATCAGGATTTTTCTTTTTCGGAACGCCGATCAGCTCATCCGCGTTCTTTCTTATGTAATCCAACATGTCCACTGCCACTTTTTTCGGCTCCTGAAAACAAAATTTATTGGAAGAATTGGACAAGTCGCCACTGACATGAAGAGCGAACGTAGGTTGTTCGTTGTAGATTCTGATGAAAATGTCGCCGACGATCAACTCATTTTTATGAACAGACAGCTCGAATTCCGCTCCAAACAAGTCACTCTGAAAATGATTGAAATTAAATAAATTTGAACGTGAATTTATTTTTTTTACAGTGGGCTCATTCGACGTGCGATGTCTTTCGACAAACTCAAGCACTTCCGCTCTCGTTCCGTTATCCCAGATCATGTACGGATTCTCCAGATTACTGTTTAATGTCTTCAGAACCATATCGTTCGTCTCCACTCGCATGCATCGACAGATGTACGGAGTGAGCAGGGCCCGAAGACTAGCTTGCACTCCGTCGTTATCTGGTGTGTTGTCACGGAATCCAGCCAGAGCAGCAAGAGCTTCCGAAGAGGAACGGGCTAAGGAATTCGCCAGCGACTGTTTGTTCGATTCTTCCGAATGCTGGACACCTCCTTCGTCCAGAGTGTAGTCGAAGTGGAAGAGATGAGGGACAAGCTGCCAAAGGACGCCTGTCTGAAAGAGCTGGAACTGCAGAAGAGTGTCGACCGCCATCGCTCGAATGCATTGGGCAGAAGCAGTAGACAGACGTGGCAGATTCTGAATACACAGAAAAATGGAAATTAAGAATACTAAACACAAACCGAGAACTGAAGAAGTCTGCAGAGAGCACCGAAGATGGACGGCATTTCGACGAGTCTTTGTCGGCACGCTTCGAAGGTGGCCGCAGTGGCAAAGCAATCGCACACGTGGATGCACACTTGCACCGGCATGTCATCCGGTTTCGAGCTCATCGTCACCATAGGCACACACCGGTCGAAAGCAGTCACCAGAGCCTCGAGTCCGTTGTCCCTTCTCAGTTGCTCGGCATTCAATGCACTGCTGATAAGTGTGTAGTTGGCAAGTTCGATGGCGGCGGAAAGCAAATCGCCGCCTCCCTTGATGAAAAGAGCCTCGTCCTTAGCTTCCAAATCAATCGTCTTGATGAGCTGCGAATAGCCGGCGTACTTGTATTCGGACAGTTCTTTACTGTATCTGCTGTATATGATGGACTGCGCTTGCAGACAGAGAACAATGCGATGCGAGTCTGGCATGTTCGATTTGATGGCACTTTCACTGCTCAGAAGTTCGTACGCTGCGTTGATTTTTTCGAAAGTCTCTCTTCCTTCAGGATTCTTGTCTGGATGGTACTTGGCTGCCAGCTTGTAATACTGACGACGAATAAACGCCGGCCGACGATGCCTAAAAACGAACCCGGTCAAATTGGAAGAAGTCGAACCCTTACTCTTCATTCGTCATGTCGATTGAGAGAAGTTCGCGAGCCAAATCGGCAGACATTGTCGCTGGTTTCTTTTCCAGCTCGTTATACCACGTGGCGAGACAGGAACGAAGGAATGGAACCGGATCACGGATCGGCCAATCAGGGAATCTTTGCTTGTTGCATAGATGTCTCAAGTAGTAAACGTGGCAGAAGAGCTCTTGCGTCAATTCCGGATAGTCGATGAGAGGAATCGGACAAAATTGGTAGAGAGCACGAACATTCGAGGTCAGACGGTGCGAGAAGTCAGCCACGTGCACTGCTACTCGTTCGATAAGATGCCGACGCATTGCCGTGTTCCAAATGATTTCCGGGTTGTCGAACTCTCCCAGGAACACTTCCGCGTACTTCTCCGGACCGTACTGCTCCAGATAGAACGTGGCCGCTTCCGGAAGGAGAGTCGCCAGAATGGATTGCCGAGTTCCTTCGAGATGAGGAAGAGTGGATCTGAAGGCTTGCTTCATGTGAGTGTAATGGAGGAAACGAGCAATCGGCAGCACATTCGATCCGTTGTACATGAGGATGAAATAGAAAACTCCGGTGAGGTAAAGCCGGTTGAGCATTGGATTGTCCTGCATAACCAAGTACATCAACTGGGCAACGCGCTGCACAATCTGTGGTTCGTAGGTTAGCAGCAGCTGCACTAGCTGATTAAGGAGACCAGATCCCGTCAGCTGCTTCTTGACCGATGGCATTGGCCGAACAACACAATCATGCTCGTCTCTGTAACTCATGAAGTGTATTAGAACACTTTTGTTGATCACTGACCTCGAAGGGAAGAATTCGCACATCTGGAGAATGGTATCGAGACAGAGAACGCTGAGATCCGTGAAGTTGAGAACGGTGGCTTGGAATGGTCCCTTTCCTCCGTCGATCTCCTTCAGCTGATCTTTTTGTTGACAGACAGTCCATCGGAATTGTGGAACATCGGACAGATTGAGCCATTTGTCCGTCCCGGCCGCCCACACCTGCGTCTTCTCGAATATCGTCTTCTCCTGATACATATTCTTCATCGTCTCAAACGACAACGGGCCGATTTGTTTGGCCTCTTTGTCGTGATAATACCATTCCTCCGAACCGCCTTCTCGAATCTGCTCCGCGCTCGCTTCGATAACATTCGTCTGATTTTGCACGATTGCTCTTTGAACGTGCAGATGAGCAAGCACAGCGAGATCGACAAGCAACGGCAGAATGTTGGCCACAATCAGTTCTCGAACATTCTCCTTGTTCAGTGCAAGTTTTGAGAGAAGAAGAACCAAATGATCCCTTTCCAGGGGATTGATACATTTAGTGAGCATGTCCACAAAGTGCTTGGCATCTTGGAAAGCTCCGATCGTCATGTGATGGCGGGCGTAGGTGACAGCCATTGCACGAAGACAGAGACACTTCATGTCGGGTTTCTGGGAAAGAAGAAAACAGTGATAGACATTGTTGAAGAATTCCGATCTGGAACAAGTGTACATAGAGAAAACAGAAGAAATCGGACGAACGGATTGTGGATTGGAGTAGCGTTCTCGTCGGCCTCAAAAAGAAGAAGTCTCAAATAGTAATCACCGATTTTGATTTCTTCCAAAAGAGAGGGATAACGAATCTGAAATTTTTTATTTATCCCAAGCTAAGCAGCGTCGAATTTCACCTGAAACTCCGTGTGGTTCCACGCTATCGGCAGCCCGGTCGGTGCTTGTTCCTTCTCGCTCGCAAGTGTCCTAATTTCCGTGTCCATCGCGTGTCTGAACTCTTCTCTCGTCTTTTCATTCCAAATAAGATCCGCCTGTGAGTGATCTTTTCCGAATTGATAGGCAAATAACTTCCAGTTTACATTCGGGCGCACACGATTTCTTCTTTTTCGGAGTACAACTGGTTGTTGTCTTTGTTGCTGTTTTTCCTGTAAAATTGAATTCAATGATAATTGGCAATTTTCGCATTACGTCAATGACTCTCTTCGGGAGGAAATTCAATTTCTGTTCGAGATCCCAATGCTGAACAAATCTTTCCAAACCAGCTTCTGCGGTCACTCTGAACTGATCGAACTTCTCTTTCATCGCATTCTGCTTCGATTCATGTGTTGCCGCCGTCAAATTATTTCGTACAATCAGCAAGTCCTTTTCGGACAGCGGAACTTTCTCTTCTGATTCCAGAAAGTTCAAAAGCCCTCGTGGCAAGATTCGAATGAGAAGATCGTTGGCTGGCTGGTTGTCGGCTATCCAAAGACTGATCAGATGACCTGACAATTGCCGATTTGTTATCACTCTCAAATCCTTTCCCGTTGACAGAAGAGACATGAAGAGGTGGGTGAGGAAAGCGCCCTCCGAAAGAGCCAGCATTTGCATGGACTTTGAAGTTTCCACATCGGCTTCTTCGATGATTGCTCTCATAACCATTCCAGCTCCTTTCACAATTGTCATGCTGGGGCACTGGAAAAGTCGGAAGAAACTGCGACCTCGAGCGGAGACGAGCTTCAGAATATGATCGAAGGTGTCACCGGAAGTAGTTTCTGAATAAGGCGAGCAGACAGAGAACGTAAGGAAGTTGAGCATCGAAGCGATAACAAGCCAACCGGTCGATCGATCCACATGAGAAACGATGAGGTCAAGTAGGTTTTCCACGAATTTCGGACTGCTCATCAGACTCTGCTTGTTAAGTTGTTCTATTCTCAACTCGTACTGGTCGTGCATCGGGTACATCAGAGCACAGAGGGCTTCGACGGTCGCATGGTCGATTGATTCTGATTTCCAAGAGAGAACACGAACAACCAGACTGCCAAGCTTCTCCCGGACTCCGTTGACTTCCGTAAATGCCTGGAAGCCACTCTTAGACGCGAACAGCCTTCGTAGACATTGCAATTGAGATTCTGTCTTCCTCTTGTACTCCCTGTCATCTTTCGTGTAGTTTTCCGCGAGGACGGCTTCAATGGCATTCACTATTACTTTTCCTTTGTTTTCGGAGAAGAAGCCATCATGCGACTTTGAGAATCTTAATCCAGAATATGGAATGTTCGCATTGAATCTTCGAATGAGCTCAGAACGACGAACACCCGCTGAAATCAGGATCTGCTCTTATTTCGTTCCGGAAACACCTACGTGGCGGGGCAATGATATGCTTCATGCACAGTGATTCGCTGTCTTCGTCCAGCGTAGAAGTTAATGGAATCAGCCGGAGATGTCGGTCGACCCGGTGCCCACACACGAACACTTCGTTGTTTCCAGAAGCGCGGATTCCGTCGAGCAGTGAGGCCAGAATCAGATCTCTTTCCGGGGCTAGGTAAGCCCGTCCGTCTCCGTTCTCGTACTCAACTATGAATTGCTGTGGGTCGATCTCACTTCGGACAAGGCAAACAATCTGAAATGTTACTTTTCGATATCACTTCTGAGTATTACTCGATCACATGTTTCAGAGGAGTCGCACAAATGACGGCATACGTGGCGGGATCTCGTTCGATGATGCACGTCTCGCTGAGACAAAGCAGTCTACGAACTGCCTCGTCCTGTCTGCGAGTGAGCTTAGACACTTTGAACTCTGTGTAGGACGTCAGTTCTTCGTCGCGGCTGCACAATCCCAGTCGGGTTCTCATGAAATCGTCGAGAGAAAGTTGCTCCTTTGCAATCGGAACCGAAATTCCCACGTTTTCGGCTGCCAGACGACGGACTTCTTGCACCAGGTCTTCATGATTCGGAGAGGCAAACATGTGCTGAAGAATTTCCAATAAATTATGTTGGTTTCTAATTTTAACTAACCCGCCGCCGATGCTCTCCCATATCCACGACAATCGCGCCTGGGCAATCGGAAACTTTTCCGATGCTTCGAATGTTTTTGTATGGATAAGCCTGCACAACAACACCTCGATTATCAATCTGCTCGAGAGATGCCGCATTCGCCCGAAGAGTAACCGGAATACGACGATCACTCCAACTTTGTTTGAACGCGGTCACTGTCTGGAAGAAAGTCCTAATTCCTTTTAGAAACTGTAAATTACCATGGGATTGAAGCTGGTCTCAGCAAATTTCGTGCGGAACTGAAGACAATCCGTGAGAATGTCTCTTGTGTATTCGGAAGAGAAACGCATCTCGTCCGTCCCTCGCCCACCGCGAGTTCGCACACGAATTTTATACTCCTCTTGTCGAGATTCATTGGTACGGAATGGTTTCACGGACACAAAATCTTCATAGAGCCACTGAAACACATCCAGTTTTCATATGTTAGTTTCCGGATGAATGTGTTCACCTGGTTGGTGATTTCCATATTATTTGGGTTGTAAGTGGAGATGGCCAATGTCCCGATCGAGAAAACCCGCTTGTACCTGCAAGAACGTTCGGTTCGCGGCCGTCATTCAGTTATGAAAAGACGTACTTTCCCTTCCATGAGTGTTTTGTGACCAGATAGAGCACGAGGTCTCGATTGTCCGGAGAAAATTGAGCCATTTTTGAAACGATAGACTGGTTGGTGATTAGCTGTCACTGTGCTTAGAAAGGCTCGACATTAACGGCTCTTTCGCTTGGACCTGAAGACGAACAGGTTGAGAAAACCGGATTTCAGGCACGATTAATCAGGTCAGCAACTAATGAGTTGTGGGAAAATGACAGTGAATAATTGGAGCGAGGGAAAAAATGAGTGCGGTGGCGCGCGTTTGCACACTCTTTCAGTCGCTGAATCACTCGGTCGACCGGAAATTGGCGGCTAACAAAACAGCAATGAATGAGGAACTCAAAAGTTTTTCCAGCAAAATAAAGAATTTTTCAAAAAGTATTCTTATTAAAATTGCAAAGTGAACACTTTTACATTTGCTAGACAGTCAAGCGCTGAAAGAATGAGTCACGAATGTTTTAACATCTAAACAACAAGAAGATGCGATCGAAGGACAAACACGTTATCGCGGCAGCATTCGAAGTCGTGATATGCAGCAAACTTTATAATGGCAACACGGTATATTCTGTTTCAACATGTCAGTAAGTGCACTAGCATTTCCAGATACTACTTGAATTGAACGGTCGCCTTCCAGATCTTCACCACGTTTTTCAGAATAACCAGTCGTTCGGGCACTTTCTCACGCTTTGTTCTCGCTCTGCTAGGCTCTCGGCATACTCAATTAACGCAGCAACGCATTCTAAACCAAGTTTATCGGAAACTCCATGGCAACGGGCGGACACTCGGGACGGGGGCGCAAGGGGACACTTCACTGAGCTCCGTACTCTTCTGCCGAACATTTTCATTCGTTTTCATAAATAAACAAACTATCAAATTACCGCCCGATGCCTTTCAGAATGTCGTCGGAAAAGGGGGATGCGCGGAAAGTGTACGTCCTTCGGGTCGCCAGTTATCTGCTCGGACTGAACATTGTCGAGGAGAAGTTGAAGAATCCGGAGCCTTTGGAGGTTTTCGTCGATTCGAACACAAATCTTCTCGTTTTCTCTCGGTCAGAACAGGTATTTGTCGGTAAAAAACGTGAGGGAAATCGAATGGAAATCGTTTAGAAACTGGAGCTCTCTAACAAAATGAAGTCCGCTGCTCCGGGTGGAAATGTACTCAGAGTCGTATTCTATAAAACACAATCGGTGCCGCTGAACAACGAGAACTACAAAAGTGTGGTGAATGTGATATCGGCCAACGGTACATTGAATCAAGTCTTCTTGAAGTCGGTGCAGAACGTAAGCACTCTTATGGATCGGTGAGAATTGAACAGAATGTTGCAGGTGTTCGGAAAAGAGTTGACTGAAGGGAACAACATGCAGTTGATAGCAGCCGTCAACGAATTGGAAGAGAGTCTTCTGGCGACCGTCGAGATGGGAGGAGGTCAGTGGTCCCGATCCTTCCGAGCCATTCCTTTCCCTTTCAGGAGGATCCCTTCACGATGAAATTCGCAGTTGGAAGAGTCAATCCGGGAAGGCAGCAGCCGATTACAACGAGGCTTTCAAGCAGTTGCAGGTGCTCGTAGAGACCATGGAAGAACGGAACATCGAAGAGCTCTCCGAACTCGTCGAGTCATTCGAAGACACTTGCGATGAGCTGTGGAACTGTGCGACGCCGTATCCACAAAACAGAATGAAGATGCTGATCGAATACGGAGCAGCATATCTCTGCGAAACGATTCAGTTCAAAATCGACGACGCGTCCGTTTGGAGGGATGAGAAGGTCTCCGAGCAATTGAGATCCGCCATCGATGTCTGCGATCAAATGCTGATTGTAATCCGATTGTTAACCGGGCAGACGTGGAGAAGAAATGTTGAACACACGTGGGAAGGAGAAGCCCTAGAGATGAAGTTTCTGAACGGATTCCGAGAGAGACTCGATGAGATATTGTCGGTGAAATCATTGGGCGGACAGTTGGAAGAGCTGCTGCAAGAGAGGGGAGTTCGCGAGGAAACCGAGAAGTTGATTGAGACGGCGATGCGGGGAATGGCTCCGTTGGCATACAATCCGTTCACGGAGCCGATCTGGAAGTCCCGGTTGCTGGTGGCAGAACGGGCGATCGAAGGAACAGTCGATCGAACTCTGCCCCTTCTGAAACAGAGGTTGGCTCTGAATTCGGGAGATTCGCAGAGTGTAAGTGAATTCAACGATCCAAAATGTATAATTTCTCATTGCAGATCGTTCTGAGTCTGGAGAAACTGAAGAGTTTCCTGAGTCGTTCGAACATCAAGGAGAAGCTGCAGCACGAAAGAGAGATGTTCCTGAATAGACTCGTGTCGATGCTCTCCGTGAAAAGCCAGGAGTTCAACGAAAAGTCCCTTCAAGTGGACGCGAAGAACTTTCAGTTTCTAACTGAAGTCGCAGCGCGGATCGTGTGGATTCGACAGCAGACGAGCCAGATGGAGAGTATTCGATCGCTGAGCAAGATGATGTTGAACGACGTTCCCAATTATTCGGCCTTCGCCACCAAACTGGACGAGTTCACAGAGAAGCTACAGTACTCGGAGAAGGAGTGTTTCGATGACTGGTGCCGAGAAACTGTCGGTTTGATTGACAACAAGAACGAGAATGACACTATCAATCTGGAGACAACGGGCAAGATTATGTACTTGGAGGCGTCGAATCGAGAACTGAACGTCAATTACTCGGACAGATTGCTCCGATTGTTGAAGGAAGTTCGACAATTGAGCAGTTTGGGATTCAACATTCCGTCGAAGATCCTCGCGTGCGCAAACAACGGAGAGAAGTACTATCGGTTCGGAGTGATTCTCAAACAGATTGCTCACTTTTACAACACAATCGATCAGCAAATGATTCCTTCGCAGCAGGTGACACACTTTCCATTCCCTCCCTTCCTTTACTCTATTCCATTTCAGTCTCTGATGCTGGACGAAGCGATAGCTTTCGAGAAGCTCGTGATTCCCAGGAAGGACGCGTCGAATAGCGCATCGAAAGTTACTTGGAACGAGCCGAAACAACTGGAGGAGTTCATTGTGCAACTGCAGAATGCGGAGCAGAAGCTGTCGAATCGGAACAGAAGACTGAGAAATGTGCACATGGAACTGATAGAGATGGTCGAGAAGTTGATGGATCTGAACATTGTGAAACAGAATAACGAGTGGAAGGAGATAATTCTGAAGATCCGATCCAAGATGAAAGAGGAGGAGTTGGTGCACGGAGCATCGAAGAAGAACATCAAACCGTGGCTGATCCACTGGGATTTCCAATTGTACAAGGCTCTTTTGGTTCAGTATGAGTGGGGAATCGAGAGCATTCAGTCCCAGTTGACCACCATCCCCGTCAGTTTGGTCTTCGCGTGAGTATCGATGCTTATTAGGTTACTGTAGTCTGCGATTGTTTCCAGCGATCAGAAGATACAATTGAGACCGACAATCGAAGAAATTCGTGCAAAATACTACAAGGAGCTCTCAAAGTTTCTTCGAATTCCCGATCGGTTTCGTGGAGTGCAAGAAGAGGAAAATGTAAATTAAGATGCCAACTTTTAAAGTACAGTACGATTCTACCTTTGCAGTCATCTAAATTCTACGCCCAAATGATAGATCGGAGCATGCATTTGTTGCCGTCAATTTACGAGAAAGCTGAGCAGTTAATGGACAAAGTGATCAATTGCGACAGTCTTTTCGTCGTGAGTCTCTTCCTCCCCTAGTTAATTATTCTGAAGTCACCACAGGACTGGCTGGTCATTTCACAAGTGGACCTGGAGGAATTAATCGAAGAGAATCTGAAAACGGCGGCAGATTGGGAGACACAATTCAAAGTGTTGAAGGCGAAAGCGAGAGAGGCAGAGAGACTCCCGCAGTAAGTTTGAGAGCAGAAAACATGGGATCGGTTGAATTTGCAGCGAACTAAAGTTCGAGTGCATTCTGGTGAGCACGGCAGGAGTCAAGTCGGCGATAGAGGATGCCATTCAAAGGTTGTACGACACGTTGACATGGACTCTCCGGTGAGCACAGATCAGAAATTCTGAATACTGAAAGATACTCTCCAGACACTCTATCTCAACGACATCACAGTCCATCAGCACTTTCTTGAACCAAGCGATCGACGTGCTCAATACCGTACCCCAATCAATTGACGAAATCGCCGAGGCCAACGCGAAACACGTCACGTTTGCCGCCACGAACAGACAATTGAAAGAAGGGTGGAAGGTGATGGAGGAGCAATTGACGCTGCTCCGATCGGTCGCCGGAAGTGGGATGGAGCAGATAGACAACCTCGAGCAGACGTGGGATCGATTCGATTTGATGCTGGATAGCCACCAGAGCATGATAAAGGATCAGGTGGAAGTACTGAAGAGCAATGTGGAAACGAATGTGAAAGGGATGAAGGACGAGGCGGAGAAGCTGAAGGCGCGGTGGGATCAGTTCAAACCGAGAAGCGATGCGCTGCAAGGAGACCGGGAGGAGATGCTAAAGGCGATTCAGTTCATAAAAGAGAAAAGAGTGCAGTGGCAGCAGCTCAGCGACGGGAGGGAGAAGATTGAGTGAGTGAAAACCAGGAGAAGTGGTTGAGAAATGGACTAACTTCAGAAAAGAATGCGGACAGTTTGGATTGGAGCCTCCGAAGATGGATATTATCGATGAGATTGACGAGGACATCAAACAATTCGAAGACAATTGGCTCATTTATGAAATGTTCAACACCGAATTGGACGCAATGGCTCAAGAGGAATGGATCGTATTCAGAAGTAAAACGTACATTTTTGACGAATTCCTGCAACAATGGATGGAAAAACTGAAGGGAAGCTCACAGACGCACATGAGCGTGCGGCTTCTGAAGGATGTGGAGCACTTCAAGGAAGTGAGCAGCGCTCTCAAGTTCTGTCGAGGAGACGTTCTGAGTGCGGATCATTGGCACGAAATGTTCCGCTTCTTAGGATTACCTAGGTATTCTTTATGAACTACATTGGATTTTGGATTTTATTCTTTCAGGGGATCAACAATTGAGAAGCTGAAGTTTGCCGATTTGTTGAGTGTTTCAAATAATATCATGGAAAATGTGGAGCAGTTGAAACAGTTGAACTCTCGTGCACAAGGAGAGGTGGCCATCAGAGACGCCATCCAGGAACTGACCCTTTGGGCGGCACAAACTGAATTCACCCTCGTGGACTACAAACATTCGAACGGTCAGAATCTGAAAATAATCAAAGAATGGAAGGAATCCATCAATTCGGTAAGAGTTTTGAACATTCCTCGATTACAGTATTCTGTTTCAGCTGAAAGACAGTCAGGCTTTGCTGCAATCTCTCAAATCCTCTCCTTACTATTCTCAATTCTCCGATAAAACTGCAGTTTGGGAGACGCGGCTCGCCGATTTGGATGTCTTTCTGGCGCAAATGAATGAGATCCAACGCAAGTGGATCTACTTGGAGCCGATTTTCGGAAGGGGTGCGCTGCCCTCGGAAGCTCCTCGATTCTCTCGGGTCGATTCCGAGTACAGGGCGATTCTGAACGGTGAGAATGGAGTTGAGTAGTTTTGAAATAAATGTGAATTCTCATCAGATGTGTCAAAGGATGCTCGATTGGTTTCTCTGTGCAGCAGACAGTCTTTGAGGAAATCACTCGAGCAGATCGTAGATCAATTGAACCGATGCCAGAAGGCGTTGAATCAGTTTCTAGAGCAGAAAAGAACAGCCTTCCCTCGTTTCTACTTCATTGGTGACGACGATCTTTTGGAAATCCTGGGACAATCTACTAACCCGCAAGTAATCCAATCGCACATGAAGAAGCTGTTCCAGGGGATCAATCGAGTCGTCTTCTCGTCCACCGGAGAGACTATCATCTCGATGGTTTCCGCCGAGGGAGAGACTGTTTCCCTCTCGAAAGCGGTCAGGATTGTCCCTCAGGTCGAGACGTGGCTGCAACAGTTGTCGGATGAAATGCGAAAGACTCTGAGGGAACTGGCGGCTCAGGCTGTCTCCGATCCTCAGGCATCTCTCGCAAAGTACCCATCGCAGGTGCTTTGTCTGGCAGAAGAGGTCAAATTCACCATCTCTGTCGAATCGGTTTTGAATGGATCCAGTACCCTGAACTCGTTGAAATCTCAACTTGTGGATAAGCTGAAGACGTACACAAACATGAAAGTGGAGGACAAAGTGGCCGATTTGAAGCTGAAGTCGTTGATTCTCGATCTGATTCATCACATTGACGTCGTCGATCAGTTGACGGCGAACAAGGCGAACTCGGTGTCCTGTTGGACGTGGCAACGGCAGCTCCGATTCTATCTCGTCAACGGAGGAATCGTGCTTCGACAGGTGTCTAGCGAGTTCGAGTACACCTACGAGTACCAGGGAAACTATGCGAAACTGGTGCATACGCCACTCACCGACAAGTGCTATCTCACGTTGACGCAAGGTAAGAGAAAAGGAAGAAGAAGAGACAAGTCTATCGGGACTTTTTCAGCCATGTACATGGGATTGGGAGGCAATCCGTACGGACCGGCAGGAACCGGAAAGACAGAGTCCGTGAAGGCGTTGGCCGCTCTCATGGGACGACAAGTGCTCGTCTTCAACTGTGACGAAGGAATAGATGTCACTTCGATGGGAAGAATATTCACGGGAATCGTAGAGTGCGGAGCATGGGGATGTTTCGATGAGTTCAACCGATTGGATTCCGTAGGGGGATACGCTTCGGAATAATTACTGAACAACTGTGATTTCAGACTGTACTCTCGGCGGTTTCAATGCAGATTCAGACAATTCAAGGGGCAATCAAGTCTCGGGCCGGTTCCTGCGCATTCGGAGGAAAAACGGTATGTTTGAAAGGCCTCCTCTATTACAAAGCCAGCATTTCAGGTGCAAGTGAACCCGAACAGTGCCATATTCGTTACCCTTAATCCCGCCGGAAAGGGGTACGGAGGACGGCAGAAGATGCCGGATAACCTGAAGCAGCTGTTCCGAGCAGTCGTCATGGGCCGTCCCGACAACGAACTCATCGCTTCCACCATCCTTTATTCGGAAGGATTCGTGGACGCGACTGCCCTCGCTCGCAAAATCGTTTCCGTCTTCCAACTCAGTCGTCAGATGCTCTCCAAACAGCAACACTATGATTGGGGACTCCGAGCTCTGAAAGTGGTACTAGGCGGATGCGGAGCTCTTCGCAGAGCACAGCCAAACAAAGGGGAAACTGAATTGGTCGTGCAGGCTCTTCTGCTGAACACACTTTCCAAACTGACATTCTCCGATTCGGAGCGCTTCAACTCACTTATCGATGACATATTTTCGAATGCGGATAAGGAAATGACAAAGTTCGTTGAGCTGGTGGAACCATTGGGAGCAGCGGCAAACGATATGGGCATCCATTTGGGAGAGAAGCAGATGGAGAAGGTATTTCAGCTGTACGAGCAAATGAGACAAAGGATTGGGGTGGTGGTGGTCGGAGCAGCTGGAAGCGGCAAGTCGACGATTTGGAAGGTGCTGCAGAGAGCACTCATCCTCTCGAAAACCTCATTGAAAGTGACACAATTTAATCCGAAAGGAGTGAACAGAAACAAACTGCTCGGAAATATGGACATGGACACGAGGGAATGGTCGGACGGAATCATCACGATGGCCGCGAGAGAAGTGATCAAGGATTCGTCCGTACATCACTGGATCGTCTGTGATGGAGACATTGATCCCGAGTGGGTGGAAGCACTAAATTCGGTGCTCGACGACAACAGATTGGTACGTTTCGCAAAGTTTCAAAGTACTCATTTGTGCTTTATTCAGCTGACAATGCCATCTGGAGAGCGAATCCAGTTCGGTTCGAATGTTAACTTTCTATTCGAAACGGACTCTCTTCAGTTTGCATCTCCTGCGACAGTATCCCGAATGGGAATGATTTATATAAGGTGATAGATAGATGCTTTTGGATCATAATATTCACTTGAATGTTTCAGTGAAGAAGATGTGACTCCGAAAGAAATTGTAGCAAGTTGGATGACCAAGAATGCAGAAGATCTTCACGAACAGATGAACTCTTGGGTTGAAGAGCATTTCTGGAAGTGCTACAGATGGGTACGAGCCAATCAAATACCTGGAATCACCAACTTTGCACTCCTCAAAAACGGCCTGACTCACTTGAAAGCGAGCAAAACGAGTGTGCACTTCTGCGTGCTTCTTTTCAACGGATTCGTTCCCTATGTGCTCCCGGAGAAACGGATCGAGTTTGCGAAAGGAGTCGCTTTCAGCGGAATGGCTCTTCCTGACGCGACGAACGTTTGCTACTCCGAGCGGATCGATGGAATCCAGACGTACGCGGACGACGTGTCACAATCAGTGAGCAAGGAAGAAGTGGAGAGGGAGGACTTGCGGCCATTCGTGCTCACGGCCGACGCACAGAGATATTCTGACATTGTAATCGAGTGAAGAAACATTGGTTGATGTGCAAGACATGGTTTACAGATCGCTTCGTGGTTCCGTCCGGAGAACCGTGAGAGTTTTCTCATCACGGGCACAAGTGGGTGCGGTAAGCAACAGCTTCTGAAGCATTGTTTCCGGAACGACCCGGACAGTCAACTGGCCACGCTCTACTGCTCCGCCCAATCCAGTTCTTCTCATTTGCTCTCGCTGATTCAGCAGAACTGTGTTCAGGCTAGCAACCCAACTGGAAGGGTTTGGAGGCCGAAGGACCGCCCGAATATGATTCTCTTTTTGAAAGGAATCAATTTGCCCGCTCCCGACAAGGTGAGATAATCCATTAGCTCTTTTGCAATCTGTTATCTTTAGTATGGTACGAATGAGTTACTCGCTCTGCTCCAGCAATTGCTCACTTATCAGGGATTCTTCGACCACAACCTCGAGTGGGTTTCCATCGAAAACATTCAATTCGTCGGTTCGATGAACCCCCTCGGCGACGGTTCCACTTCCATTCCCAACCGACTGCTCTCTCTCCTCCGATGCGTCAGTCTGAACACAACCGACACTTCGCAGCTCACCTCCATATACCGTACCTATCTGACTCCGATCCTTGAAGAAGCGGGAGAACGCAATTCGGAGGTGGTTGCCAGTCGGATGGTCGACATCTACAACAAGGTTCAGACGAACTTCCGCCCCTCGGATAACATTATCTTCTCTTTCTCTCCACGAGACCTCACCAATTGGACAGTTGCAATTCTTCGCCATCAACTCGACGCCGGCCAGTTGGATTCTGCGATTAGTTTCGAAGCGAAGAGGATATTCGCAGACAGATTGCCAACTGAAAATGACAAAAACACGTTTGATGAGATACTTCGGAATGCGATTCCACTCTCCCAATCCAACGGTATCACTGCTACAGCAACGGTGCACAGCGAAATAAACATTTCAGATAAAGTGTTCGTGACGACTGGCTCCATTGTTCCTGGTGAGAGCAACACGGGACTGCCGCTCACCTCTATCAACATGTCCGATTTCACTCAACTCCTCTCCAAATCCATCAACCGATTCAGTACGTTCCGACCCCACAAACTAACCAAAATAGCATTATGTTCAGCATTCGAAGTGGCCAATTTCAATTCTCCGCTTACCAGTCAACTCGCGTTCTTCTGCGCGTGCATCGATCGAGTGCTCACTTGCCCGGACGGCCACCTCTTTCTTCCCGGACGCACTGGATTCGGACGAAGAGACGCCGTCCGACTCATCGCTCACATGCACAATATTACAGTTTTCTCTCCCGCCGTCACTGCCAACTTCACCGCGAAACAGTTTGACAACGAACTGAAAGCTGTAAGAATATGCAGAGATTATCATTAGACCATTGTGGACATTGTTCAGGCGTTGACTCATGCCGTGACGAACAACGAGCACGTCGTTCTGATTCTGGAAGACCATCAAGTGAGGAAGAATACATTCCTGCAAGCCATCAATTCCCTTCTGGCCAGCGGGCACGTTCCCGGTCTCTTCACCCAACAGGAACTCGATGGACTCGTCGCTCTCGTTTCCGAAGCCGCCAATCAGGCATCGTTTACGGGAGCTCTTCAACAGTTTTTGGCTCACAGTTTGTTTCCTGTTCTCATCAAATCAAATCAATGTTTTGTTCCAGGAATCAGAAGTCTCGTTCATGTTGCTCTGATTCTCGAGGTCGAAGCGAGCGATTTCAAATTGAATATCACGGAGAATCCAGCCATTCTGAAGCATTGCAATGTGATCTTTGCTGACAGATTCGATCGGAATAGCGTTTTGGAAGTGAGAAAACTTATCATGATTCCTATTGCTATTCTCCTTTTTCCTCATCAGATTCCCAAAATACTTCTGGAGGAGAAGGGAGTGAAAACGAGCGATGCGGTGCTTTCCGGATTCAGTGACGTGCTCGTGAACCTGCCCGATCATCTGTCCATTCAGCCGATCAAGTTCCGACAGTTTGTGGAGAACTTCTCACAACTTCTCGGATACAAACGGTCCACGCTTTCCGTAAGGCTGGAAAGACTTCAAGTAAACTGTTAAATAATCATAAATGTAATTAATTATCTGATTGACTAGGGTGGTGTTTCGAAGCTGAACGAAGCCAAGGAGGAGGTGGCTAAGATGCAGAAGAAGGCGGGAAAGAAGAGCAAATTGCTGGCGGAGAAGCAGGCAGAAGCCGACGAAGCATTGAAAGCGATCACTGAGAGTATGAGTGTGAGTGATGAGAATGAGAAGGAAACGATTTGAGAGAAGACGTTCAGGGAGCCGAGGATCAGAAGGTATCGATGGAACAGCTGAAGGCGGAAACGGAAAAGGAAAATGTTCGGATCGAGGAGCAAAAAGCGAAAATAGACGCGCAATTGAAAGAGGTGCAGCCGTTGATCGACGAAGCACGGAGGGCAGTCGGCTCAATCAAATCGGAGTCGTTGAGTGAGATCAGAAGTCTGCGTGCTCCACCAGAAGCCGTCCGGGATATTCTGCAAGCAGTTCTGCTCTTTATGGGTATACTTGACACATCGTGGGAAGCTATGAGAAAGTGAGAAAACTATTCAGATTGTGAAATAATTGAGATTCAGATTCCTCTCAAAAGGTGGAGTAAAGGAAGACATAATGAACTTTGACGCGAATCGAATAACAAATGACATTCATAAAAAAGTGACGGCGCTGGTCAAACAGAAGTCGAATTCCTTTGAAGAAGCGGTGAGAGTCTGAAGGCGAGACCATCTTTTAAATCCACCGATTGTAGAATGCAAAGAGAGCGTCTGCTGCAGCTGCCCCGTTGGCAGCTTGGGTCAAAGCGAATCTGGAATATTCGAAAATTCTGGAAAAGATTTCTCCGTTGGAAGGAGAGAAGAACAAACTGATCAAGTGAGAATACGCGCGCTCGAGCACAGACAGACAACTTTGCTTTCAGGAATCTGAAAAAGGCGGAAAAGCAAATGGAAAATCTATCGAAAGGGCTACAAAGTGTGGATGAAGTCGTCGGGGAACTGAAGAGAAAGTTCGAGGTTCTGATGAAGGAAGCGACACAAATCAAAGTGGATCTGGACAGGGAACAGGAAACGATTCGGATTGCGGGCACTCTCGTGGAGAGCCTTTCCGGAGAGTTCGAGAGATGGAAAGTGCAGATTGAATCATTGAGAGAAGAACAGTCAAAGGTAGATCAAGACGAGTAGAGTAAGAACGGAAAAGGGTTTTCAGATGGAACTGTGCTCTCTTGTCACCTCTGCATTCGTTACCTATTTGGGAGGATGCAGTGAAAAGGACAGAAAGGCCCTTCTGAAAGCAATGTGCAAGATGTTCAACATGCCCAATTTCAAGCCCCTTTCGTTCGCTTCTCTGGAGACGGAGCAGTTGAACTGGAAGACAAAGGGCTTGCCGGCCGATCAGCTGTCCCTCGAGAACGGAATGATCATGTTCAACAATGCCCACGTTTCTCTGATCATCGATCCTTCCGGTCAAGTTTCCGCGTTTCTGAGCAAGTTCCTCGACAAGTCGGAAACTTTGAAAGCGGCTCAAGCGGATCTGATGACCCAGATTGAGTTGGCCATCCGATTCGGCAAGACTATCATCGTTGACGACGTGGTCGAGTTTGATTCGGCGCTAATTCCGATTCTGAGACGAGATCTTTCTTCTCAAGGACCACGACAAGTTATCAGTTTCGGAGGAAAACAGATCGATTTCAATCCAGACTTCCGCATATTCATCTGCACGCGCGATGACAAAGTGCAAATCCGTCCGAATGCGGCGAATCAGCTGAACATCGTCAATTTCACCACCACAATCAGCGCTCTCTCTGCACAACTTCTCGACGTGGCCATTCATTTGGAGAAACCGGAACTCGAGGAACGGTCCAGTAGCCTTTTGAGAGATGCAGAATTGAAGAAATTGGAACTGGAAGAGCTCGAGCAACTGCTGCTCCAACAACTCGCTTCTTCTCAGGGAAACCTTTTGGAGAATACCGCACTGCTGGATTCGTTGAACAAATCGAAAGAGAACGCGGAAATCATAAGCAAGAGCATTGCGGAAAGCGAGCAGCTGCACAAAGAACTGACTACGGTAGATGAGCAACTGATTCGCCTTCTTAACTTGAACGTTTGTGGTTTCAGCAAAAAGAGATCTACGTGCCGTTGAGTCTGTTCACTTCCAGCCTATTTTTCTCATTCTCAAATCTACAGTACTACAATCCAATGTACAATTACAGTGTGAATACTATCATGAGACTATTCGAGAAGACTATCAAGTCCTGTGAAGTAGGCCCTCCCTCCCTCCTTCCATTTCCATTCCATTTCCATTCCAACTTCTTCCAGGACAAGTCGTCGACTCGCGTGGAGACTCTCGCCCGTCAGATGCAACTGACAGTCTTCTTCCACGTTTCCAGAGGCATCTTCCGCCAGGATCGGCTCATGTTCGCAGTCGCTTTCATCAATGCGACAATGCCGAAAATGTTCCAACCGAAAGAGTGGGAACTCTTCACCGGAGTGCTCGTCGACGAATCCGCGGATCCGAGCGGCATCCGCGTGTCCTGGCTCTCTCCGGAACGGCTTCCGGCTCTCGTTCGCATCCGCACTCATCTTCCGAGTCTCTTCAACAACCTCCAGATTCATGACGATGCCACGTGGAATGAGTTTTCGAAGACCATGCAATGCGAAAACGCGTTCCCGAAGAATGTGGAAGTAAAATTGACACATTTCCAGCAGGTTCTCTTCATTCAAGCGGCGAAACCAGACAGACTTTACAATTGTCTCATGGGCTTTGTGCTCAAAACTCTAAGTGAGCAACCTTCTGTTTCATTCGAACTCATTCTAATATTCAGACATTCCTTCCATCAATCCTCCTGCTTTCGAGCTCAAACACATATTCGCAGAGAGCGAGGCCAGTGAGCCTGTTCTGTTCATTCTTGCGGACGGAGCAGATCCTTCGCAAGAGCTCGCCGAGCTGGCCGCCGCTGTTAACGTTCCTTACCATTCGATTTCGATGGGACAAGGACAGGAAGTGGTTGCGTACGAGGCAATAAGGGACTGTGCTTCGAAGGGAGAATGGCTCTGCCTCAACAATTTGCATCTGATGCTCACCGCCGTTCCTTCCATCTTCAAGGTTTGCTCCTTCACTCTCTTTCTCTCTATTCTCTCATTTCAGCATCTATCCTTGACCACTCCACACGAGAACTTCCGTCTGTGGCTGACCACTGAAGCGGACGCCCGATTCCCGTCCATGATGCTGCAACAATCGCTCAAGATCACGTTCGAGCCTCCTCCGGGAGTCCGGAACAATCTTCTCCGAACCTATACTCAAATAGACCGAAAGTCCAGAAACATCGTGACGTGCCAGTCGATATTCGTTCTCGCTTGGCTCCACGCTCTTCTGCAGGAGAGAAGAACGTTCATTCCGCAAGGATGGACAAAGTTCTACGAGTTCGGAGCGAGCGACGTTCGAGTGGCACGTGCATTTGTGGAGCAGTTGACAGCCTCGAGTAGGGGGGAATGAACAGGCGCTAATCAAAGAATAACATTCTCAGATGCCGATTGGGAATTCGTCCGCGGAATTCTGAAATTCGTGATCTACGGAGGACGCATCGAGAACGATTTCGACGCGAAAGTGCTCGATTCGTATCTGAATATTCTGTTCTGTGATGAGAAAATAAACGGAAAAGCGGGACAGCATTTGGTGAAAGGCATCGAGATCCCGGCGAGTGGAAATGTTGAGGTGAGGAAGAGTTTATTGTTGGGAAGGGCAACTCTGATGACAGGAATACGTGGCACACATCTCGAAAAGCGTCCCTTCAGTCGATGAGCCATTCCTGTTTGGACTGCCCGAAAATATCAAGTACTCGTGGCAGATCGTCGAAGCGGAGAGGACGATTTCTTCGATCAGAACACTTGGTGAGCCGCAGGTTTCTACATACTTTCGCATTACTCAATCTTTTTCCAGCTCTTGGTGACACGAAGAACGCGCTCTCCGACTCGTCGGAAACGGTGAACCAGATCCTGTCCCTCTGGAAAAAGCTGTGCCAATCGGACGATCTTCCGAAAAGGCAGCTGCCCACGGCCGCTGCTTCTACCGATCCGATTGCCGAAGTGCTGTGTCTTGAGACGATCAACGCTCTCAATCTGATCAAATTTGTTCATCGGAGCATTGCCCTCGTGGCCCGTTCGTTGAAAAACCCCTCGCTCGCGGCACCGTCTACCCAGAAAACTATCCAGTCGCTGATCTTCCAGCAGACTCCGGATGAATGGGATTCTGCGTGGGCGGGGCCTTCCGATCCAGCAGAATACCTCAACGCGTTGGTCAAGAAGACACGTGGCACTATGCAGGTTGGCCCCTTTCTTCCTCTTCCCTCTCATTGCCCCCACTTTCAGCTGCTCGAGTCCTCCAAGTCCTCCTCCTCCTCGTTCCTTTCCTCTCCGATCGACTTCTCCGATCTGTTCTACCCGAACATCTTTCTGAATGCCCTCCGTCAGACGACGTCCCGTCTCCTCCGGATTCCCCTCGACCAATTGAGCCTCTCTTCCGCGTGGACCCCCTCCCAATTGCCCGCCAAACAGTGCGTTCAAGTGCAGGGACTGCTCCTCCAGGGAGCCACATTCGACTCTTTCCTCCGCGAAACTACCGTATCCAGCGCCGCCCACGCTCAGGCGCCACTACTTTATCTGGCCTGGACGGCCGAGAACTCATCGACAGTCAGCGGGGAACAGATCCAAGTGCCGTTGTACAATTCGAGCGACCGTTCCGACCTAATCAGCCCGGTGAATATGCCTTGTCGCGGCGCCGACAATTGGAACATTGCAGCTGTCGCTCTGTTTTTGAAATAACCATCTAAACATAATAAACATTTAAACATAATACACAACGATCAGCTCGCTCCCTCTTCGTGTTCTTCTCTCTCCGAGAGGGACTGACCTTCACGGATCCACTCTGCCGGTAGCCTGTTTGTGAGTAACCCAGGCAGAAAGATCCGATGACAGCTCACGGTGTCGATCAGTCTTTCTCAAATGTGCCCAATAAAGCCGACGATTACCGAAAATTTGGTTTTCACGCTTTTCGAGTCCCGCCCACGAAACCTCAGTTGTCGTATTTGGGTCGTGGTGGTCCACATTGCATTCATTTTTCATTTCTGAAACAAAAATCTATCTGCGTCTCTTCTTTTTCGCAAGATATCCGTCACTCGACTCGACAATCGTCGGCGTAACGATCTGCACCTCATTTGCCCTCAATACTCAGGGACTCCTCACTGGTCCGATTGACCAGTAGGTGTACAAAATCTGACGATCACATTAGTACTTTTACTATTTGAGACTAGCGAATCACGTGAACTTTTTGTTAAAACTGTTCTGAAGGGCAACCCAGCTCACACCAAATTGAACATGTGTTTTTAGTTGCACGAATTATTTCCTTCTCCGGCGCAACCATGAATAACAGTAATGTAACTCCAAAAGCTTTAATGACAGTACTCTACACGAATACTGTAAGTCTGAAAAACAGGTTTTCTCAATCCTGGCCAGAAAATGCTCCAGACAACCCACCCGCTCCAGTTGTACTTCAACAACAAGTGCGCCTACTTTTACTACAACAATTGGGCCCTGATGATGTGGGTGACGGCATCCGTCTTCTGTTTTCTGGCGTTAGTCTCCACAATCTGGACCATCTATCAGGCCCACCAGTTGTGGAGCACTTTTGAGGAGCTCGAGCACTCTCTTATCGATTTTATTGACGAGGTTTGTCCATTTTTCAAACATTCAGATGATCTGGAAAGTTTTGATACCCATATTGCTCTAGTTTCGACACTTTTGGTTTTGAGCTCATGAATAGTTCAATCGCTTTTAGACGTGCCAAATCCTCCTGCCGCTCGGGATCTGCAAGCAAATCTGTCATCCGCATCACATCGGAAACCTCAACGCCAACTACCCGTCGCACGGTCAAAAATCCGATTTCAAACCGGGAAAAAAAGAAAATCGCTATCCCGAAGACGTCACTTTTCCGCCGTCCGACATTGAACGCGTCTATGACGTCATGGGAGGTTGGGGAACCGAAATTTTTAACGGAAATCTACAATATTTCTTTGCTTTTGAGACGAAGAAGCCCGAAAATCGCGCATTGATGAGCTGAGAAGCGCCGAATCGATGTCGCAGAGCATAAAGGAGAAGCCGAAAGAGTCGGAGCCCGTGAAACTGACGCCGTCTCGGGAACTCCAACTCCAGGCAACACCCACGCAGAGCCGTGAGCAAGTGAATGTGCTCAGCAGAGAGCCACACAGTGATAAGGTAGATTTACGACTGAAAATCTGAAAATAAAAGGGAGAACTGACGAAATTTGACAATGTTCCAGAAAAAGCCGTCGAGCAGAGGCACCCAAAAAGCCACGTCGACACCGAAACATTCGACCGAAACACCCAACAGAACTCCTTCGAGGGAAAAATTCAAGAGCCGAGAAGCTGTGACGCCAAGAGAGGGAATGAGCAGAGAGAATCTGAACGAAAAAGTTGGTTTGAAGAGAAAACATTATTCCCGAAATTTCCAAAAAAACATTTCAAACCTTAACAAAATCGTGCAGAAAAATCAGAACGTTGTTTGAAAGTGGAATAATCGTTTTTCCAGAAAAATGCAAAAATGTCGACGGAAGCGTTCAAGAGCCGTGAGCCGAGCCGAGAGAGTGCGAATCCTAAGTCGATCGAAAACAGAAAAAGTGTGGCGAACGAGAAGGCGTCCTTGGAGTCGACCGGCGCCGGAAGAGCACTGAGCAAGGAGAGCGTCGAATCTACGCAGCAAAACAATAATACTGGAAACTAGTCATTTTTGTGGATTTGTTTAGAATGAGTATCGTATTTTTGGTTCGGTTATTCTCGGTTATTTTGCATTGTTGTGGGTCTACAGGGGTCTAACTCAGCTTGCTGCCTCTTCGTGTTTTTCTCTCTCCGATAGGGACTGACCTTCACGGATCCACTCTGCCGGTAGCCTGTATGTGAGTAACCCAGGCAGAAAGATCCGATGACAGCTCACGGTGTCGATCAGCCTGTTTCCAGTTCCGATTCCCGTCTTCGTCGTCGTTTTCGAATGTGCGAAGTAAAGCCGACGATTATTTAAATGACTTCCAGAATAATTTCCAGTCTTTTTGAAGCACTTCCCAGAAATAATATTGATCACAATCAGTTCTTGTGAATTTTGGAGCTGCCTTTATTTTAAAAATTCAAACAAGCGGTGAAGCCGCTTTCGAGCGTAAGCTCGGACCGCGCAGCGGGCCTAGTTTTAAAGGGTCTTGTAAAATTCATTTGATTTGAAGGTAAATTAGAATACGAATGAAATTAGGGGTTTTAATAATTTGTATGAGAGAAGTTGGTTGATATCCACAGAAAGCGATTTTTCGATATTCGATTCGTTGTTCAGTTCTCCATGCCCTCCTCCTCTTCGATCGTCTGCTCACGCTTCTTTTGCATCGAAGTCGGGCTCATAAACGTGTTGGTCGTGTCCAGAAGACTGTCTCGTCTGACGAACGAAGTGACGCGTCTCTTCTTTTTCGCGAGATATCCGTCATTCGACTCGACACTCTCGTCCGCGTTATCCGACACGATCAGCAACGTCTCCGGCTCTGGGGGCGAGTTCAATTCATCCTGGCGCGGGTAAGAGGGAACAACGCGCTCGGGAACGTTTTCTGAAAAAAGATTAGTCAGGATGAAACGCAGTTTCAAACGTTTCTACAATTTGAATAGCACCCACCTGTTGGATTGACGTGATGAAGACTGACTCGACTGAGGACGTCTTCCGCCTCTTGAATGCAAACCGTCGAGGCCTCTTCGGTTCCGTTAAGTACGGTTTTCTGGAAATTTACAACTTAGCAAATGAGAACCTCCCTGTTATTACCATCTTTTCGCCGCTTTCATTGACACTCGCATAGATTTTCTCACCGGCCTCCGAACACTTCTTGCCACACTCAGAGAGATTCTGGAACAACGAACTCAATGTGGTCATCGATTCGGAACGATTGGCTTCGGCATCACTGCAGAGGTCGGTCACGAGCTTCTGAAAACATGAACTGATTGGCAATTTCAGTTTAGCACTACTATACCGTCAGCCTATTCTCATTCTCGACCGCTGCTCTTCCCGCTGACTTAACAGTCTCGTCAAAGTCGGCATCGATGGTCTTGAGAGCTTCGTCGACTTTGCCGCTCGTTTCAGTCGCATCACACTGCTCTTCGACAATGTCTTCGACTGATTGAACCAAGGTTTCAACAGTATTCAAATCGGAGAGAATCTTGCTCTCGGCGACTTGATCCGCAACGACTTGTCTGGAAAAAAACATTCCGATCACAAATTGTGTATATAATACTGCCTACTCTTCGTGATCCTTCTCCACACGCAATGCCAACTGTTCGAATTGAATGAGCATTTTCTTCATGTTCTCAGCCATTTTCGAGTACGTGTCTTTCACAAAGTCCACAGTTTCTTTGCTTTTCTCAGTGCGCTCCTCGACATTCTCGCAGACTGTTCCGCGAATTTCGGTGAGAAGTGGTCGAACGTCATCAGCGAAGGCGGCAACTTGCCGCTTGACCTCGTCGAGCCTTTCCAAGAGCTCTGTTTTGAGCGCATCCGAGTTTTCAGAATATCCTTTGTAGTAACGAGTAACAGTCTTCTGAACAAGACAAATTTGAAAGAGAGCAGAATGAATATACTCACAAGAGCGGTCTCCCATTCCGCACGAATGTCTGTAGACTTTCCAGTCACTTTTTCTGAGGCACTCTTCTCGATGGCTGCTGCATTTTTGAAACAGATCGTGGAAACATCTTCCAGTGTTTGCCTTTTTGATCCGATTTCCTCGGAAAGCGTGTCGAGCTCTTCACATGCAGGCTGTATTTCGTCGACCAACTCCTCCACCACAGCGGTCGCGTCTACTTTCATAGACTCGGTCTGCTCTGTCATTTTGACGACGAACGCGTTCATCTGCAAAACAAAAATTGCTCAACTAGAAACTTTCATTTAAAAAAAAACCTTCGTCATGAACACTTCCACTGTACTTTTATTAGTGTCATCTGCTTTTTTCATCTCGTCAACCTTTTTCCAGAATGCTCTCAAATCCGTCACCATTTCTTCGGCGGCGTCGTGAGTCTTCAGGAGTTGGTCGAACGATTTCAGTGAGGCGGTGTGCATCTGCCCGAGAGCTTCCATATAGTTCGAGAGCTCGTCTTTTGTGTCTGCCAACTCCTTCTCCTTTTCGGCCATTTCACGGAGACGTTCTCTCAGTCTGTCTTCCAGTGCGCCCTTTCGTTCGTATAACTGCTTGTACTGCTCGTCCATGTGCATCAGATCTTCTGTGAAGCGGCGAAGACGATCCACAACATAGTCCAGCTGCTGCTCCAGTTCGTACACTTTCTCCGTATTTCGTTGGAACTCCTCATGCGATTCTTCGCTGATGATAACTCCGTTTTTCTCTCGGGCAGCCCGAAGATCCCGCCGCAGCTTCTCGATTTCATCGGAATATTCCTTGAGAATCGTTTTCTTGGAAACTTTCGTGTTACACACTGGTTTGTTCTTGATGTTCGCCGCCCGCATCGCATATTCCAGAGTGCTTTGACCCTCTTCGAAATTCGAACTCGACGGAGACATCGTAGCGATCAGAGATGTGATCGTCGATCCACCAAGACTGTCCTGCAGAAGACGAGTCAGTTTCGACTCTCTGTACGGAATATGCTGGGCGCTTGTGGTGAGAGAGCGAATGACTCTTCCGAGAGTCAAAAGGGACTGATTGATCGAGCCAGCCTCCTTCGCGCGGTTTCCTTGGGCTCCAGACCGTCCGATATTCTCTGAACCGGCCAAATCCACAAGATTCAGTTTTCCCTGTTTGACCAGTTCTTCTCCAGTGTGCGTGTTCTCCCGGACGACTACGTTGACCATGAACAGACTGTGCGATCTGCTGCTGTGCATATTCATTAGCGTGGCCGCCGTTCTTCTCTTTTCTGCTCCGATCTCGAGAAGCTTGAAGACATCTGCCCGATTGCGAACAGGCACTTCTTCGACGCCAGAGACGATGACCCCTTTCTTGTTGGGATCGTCGAAAATGCGGAGACGTTCGCGGTCGTCGGAGTCGGCAGAAGCGAGCAGATCGAACAGCTCTTCGTTGTACAACTCTACATAGCTGACACGGAGCGAATATTCCTCACAACCCAATGTTTCCAACTGTTCGAAAATGTCCTCAACTGCTCTCGGAATGATTCCAGTTGTCGGGTCGTCGTGGGAGCTCTTCACGTCCGTTCTGCCTCCTTCCATCGTGAAAGTCTTTCCGGTTCCAGTTTGTCCATACCTGAAATCGATCTGTTCGAAGTTAACAAAAGTAACAGTTTCAACTCACGCAAACACGGTGCAATTGAATCCGGCGATCACTTTTTTGATCTGCGATGAAACCAGATCCTCGTAAATATCCGATTGAGTCGTGTCAGCGTCGTATACGCGAAAGAATGGCCCAAACGATTTTCCTTTCAGGCTCACTGTCATTTTGGATTTCTCCACTTTCACAATGTTCGAGCATTTTTCGCTTCTTTCCGTTCCATTCATTGGTCTGAAAAGATAAGTGAATGCATAATGGGGTCAGTTTTTTGAATACCATACCTGACGCGGACCGCCACTCGTAAGTGGGACGTCGCCTCGGAGACTTTCTTCTTCGTTGACATCGTGATATCTGTCTGTAAACAGGAAAATGACCAATTGCTAAATAACTAGAATGTTGAATAGACATGCACACAACGCCAGTTGCGTTCGTATTCACACGTTTCGCGCCGTTTTACAGCGGAGCGCACTTGCATCGACCCCAGAGGGGGCCTTTTTCAGCGACCGCGGTGTTTCGAATATCAACCATTCACTCACCATGTTCAACGACATGATCCCAGTTTGAAATGGGCGTGCTTGAAACGAAAGTTTATAGTTCACGTAGAATTGCTGGAACTGTAAAATAAAGAAACGATGGGAATAGTACAGAAAAGAGAAAACTGTCAGTGAGAAATAATGGCATTGGGAGGTTTTATGAAGAGTGGAGGCGCAAAAGTTGAAAAAGCCAAATCAACAATATAATAGAAGTGCCTGGAATGAAATGGACTGAATTGCTTTCGAATGATTTTAAAAAAGAGAAGCACTGTAATAACAAGACGGAAATACAAAGCTGGGGCACAAAGGTGGGGCACAAAATAGTATATTTTAAAAATATGAATGCTGTTTGAAATCTGAAACTCGCGCCATTTTTTTTAACGAAAATTGTTAAAACTACGGTGAGAGCACGGGTCTCAAAACGAAATACTTCTTTTTAGCGCTGTGCCTTTAAACTAGCGAGGTATTACGGTAGCACTCACATGTTAACTTTGTCTGTTTTTTTTAAACAGTTTTTTCCGACAATTGTTTTCTTGTTTTTTTACAACAAAAAAAATGAAAACGATTTTCAAAAAATGATTGTTTATTTTATCAGATTTTATTCAGAAATGTGCTCATTTTCAGAATCGCCAGCGGTGCAGCGATGGTGCTGAGTGTTAACATTCCGTTGAAGCCGTCGGAAGAAGCAGTGGTTAAATTCCTGCTGTATGAAATACTTTTCATATAAAATTCATGTAAACCTTGCAGAGGCTTGGTTTTCGGCTCAAAAAAGACGCAAGGAACGCAGTCGAATCGTAGAGAATGCTTGCGCCACGACGTTTTCGGTGCGAGGTTAGCATTTGAGCCCTCCGAAATATATGATTTTTCTATTCCAGCCAGTTGATACGAGCAATTTTGAAGAAGGACAAGAAGAACCGAAAATCGTGGATTGTCGTCTGCAATCTCGTTTACGGCAACACGATTGTTTTGAAACAACAAGTTGCTCGTCTGCTTTGTATGTTCGAAAAATCTCGAAAATTATTATTCTCCAAATATTATTATTCTAAAACAAAGTGGAAACCCAAATACCGAAAATACCGAATTCAGATGATGCGATCAGGGCAAAAGACATGGTTACTCTTTCGAATTACATTACTGAGGAGGAGGAAAGAAAGCGTAAAACGCGAGAGTTGATCGAGGAAGCCATTCGTGACGAGAAGACTCCAAAAAAAAAGAGAAGATCGAAGGCGATGGAAAGGGATGACGATTATTTGATAACGACTCCCATGCCTGCGGTTGCTCTTCATTTTGAATTACCTTCGACTAAGCTATCCATTTTCAGATGCAAGCGCTGAAACAGAACATCACGATGGCGGACGTCGTCTCGAGTGCTCACAAGGTCGACAATCCATGGACGGGCGACGAGCTAGCTCCAGTGACTGATGAGCAGTACGACATGCTGTATAATATGCTCGAAGACAGCGATGGACGCCTCTCCTTTACGAACAGGTAGATAAGGGTGGAGTCTATATTAAAGCTATTTGTGTCTGGTTCAGAACATTCATCGATCGATATAGTTCAAACACGGCCCCAGAAAACGTTCTGAACGTGGGCATGGATATGGAACTGGACAGACCGACATACGACAATATTCAGGAATTGTATAATACCCCGAGGAAGGAGAATCAAATCGAGAGTGTCCGAGATCGTTTCAATGAGAACAGTATGATGCACGAGGAAATGTTCGATCACAATCCACAGCTAGCAGATATTCTCCGTTTTGGACTAATTCCGATTCTTTCTAATGAAGGTCAAAAAATAAGTTTGGATGAAGAAATGGAAAGCGCCAGACACCGCGCCATTGTGGGTTCACCTGAAAATCGTCTCAACAAAGTATCTATTTCAGGACACTGACTTGCAGATAGACAGTAGTCAGCCGAGGATGGAGGTGCCACGGCTTGCCTCAGAGCAGGTACTGTCATTGGCGTTAACCTAACTGTCAGACATTGGTTTTTTAGATATCGTTGCTTTCTGACGCTCAAGTTGTCATTCCTAAAAAACAAAGAGCATCGCGTACCCCGGCGAAAAATCAAAAAGATTCAGAAGAGCAAGACGTTGTCGGTCACATGATTTCACTGGTGGGAGAAAGCACGGCTTTGTTCGATAATTGGTCTGATTACAGAAGAGCATGCACCGTATGATGGAAGACTTCTCGAGTCTTCATTATTCGGACACGAAGCACTTCCTGCAAAAACCAAAAAAGTTCATGAGTGTGAAGCAGCTGCTGGATCTTGTTCCGTTCTTTCTGAGAGAGAACTGCGATACAAAACTATGGACAGTTTTTGATGGAAAACCGAAAAGACACGAGAAGGACTCAAGAAGCAATGTTTCGAACGAGTCCATGGTGAGCGAGCCGCCATCGAAAAGAAGTCGGCGGTCCGATTACGAGAATTTAAATCTGGAGCCTATCGACCTGTCGCAAATGAAAGTAATGATGACGCCTTTGAAAGAAAAGACTCCCGCGTTCGTGTTTTATCTCCTTCCATTCAATGTATTTCCATTTCCAGGTCGTCTCCAATTCATCGCTCGGAACTCGAACCCCTCGCTGAAGTGGAAACTGCGAGAAGAATGCAAGGTTTGCTCCCGTCCTGATTGACTTCATTACCTCTTTTTTCTAGAAGAGTTCAATTACGACGACGTGATTCGTAACCCGATATCACCGAGGTTCATTCCAATTTGTACTTTGTTATTCGATTAAAAAATTTTTCAGATTCAACGAACAACTGTCCGAGAACATGGACAATTCTGTCACTCCAAGGCAAATAACGGACGGCTCACACCGGCTCGGATCCGACGACAGATCGGCCGCTGTAATTCGTGAGAATCTTCTCGCGTAAGGGCAGCCATTTTTTTTCTCGGTCAATTGTTGCCAATTCAGAGAATGCCAGAAAGCAGCTCCGTACACGTTTAGTCTCGAATCTGTGTTCCGTCCGAATGTGTCCAGAAGAGAAGCCGCCAGAACATTCTATGTCACTCTGGGTTTGTATCAACAATATCTGGTGATATTCTTCGAATGTACGTTTCAGAACTTCTCAAAGAACGAGAACTAGTTGTGATGCAAAGAGAGCCGTTCGACACGATTGAGCTGCAAGTCGAACATGAGGATTCGGATGATATCGCGACGGTCGAAGCCTAGACGCATCTATTTCCATGTCATTTGTTACCCCTTTGACTTTTTGTTGACTGCTAACTGCTAGAAAGTTACTCCCCGTTGTTTAGTATTGTTTGTTCGCTGTGCAAATTCGGCCGCGTACGACGGAATTAAAACGGTGGGCCTATAATATCATCTGTAAAATTTTTTTGCTCGTTCTTTTTTTCAATTCAATTTCAGAATTTAATTGGACCCCTGTAAAAATGATCATGGTTACATTTTACTCTTTTTTCAAATAAACCCGGTTTTATTGAGTCTCCTCCGTACTAATTCACTGGGTCCTAGTAATTTAGCGAATCAGCCCTCTGAATATCTGTTCGCTAGTCCATTCTTTAATTACCCATTTCTACCGCCTTATTAGCCAAACGCCGTCTTACATCGATCGAGAGTCGCATACGCAGTTAGGCTCTAATTGGCACGCAATGCAAGCGCGCCCTACCGGCCGAATTCAAACGACGCAACGCGAAGTGTCTTCTCCAGTCCTCTTTCATGCCAATGCGTCCATTCGTTTCCATGACATTTTTACTCGTTTTTCGAAACTCCAACGTTTACTCATCGACTTGTGTTTCATTTTTCAGTTTTGGTCGCGACAATGCCACCTAAAAAGCGTCTCCGTGGTCCGAACCTTTCGGCCGTCGAAGAGGAAGAGTCGACGTCGCGACAAGCAACGAAGGCCGTCCAGAAGCCGAAAGAGAAGGTGACTGCGACTGGAAGAACGAGGGGAAGACCGACGGCGACGGAGAGGCAGAAGGAAAGTGCAAAGAAACAAGAGAAGCCGGTTCCGATGGAAGAGGAGTCGGAAGATGAGTCGAGTGATGATCAGAGAGAAGCGGAAGAATCAGTGGTGGTGTCGGAAGATCGGGTGGAGCATGACGACGAAGACGAGCAGGATCTCACCCGAGATGTGAGCCTGCTCGTGATCAGAGGACCAGACCCGGTGACTGAGTTTCAAACGATGAAAAAGAGCATAAGGTAGAGAAAGAGAGACCGAGTGGGAATGGGAAACTTTTTTTCTAAATTTCAGAAGAACTGTGGTTGAAGCGTTCCGGATGACTTTCCAATCAGCCGGAAACATCAACCAGGACATCAGCGTTTCCACGCAAAGAGTGGTCAGACTTTTCCAAAGAGTGAAAACTATGGTCAACCCTTCGGATCCTTCAAACGGAGAGAACCCATTGAGAGACGAGTTCTTCGCCGAAGTGGATATTCGTCTCACAATGATGCTCGACGAAGTGTCCGTCATCGAAAACCGTGCACGCGTTTTCAAAATGGTCGCTCTTTCGGCTGTCGAACTTTTGAACCACAAAGACGGAGGGGACAGCTCAATGCTTCATTTTTTGCTGAATTTCCTAGAAGAGGTACAGAGTTTAGAAAAAACTGAAGGGTATAAAATGTGTATTTTCAGTGGACTCACAGCACGAACGTGGCTGCTCGCATCAACACGTCCAGCTTTACAAGCTACTTGTTCGATACTGGAAGTGATAAACTGCCGAAGGAGTCGGGCACATTCTGCGGATTTCCGATCAAGGAGTCCGAGAGAATGTTCAGACTGCTGAAAAGAGGTGTTCAAGACAAAGAGTACCAAGCGAGAGTGTCGGCGATCCGCGGAATGGGTTTCCTTCAGGCGTACCCGGTCCCGTCCCAATGGAGCTCAGAAATGAGGGAGCAGTCTCCGAGAGAACGTCCGTTTTCCTCATCGTTCCCTTCCAACCCCGTTTTTTTCAGTGCTCATGAGATCGTTCCTCGACCAGGCCTGGGAGTGCAGACTCGTTGCGGTTCAGTCATTGAATCCGAAGGAGAGCGACACGCAAATCCTCTCGGACATTGTTTACTACGATAAATGCCTGAAAGTTCGTACGACCGCACTCGGAAAGTTTGCGGGTATGAAACCGAACAAATATGTGAGGGAGAAGATAATGATGCTCGATTTGTGCTTGAAAGATCACGAAGGTAACAGGAGAGAGATTCAATTGAGAAATCTGAGAGTTTCGTTTTAGTTGCTGTCCGTGATGCCGCAAAGAATGTCTTGAAAGGCTGGGTGAAGAGGATTTCCGATGTCTGGGCATCGAGACTGAAAAAGAAGGAGGTCGAAGATGTGATCGGTTAGTGAAGAAGAATAATAACTGACGAATTCTTGGATTATTTCAGCCACTGATTTAAACTACGAACCAATTGAGGAAGTGAGGGCGAAGGGGTACGCGGCGTCCGGTCAGGCCATCGTTCTCCTCTGGCTCAGTGATTCCCCGGAGACTCCTGAGCATCATGTCATTCTCAAACGGCTCTGCAGTCATCTTTTCGACGTCGTCCGTCACATGTACTCGTGCCATCTGGAACCAGTGAACTCGTTCGCTGACATGATTATGACCGATTTGAAAGCAATCGAAGGCGTGTCGATTGTCACGAAAAGTTCCATTTCAACGATTCTGGAAGACAGTGAAATAAAATCAAGGTAGAATAGGAAGCAACGGCAGATCGAGCCATTTGCGTTTGTTTTCAGAACGGATGGGTTCACGAATCGGGCTAGCGTCTTCTTCTGGAGGTGCTTGGTTGAGTACATGTCGGAGAGAAAACGGAGCGAGGCCGACAAGGCTAGTGCTCTGATGAGATTCCTGTCTCCGTTGGGTACCATGGTCGATCACCTCAACTTGTAAGCTCGGACTAAGCTGTGCGGATTCTTAATATTAGAGTTTATAGAGTCTTGCAAAGAGTGAGGAATTTGGAGGACGAAGCTGACGACGACGAGATGTACACCCTTCAGATGTCGTTCGTCGAAAACTTCCTTCTCGTGATGAGGCATGCGCCGAGTGACCAGGCCGGTCTGGATGCGTACAAGAAGGCTCTGCTGAATATGCTTCTGAACATGTGCTACCAGAAGAAAGTTGTGGACCTTATCATCTTCGAACTGTCACAGTTCTACATCGACAGCCCGGAAGAGCTGTTCTCAATCATTTACTCGAAAGCAAACGAGGTCAGACGCAGCTTCAGAGGAGGACGCATTCCGCGATTGGAAGAGACCATTCTGATAGGAGAGGCAAGAATGCGCGCTGCGAATGGAGAGGAGCCGAACTCAAGAGGGCTCAAGAAGATTCCAGAGGACAAGGTGAGACACGATTCTGCAGAAATCAATCATAACTTATCTCACATTCAGGCGGAAATCCTCTTGGATCTGTATGAGCTAATTATGGTCAATTCAGCGTTGAAAGCGGGAATTCTGAAGAAGTGGCACGCAGAGTATGACCAGCGTTATCGTCTTCTGGTGAGTTAAGAATCTTCAATTCTCTGTAATCCGTGCATTCTTTTCCAGTTCGAGCGGTGCCTCCACGAATCCCGCCCCACCGACTTCCGCGTCTTGACCGTCGAGTGCATCGGTATCATCGCCATGTACGACTTGGACATGGCGGCGGATCGTCTCGCTGTGTTGGTGAAAGGCGTGAAATCTGACAGTGCGGAGGTGCAGGGAGCGGTTGTCGGAGTGATCGCAGACATTGTCGTCCACCACGGTGTCGATCAGGTCGAAGAACGCCTGGGATCGAATTACGACGTCGTCGATCTGCTCTGCGACTTCATAGTTCAGCCGGAAGTGGTAAGCTGGCCGAGACAGATAAAGAGTACAACTAATTGCTGATAGTTTTCAGACTCATCACCTTGACGTCATCTTCCGCTCAGTGGAGTCGCTGGCTAAGATCCTCCTCAACGTCAAGATCAACCCGGACAAATTGAAGTGGAGGAGAGCGGTGCTCTCCCTGATGTACCGAGCCGCCTTCCGGATCGCCAGCCCAATGGGCGCCAAAATAAGAAGTACCACCATAATGTTCCTGAAGTTCTTCTGTTCTCTGAAGAGGTTTGTTGTATTTTTCCCCCTACTTTAGTATTTTATAATCTTCGTTTTAGAATGCACCAGAGTTTGCTCATGAACACATTCGGCCGCTTCTTTGAAATGTGGTCGATGAATTCGTCGGAGAACCTCATGACACTGGACCCGTTGGACAAAATTTTAAAGTTGAAGAGATGCGCAGCTACATACGTGGCACTCACCCGGCACTCGACTCTGCCGATCGAGGAGCAACTGAAGGTGAGAAACCCGTCGAGCTCGCACCCAAATAATTTTTCCAGTATCAACCGGTGCATGTGGATTTTATGACGCGCGCTCTGTCAGACATCACAGCCTCTCCGGACAGCGTTCAGGCAGAGTACCTGGCGGTAGTTCTGCCGTTCCTCGAGTATGAGACGTTCAATCGTGCCTCCCTCAATCGCTTCTATGGAGATTTGGATTCGTACATCGGGGTATTACAGTAGACTCTCAGGACTGTTGTCAAAATAAAGTTTGCAGGTTCACGAAGAAGATTCCGATAAGGGACGCTATAACGAGTTGCGACGTATCCAGAAGAGAGTCGCAAAGCTGCTGGGAATTAACAAAAACGACGAAGAAGAAGAAATTCAGCGAGCTGCTGATGCTCGCAGAGCAGCAACGAAAGCGAAGAAGGCTGCTGCTGCCGCCGCCGCTGCCGCTGAAGATGATCATTCGGAGGAAGAATATAAAGACGTCGAAGAAGAAGAGGAAGAGGAAGAGGAAGAAGGTCCATCCACGTCGGCTCCAGTGACCAGAAGGGGCCGTCCTGCGAGAAATTTGGCTGCTTCTGCTACCAGAAAGAAGAAGGAAGCCGACCCGATGGAGCTGATGCAATCACCTACGAGAACCATGAAAAGTAAGAATGAGAGACGGACCAACAATGCGATCTCTTTTCCTTCAGGACCCCCATCTCGTCAGAACACTGCCTCTCGCCCGGCGCCTTCCACTTCTTCCACTCGAAGCGCTCCGCCTCGCAGTGCCCGCAAACTCCGCAGTGATAAATGAACGATATTTGTATCCCATTTTAAGCTAATAAGCAATTCTGAGATCTCTTGCAGTCACAGAGTATTTCCAAATCACGTGACTTTCTGAACAAATACAATTCGATCTCTCCAATTATTTCCAAATCTTATTATCTGGAGGAATGTTCATGCGACCAATTCTTCTCGTTTTCCTCGTCTATTCTGCATTAGCAATTGAAATCGATGTAATTGTAACTGTGAATAAACTTCTATTTTCTTAATGTTCAGTTTGTGATCGAAAAGCCGGACGGCGGTTCCTACTACCGTTTCTGGGTCGTCTACGCGGGAATCTCAATCGCGATGGCCGTCATAGTCGGCGTTTCGACGGTCATTTCGATGTGCAGACGGTACCAGTTGGTGGCCAATCAGGACGACGAGGTGGGTGTTTTTGAGGAGCCATTGCAAAATAGAATTCAGATTTCGGAGAGTCAGTGGTGAACGGGGGCGTCCGACGGAATTCAAACGGATTTTAAATATTGCGATTTACTGTTTTCAATTATAAAATTTGATTACACCCTTTTTAAAGAAAAATCCAAATGGTTTTCAGGAAATTTTAATCAGAACTTTTTGCAAACCTAATTCGAAAGAGTCGCGAAAGGTTCGACCTCGGACTTTTTCGCACTATAAGTGTGTATCAAAAACAAATATCAGACCCATTTACTTGACAGTTTTGATGATCGATAAATTAAAAATTTAATAGCAAAATCATAATGAAAATTGAGCCAATGAAAAACAACGGTTGAAGAGATCGGGAGAGAGCAACGGGAAAAATGGAACGGCATTGGATCACTTTCATAAAAACTCTTTCATTTTCTGTCTGACCTCCTCGCAATACTCTTCGAAAGACTGAAAAGGAAAACATTGTTGTGTGTTTGAAAATAAAACATTCCCACCATTTTGAGGATTTCCTCATTATGTTCATAAAATTCTTCGACTTGTTCGGGAGTCTTCGTGCCCAGCAGTTCGGAAATCAATTGGAAATCCTTCGCATACCAATGGAAGCCTGAAAATGTCTTTGAATTTGAGGGGATTCTTCCGGAAAACGGACATCTGACGACGTCTTTCTTTTCATCTGATGTCCAGCTCTGATCGAGTCTCATGCGTCCGGAACGGTTGCTTGCTATCAATACCGAGTCCGTGCTCAGTTCCTCGTCGCATCTGTCTCTCAAAAACGTCATCTCACGCTTCCACGCTTTCATGTCGAATGAGTCGAGTCGATCGACCGCATTGGTGGCTAGCATCAGCAGACGTTTCGATTCTTTGCTAAGGACACTGAAAAAGGGGACGCATTTAAAAATTTCGTTCCCGTGAAAAAGGGTCGTACTGAATATCTTCCATCGATTTCGACTCTTTTTCCCTCCAAATGATCGGAAGACACTGGAAGTGTCGATTTCTTGTATGCGCTGCAATTTTGTCGTTGTCGAATAGCCTCGTCATGCGGCAAGTGTTCGGATCCGATGGATCGAAGCCGCCTGGCGGTTCGTTAATGAACTGAGGCGACGGCTTCAGAAGTTCACATTCTTCTGAAAAGTTGGAAATAGGCAGAAATTATGCTTTTGCTTAGTACCGATTATGATGCAGTCATCATCTTCTGGCTCCGGCTCTTGATAGATTTCGAGTCTTTCGTTCGCTGCTCCGTCTCCACGCCCCGTAAGACAGACGTAGTTGACAACGTATTTCTTCATATCTGCAAGTACTAAAAACGAGTATTATGAGCAGACCCAAGTGAGAAACGAACACTCTGGACACGATACTGTCCCATTGCCATCCGAAGTTCGGTCTTTAGTGGGCAATGGACGAGGAATGCGCATCAACGCAAAGTAAAGAACGCAGGTCTTGCACTCGTACCGTTGCATTGTTTCGTTGTGCTGAAAAAGAGATAAGTTTGTAATTGGGTGGCAGGCGGGCGGGGCTAACTCACAATCAGCACCGGGTTCTTCTCGCCACAATTCTCGCACAATCCGGCCGGACGAATATTGCGCGAATCGATATCGTTGAATAGTTTGTCGTATAAATCCGGCTCATTCACTTTCACTTCAATGTTCATTTTGTAGTTAATGTGTTGCTTCGTATCGTAATAGAACTTCACGATAGAAGCAATCGATCGATGCGGCAACTGAGGCAGAGGGATTTAACAAGAAAAACAAAGATGAAGCTCACCGCTGCGCGAATTTTCTTGAACCTCTTGCCGAATTTGGAAATGCACAGAGCGAAGAGAGTCTTCTCCTCTTCCGTCCAATTATCTTGGAGCCGTCTTCTGCTGGCAACTTCCTGTCGAGCCAGGGTAGAATCATATTCACAGTTTCTGAGGATGTAAAGCGCCTAAAAACATGAGTTTGCGGCATATTCCGATTGGTAGTGGACCGTACCCGGTCGATGGGCAGTTTGAACCGGCCAACTGACTCGCTGACGTATGATTCGAGACAATTCCCATCAATTTCCTTCGGGTTTTCCCAGATCATTTGGTCTCGGTCTTTAACATAAGTTCGACGATTTTTCGGTTCCTCGAATTCATCCAATTCTGCCTGATATTCGATTCCGACGTTAATCAGCTTGTCAACACTCGACAAAGGATTTCCAGCTGAAAACAGAGGAGCTTATGAAATTGAAAGGAGAATTAGCAAACATTGCTCAGCTTCTCCATAGCCATCGTCATCGTTCATCGATTCCTCGGACGAAGTTTCCCGTCTTTGCCTTTTAGCACAAGGCGGAATGATTAACTGATAATAGAAATTTTTTTTAGGAAATCGAATGGAAACACTAACTCGGCCGTCAATGTGTTCTTGATGGTCCGGCAGCGAATCTCCGCCGTCCAAATGATCAGTCATTTCATCGTCGTATACATCGAGAATATCTGGAAAAATTAATAATTTATCAAAGCAACAGTTCCAAAAGTTCTCACTTTCTTTTCTGCTCCCATCGTCGTCAGAATCAGATTCTCGGTCCATTGCCTGAAAATTGAAAAGGTTTCTTTTAAAACGAGAAAAAGATATGAAAACCACTTCGAACTGGCGGGAATCGATTAGAATTCCCATATTCGGAGTATTTCCGCGAAAACAAACGGGATCCCGTTGATGCGAACAGGGAGTAAATGCGCTCCATCGAGCGAAACCAGAAAGCGCAATGTTCAAATTTCGGATTTCGAGGAATCGAACGAGGTATTGGACAGAATAAAAACATGATTTGTTCGAAATTAGAAGAGAATATGAAACAGTTTATGAAACAAAACTTCGAAAACATTAACAATTACCTCGTAAATGCGAAATTTAGTAAATAAAAAGACGACTACAAGATCTAAGCTATTCTCTATTTCTTATTTGATTCTTAATCTTATTTCTCGTTCTCCTTTCTTTTCCTCTTCCCGCTGCTTTTCTTCTCAGCTCTTCGTTTCTCAGTCTGAATTCGGTCGAGAATCTTGCCGATTCGTTTCCGATTTTCCTCTTTGTCACCTTCTAAACTGCAGGACAAACATACATGGAAGCCTGAATCGAATGAGAAACTTGTTTGAATATGCGAAAGTCTCTGACCTTTTCTAGCCGAGTATTTGTGCTCTTTCGTGGTGAGACCCTCCTCTTTCAAAATTCGGAGCATCTCGGAGTGTTCATTGCTCTTCGCTCTCTCCCAAAGTGATTCCAATGACATCTCTTCGACAGTCCGTCTATCCACGCTCGGCCGTCCTGCACTCACTCCATCGATCATCAAAAGGAATTCGATCGCGGCGTCGTCGTCGACTTGAGGCCATTTCTGATCGGAAACGATAGTTCCGTCAGAGGACAGAGCAGACCACATTTCAGCGGAAACATGAGGGCAGAACACCTAGATTTCAGAAGCTTGCATTCAGAAGCATTCAGAAGCTCAGAGCATTCAGAAGCATTCAGAAGCTCAGAAAGCATTCAGAAGCTGTGAATAGGAATCTAACCAACCTGGAGCATGATTGTGAGTGACTCAACGGCTCTCTTTCCTTGAGGACTGTTTGCCAAGTATACGGGGTCGATCTTCTGAAAGTAACATACTCTCGGGTAGCCCTAGATGTTGCTCACCTTCAATGCGTTCGTGAATCCTTGAAGTCTCATTAGTGCAGTGTTATGCAGATGAAGAACTTCGAGACACATTCCGACGTTCCGCACAAAAAAGTTGTACGTCTCTTTTATGAGTTCCTCTGTTTCTTTTTTCAGTTCCACCCTTTTCCCTTGGCTCCTCGCTTCAATGAACTGTGAATTAATTGTGGCGATTCTGTCGAGAAGCTTCTTGATTCCTTTCAGATCAGTCTCTCCCCAATTGATCGGCGCTCGTGGAGCAGCTGCCTCGAGAAGCCTCAGTCTGGTCATATCGACGCCTTCCGAATCTAACATCGCTGCCAAATCGACTCCGTTGTTCTTCGACTTGCTCATTTTCTCGTAAACCGCCTCAACTTCCACTTTCTCATCGTCCCTCCTCGTTAATTTCGAACTGTTTTCGCAGACTTCAGAAGGCATTAAATACTTTCCGGATTCCTTCTCAATGAACGTCCTTCCACGAACGATTCCCTGTGGAATCAGGTCCGTGAATGGCTCTGCAGTCTGGATCACTCCGATATCATTGAGGAAGTAAGCGATGAATCTGGCGAAGAACATGTGAACGGCGGCGTGTTCGATTCCTCCCACGTACACATCCACTGGCATTTTCTTCATTGCCTCCTTCGAGATGATTTCTTTTCCGTTTTTGTTGTCCAGGTATCGGAGGTAATACCATGCCGAATCAAAGAAAGTGTCGAGTGTGTCTTCGTCGAAAGTTCCCTTCATTCCGAACTTCGCTTCTTCCACTTTCTCTCCTCTTTCCGATCCGAGCACTGGCAGCTTGTCCGTCGGCACGGCCACCCTTTTTCCGTTCTCTAACTGGACCATCGGGATCGGAGTGCCCCACCCCCTCTGCCTGCTAACCACCCAATCACTCAACGTTCGCGACGTTTCGTAGCCACCGTATCCTCCAAACTGAAATCATCTCGTCAAGTATTATTCAGCTACCAAATGTTCCCACCGCTGCAATTTCTTGAATGTCGTTTTTGGTCAAATTTAATTTGTGTTTCGACTGCTGAATGCCAAACTTTGCGACGAGTTCTTTGTCTATCTCGAAGTCTCCAATGCGACAATTCAGATAACTGACGGTTTCCGGCCGATACGAATCCTCGACGACGATCACGGACATTTGCCGTCCACTGACTCCATTCAGAACTTGGGATGGCAGTTTGTCTGGAAATCACTATTGCCATTTCAGATTGGAATGATAGTCTCACATGGGAATTGAGTCTCCTGCTTGTGTGCCAATGGATGGCTCTGTTTGATAACGAGAAACTGAGCATTGGCAATTTGGAATATATCATGAACTCTAAGATCTATGTACTCGTCGCTCGTTCCGTCTTTGTGAATTGGAAGCATGAAACGGAAGACGTCGCACTTTCCGATCCAGTTCGATTGAATGTCTGCCACTTCTCCCCACTGCTCCGACATCTTCCTCAGTCCCTCCTGCAGTCGTGTCGCGTACTTCGGCGTCTCCACCATCCACTGCCGCAACTTCTTTTTCTCCGCCTTCGCACCACTTCTCCAGCTTCTTCCGTCATTGTCAATCTGTTCGGCGGCCAGAACCGTCTTGTCGACGGGATCCCAGTTCACCTCGGCCGTCGTCCGCTTGACGAGTCCGTGCTCGAACAGTCGACAGAAGATCAATTGCGTCCATCGGAAGAATTCGGGCTCGCACGTCGAAATCTCGCGTTCCCAATCGAACAGAATCCTTGTTCGAATCAGCTGCTCCCTCATCGCTTCAATGTTTCGCACCGTCCATTCTCGAGGATCGACTCCTTTGTCACGGGCGGCGTTCTCCGCGGGCAACCCGAATGAATCCCATCCGATCGGATGAATCACTTCGTATCCGTTCAGCCGATAATAACGGGCGGTCGCATCCGAAATGGTGTAAACGCGCATGTGTCCGATGTGCAGACGACCCGAAGGATAGGGAAACATAGACAGAATGTACTTCTTCTCTCCGAGACGAGACGGCTTCTGAACAGTTGAATTTGGATTAGATCTCAAAAAGAACGGAATACAGTTTTCGAATAATTGAATGCGTCGACTAGTGACTTCGACCATTTCTCCTCCAGCAACCGCGTGTTCTCACTGATGCGTACTTCTTTCAATGGCCACTGAAGAGCAGTGCCAAACCTTCGGAGCTGTCGAAGAGTGGTCCTTTGAAACACCCTCATCTGCTGACAAACTTGCAGATTTGACTAAAAACGAGATCTTGAAGTATAAAACAGCCACCAAACTCTCTTAGAAGTGCGCTAAACGTCTGCAATAAACAATTCATTCACAAAAATTAGGAAACATAGACTATTACGAGTGGGTAAGCTCTCCTATTTCTATAAGTTGAAAATGTTTGATAAAATCTCACACAACGAGAAAAAAACGAGCTCTTCTGAGAAAGGATTCACTAGATGGGAAATTGAAAAACATTGAATGAAAACTATTCGGCGGCGAAGAATGACTAAAAGAAATATGAAGGGACTAAAATGCACATGAAATATTGGTAAGCGGTATGAACAAAACCGGTTCGAACTTATGAAGTGGACGACAAAATCTCGGTTGTACTGTTGAAAAGAAAGACTTTGGAATGAAAAACATAGAGAAAACGATGTTTAGAAGACGAATTCGGCACACTGTAACCACCGGTCGACTTTTTCCATGGGGAGCGTGTGCAGGAACGAGAACTTGGAATCGTTGTACATGTTCTGGATGAGCGGCGACGAGTTCGCCGACTCCTCCTTCTCCGTCGAGCATGCGGAATCTTCTCCTTGCTCACTGCACTTGTCACTCTCGTTTATTTCGCGGATAAGGTCTTGACTCGAAGCCGTTCTCCTTAGAGTTCTCAGCCATGGCGTCTTTTCACCGCCAGACATACGTTCTCTGAAAGTTTATGAATGTTTGGAAAGTTTGAATACTTCAAACTCACTCGTAATCTCTCGGCGGCGTACCGTACCACCTAGAGCAATCGACTGTTTCCGAATCCATTTCTGTCCATTTTCGGATCATAGATTGAGTGCTCAAGGAAGTGTGCAGAATGCGATTACGAATGGACACACTTTCGGGCGAATTGATTGTTTGGTCCAGAAGCGTCATTTCTGGAATCGGGCGCAGTGGAAGAACAGCGTCATTCAGAGTTGATCTGTGAATTTTCATTGTTTATCACTGGTTTTAGTTTCTGTTTACCTTTTTTCGTTATTTTGTGGAGTGATCCCTGCTTGACTATTCGATTGTCGGCTACCTCCCAGTGTTGATGCCGGTCCACCCGAAGACGTTCCTCTTTTTCCGGCCATTCCTCCGTCCGCCTCGTCATCGTCATCTTTCTTGTTTCTTTCGTCAAATTTCGATGCACATTTCGAAGAGAGCATCGTCAGTCGTCGTCCGTCATCGTCGTCCGAGGCATCAGAAGAAGAGCAACTGGCACTTCGTTTCGATCTGACTATAAATCGTTGATGAGGATCGTATCGACGAAGAACGTCCGGAGATACGATAGCCTGACGAGGACGGATTGATCGGACGGCACTGTAGGTGTTAGGAGTGAACTGAACGAAAGCAGAACCAGAACTGGTCGACGTGGAGGACAGCACTTGATTTTTGGTTGTGAACGGAGTGGTGAGAAGTGAAGCCGCTGAGCTTTTAGTTGCGTGAATTGAGTGATGACGGCTCGGAATATGAACTAAGCCTGTTGATGCGGATCTTGAATGACTACAAGGAGTGTGAGACCATTTTCCGGAAGTCATTACCTGTTCGTCCGCCCACCACGATCATCCAGAGCTCTCAGATGGCGACCGGAAGTTGTCTGCGAGACTTCATTTCCGTCCTCAGTCTGAAGCACTTTTGTTAATGCTGGTTTTATTTTAGTTGTTACCTCTTCACAGATTCCGAGTAAATGGGGCGACGACGACAACTTTCGCATTCCGCTGTTAGTCACACTCACGGAACTCACTTTGAGTCGTGACATCGAAGAAATTGCGGACATTGCTAAACGAATACTTGAGTGCTTTTGAAAGATGAATTCACTAACCCGGAGAAGTTCTTCCGCTACTGGAAGCTGGCGGAGACGGAGAACGGCTACTGCGGACACTCTCTGGACTGGCAGCTCGACCACGACCGCCTCCTGGAATGTGAAACAGCATGATGAAATGAAAGAGATTATTAGAAGCAGATTGGAATATTAGCGGTATGAAACTGCGAATGCATCATTTGATTACCGAGTCTGTTCAGATCGAGAAGCTCCTGGACGGCCTGCGGACTGACGCGATCTCTTGATATTCCGGAGAACATCGAGACGGACGGAGAAGAGTTTCTGAAACGTGGCTGTTAGTGAGAAGAAGAGTGGTAACGGCGGTGTGTGGGAAGAACGGAAAGGGAAAGGAACCTTCGGAGCAGTCGTTTCGCCGACGCGGAACGGAGCAACTGGTGGTGAGCATGCAAACAACTATCGCTTGACTTGCGGATGGCGTGCTCCTCGTTTCGGTTCAAAGAGTCGTCCACAATTTCATTGAGCACACTTCTTCGCACTTGCCGTCGTACATCTGATTCACTGCCTTCCCGTTCATCAATCGGAGACAGAACATCTTCGAATCGGTTCACTGTCGTCGTTGGAGTGGTCGGACTGGTGGAGTTGGCAGATGAAGGTGCCGGAATGAAGAAGGTGGTTGGGCGGGCAGCATCGCTGTCGTAGGCCGTCGAACTGACGGCTTCTTCCGAATTCTGACGAGAAAGTTGTGCGCTACAACACCGACTCGCACTTCGTGGTGATGACACAAAATCGTGCAATGGGTAGAATCTAGAAATGACCGAACAACGACACTTTGAACATTTGTAAGAAGGATAGACTTTCCTGGTTTGTGGCCAAGAGCCGCGATGAAACGCGGACGAGAAAACAGAAGGGAATCATGCCACGAAACAAGAAAGAAACATGCGGGGAACTCAACTAGAAGTGAAAATAAGTACCTGCTGCTTTGTCTGCTGGCCGACCGGAGGTACGAGGAAAGTTCCTCTTCGCTCTCTTCCTTCAAAATGGAACACGGTCGAGCTCGCCACGAGTTGGAACGGGATCGACAACGAGAATTGACGTTGCTCCGAGTGGTCACACTGTTTTCAGACACTTCTGGCCGATCTTCCGCTTCCACGTGCTTCGCGAGCAGTTCTCTAGCTTGTTCCTCTCGGAACAGAGCAAGCACTTTTTCAGCGAGCAGGTAGTAAGTGGCTGTTACGGAATTATAGTCGTCATTTTCCAGAAACCGTAGGATATTCTCTTCTGATGCAACACCTCCTGCTACCATTTGTTCTATTATGGTTGCGTGGGCGGATGCCGGAAGATGATGCCGAACGATGAGAGGTATTGCGGTGGAAAGTCCTCGGTCTCCCGCTTTCACCCACGAACTTGAGACTATCTTGTCGAGACTCGCCCTCTTTTGTGGCTCACGAACCAGCATGGATTGAATTAGACTGGAATTTAAACGATTCTATGGTGGTCCTCGAGGAACGCACACTCACTGTTTACATTCAGCTGAAAGAACGTCCGGAATTGAGTATTTACAGTCTAGAATCTTAGTCAACGTTTCGGAATCATTAGCTTCTTGAAATGGGAGCCGACCGCAAACGAGCATGTACAAAATGACACCTAATGACCACACATCTGCAAAACGGAAACAACGCTTGAGGCTTAGAATCAGAGTTCACAAACCGACTGCGGGGGCATCGTAAGAGTCTCCTAAAAGAATTTCGGGCGCAGAATAGGCGAGAGATCCGCAGGAAGTGCTCAGCTGCTCTCCCGGCTCGTAGCTGTTTGAGAAGCCAAAATCGGTCAGCTTCACCATCCCTAGCTTTTCAAAAAACACCACGTTCTCGGGCTGAAACAAAATTTATGTTTTAAAATTTGACAACCAAACCTTCAAATCTCTATGAACGACGTGTAATTGATGGCAGTAATCAATTGCGGTCATTATCTGACAAAAGTACTGCTGAGCCAATGACTCGCATACTCCTTTCTCGTGCTTGATTATAAAGTCGTGCAGGTCGTAATCGCCGAGTTCAAGAATCAAAAATATCTTCGTTTGTGTATCCAGAACCTGAACACAGAAGAACATTCCGTTTACAAAGCGTTGCTAATTTTAAATTCCCTCGAGATTTCTGAGACATTGTTTTGTTTTTTGAAGTTTTTCAGCAATACCTCGTACAATCTGACGATATTCGCGTGTTGTACAAGTTTCATACATCGAACTTCCTTCATAATCTGTGAAGTTGACGCTTCATCCATTTTCGTTTTGTCAATTATCTTCACGGCCACCTGAATAACAGAATCGTTCGTCTCTTTTTTAAAGAAACAGAAACGAACCATTTCTCCGGTAAATACGTGTTTGGCGAGCTTCACAACGGCAAAATGGCCTTGTCCAATAGTTTTCTCGAGATCATAAAGACCGGCAATTCGGGTATCCCGAATGTGAAGAGAAGATTTCCGGCGAAGAGCGCCCGTTTCAGGCGCATTTGACATGCTGTAAAGGCGATTTTTGCGGGGGCAGCGTGCCGAAAGAGCAGCAGAAGAGGAAAAATTCGAGATAAAATAACAAACTGGCGAAGAGGGAAACGGGATGTGCCGAAGGCAACAAAAAGAAGAACGGATTTTCGATTCGCATAACAGAACCTCTTGTTTTCTTTTTCCTCTCTGCTCAAGTTGCTTTCGGTGGAGCGCGTTTGCATTCCTCCGAAAAGGATCGGCGCGCTGAGAAGATATCCACTTTTTAAAGACTTAATTACGCTGAATTAGTTGAAAAGGAAAATAAAAAAAGGTATAAAATGATGCTTATGTATCTTTTAAGTATGAGCACGTGAAGGGAAATAACAAAACACAGCAACGGTCAAACGATAAAAGTACAACGAGAAACGGATTTAGCCACTTTCCAAAAGTTGCAGTTTGCTCTTTCTGACATCAGCGGTCTCATTCCACGAGAGTGAGCCGACGGAAGCCAAAGTGACTTGCGTTTTCAGGCGAACCAAGCGAGAGAGAGAGAGAGAGAAAGAAAAAACATCTAAATAAAATAGGAGGGAAGGAGGAGTGGTTTAGTCCTTCTAATCACACACCATGTACTCGCAGAGAAGAATACCAGATGCGCCGGAAGAGAAAAGGGCTCATGAATGCCCTTTGGTTTAAAGAGAGCTGCGAAAAGAAGACTGAAGTGGGTGGGAAGGAATCAAGGCGGCGCTTGTTTTTTTCAGATGCAGCCCCAGTGTCTCATCAATGACTAATTTCATCAGAATGTCACGATCTTGCAAACAAAACCGTTTCTTCCAGAAATGGAGAACAAGTGTGCCGACGACTTCGTTTTTCAGCTGTATACGAGAAAAAGCAAATGAATTGGGAAACAAATGCGAAAACGAGAAGAGAAGAAGCGAAACGAGCAATCGCCAAATTGGAAAATAACATCTGCAGCATGTCAGACGAATTCCGGATAGCCGGAGAGGTGGCTTCTGTTTTCGCTTTAAATGCTCATTTGCCTTCTCATTCAGTATCGAGTTGGCATCAGTTAGAATGAAAAAATGAGCAACAAGGCGATTGGTTGCCAGAATGAAGCAAAGATTGCAATGTGTTGAATAGTTGTGAAGAAGTGAAAGTGTGCATATTACACGGATTGCAAATGCTGCTCTGTGAGTTGCCGGAGAGCCCCCGATAAAAAGAATCTAAATCGGATTTGCGGGATCAGACGCGGCCATTTGGCCGTTTTTCTGCCCTCGAAAGGTGATGAAGGAGGGAGGAGCGAGACGAGGAAACACAGAACTATCGTGGGAAAACACGGGAATTCGTGCGCCGTCACATGAGACACCGATAAGGGAAGCGTGTCGCCTTATTCTAAGTTCCGTACGTTCGGCATCGGGCCTTCGTCCCCTCGCTCCTCCTCGCACTGTTCTAAAAACGGAAATGATACTGCAGTAAGCAGATTATCACCAAAAAAGCGGATTGGGATTGTGAGATTAGCTGGAAGAAAGAAAGACTAATACACTGCGAGCCGAGGAATACGGTAGCGATGTGCTTATCCCTTCTGAAGAGATTTTCCTCGAATATAAACTCGCGCAGCAATCTGGTTGGCGTGGAAACCGAGCACCTGTGCATTGGAAATTTAGAGTTGGAAATAGACAATCATAGAGTGCGATATGCTTCCGGTGACGAGATTGGAGGCTCTGAGTATCTGATGGAAAAAAAATGTGGGGGAATGTGCTAATACGATTGCTTTTACCACATCAAATCACATGAATTGCCCGCGCATGCCCCAGCATAAACTTGCCCCCGATCCCAAGTTCTTCATTCATAGGCAACGCGTAATCCAATTACTAAAATTCTTCTAATCCGTTATGTACTATCAGCATTACTTTGGAGTCCGAATTAGAAAGATAGCTGCTGACGTTCTCTCGTAGACTGATGAAGCCAACCGACAGATTAGCGGGCCGCCTCGAGCTGAAACGTACTCTTCTCTTCCCCTTCCCGGCCCTCCTGACCCCTCGTCTCCCACGAATGTTTCTCATGCAAGAGGGGCAGCTGCACTTATCCTTTGTCCGTCCGTCCGTCCGTATTTTCATTCGCTCGTTCGGCCATTCGGCCATTTGCGTATCCGCCCGACCGCCCGACGTCTGCGCGGCCGAACCCAATTGAGGTCACAAAACTCGGCCAGCAATTCAAATTTGTTTCGCTCGCCGCTGCGAGTGTTTGAAAAAGTGCGAATTGAATTATAATTGAACAAAGTCAAATTTATTAAAACTTTTTAAGTGATTAGGATTAGAGCAAATAAATTATCAAAAAGAAAGACTGCCTCGAAGCACAGCAGGCAGTGACAGTGGCTGTATTTACAAATAAAAGTTCGCTGGAACAAAACTGGGTAACAGAAGACAGGGAGAGAGCAGAGAGACTGAGAAATCAAGGAGATGAAGAGAAAAATGATAGGGTCCCGTATTTTAAATTAAAGTATTTTTGAAGGGGTTCGAAACGATAAAAAAGAGCATTTCAGCCCGATTCTTCGTTTCGTTTTTGAGAGTTTTTTGCCGGTGAATACCAGTTTTTAAGAAATGAAACAAGAAGAGGAATATGGGTGAACTGAAAGGGTAACATGATACGATAATGAGTCTATTTTAGCCTAATAATTAGATTTTTATGCGCTTCTGGAAAGACACGTTAAAATCGTCGAAGAGCTCTGTGCTTCGCCGTTTGTTCTTGTTCGCATGACTCTCGCCGGTAGCCACGTCCAAGTCGGTCAGCTCGTGAGTGTCCTCTTGCAGCACCTGGGTGTCTGCCTAAAGCAGAGACTGTAAGGTCAGCTCACGATAGGGGCGACTTACGAAGACGTGCTCGGCGACGTTGGTCAGGAAGAAGTCATCAGAGTGGAAATAGGAGGAGTTATTCGTGGACGACGACGGCTGTCCATAGGGGTCAAAGGAAGTCGGCTCGGAAGACGGGAGCATTCCAGAGAGGCTGGCCAAAGGATCCGAAGCGATCGGCATGTCTCCCTCGGTGGCACTCTCCGACATCGAGCTACCGTACATGTCGTATGGCTGATAGTTGACAGAGCTCGGAGCGGAGTAGGAAGACGGCATGAGGGAGAGCGACGAGGACTCGTAACCGTACCCTGAGCCCACACCGCTGAACCCCATCTCACTGCCTCCGTACAAATTGCTCGGCTGGTTCAGCCACAGGTCGTTGGGAGCCATCGGAGGCTGCTGCTCGTAGCTGTTGGTGAGATCCTCGAGCCTGAAGTCCTCGAGTTCCTCCTCATAGAACGAGACGTCCGTCATGTCGAAATCGTCGTACTCTTCGTCCGAAGAGGCCATGTCCTGTTCTCTGCTCGACGTCGGTTTCTTGGGCATCTTGAAGAGGTCGGACACAAAGTTCTTGATGAGAACTCTGAAAGATTCTCAGTCCGTTTCTGTCACAATAGTACCGGACCAACGAACCTTTTCCTCATGGCTCTCCCACCACAACCGGCTCTCTTCTTCTCCGTCTTATCACTGCATTTGTGCAGCGCCACATTGCACAGATGTCCGAAGATCTCTTCTGTGAGGTCATTCTGCTTGTAGGTCATGCTCATCTTGTGCAATCAACGGATGTAGTTCGGGTGGTTTCTGTAAAATGAGTGATTACGAAGGAACACTTGGAGATGGAAGCAAAGAATCAGATGTAAAGAACGGGTAACTGGAACCCAATTATAAACACGAGTGCAACGACTTGGACTTTAGGAAACATGCAATTCTGTGTTTCGGCTCTAAATGAACCGTTGACAACATGACCATTTGCCTAGAAGTTTCCAACATAGTCCTAGGGACTATGTCGCACACTAGTACGTACAACTCAGCAATGACAGTGTATATCTGGGGAGGACTCCCCACAGTAGGCCTGTGTTTCTTCTCATGTGCTCAGGCTTCCCTATGGGACACTGTCTACTGGCCCACCCAATCCCTCAGCCAATTCCTTTTTAGGCCGCTGTATTCCATTCCACATTATTGTGATGTCCCACGCCTGTCGGTCTCGGAGCGTTCATCTTTTTTCCATCAGTGCAACATAAACAAGAGTACATCAATTTCGGACGCAGACGGCGCCGAGACACCGTGGTGGTCAGTCATTTGGCTGGCGGCCAAAAAATAACAACATGCTGCAGATAAATGAATGCACTTTGCTCCTACGTCGCTTCTCTGGCGTCTCTCGAACACACACAGCGACGCACTCACTCAACAACAATGAAATGAGAATGTGATGATGTGTTTTTTGTGCGGCGGGAGGAGAAGGAGGGGAGGCAAGCACAGCAGCCAACGGAGAAGGCAAGGGAAGGGAGAATAAACGGGGGCCTTGGTTGTCGGCCGAATCGGGCGAGCGAGCGAGGCAGCGACGGCCCAACTGCGCCCCGTCGAAGCGACGAGGCCGAGGGAGGCGAGGCCGCAGAGAGACAGCGAGGGGCTGCCTTCCCCCCGCTGTGTGTCTGTCTGTATGTGTACGCTCTGCTATAGCGAGCGAGCGAGCGCGCGCACAAGGCCACCCGGCCTCCGAGGCCGCCTCTACACTCTCTTTCGATCGATGGGCCGCGCTCGCTTCTCTGACTCTCTATCCCGCCACACGGTCCCTCTTAATGACACGCCGACCCTCCTCGTTCGGCGTGCTTTCTCTCTCGCCGCGAGACAGCGCAGCCGGCAACCCAACCAACCAACAGCAGCCCGTCCTTCTTCTTCTCTCCCCTCAATTTGATTCGACGGTGGAAAGAGATGGGGAGAGGACGAACGAATAGCAGTGGCGGGAGACGAAACCGCCGCGCTTGAAATGGATGGGAGATACGGAACGGGCCGTCGTATGAGCAATCGAGGAGAGATGATGACCACCCGGGCGCCGCCGCCTATCACTTTTCGATCTGGGAGTTGTGTGTAAACAAGCACGTGAATCAGAAGGTATTCCTGCATGAAGACAACAGAGCATTCCGAGTGGCAAGTGTATTTTGCAGACACTGGGTACATGGCGATGCCAACGAGGTGCTTATCATGACGGGACGGGTGCGGGGAATCCCGAACGACGGAAGTCTTACTGTAGTATTTCTGAACCGAGGCCTTCGCGAAAACGTCTTGCATCATGCAGATGAAGTTAGTGTTCTCAACCAATTTAAGGACCGCTTTGCATAACTCAGAGTATCATTCCCATCTAAAACCAATATCTAAAAGGCTATGTCTTTTTTCCAGGCGAAACATTTCCACTTTCGATGACTCAGCTACTATTTCGCAATACTTTTTTTCCCGAGCTTCTGTTCTAACCTACCATATCTGACTCTTTCGCCTGGTTAGCCATCAGCATCTCATGAGTTGCTCTGTCCATTCGCCTGTAAATAATTATCATTAGCATAACGTGTACGAAAACATCTCGTGGGCTGGTAAGTCCCGTGCTATCAGCAATGAGTCATACGGTAGATGATAAGAATGAGAGAGAAAAAGAGTGAAGGAGTTGGAAAGAAGGGAGCAAACACGTCATCGGGTAGGCGCCCGTATCGGTAAAGAGGAAGGGAAAGGGGATGACTACAAAGGCATGCACAGGCACACGAGGCCGGACGGCATGTTATGAAATTGGATATATGAGAAGAGTCCGTAAACCAAAAGCGCACAACTTTCGAATGAGCAGAAAACGATAGAGATGGAGAGGGTGTCCGTGAATACAGTAAACAAAAATGTGTGGACTATGAGCATATCGAAATGGAGAAAAAGAGAGAGTGAAAGGACGGAAAGTGAAAGGGAACCTGCACACACTTGGCACTTATTCAGAGGGCAGACGGGGAAGAGAAAGAAAAATAACGTGACATCTCGAAGAGTAAAGAATAATCGAGGCAGAGTTTGAAGACTGAACACTCGAGGGAAGACGGCGAACGAGACGGACTACGGACACTGTTTTGCGCTCGGACAAATCAGAATTCACAAAGCCCTGCCTGTTTCGACTGATTTCTTTCGAGAAACTAACCTCGTTCGCTCGTCTTCTTCTTCTTCTTCTTTACACTCGAATGTCGAGACAAAACGATGCGATTAACCGTGAGAAATGCCCAAAAGTGTAACAATCGAACATTTTTCGACTCGACCATAATCGATATGATAGAACGGCGGAAGGTTGTCGAGAGTGAACGGGGAACTGAAATCGAGAGAGAGAGCAAGAGGAAGGGGGAGAGCGAAAGAAACGAAGGTCTATCTCGTTCTATCCAAAGCGCAATTGGAACAAAACGAATCGAGTGGCGACGGAAATGTGTGCAAACTGGAGTGAGAAGGTTCTCGTTTCGCGGCCATAGCATGTGATACAAACTGGCGGCCGACGGAAGTAAGGACAATTCTACAACGAAAAGGAGACTCTCTCTCTCTCTCACGCTCGTCCCCTGCAATGTTTGACTCGCTGAGAGCAACTCATTACCGCTCTCCGCGCCGATTTCGCGCCCATCCATCTCCTGAGGACCAAAGAGTTTTTGTTCGGACAAAAGGCTCATCACGTATTCAGAGCTCGAGCTTGTGTTTCCAGGGAAAATGCCGTTTTAGGAAACGTTTCCCTCCATTCTGGCTCCTCAGTTTCTGACAAAATGCGAGGCGGAGCAGGTCTTGTCCAGATATTCAAAGACTTTTCCAACTGGTCTACAGTAGCCGTGGTACCTCACGTGGCGAATGCCAACAACAAGGTAAGCTCCGGCAGAGACGGACGAATAATGAGTGAGAGACGGAGGCGCGGAGAGATCCGCTCGGGATGATGTCATCCCGAGCGAGATAAACAGGAGGCACTCGCGTTCCCAGGTCTCACGTATCTTCTGGATCTTCATCTTTGTTTTTGTGTTGGGAATGTTCGGATACGAACTGTACATCCTAATTGCAAAGTACTTCTCCTATCCGGCCACAGTTACCACAGAGATTCTGTTCGAGAAGCAGGTACAGTAATCCGGTCAGTCGGCGTTTACTAGAACTTTCCGAAGACGTTTCCGGTGGTGACCGTGTGCAATATGAACCCGTACAAGTACTCGGTGGTCAAGACAAGTTCGGCGTTCTCGAGTGTGAACAGTCTGATGACGGCGTATTCGAATGCAGCTGCGGGCACTTACTCGGCCGACAAATGGGGGCTTTATGTGGGTGAAAAGAGGAGAATGAGAGGACAATGAGAATGGGTTCAGGAGGCGAAGAATGAAAGCTACGATCTAGATTCGAGAGCTCAAGATGCTCTCGTTCTGGAAGCGAGCCTAATCACGGATAAGACCGCAGCTCTTTACACTTATGACGATTTGATTCAGGACTGCAGTTTTGCCGGAAATACATGCTCTGAGTGAGGGAAAAAAGAAGTGAACAAGTGAATTGATGAGGGGTGCTTATAGGTCAGACTTCAAGAGATACATCGATCCAGTGTATGGGGCGTGCTACTCATTCAATGAAGATTCCTCATTGAACTATTCCGTGAGCAGAGGGGGAATTCAGTTCGGACTCAAACTTATGGTTACTGTTACGGTAAAAAGTGCATTATGATAGGGAAATAACTGAAAATAGAAGTGCAGCAAACGAAAACAAATGGTACAACGGACTTCCTTCCAACGACCACTTTGGCCGGAGCACGCATCGGAGTGAACTCGCGGGGCAATGATCCAGGCCTCGATTCGAACGGAATCGACGTGGGAGTAGGCTACGAGAGCGCCGTTTCTGTCACCCTGGTAATTCATTCTATTCTGTATTCCATCGCATTCCCTTCAAGTTCAGACTCAAAATGAGAGAGCGAAACGACCGTATGGGAAGTGCGTCGATCGGGAATCGGACAGTACGGACTATTACCAGGCGAGAGAGAGAGAGAGAAAGAGAGAGAGAGAGAGAGAGAGAGAGAGAGAGATAGAGAGAAAAGGCGTTGATGAAAGAGCGATTTCAGGACTACACGTACACTTTGGAGACATGTTTCAACGGGTGCAAACAGAGGGACACCGTCTCGAAATGCAGCTGCGCCAACCCGAGAATCGCCCTCGGGCCTTCGGACACCGCGTGCCAACCAGTTAAAACTGACCGTGAGTGGACGGAACAAAACGTGTTGACGACAGGAAACCAGTTGCAGTGGACTGTCTGCAGTCGCTCAAAGGAAATCAGACAAACTCGGCTGCCCCGAACATCGACCTGCTCGTCGAGTGTTCGTGCAATCCACCGTGCTCACAGTCCACCTACACACCTACCGTATCCCTGGCGCAATTCCCTTCTACCAGTTACTACGTTGCCACGTCATCCACTTATGGGGTACCGGCCGTCTCTTTTTCTTCCCTAATTCTCTCGTTGCAGGTGGGCAGCTGCTCCTCTAGCAACTCGAACTTTGCGAGTAAATCAGACTGTCAGTCGTGGTACAATAGCAACGGTCTGATAGTTCAAGTGTTTTTCGAGACGCTCAGTTACGAGTTGTACACCGAGACGTCTGGATACACGGTACTAGTTGAACGTGTTCAGAAAGGTGAAGGTGAAGTGCGTTCAGGTGAGTAACGTCATCAATGATTTGGGAGGACAAGCCGGTTTATGGTTGGGACTGTCGGTGATCTCCGTGGTTGAGGTATCGCTTTACACATTGCATTTTAAAAAAGGCACGTATTTCTTCAGATGACGGGGTTACTAATGGTTATGGGAGCCTTCTGTGTGACCGGAGGAGCCATCAAGATCGCACCGGACAACGACGAAATAGAAAAGGATCACAGAATTCAGGTGAGCGATTCATTGAACGGAATGATAAGAAACGTGTGGATTGCGGGGTTCGGGGAGAGGAGGGGACAAACAGGCAAAGAGACGGAAAAGAAACGGAAAGGTTGTGTTCAGGACGTGGAAGATGTCAAAAAGGAAATCGATCACATGGAGAATAAGCACGGAGAAATGGAGAGCGACGGCGAAAACGAGGAAGAAGTCGGCAAGAACGAGACGGGCGGCGAGGAGAAGAAAAAGGAGAAATAAATTAGCATTTGGTTGTCAAGAACGTTCTCAGACTTGTCACAAATGTATTGACCACTGTTGCATTCGCGCAAATTGCTTCTAACGCTCGAGTGACGTCTTCTGACGACGAGAAACGCACCAACGTCAGGTAAACGGTGTCGAGTAGCCTGGAAAGAAAAACTGTTTTCGGAGGGGACTAAAGGGCGGTGGAGGCCGTTCCAACCCAGATCATTATCGCATAAGGATTCCATTCTCGAGAAGATTTATTCTGTCTCCCGAACTTACGTCGGATGCGCATTAGTAGCCAATGCCACGGGCAGCAAAAGATGCAGACTGCGACCGTTCAGAAACGTCCGTAAAGGTCCATCGTCCGCACAGAGTTGCGTTGAAATCCGAGGACAGAGGAACTGGTCGGACAGCTGTAAACATTCTATTTTCGTCTCTTTCCGAGCCGCTTTCAGCTGACCGCTAGCAAAGTGGCACACTGTTCTGCAGAAGAGACGGTTGTGCAGGCGCCGGAACAGGTGGAAAGCAGATGGATGAACAGACGGAACTCTTCTGGCGAACACGAATCGGATTGTACTTGGAAAATACGAATCCCATTTGTCTTCTCGACAAAGTCCGACGAGTACATTCCCTGCAAATAATATACCGTTTTAAAGACACTTGTTGCCTGCAACCTCAAAATAATGACTGTTTTCGCATATCTTCTTCATGGGAGCCGCGACAATCGGTTCGTCATTCTCGTCGACGAAATGGAGCATCTCTTCATCTGGAGCAACTTCCTCCACCTCGCATTTTCCTTTTCCGTCTTCCACTGGGAAGTACCACATATCGTTATCACACAACTCTCTGAAAATTAGCAACGTGTTGGCGACCTAAAATAGGGGGTTTCTACTTGATTTTGTGTCCACTGATCAGAATGGAAAGGGCACCGATGATCTGCGAGGCGAACGACGGCCCGTTCTCGTACGTCGTCATCTTTCCCCATTCCTCAAAACTTTCAGGAGAGCTCATTAAGTGCTCCAAAGCATTGAAGAGCTCAGTAAGCGCAGGAACCTTGGCCAATCTAATTCTTTCTCTGAAATTTCTGTTTAGTGAAGAAGTAAGCGAGTTCCCTACTTGACAAGCACAATTTTAGCGATGGCGGCCTTCGTTCGGTGTACAAAATCTTCTTTAGTGAACTGCGAATTGATGTGTGCATCTCCATAGCTGTTGTCCACGTGGCTTGCGAATTCTCGAAGAATCTCCCGTCCGTGCTCCGAACACGTGTCGCAGTGTTTGCATGCTTTTGTGTACTTGAGCATTCTGCACGGAGACGCACAAAGACCGGTTAGGATTCTGACGTGGAATTGAAGATCGAGCAGTCGGTAGACGTGAGTTCGATGAGTGGCCATTCGGCGGAGAACGCGATATGTTCGGAAGTCTGGCGCGTTGGTGCATCTCAGGTAGGCCACGACGCAATCGACAACGTCCGGACGGATTAAGAACTGCAGATTGTAGTCGTCCTGGGAGAGCCACGTCAACAACCACAATTCGCCCTCGACTATCTTCAAAACAAAGAAGACAATTTCAGATTGTTCCCGTCCGGTCAACACCCACCGTTTTTTCTAGTTTTCCCGTTTTTTCTTCTTCATTTTCTTCGTTTTTCTCCGCTTCATTTTCAGATTCCACGTCACTCAGTTCATCGAGAATATCGTCGTTCTGTCTGGAAAACTATGCTCTTTCTCTGTTACATTAGAGGGAGTTTCTGACCTTTTCGATGCCGGGGAAGATGCCGCACTTGATGCCACAGACGAAGGGAAACTGTAGTTGGGAGAAATGGATCCGTACGGAGGAGACGTCGATGCCGAGGCGACTCTCCGCGGAGACATCGAAGCCGAAATGGCTCTGTGCGGAGACATCTGCGGAGTGTCGTACGACCACATCGAGTAGAAATCCTTATGCAACCTTCCGCAGTCGAGAACTTCCTGAATGTTATTAATAGGAGCTATCATCATTGTCTCATTCTTACCGCATTCTGATTATTTTTCTCTTCCGGAACCCGATCGGTTGTGCTACTTCGCAGTCTCCGTACGAATTCAATGTCAACCGCTGGCTCGCACTCACTTTTGTTCTTTTCCACATAACTATTGACATCTTTTACTACAGTATTCACAAATGTCGAGTTCTCACTCAAATGTCTCATTCCGGCCGTATCATGCACAAAGTGTCGGAAGGATGCCACGATGGACACTTTCTCCTCGATGAGTTCCGACGATGCGAACACTTCGATGACCACATTCAGGGCGCCGCTCGTTCTCAGTTTCGCCCGGCCCCAAGCTGTCTGCGAGAACGCGGCCAGCATTCGGTTCTTCTCGGGGATGGAGCACGCGAGTAGTCGCTCGATGAACCCCTCCGTTTCCATTCTGAACTCTACTCATTCGTGTACTTCTTCCGGTCACATCACTTACTGTTCTCTGATGCAATTCGAATTCGAGAACAAATCAATCACAAACTGTCGGGCTTTATCATTCTTCTCGAAGAACATCTCAATTACATGTTCACTGCAGGCACTGAAAAGAAAAGAGACACGTGGTGTCTGATGCATTCATTTGGTACCTGCTGGACAACTGCCTGTCCAACATGTTGCCGTGTCTCTTCAACATTACTTTCAGAATTTTCACAACTTCTTCTCTCCGCTCCTTTTTCGCCAGCAGTTTTCCGAGATAAAACCCTCCGTTTGAGAGCATGATGATCTACAAAACGCCAATTTTAGTACTGTGTTTGTTTGGCCGCCAAACGGCCGATGATCGATCATCTGTGTCTCGGGGACAAACAATTCCTCCTATCACGTATGCTTAAGCGACAGTTCCTCGGGTAAGCTGCCATATGCGATGCACGTGTTTTCATAATTCGCATGTTTCAGAGGATAGGCTGCGTGTAAGATGACGTGGACTACTGTAGATGGTGATGAATCAGAGAACGATGATTGTCATTTAAAAGTGATTGTATTGCCTAGTTCAAACCAATAACATGTTTGTGTTCTAGAAGGTTCTATGCCAGCAACCATTCTTGTACATAAACAATGATCAAGCTGTCTCCACTGTCACATTATTCTAGCAAATTTGCTAGTTATCCTCCAGCTTCTTTACTTTCTACTCCTATTTTGTCAGGTGATACGGAAGTGAATGCGCCGGACCGGAGACTACCTGTGAACGTTTTCAAAGCATTCCTCAAAATGTTCAAATTTAAAATACAATCTAGTTTTCAGATACTATTATAGAATCCATGTTTTGTAATACATTACAGTAACTTCTACCATCTTGTTCTCACACACCCGTTAACAATTTCATCAGCCCGCTGACCGATTCCATTTGAAACCGCTGCCCGTCGATCATCTGCCAATTTCGCAACTTGTTGTTTCCACTCCTCGGCCCGCCCCCTGCATGGCCCGGCGCTGTATATAAAAGAGCCAAAGATCGTCGTCTCTCTCCATTCTCCGCGCGCGTATTCGCTCGTGTTTTCGTTGAATTGTGTGCTTGTTTTCGAGCCGGGGCGCCGGCGTCCTCCCCTCGGTCACATGATTCGTATCGCCTCGCCTCCATCCTCGCGCACACTCTCTCCTATCTCTCCGCTCCGTCTCGTTCCTCAAACTGCCTCTTCTTTCTGGTTACCACTGCCATTCGAAAACGGCCATCTGACAGGTTGTCGTCTTCCCTCTCAAACCCCTCTTTCTTCTCTGTTTTGACAGCACCACCTTCGAAATAGATTCAGTTTCTGCCGTGGTCACTCTCAAAAACATGCTTACTTCTTATCTTCTTATGCATCTGAATTTCAGCAAGAATGAGCGTTGTCGAGACCACCACTGAGATGAAGGCTGGACATCCACCAGCAACCATTGTCGGAGGCCGTCGCGTTGTCAACCGCAAGGATCGCAAGCTCTCGGACTCTATGGACCACAGCAACTCGGAGAGCTCTGATGACGCCGTGCGCGAGATTATCGACTGTGATCTTCCGGCTAAGGTAACACTGGCTCTATTCAATTTGAAATGCCAATTAATGCTTCAGATGGAGAAGTCGTATCCGACAATCTCGGTGAAGAGGACACACGAGAAGCCGGTGCCAACTCTTCAGGAGCTGCCACGTCATCAACGTGGAGCCCACCAAGGAGGACACGTCTTCCAGCCACGCAAACAGACCCACTAAACTGCAAATGATCCGATCCCCGATGCATCTAAGTATCTAATGAACTCCGCCCGCCCGTTGTATAATTTGTAATATCTCTGCTACTTTTACTCTGGAATATCGTTTTAGATTAACTTATGACATACCCACTTAGCATCCGGTTTTTACATTCCGCATTTTAGTCAATAAATAAATGTATATAAGGGAAAACAAACTGACCCTGGTGAAAGAGTGATTGGCGAGATAGAGGAAAATGCGAAGGCACTGCGTCACGATGTTCTCAATGGACGACTCGAGCAGAAGGGCGATTCGATCGAAGAGAATGGTGTTCCTCGAAAGCCAACTCGTTACTAACTCTTTGTTCTGACACAGATTTCCGATTAGGCGGCACATCGACACTCGGATGTCCATGTTCGTTGTGCTGCTCTCGCAAATCCGAACTGCAATGGAAGAATACAGAAGCAATAAAGTATTTCCCGTTTCCAACCTGCCAAATCGAGAAATACTCTCTGAGCTTTTTTGATTTGCATTCCTGTATGTGGTGTTCTGTCGGTGAAGCAGCAGTTGGCCAGAATGCTCGTCGAGTATCTATGCAATTCTTCGTTGTATCTGAAGGTTCCCTATTCACACTGTGCTTGCTTCCTTCTGATAACTCACGTCGGGTTGCCCAGTAAAGAAGTTTCCCTGGAGAACACCGCCACCAAGACTTCAATGTTAGTCTTGTGCCCTACAAATGCTCCGATCTTCTGCCCATTCGACAACATCGTCTTCAACCGTTTCGCACATTTTGCCGCCAACTCTTTGTCCTCTCCTTTCACCTTTTTCATCAAATCCTCGAACTCATTACTCGTCTCTGGCTTGGCCCGTTTCACAATATCGTCCGAGTTCCCACTCCTCCGTCTTTTAGGCGGAGCGCCCTTGGGTGCTGTACTTTCCACGGTGTTCATTCTGGAAACAATGCGAATGTACTGTCTCGTTGTGTGCAAGGACGTCCCTTCTCCCTACAGGCCCGTTCATTGTCTCTTTCTAGGGCAGCATCTGGTCAGTCATCACTCGCTCACGTTCTCTTCTCCTCGGTCAATCATACTCGGTCGATATTTGCTGCCGCGCACCCTCCCCAGTGTCCCCTTGCGTGCGTCCAAGAATGCGCCAATACTCACAGTGCTGACTCATTCGCAAAAATTTGAAAATTTTTGAATTTTTATGTCAGATTTTTTGTGTTTTCAATGCTTTTTCACAGTAATTAGACAATCAGGTTAAAAAACGCATACACTTTTAGATGTACTAGTACGAGCTTAACCCGTTATTCATACAAAACGTTTTGACATGAAATGTACTTAAAAGTATATTTTTTCCTACTGATTCTTTTACATCACAATTCTAACTTATTTCAAATTTACCTTTAGTTCGGAATCGAATGAAAATAAAGTTATAGATGTCCAAAAAATCGTTGGAGAGACGGCCAAACGTATTGGCGCGTTTCTCGTGCACGGCCACACTCTGCTTCTATCCTTCGCGTACACTCTCTCGTCTAGCCTGTGTCTGGCGTCCAGCCAACACTATTCGCGCGCGCTTTCTATTTTGAAGGCGACTGGACTCGTTTTGGCCGTATTCCCATCGTTCGTCTAGCTTCTAGCCCGTACTTTTTCTTATTTTTTTAGTGCAAAATCGATGCTCTTTTCTCAAAAAAATACATTTCAGTCTATTGTCAAATGGGTGACTTGCCAATTAGTCAATAGACTGAATTATTACCATTTTACGACCTCATTAGCATTTGTTTCATTCTTTAAATGTCATAACAATGTTCATATTATCATTTTTCATTGAAAAAATATTAAAAACCACTTGTTTTCATGAGCTTTCGGGTAGAAATGCGCACATTTTTGGTTGCCTCTCCTCTCCAATTTTTCAAATTTCCAAGTTTCGCGCGCACGCCGAAAAATCGTTCAAATAAATAAAGAACGTTTTCCGCCACCAGAAAGCATTATTTTGAAATTTTTACGCATAAATATTTGTAGAAAACGGTCCTACGTGATTATCACGAGTAGTTTGTCGGTTTCGGGGTTAAACAAAGTCTTGAGGGTGATTTTTCATATATTTCTACCTTAATCTATATTTCCTCTTATCATGTTTCTTTTGTACTTTTGATGTTTTCCTCTTTGATATAAACCGTAAGCTATGATGAGAACAAAACGTGAATAATGTCTTGATTTGCAGAGCTAAATGAGCACAAAAAGAAAACGTGTGCCTGAACCCGAGCCGGAGAAGGATATTCCATCCACTTCGACGGCGAAGAAAAGAAAGGGAAGAATGACGATTGCGGAAAAGGAGCGGAGAGAATCGGAGATGAAAAAAGGAGAGTACGTTATGTCGAAAGTCCGGAGACAGATGAACGCAGCTGGCACCGCTCCCGCCATTGAGCGCTTTCTCCGTCTTCCATCTCGACGTACTGAACCGGAATACTACGAGAAAGTGAAGGAGCCGATCGATATCACGACGATCCAACAGAAGCTGAAGAACCCCGACTACTCGAGTTTTGATCAATTCTGTGATGATATGTCCACCTTTATCACGAACAACCTCTCCTATTACAAGGTAATTAGTGTCACAGGATGAAAAATACATTCAATGTGTTTCAGGACGACTCAGAGGAGCACAGTGACGTGCTTAAGATTGAAGAAGTCTTCAAGAGTTCTAAGGAAAAAGTAGTTTCTGGAGAATATATGGAAGACGAGGAGGAAGAATCGGACGAAGCGACGGCAGAAGAGGAATCCCAACAGGACGAATCGGCTGCCAGCGAATCTTCTCGTGATTCGACGCCTATGGAACTGGACGAATTCATGAGTAACGACCTGCTGGGAGCTGTACTCGAAGCCACAGACGGCTCGGGAAGGGTACTGTGTCCTCCATTTCGAGCGCTTCAAAGCGAAGAAGACTTTCCCGCTTATTACGCGAAGATTGAGAAGCCGATCGACTTGAAAACGATAGCTCAAAAAGGAAGGGAAGGAAAATACGAAACGATAAAGGATCTGAAAGACGATCTTTTCCTTCTTTTCAAAAATGCGCAGACGTTCAGTGGAAAGGGAAGTGATATTTACAAAGATGCAGAGCTGTTGAAGACTGTCGTCCGGGAGAAGATCGCCAAGATTGAAGAGAAAGGGGTTCATCCGATGAGGAAGGCAAAGGCGGCGAGACTGGTGGACGCACTACTGGCGACCACTTCGGACGGCAACAATTTCTCCGAGGATTCTGAGGAAGACGAAGAAACTGAGAATAACTCGGAGCCAGTGTGGAAGCTCTATTGGACGATCAGAAATGCCACTCACGAAAAAGATCGCAACATCACTTTGGCTGATAATTTCCTCGAACTTCCAAGCAAAGAGTGAGCTCATTTTTCCTTCATCGATTACGGAAATTCGTTTATTTCAGAAGCTATCCCGACTATTATGACGAGATCAAAGTACCGGTGTCCCTTTTTATGATAAACAAGCGGCTGAAAAACGGACAGTACGATATCAAATCTCTAGTTGCCGATCTGATGCAGATGTATTCTAACGCATTCGAATATAACCTCGAAGCCTCCGACGTCTACATTGCCGCTGAAAAATTGAAGAATCTGACACTGCTCACTTGCAAACAGTTGGTACCTTCCCTTGACCTATCCAACTACGAAGCGCATTCTTCCCACATTTCTCCGGCCAAACCGAAACCAATCTCCCATAGAGCCAGAATAAAAATGGAAATCGACACTGATTCGGAAGACAGTCGAGTATGATCGACGTTTGGAAATTTCTCTAAATTAACGTTCTCATTTCAGACTCCTCCACCTTCTCACAAGCGCAAATCCCCAAAAAAGGCTCGCATGGAAAACGGATCCGCGATAAGGAGTCAGAAAAAACCGACGCCATCGCTTGAGGCGAATACTTTCACGAGACACACGCACATGATGCAGGGACTGTGGAACTGCGTATACCAGTACAGAGTGAGGGTTCTCTCTACATTTCCCTCGTTATTCTCTTATTTTCAGCACGAAGGAACTCCTGCGTACTGGCCGGCCGGAGCGTTCATGGATCTGCCATCCATGAAGCAATATCCGGAATACTACCAAATAATTCAAAATCCAATCGACATGAAGATCATCCGCCAGAAAATCGACACCAATCAGTACCCACACGTCGAAGCAATGCTCGCTGACTGTAGACTGATGTTCTCGAACGCCCGCGACTTCAACGAGCCCGCATCGAACATTCACATCGATGCTATTCAACTGGAGAGAACTCTTCTCCGCACGTACGAGGGAATGCGCAATCAGTCGGTGAATCACGTCGCGCCTTCCTCAATGCCTTCGACGCCTTCTTCGTCCTCTTCCAATCTGATGATGCAAAACAGAATAAAGACGTTAGTTTCAATTAACAGTTTTTGAACTAATTCAGCTGATTTGTTCAGGAAGACGACAAAATCAGAGACGAGAGGACGAAAGAAGAAGATCCACGGATCAGATGACGAAGATGCTCCGAGAGTGCAAGTGCCGAAGCAGCAAAGGAGCATGGAGGACGCAATAATGCAATTGCCGCCGGAAGAGCAGAAGATGTGGAGACTCTTCAAGGCCATGAAGGATGTCCGCGAAGAAGGAACGAACCGTCCGTTAGCTGTCAATTTCATGCGTCTGCCCACGAAGGACGAGTTGCCCTCGTATTATGAGGTAATCAAGAAGCCAATGGACATGATGAAGATCAAGCAGAAGCTGGACAGCAGACAGTACGTCACTCTCCTCGACGTCGTCTCCGATTTCATGCTGATGCTCTCCAACGCTTGCAAATTCAATGAAACCGACTCGGATATCTACAAGGAGGCGGTGGCTCTCCAAAAGGCACTTCTGGAAATGAAGAGAGAACTAGACACTGGAGAAGACGTCCCCCGTGTTCAAGTCGAGCTCCGCACCATATTCACTTCCATATTCGCTTCGTTGTTCAGCAAGAAGGACGAAGAAGGAAAATGTTATTCTGATCATTTGACTGAGATCACTGAAATACTCAAGTCGAAGGGAGTTCCAGCCGCGGAGTGGCCGTTCACTTTGGATCAAATCAAGCTGAATATAGACAAGTGTCGGTATAGAAGACTCGACAAACTTCAGAAGGACTTCTTCGATCTCTTTGAACGGTGCAGAGAACTTTCTAAGGTCGGTTCGCCGATGTACCTGGCTGCGTGCACGCTTCAAAAGGCGTTCATTGAAGAAAGAGACGGAAGATGCAAGGATTTGATACACTCGAATGCTTACAGTGTCATAGAAAAAGACATTGATGAGGCGATCGCACATGAGCGGACACAGAAGGCGAAGGAAGAAAACGACGAAGATGCTGGAGGAAAACCGGGAACAGTGAAAAGAAATGTGAGTTTGCTTCTTCGGAGATCCTGGAATAATTCGATATTTACAGGAGAGCGAAGTTGAAGTCGAGGATTTGGAAATTGAAGGAATAAAGTACTCGGCGCCGTGCTATGCGTATATCAATCGAACTGATGACAAGAAAACGCCCCTCCACATTTTCCGCATTGAGCGGACTTTCAAAAACGAGACTAGCGAGCAGGCAATTCAGGGATTTTGGGTCTATCGACCAGAGGAAACTCTTCATTTGGCTAGTCGCAAGTTTGCCAAGCAGGAAGTCTTCCTCACCCCGTTCCGGGACACGCTTCTGGCGGAAAGACTTCGTGGACGTTGTGCCGTTGTTTCCATTTCCACGTACACGGCGAAGATCGTGAGCGAATATAGCGAGGAGGATGTGTATCTGTGTGAATTCAAATATCACGGGAAGCCAAAATATTTCGCCAAATTGAAAACCTGGCCATACACATCAGAAGATGACGAACTTGAGTGTACAAAGAGAGCCAAACATTTGACTCCGAAGAGGAATTTGAATGCAGCGGATGCCGATGGAAACGGAGAGATTAAGGAAGCTGTTGATGAAGGAGAGGAAGACGATGATGACCGTGCTCGCTGCGAAGTTTCTCTCGAAATCGAGCGTTTCGAATTGGCGGCAGCATCAGCCAACGCAGAAGGAGAGCAAGGAAAGACCTACTTCCAGCAAATCCGTTCCTCAACTGGCAAATTTTACTGGCTGGGACAATTCGTTCTCGTTTTCAATCCGCGAAAACCTTTGTGTGACGTGATGCGCATTAATAAAATTTGGAGGGAAGAAGAGTGAGTTTCTAGTTCTGAATAACTCAAAGTCTTTTTTTTCTTTTCAGTGGCACTGAATGGTTCTCCGGTCCTTGGTTTGCTCGCCCGGCAGAGACGATCCATGACGAAGGACGGCTTTTCTTCAAGAACGAAGTGATAGCCGTCTACCGAAATGACGAAACTCGCAAAGTGTCCGAGATTCAGAGACTCTGCGATGTTATGCCTGCCAAAGTTTATGTCAAGCGTGAGTTGTAATGCCATGCCCGTATTAGTCAAGTGGTCTCTTTTTCAGAACGTCAGACTGAAATTTCGGAATGTGATGTGTATGTTTGCGAAACGTTGGTGAACGGAACGGCCGATGTCCCAGAGGACTGTTCTCTTCTCGGATTCCCTCCCGTGAGTGTGATTCAGTTAGACAATATAGCGGCGTAGATAAGAATCAAGCGTGTAATTCATTCGGCTTTCCTGTTTTACAAACACAAGATGAGACAAATTTTTCATAAAAACAATCGCGTATCTAGTAGCAGGTGTAATTGAAAAAAAAGTGCTCGTTGTATCCTCTATTTCATGATGTCATGGCTGTAATGTTACTGATCCTTATTGCAAGTCAAATGAGGAATAAAAAATGTTTCATCATTTTCAGACTGCCAGTGACGATTTCAGCTCTGCTCAACCAATGAATCTAGACTACGCGAAGAGTATGCGCAAAATGAAGGTTAGTAGCTTTTCGTTAAAATTCTCGACGCTCCAAGTGCTCATCCGGATTGCTCTTCGGTTTCCGGTGGCTGCGCAAACGCCATCTTTTTTTTCTTCTGCTCTTCTGTCACACCCTTCTTTCTCGTCTCTTTTGTCTTATCTCTCTGTTTGCCACGTCATTACAGACTGCTGCTGGATTAAGGTACATTACATTCAGTGTCAAAACGAAAAACAGAAGCGCGAAAGAACCAAATCTGGCGGAGCCCACTGATAAAGCGAGCGGAAAGCAGAAGCCCGAGAAAGCAGCTGTTATTCGCCGCACGAAGCCTCCCCCTAATTGCCGCCGTCTCTCTTCATCCGCCGCAATCTTTCCCACTCGCTCTGTCCGCCAGCCAGTCAGTTCGGACGGGGTGTATAACGTGCCCTCCCTGGGTCGTCCTCCTTTGTCCCTCTCTATGTCTACGTCTCTTCTAGGACGTCGCTGCTCTCGTAATGGGCGGCCGATCGTCGAGCGAGGAGGGAGACCTGGTGTGGGGCGAGCCCGCTGCGCACTAAGGCCTCTCTGTTTGTGTGGCCTCCTCGCATCGATTTCCGCGCAATAGAGACATCAGACGAACAGAAATGCGAGAGAGCGTTAGCGGAGGAGAACGTGCTGACGTGTGGGAGGTGAGAAAGTGTACGTCGCGGAGAGACGGGCAGACGGGGCGAGGTCGCGGAGAGAGCGCAGATGGCGCGTCATAGCGAGTCTATGGTTTCGTGAGAGTGAGCGAGTGCGTCTATCCGTCGGTCCTGGCTGTGTGTGTACAGGCGAACTACTGCGCCGTTGGTTTCGTCGGATGCTGCCGCCGCTGCTGGTGGCCACCGCCGCCTGCCTGCTGCGGGGCTCCTCGCAGCCTGCAGCACAGCCCGATTTTGTCTATGATACGCGTTTTGTTGGTCTTCTTCTTCTCCACCGCCACCTCCTCCCTCCTTCCCTGACCACCACCGTCGGCGGCGGCGGCGCCCCTACTGCCGTTCTACACGGAAACTATGCCGCTGCTGTGTCTGCCTGTGTGTGCGTGCTTCTCTCGCCGCCTAGGAATCCGAGGCCTCGCCACAGAGGGCGGGAGTACTGTAGACCGTCGCACAGTTAGAGCCCGCGACGTGTGACGAATCCTAGGGTTGCGTCGAAAAGAGAGTATTTGCGGAAAGTGTAGAAGAGACTTGACTGATTATCTGAGATAGCTCACCCGCGTTCCTTCTTATAACCACGTCACATCGCACAGCCACTAATTCCAACTATGATAAGTCTTTTCAGAATTACAAGCTGCATTCGTCAATCCCGAATGAAGAATCGTTGTTCTACAAAACACCAATAAATATGGACAAGGAACTCTCTCCGTTTTTAAAGGGCGATGGCGCGATGCCGCTTGACCATCTGGACGAAATGATGGAGGACGACACGGACGGCAGCGAGTCCGTGTCGAGCACCAATCCGGTTGGCAAGATGAAGGAGGAGCCAGCTCCTCTCCCTCCACAGACGCCTTCTGCCTCCACGACACACGTAGTCGTTGCTTCTGACTTGCCAGTCATGACACCTAAAGCGGTGAAGAGCAAGAGTGGATACATATTGTTCTCGGCGGAAGTGCGTAAGAGGATAATGCACGAGAATCCGGATGCCGGATTCGGAGAAGTTTCGAAGATTGTCGGAATTGAGGTAAGATAAAAGGTAGATAAACACGCTAATAGCAGTAGTTTTCAGTGGAAGAAACTGTCAGAGGAACAGAAAAAACAATACGAGATGCGCGCTGAAGTGTTGGCAACGGAAAAGGCGAAGCAGGATGCGATTAAGGCCACGCAGGCGATGGCTCTTCTCCCCGGACAAGTACGGATATTCCAGTGCCGATGGGCGACCTGTGATGCGCAGTACGACTGTGAGAATGGCCTTCTGGAGCATGTTATTCAACATCACACAAGCCAAATTATAAGTAAGTTTATCGCAGAAAGAGGCGCGGAATTCATAGATCGTGTTTCAGTGGACAGCGACCAACAGTTCGTGTGCATGTGGATGACGTGTCTTCGAAATCGGAAGGACGGAAAACCCTTCCCTTCGCTGCCACGCCTTCATCGTCACATCAAAGAGAAGCACATGCCCACGTCAGCAAAGAATATATATGCAACTCAACTCGGAAAGAACTACTTCAAAGTTGTTCCAAATCCAGGAGACACTCCGGGAACTCAAGTGATTTCCGCTCCTTACGGACGTGTTTCGGCACCATCAAATGGAATTCAACATGCTCCTCAGCCGAACGGAGTGAACGGAAATCCGCCACAACATGTAATGACGAATGGTCAGCCGATGCATCAGCAGATTCATCCGCATCAGCAAGTCCAGCAACATCATCATCCTGAGCAACACCATCAACAACAGCAGCAACATTTCCAGGTTAGTCGGCAAAGTGTTTGCGGACCGACGCGCTATTGCACAGAGGCACATGCGCTTGTTTATGAAATCGATTCACAAACGTGGTATTTTGCAGCAGACCCAACCCCATCCACAAATGCAAATGGCGCAAGCACCGAACGGAATGTACCACCAAGGACCATCCTCCTCTCAGCAGTTCCATCAGGCGCCACCTCAGATGCAGCAACAGCAGCAAGCTTCAGCCCCACCGCCTCAGATGCAACAAGTAGCCGTTGCGGACGTCGGCCGAACGGTCGTACGAGCTGTCGTCCCAGCCTTTGTCGCTCCACCGAATCAAATTCATTCGAGACGAGTTCTCCATTCGGAAGCATATCTCAAGTAAGATAAAATCAAATTCTGACCATATTTATGTTTGTTTTTCAGATATATTGAGTCTTTGGCCCAAAACCGTCAGAAATCCGTGAGTCGCTGGGAACGAAGTCTCGGAGCGACACACCGTAACACGCAGCCGAACGGGCAATCACGTGTGCCAGCACACTGGATAAGAGTAAGTTTGAAAATTCAGTGACGTGTCAAATGAGTTTCTGTTTGCAGAGAACCGAAAGTGGGCGACCCGTGGCACGCGAGGAAGACGTGTCAAAGGCTCTTTGGAAGCTGCGCGACGAACTGCTGAAGAGTACGTGTAGTCTCGTTATGGACAGACCCGCACAATAAAGATCTCAACTTATGCATCAAATCCACCCCGTTCAATTCTATGAATCTCGTTTCCCCCACAATGCGCTGTCCATAATCCGTTTTCTGCTGTTCAGAAAGTTCGAAATGTTCTGTTGGTTTACATGTTTTCACTTGATGATCTACACAGTCCCATCCCTTATTACTTTGTTTTTCTTTTTCATCTATTAATTTATTTGTCTCTCGGGAATGGGTACATTGCAATTAATTATTCACATGAATATTATTCTCAACTTCCAATTGTACTATTCAATCTCCAATTTTGAATTCGGGCCTTTAATGAATTTTGTATTTGTCAAAGATCTGTGGCCAGAATGACGACTTTGTTCGGAATAAATCCCTGCTTGTCATCCGAAACTCGGACCGCCCACAGCCAGTCATCAACGGGTTTTCCAGTGCACTTAATCCATTCTCCTGGTCTGACTGTCAGATCGAGAGGCGTCCGACCGGCGAACGACTCGACGACCAGAAGATTCTCGTTCTCCCTAGAAAGAGGAAGATTTGAAAACGAAATGAAACATGGAATTACCACTTTTCCTTGAGCGGTCGGTTCAGAACGTCAGGAGGAATTCGGACGTGCGTCGCCGGCACGAATCCCGACTGATTTTCTGAATTGCGAACGTAGACCCATTCGGAGTCGGACACGTTCAGCACTGCGATGGTTTCGCCCTCGCGGACCGACAAATCGTCCGGAGCAGAAGCGGAGAACGAGAGGAGAACGGGCGCCTCGAACAACTCGTCCTGAAACTTTGGCGGATTAAATTTCAGATGGAACGCGGCGGCGGGGACCATCTTAAACAGCTCTCCTTCCTCTTTTTGCACCGGAAGACTGTCTATGAACCTCTGCAAATTCGACTTTTCCCATCGACGATCCAACGTGGCACTCGAGCCGATTCCCTTTTTCTGAGCAAAACGTTTAATTCAATACCGACATCGAGCAGATTCTCACTCTGTCCCCTCTTTTCCGATCTGTAATTAAAGGGTTATCAAGCTGTCCCCTTCTCATTAATCTCACTCACCATTGAGCAAAAGCTTGCAGTAAGTCTGGGGGATGAAGCCCCTTCTTCCGTCAGAAACTTGCACATAAATCCATTGATCGTCGCGGTAGAGCGCTTTGACAGTCGTGCCACGTGTCACACTTATCTCATCAGCAACCTGAAATGCTCGAAAATTGCAACAAAAACAGAAATACGAACGGTAGCCGTGAAGTTCTTGGTGAGTTGTCCCGGAGTGAACGGATCGAAATGCTCCACCTGCAGACTATCAATCCATCCTCCGTTCTCGGGAGCTGCAAAACTCTTTTTTTTAAAGTTCAAAGCACTCAATGTTTTGAAACAAGAACTGACCTCTTCCGGAGAGAACCTTCCAGAAAATACTTCGGATTCCCATAAACCCTATATCGGAAGATACAAACGAAAAAAGAAAGAAAGAGCGTCGGTTTTGGCGGCGAAGAGGCAGAGACATGTCAAATTGTTTACCGAAATCCGGATCAAAACGGGAAAACAGTGCGTGGCGGACCGAAGCGGCGAGCACATTCATTTCCGAAACAAAGAGAGTGAGAGAAGATGTCCGTCCAATTGATCGATTGTGCTGGATGCGAAAAGAGAATCAGTGAGGAAGATGTGAAAAAGGTGCGGGTTGTGCTGGAGGAACCATGAATGAGCGGGAAGTGGTTACAGAATCGAGTGGTGTCTCTGTTGGATCGAATGTGGCACAAGAACCATATTCATTGTGTCTTTTGCAAACTGCCTATCTCCGACGGCCGTGTCTTCCGATCGACCATCGATGATCTGAAGCCGGCGTGCTACGTGTGCCACATCCAGACCGCCCATCCGTCCTGCTTCGGTCAGTCCGTCCCTTCCCATCCTCTTCCCTCTCATTCCCTCGTTTCCAGGCTGTACTCTCCCGGTCACTGAACGTGCTCTCACTGCATTCGGCCGTCTCTTCCACGTCGACTGCTTTCGTTGTTCCAGCTGCAACAAGCCGATTCCGCAAAAGAAGGGATTCTACGAACGAGACCTACAACTCTATGACGACGCATGCTACATGCTGCACATCAGAGATGCTCCGTGAGAACACAATCGAGCTGAACTATGAGATTGGGAAGTAGTAAAGCGTTGCCGACTCTCTTTGCGTCTCTTCTTCTGGTAACCTCACACCAGAATGTTTCTCTGTCACCTGGTCAGCGTGACGTCACTTGTATCCTTTGACAAGGTGCTCTCCGAATTTCTGAAACCATCAGAAACCCATTTTTAATTTATGGAGAGGTATTAAAAATGCAATGTTGGGAAGGCAAGGCGACGTGGATTACTGTAGTGAGACATCCAGAAAGAACACTTGAAAAAAAGAATTTCTCGAAGCTTCTCAAGGAAAACGACAATATCCGGAGATGTGGTGCCCGAACTGGAAAGTGTCCGGGTGTGACTCGCGTGTCAGCAAGTGTCAGAGTGTCTGCTTCGGTGTGTTCCTCCTCGCCTGTCATCGATCCGTCCGTCTCGGATGCACACAGCTGGCTCGTCTCCGCGCCTCCTCTCCTCCTCATTCCAACCAACTTTCTTGTGTCCCTGAGTACTTTTTCACTTATTCCGGGAGCAGATCCTCCTCTTCTTCTTCTTCTTCTTCTTCTTCTCCTCCTTCCGTCACATGTGGCTTCTTCTCGTTTTATGGCCAGTCCGTTCTGATCTTGGCCCGCCACGTCTCCTGTCGGATAAAGTGCGACCGCCCGGGTGCCCGGTGTAAACAACGCGTCGATTGATTAACGATCAGTGGAGGATGGGACCGCAGAAAAGAGCAGGAGACGGAGGAGAGAGTGCACCGGCGACCGATGATTTATGCGCATTCCTCGCAACTTTTCAGTGCCTTACTCAATTATTCAGGAGCTTATCCAGGTGGCTCTCCACTGTTTTCTTCCAGTTTCCGACACTTTCGAGCCTGGTCTTTGTGGTCGAAGTGTATTCAATTTCCTTTTTCTTTATTCGATTCCAGTCGGAATTTGTTTCCGGCATCACAGTTTACTTTTGAAAAGCTCTGATCTTTCCGAAAAGCCCGAACACTTGTTCTTTTTTCCGTAGTCTTCAGGAACAACTGAGTTTTATTGGTGCTCCGTTTGTTGCTCTCTTCATTTCTCTCTCTCTTTCTCTCTGCTTCCCTCTCGAACTCATCTGCAATTCTAAAACCCTAAAAACTGGAATGAGAAATCAAAAGTCGGGCGGTCTAATCGGGCATTCCACGGAAACCCACTCCATCTGGTTCCTGCTTTTTTCCCGAGCACTTTGATTCTTGATTTTTCAACTGGGATGGAAGAGAAAGAAAGAGAGAAGAACAATTACAGGCGATGCAGAAGATATGGGAGTGGATAGTGGACAAAAAGACGAATACGATCAGGAAGTGGAGGTCGTCGAACATCCGCAGAAACAACACCGAACCGGACGATCTCGCAGGTTCGCGCTCCTCCACTTTCCGCCTGTTCCACACTTTTCCTTGTAGCGTTCCGGAATGGGAAACGGAAGTCGTACTCTGCGGGAAGCATCACTTCTTCTTCGACGACAACCAAAAAGAACCCCGACTTTGAGAACTTCTTCGAAGAGCCGCAGATAAAAGTGATGCTCGAGTCGCGGAGGGAATCCTTTCTACGCAATTCCACGTCCGCAGAAGTGTTTCCCGTTGCTCCGCCGGATTTGGAAGCCGTGCTCGAGAGATCAAAGTCAGTTTGGGATCGTATATCCAAGGGCAACCGAAATCTCATTAGATTCATTGAGACGAAGCGGAGAGCACTTATTATTTTTATTATTGCTATTCCCTTCATTTTCCAGCAAAAACACGCCGAACCCGACGCCGCGGACCGTCAGAAAACAGCTGCGATTCGAGATTCCCGAGGTACCGCCCCTCCGTGCTCTTCCACACATTACTCTATCTCTATCTCTCTCTCTTTCGTTTCCAGGTGCAAATTTCATTCGAAACAAACGAGCCCCGAAGAGTGACTTTCGAAGCCGCTTCCTCCATCGTTCCTCCTCCAGAAATCGACTGGGATTCGCCTCCGAGAATGAACACTGTGCCTGAAGTGGAGCCTGTTCTGTGCTTCGACGACGAAGTCTCCGTGAGCACTCGCCGTCTCTCGGCCAGCGAGAAAGCCAGGCAGAGTGTGATAGCGCAGAGGAGGCAGAGCAATGTGCAGGTACGGATCCGTCGTTCGCGATGATTCCAAAACAAAACAATATTTGAGTTGGTGCAGTCAATGAGCGGACGAACGACGACGACGACGCTCATTCCGCTGACGTGTGCTCAGATTCATTTGGTGAGAGCACTGTGGAGGCAGGTGTACACGACGAAGGGACCGACGGTCATCGGAGCGAGCATCTACCACAGACTGTGTTTCAAGAACCTCATGGTTGGGGAACACGATGGAAATGATTGGAAAACTCGATTTTCAGGTGAAGGAGCAGATGAAACAAGTGGAATTGCCGCCAAAGTTTCAAAACAGAGACAATTTCGTGAAGGCGCACTGCAAAGCGATGGCCGAGTTGATAGACCAAGTCGTCGAGAACCTGGATCATCTCGACAATGTGACTCAGGAATTGATGAGGATTGGAAGAGTGCACGCGAAAGTGTTACGGGGAGAATTGACCGGAAAACTGTGGAATACGGTAGCAGAGACAATAATCGACTGCACACTCGAGTGGGGAGACAGAAGGTGAGCCAGAGAAGGAAAGAAGGAGAAGGGAACGGAAGAGAAAGTTCAGGTGTCGGAGTGAGACGGTTCGGAAGGCGTGGGCACTCATTGTGGCGTTTGTGATCGAGAAGATAAAAGCGGGACATCATGAACAGGTGAGCAAGCGAACTGGGAGCAGCAGAAAGATTGGGAACATTTCAGAGGAAGCTGATGTTGGCCACGCGACAGTCACTTCCGTCCATCCGAATGCCCTCGATGGATCGCTTCTCATAATCTCTCTCTCTCTCTCTCTCTCCCTTTTCTCTCGCCTTCCGTGTTGTGTCACTTTGTTATTTTCCCTGATTAGGCTTCAATTCGGCAGTAGTGAATCATGCTAAACCCCCTCCATTTCGTACAGTGTATCGGCCATTTGTGATGATCTCATCTGACTTTTCATTCATTCAACAAATGTTTATAAATGTTTATTATCTACTCAAAAAGCGCTCTCTTCAAGTATTGTGAGTCCATAAAGACGAAGCCGGTGTCGCGGGCGGCGCGAATCTTCGAATCCGCCACTTTCAGATGAATGTATCTGCTCGTCTCGCAGCTGTTCCACAAATTGTACTGAAAGCAAAGAGTCATTCAGGATGATTCGATTGAAGGTACTCGATTGGTAATCTGGAACTGATCCGGCACTTCCGTGGCCACCCATTTGGCGATCAGAATGTGATTCTCAATACTCCAAACTTGCGGAACACGCGTTTTTAAGATATCGCTCCGCCGAATGAGAAAAGAAAATTTCTGGAAAACACGATGTTTGAAGAAATACTCCAGAAGAGTTCTCACGTGGAATTCATTCTCGTTCGGCTCAGCCACGTCTTCGGGTTTTCTGAAGAAAGCAATGAAGAACTCCTAAAAACACTTTTACTTACTGCTCTATCATCTGTTCCGTCTTATCCTATGTATTCCGGGCGCCGTTACGTATCCTTCGATAATCTTTATTCTTGACGTTTTTGAACCCTTACTTTTGAAATCATTTAAAAAAGAATGGAGTGTCACGCGTGCATATTAGTTTCCTGATCCAAATATTTTCAGAATTTCTGTTTTTCTCAGAATGTTACTTGTTTGCCCTTTCTGATTTCTGATCACTTACGTTCGATTGAATATTCTGTAAGGTTCTTCAACCTTATGCGTGTCTTAAACCCTCTTTCGTCATCACTAATGACGTGTCGAAAGTCAAACAAATTTGTTGGAAGTGTCGATACGAGACCACTTTTTCAAAAAATACCGTAGTTCAATAGTGTACGGTTACAGTCGTTATTAATACTGTGTGCGTCTCTGTTTTCTGTGAAATTTAGACTGGAATGCGAAATCCAACAGACTTTCAATTTTCTGACTTTGGGCACATTCCATGCAAACGGCGGCGAAAAGAAAACATCTTCTCGAGACCTGACCCGCGAATCTCTCGCGTTGGCAGACGACGAGAGCGAAGGCGAGAGAGTGCGGCGAGTAAAGAGAGCGCAGACAGTTCGCGCGGGTCGTTTGAATTTTTTGACCAATTCAAACAGGTTCTCATGCGGTTTTGATCTGCTAATATTTTTGTCTTCATTCCGAAAACAGTTTTTTTTTCATAATTGTTTCTTGGAATTCCCTTCTCCTCATTTTCTACGTTTCTTCACTTAACATATTATATTTGTCGATTTCAGCAAAGAAATGGACATTGCCGACACGGGAATTGTTAACTCATTCGTAAAATTAGTGAGTTGGTTAACTCTTTTAATAATTATCATCATTTTTAACATTTTTAGACAAACTTCTTCGCAGCAAATCTCAAATACTCTTCAATTAATTCACTTGAAGAACTATGGGCCAAACATGGAGAAATGATTGCACGGATGATGTAAGTTTCATTTTTTTGTCTTTTTATTTACAGTTTGAATTTTCAGGCAATGTGAAACACTGGAATTCAAATCCAGTGACATCTTCTACGAAGTACTGTACAGAAAGATCCGACTGGTCAACGGAGAAATGGCGGCGGCGTTGGATCCAGAGAAGGCGGCAGGCGCTGACCTTTTCGAAATCTGCAAGTTCTACGCGCTTTACCTTGAATACCTTCGAAAAGATCATTCGACGACACTGACAGAGGTTCTCGAGAAGATCCCCTCCGAGAGCAATTTCAACAGCAACTTCATCCTGGGAATGTTTGCGTACTTCGACAGGCTCTATTCCGACGATTCTGCAGACAACTGGTGGTTTTGTCTCAGACCTCAGGAGAGCACGGACATGTTCGAAGTGGCCAGTACTCCGAGAAGAAACCTCTTCGACCAAAGCGCATTCGCCACTCCAACTGCCACCGCGAGACGTCTTCGCACCGCCACGTCGAGCTCCCGTCGCAGTCCGATAGCGGAAGCAGTTGACTCTCCCACGATGAAGTTCTTGCGCAGCGAACGGGAGCTGAAACAGGCAAAAAAGAAGATCAGTGATCTACAGCAGACACTTGACGAAGTTGATGCGGAGCGGAATGAGATCGTTGAGAAAAACATCGACTTGAAAAAACAGTGAGTGAGATCGTATTTTGAAAGTGGCAATCGTATATTCAGAGTTACTGAACTGAAAGGAAGTGCTGCGGGCAACAGGGACACTGCTCAGAACGCCTCGAACGAAGCGGAGAAGCTTCGACTCGCGCTGGAGACGAAGAAAAGCGAAGCGGATGCTCTCAGTCAGCAACTCGAGGAGAGCCGCGCTGTGATCAGAACCATGAACCGTCAACTTGAGGAATTGGAAGTCGAAAAGGACAGATTGACTGCAAAACTGCAAACCGTCACACAAGATCGAGACACGTGCATGAAGCAGATGAGAGACATTCGAAATGCGAACGAACAGGAGTTCGGCAGCTGGAGAAAGAGGGAAGAGGATATGAACAGTCAACTGCGTGAATCGATCGTTGCGAACGGAGAACTGGTGGAAAGGCTTGGCGCTCTTGAGGAACTGAAAGCGGGTCTCACTTCGGAGAACGAACGACTGAACCGAGCTTTCGAGGATCTGAGCATCGTCTCCTCTAGGAGCATGCAAGATGCCGACAACGCGAAGACTCTGTTGAAGGAATCCAGAGAGAAACACCAGGAGACCGTTCAGAGAATGTGCGACGAGCAAGCGGAGAGAATGAAGATGGCGGATGCGACGATCGAGCGATTGCAATCGGAGCTGAACGAGGAGCGCAACGACAAGAGAAGTCTGCAGGAGCTTCTAAACGAGCTGAACGAGCAAGTTCTGAAAGACGACAAAGCGAGTCACGAGCAAAGCGAAGGGTTCCTCAGTATCCGAGCTTGCCTAGAAGCATCGAAGCGTCAGATCGAGCAGCTGAAATTGGAAGTGGCCAGCAAAGAAGCCACCAACGCCATCGACAAGGAACAGAAGAAGCGCATGGCTGATTTCTTGAAGACGGAGGCGGAGATACGCGAAAAGTCTGCAAAGCAGCATGCGGATTGCTTGGCCCTTCTGGAACACAAGCTGAAGTCTTCTGAATCTGAGGTGGTTTCGCTAACGCATTCCAACAAAATCGTCGAAGAAAAGTATTCGGGAGAACTGGCAGAAATGCAGGTTTGATAACAACAGGGTGACTCAGCCAACATCGCGATTTGCAGAAGCAGATCGAACAGAAGGACGAGGCCATCAAGAGGCTCACCGAGGAGTACGAAAAGTTCAAAAAAGCCGACAATGACGGGCAAAACGAGAATCGTTTTTTGACGGAAAGAATAAGTTCGATCATATTCTGTGATTTCCAATACGAGAGAAGTTACAGAATTACTGGAAGAGAATGCCACTGGTAGGTTCAACAACTCAAAGTCGTCGTGCGATAGTCTCATCGACATTCTTGCGAAGGAAAACACCGAGTATACGGAGGAAGAAATGTTCAAACAGGTGGCCGCAACTCCGAGAAAATCAGTCGCGTTCCATGTCGATATGGAGAATGACACGACTATCAAAGAGAAACCGTTGGGATTCCGAACTGAGATGGTGGGGGAGTTGTCGGCGTTGCTTTTAATAGATTTCAGAACAATACGAGACAGTATTTCAGAACAATGCGAGACAGTCTATAAGTTCCATCAACGACGAATCGTTCGAACGGAGCTCGTTGACGCGTTCTTCTCTTCGCTCAGACACATTCACGCTCGCTTCGGCTCATTCTTCGTCAGGATTCAAAATGCCATACACTCCATCGGGAACTTCGAAAGACCGAGTCGGAGTGCTCACTGCCCGCAACGAGAAAGTGAAGCCTCATCTCCAGTCATCCTACGTAACCGAAATGATGGACGTGAGCTCGCCGTCCGCCGACGAGGAAAACGTCAGAAAAGGCGGCACTATGAAGGTGAGTTGGCAGTAGAAATACAGACCTTTCATTTCTAATTTCAGCCGAAAAAGTCGCGAAGAGAGTCCCTTGTTTCTCTGATGTTATTCAAGAAAAAATAAATTGCACAGTCTTTGAATAGCAGTCATTTGTGAGTAAACGATTTTTTCTTGTGCCTATTAATGAACGTTTAACCATTTTTTCCTTCTCTCAATTTTACATGCACCGAGGAACAGCTGCATTTCTTTTTAATGGCGGGGCCTAGATGCGAATTCTGTTAGGATCGATTCGGAACAGCTTGCGCACATAATACACTTGTGAAAGGGAAATGAGAATGGCGACGACGCAGAAGACGACATTGTAGTTTTGAATGAATTCCGAGTTCTGAATTTGAAGAGCTTCATCACGAACGACCATCTCAAAAAAAAGGATTGGCAATTGGAGACGAAGTGGACGATTACCTGGTTGTAGAACTTCAGATGATAATAAATTTTGTATATTCTGTGCGTGGACGCCATCACCGAATTCTGAATGTCTTTAGAGATTTGGTTGTGATCGAAAAACGATTTTAGAGAGTTTTCCATCTGAAATGAGACGATTTTTACAAAAGAAGCGGGAAGGGAAATGTCACCTTTTCAGGGCTGTAGAATTGGATGTAGAGGTTGATTGTGATCGGACGGCGAGTGTACACACAAATCTCGTAGGCTCCTGTCAAGTACTCATTCCTCTTTTTTGCAGACTGTCGAAAATCGACTTTGAAAATTTTGAAGCATTTTTGGTAAAATTGATGGATTCTACAGATGTTTTACTTTCCGACCCCTTCGCTATACCGTTTTCGGTCGTGTTGTGCTCCATATGAGCATCTCCGTCGCCGCTCGCCCAATCGGAGAAATCGCCGCTTGGGGAAGTGACCCGAAATTGCATCGGATAGACCGCGTCGAGTGTCGGCTGAAAAAGAACCGAATGGGCAGATGTTCGCTCCACTCACTCTCATTCCGATGTTCAGGATCATTCCGACCTCGAGCGGTTCGTAGAAGCACGACATTTGAGACTCGGAGACGAACGTGAGGATCCTTCCCACCTGCAATTCGCATCCCCGTTATTCACTTATTCAAAGTCCGAAAGTACCTGTGAATCATCTTTGATTGAGGATTTAGTGGTGAGTGCGTGGCAGAGTCCGAGGCAAAAGAACAGAAAACGTAGCATTTTTGGGGCAAGTGGAGAGTCTTGCAACTGATAAAACGGAGGGGGAGTGAGACGGAATGATAAGGGAAATGAGCGTTGCCAGATGGACACTGGGCTCTCCCAAATGATGATCTTTTTACGTTCCCCGGCGAGAAGACGTTAGTTTCCAAGTCAGATAAAGTTCATTGTTCTTCGAGTTCCCACGCTATGTCACTACCTTTTTTGTTTCTAATTATAAAGTGCGTGAAACGGAACGTACTGGATGGATTACGATAGCTGTCAATCTAATCACAGAAATTCGCGAAACCCCTCGTGATATCCGTTAGTCACCTGAAAACTACAGTATTCCCTCTTATCATTGCTCTATTTTTAGATAGAAAGGTGACAGATAAGCAGGGCGCGTATTTATTGAGTTCATTTGAAATGTCCCCTTCCGCGAATTCGTTCTCCGTCCCGACCAACCGACCACAACCGTCGCATTCCCGCTCTCTTTCTCTCTCTCACGACACCTCACTAATCTCCAGCCTTTCACGTCGTCAAATTTCAATTTGTGCCATTTCCATCGCATCCAATTAGCACTTATTTCGACCCGATTCGCTGTGCTCCTCTTCTCGTTGACGCATCTGTTTCTCCTCCTTCTCTCATTCTTCTTCTCATTCTTTTTCTTCTTTTCGTGCCCCCCGAGTGTCTTCTGCTGCTGCTGCTGCTGGCTGTGGAGAGAGAGGAGCAGCCGCTCGAAACATAAAACAAAATCCTTGTAAGAGAGACAAAGAAGAGTGAAGGCGTGCTCGGCGCAGAAGCATGCGCGGCTCCTGTGCACCAGTGTAATGGGCTGCTCATGTCGACGACGACGACGACAAAGTGCACCAAACATTGTTACATCCAGCGCCGGGCCCTCCAACCGCTCCACCTATTCGCCTGTCCATTATTCATCGCATCTCGCGCCCACTCCTCTCCCTTCTTCTTCTTCTCCTCCCTTTTCTTGCCACTTGAAAGGTTTGCCCCTTGTGAACTTGTTTCCGGAAGACGTTAGACTTCACAAGGAAACAAATGAATTGGCATGAAGACGTCCCTCGTTTTGTTCTTTTTTGAGAGGATCCGAAAGGAATGGGCGAGCAGAGAACACGAAATGAGACATGTTTCGAAATTTTTTTCGATGAGAAAATACGGGGCTTCGGAGGGAGAACTCTGCCAATGAATATTGAATATTGGCGGGGCTCGCCGCCACGAATCTCGTCGCGAGTGAGCACATCTCCGTCCGTCGGCGGGCATTTCTCCGCGATCTCTCCTTTATGTTTGGCACATTGTCGGGTGTCTGCCGGTCGGGCTGAAACTGCAGTTCCCCGTCGCTGACATCATTTTCTCGTGACATTCCAGCAGGCGCGGGCAGCAAGAACACTAGTTTCCCATAATCCGACTCCTTCTGTGAATCTGAATCTGGCCGCCCATTATGCAAATCATAACGAGCGAGGGCACCCTCGAAATCCTAGAAGTCTCCTGACCCACACTTCCTCAGGAAGTGTACAACTCTTGCTTCACTGAGCTCCCCTCTCGAACCGTTTCTTTCCACTTTTCCAAATTGAACCTTCTCTCTCCTCCCTACTTTCCTTACTTTCCAATAATTGAATCCCCATCTCAAAAAGAATTGTCGTTCGTGCGTTTTCCTCGGATTTGCAGTCAATATATTCTGATTTTATGGCTGTAAAGGCTTGATGACAAACAAATTGTGAGTGGGACGCCGCCGCCGTCACTGGCCGCAATTCGATTCATTTAGCAGGCGCCCCGCACTGGCTCCTCCTCGCATTTCTATTTTCGCCAACGCCAATCAGCTCCCGCCCCGCGCGTGCGGCTCAATGACTCTCTTCCAGACAAACGATATGTCCCATTTGTCTGTGGACACAACGCCCCGAGGGCAATTATTTAATCATAAATAATAGATCGAGCGGCTGAAGGTTGGGAGCTCCGGGGGATATCAATTTGTAATTCAGTACGTACGACCGGGTTCCGCGCCCATTTATTTTGGCGTTTTGCAGTTGGATTAGACAAAGGAAGTGCGTGATTAGAAGGGCTAAAACTGCGATAGCAATAATACGGAATTGGATCTTCCGTCGGCTTTTCCAGATTGTTGTTCAACTCTTTTTCCACCTGAATTTGTGGCATTTTATTCGCGGCCGCCCCGCTGTCTTGTTGTCATTTTCTCGCCACTTCTGGAAATTGAATGTGAGAGGTTTCTATCAATTATCGCGCATCATCAAACTCATTATCGTTGTCGTCATTATAATTGGCGTCGAGACCTTCGTCGTCTTCTAATGCTCAAGAACGTCCCTCGGTCGCTAACAGAAGAAGAAGAGGAGAGAGCCAGGGATAGAGAGACTACTGCTCCGCTCCGAAGGGAGGGGGACCGCCGACGACGACTGGCTGGCTGCGTGCGCGTTTGTGTGGCACAGAGAAGAAGAAGAAGAAGAAGAAGAAGAAGGCCGAGGAGGAAGAGGAGAAGAAGAAGAAGGATACGTTAACATGATGGTGGTGCGTGCAAGCAGGAGCGAGAGAGAGAGCAGCCGATATATACATGCACACTCACAGAGCACTCAATGGCAGCTCACGAAGCTCACGAATGCGGCGGGGCGTGGAGACGTAGAGACGTGCTGCTGCCGCGGAATTATGGCATTATTTGCTGCGGAGAGAGGAAGAGGGAGACTGGCCTGCCGCCCCCCGAGAGCCTCATACACACGTCGATCGATTGGCAAGCACACAGACACACAGCGCGCTCACTGACACACATAAACACGCTCACCATACACTCTCCCATCTCCTCCTTCTCGCCGCCTTCTTCTCAGTGGCAGCCACCCCTCCGATGTCTGCCGACGGACCGAATGAATGGCTCAACGATGTCTACCTTCTTCTTCTTCTTCTTTTTGCTTCCCTTCTCCTTCTTTCTACACGTTTTTCCGTTTACGGCTCCTGTCTCATTCCGTTTATGATATTATGTGAGAGCTCCCCGGCGCACACGTTTTCCAATTTCCGTCTAGCTCCTAAATCGGCGCCCGCATAATCGCGCTCTAATGAGAATTTTAATTCGAACGCGGCGCGTCCTTGAAAGATTCGCAAATCGCCGACTTCGCACGCGCTGACGTCGGAACTTCAAATAGAAGATTTCTGTTCGGAACGCATTCATCCAGAAGCCAAATGGCTCAAAGAGCTTCACCGACGCAACCCATTTGCATTTCTTTGCAACCCAATTCACTGCGTGCTACGCTTTTCAAAACCACCTAGTTCTTCGCGATGCTTCGTGCTTCCTTTCTTTTCCTTCTTCTACCGCCACTCGTTTTTCTTTTCTCTCTGTCTCTCCATCTCGCGCACACTTTTTCTCATTGAATCGATCATCTTCAGCTCTTTTTTCGTAGCTCTGTCGCTCGCAACATTCCTTCTTACAATTTGATTGAATTCTTTCGAGCCGAACGTTTCTTTTCAATTGATTCTCATGTTGATGTGCTCGACGTCGAGCTCGACCATAAATTTCAAGAGCGCCATAATATTTTCCCGCAGCACCGTCGATTTTCAATCTCAGCAGTTATTGACCCTTCCCCTCACCTGAAAGATTCTCCCCTGAGAACGCCTCTATACGAGAACCGATCCATCACAACAATAACTTTTTTCGAAAGGTAGACGCGGAGGGTTTTGGTCGGTAAATAGATACGATACTCTAGTCGTTTGCCGTCTCCGAGATACTCAAAATTAGACTGATTTGTATCGTTTTTCGAACCAACGTCCGCAACTGCTCCTTTTCAGAGACAGAATAACTGTCGAAAGGTTCTTGACTCGTATCGGAAATTTGTATAGCAAGAGTGGATAGATAGTACAAAAACGGTCGCATTGTGGAGAAATTTCGAATCAAACGGTGGCAATTATTTACATGATCTTCGTCGTCGTCTCCATTTTCCAGGGCTGACGCGAAAGGGACGGGGACGATGTGCAACTCGCGACAGACGGACGGCGACGCGGCGATTCAGTTTTGCTTTTTTCGTCTTCTTCGCTTCCCCGCGCCACATAGCCCATATGCTCTCAAGATGCGCTTTTTGAAAATGTTTAGTGACACATCATCTTTTTCCCGCGAAGACGACTGATCGATTCGTTCGTGTACTGAAAGAAACATGACATCGGAACGGAAAAAATCCGCACACCAATTTATTAAGCTAAGCCTTTTTATTTGATTAATCCATCTAACAAATCTCTTAGTTTTCCTCTTTCTTTCTCTGCTCCTCTTCTTTTTTACCTTACTTTTACTCGTTCTCTCTTTCGATCGCTAGTCTCAAATGTTTGTCATTCACGCCACCCACACAAAACAGAATCTTCGCTCCTTCGCCGTTTTTTTTATTCTGAGAGTCGATGGAATCAAAAAGCTTCAAAGTGCAGTCTAGTCTAAACATTTCCTTTCCTTGTGCGGGAATATCGAAATTTTGATTGCATATTGACGGCTTCTTCGCGCTAATTGGCTATTTTTATGCTTCGAATACCGTAACTATTAGTGGAGTGCTCTACGATGTCCCATCTTCAGTCTATGCATTTATTATGGAAATAAAACAATTGGGAGAGGAGAGCTGACTCTGTTCATCTCCATCTTGCTCTCCATCTTGCCGTGCTTTCGTCCTGATCATCATGATTTTAAATTCGAATTGACACGCGACGCACGCCCGCTCGCCGCCCCTGACCTTCTCTTGCTCGCCCTCACTTCTCTCCCTCGCTCGTTTCTTCTCTTCCGACAGCACAGATGCAGTAGAAGCAAAAAAAGAAAAAGACGTCGCCTACTGCCTTCTTTCTGTTTTCTGCAAATTATATCTCTCGCGCGCGCTTCAGCAGGAACTTTGACCTGACGCCGAACCATAGTCGCAGCTCCAGATGCCGTCGTCCATTAGTTTTACGAGGCTCTGAGATCTGATATCAATCGGCGAGCAGCAGCAGACGAAGCGCATATCTCACTGAGCAGTTTATTTGAAAAATGTGCGGAGCGCCGTCGCCTTCTTGTGAGAGAGTGAAAGGAGAGAGCGTTAAGTTCACCTCCTGACTTTATCGGAGACGTCTCCCTGGATACGGCTTGTGGACGTGTCTCCGGCCTCCACTCATTCATCAACTTCGTCGTCCCTCATCTATATTCCGCCATTCGCTCATTCCGTATCTTTCTTGTCTTTCCCCTTCTCCTTTTTTCGCTCGATTGCTTTCACCATTTATAATGTGCACACACTTTTCTTTTCAGCGCTGAGCAGCACAGTAGAGGAATAAGTGAGACCGTTCGGGGCATAGGTCCGTTCATCAACTAGCGCCATGGGTTGTACCATGTCACAGGAAGAGCGTGCCGCTCTGGAAAGATCGAGGTGAGTTCGAAGGATGTCCGCGGATGAAAACGGAAAGAAGATATTGCAGAATGATTGAAAAGAATCTGAAAGAAGACGGCATGCAGGCGGCCAAGGACATCAAGCTGTTGCTACTCGGAGCAGGAGAATCTGGTAAATCGACAATTGTGAAACAGATGAAGTGAGTTTTCCCCCGATGATAAAATAAAACTAACTGTTTCTTGCAGAATTATCCACGAATCCGGATTCACGGCAGAAGACTACAAACAGTACAAGCCAGTTGTGTACAGTAACACAGTACAGTCATTGGTCGCCATTCTGCGAGCCATGAGCAACTTAGGCGTCTCTTTTGGATCGCCTGAGCGAGAGGTGCGTAAGTTAAAGAGAAGCAGCCGGGTTTTGGGAGGCGTGGGCACAAAATAAATGACATAATCTGTTGTATTCATTGCGTCTTGCTGCCGCTATTCCCCAGAGAGCCGCCGCCCAAATCGGCCGGACCCCTCGTCCCTTTTCCTTGTTCGGGGGGAGTTTCCCACTCGGTTTCGACGTCTGAAGAACTTTTTCGAGAAGCGGGGCTAAAAATGACTAAGAGTAGTGGTGGTAACTTGAGATAATTGACCAAAATGACCATTGCGGGAAAGGGCGTGGGATCCGATTTCAACTGTTTCGGCGGCGAGAAACGCCTTGAATCTCGCTTGTTCCGAGTGTAAAACCGTAGTGGCCGAGCACAGAAAGCAAAACAAACGAAGGAGCCGTCTGAAAAACGCGGGGCGCGTCTTTCGGAATTCCATAAACATTGCGGAAGGAACGGAGCGGACAATTGTTGCTCTTGTCGCTTTCGGACCGCCCGTTCGTGTAAGCACACTAATTATTCAGTAGTGGCCAAGAAGGAACGAGACTTTTGAAAATAAATGGAGCACACCCACAATTTGGAGCGCAGAAGCGAAATGCATGTGATTTTGTTTTGCAGGTAGACGCAAAATTAGTGATGGATGTGGTGGCACGGATGGAGGATACAGAACCGTTCTCAGAAGAACTGCTTAGCTCGATGAAACGATTGTGGTCGGATGCAGGTGTACAGGATTGTTTCTCCAGGAGCAACGAGTACCAACTGAATGATTCCGCAAAATAGTGAGTGGATTTTGGAATAGTGAACTAATCTGTATCACGCCGAGAGATTTAAATGAAATGATGATACGTGCAGGTTGAAACGTGAATGTTTTCAGTTTCCTTGACGATTTGGAACGGTTAGGAGAAGCCTCTTATCAGCCAACCGAACAGGATATCCTTCGAACTCGAGTCAAAACAACTGGTATTGTTGAAGTTCACTTCACGTTCAAGAATCTCAACTTCAAGTACGTTTCTTCCGTTTGTGCTTTTTTCACCTCTCGTCTTTCCAGATTGTTCGATGTGGGAGGCCAACGCTCTGAAAGGAAGAAGTGGATTCATTGCTTTGAGGACGTCACTGCCATCATTTTCTGCGTTGCCATGTCGGAGTATGATCAAGTGTTGCACGAGGATGAGACAACGGTACGAACTGCCTTCTGGAGGTCTCATTGTTGATCTCTTCTGATTTCAGAATCGAATGCACGAGTCACTGAAGTTGTTCGACTCGATCTGCAACAACAAGTGGTTCACTGACACATCGATCATTCTTTTCTTGAACAAGAAGGATCTGTTCGAGGAGAAGATCAAGAAGAGCCCGCTGACGATCTGCTTCCCAGAATACTCCGGTTAGCTTTTTCTCTCCATCATTAATGTGCTCACTCTTGATCGTTTCAGGAAGACAAGACTACCACGAGGCGTCCGCTTACATCCAGGCACAGTTCGAGGCCAAGAACAAGTCGGCCAACAAGGTACGAAAGCACAAACCAAGCGATATGATGAATTGTTGCGAGAGAGAGAAAGAGAGAGAGCGCGCGAGTATTCCCAACGGAACATGCTAATTGTGCTCTGCTCGGAGCACACAAGAAACCTATTTTCTAAGCCATCAAAAACCGCCCTCTTTCCAGGAGATCTATTGTCACATGACGTGTGCCACAGACACCACCAACATCCAATTCGTGTTCGACGCTGTCACCGACGTCATTATCGCCAACAACCTGCGTGGCTGCGGACTCTACTAATCGTGCTCCTGCCGGCCGATACCATCCATCTGTGTGTATCTTTGCTTTTCTTCCCTCCCCTTTCCCCTTTCTCCTTTCGATTCATTGTCGACTCGACTGTATGATGATTGATTGACTGATTGATTCAGAATCCGAGTATGCATCTATAATTCGAGAGCTTCTCCTCTTTCCTCGCCCAGTTCCCGTTCACACCTAACTGTCCTCGAATCATTCATAATAGCCTTCGCACACCCGTCAGATTTATCTATCTCACCACTCAACTAGGATCCTTAATTCACACACTCACCCACACACACACACACACACAATCGCTCCAAACATTTATTTATTTTCTTATTTATTATGGTGTTTGTCCTTCCCCGCCCTTCCCTTTTTCTTCCCGTGTAGCCCACTTCACTGCACTCTCTTATTCAGTTGGACTTCTTCCGAAAGGTCTCTTTTCCCCCTTCCCATACCATGCTTTGCCCTTCCATCTCTTCTTCCTATTTTCCTTTTTCCTTCCCTTCTCCCCCTCTTTTCCCTCCCTAAAATTCAACCTAGTCACAGTCAAAACTTTGCAATCCTTACTTCCTCTTTTTTGTAATTTTTAAATTCTATTTTCAATTTGATATATTTTTGGTATCGTCTTCCACTTCCTTACCACCACCATCCACCCAATCTTTTTCGCTGTTTTCCGTTTACATCTTGAATCGTGTCTCACTCTTGTCGGTGAGCACGATACAGTGGCTTCACTAGCATGTCACTCTGATATCGTATTTGATAAACGACATCCCTCATATTATCATGTTTGACAGGCATCAGGAAGTTCGGGAGCAGCCTGATCAAAGCACGGAATGCGTAGTAAAGCGAAGAAGAGAAGAAAGAAGCAGAATAAGCAGAAGAAGTGTCCTTTCGCATTGTCACACAGTCCGCCGTCTTCGTCCTTACTTTCGCTTTCCTCTGTCATCCCTCCCTTATCACTTGTCCACTGCCCAACCACACTCATAAATCCGTCGTCGTCCTGTTCGCGATGCGGCTTCGCTTCTGCCTTCTAATACTCCTACACACTCTGGTATCCCTATCGATTTGCACCGATTATCCGCCTGCTCTTATCGCCAACGAATTCAAGGAACACTTTAATGTCGAGGAGAAGCAGTTGGAGACGGTCGAGGAGCTGCTGATCAAAATGAAGAAACTGGCACATTCGAGAAGCTTCGCGGGGAGGGAGTTCGGGCACGACGCGGTTGAAGACTCGAAGAAGGACGTGGCGATCAGTGCTCAGCAGGGAACTATCGACAAGAAGGTCTCGCCGTACCTCTTTGAAGGTTTCCTTCTTTCCGTTCTTTCAATCTATACGCCCAGACATTTAAGGGGACATTTTCCTGTCGCGCCGGCAAGCAGTCGACATTCTGAAGGCACTCTCCAAGGATAAAACAAAACGGTTGAGAAGGTAACATTACAAGTTGCTTTTTTAAAATTCATTTTTCTTGTGTTTCCCCCAGGTCATTTGTATCTGACAAATCTGCCACGTGGAAAAAGATGCCAATCAAGTACCGTTTCCACGAAAGCATCGGTAAACGTTCTATCGTCTGAATACATTCGGAAACTTTTCCATTCTAGACTTCTACACAATCAGCCAGATCATCGCGGCGATCCGATTCTGGGAGGATTCCACGTGCATCACATTCGAGAACGTCTCCGACGCGCCTGACAACGAGGACTACGTTGAATTCTTCAGCGGGCAGGGGTGAGCGATTGAGAAGAAATTAAAGCGATTTTGAAAGATTTTTCGCCTGCAGATGCTACTCGATGATCGGAAGGAACGGCGGCCGACAGGGCATTTCCATCGGCGAAAGTTGTGTGAAAGCAAGTTTTCTTCCGCGGCTTCCGCTCACTTCTCACACCTCATTTTTTGACAGATGGGTGTGATCGAACATGAAATCGGACACGCACTCGGTCTTTGGCACGAACAGAGTAGGCCTGACGCACTCGGATACGTTACGGTAAAAGAGAAAAAGGAGAGAGAGAGACAGAGCGGGTGAGTGAAGTTGATGTTCAGATCGAGAGAGATTTCATTCTGCCGTCGTATATCAGTGATTTCCTGCAAAGGGACGATGAGATTGACACCCTCGGAATACCGTACGACTTGGGATCCGTGATGCACTACGGAAGCACCGCGTTCAGTGTGGATCAGAAGAGCAAAACGGTGGTGACGAGGGATTCTCTGTATCAGCAAACAATCGGACAGCGGGAGAAACTCTCATTTTATGACGTGGCAACGATCAATACGGCTTACTGTAAAGGCGAGGGAAATGAGAAATGGATTGAAGAAGAATAAGGACTTTAGATGAATGCAAAGCAGAAACGACAAAATGCGCGAACGGTGGGTACATGAGACCGTCGAAGTGTTCCGAATGCATATGTCCGGACGGTTTGGGCGGAGACAACTGCGAAAAGAACGAGGATCCGAAGAGTTAGGCACTAGCCATTTGCAACTGAGAAGAACTCGTTTTCAGATGCTGAGTGTGGAGGAGTCATCGAATTGACGGATGGATGGAAAACGCTCGAGTCGCCGAATTACCCGGATCCTGGTTACGACGCCGATCAGAAGTGCTCATGGCTTCTGAAGGCAGAAAAGGGGAAGCGGGTGGAGATTGAGTTCATCGAAGACTTCTCTTTTCTGTGCACTTCCACCTGCGTCGACTTTGTTGAACTCAAAATCTCTGACGATTTGAGGAACACTGGATTCAGGTGAATCACTATTTCCGACTAAATCATCTGGAAACGTCGTTGCAGGTTCTGTTGCTATGATAAACCGGAAATCAATTTTGTGTCTCAAAAGGACACTGCAATTGTCATTTTCCGATCGCAGTTGTCCACTGATATTGGCTTCAAAATTCAGATGAAATCGAGTGAGTTACTCACGAAAACCCATATTCTCGATGTCTATTTTTAGCGGACGCCGAGCCACGAACTACGATCGCACCTACGATAATCACAACGACAAGTGAACGATAACTTCCGTTTCTTTCATTTTTGCGTATCAATTTGCAGATGCTCCTGTGACCGTGGATGCTCCGAATGTGTGGGCGGACTGGGGAGAATGGTCGATGTGTTCGAGGACTTGTGGAGGCTGCGGAATCAGAAGCAGAGTCAGATCGTGCAGGAGCAAGAAGTGCGAGTAAGTCTATGGAACCTGGGAGTAGCAGGCATCCATTCGTTTTCAGAGGAAGACGGCAAGAGTTCGGAACGTGCAATCTGAAGGCGTGTCCGGTGGACAAACACTGTGCGAAGCTGCTCTCGAACAACCGCCTCTGCAATGGGAAAGTGTGCACCAAGTGAGAGCCCTTCCCCTTTCCTAGACTCAAATCCTCCTTCAGAAACGACATCTCCATCTCCTCGTGCGATGCTCCGCAGTGCTGTCCTCCGTTCATCAACGTCGACGGAATGTGCCAATCGGATCAGGAGAATCAACACGACGAACTCTGGCTTTCCATATAATTTATGCTCAAACCAGTTAGGTCTTTCAATTTGTTTCCTTTTCTCACGGGTTCCTTTTGTTTGTATATACCGTTTCTCTAGCTTCAGAACAATAAAACAGTCCCCCGGTTTTATCTCACAAATCTTGTCTGCACGATGGATGCGCACGTCGGCAGGTTTCTTATGCAACGTGCCATTTTTGTAATCAAAAAGTATTATAGTACATTTTGTTCAAATAAAAACGGGCAAAAAGTTTCGTGACCGGGAACTTACAGAGTTCTCAATTATTATTCTATGAACAGAGAGTGTTCCGTTTTCGTTCTCTCTGAAATGTCTACTTTGATCTGCCCTCCCCTCGTAGGTCTTCGTCGGCTTCCGAAGAGAAATGCGAAATAAATGAAACTGTGAAGATGTGATCAGTGACTGGTTCATCGCCGTTTCCTGAATTCTCTGGAAACGAGATGGCAGCCACACAGCCAGCAGCAGCTGCGTTCCGGCTATCTCTCATCTGAATCATCGCTCATTTCTTCTGCGCAACACAGAATAAGGATGCAACCGCAGGAACGGCGCTTCAGATTCTCCTATTCCGTGCTCACCGTGCTTTCGATATTCGCCGCCACCGCTCTGCGTCCAATTCTACTCGTGAGCTCACCAACTTTTTCCGTGTTCATACATTTCGTTTGACTTGAAAAAAGTTAGGAAGCAAAGATATAATGGCCGTTTGAAAAGAAACTATAAACGAAATTGGAAACCAGTGAATTGCAGGGTCTCGTGAATCCGCATTTATTCAGACAAAGGAATATAATTCAGACGGTGAACCGGGTTTCTGAAAAGGTGAAACCCCGTTTTGCAGAATGCTATCAATAACTGATTTCAGCTCACATTCGAGACAATCCACGAGGACAGCGAGTTCAAAGCCTTTTCGGAGGCACTGAAAGCCATGCCGAAACCTCCCTATCTCATTTTTGTAACCCTTTCGCTGCCATTCCCCTCATCTCTTCATTTTATTGCAGTACGACTCCAACAATCTCGACGTCTTCCTCAATCACATCTGCAATTTGGAGTTCATTCCGAACGCGCTTCCCCGTCTCGTCGCCGTCTCGTTTGACACGACTGCACACATGATCCTCAAAGAGAAACATCCTGATATTCGGAGTGTGATCGTTGATTTAAACCCTCTCAAGGTGAGATCTCGATCATTTTTTCGGTCGATACAATCTGTGACGGAATTCACATTGCAAGTTGTAGGAGGCGTTGGAGGACGGATACGAGAACCGTCGCTACATTATCTATCAGCTCGTTTTGCTCGTTCGCACCAGAATTTGTGCATCGTTGGCACTTCGTGGAATCGACTTCTGGGCAATGCAGCAGGTTTTGAAAAGAAACTATAAAAGTAGGTAGAAAAGCTCTCATTTTCATTGAAGGACTCGTTATGGATCGAAAACTTTGAGTCGATGAATCTCGAGGACCGATATCCGAACGCTTCGATGCTGTTTGACACAGTTGGAAATGAGCAGGTGAGTCGAGAAATACGCAAGGAATGGAAATTGAATGACTCAGCTGCGAGAGTACAACCGAATGCACGGATGGATTTGCGGATCGACGTTTTTCGTGAGAGGAAGCCCGATGACTCATCAGTTTTTCATGCAGGTAACGTGAAAATTCGGCCTCCCAATTCAGGTAGAGCGCATTAGCAACACGTATGACGCAAAAATATAAAGCTTCGCACTTTTCCCTGCTAAAACAAGAATTGCAAGATCCGAAACGTCGATTATCCTTTTGTGATTCGTTGTGTAAAATATATGCAATAGTTATTCCAGATCGACGCATTTATGCGTTCCCATCAGAGTCCGGACTCTTCCATAATGACCTACTTATGCGGACACCGACAATATAAATGCCAGAGACTTCCCAGATGGTCAGTCCGTTTCCCTTCCATTTTCATTTCTCTTCGCAGGGTCATCTCGTCGTCCGATTACTTCCGTGGCACTCGTGACACTGTTCCCGTCCTGATACAAGTGGATTCGGAACAGAAAGAGGAGACCAAAATGGAACTGTTCCAACGGGCTCACTTCATATTCCGGCACGAGAACGGCACTTGCGACAGAGAGTCCGTGCACAGATTAAAGTGGGAAAACGGAAACGAATTGTTGAACGCAATGGGCTTGTTTTGCAGGGACGCCGTGCGATTGGCCTTCCCGGAGAAATTGAAGCTACTCAAGCACTACTACTACGAAGAGAGCTGGCTTCAGAGGCTGCAGTACGCCTACAAGCACATCTTCAACGTGGACCGATACAATAACAAAGTGTTCCTGACGGTCCATTACTCTCTCGTCTAGGCCTTCGTTCGCTCTTTTCGTCTCTTTTTTCGGGTCCTATCAGAATCGACTGAAGAAGTTGGTAGTAAATATTTTTAATTACTGTATTTTCTCATGAAACTCAAATCAGTTTATAAGTTCCTTTTTCTGGTTTCTGAGTGAAAATTGCCAAGAAACGAGACACGTCGGAACGGGTGGGAGTAGGGGGTAAATGGTGCAGGTTGAGAGGAACAGAGACAAAAGTTGAAAGAAGTATAGGAAAAAAACAGACGTGGGGGATGTTTCCTCAAATATAAATAAGTTATTTCACAAACCAGACTTTCTCGTGTCTTGAGTACAGAAGAATGAAAAGGAGAGAAACGAATGATCTACTCGAAACCTGATGGGATGTTATTCAACAGACGTGAGGAGAGGGAAGGAGAGAGAAACCGTTGATAGACTTACATGTGAAAATATTAATCAAAAGGTTTAATAGGCGACGACATGACCGTAAACAAGCACTTGAAAAAAAGATGGTGATTTGGAGGATTGATGCACAGAGAGATGCATGAAATCGTACAAGAATTACCCGGATACAAATAAAACAAGTTGTTATGGTAGTGATTAAGACGGAAGAGACCGATTACTTTTTAGTGTTGCTCGCTTTGTTCACGAATTGTTCCATTAACTGCTTCTGCTGCTGTGGGTTCAGCTGCTGAATCTGCTGGAGAAGCTGCTGAGAAATACCTCCTTGTTGTTGGTTGGCTTGAGACGCATGAGCCAGAAGAGCTGCAAATAACAAAATACCAACGGAAAATGAATGGTTAATGCAATACCGAGCATCATCTGTTGATTGAGTTTGCTTTGTTGCTGTTGAGCTGATTCCCGAGCACTCTGCAAAAGACATTCAATAATAAACTCGACGTCTTCTTTTTCGAACCTTTGCCTGAGCCTGTGCTTGCGCTTGTGCTTGAGCTTGTGCTTGAGCTTGTGCTTGGGCCTGGGCCTGGGCTTGAGCAGCCTGAGCCACCACCTGGGCCTGCATCAGAAGTGCCATGTTGTTCATGTTGTTCATATTATTCATATTAGGCATGTTGCGAGCAGCTTGCTGAGCAGCCATGGAGAACATCTGAGTCTTGGGGGAGATGAGACGACTAACAATGGGAACGCGCACTTACCATTTGCTGCATCATTGCTGAATTTCTCATCAGCACCGGATTGCTTATCAACTGCTGCATGGCCAACAATTGCTGCTGTTGGGCAGCCGCCGCCTTCTTCGCATTCGAATTTGAAGACTTTGACGGAGTCGAGGATAACTGAGATATTCAGATAAAATGGAAGAACGCATTTTCGTTAGCTTACCGGCGTGGAAGTCTTTATGGCGACGGTTGGTGTGCTGGTTCCCGACGAGGACGGCATGTTTGGTAACCGAGGACCAAGCGGAGTTGAGGATACTGTAGCGGTTGATGATGTGGCAACTGTCGCTGCAAATGAATTGTTCCGTAGAACAACATCATCTGATTTCTCTTACGTGTCATTGGAAGCGTTGGAGTTGACTTCACATCAGCGAACCCTTGCTCTAATTGACCTTCGGCAATTTTTTTCTCGAACTCCTAAAACAACCATTTAGAAGATTACCAACAAAAAAACGAATACTTTTTCTTGGGCACTGATCTTTTGGAAAGCTCTCTTGAGCAGACTTGTCTGATCTGCTCGATTCTTTCGTTTTTGAGCCGAACGGACACAGTTTTCGCAGTAAAGATGGAGCTCATCTGGGGTGCTGCCGATGGCCTTCCACGTGTGAGCACAGTCAGTCTTGCACTCTTCGCATTCATACGACGGACCATCATACGGCCTGGAAGAAAATTGGAGTAAATTGGTTTGAGGTGCTAAAATAAACTCACTTTTCGTGGGATTTGTCTTTGAGCACGTGCTGCACAACAAGATCCAATCCATGGAGTGCCAAGAAAGACGATGCATTCGGATTCGGAAGGAATGCGATTTCGTGTGGCTGTGCCTTCTGGGTCGGGATGGTCATGAGCTGCTTGTCCGCTTGTGCTCGGAATGCTAATCTGGCCGCCTGTATCCGTTGCGACGGCGTCTGCTGCTGGAGCAACTTCGACTGAGTGATCTGGGCTTGTTGCTGAGCGACGTTCGCCGTTGCCGACGAAGATTCGTCTTTCTGCTTCGCCAGTTGTGTATTTACATTGTTGAGGGCAATGAGTTGGGCCAGGATCTGAGTGACCTGTGTCGGGTTCTTCTTAGCCATCAGGTAGGCTTGTTTGGTAGCCGGCGACTGCGTAGAGAGCTTCTGCAGAAGATCCATCTGTTGTTGGAGGGGTATACTGGCCAATGAGGCCATCGTTTGCTTGTGAGCTGCAGCGATAGCAGCAAGGGTCTTTCCGTTTGTTGTGGCCTTTCCATTCGCTGGATTCGCCACAACTGGTTTGTAGGCGTTGGCAGCGGCAGCAGCAGCCTCGGCCAAATCAGCAGCTTTTGTGTCAGCAGCCAACTGAAATGATCAGTAAGTAATTTTGTAGGTTTAAAATTGTGATAGCTCACCTTTGTGATAGCCCTATTCTGGCTATCCTTCATCTTCCGTAACATGAGCAATTTGCCCTCCTCTTCTCGTAACGCATTCTCCGCTTCTCTTCTCATTTTGAGCCGTTCTCGTAGTTGTTCATCGTCCGGTTCTCGGTTCTTCATCTTTTCGTAATGATACCTCACAATCTCCATCTCGCTCTCGTGAATCGACGAGTTTTCACTTTCGTCGGTCATTGCGTACACCTCTCCATCGTCATTGGTCCGAAGTCCAAAACGGAAACAAGTCTGGTCGAATTCCCGTCCGTCCTCCAATCTTCTCTTTTTCGGCGCCAGCTGCTCACCGTCTTGGTCAGCATTCTCCTCAGTTTCCATCGGTTCCGGATCACCCAATCTCTTCTGGGGTCCCTGAACGACGTCGTCCTTCAGTTTTATCTTCTCCTGAGCCTTCAAAGCACTGGCTCGAGTGCTTCGGCGCCGCAGATCACCGGGAGAAAGTTGGAGATCGTCGCTTTCCATTGAGGTCGACGCGCCGTTCAGATCCTTGGTCGGAGTTCCGTGAAGCAGAACAGAACCACCGCTCTCGAGGTGAGCCATTTCGGTCGTCGACTCTGCCAGACTCAAACCGTTGCCGTTTTTCTCCGGAATTCCGTTCAGGGCGGGAGCTACTTGCTGGACCTGAAAAGTGTTCACGGATGTCATCCTGAAAGAAGAGACTAATCTCACCTGCGCCATTATTATTTACGAAAAATATAAATGGAAAGTTTAGAAAAGTAGATCAATCAACACTCGAAAACTGGCATTGACACCGAAAGCAGCAATTCCGTTTCGATTCTGAAAAGAAGAGTATGTGAGAGACGAAGGCAGACGGCAATGGTGAAGATTTGAATATCCAAAAGGGTCGGGACGTGACGTCATGTCCCCCAATAAATGAGATGAGGAAAGATAGGAAGAGAGAGAGAGAGAGAGAGAGAGAGAGAGAGAGAGAGAGAGAGAAAGAGAGAAAAAGAGGGAGACAGGAAGACGTTGCAATTGAGGATTGAGAAAGCAGCAAGTAGTGCTGGAAGCAACGCATTCTCATCGACTAGCATGTGACGGAAAAAAGCGCTCTTCGAAGAGGTCAGAATACAATTCGCAGTGTGTCCGAAAACAGACCCGCGGTGACCCGCCAATTTGAAATCATCGATCTCTCCGGGCGGCTGGCGTGCTCGCTTTGTGTGCAAATGGTAATAGGAATGGCCTCCTCCGCCCATAGACGGATAGAATTAATAGGCTCACAAATGAGTAGAACAGCTATTTCATCCAAAGATGCTGAGTTTAAAATGATAACGACATACTGTAACCCTGAGTCTAAAACGACCGAAAGCGGGCTATCCTAGTGTTCAATGAGAGAGGACTTGGTAATCTAAATTGGTGTCCGGTGCAGACCAGTACGGCAGTGCGGGGCACATTCACAAATACAAACATAAAGCGTGTGCGAAGAAGAGAATGAGAAGAAGAAGGCGAAGAGGAAGATGGAAAACCACTAGGAGGCCGAGGGTGCGGAGAAGGAGGAGGACACATAAGTCAATCGATTATTTCTTGTTTCGCTTCATTCTACTCGAACAATGACACTCGGCCACACACACACACACACACACACACACACACACACACACTCACACACACACACACACACACACACACACAAACGCACACACACACTCGCCACTTTCTCCCTCTCTCTTCCTCGCACACGGGCCGAACCTGGCCCCAACTGGGATTCGATAGGTGCCAACACTCACATCAGACAGCTGTCAACTGAATATGCTCCAAAGCTTAATCATGCCAGACGAGCACTAATCCACTTTTCCTACGCCCGTACATCAGTCGACACGTTCAGAAACATTTCTAATGTTTAGATGGAATTCTGGATGATTTTGAAATGGCACGAGAAGCAGACACTTGCACATTAGTCACATGACTACGGAAGCCTTTGTTGTCCGTTTTTTTTTTTTGAGTCGATGCACAGCCAGTTGACTGAAGGAACAACAGTGACCAATGTGCGGACGGATTCGACATTACAGTGAGACGAGTACCCGCGTTTGATCAGAAGGAGATAGAGTGAGAGAGTGGGAGGAGAGGAGAGCCGACTGACAAACAGAGAGAAACCATGGACCGGACAAAGACAAAATTATGGTCTTGGGACTGGGCACAGCAGTCTCTATCGTCCAGACATTCGGATCATTCGGTTTTTCCGAAAACTTGAATTGTATCTACTTTTCAGCGCACTAAATCAGGAGACTACGAATGATTTATCAGTAGTGAAAGTGTTTTTTAAGGTTACTTGAAAATGGGACGAGGCAATCATTCTTCGCAACCAATTCTCAAGAGTATGGGCAGTTAACAGTAATGGATGACCAGAAATCATTGTGCGTTTCAAACACGACACTTAAAGAAAAAATGAAAAATGTAATACTCTCGGTGGAGATGCATCCGGCAAAACAAGGTCAAGTCGGCGGGCACGACGGAATGCGTTCATTTTGGTCATCTCTTTCGGCCCCAACTTTCATTAACATACGACTAGAGCCTCGTCTTCGTTGGTTTAGATTCTCGGTGTAATAAGAAGATGACACATATATCCAATGTGGCTCGAAAACCGAGTGCTCGCGCGGGCGGCCGACTCCGCAGGGCGGGCGCTCAAAAATCAATGCACCGCCCGGACAACAAGCGCAAACCAAACTGCAACTCAGCACCCAAGTAGCACAAGAGGACGGACGGGTCCACCGACAACTAATGTGAATTGGAGGAGGAGAAGACGAAGACGGGCCGAGAACGGAGAAGAAGAAAAAGAAAAAGAAGAAGCGACAGCCAGAGTATATGGGAGCATAAATTGAATCGAATCAAGGAGGGCGTGGCTTCTGGATAGAAGTTACGTCTTCTGGAATACTTCCAGTATTCGCATGATGTTCACTAAAGACAAATAAAATTTTGAGTCGCGAGAACCAAAATAAAAAGAAGACTACTGCGCAAGATGTAGTCTCTCGGAGTAATTCCAGGAATCGTCCTCACAAGCTGTCCATTTTCTTCTAATTTTATATTCTGCCGGCTGTGTGTGTGTGTGTGTGTGTGAGGAAGCGGAGTGTGTGTCGTGCGAGTTTGCCGCCACATTCGGGTTTGTTTGTCATTTCAGAATCAATAACCGCATCTTCTTTTTTTCTCCGTTCGACTCTTCCGGCTGTCTCTCCAATAACCTTTACATAAAACTGAACAAATTTTGCGGAAGCTTATGGAGAGAGGAATCACGCGACCAATCTTCTCGATTCACATGCGGTGCAAAAGCTAGAATGCTGTCAGCACGTACCTTTTCCAGCTCGGAAGAAAAACAAGGCGTTGTTTGACAATTGTTTGATATCTATTGAGACGTCGGAGGGTTCTTCTTGCTGAAAACGTGAATTGAGTCAATAAAGAAAGAGAGAAATTCAACAAAAACGGATTGCAAAGAGATGAAGAGGGATTGTTGAGAAATGGAATGCGATCAAGGAGAACTGAACCGATTTTTAGATGAATGAAAAAAGACAGAGAGTGGAAAAATGTTTCGGAAAAGAAGATTGCGGTGATTAGATGACGATGAAGGAAGTGAACGCAGTGGGAAGTTTTGACACCGAAAAAGGAGATAACGGTGGGAAACTGCGAGAAATCGTATCATTCCAAGCCACTGGGAAAGTTGCCGGCGACTTACTGATATCGGGTTACGCGATAAGGAGCACACTATTGTGAGCGAAATTTCATACACAGCTCTTCAAAAAACCGCGTGCTGAAAATTTTTTAGTCCGAATATTGACAAACTGAAGTGTTGTCATAGTTACTAATCGCAAAATTTTTAAGCAAGAAAAATTATTTCAGACGCGGTTACAGTTTGTAGCCCCGTCCTATGACAGGTTCTGGTGACATCCCACAAAACGGGGTGGCAATAGAGTGGTGAAAAGGGGAAAGAAGGGGGGAAAGGGGAGAAGACGGAGGAGGACAGCGGTGATAGTTGGCTGCCAGTAGAACTGCAAATTTATGTGGGTGCGAGCGGGCGCATTCGAATATGAGCGGCCGGGTTAACGACGAAAAAGGAGAAGGTCAGACGAATGAGTGTCGCAGTGAAGAGCGAGGAGACAACGAACGGGTACGACCGTGCAATAGACTGAAAGGCGTCTCAAAGCAGCCAGCTCCCTGGAGGACAGTGTTCTCACTCAGCTTGAGTTGGAAGATTTCCGAAGTAAAATATTTGGAAAATTTCAGCAATGCCTTGATTATCAGGAGGACGAGCTACTAGCGAATCAATTGAAAGTCAAAATATCAGGTTGATCACATGATGGCTCTGAAGTGAGAAGTGTTTCGAGTGCACTGATCGAGAGAGTGTTGGGACAAATAACATTCGACTATTTGGTTTTCAGTTATCGATCGGACACTGAAATGCCGGGGAGAAATGCAAATGACCGCATGCAGGTGTACTTTTCGGAAGGAAAAACGACTCGGATGTTTGAACAGACCTAGGGAGGACCAGAAAGAAAACCAATCGTCATAATGGTCCAAAATAAGGAACTACGTACAAACATTAAAACACGTGTCTCGTAAGTGACTGACCTGCTTCAAGAGAACATCGAGTATCCAGCATGAATCTAGATGGAATCAGCAGATATCGTCGGCAAGGAATGAGAATAACCAAATAGACCGACTACAAATCATTTGCACTTTTCGGATGATGTGATAACCTCTACGATCAAACTATCAGTTGAACAAACAGATCCGGTCACTGGACTTAGTGTAAAACATAAATTGGACGGAGAGGATGACGATGAAATGACTTGAAGTAGAACAAGACATTTTAGAAGATGTGGACCGCCGAGAGTCGGAGAAACGCAGACAACGAAATCGCGATGCCTCAGCAAATAAGGTGACGTGGCACGTTCGAACTCAGTAGAGCTTTGGGACGAACGGAACGAGAAGCTATAAAGCAGACCTGAAGGCGACTGCATAGGAAGACGAATTAGGAGGAACTCGTGGGAGTTGAGTTGGAAGACGAAAGGGAGTCACGAATTAAGTTATTCGGAGGGAGCAGCCAACTTGCGAAGAGCAGCTAGCAGAGAAAAGGAATTTAGAAATAAAAAACACGCCGGCGAGCACTCACACACAACACACACATACACACACGCTCACACACAAACCGAGTTGAGATGAAGGCGATATGTAATGTCAATAAACGGGCAGGGGACGGCTGGCAGGAGGCACAAAAAGAAGTTAGGCCCGGAGAAGAAGAAACAAGACAATATAATATGACGCGTCGTTTCGTTTGTGGATGCGTTGTCGAGTAGGAAGCGAGGAGAAGTCGATCGATAGTGCGTGACGATATAACAGCTGCAATTAGAACTGGGTGTCGCCCATTCACGTCTCGGCTAAGCTATCCGACCACCTCAGGTTGTCCTAAGACGGGCGACCTCCAAAACCCCCGTCTCAATGGGAACTGGCTTTACCGTGCTCACGACGGCTATCAGCCACAGTCGCTGAGGAGACCCCAGGAGTCAGCACTTAAAATTAGAATTATACGAAATTCTTGATTTTAACAAACAATAGTGTCAGAAGGTCTCATTAAACTTACGCTACATGAGAACTCTGAATTCTTGATCGAACAAAATGTTTTTGTACAAAAGCTGATGGGATTTTTGGTGATAAATGTTGACAGAAGTCTCTTTGAAAGTTACGGATGGTGTCTTGATGGGAGATCCTCTCATGGTTTTTCAGTTATTTCGAAAGGTGTTCATCGACTTTTTTTTACAGAAATCAGCTTCTTTGGAGTGATTATCGGTAGCAATCGCTGTTGGGAGGGAATCTAGGAGACGAACTCGTTCTGTGGCCGAAGGCAGCTGGCCAGTTCCGGCAGTGCGAATTTCCAACAAAGAAGAAAAAGAGATCAGAGGAGATTGATATTCCGCCGCACAGTACTCCTTTCTCTCATTGCAGATCAGCACGTCGTACAAAAGACACGTGGCAAACGTGAGCGTTTCTCATCACGGAATTTTCAGATCGAGAATCAGAGAATCGGAAAAAGGGCTGAAAGCGAATGAATGCCATGTGGATTCAAGAAATCAATCAATCAATTGTGCTTATAGAACTGAATTCTGTAAAACAAAAAGGCAAGAAAGAATCGTGGAGCAATGAGAATCTGAATAACTGGTTATCAGTAATTTGAGTGATAAATATAACTTCAAAATTTGAAAGACCAGAAGTGATTCCTAGTTCGGAGCAAAGTCCAGAATGGAGTCATAGTTCATGGCGGCGGGTGTTTGAGGGAAACGAACAAGTAGAAGATGCGTGAGTGTCAGTGTGAGCGGTTTTGAGCGTTGTGTTTGTGTGAGCGGACATAATAAGAAGAGCGAAACGGACGGGAGGAGAAGGAGGAGGAGGAGAAAGTAAGTGGCGGAATGAGCGAGGATGGAATGATTTGGAGGCTGTTGGCGGGCGGTCCGAACCGCGCGGCGACGGGTGCAATAAGGAAAAATAAGTATATCGAAATGGGAAGAGGGGCAACACCAGCCCATTCGCCGCTTCCCTCCGCCAGAAATAACGCTCGACTGATGAGATGTAACAGAGATAAACATATAAATAGGGAACAGAGAAAAAGAGACACAGAAAGTGTCGGGTTTGGTTTGTGTGCTGTGTATGGCCCCTTCGAAAATTTGCCTTTCTTTTCCGTCATAAGGTACTGTCGTGTTGCCGTGACTCACCATAGACTCTAATGAGCCAAACTCGAACATCTTAGCTGGCTAGTGAGCTGATCGTGTGATCAAGCTATAATTGGGTCTCCGGGAAGAACTAGAACAGTTCTTAAAGTCTAATCATTGTTTCTTCCATCTGATTTACAAACGAACACACAAACTTAAGTGTATTACTGAGAATAGTGGAGAGTGAAGCAAGACGGATAGAGGAGTTCCGGGAGTGTGTGCGTTAATGTTCAAAGAACAGCGAATATTTGTGACGTGGCAACGATCTCCACCCAGAAGGAAGAGAAGATGGGCTGAATCGTAGATTCTCTCGGGTTATTAGATGATAAATCGACTGTTTTATGAAGGCTTCTCAAGATTTTTGCTAACAAAATTTTCGAAAAAAAAAGAGAATCGTAAGTCAACTAAAAGAAGGCTTTCAAAACTAATATATAAGATGGGTACATTTTCTTGCAATATCATTGAGCTCTTTAAATTAATGCAAGCATATCGTCATATCGTCAAAATGGAAACGCATTCGAGAAGGCACACCGAACAATTCGTAATGTGAGCGGAACGAGAGAGAAGTGATGTGAGAGAGAGAGAGAGAGAGAGAGAGAGAGAGAGAGAGAGAGAGAAAGGGAGAGAGTTGTTGCGGGAGAGACTGCAAATTCACTCCGAGGTCTGTCTAATAAGTGACGAAAGAGTGATCTAAATCACATGATTGCAAAGGAAAGACAAACTTCAGCTATCCGTCTCTGGCCGGGAAAGAGGAATGAGAGATTATCAGTGAACTTTTCGGAGAGCTTCAGGATCACAAAACACGGAGACATCGAATATTCATGAGGATTCCGCTCAAATTTCATTTCTTCGCTCACTCTCTCTCTCTTTCTCTCTCCCTCTCTCTTTCTCTCTCCCTCTCTCTTTCTCTCTCTCTCTCTCTTTCTCTCTCCGTAGTTTCCTCTTTTTCGACTTGTTTTTATTTTTAAGCCCAATACAAATAAGCGAAATTTGTGAAGGAATTAGAGAAAGATATATCATTCATGGGGAGACGAATTGCATTGGAGGCGCCGCAAAAGACGTATTCTCTTTCAGACCTCAAAAGATTTTGAGAGCAAAGGAAGAAAGCACATGGAGCGAATTTAGTCTCTCAGGCCATGGTTTCACACGGCGGAATGCAGACTCACGTACTCTCCACACTCATCACTTTTCGGTCATTAGTTCAAAAGAAAAGAAAAGCTCCGACTTCACCAGTACATAAAGAACGGGCAACCAAAAGTCGCATATTTCTTAATGTCTCTCGCCTCTAATGCTCTGACGTTGGGACAATAAGAGGTGGTTTGCGTCGTCACTTGTTTTGTTTATTCCTTTTTTGTCGAAGCTGTGTATACTTGAAATGCAATACGCCAACGCAAAACAGAACGGACGGAAGAGAAATTAAGAGGGTTTAAATAGCTTTAAAAGGCTGACACGGCTCCGTGGAGTTTTAGAAATTTAAGTAATAGAATGCACGAGTTACGTGGAAAGCAAAGAAAAAGAAGAACAAAAATTTACATTTTTTCAGAAAACATCCGACTCGCTTCCAAATTTGAAATAGCGGAAAATGAAGAATTACGGTGAAACACCATAGACTACGCAAGGTTGCGGAAAAAAAGAACGTTTATTTTTCTGTTCCATTTTTTAAAAAGCATTTTTCGATGCACATTAGCGAGTAAAACTTTTATAGTAGTAGGAAGACATTCAAACTCTTTAAATACCTTAATTCATGCAAACGCTAAGTGTTATCGATTTTTGCATTTTTTTTGCAGATGTCAAAAAAACAGCAATCGTCTATGTCCTACAAGGACAAGGTAATCATACAATTCCGAAAATGAAGTATTATTTGGTCTTTCAGGCTAATCTTCAATTCGTAGAACAAGAAGAGCCCGCCTTTATCAAAGCGATGAAAGCGAAGTTGGGATATAAAGAGCCGGCGAAACTAGAAGACAAGGTGAGCTTCACTTTTGATTAGGTTATCCAAAAGTTCTGTTCAGTTTCACGATGAAGAAGGACCAGCTGAGCTGGATGACGACGAGACAGATCTGATGCGAATGAAAGAAGAGGACAGACCACAAGTTGTCGTTTTGAATGAGAAAACGGACCTATCGAAAGAAGAATTGGAAAAGGAAATAGTCGCAAAAAAGAAAGAAGAAGACGGTGATAATGTAAACTTAGATAATTGATTTTTTAATCATAAATTTGAAGATAAACTACTGGCCGAAGGAAAGATAACGTTCAAGAAACCGACAAAACGGACTGGAGAAGGTGCGGCCGACGAAGAAGCGGAGAAAAAGAAGAAGAAGGCCGCTCCTGAAGCCAAGGTTCAAAAAGGACTGCTCTCATTCGGCGACGAGGAAGAAGAAGATGAATAATTGATGTTTTTTTCTCCTGAAACTCACAGATATCCGCTAAACATTCATGTAATAAACATTGTAAAATTGACCCAAGTCTCTGAGATTGTTATTTTTGAGTTTGCCATGCGCATCCGGACAACTGTTTTTCAGACCTCACAATTTTACTGCGACGCAGACTTTCCCATTTGATCTACCTATATCGCAAATTCGAGATCAAACTACACACAACTCACCATCGGAACAGCGCGCGCGAACTATCGTTCGGCTTCCGTTTTGCCAATCAGCCTCACTTCAGTACGTCGTTCCTCCACCGTTCGTTTCAAGAATGAACGATGGGGAAAACTACTGGAATGCGTTCCGGTCGCATAAACGCTCCGCCAGCGAAGGCCCGACCCTCGCACCATGGATGGTCACTGCTTTGCAAGCCACAAAGGTATTCGGTCCAGAACATTCCGTAATTCTTTCATTGTTTCAGCTTCTTCTTTTCGCTCTCTGTAACATCGTTCTAACCTTGGGCTCGGTCCTCTCAAAACTGATCGTCCTCGTCATGGCAACTAACATTCTCCCCCGCGCGCATCTCGTCGACAAGTTCTCCCGCAAGTGCTCGCGAGCCATCGGTAACTTATTCACTTCATTCTTCCACAAAACTCTGCCATTTCAGTCCGACGAACCTCCACAACCACTGCCGGAATTTACCTCTCTTTGCTCCTCATTCAATGTCTCCCCGATGCCGTCCGACTCGTTCGTTCCAGTTTTGAAATGTGGAAAGGGGACTGTGGCCGAATGGTCCGATCTCTCGTTCTCCTCGAATCCCTACGTGCTGTCGGTCTTGCCGTTCTAACCTTCTACGTGTTCCCTCAACTCGATCTCGCCAGATGTCTCGTCCTCGGCGCCTGCTTCCCGCTCGTCGCCGTCCTCCAACGATCCCTGATCGCAATGATGTCTGCCGCGAAGACGGGAAGATCCTTCAAGAACCGCCTCGGCCGCTGCTTTATCGCAATTCCGCACGTCCTCATGTTCCTGGTTCTGCTCAGCAGCTGCTACGTCTGGACTCTTCTCGACGGAAAATTCACGGCCGTCATCGCTCTTCCGGTTGGAATTATCTGTACTTCGTTCGGATTCTGGGAGTCTTGGATTGACACGACTCATGCGAATACGACGTACAACGAGCTCTACAGAGTAAAGTACGCTGTTCGTAAGATGAACAACACGACGAAGGCAGCCGTGTCTTTCATGAGAATCGTCAGCACTGTCGGAGTTATGGTAGGGCGAGAGGCGTATTTCTGGCAAGTCGGTCTATTTTTTGCAGATATCTGCTGTTATGATGAACGGACACTCGAAGCTCTACGCAAAACACTTTGCCAAGGCGTTCTTCCATTTCAGCATGCGGCAGAATTACACGTAGTCGCTAATCGTTTGCCCACTTTCACCTTTTCCCTCTTTTCAGACTTCTGCTGCTTCTGGCCAGCGGAGTGATTTGTCTCCACGTCTTCATGCGAGGAATATCCCGTTTCCTGGCTGCCCTCGACCTCCATCCCTTCTCATTCGTCCATCCTCTTTCCATCGCTCCGCTCATCGCGTACGGATTCGTTCGCTACGTTTGCCAGTCCCCAACCTGCTCGATTTCCCGTCGACTCGCCAAGTTCGGACTCCGATGGGTGTGCGATCAATGGTTCCAAAATGTGCAAGGAATGACGTCTCCCGACTTCTACATTTGCATTATTTGGCTGATCGTCGGATGCTACCGTGGATGGCGACTCGTCCGTCAACGCTATTTCGACACTACCGAGGAAATGTAATCGGAATTCCTCTCCTAAACATCCCCGCTCATTTTCCATTTTAGAATCTCATCGATGCCCCCAGTCTGCAACGGTCTTTGCATCGAGCAGTCCCTCGTCATCTTCCAGCACTCGTTGAATCGCCAGGAGAAGACGATGCTGATTGAGGACGAAGACGTTACCGACGAGAATGACGAACTGCGCATCCGGAATGACGAGGTGGATCGTGTGTCGACCGTCTATGCGTGTGCTACAATGTGGCACGAAACAGAGACAGAAATGCGGCAAGTGCTTCGGAGTATTCTGAAGTTGGACGTGGATCACGCGACCCGAATGAACAACAAAAAAGTGAACGAACTGCGCTACCGACTCGAAGGACACATTTTCTTTGACGACGCGTGGGAGGATAACGTGGAGGATGGAATCGAGAAGAGGGAGCCGAACGAGTTTTTCAACATGTTTTTCGAGTTGCTCAACGAAATGACCGGAGAGAAACTGAACGACGAAGGGAAATTAGAGACTCGAATTCTGGTGAACACTCCTTACGGAGGCCGTCTCGTCGTCAAGCTCCCATCCGGAACTCTGCTCTTTGTGCACTTGAAGGACAAGAAGCTGATCCGCCACAAGAAGAGATGGAGCCAAGTTATGTACATGTACTATCTTCTCGGACATCGAATCATGGACTGCCCACTCTCGATCGAAGACAGACAACAAATGGCTGACAACACGTTTATTCTGGCCATCGACGGAGATTCCAAGTTCGAGCCTGACGCTCTTCTCCGACTTCTTCATTTGATGAACGCGAAGAGTGATATCGGCTGTGCTTGCGGAAGAATTCATCCAATTGGAAGCGGAATCATGGTCTGGTATCAGAAGTTCGAGTACGCCATTGCCCATTGGTTCCAAAAGGCCGCCGAACACGTATTCGGATGTGTGCTCTGCGCTCCCGGATGCTTCTCTCTGTTCCGCGCTTCCGCTCTCATGGACGACAACATCATGCACAAGTACACGAAGACTGCCTCGGAACCACGTCACTACGTACAGTACGATCAGGGAGAAGACCGTTGGCTGAGTACTTTGCTGCTCAAACAAGGATACCGCATCGAGTACGCGGCCGCTTCGGATGCGGAGACGTACGCTCCAGAAGGATTCGAAGAGTTCTTCAATCAGCGTCGTCGCTGGACTCCCTCTTCGATCGCCAACACTGTCGACCTGCTGATGGACTACAAACGAGCTTCGGAAAACAACGAATCCATTTCGTACGCCTACATTGCCTACCAGTTTCTCGTAATCTTCTTCTCAATGCTCGGTCCCGCCATCATCTTCACTATGCTCGTCTTCGCACAAGTGGCTGCTTTCGGACTCAACGGAACCGACGTGATGCTCTACAACGGATTGCCCATCGGATTCTTTGTCGTTCTCTGCTTCACAACAGAATCTAATATCCAATTGGCGTACGCCAAATTAATGTCGATCGCCTACGCATTTGTGATGCTTGCGGTGCTGGTTGCTACGAGTAGTCAGATCGTTCTCGAGAGTGAGTGCAGTTCGAAAGCCGCTTCACTTCACTTTCCCTTTCAGCCGTCGTTGCTCCCACTTCTCTTTTCATAGTCACCATGGTGGCCATCTTCTTTTTCGCCGCCTGTCTTCACCCGAAGGAGTTTACGAACATCATATACGGTTTGACTGTTCGGCGCCATCAACATTTATCTCTTTTCAGGTATTGTCTTCTTCCTGATGATTCCGTCCACGTATGTGTTCCTGACGCTTTATTCGCTCATTAATCTGAACGTTATCAACTGGGGAACTCGCGAAGCCGTCGCTAAAGCCACCGGCCAGAAGACGAAGAAGGCGCCGATGGAACGATGGATCGACGGAGTTGTTAGTGTGCTGAAGCAGGGCTTGAGACTCGTCAGTGGAAGAGAACGGAAAGAGAATGAGGAGAAACGCGAAAAGTTCGAGAAGAAGGTGCACAGAATGGAAATGGCTCTTCGGAATATTGAAGTGAGAGAATTACACGTTTTATTTAGAACGCATTATTTTCCAGAACGGAGGGGATATCAAGAAAATTCTGGATGCAGAAGAGGAGAAGGAGAAGCGAGAGGAAGAGACGCAGACATGTGAAATGCCGGTGCAGCAGGAAGAGGAGAAGCAGAAGGAAGTTCAGAAGGGCAGCCGATACGTTTGGATGACGAATCAGCATCTGAAAGTGTGCGAAAGAGGCAAACTGAAGAGTGCGGAGAAGGTGTTCTGGACCGAACTCATAGAAACGTATCTCAAGGTAAAAGGAGGGAACCTCGCAGGATTAGAAAATGCTTTTCAGCCGATCAAGTCGACTCCGGCGGAAACGAAGCAAGTGGCCGACGGACTAGCTTCCCTTCGCAACCAAATCGCCTTCACTATCCTGCTTATCAACACTCTGCTCGCATTGGCCATCTTCCTCATTCAAAAACACAAGAATGTGCTGAGCATCAAATATCGGCCATTCAGCAAGTCTTAAAAGCATTTTCACTAAATAGTTTTCATTTTTCAGAGGGTTTCAAATGGACGAAAATGAACGAAATGACTGGTCAGTTCGAGGAAACGAGCGAGCCACTTAAGATCGATCCTCTCGGAATGGGAATCGTCATGTTTCTGCTCGCAATTTTGTTCGTCCAAACTCTCGGAATGCTTGTCCATCGTCTGAATACAATGATCGGCGCCTTCCAGGAGGTGAAGAACTTGTACGAATACGGCGTGACGACAGCACCGAACACGAAGAACGATGACGAACGGATCATGACAAATGGTTCGAATACATTCTGATGCGGTCATTCGTATCCTCTCCATTTGCAGCTCGATTGATGATCAACGCAACGGGCGTGCACACTGGACACGCCGCCGACGGCTACACGCGGCATCGTGCAGATGAAGCCGACACCGGAAACGTTCTGTACAAGTTGCAGAAGGCTCGGCTCGCAAAGCGCATGCAGAGAAGTGCACTGTCCAATTGAGCCATCTCACTTCGCGGGGATCGTCCCCAATTCTTTATATTTATTGCATCTCCACTCACTTAGTATCGCATAATCTCACCCCATTTCCCGCTATATTAACTTTCTGTTAAATGAATGATTTATTTTGTAACAAATTGATAAGATAATTCGGATTTCCTCTGTTTTCCAGCACTTTCACTTTAAAAAGAAATTGATATTTGAACAGGCGCCAGAAGTTTGGTTGTTTAGTGCGGTGGGGCGCACTTGCGGAGTAGCACATGGTTTCGCAATTTATTCCTAAAATAATTTTTGCCCCCAATTTTCTGCCTACTTTTCGATATTCCTGACCAAAAATTGCTTTTCTGGAACTATCGGTTAAAAAGTCAAAACACTTTTCAGCCGTAATGCAGTCGTTGGACATAAAACCGTCAGTCGGACTGATCGCTTGCTGCGAATGCGGTGTTGCAATCGAGCCGAATCCGGCGAACATGTGCAGCGGATGCCTTCGCTCCAGGGTAGACATCACCGAAGGAATCACTCGCTCTTGTGAGTTTCAACACCCTGATTATTTTTATTTTCAAGTATTCAGGCACAATCTACATGTGCAAGTTCTGCGATCGCTACTTTGTTCCTCCAAGTGCTTGGATGAGAGCTGAACTCGAATCCAAAGAGTTACTCTCGATTTGTCTCAAAAAGCTGAAGCCTATGCTCACAAAAGTTCGTTTGTGTTTTTTCACGTATCAAATAAGGTTGTTCTCAATTTCAGGTACGTCTCACTGATGCCTGCTTTGTGTGGACCGAAGCTCACTCCAAGCGTATCAAAGTAAAGATCACAATCCAGAAAGAAGTGTTCACTAACACCATTCTCCAGCAGGCAGTGGTTGTTGAGTTCACTGTTCACAGTCAGGTACACATTGAACAATCTTTTCGACTAAATGTCTAATTTGTGAGTATATTCCAGCTCTGTGATGATTGTCGCCGTGCCGAAGCCAAGGATTTTTGGCGTGCGTGTGTGCAAGTTCGTCAGCGGGCTGAGTTCAAGAAGACGCTCTTTTACCTGGAGCAGCTGCTTCTGAAGCATTCTGCTCACAAAGAGTGCACTGGAGTGAAGCCAGTGCCGACCGGAATCGATTTCTACTTCGCAAAACAACAAGAAGCCAGAAAATTCGTCGACTTTTTGAATACTGTGCTTCCGTGCAAATACCACTATGCCCAGGTACCTCGATTTTCACAAAAAATTTTATTTATAAAGAATTATCCTTCAGGAGCTCGTTTCTCACGATACAAAAAACAACACATACGACTACAAGCACACTTTCTGTGTGGAGATCGTGCCCATCTGCAGGTTAGGGTTTTCTTCAAGAAATGTCATGTTAATAACTTGTTTCAGAGACAACATCGTTTGTCTTACGAAGAAAACCGCTCAGTCATACGGAAACATGTCGCAAATCGTTCTCTGTCTTCGTGTCTCTAACGTCATCACTTTAATCGACCCAAACAATCTTCAGTTGGTCGATGTCCAAGCGTAAGCATTCTGAAGTCACAATTTTCTCGACTGTAGCCTAAATTCAGAACGAATTTCTGGAGGGAGCCGTTTGATTCTCTTTGCGGCCCGAAACAATTGACCGAGTTCTACGTGCTCGACGTCGAGCCTATTGACAATTTCGAAAGAAAAGCAGGTCATGGATATGTGAGCAAGAAGCACGAGCTCGCCGACGTTTGGCTGGTCAGAAGTGACCAGGTTGGCATGTCTGACGCCCAAACGCTCTCGGCTCGCACTCATCTCGGGCATTTGCTGTCTCCTGGAGATCTTGTCATGGGTACGCATAGGATATTCTGAATACTAGAAACACTCGTTTTCAGCTTTTGACATGAAGAACTGCAATGTGAACAACGCGACGTTTGATGCCATGAAGATTGATAATGTCCCGGATGCCATCATTGTCAGAAAGGTGAGTGCTCGTTTTTCTGCTGAACTATTGTAGATCTGTTCTTCTCAGGTATTCGACAGAACTCGCCGTGCAGCCAAACGTCAGTGGAAGCTGAAGAGACTTGTCGTTGACGGAAACATCGTCGGAAACGAGACGGCGTCTGTCGCGGACGAGTTCCAAGGTTTCATGGAGGACATCGAAGAGGACGCGTTGATGAGAGAGAAGATTAATATTTACAAGGTGGGCAAAGGTTGATAACAACTGACGAGTCTATTCTGGCACATGATAATGCGTCATGCAATAAAAAGTAACCAATAATCGGCTGGATTTCTAGGACGGAGAGAAGAGACCAAATGTGGACGCAGACGACGATGACGACGCTCATCCAGAAGCCCCCACACTGGCCGAGATGCTTGATGACTTGAAGTTCGACGACGAAGAAATGAATGAGGAGACGGGAAATGGCACTGCCGATGAGGACGAAGCGATGCATGAGTGATAAACTCGCCGCCTGCCGCCAACCGATTGTTTTTGTTTTTCTCATTTCTTTTCAGCTGTTCTTCTCTGTTCTTCCTTGCTTCTTTCTCAAAATTACCCACCCAACGTCCTGTTCCTACTACTCTATTGTTGTTGTGTTATCACTAGTTATACTGTTCCTGATAAAATATCGAAAATAGCGTTGTTTCCTTCAATACAACAATGTACTTCCTCGATTTGTGTCCTTGGTCATCACCAGAATACTTTGGTGTCATAATCACATTGCCACACTTTATCGCACGTTATCACACTCGTTTCACACCTCGCTCTTATCTTGCTCAATGCACCGAAATAGGGAAGAAACGGGTTTGTGGGTCTCTGTTTCACTCCAAACGATTCTCGCAAGTTCGCCCGGTTCAAACTTTTTCGCTGTTCAAAGTACCCCCTCTGTGCGCGCCTCTTTTAATCCCCCAGCACACGCGTGTTTCACATGCCTGCCCCATCCCCCCAATCGATGCCTGCTCTCTGCGTCTCCTCCTTTTTCGCACTCTCTCCTCTCTGGCCGCTCTTGCCTTTGGCGAGCGAGGGAGGGACTCCGCCAGTTCAATGCGGTGTTTATCCCTCCGCGGAGCCATAGCGTCAAAACAAGCGGCCGCCCGTCTACCGCTGCCTGAAGACGTCCTCGCCGTGTCCTCGTCTGTTTGCTCCCTTCGTCGACCGTTTCGAACCGCATCTCTCACATTCTGTTTGCCTTCGTTTTGTCATCTGTTTACCGATTCGAACACACACATTACCTGCATTTGACCCATTCACAGTTACTCGCGCCCTGCTGCCATTTCGATTGTTTTTAAGTGCGAATTCCCTGTCAATTACGAGCGGACCGCCAAACGACCTCTATCGTACTGTATTCTCACCACCGTTTTTTGTTTACTTTTTCCGATCGTCGTCACTTTTCCGGCCGTGTTGTTTTTGCATCACGGCCTTTTACTCTTTCTCCATCGCCTCGCTCTTTCATTTTTCCATTTCTGTTCAACTCGAGCTTCTTCCTTCTTCAGACAATGTCTTGGGTCCGCTTCACGAAGACTGGCTTCGCTTTCATCGCCACTTCGGCGGCCGCGGCGCTCGCCCTCGACATTACGAACGAACGCAGATTTCAGAGACAAGTGGTCAGTTTCAATGGCCCGGAAGTAGACGGGAAAATATTGTGTTCTTTCAGAAAGACTATTTCCGAACGGTGCATGCCGATCGACTCGCCGACCTGAACAAAAGAGCGCCAAGTGCTTTGCCAACGAGAAAAGATATCCTTGCTTCGCTGAGTGTTAGTTCTCTTTGTCTTCAATTCCCCAATTATCTCGAATTTAATTCAGAAAGGCGAGGAATTCGACGTTCTCATTATTGGAGGAGGAGCCACTGGAGCCGGAGTCGCTCTTGACGCGCAGACGAGAGGACTCAAAACAGCTCTGGTTGAGCTGGACGACTTCTCTTCGGGAACTTCTTCCCGCTCAACCAAACTCATTCATGGAGGAGTTCGATATTTGCAAGCGGCCATTATGAAACTGGATCTGGAGCAGTATAGAATGGTCAAGGTGCAAATTATAAAAATATTTGAAGCACATTCAAGCTGACAACTTTTAGGAAGCACTTTTCGAACGACACAACCTTCTGGAGATCGCCCCGCATCTGAGTTCTCCTCTTCCGATTATGCTCCCCATTTACAAACTGTGGCAGATTCCGTACTATTGGTCTGGAATCAAAGCTTACGACTTTGTTTCCGGAAAGAGAGTGCTCAAAAACTCGTTTTTCATCAGCAAGTCACAGGCGCTCGAGAGATTCCCAATGCTCCGCAACGAGTCACTGAAAGGAGCACTTATCTATTACGACGGTCAGCACAACGACGCCAGAATGAATCTGGCCATCATTCTGACCGCGATCAGACACGGAGCCGCCTGTGCCAACCACGTTCGCGTCGAGAAACTGAACAAAGACGAGAGCGGAAAAGTGATCGGAGCGCACGTGAAGGACATGGTCACTGGCGGAGAATGGGATATCAAAGCGAAAGCGGTCATCAACGCGACTGGTCCCTTCACAGATTCGATCCGTCTCATGGGAGATCCCGACACGGCGAAGCCTATCTGCGCCCCAAGCTCCGGTGTTCACATCACCCTTCCGGGATACTACAGCCCCTCGAACACTGGTCTTCTCGACCCCGACACTTCTGACGGACGTGTCATTTTCTTCCTGCCGTGGGAACGTATGACTATCGCCGGAACCACCGACGCTCCATCCGATGTGACCCTTTCTCCGCAGCCCACTGACCACGACATCGAGTTCATTCTGCAAGAAATCCGCGGATATCTCTCAAAAGACGTCTCCGTTCGCCGTGGAGACGTTATGAGTGCGTGGTCAGGTCTCCGTCCGTTGGTCCGTGACCCGAACAAGAAGGACACAAAAAGTCTGGCCAGAAATCATATTATCGAAGTGGGAAAGTCCGGATTGATCACGATCGCCGGTGGAAAATGGACGACGTACAGACACATGGCCGAGGAAACCGTCGACAAAGTGGTCGAAGTGCACGAGCTGAAGCCGGCGAGCGGATGCGTCACTCCGGGACTGTTGCTCGAGGGAGCGCACGACTGGAACGCCCTGCAGTACATCCATTTGGTGCAGGACTACGGAATGGAAGTCGACGTGGCACAGCATCTCAGTCAGACTTACGGAGACCGCGCGTTCGTCGTCGCTCGCATGTGCAAAATGACCGGAAAACGCTGGCCGATTGTCGGAAATCGTCTCCATCCAGAATTCCCGTACCTCGACGCAGAAGTCCGTTACGCCGTCCGTGAATACGCGTGCACCGCCGTCGACGTCATCGCCAGACGCATGAGACTTGCGTTCCTGAACACGTACGCCGCCCACGAGGTGCTCCCGGACGTGGTCCGCATCATGGGAGAGGAGCTCGGATGGTCCTCGGCCGAGCAGAGAGCCCAACTGGAGAAGGCGCGCACTTTCATCGACCTGGAAATGGGACAAAATGCGAAACAAACGGCCGTCTCGAATGCGCCGCTGAACTTGACGAAGGACGAGATGCAGGTGGCGAAGGAGCGATTCCACAAACTGGACAAGGATCGAAAGGGACACATCACTGTGAACGACCTTCGCAAATACTTCAGAGTAAGAGCAAAATAGGTAAAAACTGAAGTGAAATCATTAATTTCAGGAACACAACCAGAAGATCGACGAGCGCGTTCTTCACGAACTACTGAACGAAGTGGATCTGAACAAGAACGGAGAAATCGAAATTGCCGAATTCTTCCAGGTTGTATTATTCTTTTCCGTCCATTTTCTCATTCTTATTTTCAGTTGTATTCTGGACTGAAAGGAGGTCAATTGACTGGCAATCGACTCGTCGGATATCTGGATGAAATCCACGGAACGCCGAGCGTCAATCGTGCCTGTGGCGGTATCTAATTTGCATTTTATTATTTTTTTTTAACTTTTATATATTGCCTCTACTTTTGTTAAATTTCTAAATTTGCCCATCTAAGTTAATTCAGAGAAAGAGATGAAGAAGACTTGAATTGTCGTCAATGCACAGTATTTGGTAGTGTTATTGTTGTGGCAGTGATTAGCGAACAGAAACTATCTCGCCTCTCCTTACTCAAACATTGCCGGTTCTCGATTTATTGCACCCTTATAAATTGGTTTTCGAATGTTCGTTTTTGTTGTTTTTGAGACAAAGAAAGGCAGAAAGAAAAAATGCAGGAATACAAAGAGGAAGGAAAGCAAGAATGTGAGTGAAAGAATCCCGGAAAAAAGCACACTGGAAACATTGGTCACGAATCGAATTGAGGGAATTTTCCATAGGAAACAACAATAAATTAGAATGACGAATATCAACAGAAATACAGCAAGAAACGGTTACTGTGTACCCATATATTTACATGAAGAGACTAGAAGAAAACGACTAATTCCTGATACGGAACGGATGCGCTTCCGTATTGAAAACCCACTGATCGAGAGGAAGAACGTCGTCTTCACTGAAGATCAGATACAGATATTTGAAGAGCTCTGCGAAGAGGAACGACTGTTGCACATCGTCCTGCTCCGGAGCCGAATCATAAACATTTCGGATGCCCGAGTATCCGACATTTCCCTGAAAATCAAAATAATCTCTTGTCAGAACTCCTCCTCAACCTTGCAGTGCTTCTCCAGATTCTGTACATGATCCCATGCCCACTGACGGTACTTTTCGTCCTTCGTGGCTCGCCACAGATAGAACCACGTTTCGACGACTTCTGGGCGCAGAATGTAGTAAGAATCCTGACGGCGGTCCGTCTTTGCTTCGATACTTGATGTGAATTGGAATGATTCGGGGCCGATTCCGGTAGCTAAAAATTGAAATTGAATGAAAAAAAACTTAATAAATGTTCTCTCACTGGATCTCGCATAGGATTCATGGCACGTGTGTCCAATCTCTTTGCCGAGGTTCATGTAATGATCGGCAATCGTCTTGTTTTTCTCGTTCATCGCGTGCAACACAACCATTCCTCCAGAGAAACAGGCGAGATGCTCGAATGAGTGCTCCACTCGGTTTCCGTTCATCTTGGCAAAGTACCACAGATTCGACGGTTCCGATTTGAACAACATGCGTTTTTCCATCGCAAAGATGGCCTCTTCGTACTCTCTCTTCGTGCGATCGTCTTTTTTTCCCGTCGAAATCCACTGCTTCAGAAGGTATTCGTACCAACTGTCAGCCATTGCTCCCATTGAAAACAGATCTGAATTTGGAGAGAATACGAGAATAGAAAAATGAATTTGATGCTTACGTTGTCCCCACCGAGGCGGCGATTCTAGAGAAATGTAGATGGGATAGAGTCCTTCCGGCTTTTCCATTGAAGTCAGAACATTACGAATCTTATCCGCCTTCTCGGCAAATACTGGATTTCCAGTAAGGTTGGATAGATAGTCGAATTCTAGTTGGATTGAGCCATACTCCGATAAAATTGCTTTTCCACTCGCCCAACTGTAAGTTTTCGCATGTCCCGATTGAAGATCGATCAACGAGTATGGGATGCCGGTGGGGGTGTCAAAAGCCGGCAGAAGGAGAGTGGAAACTTCTTCTGCTTTCTTCAAGAACATTGTATCACCGGTCAAAGCATACGCGGAGAGTAGTCCTCCTGTGAAACGGATATTTGTTTCGAAAACTGACAAATCGCCCTTCTGAAAAGATTTTTGATGGAATTGATACGGACTAGGGAAAACTCACAGCTGAGGACTTGAAATCGAAGTTGGCAATCCATTCTCTGGCTTCTTTGTATTCTTCTTTCAGCCCGACAATAAAGAGCGTGTCAATGGCATCTATAATCGTGGCGCCCGTCTTTCCGTATCCGAAAATCGACGAAGAGTGTCCTGAGCGGCTATTCGGTCGCAGCTCGTTCTCTCCCCAAGCGAACTTTCGGTATCCATCCCATGCAAACTTGATCATTTGTTTCACAAAGACCCTCCGTCCTTCTGCATCATCTGCTGCCCCAATCTCTGGTTTCGGAATCGGAATTGGATTCGCATCTTCTGCTTTTTTCAGTAACGCCTCTTGTTCTTTCCTCCGCGCTAATTCTCTGCAATTCGAGGGGTGAACTTTGCGATCTCTTGTGACATATTCTTACCTGATGGACGTGTCTCTCACGTGAACTACGTTCTCTTCGTGGAAGTACAGATCGGCACCGCCGGCCGGGAGGAAGAAGAAGGCGGTGATGCAGACGGTGAGCAGGAACATAACGCCGACACAGATGACGAGCTGCTCGTGCGACCGGAGGGTCATCATGCTTCTGAATTTGCCAAATTACTAATTTATTAACGAAAGTGTTGGAAATCGATTAAAACCGGTTATTTTCTTGCAAAATATTTATTTTTGAAACTAACCGAGAATACCCGAAGAGAATCGAGTTGGCCGGACCTTTCTATGGAAGAATATTCTGTTGAACACGTTTTATTTGAAAAAATGAAGGTAATCAACGGATCAATGATGGAATGAGATCAGGAGAAGGTGATAAGAAGAGAAGGGATATCCCGGTTCGGACAAGCACTCCGTCATGAATGTTAGGTTGGAGCGCACTTGCTCACTCCCGTTTGCCCGCGCCCGTGATGTAATTTCTACTCGTTTTTCACCGTTTCGCTTCTGTTTTTCTCGAATACAAACCCTTTTAAATGAAAACTTTTTGCGTTTTCGAGTTTTCCTATTGCGTTTTTGTCGATCTAATCATCAATCACCGTTTCGGCTGACCTTCGTACCTCTGGCAACCAGCGGCAAGCACTGTGTTCCATGATCGCAATGAACGATTCACTCTCGTGACCGATAGTATTCAGTTGATGTGATATGATGTATTAAGTGGCAAAGGCCGCCGACACGCTTTTCTCACAAGTCGCGGATTAGAAACGCACTCTGTTTTATCAATGAAAACGTGTCATGTGAATGATCGCGCAAAAATAAAAGTGGGTGTTTCTGTATTGGTGATTAGGAAAGAAAAATCAACAAAGCAGCACGCACGGAGACTCAGTTTCAGATATAAGTACCTTTTTCTGCCAATTTAGCCCAGTTTCACTCGCAAAAGTCTCTTGCAGAAGCGTTTCCCAACATTCCCAAAATTTTCCGTTCGGAATTCCCTTCCCTTGTTCATTTGCATTTGATGAGATGAAAAGTCAATTTTGGCTCTCACGTAAGCTAGTTCCGGGTTCAAAATCAAATATAGCTCAAAATGAGATGTATAAAAGTGACCCCTTTCATGGAAGCTGAAGATTAACTTCACTTTTGAAATTCGCAATTGCATCATCGTGCAGCAGGGCTTTCCGGTACCCAGGTTGAAAATATTATATTACTGTCTTCTGTTTATCAACACCCCGATCGAATTCGAACGAGAATCACTTCTTCCCCCCTTAATAGATCATCGTCTCTCACTAAAAACCAGATAATAGTTGTGTTTGAGGAGGGACAGACAGGACGGGCGGGAGAGGGAAACCCCGGGCATCGATCGGTGGTGTGCAGCACTGCGCCATCAACAAACTGAGTACTTTGGTCCCAAAAGTCACGCGTGGACATTCCCGTGCCTTCCCGTTTCCCAGTGCACCTCGGCTCGACCCCGCCCACTCTACTGCCTTCCCACAAGTTTACCTCCATTCCCGTATCAAACTCTGTATCACTCGCTCTCTCACTTCTACTCTTATTCTTCTTTTATTGTGCTCAACGTATGGAAATTGAAGGCCGTCGAAGATGCATCGCTCGATCGGGTCCATCAGATTGCTGACGAAGCCAGCTCGTATCGCCGAATTTGCTGCACTTTACCCTAATCGGTCAGTTTCTTTTTTCACGTTTCACGCCGTAACTTTCGAATTTCCCACGTATTTTGTTAGTCAAAATGCATTTTCCCGGGGGAAATCCACTTTTAATATTCTTCTTTTGCTGACCAAAAAGTCAAACACCGATTCGCACGTTTATAACGTGAACACAAAGAGCGGACATACTCTGGCCGAGTGTGTTCCCGATTAGTCATGTTGATTTGTCAGGGATTCTGCGTTCTGATTTCCTGATAAATACAGGTCAACTGGCAAACAATCGTAAAGAAAAACAATGAATAATTGGAAGGGTCGTTCAATCACCCTTCTTATTCCGATCATATTTCGATTTTCTTTCCATAAATCAATTAGCGGTTCTTTTTTTGTTGACAAACTGTTTATAGTGACAACACGTGACAGACACGTGGACACTCCAGACTTCTTCCACACTGAAAGTAAACAAAATTGAAAGTGACGGGGAAAATGTTCTTTGGACACTATCATTCTGGGCAGGTTCCTTCACTACCGCAGTATCTCACCCGGGGGAATCCCTTTCGAACGTGTTACAGACACTGGGGAAAGACAACAAGTGATGATAGTGCACTCTCACTCTCGTCTTATGATTGTCCTGTTTATCAGCTCGCGAACTATCGCACTTTAGTGCAAGTCGTGTAGTGTAGAAACAGGTCAAAAAGAAAAAGATCAAACAACAAATGACGGTTCCAAACACGCTTGTTTTTCAGATGCTCGTGTCCACTCATTCGATGTTCTTCCTCCTCTTCCGGAGATAATGGAAACGACGGAGAGAACGGAGGTGGCGATTTAACGAATGCGCCGCCGAACAAGGCGATCCAATCGTTCGGACAGTGCCGACACTGCTCGAAGCCGCTCAAGCCGTTGCCCACACTGACTCGTGAGTATTTTACCAAAAATGAGGGAAAAGTGACGGGGATCGTGCATTGCAAAAGAAATAAAATGCTGACAGGAAACAGTTTCAGCATCCAATCGATATATCCACTGCGACAGCTGTAACAAATTGTACTTTGCAAACTATTTTGAGGATTCCGCTAAGAATGCGTTTTCAAAGCAATTCGTCCGAAAGACGCCACCCTATCCCACGCAAATTGCCGAGTATCTTGACAAATTCGTCGTCGGACAGAAAAAGGCCAAAAAGACGTTGGCCGTCGGAGTCTATCAGCATTATCGCCGTCTTGAGCACAACATCGAAACGGGCGCCTCGTCCATCTACCAGAACGCACAAACAACGAAAGCCCCATCTGATGGACTGGATACGAAGATGCCACGTGGAGTGTTGTATCAAGACGAAATGCGTATGGGACAGACGGCAAGCAGCGAGCTGAGGAACTCTCTGATTCAGCAGCAGGTTGGTCAGACATTCACCAACTGATCAAGTTCGGCATTTTCAGGGAATTCCACAGCCACAACAAGCCCGACGCGTGCCACCGACCTTCCGAGCTCTTCCGGAGAAAGAGCAAGCCGTACGTCTCGAGAAATCGAACATTCTTCTCGTCGGACCATCCGGAGTCGGAAAAACATTCCTTACACAAACATTGGCACGAGTCCTGGACGTTCCAATTGCACTCTGCGATTGTACATCAATGACGCAAGCAGGATATGTGGGGGAAGACGTGGAGAGTGTGATACAGAAGTTGGTTCAAGCTGCCGGAGGAAACGTGGAGAAGGCTCAACAGGGAATCGTGTTCCTCGATGAAGTTGATAAGATTGCTGCTGCGAACGAAGGACACTCGGCCGCCTATCGAGATGTTTCCGGAGAAGGAGTACAGCACGCTCTTCTGAAGTTGGTCGAAGGGACCGTTGTCAACGTGAAGAGCGGGAAGAAGGGAATGGGATCACAGCAGGATCAAGTCCAGGTCGACACCTCCGACATCCTGTTCATCGCTTCGGGAGCCTTCAGTAACCTCGACAAAATCGTCGGAAGACGTCTCGACAGAAAAGCGCTTGGTTTCGGATCCCAGTCTGGCAACGTGCGCATTTCCACCGACGATTCCAATTCGGAAGTAATGCGAAAGAGAGACGAACTCCTTTCAAAGGCCGATCAGGGAGATCTGATCAGCTTCGGAATGGTTCCCGAACTGGTCGGCAGATTCCCAGTACTCGTTCCTTTTCATTCCTTCGACAAACAGGTAACTCCCTCGTGCGCTCTGCTCCATTTAACTCTCCCGTTTTCAGATGTTGGTGCGAGTGATGACTGAGCCACAGAACTCTCTTCTTGCTCAACTCAAACTCCAGTTCGGAATCGACAACGTCGACCTTTCATTTTCTGCCGAAGCTCTCGAGCAGGTCGCCCACATTGCCCTCGAAAGAAAAACGGGAGCCCGTGCTCTTCGTTCCATCCTCGAAGCCGCTCTTCTTGACGCCAAGTTCACCGTTCCTGGGTCGGATATCGAATCAGTCCACGTCAGCAGGTTTGTCATCTGAATCTAGTCTGCAATTATCACGCACCCTTTTCAGAGAAGCGATTCTTGGCGAGAAAGAAGTTGAATATGCTCGTCGTAAGGCGCACGTCGAAGAAGAGGAAGACGAGACTCAGACTCAGAGAAAGTCAGCCGTCGCATAATTGACCTTTTCGCTCCCTAATCACTATTTTATGGGTGTTTTGTTCCGAATAGCAGCAGCTTTTCGTTTTGTATACTCCTCCTCCCGCCGAATCTCCTCATCGGTTCCTTTTTCTCTTATTGTAGACACTTTAGTCTTGTATTTGAATTTTCGTGCTGCACTGCGCTGCTCCATGTACATAAACTCGAATAATAACATGTCTTCAATACAGACGATAACAACTGATAGAGGGCAAACAAAAAAATCAACAAAAACAAGGAGTTGTAAAAATTGATAGTGAGAGATTAGGAGGGATCGAACAGATTGAGAATGTCATCGACGGAAGCTTCTCCCTCCAGAAGATCGGTCTTCACTTCACGAACGATTCTCTTCTTTTTCGGGACGACCGGAGTGGAACTCTCGCTGTTCTTCTTTTTCCTCGATACGCTCTCATCTTTTGGTTCCCTCGTCGGGCTCTCTTCTTTGGGAATTTCCTCCACTTCCATCTCTTCCTTCTCCTCTTCTTTTTCCTCATTCAAATCGGTGTTTTTGTCGGAAACTGCCACGTCACTTCTAATAGTTTTTTCTTCCGTAATAATCAACGTCTTCTTCGCTTTCACATTGGCAAGATCTGTAGTTCTCGGACGAGACGCCACGTCACAAAGAACACGAAGACGATGGGAATGTTCGGAACGGGAAGAGCTCCGAGAGCAAATCGAACGAGCGATCTGGAGAGGAGAAGGGACGAATTCATTGTTGAGGGCAAGGAAGGCGGCGAGCAGTTGGTGGTAGATGGGGCAGTTCACGTGCATGACGGCCGACTGGAAAAGAACGAATTTGAAGAGAAACATCGAAAAGATAATGATAACCTCGCACACAGCCTTCTGGACAGTAACGAACACTTCTGGCTTGATGAGTGCGGCCGACGATTCGATGATGGTCGAGAGAAGGGAGCCGACGTGCTCTCCGTAGTCTTGCTCGTGCAGCGGATGCTTCAGAGCCGTGAAAATGACGTAGAAATGTTTGTGGAGGGTTGAAGTGACAGGCCCGAAAGCGTTGGAAATAAAGGCGAGAGTCTTGATGAGATCGACGTCCGGAGTTTCCAGTTCGGCAACGAGAGTCGATACAATTCTGCCAATCTAAACGATGACCGATAGTTCGAAGAATTCGAATAAAGTCTACATACCATTGGAATCAGAGAGTATTTCGAGTTGACGCACAGAGATCGGAGACAGGCAAATGCGACCGAACGGATCGGAGGGCTATGAACGCCCAGTTCGATGACACGAATGGCATCCTTTCGGTCGATGAAAAGGCCTGGCTTGGTAGCGTAACCGAGCGAAAGAGCCAGCACTTCGAAGAGGAGAGAAGTAAGCGAAACCCGATGAGCAGTGACACCGAGAGTTCTGAGTTGAAGGATCTCTGAAAGAATTAGATGAGAAGAGAAGTAAATCGGGAGTCTCACCGCTGGAGACGTTCTTTTTGTCGGTGTTCAACAGAATATTCAGCGTGTTCAGCAGGAGGGTAAAGTTCTGAGTGCTGATTCTTAGAGCGAACAGTTCGGCGGAAAGCCCTCTAATCGTTTGGTCACCGGACTCAACCGCCGCATCCAAACAATTGAGGATAATTTTGAACACAATCGGAGAATGTAGCTCTCCGGCTTGCGGGTTGCGAATGAGAACTTCGCGGACGAAAAGAGAGCCGGACAGTTGGAAATGATCGGAAATCTGAGCGAATCGGTTGGCGAGACGGGACTGGACTGCGCGAAGAGTGCCCGGCGAGCATTTGATGATCATTCGGGAGAGCAGAAGAAAACCAAGATCTCGGTCACGGGCAGCACGATTCGATCCAACGAGGTTTAGACATTTCTCGATAACCTGCAAAAGAATCGTAGAATATTCTAGATTTTGAATAATTCTAACCTGCGGTTCATCTTCCGGTTTACTTGAAAGAGTCGCCTGTACAATCTTCTTCACCTCACTCATCTAAACTTTCATTTCTGTTTTGAACTTGCGTTTTGACTTGGCGGTAATTTTGAACGATCAGGACGTTGTCAAATAGAATGATGAACAAAAAACGAAAAAAACTTTATCCGGAGAGGTGAGAAAAAGAAACACATAATATTCACAAAGCTAGTCTAAACCGACACAAAAAGAGGTATCTAGTTTTTAGGCGGTTTCCTTTCGGGTCTGTCTTTGCAAGAGCCGTCTCTCGCGTTCGAACTCCTTGATTCTCATGATGTGGTCTTCGTACTCGCACTTGTCCCAGGCTCCACGCTCCCCGTCGCACGCATGTCCGGCGAACGGCGCGTTTTGAGTCTAAAAAGAACGTTGAGCAAAAAAGCTGACCAAAGTGGTTTGCCTGGCATTTCATTAGCGAAATAAGGTGGTGAGCACAGTAGTCACGTTGGGCCGGCTTCAGCTTCCACTGTTCCATTTCGTCCCAAGTAGCCTTCATTTCGCGGACCTAAAAAAATGTTAATTCTCATTTTTTAGATCGAAAAATGCAAAAACTACCTTTCTCGGCTTCTCGAATCCAAACTGGGGGTCGAAAGTGGGCGGTCTGTCGACGCGCGGAGCAGTTTCCGGACTGTTCGCTCCTTCCAAAGAGACCGACAGTTTAGTTCCCATGTCTGCTGAAAAGGATTGGATGGGAAAATAGAAGAAATCATTCGAGACGTGGAAAGGAAGCAGCTCAATCCAATAAAGTTTATCGGTATCATCTGTTTGACACACTCCGAATAAATGTGCGTAAAATTTTCTAAAATAAAAGCGCTCAGAGCAGTTTAACAGGAATTTCAGAAAAATCGCAAAAAATTGGACGGACAAAAGGCGTGCTAAACAATGTGCGATGGCGTTATTTCGGAGCGTCGTTGCGAGTCAATGAGTGCGTGCGAAACGAGAGTTTACAACGAGATGGGCCTGACCAATGAACCATTAGCCGGTCGAAAACATATATGATCTCATTCTGTTTGTTCCCGTTTTCCCCTGCATTTCTCTTTGTTTTTTTCATAATCGTATACCGTATTCTTGCAGTTTCTCACTCGAAATGGCCGCTTTCCGTTCGGTTCTCACTCTCTCCAACTCGGCCAAATTGGCACTTTCCACCAGAGTCAGTTCCCTCCATTTCCTCACGCATTCGGATCAACCTTTCACTGTTTCAGACGATGGCTTCCCATCCCCTCGCTGGTCTCCTTGGAAAACTGAACCACGTGGCAATTGCCACTCCAGATCTCAAAAAGTCGGCCGAATTCTACAGAGGACTCGGAGCGAAAGTCAGCGAGGCGGTGGTCAGTTTCCTTCCGATTTTCTTCTGATTTCAACGAAATATCTGTTTAGCCGCAGCCGGAACACGGAGTCTACACGGTGTTCGTGGAACTGCCCAACTCGAAGATCGAACTTTTGCACCCGTTCGGAGAGAAATCTCCGATCCAGGCGTTCCTAAACAAGAACAAGGACGGTGGAATGCATCACATTTGCATTGAAGTCCGCAATATTCACGAGGTTCGTCCCTTTTCCTCTCGTCTTTTCGTATCATTACTCTTATTTTAAGGCTGTCACTGCTGTCAAATCAAAAGGAATCCGCACGTTGGGCGAGAAACCGAAGATCGGAGCGCACGGAAAGGAAGTGATGTTCCTGCATCCGAAGGACTGCGGAGGTGTTCTCATCGAGTTGGAACAAGAGTAGAAGACGTTCGCATACGCCACTAGACAGCAGTTTCCCCACTAGCATCCATTGTTCCTGTACCATCATTGCCACACTTTGAAATCCACAATAAACATACGATATATGCAACACTTCTGCCCGAAAAAGAAGTGAAAGTGTTTGCAGAATAGCTCTGTAAACACGCGAATCACACACGTTTTCCAATTAGAAAAAAAAAACGACCTTTCGTTGCGATCGATGCGCGAATCGTCCCTCCCTCGGTCTGTCGCAAGTTGAAAACAAGTTCCCCTGCCCGGTGACTCATCATTTTTCCTCTCCGTTCCCGTCCCTCTCCCTCCCTCCTAAATGCTCAACAATCTCGGAACTCGGCTGTTCAAATCGGTGACAGATAAGGCCGGCGACCTCGGAGACAAATTCGAGGAGGAATTCTCACGGCTCTCGTTCAACATCACCAGTCGGTTCCCCCCGCCCGCCCACTCTCATTTCCCCTTTGATTTCAGCCGAAGTCGATTCGATTGTGTCCGAAGCGATCTCGCTCTCCGCCTACATTAAGGTCGCATTGGTGATTCTTTCGATCCTCCTGGTCGCCCAATTCCTTCCGTTTCTCTTCCATTCCTCCCTTTCCAGATCCTTCTCATCATCCGCTTGTCCGCTTTCGGAATACGATGTTTGGTATTCAAAGCACGTGACTGGATTCATTCGATCGAGAACAAACCATCCCCGCAGGTACCTGTTCCCTATGTCTCTCCGTACATTTCCTTATCCAGGTTATTCTTCTGATGCCAACAGAAGATGGAAAATACCGAAAGAGCTCAAAAGTTTACACAGACGAACAAACACGGCAGATTCTCGACAAACTGCGAGAAGACTCGATAGAGCTGTTCAATGAATCGCTGAGAGCTCCTAGCGTGGTAAGAGACAACATTTGAACACGAACATTAAGTTTTTGCAGGAGTCCCGCAGAACAAGGCCGCCCAGACTATCAGAACGTCCGTTCAAAAACTGGAAAGTACCAGAAGAAGCAGTTTGAGATAAAATGGCTATATAAACAAGATTTATTGATACAGTCATTAAATGCTTAACAACCTAGATACGTGCACATAGGCTTCTAGCCGATAGGGGTTCAAAACCAAAGGATAAGAACACACTGTTGGGCTTTGAAAGGCAATAATATGAAATAAATTAACAACATGGGTTAAAACTGAGTGTGGCTGTTCTCCAATGGAGTGACATCGCTTACAAGAAGAAGAGCTTGTCCCGCAACTGCTCAGCTGAGTCTCCGTGGAGCGACTGAGCTGTCAAGAAGGCAAGTTTGTGGGCATACTGGCACGGAGCTGGGACGCGAACTGTTCCTTGCCAGTTGTAGTAGAGATGGCAGAGCTTGAAGGCAATCTGCTGATGCTTATCTGGTCCAAGGTCAGTGTCGTCATAAATGATGTTGTACGAAACTGGAGTAACAGTTCCTTGGTTCACGAACTGCGGCACCAAGTAGAAATCCATTCTCTCCGGACGAGTGACAGTTGTGTCGACGACAGTTCCTGGGTCAGGGTTGGTAGCCGAGTTCGTTCCACTTTGCCTATAAAAACATCATGCGTGAATTGACTAAAAATTTACTTCTTACTTCAAGATACGCATGTTGACGCGCTTGGTGACAATGATGAAAGCGAGCTCAATTTTACTGTGCTCCTTTCCACTGATCTTGGAGGCTCTCTCTGTGACCTGATCACAAGCATCCCGAACGAGCTTAACTTCAGTGTTACGGATGTATGGAATTTGTCCGTCCCCAGCACCATCTCTGTACAGGATCAATCGACCAGGGAGATTGTTTCCATTCTCATTGTAATACTGCTTGAGAGCTTCTGTAAAATGTTTTAATTAGATGAACTAATTTTACAGATAGTGATTACTTCTGACAAAATGAGTGAGGTTTCCACCCAACTGAGTCGGATTCTCATGAGGTCTTGTCTGAGAATAGAACTTGGTGAAGTCAACAGATGTGGTAGAAACACATGCTCCAACAGTTTTTCCTTTCAGGGTGGAGTCGTGGTACAGATCGTATCCAACTATCATGGTATCTTTGAGCTGAAATGGTACTCAACTAATATAAAACATTCTAAAATCAAACCTACTCGAAGGTTAACTTTCCACAAAGCTCCTCCCGTCTTGCACACCATTTGAAGAAAGATTTTTAAAACAATAGAACCAAAGTTCTTGTTCTCTCCGCCGTCACTGGCCTTTCCAGCAAGAGTGCGTAGATTAACGCATTGATTCGGGATTGGACATTCCACACAAAGATACTTCTTTAAACTGTCGTATCTGGTTTTGTTGTCATCGGTAAGCATGACTACGAGCATATGAACGGTTTCGTTTCCAGCTTGCTTGATTGCATTCTTCACACCTTCCAAATAATCGTTGGGAGTGATTCCATCAATTGGGCACGGGAGAGGATCTCCAATTTTGACCTTGAGAGAATTTCCAAGACGCTGAGCCTCGCCTACAAAAGCAAAATAAACCTTTTAGTTGTCTTCACTCTCACCAATGAACTTCTTGATAAGAACTCCAGAATTTCCAGTGTTCGGCCCAACGACGATCCAGTTAGTCATGTCGGAACCGCGGTAGATTCCGCTGTCCTTGACTCCGCGAGCCCACTCGGCATTTCTTCCTTCATATGTCTTGGTTCCTTGTCCAATCAATGGCTCCGGCCGGAGAACACGAGCATTCACGTTTGCAAGGTCATCCGCCAAGCGGATTCCCCAATAGCTAAGACAAGCCCGAACTTTTTCGTTTTCATGGAATTGAGTAAGAAGCTTTCGGGTTTCGACGAGACGCTGCTGTGGAGACAAGCGGGTGTGAGAAGCAATCTCTTTCATCATTTTGAAGTCTTTTCTCATCTCGTCAGTTAGACCGGTGGGAAAGCACAGTTCCGGGACGATGTAGTTGACCTGTGGCGGCTCTCCTGGCTGCTTCGGCTTTCCTTCAGAGATCTGGAATAAAGTTTTAGAAAGCCACAAGTAAATACTGCCACATACGATGATTGGTTGGTCATCGTTCAAAATGTCCTTGTTGTACTGAGTCTTGAAGTATTGTTTGAGAGTAATAGACTGTCCATCCTTCTCGAATTCAGTCATAGGATTGATGCTCCAGTCAAGTCTGGTGAATCGATGAAGCTTGTTATTATACCTAAAGGAGATTTACAAACAATTTTTGCACAATGGAACCCACAAGGTGATGACAGTGCTTCCACCGTACATCTCGTTCATTTTCTCTTGAACACGCATCCGATTATTTTGGCACGTGCTCATTTCCTTGGCAATCTGAAAACGACCAGAAATCTTTGGACAACATTTTGTCTCACCAAGTCGTACATTGAATCCCTTCGAACCATTTTGAAACGATTCTCAACGCACAACATCAATTGAGTTTCGTACATGCGGATGGCAGTCTCAAAGCCAGGCAAGATGCTCATGTTGTACTCGCGAACAAGTCGTCCGTCTCTCGAATTGAAATAGTGTCGCCCAAGCTGAGTCAGATTCATTTCGTCAAAGCAACGACGGATGATGGTGTTGAAAATGTTGATGGTTTGTGCGTTGTCAAGGAGAAAGCGATTCGTGAACTTGAAGTTCACAGCGATGGGCTGTCCTGTGGTCGGGTGCGGAACCTCAATGGTTTGCTGAAAACCCGCAGTTGAGACTTTTCCATTCGAAACATAAAATCACGTTTTGATCCCACTCATTAGTGATATAAAGAATCATTCCGTCGAAAACGTGATATTCTCCAATTTCAGCAGCAACATTCTCGTGCAGCAGCATTTGCTCTCTGCAATAATTTCTTAACGAGTGAAATAAAACACTAGCAATACCTAGCATGCTTCGAGTCGACAGTCGGTTCAAATTCGACGTGGTACTGATAAATGAAGTAGTCTGGCTTCTCCATTTCGATCGGGATAAAGTTGGCGTAACATTTCTGGACACGTCCAGATGTTCCGGTCTTCGACTCTCCTGCCTGACGGACAAACAGATCAGGTTGAATAGTTCCGTAGTACTCCTGATTCTTTTCTCCACTGGCATTCGATCCAGATCCACGTCCTCTACCGCGTCCACTTCCAGATAACATGATTACCTACAATGCATAGCAACATTAATGAATGGCACAGCGATACAGATAAAAAAAAAACGAATATGAAAAAACACCGTCTAAATAGTTCGAAAAGTGACAAAATCAAAAAAACAACAAGAAAACAGAAAAAAATGGGAAAATTTTTTGAATTTGAATCGTGGCGCCAGCTCACATAGTACTGTAGAATAGGTCTCGAAACGAATCGGTAGGAGATATCTCTAAAAGATAAATACGTGCGCCTTTGATGTTTTGCAGACTGAATGTTTTTCACCTAGTTTTTCGGAAAATATTAATTTTTTGAACAAAATAGAAGATTTTCAGCACACAAAACGGCGATTAAAGATGTTCATCAGCCTGACACACGGAAAAAGCCCTGATTGTCGTCAGGCAAACGCAAATTTGAAAGAAAGACTGGTCAGAGGGAAAGAAACTGAAATTTATAAAGTTTTGTTTTCAGGAAGATTACAATTTTGGAGCGTTTCTCATTGAGAAAGCGTGTTCCCGTTGTCCGAACAACGAATGCGTAAGAAATCCTATTTATGTGCTGTCGCTAATTTCGAAACTTCAGAATTCGTCCTTCATTTTCATTCTGCAAAAGCAAGAATACTTCAGACTGAAGCATCATGTTAAGGTTTGTATTTACAGACACGTCTTGCTCTCACCATTCCACACATTTCAGTTCGATGTTCGCCCGACTTTTCTCGTGCATACTTCATTCAATCAGCTGGTAGCGCTCGATCACAAACTTAGGGATGCTCAGCTCGGGAGAAACTCAGTCGGCATTCAGGTTCTATTTGTAAACTGTGTTTTATGCTCATTATGGTCTTCTCTGCAGGCTGTTCCCGAAATGATCAACGCATATGTTGACGCGATTCCTCCTACCCTGAATATTCAATGTCAAACTGATTTCAAAGTCGGAAAGAAAGATACAAACAGTCAGACGAACATAGTTATTCTCGTAGATGCTGAAAGTCAGGTTGAGTTGAAACCGGTGGATGTCGATACTCAGACCACTTTCACCCCGGATAGAGATGCTGGGCTCGAGGTAAGCCCCACTGTTCCCGAAGTTCAAGAATCCACGACATCGCCTATGATTCGCAGTGTTGAAGTTCAGCAAGAAAATAGCGATGATGATATCGTGGTAATACAGATCATTTTTAATGTTTCGTAACGACAAATGTAGTTCATTGAGGTTCGTCCACGCGATTGCAACGGCCCGCCACTGAAAGAAGTCAAGGTGGAGCCAATCGCAGTTGAAGCTGAAAAAGATGTTGAAAAAGAAACGGAGAGAGAAATAAAGGAAGAGACGATCGAGGAGCAATCTGAACAAAACATTCACTCGGAGCCCTCTCACTCTCTGGTCGAGACTCTTTCTAACGTTTTGTCTTTCACCGGCCTCACGACACGTTTACCAAAGTCTTATTCACTGAGCACGTTTTGTTTTCAGCGACTGTACCTGTGAAGAGAGGAAGTATTACGCAGACACCAGCCAAGAGAATCCGTCTGGCGAATGTGGACATATGCCAGAAATGCATGGATTTGAAGGACTATGCTTCTTTGGAGGATTACTGCAGACATGTTTTGACGCACGTTTCCGATAGAATGCAAGTTCCTTTTAGTTGAGCATTCCTCTCGCAACATGGTTTTGCAGCCACCGCTTCAAATGTAACATTTGCATGGACAAGTTCGTCAATTCGCGTTCTGCCAACTACCATCTTCAAATGCATCACTCGGGACAGTCAGGCGGCGAGACTCCGTCTGCTGCTGATTCCATTTCCAAAGAAATGTATTTTTCAAAGGACCGATTCGTTGCACCTATTAATTTTCAGCTCCGTCGAGCACCTCGTTGCTTTCAAACGCACCGCCAATCAGTGCTGGCCTGAAATCTTCCAAAATGTATCAATCGAGAAGCTCGCCACAATCGTAATGCTCACTTGGTTACAAACAAAAACAATTTGATCTTGCAGATAAAAAAGTTCCAATAAGAAGCTCATTTTTCGTCGCCCCTCACTTAACAATCATCTATTTTTATCGTTTCCAATTTAGATAATAAATTTCCTTTCGAGCCAAGTGTAGTTGCGATGTGGTAGCAAGTGCGCTCTATCGCACTCGATGTCTTTTTTTAAGCTTTCTTATTGTCAAACTTGTTTTGTCTCGTACAAGAAGGAATGTTTGCTGAAGTGTTGTTCCGTTTGGCGAAAGACGTTCAAACGATCGATGCGGATGTCAAGGAATTGGCAGCTGCTGATGAAGCGATTCGGCGGACGGAAAAAATGGGATTGAAGGTATCGAAGTGCGAAGGATTCCATTCAAAGCTCACGGTATCTGTCAGTCGTGTCTGGATTTTACGAATTCTTGAATGGCAGGTCAAAATAGATGCGGCCGTGCAGCGACAAATGACAAAATTAGATGAAAAGAGCGTTGACCTGAACGGGATCATAAGGACTGTAATGTGCATGAGTTCCGGGGCACCGACGACTCACACTTTCGAAGAGGACTCACTTCTCGTTTCTTCGTACTGCTCAGAGGTTCCGATTCCGAGTTTCAATCAAATGTCTGTATATTTCAGCTGAAATCATTTCTTCTCTCCGATCGCACAGGCCAATGTCCGTCGATTACACTTCCAGTCGAGCAGGCCGTTCGACGAATGTCAAACAGTCCCGTGCTCACTTGATTGATTTTCAAATAAATTGAATTTTATACGTTCTACAAACTCATGTTTCTGTTGTTCTCAGCTCTTCCTACTTCTGCTTATCGATAGTTTTGGTTTTCGGTCACATTCCCTTTGAATTTCAGATGTCGGAACCACCTTGCCACGTTCCAAGCCTGGAATTTGTTAAAAAGATGTGTAAATTCAAGGAGAGAAACGACTGGCCTCCCACAATGTAAGTCACAAATTGCTTTGGAATGAAAAATAACTATTTTTTTCAGTAGCGGCGAAGTCGATTATTACCGTTCCAATTATCACAATCAGTACTTCCCGTACAATGGCAAAATCTGCCGTGCAATGTTCGCCGACAAACACGTCATGTTCATCGGAGACTCATGTGCGTTTACCTTTGCATCTCACTTCAATGCTTTTGCGTTTCAGTGGTACGAGCCATGTACAAGGATATGGTTAGCCTGCTGAGAACCGGCGAACTGTGTTCACCTCGAGACCTAAGAGTTACCAACGAAGACTGCTTTCAAGGAGACAAACAAGTGAAGCGAAGCGACACGTTCATGGTACTAATATCCGTATTGTTTTCAGATTGATAATCTCGAGCTGGAGGCCAACCGAGTCTTTCGTCAAGCGCGAGAATTTCAATCGAACCGTCATCTTGTTCAGTACTTTTTCACAAATCGAGCGATGCGAGAGGACCTTGAGAAGCTGTGCCTGATGTTGGAAGCGTCGGACGAGAAGCCGGACGTCGTTGTCGTGAACTCGGCCATTTGGGACATCTCCCGATTCCCAGCCAGGCATTCAACTCGTCGTTCTGAGGACCTCAATAAAGAACTGTTTGAGGAAATCAACGTCGCCGAAGAGTATTTCAACAGAATCGCAATGTTGTGCCGTCGAATGAGACTACTCCTTCCGCCCACTTCCACGGTTTGTTCTCCGCTTTATTCCCCTGCTTATAAATTCATTTCAAGGTCGTTTGGCTCCTGATGCCACCGAACGGAACTCCGGAAATCAACCGTGGATTCTGCTCGTACAATAAGCTGACTTTCGACGAAATCAGAACTAGGCTATTGGATGCAAACGTCCGGGCGGCGCAAGTCGTCCGTGAGGCCGGCTTCGACGTCCTCGATATTTCATTCCACATGAGACATTCCAGCTATCAGGTGTTCCGAATGTCAGTTTTTCCATTTTGTTCCATGCTCAATTATGCTTTTTTAGTAAAGACGGAGTTCACTGGAATGTCGTTGCCACTCGATTCATGAACCAGCTCCTTCTCGGCCATCTCGCGTGTGCGTGGCGTATCGAACGAGTAGTGCAGAAGAAATGGAAAGCGAGCATTACACAAAAGACGTGAGAATTCGTTCATCTCCTTTATTCTAAACGCTTTTCCAGATATAGAGAAACTAGATCGCAGATATTTAAATGTGCTCTCGATTTTCTGAAGAACATGAACAAAAAAAAGCATATTAATGAACGAACCCAGGCACGTTTTGCATTAACTCTGTGATGCCATAACTTTCTGATTCATTTCAGCAGCATGTTCGTGTTATTAGCCTTGAAAATTTCAATCGGTGCAATCCAATGGGAATGTCAGCCACACAGTTTATGGAATCGATGCGAGTGCTTTTAATGTTCTACAAGTATCAGCAGCAACACAGCGACAAGTCCGTCTCTCTGGCGAAGGCATTCGGAGTGGGTCAGCTGCCCCCTGAGTTGTCCAGATATTCGCAGGAAGACATCGTGAAGATCGGCAAAATGGTATGTGAGCCTTTTGTTTGCTGTGTTATCCATTTTTTTTCAGATACATGAAGTCACGAGTACCTGGAGAGACCGTTTGCCGCCGACCCGAATGGGTCATAGACACAAGCGGAAACTGGAGAGAAGAGCTCTTCTGCCCACCCCGAGTGCTCCGCCTGGTATTTCATTCTCGCGAAATGAGCCGCACAAGGTATGTCACTTCGTCTTTCTTCAACAATAGTTATTCTTCCATTTAAGAGCATTGCGCCGGCTGAGAGGAGATATCAGGACCACAGACCTCACAGCAGAAAGAAGCCTCGTTACGAATCTTACTTGCCGTACTCTCCCTAAGCTACAGTGCCTTTTTATATTTTACGGGCAATAGAGTGGTTTTGCCTTTGTTCAATCTCAATCTCATCAGGTCAATGGTGATATCTTGTGTTTTTAATAGTTCCTTGTCTAATGAACACATTTTAATCAAAGGTAATTTCAAAATTGGGTTGTTCATTGACTTCCCGAACTTTCGATATTCGTCTGATTCGATGAAACTGTAAATAAAGCTCAGAGAATGGGGCGTCATAAACTACGATAAGATGACGGTCTGAGCGGCCCCATGGTGGAAGAGGTCTCTGATGGAAGTCGTCTCGTGTCTTTCTTTCGCCGCTTCTCTGCCCATCTTCCGTCGACTACACCGTAGGCTGCTCCCTCCTTGTTTCGCGCACTCTCTCGCCCCTTTCTCTTCACTCTCCACTTTCGCAGTTAGCCACCACCACCGCCGAATTGTCATCATTCGGGAAGAGAGCACAGTAATCGGATAGACGCAGAGACCGGCTACGCGTTCTCTTCGCTGAAATATTTGAGGTTCTTGTGCGGCTGTTTGTCGCGGCGCTAATGTCATCATGTGTTTTATCGGCTATCGATTTTCTAGACTCTTTCCCTTTCTCTGTCTGCGTTCCTCTGTTTCTTCTCCGTCCATTTAGTACACTTTTTGAACGCGAACGGGACGGAAAAGGTTGGAATTACTGAAAAGGACACGACGAGAATGAAGACCGGACTGCTGGGGCGGCGGCGAAAAGTTAAACAAAGTCACGTTCTTGTTGGTGATACCATCTGGCGCCTCTCGCTTAAGATGCAGTTTTGATCCCTCCCGGACGGGCTCTTCCTTCCCTGTCTTCCTATTTTTCGTCTTTTCCGTCCCTTCTTCCGCTAATCGATTCCTCCTCCGTGCCTCCTGCTCATTTGTCATCAATTTCTCGTGTTTTGATGACTCCCTCTATCTTTCGAGCCTCACTGTATGTGTAGTTTTGTGTGCTGACAAAAGCCTCTATCAGTTATTTCTCCGTTTTCAGTTCGCTCGTATGGTCGGATGGGCAACTGGATAACGTCGACGTTCCTCAGATTCGACTCGTACCTCTTCGCCCGCAAACACGACCGCTTCATTGACTTCAACAGAAGAGGTAGGTCACGAAAACTACAAACTTCAGAAACGGCGAGCGAGCGAGAGAAAAAAAGAGAGAGAGAGAGAGAAAGGAAGGCGAATAGAAAAAACGAGAAAGAGATTAAAGGTGAATTGGTTTCAGAGCACCCCTCGAATCCCTTGTATTCCGTTCGAGCGGCCGCCGAAATCGTGGCTCAACAGAGGATGAAACCGGTAAGGAATCCGCGTGTGACACGAACGTATGTTGTGCCCTCCCGAAATGTCATCACAACACAGACTGACTCGACGGGTGGGGAGAGGCGGCGCCTCTGTCTCTGATCGCGCCAATCGTCGGTGGGCGCCGATCGGAGAGACGCAGACGCTTCCCCCGCTTCTCTCGCTTCCCCACTCCTCTATCATTCACTATTTACCTTCCACCCCCATTCTCACTAGGTCCCAATTTCTAAAATAATTACTATACGTTATGCCTTTCAAAAGGAAATGCAATCTGAAAAGAGTAAGTGTTTTCCTGAGCTTCAGTCTCTTAAAAAGTAATGCGGAAGAGTGTGTCTGGGTCTAGAACTAAAGTGTACTCTCTCTCCTTTTTTCTCGTCAAGTGCGAGTGCGTCATCTATTGATTCGAAGCAAAGTTTTCGGCTGTTGTTTCGAGAAAAAATGACTGATGAAATTCGTTCATCACACTAATCAAAAAGAACGAAATACTGCGGCGACGCACTTTTCTGATCAGCCAGTCTCAACTGCCTGAAAACTTGGCATTTTAGACAAAAACAAGAAAATGATGACAAATTCTGCTGCCAGTCATCGCATAATGCTTATTTTTCATCTGAAAATCTAAAAAGCTGGTGGAATTTCGAATAACCCTTTGTGAATATAAAACCCGGATCATCCGGAACTGCTCTTCGGTTAGGGGTGCCCTTCTAATTTAGTATTTACGGTAGTCACTATATCAACGTCTACAAATCCGTAAAATTCTCAAATCGAAACCTAACTACAAACCACATAAAATGGCCATGTGTTCTTTGGAATTCCCTCTCTCCGGAGACCGACTCGTCGATCGGCGCCCGTGATGACAATTGCCTACAGTACTCGTCCGGCCGCTCGTCGTCCAGTGACTCCTCCCCTCCAGTATCTTTCTAGCTAGCATCCCCTCATTGAGCATTCACAAGTAATCGAGAGATCTACTTTGACGCAACTTCCGTCGTCTATTACATCACACCCGAGACTGAAACATTTCCCGCTTTCTCTCTCTCTCTCTCTCTCTCCCTTCCGCGGGCGCTCGCATCACAAACACTACACGAACACTGTCGAGAGGCTGGTTTCCCACCGGGCCATAGAAAGCATCAGATGATTCGTTTCGTTTGCGAAGACTGAAGAACTTTGCACCTTTTCCAGGATCGCAATGGCAGCGATACGGACTTCTCGGACGATGATGACTGCCCTCCGATGACCCGACAGGAGGAGCAGGAAATGTACGAACGGGAGCAGCGGATTGCATTCAGTGGCCGCTGCAACATCGGAGACCCAGAGGTGAGTACAGTCATCACAAATCACAACAAATTCTGGCGAATGTGCCTTTCGCGCGTAGTCTGTAGTCCGCTTCTCACGATTCGAACGCGTGTAAAGCCCTTTGCCCTAGGCCGGCAAGGCCATGATGACAAACTGAACTGTGAACTTTGCTTTTTCGCTCTAAACCAAACAATGGTCGAACTTATTAGAGAACCCAATAAATGGGCGTTCCAGAGCTGCAAACAGCTGCGGACACAAATCATTTCTCGCTGTGGACCCGGACCTTCGACGTCGACGACGCAGTTCCTCTTGAACAGAGACATCAATCCGATGCGGAGGAGCGGCGCGCCGCCAATGAGCGATAGAGAAAGAAGAGCTCTCACGAATGTATTCTTGCCGAATCGGAGAAAACGAGTGGACAAGGTGCAGACGAAAACGTTTTGCGTTCAGTACATCAACAACGGAAGGAAAATCATGGTTTCCAGTCAAGGTGGGCGGAGAGACTAGAGAAGGAAATGTCTATCTTGAAAATTTCAGATGAAAGAATCCGTTTTTACGCGAAGAACACACCACAAGGGAAATACTCGTCGAGATACTTCCAATGCAACGAACTGCATGTGGATTCTTGTAGTTGGTCAATACTCGACACGGCGGTGAACCCGGAAGGAGACCTCATCTGCTATTCCACGTGGAGAGATCAAATATATCTGGGAAAGTAAGTTTTTACGTCTCATTCGACAGTTTTCACAATTTTAAATGTTCAGACTCGATCAACATGAATATCAAAATATGACGTGGCATCCAATTGATCTGGGAGATCACGGACAAAAGTAATCAGTTCAAGTTGCCATGCTCCAAATAATCTGCTCTTTTTGCAGCCAAGTCGCCGTGTTCTGCGTCAGATTCTCCAATAATAGCGAGCAGCTTGTCTGCGGAACTTCGGACTACAGCATCCACGTGTTCGACGTTGAGCAACGTCGCAGAGTTCGAACGATTGTGAACGCTCACGAGGACGACGTGAACTCTGTCTGCTTCGCGGAGCAAGGATCCAACTTAATTTACAGTGCAGGAGATGACGGACTCGTCAAGGTGAGTGACCTGACTGTTTGAAAAAGAAGCAAAAATGTCGGCTGTCAGGTCTGGGACAAGCGCGCGTGGTCGGACGGAGACGTCGAGCCGGTCGGAGTGTTTGCCGGTCATCGCGACGGAGTCACGTTCGTGGATTCGCGGCAAGACGAGAAATATCTGCTCAGCAACAGCAAGGATCAGACCATCAAAGTGTGGGATCTGCGCAAGTTCTCGAATAACGTCGGAGTGGTGAGTTTTGCGGGTGAAGTAGTCTTCGATAGGCCAGATCTGTTTGTAGGAAGCCACACGTTCGTGCGTTCAGAGCCAACGCTGGGACTACCGATGGCAGCCTGCTCCGCCCGGTCTCTGCCAGCCAGTCAACGGAGACACTTCCGTCATGACTTTGCGGGGACACTCTGTCCTTCACACGCTCGTCAGAGCGAAATTCTCACCTGAAAGAACCGGTAGAAGATATATTTATACGGGATGCGCACGAGGCGAAGTCGTCGGTAAGCTACCGTAACCCATATGTCCTGACCATTCTTAAATGTTTCAGTTTATGACATCCTGACCGGAATGGTGAGCCGCAGACTGAAAGGTCACGTCGGAGTGGTCCGAGAGTGTGATTGGCATCCGGAAGAGAACGAGATCGTCAGCAGCTCGGTGAGTAGTGAAACGGAAGCGGTCACAGAGATCAGAGGCCAATCCAGCTGTTTTGGTGTCTTATTTGTCATCATTTCCGTCGCTAACGCCTCTCGTTTTCTCTTCCATGAGAGACCTTAAAAGAGATTGAACGACTGGTCTGAAATTTGAAGAGCGCGCGGTCTCTCGTACCTTTTTGAAAATGCCGCTGAACTTTGAAAGAGACCAAACATCCGAATCATTGCAAACTCTAAGCAACCGCGCACTTTTGTTTGTTTTCACTACCGCGTTCTAAAAGTGCTGAAATTGTGTATGTTATCCAACTAAAATTTTCAGTGGGACGGAATAACGAGTGTGTGGACGTGGGACGAAAGATCGGAACACGTGACCGCTCCGTACGAACACCGCGGAGACTACGCGAAGCTCGGCGACGAAGATTCGTGCGACGAGTTCTACGAGGAGATCAAGAAGCCACCCCGTCGCCAACGGAAACACATGAGTCGCGGCTCCGAACCGTCGACCAGCGCAGCAGCAAACTAAACTCGTTTTTGTCCATTCCCCTTCCCCCTTATCTTGCATTTGTCACCTCATTTCACCTCGTTTGTCGCCCTGTTCCCAGTTCTCAACTTGCTTGTCCCATTGATTACGGTAGGCTTTGATTCGCCATTCAATTCAATTGATACGGAGTTTTGTACATACCCAAACGGTTCCTGTCATCACATCATTTTTACCCCCCTCAAAACTATATTATTTCAATAAATACTTAATAATTATTTCGAAAGTCCACAAGTGTGTGCGCCTTAAAAAAGGAAAGACCCGGCGGGAGGTGAGACTGTTATCAGTCGGCCGAGAAATGAGAGAAGAGGCGCTCGAATCGATTTGTGCCGCCCTTTCGATCAGTTTCTCCGAAGATCCCGCTCATCTCACCCACATTCTCCACCGATTCTCCGAGGTTTACCAAGTGTTGCTAACCGATTTCCAGATGAACCTATTCAGATATTCATCATAAAAGAGCGGCTGAATGCATTGCGAAAAAAGTGCGAAAAGTTTGTGAGTCACTCCGGAATACGTCATTTTATCAAATGACATTTGTTTCAGCAAACGTACACTCTCGAATTGCGACCTATCGGGTCGTGCGCCGAAAATGTGCACGCGTACATTCTAGAGTAGGTCAAGAGGGAAAAAATGGGGAAATGAGATGATGTTCAGGACGGACACGTGCAGACAACAAGCTGTCAACCCATCTGGGATCACTAGAATGTGGGTGAGAATCGACGGTCGGTCACTTAGTTTTGTGATTTCAGAGAAATCAGTACTCTACGGGACGTCTCGCTGAAATTCGGTCTGAGTCAGAAGAAGGACGGACAGAGCAAGAAAGGAGTGTCCCGGTCAGCTTCCCTGCTGAAAAAGTGAACGTTCTTCCTGAAACCGTCACAATCTGCTCTTCTTGTTTCCAGACTGACGTTCTCCGATAAAAAGAACATGGACCAGCTGAAAGTAAGTGTATTCCCACTGGACATTGCGGTCAGGAAGCACATAACACTCGGCAGCGGAAAGAGTGTGATGCTCGAGATGAAACTGATTCGCAACGATCATCGCAGACTCATTCAACACTTGGAATTCGACGATTTCCTTGAAATGACCAGGAGGTTCCACGAGTGGCAGGCCGAGAATAACGAGGTGATCCCACCCTCTTTTGATTCGAATTTCAATTCGCAGGCTGAACTTTACGATGGAAACCTCGGCGATCCGACTTTTGCAATGTTCTACTCGGTCGCATTCTTCTTTGAAATACCTTCTTTTGTACTGAAAGCCACGTGAGTTCCATGGAATTCCTCTCATTTTCCGAATTTGATTATTTCAGAGAAATGACATGCTTTCTTGTTTGGGACGATGAAATGAAGGTTGGTTACAAAGGGAAACGGAAAAGGAGAAAGGTATTCAGAAGTTGGACGAGAAGGCGTTGGTCGATGTGAGTCTGAAGATGTCCGCCTGCGAGTCCGAAGTGGATCTCCATCATCCATTATTGGTATCTTCTGATCATCAGATCCGAAATGAACAGTTTTCTGCTTTCAGAATCCCGCTCTAATCTACCTAAACGACTGCACTTGCAACACAATCCGCTCGATCCTCGAGCCGTTTTCGCTCGAACCGTTCTTCCCGCCCGTCTCCCATTCCCGTCTCAAACCCATTAACTCGGCTCTCAAGCTCATCGCCGACATTTGTGTTCTTGAAGTTTGGGACGAGTTCGAGTCTCTCGCCAGTCCCTCGTCGTTCTTGTCCTCAGAATTAACGCGTCTACTCGAGAACAGTGCAGAGAGATTCGGCGAGACTTTGAAGAAGATGGAGTTCCACGAGCTGTGCCGGTCCGTTCAGAATCTGTGGATGAGTCTGAGCAATGACAGCCAGCCCTATTATATATTCTTTCATCAGTTTGACATTAATTATATTGGTGTCGCCATGCTCAAATTGGATAACGCGGTGAGAGTTGCGCTTGGTTTCTTGAGGGTTTCCATTAAGTTTGTTCGTATTTTTTTCCTCATTCTGAAGATGATTTCCGTCATTTTTAGTCAAAGTTGGAGAATAATTCGGGCTACTGTACTTTCAATTTTTTGCAGCTGGCAGAATCAGTTCGGAAATCTTTGAAAGACCAACTGGATGTTATCAACTTGAGAAACCCGATTGAGCTGGAGAACTTTACAAAAACAACAATGAGGCTGTTCGTGACACTTCGGAATCTGCTGAGCATGGTGGAGACGTTCCGCCTCCCGGAGAGCCAAATTTTCAATTTCGAAGAGTGGTTCACGGATGTCAGTGTGTTCTGGGCGTATTCATGGAGAGAAGTCACTCTCCAGATGGTCGAGAGAACGATCACATTGGACGAGGACGGCGATTCGGTGAAGTACGGAGCGAGAAGACCCCTTCCGGCCGGGTTGTACTCGTTTCTCTGCATTCAGAAAGGTTTGACATTGAACGTATTCTCTTGAGAACTGATTGACTACTGCAGGAATATCGGACGATATGGCAAGACTCGAGTTCACATTCCCTCATCATCTCATTATTTGTTCGGCGTCTGTGGTCAACGTAAGGGTCCGATTCATAGCCAATTTGCGTTATTCTTCCAGATAATGTGCCAAAATATAAACGCATATGCGAGAAAACTGTTCAATGAAGCGATGAGAAGTCATGAAGAGAAGACGTCGAGACTGGTGAGAGCCACCAATGGAATCGAGCAGGCGATGTGCTTTGTGGAGGAGGGATACAGACGGTTCGCACAGTTTCAGAGACTGGAAGAGGTGAGGAGCGAAGAGGAAAAAGAAAAAGAAGAAAGGCGTTCAGTATGCGGATGCAGAAGAGATGACTGCAGTCAAAACGACGGCGACCAGGCTGCTGAAGTCGACGCGGGAGGTGTGTGAGCAGCAGATTTCGGTCCTTCTCGCTCAGTTCGTCGATCTCAAAACAGATATTGTCGCGAAGATTGCCAGAAACTTGTGTGCGGACGGGAAGGAATCGAGCAGTGGACTGGTGAGCTGCAGAAATTGACAAGAGAAATGAGTATCCGTCGCAGAAGTCGTACATGCGGGAAGTGACGTCTTCGGAACGGATAGAAAGTATTCTCGAATGCTGCTACGGACTCGTGGACGACGTCCGCTGTCTACTGCTTCCCAAGTAAGCTGTGAAATCCTCACGCATTTAGAATCTCTTCAGTTGCTTCAAAATATCCACACGCCACTTTGCCAATTCTTTGGAAACTCAAATACGGAAAAGTATACGTCAAAAACAGCCGGCCGAGTACTACAGTAATGTTTATGTGAGTATGATCCGATTGTCGCTTGACGCGGATGTTTGACCCGGGCGAATTCAGATTGCACTGAAGTACATATACGAGTTTCTGGAAGTGGACGATCGGAAGGATATCGAGCTGCTCTCGAACCTGCACCTCAACAGCTTTTCGACGAAAGATCTCATTCTTTCCTACTACGATTCCCTGTGCGAGAAGATCGACAGAACTCGATTCGGAAATGCTCCACACGTAGACGTACACATTTCGTACACAAAGATAGAACCGGAAGACACAATTTCCATTCAGATCAAATGTACTTTTCCATCTGATTTGTCTCAATATCCAGTCGGTTTCAGTGGTGAGGATGTCTCCGATCGAGTGGATCGACGTCCTTTCCGATCGAGTCGACTACTTTGTCCGTCTCGAACTCTTTCCGAAAATCCTCTTCCCATCCAATAAATTTGACTCACCCACCACCAATCCGATGCCGCAATCAACGCGCCCGCAATGGAAACAGCTTTTCGAAATGTTTGTGTTTGATCTTTGCATCTGATGACATCACCCTCACTTCTTGTTTCTCATTACAATCATAGATGTTTTGATAGTCAGAGAGTGTCCAGTTTGAAGATCACCATCCATTTGTCCTTTGTATCATCCGAGACAAGAAGCACTTAAAGTTCTTTTTTTCAGTCGTGTGCCCTTGGAGTGCTTCTTCCTTCGTGGCGCATGTCTCGCCATTTCAGTGTTCGACCACGAAAGGTTCCGTCTTTCCGCCGAGTGCTGAAGAATCATAAATAACTTTTCAGATTCATAGACCGTCTCGTGGGTCGTGGCTTCATAAGTCTCCATTCAGTTCCTCAGGCCTCCGATGAGAAACCAACCCAGAAGATTCAAGTCCCTCTGCTTCCCAACGACTTTTCCGATCAGAATAACGTTTTCTATCAGGTTTCTGAATCGTCCACCCTCATTTCGTAACGATCAAACATTCAGCTCCTGAGGAACCGTTCGTGTCGAGACGCCGTCGCTAAAGAGTTCATCGAGACGCGCACGCGACGTCACCAAAAGATCCGTGCCCTTCAGCACTACATTCGTCGGAACCGCAACCGCGTCGGACACATGTTGTTGGGTTGAAATAAAGAATCGATCTGACTGACTTCTTTTTCTGTTTTGCTGGAACGATGAGAACGGCGCGATAAACGCAGTCGGACGGCCGGCGCCGTGGCGGGCGGCCGGTCGTCGGACATCGCCCGTCCTTAACTGGGTCGCGCATATCACGTCCCGCCGCCAGCCGACACACCGTTTGCCCCCTTGCCTTCTTTCCTCCGATCTTCCACTTCCTACCGAAACCATTTTTTTTATTATTCCTCGTTTTCAATTTGATAGACGAAGAAGAACGTGGTAGAACTTGTAGAAGAAGAAACAACATTCGAAAAGTAGTATAGTTGTCAGCAGCGATGGCCTTCTCCAATAATAAATAACATAGTAATAATAATAGAGGTCGAATGAAACCGGAACTTGATGGACTTGAACTGCAATTTCAGGCAGTCGCGTTCCAACTTTCGACCGATTGGGTGGGCGGCTATCATGTCTCTCGGGCGACGATCCGTCTTGCACTTGTCCTATTTCCGCCGCTCATTATCAAACCGCCGACGTGTCGTCGTCGTCGTCGTTTCGAACAGAAAAAAGAGGCGAACCGAAGGGCACTCCTCCCCAGATATCATCGGTCGGCCGATCCGTTGGCACGATCGATTACGTCGAATCCGACTATCGGAGTGTACCATCTAGTAGATGAATCATGACGTGGCAGCCGCAGGTTTTGCTGCGAAACCATGAACCCGCTCTTCTTCTCATTAACAAGAAGTACTTTGTTTTTTCTTCTTCGTCTTCTTCTTCTTCTGATTACACATTGATTAACTGCCCGCCACTCAGTTAATCTCTTCGATTCTTCTTCGTCCATTAAAAAATCTTGTCCCGAGGAACCTCGACCGTCCGACCTTCTTTTCGATTGGCTATGATTAACCAATTCATCAACTCTTTTTCCTCAAATTTCTCCCGAACATTCGACAGCCACGCATCGCTGACCTCTTCTCTCCCGCCACGTCATGCCCAGCTAATCTCTAATTGCCCATCCCGACCCCCGACCTTTATCTTCGATCTTCCTCCCTGGAAGCGTGTTCTCAGGCCCATATCATTTCGGTAGCATCATTGAGCAACTCGATCTTGTCGAGCCCATCGCGGAACAAAGGCGGAGCACTCGCCGCGCCACTCTCCGCCCGCTGTCTGTTTGTCCTTTTGTCGTCCGCGTCGAGGTGCCCTCCGCCCCTCCAATTGCCAGTCCTCTTCCCTTATCAGAATTCGGTCCCCCGATTGTTTTGTAGTTGTACATACATACACACACACACATACATATATCTGTAGATGTCCCCTGCGTCCGGCCGCCTGGCCAGCCCTCTTTCTTCTTTCCAAACCTGTTTTCGATCTCAATCCGTCTTGTCTCGCCACCCCCATCACCACACTACCACCATCGTCTTCTCACCGTACGAATTGAAGTCGCACTTTTTCCAACCACTGCAATTTTTAGTTATTTGTGTCAGTGCGACGTGGCACTCTGCGTCTGATTCCCCTCCCCTTATCCATATACCGTATCAAATTCATTAATCAGTAAGACAGTCAGCAGGGGCCGAACAGGTTGGCAGATGACCAGCCGCGATTCTCGTGATCACCTCCGCTTTATTTTGAATATCGGTCTTTCTCGAACCCTTCCGAAGCTTCTTTGTTCGTTTCTCTCCGCTCTTTCCGTCTCTTCCTTTCCGAGCCGTTCCTCTTCTAATCCGAACTTTTTTCCAGGCACAGCCTCTTTTCTGAGACCTCTTCTTTTATTCTCCCTCTACTATTCCCCCCAACACTCCGTCAACACCAAATGAGTACCAACTAAACACAATGATTCTGAGGTTGCTCATTTTCACAATATTGGCCGTGACCACGGTCAATTCCAGTACACGGCAAACATCGTTTCACTCGATTCAAGGTAAGATCTCCTCGATTCTCTTTTTCATCTATTGCTCCTGTTCCTGTTGCTGTTGCTGCTTCTGCTGCTGCTGCTGCAAAAAAAACCGAAAAAGCGCTAGAGAAGCGTTCATCTCGGGAAGATTGTGAGCATTCGGTCGTGAGGTCGCGCACTTTTGTCCGCACGCACTGCACGCGCACCCCTAAGCACAAATAGACTAGTGTCTCAATTGTGGGCCGGCCAGTTAGAACAACAAACCAACAAAAGTGGACAAATAATTGATAATATTCGCAATCCGAGAGCCACTAATTGACCCGCTGCTACAAGTGCCGTTTTCACACCTCCGACATTAAAAACAGAGAGAGAGAGAGAGATGAACGCTTGTTGATAGGTTTCCGTTCAGTGTGTAAATTAAAAAATAGGCAGTGGTCAGTTTCCCTCCTCAATTCAGGGCTGGTACGGTAAGCAATCAGGTTTACTGAGCGGTGTTTGAACTCGAAGCAAATTAAATGACGACAAATGCATTAAAATTATTTGAAAAAGTACATTTTTGAGTGAAAAACCAGAAAATTGGCAGAAAAATCAGAGCCGGCTTCGAAAAAGAACGAAAATTTTAAATAAAAATTAAGTTACGTTCTAAGAAAAATTTGTAATGTGTAGAAAAAAAAATCAAATTAAAGCATTCTTGCGAATAAATTTTAATCTGGATTAATTTGCCGAAAGACAGCAAGAATTAGCGAAAAACAGGTCTATTTTGCCATTTATAATGCTTTGTGTGCAAATACCGCTCAGTGAATCAAATTGCTTACCGTTGGCCATCCAAGGCCGGTCATTCTTTTGCCCAGCCCTGTCTCAATTGATACAAGTTTGATGATGTTTACACGGTTTTTCGAACAATCATTCAAATTGGCACCCACACGAAAAACAGGCTTGACCGCAGCGGCGACAGGCCAACACACCGTGTCGACTGTCCTATTTGTTTGGACGTTTTGACTGGTATCGATCTGATCTGAGGAGACTATTGAACAAGTGGAAGAGGAGAAAGTAAATGGAAATGTTTCAGTTGACTCGCCGCCGTCCGTCCGTTCCCGGATCATCTCGGCATCGGTGAACACCGCGTCGGCAGTGTGCAACGAGAACGATTTCCGGTGTAATGACGGAAAGTGCATTCGGTCGGAATGGAAATGCGACGGATCAGGGGACTGCTCGGACGGAGAGGACGAGAAAGATTGTCGTGAGTAAATCGAATGGAAATGGATTGAAGATTGACCAGTTCGTTTCTTTGCAGCTCATCCTGGATGCAAGTCGGATCAATGGCAATGTGACACCTACACGTGGCACAGTATCTCCTGTATCGCCGAGTACCAGAGATGCGACAACATCACCGATTGTGCCGACGGATCCGATGAGAAGGACTGTCGTGAGTTCTGATCCCTTCTTACAAATCCACGTGGGTCTGTTCCAGCTGCTTCGCCAATCGACTGCAGTTCGCCGAATGTTTTCATGTGTGCAGACGGACGACAATGCTTTGACATGTCAAAAAAGTGCGACGGAAAGTATGACTGCAGAGATTTGAGTGACGAAAAGGTCAGTTTCAAGAATATGGTGGAAATACCACGAACCTTGCAGGATTCGTGCTCTCGCAACCACACCGCCTGCTTCCAATATCAGTTCCGATGTGCCGACAAAACCCAATGCATCCAGAAGTCGTGGGTTTGCGACGGCTCTAAAGACTGTGCTGACGGATCAGACGAACCAGACACTTGCGGTAAGATTTTATCTATGTCGTAATGAACATTCATAACAAATTTGTGTTCTAGAATTCAAAAAGTGTACTGCAAACGAGTTCCAATGCAAGAACAAGAGATGCCAGCCACGAAAGTTCCGGTGTGATTACTATGATGACTGTGGCGACAATTCGGACGAAGAGGAGTGCGGAGAGTACAGATGTCCGCCCGGAAAGTGGAATTGCCCTGGAACCGGACATTGCATCGAGCAACTCAAACTTTGCGATGGAGTCAAAGACTGTGCCGACGGAGCCGATGAGCAACAGTGCTGTAAGTGAGAGTCAGAACGATATCAATTAAAAAGAATTGAACGCCTGAAATCCTTTTTAAAAGTTCAAATGGCAATTTTCTCTCGTTTCAAAGTGGTTTTGCAAACAAAGAGAAACACGCTTCAACTAGGAGACTGCCTAGTTAATAAAGCTCAAAGTGCAAAGATCCATAGACATTGCAAAAGGCCATTAAGTCACGAATTACGATTGATTGCAGCGCAAAACCTGTGCCCGTCGCTCGGCTGCCAGGCAGGTTGCCATCCATCGCCGCATGGAGGAGAATGTACCTGTCCGAGCGGATATAAACTCGATGACCGCTTCCACAGAACGTGTTCCGATATCAATGAATGCGCCGAATTCGGGTACTGCGATCAACTGTGCGCCAATCATCGGCCCGGATTCACCTGCTCATGCCTCGGGGACTGTTTCACTCTTCAAATGGAGCACGGACCGGGCAAGGATAACCTTACGATGAGGGGATATTGTGTGTCGAACAATGCGGATAAAATGAGACTGTTTGTGGCCAGAAGGGAGGGTCTGTACAGGCTCAACCCAAAGAATCCAGACGAAGAGGTGAAGAAATTGGCGTCTGGAGAGTTCATCTACGGAATTGACTTCGATTACGGAGACAAAAAGATCTTCTGGACTGATCGTCTTGCCCATTCCGCATTCAGTGCCGACGTGGACGACGAGGGAGAAATTTCGCAGATTAAGTAAGTATTTGGATGGTAAATTCAAAACATAAGAAGGGAGCATTATGTTGTACTAGTATGCTGCATTTCGTAGAAAACTGAGTCTGAAGTCACTGGTCTATCCACGATGCTTGGCTGTCGACTGGATCACCAACACCCTCTACATCATCGAGTCCGGATCCAGACGCATCGACGTGTCTTCGTATGATGGAGACAGAAGAACTGTGCTGCTTGCCGACGGACTCACTCTCCCACTAGACATTGCTCTCGATCCACTCAGAGGGTGAGACTCAACTGGAGTTTACAGTTTTCAGTAACTTTTTATAATTTAAGAGAAATGTTTTTCACGAATCAGCTGAAGATCGAAGCAGCCGCAATGGACGGAACGAACAGAAGGACACTTGTGAACACGCACACTCATCAAGTGTCCGGAATCGTTGTGGATATCACTGCCAAGAGAGTCTACTGGGTTGACCCGAAAGTCGACAGATTGGAGAGTATCGATTACCAAGTGAGTTGTGCAAACTGTTCAAAACTTCTTAATCTCTTTTTCAGGGAAATGACCGTCGTGTTGTTGCCCAAGGAATGAACGTCGTCCCCCATCCGTTCGGTCTCACTATCTTCGACCAATACCTTTACTGGACAGATTGGACCAGACTCGGAGTGATTCAAGTTGAGAAGTTCGGATCGGAAACAAAGACGCTGTGGACCAACACCGAAAACAACGTGTTCCCGATGGGCATCGCTGCCTACCATCCGATGGCTCAGCCGGGTCCCGGACAGAGCGAATGCATGGCCATGAAGATCGAGAACCCGTGCACGAACGCCGATTGTGAGGGCATGTGCATTCTTTCGAAGGATAACGGAGGATTCGGAGTCGGATACAAGTGTGCCTGTCCCATCGGACAGAAGCTGGTCAACGGAAAGCGATGCATTGATTCGATTGATTATCTTCTGTTCTCGAGCAACAAAATCGTCCGAGGAATCTTCCCCGAAATGAATGACAAGGCGCTCTCTGAGGCAGTGCTACCGATCTCGCCAATCTCGCAGAGAAGAATAGGAATGTACTTTGAAGTGGAGTGCGACGTGCACGGAAACTCATTCTTCTATGCTGATATCATGGACAATACCATCTACAGGTAAACATTGTCAACTGTTCTCTAAACCACGCTGTTATTCAGAATCCGTCCGGACGGAGAAGGAGCAGCTCCAGTGCTGGTCACCCACAACGACGGGCTCTTCTCGATGTCATTCGACTGGATCAGCAAGCAGCTCTACTACGTGGACAACATCAGAAACAGTCTGGAAGTGGTCAAGATCGGAGAGACTGGACTGGTCCATCCAGATGAGCTCGTCCGCCGTCAGCTAATCACTGAGCTCCGTGACCCGGTTTCTGTTGTCGTTCACCCATGGAAGGGACTTCTCTTCTACGCAGAAGCCATGCGACCAGCAGCTATTTACAGGTGAGGTTCATTTTCGATGAAATCCAAACAAATGGATGATTTCAGATGCCACATCGATGGAACGAACTGCGAAGTGATCCGTAACACCACCCTCGGACGGCCATCGGAAATGGCGATCGACTTCGCCGAGAACCGTCTTTGCTGGGGAGATACTCTTCTCAAAACCATCTCGTGCATGGACTTTGACGGAAAGAACGTCGTGAAGATCGATGCAGAGACTCCGATCCCAGTGGCAATCACAATCATGAACGAGTACATCTATTACGTTCATCAACGTCCGTACTCGATCCGCAGAGTTCACAAGAAGAACGGAGGCGGTAGCAAAATCATTAGAGAGTTCGGAGCAGACGTAAGCTTGTTTTACCGGCCAGACACCTGGTGTTATTTCTGTTTGTTTGCAGGAAAGATCAATCTTTTCGCTCAAAGCGTGCTCCCACCAGAACCAGCCTATTCCGGACGACTCGAGGGAACACCCGTGTCGTGCCTCGCAGTGCACTCAGTTGTGCTTTGCCACGCCTTCCGAGTCGAACTCGAATGAGCTGGAAGCCAAATGCGCTTGCAGACAGGGATTCAAAATCAACAAGGAGAACAACCACAGTTGTCAGAAAGATCCTACCGAACAGATTGAGCAGCTGTGCACTTCCAACTCAACGCAATTCCAGTGCAAGAATGGTCGGTGCATTCCGAAAGAATGGAAATGCGACGGTGAGAACGACTGCCTTGATGAATCGGACGAAGTGGACGAGAAGGGAGAGAAGTGCTTCCACGAGACTGAATGCGCTGAGAACATGATCAAGTGCAAGAACACAAAGAAGTGCATCCCAGCACAATACGGTTGCGACGGAGACAACGACTGCGGAGACTACTCGGACGAGGATGTCCAGTACTGCAAGGACGGTGCGAAGCCGACGTGCGCCGCCAAGAAGTTCCAGTGCGCCAACCACCGATGCATCCCCGAACAGTGGAAGTGCGACAGTGACAATGACTGTGGCGACGGATCCGATGAGACCATCGAACTGTGTGGAAATGCCACGTGTGCCTCTAATCAGTTCTCGTGTGCCAACGGACGGTGCATACCAATCTACTGGCTCTGCGACGGCGACAACGATTGTTACGATGGAACTGACGAGGACAAGGAGAGGTGTCCGCCTGTCCAATGCTCGGCTCTTCAGTTCAGATGTGCAAACGGAAGACAGTGCGTTCCGCTCAGAAACCATTGCGATGGACAGAGTGACTGCGAAGACGGATCCGACGAAGACTCGTGCGTAGTCAACACCGACACCTGCACTTCCGATCAGTTCAAGTGCGTCTCTTCCGGCCTCTGCATCCCTGCCTCTTGGAAATGCGATGGGCAGCAAGATTGCGATGACGGATCGGATGAGCCAAAGTTCGGATGCACCAACAACAGACAGTGCAAACCGGATCAATTCAAGTGCGGAAACGGAAGATGCATTCTCAATGTAAGCATTCTTTTCTGGAAATTTCTCGAATCTTTCGGATTTGGAAACCCATGATTTTGAATTTTAACTATCAAACTCACTACTCTTTCACGTACCTAGCGTGCGTAAATAAATAAAATGAAATCTATCCTAATCTATCCTAATCACGTTTGCAGAATTGGATGTGTGACGGAGAGAATGACTGCGGAGACGGTTCGGATGAGTCGGCGGACAGAGGGTGCAAGACCCCGATGAATGCCCGCAAGTGTCCGTTCGAGCACGTCGCCTGCGAGAACGATCCGGAAACGTGCATTCCATTGCATCAATTGTGCGACGGGAAGAGTCATTGTCCGGGAGGAACGGACGAAGGAGGAAGGTGTGCTCGCGACTTGTGTTCATCCGACAGAGCCGGATGCTCTTTCAAGTGCCATAACAGCCCAAACGGACCGATTTGCAGCTGTCCATTCGGAGAACAAGTGAGTAATTCCCCCTGATCCCCCTCCGTTACCAATATTCTTGCAGCTTGTGAATAAAACAAAGTGTGAACCTGAGAATGAATGCCTCGATCCCAGCAGCTGCTCGCAAAAGTGTACGGACGAGAAGCACGGATTCACATGCTCTTGCGATGAAGGATATCAGCTGGATGCCGACAAGAGAACTTGCAAGGTTCAGAACAACGGAAAGGACACTCGCATCTATGTGTCGAACAGAAATAGAATCTACTACAGTGATCACAAACTGGACAACTGGCACACCTTCGGAGCAGTCGTCGAGAACGCCATAGCTCTCGCTTGGGACAGTCTGACTGACCGCATTTACTGGTCGGACATCAGGGAGAAGAAGATATTGTCGGCCAACAGAAACGGAACGAACGTCACCGTTTTCATTGCCGACGGACTCGATATCACTGAAGGCATCGCCCTCGATTGGGTTGGAAGGAATCTGTATTGGGTGGACTCCTCCCTGAACACCATCGAAGTTGCCAACCTGGAAGATCCAAGACACCGCACTCTCCTCGTTCACCAGAACATCAGCCAGCCACGTGGAATCGCTGTCGATCCAAGACAGGGAGTCATGTTCTGGACCGATTGGGGACAGAATCCGTGCATCGAACGGGCTTCCATGGACGGAACTGATCGGCAGATCATTGTCAAGACTAAGATCTACTGGCCCAACACCATCGCTCTCGACTACACAACCAACAGAGTCTATTTCGCAGATTCCAAACTTGATTTTATTGATTTTGTGAATTACGACGGAAGTGGAAGAACTCAAGTTCTGGCTTCTTCCAAGTACGTTCAACATCCGCATGCTCTCGCCATCTTTGAGGACATGATGTACTATTCGGATAGAAGGCTACAGAAACTGCAAGTTTATCCGAAATATCCGAATGGAACCACTACAGAGTACCCGAGTCACACGTTCAGCAAGGTAAGTGCAAAGCGAATGACTGAAAAAGAAACGGAAAGTTCCAGGCACTCGGAGTCGTCGCTGTGCATCCAGTTCTGCAGCCAATCATCAAAAACAACCCATGTGGTTCCAATCCGTGCAGCCATCTCTGCCTGATGAACAACAAGAATGTGGGTTTCTAGTTTGGATTCTCGACAACTGGATTGAATCTTTTCAGACATTCACTTGCAAGTGTCCGATGGGCAAGAAGTTGGATGGATCCGGAAAGGAGTGTGTCGATGACGTCAAGCCATTCCTCGTTCTCATCCAGAAAAATAACGTCTTCGGAGTCGAGATGAACTCTGCTTCGTAAGTTTCGGTCGTCGCCTTTCATCAAATAACTAATTGTGTGCAGAGTGAATGCCACCCCGGTTCTCGCTGGAATGGTTCCACTTGCCGGCCTCGGAAATGCCTTCGACGCCGTTTACGATGCTATCAGTGCTGAAATGTTCATCCTGGAGCACACGAATCACGCAAAGACCCTTGCTCAAATCACCACCGATTCGGCCATCTACCGCAGCACAGTGAACGGAGGAAACAAGACCAAAATGTTCTCATCCGCCGTTCCTGATGACGCCTACTGTATTGGATTCGATTGGAACGGTCGGAACCTTGTCGTCGGAAACAAAGTTACACAGACGATCGAACTGGTTCGCACCCAAGGACAACAGTACAGATCGGTGATTCTGTCGAACGATCAGTCTCCCACTGCTGTCGTCACTCCCGTTTCCATTGCTGTCGATGCCGACAAAGGATACGTATTCTGGCTGGACAGAGGTGGAGGCGCCGCAGATGCGAAGGTTGCACGTGCAGGATTGGACGGAAGCAACCCGCTCGTCATCGCCAGCAATGATCTCGCTGAACTCGACCACATCGCTATTGACACCACCAACCTCAGAGTCTACTTCTCGGAAGCCAAAGCCGGAAGAGTGAGCTCATCTAATCTCATCTCAAAAACTATAATTGCAACCCTTCCAGATCTCTTCTGTGACCTACGATGGCCAAGATCGTCACTACGTCCTCAACGACGGCGGAAGACAGCCGAACGGAATCGCCTTCCACGGAGATCGTCTCTTCTATGCCGATTCTGCTTTCGATTCCATTGAAGTGGCCACGATCAACGGTGATTCCCAGCCGCCTCAATGGACCCATTTCAAGAAAGACGTTGAGAATCTGGCCAACATCAAGGCGCTTCAGCCGAGAGCTTGTGAGTTTTCCCTTCTTTGCGTGTCCATCTGACCCCTATCTTTTCAGCCACGAGCAATCATCCATGCCACATTTCGAACGGAAACTGTGACCACATTTGCATTCCCCAAATCTTCGCCAAACACACTTGCACCTGTGCCAACGGCTACGTGAAGGACGGCCAGACTTCGTGCAAACTATACGACGAATCGTTCGTGATTGTCGCAACAAAGACAAAGGTCACAGGATATCCGTAAGTCTCCGAAAAAGGGAAGTCAGACCAGAATTTTTCCAATTTCAGAATTGATGAAACACAATCCAAAGGTGTCGCCATGGAGCCAATCGGCGGAATCTCCATCACTAGTGTCGATTACGACTTCGAATCTAAGACGATCTACGTAGCAGAGGCATCTGGTATCAACAAGGGAATCACTGCGTACACAATCGGAGAATCTGCTCCACGAGCTGTGATCAGAGATACTATTGGATCCCTGACAATCAAGAGTTTGGCAATCGACTGGATCAACTACAACATGTACTTCATCAACAACGATGCCGAAAGAACCAACATTGAAGTGGCGAAGTTGGATGGAACGTACAGAAAGATTCTGTTGACGACCAAGACTGAGACGCCTTCTTCCATCGCCGTCGATCCGGTCGGAAGATATCTGTATTGGGCGGACCAGGGACAGAAGCCGAGCATCCAGAGAGCATTCCTCGATGGATCTCGTCGCGAAGTCATTGTTTCCTCTGGAATCGGAGAGCCGACTGATTTGATCGTGGATGTTGCCAGCAGAATGATTTACTGGTCGGACGCCAAAATGGACGGAATCTACCGCGTCCGAAGCACTGGCGGAACTCCGGAACTCGTCAGATCGGACATCGCTTCGGCTGCTGGAGTCGCCCTGCACGGACAGAACATGTATTGGACCGACAACCGTCTTGAAAAGCTCTTCCGCGCCACATCAAAGCCAAATCAAACATCTCTGCTCCTGTCTCCGACCACAATTGCCGCTTCTCTCAAGGATATCGGCGACGTGGCAATTTTCTCTTCCACGAACCAACCACGCTCCAGCTCCCCGTGCCAGATCACTGATAACTTGAGAAAGAGTCCGTGCACGCAGCTGTGCTTCGCCACTCCAGGCACCCAGACTCCAACTTGCTCGTGTGCTCGCGGAGTTCTCAAAGGCAGAAGCTGCGAGGAACCAGACACTTACCTCATGTTCTCGGACGGAGACAAGATCATTGACGCTGCCATTGAGCCAGACGTCAAAGCATCCCGACCACTAAAGGAACCGTTCAACGAGATCCCGAATCTGCAGACCTTCGATGTGGATGTGAATCTGAGAAGAGTCTACTATGTCGTTGAGTCGCCAGTCGGAGTGAACATCTCGTGGTTCTCTATGAACAACGCGGACAACCCGAGACTCGTGTTCGGAGCCAGCAAACAACCCCATGCTAAGGAGATTAGACACATTTCCGACATGCGCCTGGATTGGCTCACGCAGAAATTGTACTTCACAACTGGAAGAGGAGGAAAGGTTATGGCCATCGACACGGCAGGAGAACATCTCTCGACGGTAAGCATGCTTCCATCTGCTCTGCTGACTTTACGATGTTTTAGATTGCTTCTGGAGACTGGACCTATGCTATTGCAATTGATCCGTGCTCCGGACTTCTCTTCTGGTCGGACAGTGGATACAAGACGAGTGGAGGACTCTACGAGCCACGCATCGAAAGATCGAACCTCGCCGGAGGAAGCAGAAAAGTCATCGTCTCCGAGTCGGTTTCCCTTCCCGCTGCTATTGCCGTGGACTTCAGAAACCAGATGATTTACTGGGCTGATGTGAACAGATTGAACATCGAAGTGGCCGATTACAACGGAGAAAATAGAAAAGTGATCGCCGCCGGATACCGTGCCAAGTCCCTCGACCTCTGGGACAGATGGCTCTACATGAGTGACCCACTCAGCAACGGAGTCTTCCGGGTCGACAAGGAATCCGGATCCGGCCTCGAGAGCGTCGTTTCTGACCGTCGAATTCCGGGAGCTCTCCGCGTGTTCGCCAGTGAAACCGACGTCCGAACCCGAAACCAAGTGTGCAATGCGCTCACTTCGCAACTTTGCAAGACTGACAACGGAGGTTGTGATCAGTTGTGTACTGTAGTCGCAGATGACATCGGATTGGCTGCCAGCAAAGTTCAGTGTTCCTGTAACGACACTTACGAACTGGTACAGGAGCCCGGAAAGGATACGCCGACCCAATGCATACTTCGAGGAAGCAATGCGGAACCAGCGAAAGAATGCTTGCCGCCGTACAACTTCCAGTGTGGAGACGGCTCTTGCATTCTGCTCGGTGCCACGTGTGACTCCCAACCAGACTGTCCAGATGCATCCGATGAGAATCCCAACTATTGTAACACTCGTGCCTGTCCAGACGGATACCACTTGTGCACGAACAGACGATGCATCGACTCTGCCAAGAAATGCAATCACATCGACGACTGCGGAGACGGATCCGACGAACTCGACTGCCCGTCCGCCGTCTCGTGCGCCGAAGGAACCTTCCCGTGTGCCAATGGACACTGCATCAACCAAACCAAAGTTTGCGATGGCCACAATGACTGTCACGACGAACAAGTTTCCGACGAATCACTCGCCACGTGTCCTGGACTCCCAATCGACTGTCGTGGAGTGAAAATCCGCTGTCCGAACACCAACATCTGTATCCAGCCTGCCGATCTATGTGACGGATACGACGATTGCGGAGACAAGGCCGACGAGAATCAGCTGTTTTGCATGAATCAGCAGTGCGCCCAGCACTACGTCCGTTGTCCGTCCGGCCGGTGCATTCCGGAGACGTGGCAGTGCGACGGAGACAACGATTGCTCGGACGGTTGGGATGAGACGCACACGAACTGCACGGACTCGGCCGGAAAGAAGATCTGCGTGGGTGACTATCTCTTCCAGTGCGACAATCTCAAATGCATCTCTCGTGCTTTCATCTGTGACGGAGAAGACGACTGTGGAGATGGATCCGACGAGCACACGAGGCACGGATGCGGAAACAGAACGTGCACGGATCAAGAGTTCCATTGCGCCTCCAATGCGAAATTGGCTCAGCCGAAGTACGAGTGCATCCCGAGAGCCTGGCTTTGCGACGGAGACGTGACGTGCGCAGGAGGAGAAGACGAGTCGAGCGAACTGTGTAAAACGGAGAAGAAGGAGTGCAACAAGGGAGAGTTCCGATGCAACAACCAGCATTGCATTCACTCCTCATGGGAATGCGACGGAGATAACGATTGTCTGGACGGATCCGACGAGAACACGAACTGCACCTACTCCTCTTGCCAACCAGATTTCTGGCAGTGCGCCAACCACAAATGCGTTCCGAACTCATGGAGATGCGACGGAAACGACGACTGCGAAGACGGATCAGACGAGAAAGAGTGCCCGAAAGACTCTCCGGCTGCTCAGAAGTCGTCCAAGTGCGCCAAGGGGCAGTACCAGTGCACTTCTGGAGAATGCATCGATGATGCGAGGGTCTGCGATCGCAACTTCGATTGTACCGACCGATCCGATGAGAGCTCTCTTTGCTGTGAGTTTAATCTATTTCCATATTCAAACTTAAAAGTTTGTAATTTCAGTCATTGACGAGTGTGCTCTTGCTGAGAAACCTCTTTGCGAACAAAAGTGCATCGACCAGAAGATCGGCTACAAATGCGATTGTTTCGAAGGATTTGCCATCGATATCTCTGATCAGAAGAGCTGTCACAATGTCAATGAATGCTTCGGTAACTTGAAAAATCTTTCTTTTTAAATTCCGTTCAATGTTTTTCAGAGGGAATCTCCGGTTGCAGTCAGAAATGCGATGACAAGATCGGCTCATACAAGTGTGCTTGCGTAGATGGATACCAGCTCTCGAGCGACGATCACAGCTGCAAACGAGTTGAAGCGGAGCCCGAGCCGTTCTTCCTTCTGGCCAATAAGCACTACATTCGGAAGATTTCCCTGGACGGAAACAAGTACGAAATGGCCGCCCAAGGATTCGACAACGTCGTTTCCCTTGATATCGACTTGACCGAGAAGAAGGCCTATCTGATCGACCAAGGAAAGTTGAGACTTCTGAGAGTGAACCTCGACGAAATGGATTCTCCGCTCTCTTCCTACGAGACAGTGCTTAGGCACAACGTGTATGGAACTGAAGGAATCGCCGTCGATTGGGTCGGAAGGAAGCTGTACATGCTGAACAGACAAGAGAGATCCATTCGTGTCTGTGAACTGGACGGCCGCTTCTGCAAAACTCTCATCAGAGACCGCGTCCAGCAGCCGAAGGCCATCGCAGTCCACCCTGGAAAGGGATATCTCTTCTTCACAGAATGGTCTCTCCAGCCGTACATCGGAAGAATCGCACTCGACGGATCGCCGGAATTGCAAGATCCGATCTTCAAGCTGGCAGAACACGACCTTGGATGGCCGAATGCCATCGCCATCGACTACTTCTCGGATCGCCTCTTCTGGGGTGACGCCCATCTTAATGAGATCGGATTCATGGACTTTGATGGAACTGGAAGACGTCACATTCCGGCTCAGAGAACCAGTCACGTCTCCTCGATAGTTGTGTTTGATGATTACCTGTACTGGGCCGACTGGAATTTAAGAGAAGTGCTGAGATGTGATAAGTGGACCGGAAAGAATGAGACCGTTCTCAAGAAGACGGTGCAACTTCCAAACGACCTCCGAATCGTGCACCCAATGAGACAGCCCGCCTACCCGAACCCGTGCGGAGATAACAACGGAGGATGCTCCCATCTCTGCCTGATCGGAGCCGGAGGCAACGGATTCACCTGCGCATGTCCCGATCAATTCGTCCTTCTCCCCGATCAGAAGACTTGCGAGCCAAACTGCACCGAAAGACAGTTTGCTTGCGGCGGAGAAGATGCCAAGTGCATTCCAAAACTTTGGTATTGTGACGGAGAGCCCGATTGTCGAGACGGATCCGACGAACCAGGAGAGAGCATCTGCGGACAGAGAATCTGCCCTGTCGGAGAGTTCCAATGCGTCAATCACAACTGCACTCGGCCGTTCCAAATCTGCGACGGAAACGATGATTGTGGAGACGGATCTGATGAACAGAACTGTGATAAGGCATGCGATCCATGGATGTTCAAGTGCGCAGCCACTGGAAGATGCATTCCAAGAAGGTTCACTTGTGACGGAGACGACGACTGCGGAGACCGATCGGACGAGGCTGACGCCATCTGCATGTCGCCTGACCGCAATTGCACCGCAGAGGAATTCCGATGCAACAATAACAAGTGCATCGCAAAGGCGTGGAGATGCGACAATGACGACGACTGTGGCGACGGATCGGACGAGACCCCCGAGTGTGCGCAGATCGAATGCAAGAAGGGATGGACACGATGCGCCTCTTCGTACAGATGCATTCCAAACTGGGCATTCTGCAATGGGCAGGACGACTGCAGAGACAACTCCGATGAAGACAAACAGCGTTGTCCTTCTTGCGACGACGTCGGAGAATTCAGATGTGCGACTACTGGCAAGTGCATTCCACGCCGCTGGATGTGTGACACCGAGAACGATTGCGGAGACAACTCGGACGAATTGGATCCAACTTGCGGAGGAACGACCCGCCCGTGCTCCGAGTCTGAATTCCGTTGTAACGACGGAAAGTGCATCCCGGGCAGCAAGGTGTGCGACGGAACCATCCAATGCAGCGACGGACTAGACGAATCGCAGTGCACTCTCAGAAGATGTCTCGCGGGACACAGGCAGTGCGACGACGGAACGTGCATTGCCGAGCACAAGTGGTGCGACAGGAAGAAGGATTGCCCGAATGCCGCAGACGAACTCCACTGCGAAGACGTGGTAAGAGCCCGAAAAGCATCCAATTCATAAAATTTATTTTTCAGTCTCGACGCGCCTGCTCTCCGTTCGAATTTGAGTGTGCCAACTCGGTCTGCATTCCACGGAAGTTCATGTGCGACGGAGATAACGACTGCGGTGATAATTCGGACGAGACTTCGACGGAGTGCAGAAACGCGCAGTGCGATCCGCCACTCCGCTTCCGTTGTGCTCATACCCGTCTCTGTCTGAACATCCTGCAACTCTGCAACGGATTCAACGACTGCGGACCGAACGACTTCTCCGATGAGCATCTTTCCATGTGCTCCAGTTTCTCGGAATACGGAGATTGCTCGTCGGATCAATTCAAGTGCGCCAATGGAAAATGTGTTAACGGAACAGTGGCTTGTGACAGAAAAGATGATTGTGGAGATGCTTCTGATGAAATCGGATGCGGTTTGTTATCCTTGTAACATGAAAATTATGATGTAAGATCTTTTTTCAGCTAAGCACGGATCAAAGACAAGCTGCGAACAGTTCGGAAATAATGGAGGATGCAAACACACTTGCACTGACGTCCGTGACGGATTCTATTGTCATTGCCGAGATGGATTCCGACCGGACCCAGAGAATCCGAAGGATTGCATTGACATCGACGAATGCGCTGGAAACAACACTTGCACCCAGCTCTGTCTCAACACGAAGGGGTCTTATTTGTGCAGATGCCACGAGGATTACGAGAACAACGTCGTTGTCGGATCGATGACCGGAAAGGATTGTCGCGCAAAGGGAGACGCCGCGAACGTGATGATCGGAGCGGACTCCTCGCTGGTCCAGCTGTCTCTGCATGGATCTGGAACTAACCGGCATGCTGCTGCGAAGGCAAATGACGAAGACAACGATATCATCGGAATTGCATTCGACCCGAGAAAGGAGCTGATGTACTGGATCGATGGAAACGAGAGGACCATCTACCGATCAGCCATTGCCAATGGAAATCAGAGTCATGAAGGACAGAAACTCGACTTGGACTTTGCCGCAATCGGAGTTGTTCCGACGGCAATCGCAGTTGACTACTCCACCGGGAATCTGTTCATCGCAGCCGTTTCTGAGAACCTGGAGACAGGGCTTGCGACGGCCCGCAAGAAGAGAATGTCCGAGCCCATCGACAATCAGAACACCGGATTCATCTTCGTGTCTCTTCCGGACGGTCGTTACATGCGCAAGATAGTTTCGGGACACCTTCAACAGCCAACTGCACTGGTCACCGCTCCAACTGCCGGAAGAATCTGCTATTCGGATGCCGGCCTGCACGCGAAGATCGAGTGCGCAGACATGGACGGTACTCATCGACAGATCATTGTCAAGGATTTGGTCTTCTCGCCAACTTCGATGGCGATTGACGAAGGAAAGGCCAACCGTATTTACTGGGCAGATCCCAAGTACAGAAGAGTGGACTCTGTCAATGTGGACGGAAGCGATCGGATGACAGTCGTGCACGACAGACACATCCCGTACGCGGTCGACGTCTTCGAGAATCACATTTACTGGCTGAGCAGAGAGTCAAAGACCCTCTACGTTCAGGACAAGTTCGGACGCGGCAGAGTGTCAGTTCTGGCCTCCGACCTGGAAGACGGACACACCGTCCGTATCAGCCAGAAGTACGCCAAGGACACTCAACGAGTCGTAAGTGGATGTGAGAGAGCCCAGTGCTCGCACATCTGCGTTTCCCTCCCGGCCAGTGGATTCTCGTGCCTCTGTCCAGAAGGAATCAGCGCCCAAATGGACGGTTCCTGTGCCACTCAGCACGTGGAAGCCCTCGTCATGCCGAAGCAGTGTTCCTGCACGAACGGAGGAAAGTGCAAACTGGACGGAATGTGCGAGTGCACTTCCGATTTCGAGGGAGACAAGTGCGAGAAAGAGAGCAGTGTGAGCAGGAAACTGATCGGAAGGCTCTCCGAGAACTTCTTCGCCTTCCTCCTCTACATTCTCGCATTTTTGGCCGCTGTCGGATTCATCGGATTCATCGGCCTGAATGTTTATAAGCGACGTCAGTTGATATTCAAGAAGAACGAGGCGGCCGACGGAAGCGTATCTTTCCACGGAAATGTAATTTCGTTTAGCAATCCGGTTCTCGAGTCCAAGCAGGCAAGTTTTTCCCTCTTTTTCCTTTGTCTTACATGAATTCTTAAAGGATGCCCCTGGAAGCGAATTCAGTATGCAACAGCTGACTTCGATGAACGAGGACTCGACCACGTTCACTAACCCCGTGTACGAACTGGAAGACGTGGACATGTCTTCGCCACAACCTGCCCACGACCAGCCGTCCACCTCGGCGGCCGCAATGTCTTCCGATATCCCGTCCACCTCCGCCTCCTCCTTTGCACCCCCAACTTTTGAACAAGATGAGATAGAAGTGAAAGTGGCTGATGAGATTATCGGTGATCATTCGTCTACATGAACAATGTCTATTTTTGTTTTTCAGTTCCAAAAGCAGACATCTCGAAGCCCCCGATTCCAGCACGGCCAAAAAAGGAGAAGAATGAGCCGCTGAGAGTGGACAACCCGCTTTACGACCCGGATTCTGAAGTTTCCGACGTATAATCAACAACTTCTCTTTTCGTTTTCTAAAAACTGTGATACGTCTCTTTCTCTCCTTGTACATGTTTTCAGTTCATTTTTTTCCAATTTCTCTCAACTTTGAATGTGCCTTTTTCTAGTTGCTCCGTGATTCCCTTTCTGCCCATTTAGTGTCCCCTAGTACGGATTCCGGCTGCTTTTTCTTTCCTTTTCCAAAAAAACACCACACACCATTCAACCCAAGCCCCGCGTGGTACCGATCACACGTGTAAACCGTTTTCATTCTTCACAGAACTGTCTGAAATTATTATATGACTAGTCTAAAAAATAATAATAAATTATTATATAAAGCCAGCACATGACTTCCTGAAACAGCATAGAAGAAGATAGACGAAATGAGTTTGTACTTTCAGGTGAAACACTTTTTGGCCACTTTTTGGACACTTTTCGTTCATTGGCGAATAAAAGAAGAAGGATATGTGAAGTGCCGGCGATGCATTTTATCCTGGGTGTATCCACGAATTTTCAATCAGGTCAATGCAGTTAAGACATTGGCCAAGAGATAAAGAAGGATCTCTAAAGTCGGAGATTACGGCGTAATGGAAGGATCGCACGCCAGTGCCTCTCCTCGCTGGCAGAGGCTGCCGTCCGAGCGTCCAAGCTGGTATAGTGGAATTCTGATCGGCGATGATTCTGAGAAGCCTGGAGAAGACTTTAGAAGCCTTCTGAACGCAGGAGAAGTCTGTAGAAGGTACGGAGGATTCGATGAACTGAAAGGATCGCAGGTGAGCAGGTGGCGGCGACCAGCAACAGCGTAGAGAAGCTCGGTTTCCGTTGTTTATTTTTGATACGACTTCTGCGGACTTTTGTGGCAGATTGCTGCCCTTTAAGGACATTCCAGCAATCTGAATATTTCCGACTCTTGTGCTCGTACCAAGTGTTCTCGTGTATTCAATTGAGGCAAAACAAGCATAACATAGCCCATAGAAGTAATGGAGACATTTGGGATAACCTGACAGCCTGTTACAGTAGCGGTAAAGTCGGAAATGTCCAGATTGCTACCCCTTAAGGACATTACAGCAATCTGAACATTTCCGACTCTTGTGCTCGGTCCAGGTATTCAAGTGGGCCTAATTGAGTTAAAAGTGAAGAACAATGACAAAAGAAAGATATTGAGACTGTTAGAAGGGCCTAACAACCTGCTACAGTCGCGGTAAAGTCGCAGCCCCTTAAGGACATTTCTGCAATCTGGACATTACCGATTCTCGGGCTCGGTACAGGTATCCTCTCGAATCCCGCCCCATCAGGATTCCACATGGAGAAGCTTGGACGCTCGGACGGCAGCCACTCGGCTCGGCAACAAAACGTCCCGGAGACTGATTGGATGATGGAAAGAGGAAGGACCCGGGGGCTTCTCTCCCATTTCTCTTTTGACTCCTGCCTCACGACGACGCGCATTATCACACCTGTTGGTTTTTATCAACCATTCTCAAGAAGTCCGACCAGGAACCATTGTTTTTCTGAGGGGACCCTTCTTTATTTTAGAGGGCCCATGTTTTTCCTGGAGGTCTGAGAGGGACCTTATTTTCTTATTGTTTATTATTTTTTTTTTATGGGCGGGATTTCACTGTCACTATATAAACCAAGTACAACGTTCATTAACCATCTCTGTCTCTTCCTTCCTCTGACGTTATTGGTATGCAGGAAGTCAGCTCTCTCTCTCTCTCTCTCTCTCTCTCTTCCTTCCTATGACGTTAACGTATAATTATTGCTATCGGAGAGCAGGTAACAGTTCCACGCTATTTTCAAGCAGAAAGAGATTGTGAAGAAGCTGAATAAATTTTATAGGGATTCTGAAACAGTAATCTTGTATTCCTTTCATTTATTTTTATGCTTTATGGCTGTTTTACATTAATTCTCCCTTGATTTTTATTGAAATCTATGTCAAAATCCAACAAATGCCACTTTCTGCTAAACAAGGCGCAGTACGATGCTTCAAGAACCGGCGGGTGTCCGCCGGGCCTCCACAAACGTTACTTAGGTGAGCAGAACGCACTAACCAGTGCGCAAGCCCGCCGTCTTTGACGCAAGACGCTTTATTGACGCTGTTTCCATCAGAACTTCACAGACGGCCTCATTAAAACATCCAATTTTAAAATGACACAGATGAATTTGTTTATAAAGACAATTTATTTGTAATACAGAATAGAAGAATCGTATTTGAATCGCCGTTACATCGGAAACCGTTGTCTGAGCGCATGTTTCGATCCGTCGCTCGAAATTATGCTCCTTGTTCCCCTGCTTTTTCCGTCCGATTATGCTTTGATTTCAGTCAATTTCTCGTTCTAGAACACTGAAATTCTTTCAGCCGACCTCTGGAATCTTCGCTCCGTTTTTGCGCAACTCGTCAAACACTCCAGGTGATGCTCGGATCGAAACCAATTCTCGCACTTTGCCCGTACCTGCCTTAAAGAAGACCGTTCGGTTACCTACTAATCACTAAAGATGAGAATAGCAAAAGTAAGAATCGTCTACTTTTTTTCAAAAGATTGATGGTTCAGATGGTTTCGTCCGAAATGGACACTGCGATAGAGGCGCGCTCGTTGACCACTTCTCCGCTGAGCTCAAAAATCTCCCCGTTGAGCCAAATACAAAAAGACAAACTGCTAGTGATTCAATGGGAACATCTCAATCTCTATAAATTCTATCCGATGGCTCTGTGCAGTTCGTGGACCATCCGATGCATGCTGTACCCCATGTCGGTTGTAAAAAGTAGACTTCAGCTGCAAAGACAGAATAACGTGTACAACGGAATGCGTGATGCGTTCGTCAAAATAATCCGGCAAGAGGGAATCGGAGCATTGTACAAAGTGAGTGGCTCCCGGCTCTTTTTGTGCTGCATTGATCAAAGGTTTTTTGTAGGGATTCTGGATGACGCTTCCTCAGTTGTCAGCTTCATTTCTGTACTCGTCCGCCTACGAGCGTGTTCGAGATTTGCTCCAAACACATCTCCATATCAAAAATCATTCTGTTGTGTCTGCCTTGGCAGGAGGTATTGCGTCTCCTTGTGCACAACTGATTTTTGTGCCCACTGACATCGTGGCTCAGCACATGATGGTTCATAATAACCCAGAAGCATTTGGAGGTAGAATTTATATTGTTGCATTCATTCATCAATTCCTTTAAGGTGGAAAAAAGAACATTGCGGTAGCAGATGCAATAAGAAACGACGGCTTAGAAGGCAAAAGAACGCTGGGTTTGCGAGTGATTCGGGCAGTCTATCACGTGGATGGAATTTCTGGCTTCTACAGGTTCGCGCCAGGTTACCAATGAATCTAACCGAAAATTTTCAATTCAGAGGATTTCTGTCGGCAATCATGTTGTACATTCCCTCGACAATGGTCTTCTGGTCCACTTATTACAATTCTTTAGCCGTATTCCGGATAATCAGAGAAAAGGTACAAATAAACAATGTTCCTGTAAAACGTTGCATTTTATTAGGTCACGGAGCTCGAGTATGGTATTAAACCGACATCACCTTCGGAAGTTGACGATCGGAATTTGTTTTTGGACCAAGCAGTCAGCGGATCTATCGGAGGAGTCGCTAGCGCGATGGTCACAAATCCGCTTGAAATGCTCCGGATCCGGTTGCAGGTATTACTCAATTTCCAAAATGCTCTTTGAAATCAGTTCAAATCCAGGTTCACCGAACAACGTACCGGGAGACCATCATGAGGTTGTGGAAATACGAAAAAGCTCAAGTATTCACCAAAGTAATTTTCATTTGCATTCATTTCAGCCTCCCGCAATATCTGTTTTTCTTCAGGGTCTCGCACCTCGAATGGTGAACAACGCACTCTACTCAAGTCTTGTGATGCTCGCCTACGAGAGCGTGAAACGGTTCGCCGTACTGCCCGAATTCAAGAACAAGATCGTCTGGTGATTTTTTGCCCATCGATTCCATATGTATCTCCCTGTCTAACCCCGTTTCTAGCAATATGAGTAGTCTCGAATTAGTGCGCTTCTTGTTCAAATTGTAAATTTGTGTGCTCATATCACTCCGAATTCCTGCTCTTCTTCGCCCGCTATCCTCACCTTCTGTTCTATGAACTTGTCATTTTTTTTTCTTTTCTGTTTGTTCCTTTCTGAATCCCTCTCATCTGTATTTCATTTTCAGGTTCTTTCTCTTTCAGTAAATCATTACTACTTTCTCTCATCGGATGACGCCGTTAAGGTTTACAAAACCGACGCAACTATTTTCTCTTTTCAACTAAATTCGTTTGTTTTCTAACAATCCGTGGTCAGATGTCCTCTCGACGGGTCGTTTCCCGATTTGATCGCGTGAATCAATGGCTGCAGTTTTCGAGACAGTGGCACGTGATCGACGCCAATCAACAGGTATGTTCCCTATCGATTAATGGAAAGCCGAAAAAATCAAACGAAAACATGTTGTTGATCATAAATGGAAGACTGAACAGAACACGGTGTGAAGGGACATGTTGCAGGACGCGGAACTGCTCGGAGACAAGGTTGCTCGATACTTGGCGGGCAAGCACAAACCCATTTTCCACCCGGAAACGGACTGCGGAGATCACGTCGTGGTGACGAACTGCAAAGATATTGCGATGCACGCATTTGACTGGAAACACACAGTCTACAAATTCAACATGGTATGGTAGTGGTTTTTAAGCTTAAAGCAATTGCAGTGTACCAAGATTTCAGGAGTACCCAAAAAGTAAAGCGGACATTCCGGCTTGGCAGATCCATGAATATGATCCTTGCAGGATCGCTTTCCTGTCCATCTACAGGGTGAGCTTTGCACATGATGTTTGAGTAGTCGTTATTATTTCCATTTTCAGTCTCTCGGAAACAATCTTCTGCGACGTCGTCACATTCAACGATTGCACCTGTTCCCAGATGAGGAAATGCCAGAATTCGTGAAGAGAAACATCGGAAGCCAACTGCGACAAGTACAAGAAGTGGTCAGACGAAGTGACGAGTACACGGCAGGAGAACGCGCCAATTTCCCGAGGGTGGTCAAGTTCGCGGATAAGCATGTCGTCGACTGGGAGAAGAGCATTGCGAATCCAGGCAGACACGTTAAGCCCGTGCCCGGACAAAAGGACAAATAAAGCGGATCTCTAGATTAGGATAGATGTTTCCTTTCGTTGAAACTGTTTTTGTTGAGTTTATAAATATTTCCCACACCCACGATTTTCACTAGAAAATTGAACGTGAAAAGAAGAAGCAAGTATTTAGGCATAAAATCACAATTTATGTTAACACCCATGGCAGCCGATTATATGACTAGTCTCCGGTGCTCTTCATATTGCATAGACTTGAGACTCGGCGACTTGCTCTCGACGGCGTGGTTGTTTCCCACGAGCCTCTCGAGCACCATATCTGCGTCCCGCTCTCTGCAAAGTTCTAGTTTTGACGTAAATTCTCTTCGGAAGACGTACAGAAACTCGTTCCACATTCGTCCGACAATTTCCGTGCAAACGATGTCTCCTGTGTGATTGTTGATCATTTTGAGGATCTGAAGACAGACGTGAAACACTTTATTGATGTCAAACTGACAATGATGATATCCGGAGTGAACTTGTGAAGACAGAACTCGGAAAGCAAGATCTCCTGCTGTTCTCTTCGAAACGTTTTCGTCAGCTTGCGATCCACTTCGTCTTGGTTATCAAGGAATCTGCAAAAGGGATTGCATGTGAATAATCGAAGAGAAAGCACTCACTGCTGGAGGAACTCGATGATTTTCTCTTTGCTGAACATATTGTAGAGCAGGAAGATCGAATCGCACAGAGTGACGAAGAAAACGAGGAGAAACCTGGCAAAAACAGTCGTTCTTCGCTATGCAGTTTTTCCCAATTCACCATAAATACAAGAAAAGAAAGATTTTCTCATTGAACATATTCAGGGTGAGCACGCATTGAATCGAGTATCTTTGCAAGTTTCCGAGCACTCTGACCTAGAAAAAACACAGATCACCGGCAGTTCTGTACTCTTGTCTCCTAATCAAAAAGTCAAAGAATGTCCGTGAGCAAACAGACGGCCCGTGACGTACTCCGCCGCGTTTTGGGTTACCTGGAAGTCGCACATGGCAATTCGCGGAAAGTTGCCAGAGTGTTCCCAATCGGTGCCGTGGACGATGTCGTCGAGGATTCGCATGCCCCAGTACGGATCGTTCTGGCCCAGGAACTTGTTCGTCGAGTAGAACTGCAGGAACGAATTGGTCATGTAGATGAGTTTGGTGACCAGGTAAACGCTGAAAACGGGATGTCCCTTTCGAGATGGGCGAATCGAACTCACTTTGTGATGTACTTTCCGTGCTGCATTCCGAATATTCTCTGAATTTTCGCCAGTTTAGTCGTCTCTTCTTCATTCCTCCGCTTCCGGAGATTATTGGAAATGTGTCTGCAGATGACGTCAATCTGTTTTTTCCTGTCTTCTGACTGAAAACCGAACTGTACTTTGCACAAATTGGCCAAACCGTACCTCTGCTCCTTCGGCTTTCTGAGCAGTTTCCACCAACTTAATGATGTTTATGCCGGACTTCGTGGACAACATACTCCAGAAAATGACGGGCAAATAGAAGAAAGCGGCCTCGATGGCCATGATGAACGGGGCCCATTGATAGTAAATTAGCTGTTGGGACACACGGTCCTCGATCAAAGTGGGCACTTTGTCGTTGGGTTTGACCCAATACGTATTATATACGAAACAGTAATCTTCTGCATACTGTTCCCACGCTTTTGTGAACTACAATATCAATTGGATCGAAAGAGAGAGAGAGAGAGAGAGAGAGAGAAAGGGGGACAGGGGGACTGACCTGAGCGGGAACCCAGCACTGAAGCGGCGATCCGACATACTGCCGCGCCGTGATCGTCAGCGACATTCCCATGATGATGAGCGTCGAGTAGTAGTAGTTGAGACGGTCGGTGCCGAGGTCGTCGAGCCTCGGTTTGACCATCGAGAACATGCTCCCGAGCATATTCATTTTGCCGCCTACAGATGAGTTGCCGTTGGCGCGCGGTGACTGCTTCTTCTGGCCGATTCTAGGGCGAAACGATGGGGGAAAAGGTGAGGATCTATCTACTTTTCCTGTGTTTCTCGAGAGGCTTTTCGAGGCACGGAAGCACTAAAATACACAGATAGGAGAGAGAGAGACACTGATACTCCCGTGCCAGTGATACATGATGATTGGGCAAACAATGTAGTGAAGAGGAGTTCGCGCGGATTATTACCCCTCGGGAGCAGCGGCAGGAGGCCCGGGAGCGAGCTGTCCAATTGGGAGCACTGGGCGCATTGCGGAGGCGTTGGGCGATGGGAATCTTCTTAAGAATCACCGAAGATTCGCGGAATCCGGGTTCCGCAAACATTTTGTAATCTCTTATTCCATTCTGCCTTCCGCATTCCGCAAGAAAGGTTTTTAAAAATTCTGCATTTTGCATAATGCGGAAGAAAAAAGTTCATAAACATTTTCCAATTTTTGAAAATCGTTTTGCTTTTTTGTGAAAATTTTCAAGGTTTTCCTGATTTTCAGATGAGCATTCCGTGAATGTATATTTACACTTTCTCTGATCAGCTTCATCACCGCCTTTTCTCCAACTGCTTCAGAATTTCCGTTTCCCCGTCGAAGTACTGTTTCCGATTGCTTCTTCAAAGAGATCATCAACCAAATCTTTTCTAATTTGCCTCTCCTTTCTGAAGAACGCATAACTAAATATTTGAAACCATTTCGTTTCCAGGCAGAGATAATTTATATTTGGGAATGCACAATAAATGGAGCAAGGATGCTCATTCGCTCCTGAAGTAGTTCACAAAGAATGAAATGACGATTACAGCGAGAAGGGCGGAAATGCAACGGTCTCTGGTCCAAAACGGGCGGTTCTCCCCGAGAATGTGGCCGTTGAATCCGATGAGTTCGGGACTTATTGTCCGGTAGTTTATGAGCACAGAGTCCGAATCGAAGAGCAATTCCTGCTGGAAGAACTCGCAGAGGGCCACCGTGTACTCCTCGGTCAATTCTGCAGTCAGATGGGTCGAAGAGGTGACATCGATGATTGCAAGAGGGTCCGTCAGTTGGCCACGTGCCATCCGCACGTTTGAGTCTATCTGCGACATTTTTCAGTCTTCAATTGAAGAAGAGCACAGAAACTAACCGCCACAAAGATCTGGCTTTCCGGCCGATTCATTACTTTTGCCATGACAACAGCCAATCTGACCTGAAATGAAAAGAATGGATTAACAAGATTCTTCCGATGAACTCACTTCGAATCCATCCGAGACCCTTTTGTGATTAGTTTTCACTTTTATAACAGGCATCTGATCAATTGAGAAGTAGGTAAGAATTTGTATACACTCTAAGGATTTCATGGATTTGTGATTCCAGTTTAGAAAATTTTTTTTTAAAGCAGTAATAGAAATTGTTTATTTTACTAACACGGGACTGATAGTAACAATTTAACATTTAAAGACCACAGAGAGATCTCAACGCCGCCTTGACATCTCCGTTCGTCTCGATCAGCTTGGAGCGGACAGTCGCCTCGGAAAGCTCCAACTCGTTCATGATCAGCTGGAGATCATCTTTCTTGATGTTAATCTGAAGAACATTTATGTTTAGAATAAAAAAATTGTTTAATGTGGTCTAACCTTTGGGCGCGCGGGAGCCGAAGAGTTGAACAAGTTGCCCAGAGCATCAGGGTTCAACTGCAGGTCTTGGTCGTCTTTCTCGTCCCTCGTATCCGAGACCTGCGAAAAATGATTACAAATTTTTTTAATGCAATTATTTTGTTAAAACCGTACTTCGGGAATATAATGCTCATCGAAATCGCTTTCATCACTGTTCGAGCTCATTTCTATGTCGAAAATGCGAGAATATTCGGCGCGGCGGCGAGAGAAAAAGGTCGGAATTGTTACACCGAAACAGAGAGCAGAATGCATCTATTTGCCCTCTCAGTGGGATGAATAGGTTCAGACGATCAGAGCAATCTTCTTACGCGCGCGATCGCGCATGGTTTTATTACAAAAACTCACTTTAGACAGCTCCTCGCTTCCCCAGTTGTGCTTGTCCACTTGCTGCTGCTTCTCGTCCTCTTCGCCCATTTTCTGAAAGAAAATCGATATGTGAATGTGAAATTAATATAATTTTGAAAATAACGATCAAGAGGAAGAAAGGAATACAATTTTTATCTAACTTAATATGAATTCTAGACTTGCAAAAGAAAAAAAAGAAAACGAGGTTCCGAAATAACGCAACGCCCTGTTTATAACGTGCGCGGCAACTCAAAAAAAGGGTTTGTGCGCGCTAAAGAAGGTCCTCCGTTTGAGCGGAGCATCGTTGGGACCTCTCAGTTATTGCGCTCTCCTCGGATGTTTTCTGTTTCTGGGGCGCTTGTTTCCCTTCCTGATGCCATCATTCATCCGTGACATTCGAGCCTCTTTTGATATGGTTCCCCGAGTGGAATATTCTCGCTTTGAGAGCCCAGTAACCGAAGAAACCTGTCAAAGACTTCGCTTTGTCTTTTGTCCTTTCAATGTTCGTTTCCGTCTTTGACAATTATCCGACTTTTACGGAGGAGACCAAAAACAAACGGATTTCTGTTCGGTGGCAAGAATCGCTATTTCTAAAAAGAAAAAAGGCAAGCAAAGTTGGCAACATCCTTGGCCGGAAGACGTATTATTACGCAACGCGCTTTCGTTTTGAAACCACTCAACGCCTCGCTTCTTTTGTGCGAAAATTAAAGCGGACGACGGAATTCGCGTTGACTTTCCGTCCACTTGTGGTGTAATGATGAGTCAGCCCAATTTTTTTGCTTCTTGGTCGTTGCCACCGAATCCGAATCGATTCGAATGCATCGTCGCTGTCGTGACCAGTTGGTTGCCTAATACGACGCCAGACAGGACAGGTTCCTCTCCTTCTCTGTGGGTTATTCCTTCGTTTCGCCCCGTTATACATCGTCCTATCCGAATGACGATTTTTATTGTTTTCTTCTTGCGACCGAAACCCACATGTTTTGAGAAAGGAAATGTCGTTTTCCGCTAGCTCATCCTTTTCACTTCGCAGTCAAATCATAACTTTATCAAAAACTATGCTTTTGACCTGAAGGATGCCTTCGCTTTCATTTAACTTGCGTTGTGTTTCTGCCTTTTCGCTATGATCAGTTGGAATTCGACTCCTTCACTCATCCCAAACGTGAAGCCTAATTAGACCCATCTGTTTCCCCTTCCGTTGTCTTTATACGTCCATCTATTTCTCTTTTCGAACCCGATATTTTATGTGGCTAGTTGTCCGCAGACCTACCAATCGATACCTTCTATTCACATTAGCGACTCGTCAAGGACGTCGTCGTCCAAACAGTCGCCCTTTATCATCGCCGACCGCTCTCCGGCCCTGACCGTTCCGCCCCGCTCTCCCTTCCTCTCGTCGTCTCTATTTCTTTCTTTCATCAGGGGACCCGCAAACATTGCGCGCGCGTGAATGTTTTTGTGAGCACAAGACGAACAGAAGAGTGTCGCAATCAATTTCCTTCGTTGATATAAGAGTCAATATCGTCCAACTTGTTTGTCCTTTCTCTCATCTGACCACCAAAAACGTTAGTGAACCTTTCCGAATTGTTCTCCGTTTAGGTGTGTCCCCAATTCCGTTTTCAACGACACTGCTATCTTGATTTTGACCTCCAGTCGACTGCGGCTATACAGACAAAAACTCAGTGTTTTGCATGCCCCTCCTTCTAAAAATGTATTCGTTAGTTAAGCTTCATAGCCTAAACACCGCTTGAAATCCTGTTGCGTTCGAAATGATATGATAGGTTCTATGGAGAAGAATGGGTGATTAGCAGTTTTCTTTGTGGGTCGCTTCGCGGGTCGCCAGCCCTTTCCATTTCAATCATGTCACCTTTCCCTTTCCTCTGTGATAACCTCCTTTGGAAAACAGCAGCTGCACCTCCGTATTCATGCATTGAGCGGAAATTGAGAAGAGAGAAAGGAGAAGATGGAAAAGCCGTGACGGATGACCGGCCGATCGTCCTCTCCTTCGCTGTCTTCTATTCCTGCCTGCTATTTGCATTTATACTGCTACTGCACTGACGTTGCTTGGTCCTTTGCGGACACCCAGAGTCGTAAATCAGAAGGCGTTGTTACACTGTCAAGCCATATGTGTCGTAAAAAGTCGACATTTTGTCTCGACCACTCGAGCGTTGATATTTTAGCAATGTATAATAGAGCGGCGACCGAAAGTAAATCGGTGAAAGTGAATCAACGCGAATGGAAGTTCACTGTCGTTCGTGCAGGTTTTCCACTTTTTCGTTGTTCGTCGCTTCTCGGATACCGCGCTTTGTCCATATCTAGATTAGGCTAATGATTCATTTTTTCCACCTTTTTTGAAACTGCAGCCACTTCAACACAACAGGTATTTTCCGTCTTCCTTCTCACATTCTACCGAATCGAGAGAAGAAAAGACGGTTTTGACCTTCTCGGTGGCCGCCATTCAGTCACTTTCAAATCTTTCGAAACGAATTGTGACTGTACAATTGGCTGTCTGAACCGATTTTCTATTCATTGAGAACTGAGTTTGTTTTGTGACTTTTCTCACTTTTGGCCAACTTATTGTCTCGCAAATAGGTTCTTTACTTTTTAGCTATGTTCGTGCTGGGCCCACGCTCAAAGTTTTGTAATAATAAATCGTCAGTTCAGGAAAATCCGTTGTTAACTTGTGAGAAACTACTTTTCGTCCTTTCTGCTTCAACCGAAATTGCCACCCGAAAACCAACGCTTTTTTCGTTATTCTCAGTCCGCCGAGACCAGTTGCAGTAATCCGATTCAATTTCCATCTACTCGTCCGTTTCCTTAGCCTTCCTTCTCACACTCTTCTTTTCCTTCCGTCCATTCCTCTCTTTCCAGAATGTCGTCGTACACCCTGCCGCTGTTCCTCTTCGCTCTGGCCCTTCTCGCTTGCGTGCCGACGGTCAACGCCGACGGAGACGATCTGCTCGACTACGTCAAGTCAATTGAACCACTCACGATCAGAAGGAGCCCACTCGCCTGCCCACTGCCAGTCGTCGGAACAGCTTGCCCCGAGGAGAACGTCTTCTGGTACTTCAAGTGCTGCGGAAATATTGCTGACCAGTGCTGCTTCCGTCTCCAGGTGTTGCCTTCATTTTCCATGATCATTTTCTAATTCCATCTTTCAGGACTGGGTCACCGTTCTCCTGCTCTTCCTTGCCGTCTGCACGATCCTCTCGATCATCATTAACTGCGTCAGATGCTTCTGCTGTGCTTAAAGCCCCTTCACTTACGTATTCTTCTCCAACGACATTTCGGGACATCCCCTCAAGCATACATACACTCACCACATTTATATGCAGATTTTCTGTAATTTGCCATACAATGCTCATTATTCCACCGACTTTACTTCAGTTCCATCATTCTTCACAATAATCATTCTTGCCTTTATAACTGATGTATTTACACTTACGAAATTTTGCAATGAACGAGTACTTTTCAGCCTCGTGGTGACAGATGTTTGTTGTGACTAGAAGGGGGAATACATTATGGGAGCGACAGGGATAAACGGGACAGAACATGGAGGGAGCAGAAGGGGGACTGGGAGAGATGGAGGGTAAAGTGACATAAAGCTCAAGGAAAACAGTTTGAAATGGGGAGAACTTAGGCCCAGATACGGATGGTGCAGTCCCAGCTGGCGGAGCAAACGGCGGTCCCGTCGGGCGAAGTTCGGAGGCAACTGATGCGGTTCTCGTGGCCGTAGAGGACTGAATGGCGGATGCATTTAAGCGAGTCCCACACGCCGACCCGGTAATCTCCGTAGCCAGCGAACAGAATTCGACCTGAAGAGAAAGAGAGAGAGAATGAAAAGGAAAAGGGGAAGACGACCGACCGCTGAGACTGAAATCGACTCCGTTCACCGGGAAAAGGATGGATTCCTTCTCGTAGACACACACTTGACGGTCGGCGCGCAGGTCGAACAGACGGCACTGAAAACAGAATACTGAATGGGCGGCATCTTCGAAATCTCACCGTCGCGTCGTCGGATCCTGTGGCGAACGCGTCTCCGTTCGGGTGGAATCTGACCGTATTGATGTCGGCTTCGTGCCCTTCGAACGACTGGACACACTGCCCGGAGCGGATGTCCCAGACGAGCGAATGCTTGTCGGCTCCAGCAGAAATGAACGTGTTACCGGTGTCGCACTTCGGCACGTCGATCGCGAAGACGTCGCCAGTGTGTCCATGGAAGTTCTGTATGAGCTGTCCGCTCTCGACGTCCCAGATGGCACAAGTGGAGTCTCCGCTTCCAGTCAGAATGAGATTATCGGAGCGGAGGAAAGTGCAGCACGACATGTAGGAGGTGTGTGTGGCTACTTGTCGCTTCTTCTGGATGATGTCGTCCTCGAACGATAACGGAACGACGCTGCACTTGTTGTCGAGGCCTCTGAAATTAATATTTTTCGTCTTGAACATCTCATTTTTTAGTGCTTACCCGCACGCGATCATCTGGCTGGACGGTGAGAATGCGCACGCCATGACCCACGTCGTCGGCATCGTCAGCGCGTGCTCCTTGTTCGTGGTGAATCCGTCCCAAACGATGACTTTTCCGTCCTGCGACGAAGAGACGATGTGTCTCTTGTCGAGCGACCAGTCCATGCACAGGACCTTTCCCACGTGTCCTTTCAGAATTCTGCGCTGTTTCACTCCGAGACTTCCCATTCCATCAAGCCGTTCGGCGGCCTGTTGGACTGAAAAACTTTTTTTTTTGGATTTTTGGACGGATAATTGGGCCGGCTTACTGGGAATATCATTTAGTTTCTGCCGCTCCTGGTCCAATTTCTTCCTGAGCTCTTCGGCTTCATTTGCCAGCTGCTCCAAGTACTCTGAGCTGAAATCAAAAAGGATCAGAATGGAACGAGTAGTTCCGTGAGAGACTCACCCTTTCTCTGTGGTCGTCGGATGCGCGTTCTCTACCATTTTGGAAGAGGAAGACGATTCTCCAGCAGCGGTGCTCATTCAAATTGAGATCAAGAGTCTGATTATGCAAAAAGACGTCGAGGGGACGAGAAAAGGGGAAAAGAGCTGCAATAGTGGAGAGAAAAAGACGGGCGGGCGGCTCAGCGGTCGACTCAGATGCACATTTCCTGTAAAAGATGAAAGAAGATGTTGTATAGAAAGGAAAATGAGAACGTCCAGCGGACGAGGCTTCAGAGTAAAGTTATTGAAGCGGTGAGAAAAAGTTGATATGGAATTCGACGCCGAGTACCAATTAGTGGACGAAGTGTGACGTATTTAGCGAGAAACGAAGTTGTTTCGATGAGCAAACTCTTCAGAAGTTCAATTGAATCTTTTGAAAACTACTAGTTCAACTAACTAGTCTAACTAGTAAATATCAACGAAATTAAAAAAAGTTGGTAAATGGTGATGAGCACCAGAATGGACAGGGAAAGCCAGAAATCTTGGTGCAATGAATTCTATTTGTGTGTGCGCGCGCTCTCTCTCTTTTCTCCCTCTCTCGCTTCTCCTTAGTCTTCCCAGTGCCCCGCTTCTCTTTCTCTTTCTCTCTTCCCTTTGCCGTTTCGCCGAGCGGCCCTTCGCTGAAGAGAGTGCGAGGCGGTCGCGTCGCGGCCGAATCGAAAGGGAAAGACGTGAGAGAGAAAGAGAGAGAGCCGAAAGACGGAAGATACTTCCGATAGGTGCCAGACGTGACAATTTATGACTTTATTATTCGAAGAAATGCAGAATATACAAGCAAATAGGGGAAAGAAAGACTAATATCTCGAGACGTTGTAGGCGTCAGGGCGGTGAGCGGGAGCCGGGGCGGTCGAGGAGGTGTAGTATCGGTCTTCCGCTGAGAAAATAACCTGATCGCCGGGCAGCATAACACGAGAAGTCTCGGAATCTCTGGGCGATGATTCCACGCGGATTTGACGTGGTTGATGAGTATTCGGGATATAGTTAGCGTTGCCAGGAATATTATAGTTAATAGGGATCGGAGCTGGAGGAGGCGGAGCCTGGACGACCACGGGAGGAGCTAAACTGAAATGGGAACTGTCGCCCGTCGAGTGAACGCCTCTGAGATTACCTTGCTGCGTCGTCTTCTGAGTGTTCCTCTGACGCAGTCCGAACCATCCGGCGAACCAGATTCCGGCGATGCAGACGCACGGAAGGCAGCAGCAGAAGAGGAGGAGACAGATGCCGACGATGATTCCGATGATTCTGCCGGCGTACCAGAAGTCGTCGCTGCAACAACAACAACCGCTACAGTAACCAGCTCCCCAAGTTCTCCGCACCGACTCACCCGTACATATCGTATCCGCCGTAATAGCTTCTCTTGGATCGATTGACCGCTTCCTCAGAAAGCTGGCAACTGGCCATTGCGACAAAAACTGTTAGTAGAAGGACAGAAGTCAGCGAGGAAGAATCGAGGCGCCACATATTCTGGAAGAGAAGACCGACTGACTGAGTGACAGACGACTGTTTGTTCTTTTTATAGCTTGATAACCTAGGTGTGGTACTAGTTCGCTTCGCCAACAGTACACACGGCCCATTGCGTCTCATTTTTGAGGAGGACACGAGGCTAAATGGGCGGAAGAAGGGTCGCATTGACTGATGACCTGGCAGTCGTGCCACGTCATCTCAACGCACAGCTTCTGAAACTCACTTTGGGGGAAATCGGCGAGAGTGACCCACGAAAATGGCGTATGGCAAGTGTGAAATGTTTCGATTTTCGCCTCGAATCTGTGCGAAGGCGTGCCCGATTCCGGCTCTAGAATGTGTGTTTACTGTGCAAAAAAGCAGCAGCTCGGACGCGTACTGTAGACGACAATGGGCCGAGCGAACACAAGTGCTACTTGAAACGGCGAGCATTCCCGAATAACCTGCTCCCGGGAGAAGCGGCAGTTCGGAAAAAAGCGATGACGTAGCAGGGGAGTACACGTGGCAGACGAGTGTCAGCTTTCAGCTTTCAGCTTCGAGAAGAAGAAGAAGAAGAAGGAAATCCGATACAGGTGGAAGAAGCCGAGTGATCACGTGTCCCTGGGGAGAAGTCTTCGGAGACGTCCCAAGTGCACCGTCCATCCGTCATCGTCCACCCACCAGTCTCAAGCTCTTTTTTGGGAAACCAAAGAAAGGCGGAAGATAAATTAAATTTGAGACTCGAAGAAAAGAAGGTCGGCCCGCCCAAACTAGCCTCTTTCTCTCGTATCGCTTCTCCCAAATTCGCATTGTTTTCCGTGGCTTCTCATACGTTTAGAACTCTCCGAAAATGTCTGTGTCTCTGGATTTTCAGAGAGAAGATGATGTTTTTGTTTTCCCCTATTCCACCTACCACTCGATCTTCACTTGTTTTCGCTAAACTTTGGGTTTTCCAGACACCTCGTTTCCCGCCATTCAATTCTCCCACGCAAAAAAACGTGTGAGCATCTGCTGATTATGCGTCTTTAAAACGAAAAAAACTAGAACGGAATCCTCTAAAATATTTTCTCAGTAGACTCTCTTCTACATCAGCCAATCTTCTAATGCAACCTTCACTTCCTCGCCGACTACTTCCCTGTGATCTTCGAGACTTTCCCCTCCTGAATCCCATTTACCTTCCTTTTTTGTCTCTTCGTTCCGCCCACTTCTTCTTGCTCAATCTTTCTTTTCTGCGAGTTTTTCCCGAATAAAGAGTCCGTTGTTTCCCGGCCGAACAATGCGCTTTGTGCGTGTTCTGCATCCGCCTGATTCGCCTCCGTTCTTCTTCTCATTCTTCTTCCCACGATCGCGCATTGTCCGAGCACTTGCTCCGTCCTCCCGAGCACATGTTCTTCCCTCATTTGCCGCATGATTGTGACGAAGAAAGCGGCAATCTGACCCTAATTGAGCCTATCTACTACTTCGGAAACGACGCACGTCGGGTCATCCCTTCGATCCAGACTTCCTTGTTTTCTCTTTTTTTGGAATTTCAACTATTTTCGGTCCTCCGTGAATCACACGTGGAAACCCCCCCTTGAAGTGCAGAAGAGAACGGTTACCAGACGATCTTCAAGAAAAGCCAAAACGACCAATCATTAAGCATGAAAGTTCGAAGAAAACATGAAAGGGAATCAGTGAAAGTAGACTGCTCACTGGTCGGTTTTTCTGCTTTGAGCACAGTTGTCACGTGGCGAATGCTTCTTCAATTTAGAATTTATGAAAAAAAAGGAGGAGGAGGAGGAGGAGGGAGGACGATGAGTGGAGATGAGTCGTCTGAGTGGCCTCATCGTTTATCCCTTCTTTTTTGGATTCCTCACTGAATCCATTTTGACTTTGCGGCAGCCTTTTCCTAGAATTTTTGGACTTAAAACGATCAATCCTGATGCCAGTGTCCTTTCTTAATCATTTCTTGTCAGTGTTCAAACACTAACGCTCTTTCGAGAATACGCTTTTCCCCCCAGCTGGCTTTGTTTTTCGTAGAGTTCTCTGAACTTCTACCACCAAGACACCAATCCAGTTAATTGTCAGTCTGAGAAGCTTCTAGAAGTTATAAGGGCAGTCTTTCCTTGAATTGAGCAATCAGACATGCTGCGTCCTTCTGACTTGCATGTTTGATCTGCGGTTAATATTCACGAGACCTCTGGAATCTTCGGAAATGCAATCAACTATACGAAAGGCTACTCGTGGCCGATCATTGCTCATAACCAGTTGGTTAGTCAGTCGGTTAACGCAATTTCGGGTCTTGTTTTCTCTCAAGGTGAGCTCCGATTTGCAGAAAGTCGGTGACTTCTACTGCCCCCGAGGGAATGCTCATTTGGCACGAAAACAACATCAGGTGGGCACTCATTCCCGTGATTCTTCCACATTGGTTTCTTCACAGATTCATTAGTCTGAGTGCCTTCCTCTTCTCTGTGCGCCGCCCGTTTCACCCGTCACTTGTCAACTAAATGACTGCTTTAATTTGAACACTCGGCTCATTTCCGCTCATTCGAAAACACTCGACACTTTCCCCGTTTTCCTCGTTTTCCTCCGATTTTCCTCTCGGTAGAAAATGAACGGTAGAAAATGAACATCATAAAATGAACATCATCCCCAAGAGAAGACTGACTAAGATCTGTTTGTGGATCGCACTCATCCGGAATGGGGATATCTGTCTGGTCTGTTCTGATCGACTGTTCCCGTCTACCGTAACCCATTCCAATTCATCTTGCTCCTCGTTTCGATGATCGACTAATTGGTTTCGTTAACTGCTCCCTTCCCCGAATTCGTTAACTCGTCATCTCATCCAGAATCTTCTGCAGGCTGCTCCATAGTTCGAGCAATCCCGTCAATTCCTGTCAACCCCAATTATTCACTCTTTCCTTTTGATTTTCAACCTTTCCAACACCCACTCTGTTATTCGCCAACTTTCAAAAGACGGCCTTCTTGATCAGTCCTTCCGCTCCACCGACTTCGCTTTCATTTTGTCACTTCACACGTCTTCTTCATTCACATCATTCGTTCCGTTTTCAGCCGTTTTCTTCCGTTCTACTCCACTAGTTTATCCCCAATTATCCCCCTTGTTATCGTTGTCGCTTCTCTTCTAATTTTACGCTTCACTATGTGCAATTGGACGTCGAAATTGGTAATGATCCGGCTGGCGAGAGCCGTATTTCTTCGCTTTTATGGGCCCACTCACATTAACGACGGTTTTCGTTTTGCAGCCGAGCTTCAATTCAATCAACAAGGTTAACAGTGCTGAGATCATGGTGGGTCCGTCTGTCGCTGAGGATGCTTCGAGAAGACGTCGTGGATGCGCTCGTCTATTCTGTTGCTGGTGAGTCACTGGGATAGGGTTGAAAGACCAAAGAGAACAGCTAAGAGCAATAACTCATTCAGTCCTTTCATTCTCCATAAAACAACGATGATCTGGGGAATTCGAAGTTTAGTCTTCTGTCATTAGATGCCTCCCAACTTCGTAAAGTTCGTAGTTCGAGCTATTCGATACCAGAGGGCTCACTCTTAAAAGTATGCGCGACTCCTTTGCCCTCCACTTCCTGCACGACGTTTTTCTGCGCTTCCGCGTCGTTCATAATCTTTCACCCCGGAAAAACGACTTCATTGTCTTCCGGTACAGAGAGAGAGAGAGAGAGAGAGAGAGAGTGGAGGACGGAGAGACGCGGAAAAAGCTATAAAAAGAATGATGGTCTGAAGAGCAAAAGAGCCGGATGGTGAATGGGAAAACGGGGAAGGAGTTGTGTGGAAGTGCATTTCGAATCGGAGGGAAGATGGATGATCTTCGCAAAAGACGAAATGCATAATCCCGGAGAAAGAAACCAAAAATCTTGATGATTTGTGCTAGAATGGGCTTCTGGAATGGCTTCGAGCGAGATTTTCATTCAATCCGCGTGCGTACGATGTCGTTGTTTTTCGGTCGAAACCGGTCCATCCAATTACACGTCTTCTTCTGATATTACTCGTCCATCCGTGGTCCTTCTCTCCGTCAACTCTTTCTAATTCTGCCGCAGCGATGGGGCGGGTCTTCTCGTGCGCCTCTCTTCTCTGGAAAGATTCCGAGCTTTGTGTTGGGCCGCCGTTTCTCTCCCCCTCGCGCGCTCGTTTCTTCTTCACATTCACGACCAATTCAATTTTGGAGCGAAAGAGGCCTTCGCCGCCTTCCATTCCAAACCTTTTTCTTTCCTACCTTCCCTCCGATGTCGTTAAACCCTGCCCCATCGTCAGAAATGAACGGGAACCACGAGAAACTGCCCGAGGAGCACGGCCCGGGACCGTCCATCCACGCCGCCTTCGTTTTCGATCACTTCACGACTGGAGTCGAAATGATGTGAGTGGTGGGGCACTTGAGGGAATGCGCGGAACGAACTGCTCAAATGTGATTAACAAAAACCAACGATTGTCAGCTCCGGCTCTCAGCCACCTTATTTCTCCGAACCAAAAAGAAACCAGTTCTTCTGCTCCCACCCCGTCTCGATTCTTGTTCTAAAATGCTGATGATGCTACCACAAGTTTGGAGATTTGCGTGCAGATTTTGGGGGAGGACGGCGCAGTAGTAGTGAAGAGTAAAGAAAGTAATAATAACCAACTTCCTCACCCAATTCGCACCAATCCAATATGCGGGCCCGTTTTTGCAACGTTTTCTGTTTTCCTTTCTCGTCTTCCCCTTCTTCTTCTTCTTCTTCTCCGTTTTTTGCTCCATTCGAAATGACTAATAGAAGTGGAAAAAGTGTGAAATGAATGAGTTCTTCGAGATCCGAAGGGCTCCGTATCTCCGTCCAAATCAGATCATAAAGATACTTCTGGAGGGCCTCCAGGGAGAGAGCAAGCTCTTCGAAACCACACACTCACACACGTCTTCTCGGTTCCAAAATTTGCGATGTCGTCGTCGCCGTCGCCGTCGTCAAAGGGCGCCTGCAGAATGGCCGATATAAATTGAATCAACGTGCGCTTCAGCGCTCACACTTTTAACTTTGCGATTTGTTGGCCGAGCCACGGTCCCTTCCGATTGGTTCTTCGTCTTCAGAAGACTATTCAAAGATCTTCATTGCGTCGCTCCTCCTCCGCCTTCTTCTCATAATTATGCCAATTTGGTTGCTCCCGATGCTCCGTTGAAATCCTAGAATCGCCGTCATTTTCATTCTTTTCATTTGCTTTCCAAAAATTCATAATGTCTGCATACCCCATAGACAGCTGAAATGAAAAAAAAGAGTCCGTAGATCTCTTCTCCAAGCATTTCTTTTATGATTCTATCAAAAGAAGAGACTGAGCCGACCAGATATTTGCAGATACAAAACGAACAGAAGATGAACAGATGCTCACATTTTATTAGTTTCCAGACCGAATCAATATGTACCACATGACTTTACTTACACCTGCTTCAGAAACTCTGAAGAAGCCCACTCTATCCTTTCCATTCCAGGTCTTCCACCGGTAAAAATACGGGGGTCTTCTTCTCTTTCTTCCTCCGCTCTCCACGTCTAAAGTTCATTAAAGTCCATTCCCATTTGAATACCTCCCGTTTTGTGCTCGAGGGATCCTCTAAACGTCATCATTGTGGATGCAAACTCTTCATTTAGCCGACCTTTTTGCTCTTCCTCATCTGCCATTTGAGTACTAATCCATTCAAAAGAGTTCAATTCTTTCTTAACTCGGCTAGACTTTACCACAAAAAGGAAACGAGAAAACCGGGCGCGGGTATTCCCACGCCTCGAAAAGAGCACATTTCTGCTGCAATTCTTTATTCTTGCGCCTCCGCACCGCACCACTTGTCAATTGTCAGAAGTACAAGTGCAACACAGATGAAACACCACTCGGCTCCCATTTCATTCTCGCTTCTTTGCAGGCGCTGTTCGATGCCCTCGCTGTCGAAGATGCCGTCGGCCGCCCGTCAACTCGTCTCCAACATGCTCTCCTTCCTCTCTTCGCCGTCGCCACAGTCCAGGTCAGTCATACTCCCATCAGCCGCCTTCCGATGCAGTCACTGACCGATGGACTCCCTCCACAATCACGCGGAGTCCTGGGAAAAATTCTCTGAATCATTGTTTTCCGAGTGACGCTGCCGGCAGCTCACCTGAGTTGAAAGAAACACGAACTAACAATTAAAGGGAAAGGGAAAGAGAGAAAATAAATTAATAAGGATTTGATCGGCGATCGAGGAGAAAGTTAGGCTTTATCCACCGGATTTGAAAGTTGATATCAGAGAGATCCTGCAGAACTCAATACTCGTTTGTTTGTACATGTGAGATCAGATTATCAAAGTTTCAAGAGGGAGAGAGGGAGTGAGAGAAGAAACTGTTCATACTATAAAAGGGGCTGATGTTTGGTCGTACAGACAAAATTGCACTGTGGTGCGGTCCCCTCCGAATCTATTTGCACCCTCTCTATTGTCTGAACGCAGCTAATAATCCATGCCAAAAACATGTAGCTGTGCCTTCTGTTGTCGTGTTTTCCAATTCGTTTGTGTGCCACTCAACTAAAAAGTTTGTCAAAAAGAAGGGAAAAAGTTTGGCGGCCGGCGGTCGGATGCAGGAGAACTGTGGCGACGGGGCGGGTGGCGCATGCTGCTTTTTCAAATTTCGAATGCAAAGATTTGTGGGTCTCGAGTAACAGCTTCGCCGCCGCCGCCCCGGAGAGCTGGTGGAGCACACAAACACTTCTGAATGGAGGACGCACTGAAAACGCGGAAAAAAACAAACATTTTGTTGCCCTCCTCGCTTTTTCTTCGGGATGCCCGTTTTTCTTCCTATTCTTCTCACTTTTATCGCCGTTTCACGCGCCTCTTCAACCCTCTTGGGAGATATTAGACAACTTCTGGAGCCCGCAGATTCCGCGCCTTTCGCTCGTTTTCCAGGTCGTCTCTCCCGCTCCCTCAATCCTCGTTTTTTCATCTTCTCCTTCTTTTTCTTCTTCTTTTGTTTGTTTTATGACGTGGTACGCCGCTTCCATCCAATTATATTTCGCTGCTGCTTCAGAAGTAAAGAAAGAGAGGAGGAGGAGGAGGAGGAGATGATCGTCAATAATTCAAACATTCTCGTCCGAGTTTGCTCTCTCAACTACGCGCTTCTTCCATTCTGATTTTTTTCCGTTTTCCGCCTACCTTCCGTTGCCACGTCATCTCCGCTCTTCTCATGTTTCATTCGAGAAGGAAGGCGCGAAAAGTGGAGATCGGAAGCCGCCCGGCACATCACTTCCGATTCGCAGAAAACTCCTCCGATTACTGTGAACTTTAGATGGGTGCTGCCAAAGACGAATTTCCATTTTCGAAATGCATCGGATGAGCCACTTTGCAAAAAGTGCATTTCGGAATGAGATCGGGAGTGAATTTACGAATTTACAGTGGTTTCCAGTTAATCAGAGTACTCCTGAAGTGAATTCGAACGGCGGTTCTCAGCATTCCGGAGGGACTCTGTGCATCTTTTCCGAACCAGCCCCGTTTACTCTCATTTGCAATTCGCATTCCCGTGCCACAAAACAACGACTTTCCGTGAGTGCCACACGCGTTTCCGTCTTCGCCGTCTTTCCCTCGTGCTCCGCAGTCGTCGCAAAGCCGCTGCTCCGCACTCTCATCCAATTTCGTCTCATCTGATAACGCTTCGAATCCAATCCATTAGAGGAAGGGAAAGGGAGGCGGGGAGCCTGTCGTATCGACTTCTTTCCAACCTCGTTTTGATTCGAATTAGAGGAGCATCAACGTCGACATTCTGCCCTCGCTCTGTCATTCACTCACTCATTCTTCCGTCCGAAATGCTCAAGACAACCCGTCCGAGATTCATGGTCCATCAACGGTCGCATTCGACATCGAGGTAGGCGGCGGCACTGCAACGCGTGATCGATGACTTCCCCGAGTCGGCACTCGTTTGTTTGCAATACACACACACACTTCATTTTATCTTCCGGAGGCACAACAGATCTGTTGCCGTTGAAAGGAACATGCAAGCATAAGATGACGGAGAAGTCGTTTCCCGAGAGGACGCTTCTTTTCGTTTTGTTCCTCTCTTTCTTATTTCTGTTGACCTATTTCCTACTTTTCTCATGACGTATTTAAACCTCTTCTCACATGCTTTCTTCCGTGGGGAGCCCTTTTGAATTCTCTGGAAGTTTGCCTCCATCCGGAAGCTTTTGTCATGCGGAGAAGGCACTAATGTCTTCATATTGTCACATAATTAATTTTGCGTTCAGTGGAATAAGGCGATAAAGAGCGGCTCTGTGTGGGACGGCTTGTGCCCTTGGGCTCCCTCCAAGAGAAAGCCGCTCCGTCAGAACACAAAAAGCGTGTCAACTGCATAAAATTGACTCGTTAACGAGTGAGACATTATCCATTCACAACTCGCTTTTCCTGTTTTCAAACTCCATCGGAAACTATAGAAGATACCCCCATCGACACACTAATGATTCTATTGAGATGGTCTGACAAGCTTTTCGATTCGTTTTCTGCGTTCAACCCATTCATTCTTTTCAGTGTCTCCGAAAAAGGCGCCGCATTCAGCACGCCGCAGGTGAACAGAAAGAACAAGGTGAGTCTTCTGAGCCCCCACTTTCGCCCCGAACTCCGCACGTTTCAGGTGAATGGCAGCAGAAGAATGAGCGATTCGAACAACGTCGCCTACAGTAACGGCGCCAAAGTGAGTGACGAATCGCGCGTGATTCTGTTCTCAGCACACAATGTTTTCAGAAAGTTTTCGAAGGAAACATCGAGAAGTGGGAGCCGAATGTGTACGAGAAAGTGAGTGTTGCTTGGAGACCTGATTGAGATAAAAAATCCGAAAATTAAATTTATCTGTGCTGTTTAGTACTCCCACCTGCGTAATTTCTTTCTGTTCTTACAATTAGGGTAGCATTGGCATTGGTCACACTCGGAAACCCATGATAAATGTAAATTAGGGACTAAGGAAAAAGAGCAAAAGTGCGGAGCGAAAGGAAGAGCTGAATGAGCAATGAGTGGAAAGAAAAGAAAAGAAGAGGATTATCAGCTCTATCTCTCTTCTGCAGGAACTGCTCCGACGCACGTGGTCCGACGAGTTTGACAACCTCTACGAGCTAGGATCGGCCATCTACTGCTACATTTTCGATCACAATCCGAACTGCAAACAGTTGTTCCCGTTCATTTCCAAATATCAAGGAGACGAGTGGAAAGAGTCGAAGGAATTCCGATCACAGGCGCTGAAATTCGTGCAGGTGATGTGAGTACGAACTCCGAGGGTCTAGCCGAATGCTTTCAGACGTTGGCGCAAGTCGTAAAAAACATCTACCACATGGAAAGGACGGAATCGTTCCTTTATATGGTCGGACAAAAGCATTGCAAGTTCGCAGACAGAGGATTCAAGCACGAATACTGGGACATCTTCCAGGTGAGACCGATTCTTCTTTGTCAGAGTCATCTGAATAGAAGTAATTGCAGGACGCGATGGAGTTCGCATTGGAGAGCCGTCTGAGCAACATGGCGGATCTGGACGAGGCGCAGAAGAAGGACGCGGTGGCCGTGTGGAGGACGCTGGCGCTGTACACGACGGTGCACATGCGGAACGGCTTTCTCGACGGGCTAAAGGGAGTCAACCGGTTCCCTCCGCTCGTCTGAATCTCTCGTGCTCCCGTTCTTTCATTTCATTGACCTCCTCTCTGTGATTCTTTTTCACCGCTTCATCCCTCTCAATTTCTTCTTCTTCTCTCTACTTCCAACAACCATTCCTCTCTTTTGTTTCTGCTCCGTTATCATTTTTATTCAGCCTAGTCAGGGATAATGCTTTATAACTCTGAATTAATCATAAAACCGCTAAATCACCTCAATTTTGTAAATATTATGCTATAATGAAGAATTTTCCTAAATAAGCTCATTTTTTCAACTGTGTTAGCTTGCGAACAAGAGATTGTGATAAATAGAAATGTATTACAGACCTAATTAAATACCAGTACCAAAAACAATGCAAAACAATGTTACAAAACTAGAACGAATGTTTAGTGAGCAGCTTCCTCCTCCTTCTTGAACTTCTCGTACTGCTCTTCGTTCAGCAACTTGTTCAGCTCGTCCGTCGACTTCACCGTCAGCTTATACAGCCATCCCTTCTCGAACGGACTCTTGTTGATCAATCCCGCTTCCTCCTCCAACTTCACATTCTTCTCTGTGACCGTGCCAGAGACTGGTGCGTAAATGTCCGAGGCGGCCTTCACACTTTCCACGGCACCCGTAGAATCGCCCTTCTGAATCTCGGCTCCCTCATCGGGCAGCTCGATAAAGACGACGTCGCCAAGCTGTTCCTGTAAAACACACTCAATGTTGATGATGTCTTGGAGCCTTCTTTTTTTTACCGTGGCAAAGTCCGTGATTCCGACGGTTCCGACGCCATTCTCGACAACCACCCACTCGTGCTTCTTCGTGTACAAACGGCCTAAAATTCTTAGAATTCCCATTTACAGTAAAATTGTTCGACAATAAATTTTCTAAACACACCCGAAGAGGCGAAACGGACCGAAGGCTGAAGAGATGGAAGGACACGACGAAGAAGGCTCATTCCTAAAAAAAAATCGAAGATTGCAAGGTGGTGGGGAAGGATAGAAGACTCGCGGGGAAGACGTTATCAGTGAAAGAAGGCAATGAAACTGCGACAAAACAGCAGTGAACAGAAAGGAGACGGAGATAGTGGATAGGAGACGATCGAGAGACAAAGTACTCGCAGCAAAGACGACATTTCTTGCAGAACTGATCGGAGATTGAGAAGGGAATAATGCCATTGACAGAGTTATCTTGCCAATCGGAGATTTCAATTTTCTGGACAAAACTGGAAACTGGAAACCAGTCAAAGTGATTGATGTACTTTCGCATCTGAGAAATTACTTCGCAGTTTTCCTTCTTTTTACATTCCTTCCCAACACCCCCACATAACCTTCTATTTAGAAGAGGTTTAAAAAACTTTTTTTGCAGAGGTTAGCGAAGGCGTCGTATTGTTTACTTTGGTTCGTACTTCTATAAACATTTTTGCCCATGCCTCATCTGTACACTCATGCTGTTCCACTTATCAAAACATTCACAACGCGCTTTTCTTTCGAACAAAAGCAGCTCACCGTCTTTTATTCACAATCGAAAATGAGTGAATGACCCGAAATGCTCTTCCCAAACACGTGAAAACCGTCGGAGATTCGAGGCCAAAAACTCAAAAGAAATGTAAACACGGCAGCGGAAAGTCGCGGAGGATGTACGAGAGTTGACGACATTCGCCGGAAATTTTCTCTGCTGTCACGCTGAAGTAAGTTTTAATCTTACCAAAAAAGTGTTTGATGTTGATCAGATATGTAACCTTTTTACTTGAAAAGTCACTTTTTTCATATTAAAACAGTCGTGCAGAACCTGATCATCGTAGTGAAACTGATAGTCGCGCTTGCTCATGAATATCTGATTTTGTCGCTCTGAAAAGTTTCTCTCAAATATCAAATTCCAATAAACGCTCGTTTTCAAAGCCAACAGGTGGTTTATTGTGGTCATACTCCGTCCGCTCCAGTCGTCCCTTCTTTTGTGTTATTCTCCATTCACTCCAAACATTTTATCAACGCTGCAAAGCACACAGACGTGCTTGCAGTCATCGCAGTTCCATTTTCTAATTATTTGTGAAAGCAATAAATAATCGAAAAAGAGAGAAATGAGCGGCGGTAAGGAGAGTTATTTATGTTTGATGCTCAGTTCCGAATGATGTACTAAAAATTCGTCAATTAGTTATCAATCGAAACTCCAAAGAAACGTATTATTTCTCTTTGAAACGTTTTCTAAATTATTGTACACTGACAACTGTAAACCTACAAACTCCATATTCTACGAAACAGATAGTTAATCCGACCGGATTTAACATCACTTCAAAAGATTAAAATCGAAAGTATAGAAAGTACATCGAAGAACTGTCACACATACATTGAAATGTTTTCAGAACGTTGGGCTCAACCAGGATCTCGCAAACTCTCGCTCGGAGTCGCTCCTCAAGCCCTTTCCCGGATCGAGGCCACTTCGACACCGTCCCTCGACGTTCCGCAAAAGGTGAGATCATGAGTCAGCGAGAGCAGAAGCGGGGGCCGAATGTATTGACGCCACGTTTGTAAATATAAACGGAGGGAATGGGAATAGAAAAGGGCCTGCTGCCGGCAGAAAACGGTCTGTGCTCACAGAAATCCAACTGACTATGCAGCGAAATATGAATAAGAAAGTAAGTGCGTTTTTAGAATAAGTTGGTAAATACTCGCAAAAACACAATCCTGATCTCGAACCATTTCAGCCTGCGAACCGTCGGTTCTCCCTCGCCGCAACCTTCCTCGACGCGACCAAGTCGAATCGAAAATCGTCACTTTTTGTCGGTTGGTTCATATAAAAATGGGTGATTCGCCGTCATTTTCTTCGTCGCAAATCATGATGAGAAAGGAAACGTAGATAAAATCTGAAAGTTTGGAATTCTGAACGAAAAAAAAGGAAAGAAGAGTGGGCCTTTTCCTTCTATTCCCTCCATTTTAGAACAGAAACGCTCGCCAGCACGCAATCAGCAACATTTCTTCCGAGAAATTCTTGCTCAAAGGAACGGAATTCTTCTTCCGCCAGCCACGTCGTCTGCCACCCCAAACACTGTTATCACTCTTCTTTTATGACTCTTTTCTATGCGTGTCTCCTGCCTGCTATAATCACTCTTATCGTCACCTCACATTTTCCGTCTTTCCATATTTGGATTTAGTCATGCCGACCACTAAACTACGGCACACCGTCTCAATGAAATTCATGACAAAGCCACAAAAGCCGGTTTCTCTCTCACGATCAATGGCTGCTCTCGCGCTGGAAACACAGCCAACGTGGCGAAGAGACATGAGTATTGACGAAGAAAATGGTGGCACGAAATCAGAATATTCTGGAGGGTTTCATTAAATTGAACGTTTAATTTCAGAAAAGGATTACCTCGATCATCGTCCCCGCGGTGCCGCCGAATCCGACTTCGAACGGCCGTTGTTTGGTGAGAGAAACGAGCCGAAAGGAGGACGAACAAACCGAAGCGATTCGATAAAACCGGCGAGAAGCCGGCGAATGGGGAGAGCGATGCGAGTGGTCGTGGTCGGAGGGAAAAAGGTCGGAAAGACCGCCATTCTCAGACAAGTCGCCTGCGTGGAGGACATCACTAACAAGGTACTTTTCAGTCTCATTTCAGTTTCAAGCGGGCAACTTTCATTTCAGCCATACGAACCAACTATTGAGGACACCTACCAAGTGCTCCTGGAGGAGCCGGATAAAGCGAGAGAGATTCTGATTTTACACGACACGGCAGGAGTCTCGAACTTCGGACCGGTTGAACTGAAAAAAGCATACGTGCAGGCAGCCGACGCATTCGTTCTCGTCTATTCGTCGGCCGATTACGAGTCGTTCAATCGAGTGGATTTGCTCAAAAAATGGATAGATCGACAGTTCGGAAAGGATAAGAAAGAGGTAAGAGCGGACGGGGCGGAGCGAAAGAGCCGTTCATCAGTTGCAGGTTCCGATCGTCGTTCTGGCGAATATGCGCGATCGGCCGGCGACTGTGGACAGTGCATTCGCGCACAGTTGGGCGGCCCGCGAGAAGGTGAAGCTGTTCGAGGTGACCGCGAAGGACAGACAGAGCCTCGTCGATTTCATTCATTACGTCGGACATCGGCATTTCCATCCAACCAGTCAGTTTTTCCCGAAAAGTTTAATATAATTTGGAAAGAAATTTGCAGAAGAATCAAAGTTTTCGCTCTCGAAGAAACTCAAATCGGAGAAATCTTCGAATCCGGCCATTTTGATGGATTTCTAAAACTGTTTGCTCCCATGATACTTCTGTGATTTCACTTTCTTCCGGCCATAATCACCCGAGCACTGTGCCTTCTTCTTCTCTTTTCATTGTGATAGCTTTGCATAATGTCTCACACCCAGGCACCCAAAACACGTTGAATCAGTATTCGAGCAGCAGAAATTCGCGCGTTTTAAAGTGTCGGATGCTCCTAATACGTCTGACAGACAAATAAACATTATATGTGATTGTTTGATAACTCCAATATCAGGTTCAGGTTTATCTGTATAATAATAATTGCATGAATAAAACAATTTCTTTTTAATTCGAGCGATTGGTGAATGAGAGAAAACAATTGAACAAGATGTTCGAGAATCTTTGATATTATAGTGCAGATAAAGAAAAAGTGAGAAAGATTATGGGACAGACGAGACATTGCAGCAATTGGGATCAGATCTTGTGTTGCAGGTCGAAACCGAAGTTGTCACCTAAAAAAACAACCATAAAGACTAAAGACGACGTTACTAAAGAGAAGGGAATCGGGAGAACTAACCGGAGAAATGCGGGTCGTTGCCTTTGGCCGGGAGGGAAGGAGCCGTCTGAAACTGGGCAAAACGTCATTTCGGAAGGCTGCTCAGGTTGCATACCGGGATCAGATTGCTCTCTGAGCAGTACTTGACGAAAAGAGCACTGATGACTTCTTCCGTTTTCAAAAAACCGTTGGCATCGAGCATGAAGTAAATGAGCAGGATTCCGTCGGAGCACAGGTAGTTATGCACGAAATTGTAGCGGTAATCGCGAAGATTCGTTCCGAGCGCTTCCTTCTCGAGGGTTTTCTTTATGAGCTTGTAAACCATCAATTCGTTGCTCTTTCCGCATTTCAGACGGAACGCCCATTTGACGATTCCAACGAACGAGAGAGCAGTCAACTGAAACGGGTCTATGATATATGAAGAAAAGAAAGGGAACGTACACAAAGAAGCCAGAAGTAGAGTCCTATGAAGATCTTCTCGTTGATCACGTTCATCGGAATAATGCATTGCGTCTTGTGGCTGACCACTTGGCTCACTGACTCGTGCAGCTGATATTCGCAGCCGACAAGGATTGGAAAGTATTGGAAGCGGTTGTAGTTGCCGTCCGCAATGAGAGAAGCGAACTTCTGTTTGTCCGAAAGGGCGAGGAAGTCGTGCGACCTCACAGCCGGGTGAATGAACTTTTCGAGCAACTGAAAAATGAGCTGTTGTGAAAGCATTCGGGAATTTCGCGTACATCGAATCCCCACGTCCAAGAACTGACGTCCAAAAACTTGCAAACTAATTTCACTTGAATGACAACATTGGCGATGAAAAAGACTTTGGTGAGACTGTAAAGGATGCTAGGGAAAATTGGGCTAAACGTGATCCACGAAAACCATCCCATCTTATGAGCGCGACGGAACTTGAAGTGTTCGTGCATGTACAAAACGATTTTGTCGATTTTCTCTTTGGTTTTATCGAATGTCTTCTCGCCATTGATTCCACCAGCGTAGTCGACGATGAAAGCCATGTCTATGTCTGAAACGAAAGAATGCCACGTGGACTGTCTTGATGGAACAGTACAAATGAGCTTCTGCATGTACGCCCAGCACCAGAACGGGAGCAGAAAGCAGCAAACTTGGAATGCGAAGAAGAACGGAACCCATTGATAGTAGTTGATCGTGGCGTCGTCGGTGTAACTGCCAAATTCGGAAGAGCTGGTCGTGTGGTTCAATTCGTAACGGAATGTCCCGTAGAAAAGACAGAAGTGATGAATGTAGTCCCGCCACGATTTCAGATCTGAAAACAGATTTTGCGGTTCTATTCAGTAGAGCGAAATTTATTTACCATCGTGTTGCTTCGGCAGCATGCAATCGATCGGATTTCCAAAGTGCTGCTTGGCGCCGGTGAGTAGAACGAAAAAACCGAGCAAATAGACGGTGAACAGATGAAGACGGTCGTAGAACTCATATAGTTTCGCCGCTTTGAATGGTTTCGAGATGAAATCACCGATGATCGGGATCTCCCAAATCATTTCGAAGGAAAACTGCGAAAATGACGTGGTTATTATTTTTAAATAATTAACTCGTGTTATCTTACCTTTGTTTGAAGCCGAAGCCCTGCGAGTAGAAAAAATGAACGAAAAGAGAGAAATTGATGACGAAAAACGAAGAAAAGTGACTGCTACCGTATGCTTTAAAGGCGCAGCTCATTTTCAAACTGATTGCCCGCGAAATTAACATTGCATATCTGATCATGACTTTGTGCGTGTAGCAATGGAATTAAGAACAATCAAAAGTACTTAAAATGGGAGTAGGAAAGTGAGAGTCCGACCTATTCGTTTACTGCACACTCAGCGAGTCTCCATCAAACTCCGCGTGTTCTGACTCGATAACCAGCAGTGTGTACGACAATATAGTTAGCTGCTGATAATGGAATTCGTCTGATAACAGTGTATAGGCAGCATATTTAAGTTTTTCGCCCCGGCATCGATTTTTGATTGTTTTAGTGGCTCGAAATGCGGATACGTATAGGCAAACTCGACGTTTTCATCGTCGTCGTCGGCCTCATCTGCATCGTCTTCGGAGTGGTCACGTGGTCGGCGTTCTCGTCGATTTACAGTAGTTTAGTGAAATCGGTGAGTGGGGAACAAAGAGGAGAAAGTGAAGGGGGAGAGGAAGTTTCAGAATTTGAAGTTCTCGCTGAACAAGGACACGAGTGTCGGCTACTCGGCATTCCAGTACACAAATCCACAGATGCTTAATATTATGAAGTTTTACTTCTTCAATTTGACCAATCCAGATGAAGTAAAGTATTATTCAGCTGCTCCGAACTTGGTGGAAATCGGACCATTCGCAGTCATGTAAGTAAGCTTGAATAAGGATTACTGTAGTGTGCAAAATCATTGCAGAGAGAGTGAACAGAAGAAATACATAGACTTCAACGAGGACAAGTCACAAATGTTTTATCAGAATTACAAGAAGTACATTTTGTCGGAGGAGTATTCCTGTGAGGATTGCGATTGGAATCGGAACATTCTTTTCCCGAATCCGCCCGGTTTGGGAGCAGTCGGAAGTATGATTGATCCTCAGTTCGGAATCTCACGGACTGGGAGAGCGATCATCGCGATCGCACTGACACTTATGGGCGAGTATCCTTTTGTGTAAGAGTTCGGAGCACTAATGAGAGTCCTTACTCATCTTTTTCAGTTCTCACAAAGTACGGGAAGTCCTGTTTGATGGATACGAAGACGCTCTTCTTTCTGCTGCTCATTCCGGAATAGTCACTCTTCTTTCTGGAATTTACAAAGGCGAAGGACAAAGTATCGTCCCGATTCCGATACCCGATATGCCAAGATTTGGATATTTCCAAGGAGTAAGCTCTGCAATAGTGTAGTCCGACATGAAGTACTTTCAGTACAACAACTCTCGAGACGAAGAATACTGGGTGCAGACTGGAACAAAAGACATTAACGAACTGGGACAAGTGAAGAAGTGGGCGGGGATCACAGAGTTGCCGGGAGAGTGGTGGAGCACCTCGTACGCCCGCAGCATCCGGGGAAGTGGTCAGTTTTGTATTCCAGACCTTCCCTCCGTATCGCTCACTTTCACAGACTCTGGAAGTTTCACCCAAATGCATTTGGACGAGTCTTCGAGTGCTGACTTCTTCTTCTCATTCATGTGCCGATCATTCACAAAGACGTTCTACCAGAAGAAGACGATCGAATCCATTCCCACATTGGGGCAAGTGACCACTCCCTCTTCCTCTTCCTCTCTTCCTATAATCTCCTTTTCAGTTATCATGTAGGCTACGACGAGTGGGACACAACTTCCGATAAAAACGTCGGTTTCCGCTATCGGAATGTCGAACAGAGAAACTATTTTCCCGATTGGCCAAAATGCCCTCCGTGAGTCATTTTTAAGAAAATATCGTGACATGGAAAACATTTCAGAAAAGGACAATGTCATCAATCGGGTTCCATCGATTGTTCCAAGTCGGTCAACTTCTGTCATGCGTGTTGCGACGGTTCGCATTTCAACGGAACGTACCTTCTTCCTCCCGGAATGTTCCCTCTCGTCTGCTATCCGGGACGTCTTCAACCGACTCCATTCGCCGTCGTCTACTCGCCACCTCATTACCTTTACTCTCCGGACGAAGTGAGGACTACTGTAGTGGGTATGGCGCCAGATGAAAGCAAGCACGAACCAATGATCTACTACCATGAACCGGTTCGTTGTTTCTTCTCCCCTTTTTATCTGAATTGTTATTGTTTCAGTACAGTGGAACAACGCTGAAAGTGGTGAATAGACTGCAAGTGAACATGCCGGTCATCCGATCCCATGATGTTCCGTAAGTGTGCCTCCTCCTCGAACTTCTTGATGATTCTGCTCTTCAGAACGAGCCAGAACATGCCGAACGTGATGATCCCCCTGTTCTGGCAAGAATCTTCGCCCGATCTCGCCCAGTTCATCTACAATGAAGCGTGGCTAGGATTCGTGCTGGTGCCCCGGCTCATGACGGTTTTGCAGTTCGTCGCCCTCGGTTTCGGCCTCTTGCTCATTGTCATTTTCTTATTCATCCAGTTCCGGAAAGGCCAGAAGTCCTCTGCCGTCCGACCGTTCCGACTGAGTCTGATCGACGCGACGAGCAATTGGCTCTCTTCGACATCCTCATCAGGAGCATCCAATGTAACGAGGGGATTGAGGAGATTGTGAATGGAATCAAATGCGTGTAGAATAATTTGTGTTTTACTTGTTATCATTGCATCAATTTAAATGTTTTCGCTAGGTTTTCAATGTTTCTAGTCTCCACAGATACGGCAGTTTTTCATTGAATAACTGGAACTTTGTAGATTTTCGCATTGGCGTATATGGCGATTGACTTGCTGTTCGGATCGTAGTGCACGTTTCCAATCGGCTGGCTCAAACCTGAAACCTCACAGATCATTCAACTCAAATTTCCATCCATTTCATCCGACTCACCCTCCCATTTGATTCTGTTTCCTCGGATGTAGGTGTGACTGTAGAAGTCGTAAACCGGGGAGACGGTTCCGTCGCACTCGAGCGAATAGAGAACGGCGCATCGGACGAACGCGTTGCACAGAGAGGTCGTGTTGATCGAGGGAAGGGTCCAGTTGGAGACGATCTGCATGTTATGGGCGTTCAGACGGCTCACCGTCAGAATGTCTTCGTCTTGGCGCCGATAGAACACCCAAATTCCGTGCTCTTCGGCTTGGACGTCTATTCTTGAAGTGGAATTCGCATAGAGCGGAGTCTGAGAAACACTGAAGCTAAATATTGAAAAGTTTGAAAAAAAATACCATAGAAGTTCTCAAGTTGACGATGTTGGTTTTCTCGGTTTTCAGATTGAAAGCGATCAGTTTATCGTGCTCACTGTAGTACATTGTGTTGTTGTAGACGACGTTGTCCGTACCTGACAATTAGAGCATTCCATGAAAACGAGAGCATTCCAAAGAAACAGTACCATCGAACGGATAGGGCAGGAACTGAACCGCGCGTGTCTCCGAAGTGTTCAGGCGTCGGTTCCCTTTGAAAGTGAGCATTGTGTAGCCGTGCGAGAGCTCGCAGACGTGCCAGTGCCCTCCGTCCAAGTACGCGCATCCTTCCGAATTCCTTCGCTCCCCGACCTGCACCGGCTGCCCGAAACTCGCCTCCGCGGAGCACTCTGAAACACACCAGACTGACGTGGAGCCATGAATCATTCACAACTTCTCTTGAGCTCTTTGACGACTGCAATTCGAGACTGCTCTTTCTTCTCCAATTCGCGGTAATGTTTCAGTGAGTGAAAGTGTTCCATACATACTTTTCGAATGTGTTTCTTCTGAAATTCGAATAGTTTTGTGGGAGCAGAGAAGCATTCATTTACTGATACTTGAGCGTAGATAGGCATAAAAACAGTCGACTCATCGTCTGTCTTCGGAAGCCAATTCGAGGACAATTCTCTTTTGTGCCGTCCAGTCTTGAAAAGAATACTCTCAAACCGATCGAAAAGTTTAACGTACTTGAAGGTCGCTGATCTGGTTATTCTGGTGCCAAATCAGTCCGAAGGAAAAGAGCAAAAGAGACCACGGAACAGCGATTTTGAGACTCTCGAGAAGGAGCTTCATGGCTCCGTTAGCCGACAAAGACTGCCGAAAAAAGGAAGTTTGAGGAAGGGAAGAAGCCATAAATGTGAACAAAAAAGTTGACGAAGAAGGTTGTAAATGGGAAGGAAGAAAATTGGTTTTTTTCGTGTCTTTTAACGTCTTACTCACGAATACTGCATAAAGAATCGTCACGGCGAGGAGCCTTCCGGGCGGCTGAGGGCTCAAGAGGGCTGCCGACCCGATGATACGGTAATCGAGAGAGCATATGGCGGGTCAAGATGCCCACAAACGGGTAATATCATCAGTTGGAGAGCGAGGCCGACATAAACATATTAGCGGGCTTTTCCCGCGACATTCGACACCAACCCATCAGTTTGCACTCATTAGAAAGGAGAAATCCATTACGGGATGGATTACCAAATTCCGAGTGCCCTTCGGTTGCTCGAAATTTTCTGAACAGAGTCCTGTAGAATCCCTCCTCATTCAATTACTCGTTCGTGTTTTCGCATCGCTCCGTCATCATGTTTTGCCGCTAATCTCATTAGCGTCTAATTTCCGGACGACGCCTTTCCGTTCCATGTGTGATCGAGATGACCACAAAATGTTCATAAGTGATAATGGAAATGGGATAGATCGATATGAAACAAAATAAATGAAAGCCATGCACAAGTATCAATGAAATGGATAATTTTTGGCTTCGATCAGAACTTTTGGGATGGGAAGCGATCAGAGAGAGAGAGAGTGAGATAGGGTTTTTTTTGGCACAACTCCAAGGTTGGTCTTAATTGGCTTTGGAACGGGAAAGAAAAGGAAATAAATCGTTTTACGAAATGAGGGGGTTACTTTCGGACGGACAACGACATCCATCCTGAGATAGGTTAATGGCATCACAAATTACAAAAAAAGAGATTCGATCGGAGGTCGTTCATTCTAATCGTCGTCTTCTGCCACTTCGTCAGTCACATCTGCCACGTGGACCGGCGGAGCAGCTGCCGGAGCCTTCAGGGTGTGATTTCCCTGAAAACAGTTTAGATGAAAGACTCGGAAGTGGCGGATGTGTTTTCTGAACCTTGTACTCCTTGCCCAAGTGCTCCGTCGTCCCTTTCCACTGGTCGATCTCCGACTTGTCCACTGCCCCCACACCCAAGTACGCACATCCGATCGTATCGTCTCCAGTGCACGTTCTGAATGCGTTTCATGAGATTCGCCACGTGCCACCACTTCATTACCTCTGAGCATCGTGAACCGAAATGACAATGGAAGTCTGCGCGAGTTCATTTTTCGAAGTGCCGCACAAAAACATGACCGCTTCGTTATAAACGGCGCAGCAAGTACCTGAAAGCATAGTTAATTCGTTCATATTTTCTTTCCAATTCCAACTCACTCTTTATCACTCTCGACGATTTCGTCTGTGTCTTGGCGCCCTGAGTCAACGTGATTTTGACGCACACATCTGCAAAAGGTCGTTTTTCACCGGTGTCAGCGTGAATAATTCTCGAATGTTTCAGATGACGTTTCACCCCGTGGAAGTTCCCCTCTGACGTCTCTTCTGACGTCGCCGTTCCCGTCACAAAACATTTTGTTTTGTGCTTCATTCAGTTCCTGTCTCTTTCCTGTCCGATCTTTGTCTCTTCTCTACTCGATCTACCCGGAGATTAATGCCTTTTCCCGCTTCTTCTTCCACTTCTTCTCCATCGATGACGTCTTCTTCCGCCACGACTATACGACACTCCGTTTGTGCAGTTTGGCTGCTGCTGCTGCCCGTATTAAGATTACACAACTCATTTTTTATTTACGACTCTCTCTCGCTTCCCAAAAAAGAGTCCGCGGCAGCCAACCTCGGCTCTTCATAATTGCCAGATACAACTCGAGTGGGAGGATTCATAAATGGCGGCGACGTCACCCGGCAGCGAACTGATTTCCTATTCATTAGACTCGGTTGCAAGAGGAATTGAGCAGGACCGCCTGTACTCGATTGGCATTCCGCATGACAGATCGGAGAGGAAATTGAAGGGAGATAGAGAGAAAAGGGGAAGAAGATGAAGTGCATGAGTGATGCGGTTGACGACGTGGAAAACGGAAATGCTTGAAAGAGCGGACGGGAAATGAGAAGCCATCTAGTTACAGTATCTCATGGAACACCTACAGTAGCCACCCCGGTTCGCTCTAATTCGACATTCGGACTTCGCCATCTCGTTTGACGATAAATTGTCGCCCGGCCGTCGTCTTCAATTCGTCTTCCTGCTTCCTATTGTCATTACACTTCCTTCCGTCTTCCTGACGGCCATCATTTCTTTTTCTATTCTTTTTTCGAGTGAAGAAGAGAGAATAAGGGGAAGAAGACATTGACAAAAGCCCTCTCGTTGGGGTCTCATTTGAAACGCATTAGTCGAATGAAAAGGCACGCATTATAATGTCGATCGGGCCCTCATCAAAAGTGAAATGAACTGCCATTGAACCCCAACTATACGAAAGAGCTGAATACCTGGAGCGCCGATCAGACCGCATTTGGGCAGAGCGTCCACTTTCTTCAGGTTGACGGTCAGTCTCTTCGAATCCTTCTCAATCACAGATGACGTGTAGATCTTTCCGAATTTCTAAAAGTAAAAGTGAGATGAGAAAAGGGAAAGAGACGGAGGGATTACTTTCGGAACGGGCCCCTTGATCTCCTCGACGATCTTGATCTCCTTCTTCGTGTTCATCTCGCGAATGTCTCGCAACGGCACTGATGCGTCTCCTGGAAATAATGGATTGTTCGCAACTTTCCTTCCCCTTCTCCTTCTCTCTTTCTTACCTATCACGACATCCTTTCCCTTAAGGCCGCCTGCTGCGTGACATGCTGTAATTATCACAATCTTTGTGTCGAGCTCTTCGTGTGTCACATTGTCGAAGAAGAATTCCTGGAAAACACAACGGATAATAAGCGACTTGAGTATGCAAATCGGCCGCCTAATAGTCCCCCTAATTGTTCGGCGCCGCGTCCGTCTGAGTCAGTTTAATAACAAGCGGCTCTCTTCCCCGCGGGGGATTCTGATCTTCCGATATGGACGAATAGGTCGACGTCATCCGATTGCACTCGAAAATTTTAATTTAGTGATGCGAGCATGCTGCCGAAATAGCCTGTCTCCGCGCGCCGCGATTCCTTTCAAGAGGCTCTTCTCGACGGAAATAGCCTCCCGGCTCACCTGATTGAACGCCGGATTCCTGCCTCTCTTTGTCTCCGACACTTGTTCCTTTGCTCCTTTCAACCCGGGAATGCTCACTTTGCACAGTGCCTGAATCTCCAAGTCGGGCTTCAGTTCGCCCGCCAATGCTGCAAATAAGATCTTCTTTCAGTGCGCCGTCGACCTCCCTCTCTTTCAGATTCCCGTCTGTACACATGTATTCCTACGTATTTTTGCTCAACTATGGGGTAATCCGATTGAGCCGGCGCCAATTGTTGAGGAACTCTGTGAGCAACGATCGGTCCCCTCTCTGGCTCATTCATTCGACTGCTAATTCGCTATTCATATGTGCGAGGTGCTCTCTCCTCTCCCTTCCCTTTCTATATATCCAATTGCTTGTTAATTCGAACCGGAAAAAACGCGCTGTCACCTCGCTTTTTCTCCTCTTCTCTCGCTTTTCTTCGTTTTTATAGGTCCCTTCCTTCTTGGTCATAAATAAGCAGTACTGACGAAGTCTGTCTGGCAGTCAGTCAGTCACGCGGTTGCTAGCTTCCTCCCCGAGTTGTAAAACCCAAAAATGGCGGTCCCTTGACGCATCACAAATTGACTATGTAACGGGTTTTTATGGCGTCTCACACATGTACATACAGAAAGGCGTCACAATGACAAAGTGCAGCCACTCGTGGTGGAGTACCTCCTTTTCTCGCCGAGTCATGAATCAAACCGAAAGGTTTTTGGGCTTCTTGCCCTTCTCGGACGCCCTTCATCAGACTGGTTTTTCAGTAATGTGTGCATTTCTAATTAGACAGATATCAGAGGTCGTGTGACATTTCGCAAAGAACCCGGGGCCACGTGGGAATGGACAGAGTGGGCTCTTTGATCGGTGGGAAAGTCGTGCGATTCCCCGAATGCACGACGGCACTTTTCACATGATTCATGTTACATTCCGGAGCTTCAGGGTACCGTCTATGATTGATTGGAAAGCAGAAGAGTGGCGATTAAAAGAGGGAGAGAGGGGAAAGAATGCATTCAGAAATGCCGAACTTGTGAAAAGAAATACGATTCCCAGAAGGTCGTCAATCTATTTTCAGTGCTTTTCGAGAAACAAAAGTTCCCTGTCGTGCTGTCTCCGCTTGTTTTCCAGAAGCCGTCATTTGCCAAACCTCATTCGGTCGTCGGGCCACCCCTCAATTACATATTCGTGCAGCACCAACTCGTCAGAAACATTTGGCTCCACTGGTTTTTGCGGTTCGCTCCCGTGGGATTCTAATCTCGGAGATGCGAGAGAGCCTGCCAGTTCAGCCCGAATGTTTCTGCCCCTCTTTCTCTGCTCTCGGTTTTTGGCGTGTTTTTTTGTGTAGTAGCCACCAAAGTTTCAAAAGAAGACTTGAGAAGAGAGTTGGAGACGCAGAGGGTCAGTTGATCGAGCACTTCACAAGTCTAGGTGAGGGACATAATTGGTGGAGGGCCGAAGCGACAAGGAACCACTCGGAGCACACTCAAAGTATCTTCCGCTTCTCCTTGTCCGAGATTTGATGAAAAGGGTTGCAAAATAACTTGATTCGACGCGAGAGAAACGTCATTTGCATGCACAAAGAACCGCCGCTTATACTATTGTCGGGACAAAAAAGGAGACTGGCATCATAGGAAAAGAGAGGTCAAACTCGCCTTCGATCTTGCTGATAGTGACGCGGAGTCGCTTCCGGACCGCAAAATAGAGAAGAGAACAATGGAGAAGACCGAGACCGGTCGGCTGCTGAGGTGTCGGGCTGGAGCTGGAAGCGACGCTCTGAAATAAAGGAGAAGCTGAGCTGGGAGCCGTCGTTGCGAAGACTGACCGTCTTGTGCACAGCTGTGTTATTGTTTTCAATGATGATCGGGGCGTTCGGAGAGTAAAGTGACGGATCGAGACCGTGGGCAATCGGATCATCGGTGTCAGAGTTCGATTTGCTGGTAATCTGCAATTAGTTCTGACTCAGTCTTATGTTTATTCATGTGGTCGATCAATCTCTTAGATGAGCATCTTCTTCTTCTTCTTCTCCCATTTTTCGTCCCTCTCATATCCGATTCGAATCAAAGACCCATGATTGAAAAGGACCCCCGTATATCAGAAATCGCCGTCGTCAACTGCACTCAAATTCTGCTTCAGAAATCATCGACACACGCATGAAAACAACTGCAAAACAAGTCGGAGAGAGAGAAAGAGAAAAGGAGGGAGAGGAATGGATTGCATGTCTCCGAACGCGTGAATTATACACAGAAACCCCGTTTAGAAATAGCCACGTGGCAAGGAGAGGGTCCCCAGTTTTTTAAGCTGATCATACGACTTTCACCAGTGCCCAAATCAATCCGTCCGACACCAGATTCGATTGTTTTTGAGCACAATAACGAGAACCTAATTGCGGCTGCGTGAGCAACTACAGTATGTCCACAAGGTGGCTTATAAGGCCCCGAAATCAAATTGTCGCTCGTTAGGAAGACGTTTGTTTTGCGACGTTGACCGGACCCGCCCGAAATTTTGTTCGTTTTTTCATTTTATCTGTGAAAATCCAATTTTTGTGACGTGAAAACAAAGCGGGGAAAGAGCAGCCCCCGCCTGCTCCGCCCGCTTCGCACGGCCACTGTCATCGGTCGGAATTTGATTTGGCACGCGTTTTCCTTCACTGAGATTCCAAAGGATGAATTTCGCGGGGCCGCCCCGTCGTCGTCGTTTTGGGTTGTGCAGATGGCATTGCATATGAATGAGGAATGTGCAGTGTCGGAAGGAAAGCGCGGAGGTGGGACAGGAAGGAAGGAAGGAAGGAAGGGACAGCTGGATGAGTGACGAGTCCGCCATTCGATCCATCGGAGGTCAGTACTGACCAGACAGGAAATTAGAGGCTGTCTGCTTGTTTCAGACTCAATCCCTCTGATGCGTCAGCACACAAATCCGCCTCGGGTTCTCGGGGAAAGCCTCTTTTTTCTCCTGCAGGTCCGTGCACTTTCCACCCGCAAGCCCCTCGAAATTACCCGTTTCCGTCAGCGTCTCCCGCTCATTTGCTGCTCGTATTCTTCGTTTCGTGCTCTGAGCGTCGACGCATAAAACTCGAATTAATTTTGCTTCTCTTCGAGGGGCAAAAAGAGCGGCGACGTGCGGCGGCTCCCTTTCTCGGGCAGGAGAAGGAGTTGTTGTGCTAGTGCCCACTTCGGCTCATCATCGGCTGATTGCCCCCTCACGTGCTTCGGCGACAGCAGTAGTAGCTGGCTGCAGCACCACCTCTTTGAATAATGATGCGATGGGGCACACGGGGAAGTGCTTCTCCAAATTCGATAGTGTGTTTGAAATATGAGGCGCCAAGTCGGTCTTTCAGGGGGGCACTCAACCAGATCAAACGATTTTCGACACTCAAAGGACGTTCTTAGGGTGGCCGGCGGCTCATTAGTTCGGTGGCCAGACGGACAAAAAAACGATGGACCGAGAGAAAAGGGAGACGCGGAGTTAGCTGGTAATACACCGATCTGCGTAATTGAATCTGAATCGAGGAGACACTCCAGGCACAGCTGCTGCCCACTTCGCCCACTGACTTCGTATCTAAAATTATAGAGTTCGTCGAAAAGAAGTGGTGTTGACCGGTGACTCATTTCCGAATCAACTACCACTGGGCAATAGTTGATGGTTCGCATGGCGGCAACGGGAATCGTCGAAGGATTAAAACGGACACTGGGGATTAGTGCGTTAGAATCCCTTCATCGTCGGCGTTGTGTCGCAACTCTACGCCCCAAAAGAATAATGAATAGACTTGAAATGGCGTGAGCTGCATCTCGCTCCCACGTGCCCCACAAAGTTTGAGGAGGCGAGAATCGACGCCTGATAAACAAAGTGACGTGCGAGAGAGAATGAACGGCTTTCGTCTCGTCGCACTTGCATAAAACGAATCGAATCGTTGGTCGACGGAAGTGACTGCCGACTTCCGGTCTATCCCTCCAAGGCTCTCACTTTCCTCGTTTATACCTACTTTTTTTTAGTCTCTCGCCCCCTTTTTTCTATTTATGCACACATATTCTGATAGCCTTTTGGTTCATCAGCAGACGGAAACGACGCCATGTTCAGAATATTAATTAGCTATTCATTCGAACAAACGCCTTATTTTTCCAATTTCTGCGTGATTTGCCAACGTGTCGTTTCCCAGAGATACGAAAAGAAGAAGAAGATGAAGCTGCAGAAGATGCGCGAGTGCCTAATGCACACTAATTGACTAACCTGCTCGATGGACGACGAATGTACCGAAAACTTTGACATGCGACGAGGTTGGGGCGGTGGAGGAGCAATCAGAATCTCCGGAGAAATGCGGCGGACTTCTTCTGGAGGAGTCACGACGATCGGTTCCACGACTACATGTCCCTCGTCTTCTTCCTCTTCTTCTTCTTCTTCTTCTTGGCCGTATTCTTCCTCCACGACGTCTTCCCCTTCGTATTCTGGTTCTTCCACTTCTTCCTCGTATTCCGGCTCATCAGGTGTTGGATCAGGAGTCAGTGATACCGGAGACAGTGAAGATTGAGAGTTGCCTGGCGCGACCTGAGCCATACTCGTCAGATTGCTGAGTTCGGCGGTCGGTGGCCTCGGCAGCTGTCTTCCCGATGGTCTTCTTTCCAGGTGTGGAGCAGCACTCGGACACCGGTATTCCGGAGAAAGGGGTGGCGGAGTGGGCAAGATCCTGGGAGAGCTGCTCCTTCGGAGATGTGTGTCTGGAGGCATCGGAAGACGTCGTCGGCATGTCGGCTCGAGAAGGGCGGGATATGCGGACAGATGCCGCTGCTGCGGTTGATGCATTGGCGGCGTGATCGCTGGCGAGCGAGTCGACGAGTCCGGGGTTTGCGGTAACGAACGGATTTTGGGAAATGGTGGCTGAAAACAGAGAATCAGCGGGATTAGGCGACGAACAAAGGGACATAAAGATATGGACGGCGAAGATCTCTGACGTGACGGAGATGTCCTTTTGTTATGGAGATCTCATTAAAAAGGTAAGAAAGCACTGCATGAAAATGAGAAACAAGGGAAAGATCGGAGGCGCTTCAGAAGACGGACACAGAGTGTGTCACGTGTCAGAGGCAGTGAAGAGGAGGGGATAGGCGGAGAAACAAAACAAAAAGTGACCAAAAACTTGTAAAGTGGCTGAAAAATAAGGCGGGCCAAGCGGTGAAGACACACGACGAAGAAGATAAAGCTGAAGGAGCCGCCCTCGCCCTCGCCCATGCACACACACACACACACACACACTACGAAGCCTGGAGAGATTGCGCATAGAGGGTGCGCGGGCAGAGCAGGCAGTCTGAGCATTCACAAGGGGGCGGCGCCAGGCCAGACAAGCTAGGCACTGCTCCGATTCGGACGGGGCGGGGCGTGGAAACGGAGAAGGAGGGGGTACGAACGGAATATCAGGAGAGCGAAAGCCAACGGCTGGAAGTGCTTGGAAGTGTGAAACGATTACGGAAGTGGCGGAGTGGAATGAAGCAACTGCGGAAGAGACGAGCGGAAAGGTTCGGCGAGCGAAAGACCGAATAAACAATTGTTTGGAAAGTCTGAGGAAAAGTAAAGTCTTGACGTTCTGCTCGAAAAAATTTCAGATGAATTCCATGGTCGGATGCAGGGGTGTGCGGAAAATTTTTTTCGGAAAATTTCGGAAAATCGGTTTTTCCGAATTTTTTTTTTCGGAACATTTCGGAAAATCGGGTTTTCCGAATTTTTTTTTTCGGAAAATTTCGGAAAAATCGGAAAAATCGGAAAACTCACTTGTTCATTGGTTTAATAAAGTGTTTAAACAACGTTCTAATACAAAAAAATGCTTATTATGATTTGAAATCACTTGAGTGGGCGGAAGCCAAGCAATGGAATATTTTTTGCAAAAAAATTAGCCGAGAGAAGCTCTCCGGGTCCAGTGTTTTCCGATTGTCAGTGAGAATCAGGGGTGTGCGGAAAATATTTCGATTTTCCGAAATTTTCCGATTTTCCGAGAAATTTTCGGAAAAAAGACGCTCGCTGCTAGACCCTTCCAAAAATTTTGTGATGCGCCTTTAAAAAGCATACGGTGGTTTCGGACAAATTGACCTTGAATCCACACTAATTTTCCGAAAATTTCTCGGAAAATCGGAAAATTTCGGAAAATCGAAATATTTTCCGCACACCCCTGGTCGGATGAGATTCAGAACCCTTCAAAAACTCATAAAGACAAAATTTCGTAAAATTTCTCCGATGGATTCTGAGAAGTTTATGGGATGAAAACGAATATTTATGGGCTCTATCCTGAAAGCGGAAGTAGAGCGATTAAATGTGAATCAGGAAAGTTCTAGAAGTGTAGACCAAACAAGAAGTAGAACAACAATAATAAAAGGGGATCCCTTGCCCTGGGCATGAATTCCAAAGTGCGAGAAAGTCGCTATCAGAGCCTTCTTCCCCTCTGACCCCCAATATTTTGATGGATGCATGAGTTTTTCTCTTAGGACGGTGTCCTTAGACAATCGAGAGAAAGAGAAAACAAACTGCTCTCGTTAATAAAACAGGCGTATTCGGGAGCTGAAATGTCCTCGGGCGGCGTACCAAACATGCTCTCCGAGCCCGCAGTTTCATTTCAATAATGGGCTCGCCGAGGATAGGTGCCGCCCATCGAAAACTAATGAATAAACCTTTCTCTACATTTCCTCATTCCGCATTCTCCCTCGATTAATTGAATCTCTCATACTTAGTGCATATGTGTTTTTCGTCAAAAATATCCATCATTTGACTCCCTTCCCGGAAATAGGCCATTGATTCAGCGAGACGCAGCCGAAAGATCATTACTGGAAATAAATTTTTCGGCCATCCGTCTTTCAAGCTGACATCATTTCTGCTCCGGACCTTTTGGGCTTGCCCCGTAAACAATGCGATTGCCAACAAGTCTCCATACACAGGCAAAACAAAATAGGCGGGCGCGGTACAAAAAGTGGCCGAACGGACGGGATTGTTCAGAAATGGAAAGCAGATTGGTTTTAAGGCCAGAGGTTCGAGTCTCCCAGGTTGCTTGACTTTTACTTTTCCGGCCGTCTAATTTCAGAGAAGGGGAAGGTGACAAATTACGAAGCAGGCTTCAAACTACCACAATTAAACGTATATTATAGGCGAGCGCAGGTGGTAAACAAGCGCGTGAGGCGGTCCGAAAACAACGAGTTCGATCAGGCCCGCTTCTGTACTTTCTTCTCTCGGACTCAGAGTTGAGCGGAATGGGTTTTTTGAAAAAGCGGAAGGCGGAAAGCGGAGACGGAATTCAAATTTTTTGGCGGAAGGCGGAAAGCAGGGCGCTACAACGAAGTAGAACTCGCACGCGTGAATGGAACTGTTTCGATTTGGAACTCGCAACGTTTTGATTCCGCGGAGGCGGAATGCAAAAAGTGGCGGAGGCGGAAGGCGGAAAGCGGAAACCGGAATTCCGCTCAACTCTGCTCGGAATCTCACTTCTAACGAATGCGTCGCTCGTAATTCTCACGTCGTCTCATTATGTTTTTCTTTTTTTATTGTGTGAACGGGAAATTGTCCGGAAATGAGGCGCGAATGATAAGAAAAGGGATGTAACAAAATTATCATCTATGCGATTGCTTTTTTCTCAAAAGAAGAAAGAGAGGGATATGAGAGAGAGAGAGAGAGACTAGAAAGAAAGAAAAGGGGTAAAAGGAGTTTGAGGGAAGTTCTAAGGCGCAGTGACTATCTCTACCGTATCCCGGTTGCGGATGCATCATCTCGTCTGCAGCAGCCATCTCGTCAAGAATCATCTTTATTCGGTTTTTGATCAAAATTTTTTATTGACGACGATTTCTTATGCAACCAGGGATTCGGGATTGGGATGGGGGATACAAGCAGAAAAAACGAATGGGTGGGACGGGGGAAAGAATTCGCTCGATTGACCTAATTGTTCGTAGGGGGGGCGGAGTCAGTCAGAAGCACGGTGGGGGGCAGTGGGACAGAACAAAAAGATAGTCGAGAAGATTTGAGAAGGACGATAGAAAAGCGGGCGCGGAAGAAATTCGATTCAAAGGGAAAAAGGGGTTTAAGAGAGAAAAAGAGAAGAAAAAGAAGAAGATGGAAGAAATAAAACAATTATACACATCTTATTAGCAAATTTATTGGATGTTGAGAGGGCGACGACGCTTTTTGATGTTTAATAATCGTCCTCCGTGACGAAAATCTGAAAATGTCGAGTTGGAGCATAATTAGAGACATGATAATTGTTGGCTACTGATCAGAAAATGTCAGTGAGTCGGCTGTAGCGATCAGCAAAACACGACTACGTCAGAGAGAAGCGCATACCTTGGATGAGGACTTTCCAGTGACGACAGAGGAACGGTGCTTGGCGCGGATGAGGTGAAGGCTGCTCTCGGCCTGATCGGCACGACCCTCGGCATCCTCGAGCTCGTGTTGGTATCTGCGCACTCTCTGGAGGTTCTGCATCGTGACGGACTCCTGCAAAACAGAACAAATCGAACATTGATCAGACCCTTCAGACAACTCACAGCCTCGGCAAGTTGTCTCTTCTGGATGTTGAGCTTCTCGGCAAGACGGTCGGCGGTGTCCTGAGCCATGACGAAGTTCTTGTGCTCCTCGTCGACCAGCTGCTGCACCTCCTTGATGCGACGATCCTTCTTTCTCAGGGCATTCTGGGTCTCCTTGTGTCTTCTGGTCTCCTCGTCGAGGGCAGTCTCCAGATCACGGATTCTGGTCTCAAGCTTGGCGATGACTCTCTTTCCTCCGAGAAGAGCGGCAGCCTCGGCTTCCTGGATCTGGACCTGGAGCTGCTTGACCTGCTCCTCAAGAGACTTTCTCAGAGCATCGATCTTCATCGAGTGCTCCTGCTCCTCATGGAGTTGCTCAACGGCGCGGGCGGCATCGGCGAGAGCACGGTTGGCGCGCTCGTCGGCAGCGTGGAGTTCCTTGGTGACCTCGTCCAAATCGGCCTGAGCGGTGGAGAGCTCGGTCTCGAGCTTATTCTTGATAGAGGTGAGGTTGTTGTTGATGGAGATGAGGTCGGAGATGCGTCCGTTGGCCTCCTCAAGATCAACCTCGGCCTGCTTGCGGGCGCGGATTGCGTTGTCGAGAGCGGTCTTGGCCTCCTCGAGTTCGGCGGAGAGAGCGGCGACCTGCAAAAGTACGGATCTCCAACCTGCACGTATATAAAAATCGTTACCTTGCGCTGGGCAAGGGCGTACTGGTCCAAAACTTGTTGCAACTGACGTTGAGTGTCCTCCAAAGCAGCTTGGAGAACCTTGAGTTGCTCCGATTGCTTCTTGATGGTCTTCTGGGCCTCGATGTTGGCTCTGCAATCGAATTCCCATTAGATACTCTATTTCCTGAAACACTCACCTGTTGAGGTTGTCGACGGTCATCTCGAGCTCGGCAATCTCGGCCTGGTACTTCTTCTTCAGTCTTGAGATCTCGGACTTCATGCGGGCCTCGGCATCGGCCAAAGCGGCAATGAGTCTGTCGATCTCGAATTGAAGGTTCTTGCGGAGAGCCTCGAGTTCCTCCTCCTTCTCCTGGAGACGGCGTTCCATCTCGATGCGGAGGGCCTGGAGCTCGGCAAGAGCACGCTGGGCACGGTTCTCGGCGTCGCGGCGCTGAGCATCGGCCTCCTTGAGAGCGGTCTGGAGCTCACGGATCTCTCCGGCGAGACGGGCGTTCTCAAGGTCGAGCTCGTGGAGCTTGCGGTTGGCATCGGCAAGAGCTTCCTTGGCTTCGTGGAGCTCGTCGTGGAGCTTCTTGTTCTCGCGAGCAAGAGCCTCCTTCTGCTCGACGGCCTTCTCGTACAGGTGCTTCATCTTCTGGAGCTCGGCGTTGGCGGCACGGAGCTCGCGTTGAGCAGCCTCCAGTTCAACATTGAGCTCGTCGATGCGGACCTTGAGCTCTCCGACCTGTCTCTCCAGCTGCTCCTTGGCGCGCTCCAAGATGGCGATGGTGTTCTGGGCCTTCTCAAGGTCGACGATCAGGACCTCGACCTCGGATTGGAGGCGAGACTTGGCCTTCTCAAGCTGAGAGATCTTCTGAAGCATGATCTCGATCTGCTCCTCGTACTCAGCCTGCTTCTGGAGCATCTTCTTGCGGAGATCCTCGACTTCCTCGTGGTGAAGGGAGACCTCGGCGTCGAACTTGCTCTTCCATTGGGTGATCTCGGTGTTGGCGAGGTTAAGCTTGTGCTCGGCATCCGAACGGGCAACCGATTCCTCGTCGAGGGCGGTGCGGACCGAGTCGAGCTCGAGCTGGACTTGGTGGAGTTGGGAGTGGAGCTGGGAGCGCTCCTGCAATTTTTGATCTTGGTTCAAAGGTCTTTTCTATCTGCGTCAGAGGCGCTTCCTCGGGGGAAACCCGATAGGCTCCCCTGAATTTGGCACTTTTACTTACGCGCTCAGCATCCTCGAGACGACGTCTGGCCTCCTCAAGCTGTTGGGCGAGGGTGTACTTGACGTGTTGAAGGTTGTCGAGTTGAACCTTCTGGTCGTGAACCTCCTGTAAAGTATACGATCCCTGATCAGTTAACACACAATCGACAAAAAACGATTGGGTCTTCTTTTTGTTCTCTTGAGGCTCATGGTGCGCTCACAGAGCCCTCACCTAATATCTCGAGTACTCTATTTGCGCACACACTCTGCGCCACCACCGAAATAGTAGCGATAAAACGGAGGCGCTGTGCCAATTTTAGGGGTTTCTTTTTTTGCGGTGACTGAAAAAAGGAGGAAAAGCAAAAAGCAGAGTGAGCACACGTTATAGATGATACGGAGATCAATTGTGTTCAATACACATCACGTACCTTGAGGAGGTCGTTGTTTTCGGCTTGAAGGCGCTGGCGCTGCTGGGCGAGGTCATTGACGTGCTTGTTGAGGTCCTCGACCTTGTTGGCAAGTTCGTTGGCCTGGGCCTCGAAGCGCTCGGCGGCCTTCTCGGCGTTGTGCTTGTCCTTCTGGAGCTGGTCGATGGTGGCGGTCAGCTCGATGACCTCGTGTTGCACACGCTGGCGTTCGCGGTCGATCCTGCAAAAACGAACAGCGTGGGCGTGGACCAATAGCTAATGCTAAATTTAACGCCGCGTTAAAACGGAGTGTCGTTGAAAACAAAAGCAGGTCTCAAAAATCGACATGTGTCAACAATGTGTGCGGTGATGTCAGAGGTGGAAGTGGTAGCGGACGGGTTTGAGAGTGAAACCAGTGATCAGACAACTACGCCAGCTAACAACATTTCGAACTTTTGTTTTTATCAAAGTTTGGGGGCGAAAGTGAGAAGAGACAACTGAAGTTTGGTGTACGAAAGTGTAGGAACTAGATCAATATAAGTTCATAGAACAATCCTCACATGACCCTTCTTCCCTACCATCAGACTCTTCGATCCCAGAAACGCTCAAGTTTTTTTGTCAACTTATTTGCATGATTGCGGCTTCACTTCTCTCGCGTTCCCAACAATCTAATTATTTCTAACCACCACTGTTTCACGGGAACGGATAGCTGGCAGGCAACGGAGAAGGGAGGTAGCGGGAGGATCAGAGAGACTCAGACGCTCTCCTCTCTTTCTATCTCTTTCACTTATCTTCCTGGAAGGCGAAACAAACACACACGAGAAACGTTTGTTATTTTACACACCGCGAGGGAGCCGCCAACTCCTCCGCTGCCTTGCTGCCTGCCGCCCGCGGGAGCTACTAACGAGTACGAGAGGGAGGAAGGGAAGGGGAATGATGTGAGAACGGTGACTCACTTGGCGTTCTTCTTCTGGAGCTGCTCGATTTGGTCTTGGTAGTCGAGCACAGCGTCCTGGTGCTTCTTGCGGAGCACATTCATGGCATCCTCTGATTCGAGCTGGGACTCCTCGAGGAGCTTGCGAAGCTTGAGGAGTTCTCCCTCGCGCTTGCGGTTCGATTCGATCTGCAACAAGCGGTTTCTTGTGTGACGTGGAGAGCGTTTCTAGCATAACTACTTCCGAAAATATAATCATCTGCCTGTTTTCGCTCTCTTTTGCAGCAGGCAGAAGTATTCCGGGTCTGAGTGGAACACTTCCGGGTGCTCTACGACACAACTTACTTGGCTGTCGGTGGTTCCCTCAGCATCCTCGAGTCTGTCGGTCAAAGCAATGAGTTGGACGGAGAGATCGGCACGCTCGCGCTCGATCTGGAAAAGGGCTCATTCTGGATGAATCGCTTTCGGAAACTCACTCTGTTGCGGAGCTCGCGCTCAGATTCGAGGTCCTCTTGGAGAAGACGGATCTTGTCCTGAAAATATTAAATGTTTTATACGACTCCCATTTTGGCCTCAATTTCAGGGTGGATCCTCTTTGCTGAATATCCCAGTTAAATTCTTTACACCCAACAACGCGTGGGAGCGGATCGGGGAAGAAAAGTCAGAGAAAAGTGAGATAAGAGAAGAAGAGGCGCAGAGGAGGTTCCTTCGGGAAGAGATGGGCGATGAGCAAATGGCACCGCATCCACGGATTGATACGTGCACCCACGGGGATGTATACACTTCCCGACTTGCCAATTACAGTGAAATTCAACCGAGGATAGAAATCGCTATGACTAATTAGTTTTTAACTAGTAACGAAACACTTTAAAGAAGCAAATTCTCTCATCAAACAATTGATGTCCCACTTCCTAATAACATCGGATCTAGTAGTAGGGAAGTCAAACAAAAGTTGCGAAGCTCGGTTACTTCTGACAATACAGGCAAACTAGTTGCCGAGTGGATTTTGGATCGGGTACCATTTCCTCGCGGAGCAGCAGAAAGTGTCTAGCCTCTCACTATTGAGGAAATACTCCGAACAGCCAGGACAAATTATTATACGGTTTGGAGAATGGAAACTGAGAAAGTGAGGCCGCTTGAGATCCTTAGAATCCTAAAGTTCTATGTGCATAACGTGACGCTCCGAATGGATTCAAAACGAGTGATAAAGAGAATAAAGGTAATAGTTATAAAAGGGAATTTACCTCGAGTCTGGTGAGCGATCCGAGGTCGGCGACCGACATGCTGCCGAACGGAGCACCAAACGCGGCTTGCGATGGGCTCTTGAGAAGAGCAGCGGATGGCGAACGGTACAATGACATGATCAAATGATAGAGTTGTATTCAAATGGATGGTGCCCCTTGTGTGCTGCTGGCTGGCTGGCTGCTTCGAGACTGACTGATTGTGCGTTGCTTGCCGTCGGGACGCACACATCCCATCCCATCCCGCTCCTCTCCGTCGGCGTCTCTTTGTCTTACACACTCTTGTCGTGCTCCGAAGGTAGTGCCGCAGGGAGCGAGAGGCACAGTGTAATCCCTTCGGCTGAGCCACCTCCCACTCGACGCTGCGTATCTGATAAATGCCATTGTGTTTTGCAACGAGTTGGCGGGATACGATCTCGAGAAGAGCGCGCCGAGAGCCGAAGCGCAGACGTCGCATCGCCCGGCCAGGAGGTTTTAAACATTCGATGATATTGGTTTGGTTCGGGTCGAGGAAGCACCCGGAGTGAGCTGTTGTCCGGGGATCCGCCGCACTTTTGCCCTTCCCAGAGCAGCGGCGAATTCCGATTGAACACCTGAATGATCTGGAGGATGAGTTTCGATCCGAAGGTGTTTGTAGAACAGACTGAGAGTTGAAGGACTGGAAACGAAAACGATGCCCATCTATGGAAGAAGAAGGAACGATCCTGGGTCTTTAAGATTCCGTCGGTATCCTCTGAAATCCGTGCTAAGTGCGAAATGTGTAATGCTTCGGGTGTCCCGAGGAATGCGTGCGTGGGTGCACGACAAATTGCGAAATGAATCATTCGTCACGCATTTGACGATAATGAAAAACATGTGTGTTGGCACTAGAGAATCCTAATCCGGTTCGAATCAGTTGTTGAACTGTCCAAAAGTGAAAGCATTCGTTGTAATATTCTGTTTCCCGATGATTCATTGCCAACATCTTGATCTTAAATTTCGAAATGTGTTTTCAGTTCCGAGATCTGGTAGACCAGACAACAACCAGAGTGTGCCAGCTGACGGAATTTCATGACTGAGCCAATTACCGGAATTCCGACCACTTCCACTTTCAGAATCAAAAGAAAGTCGTTAAACTTTCGAATTTTCTTTTCATACTGTAAGTTCACACTCTCAATTAGTTCTCAGTTCTTCGTCCAATTGCTTCAAACTTCTTTTTTATATTTTGCGCTTCCGCAGCCGCCTGCTACACCCGGGGTGCTCCTGGCCGTCGCCGTTTTTCCGTGATCATTACAAAGAATCGGCAGAAGATGCTCTTCTCCCCTGGCCGAGCCGCCCATGCTCTCGTCGGTCTCCGCTCCCGTCTCAGTCTCTTTTTCCGCCACCGTACACTGGGCTGAACTCTTCGGCACCGAGCAAGCCCACGGCTCTCGTTTCGCCCCTTCGGCTACACATGCTTCTTCTTCTTCTTCTTCTTCTTCTTCTTCTTTTTCTTCTTCGATGAAATGGCAGAAGGTGCGGGAGAGCAGCCGGGAGCAGCCGGGAAGTGAAGCCGCATCAGCGGCCCCGCATTATTGTTTTAAAGTATTGGCAATTGGGAGAGCGACGAGGGAAGATACTCACCGAAACACGGCAAGAGGATAAAAATTTCGAAAATCTGGGGTTCCCGAGTTGTTCGCAGAAATGTCTTTAAGGTTGAAAAATATTAAAGAAGTGAGGGATATAGGGTTCATTGCTAAAAAAAAGGAACACGAGAAGACATGTTAATATCTGGCTCTGCGAACGACGGCACTTCCCGAACTGCTGTAGGATCCCTTCGATCCGTCCGCCTCACCAGCAGCATCTCCTCCGATTCCTGGAGTTCTTGGTGGGCATGGGCAGTAGGCAGCATCTGCTCCTGGCGATCCGTCAGTTCCCGGTCCTCCTGGCGCTCCTTGAGCTCCTGCAGCTCCATCGTTTCCAGGAGGACCTGGTGGTCCAGCTGGTCCTGGTTGGGATTGTGGCGCGGCGCCGTCTTGTCCAGCTGGTCCTGGTGGTCCTGGTGGTCCAGCGGGTCCTGCTGGTCCTGGCTGGTTGGTGCTCGAAGTTCCAGCGGCTCCCGGAGCTCCATCGGCTCCCGGCGCTCCCGGTTGTCCATCAAGGCCTGGTGGTCCTGCAGGTCCTGCCGGTCCGGCCGCTCCTGGTCCGGCGGCATTTCCATCAGGTCCTGGTTGTCCCGGAGGTCCCCCTGGTCCAGCGTTTCCATCAGGTCCTGCAGGTCCTGGCGGTCCTGCTGGGCATTTGATGCAGTTTCCTGCGGCTCCAGGGAAGCTGTCAGCAGCTCCTCCAGATCCGCTCTCTCCGTCCTTTCCGGCCTCTCCCGGCTCTCCCGGAGTTCCATCTTGTCCTGGAGGTCCTGGTGGTCCAGCTGGGCATCCAGTGGACTGGGCAGCACAATTGCACTGTCCTCCGGCATCTCCAGTCGCATATCCGGCGGCTCTCTTTGAAAGGATCACTCTTCCGAACGAAACGGAATCGGATGCAGTCGCCTGGTTCCCCTTGACCATTCGATCCCAAACATCATTGGATCGAATTTTGAAGTGAAGCATTTCACTGTTGATCTCCTGCTCGAACTGTTGGATGTCGAGTGTGAGGGAATAAAGAGAGAGCAAGGAGGCGACGACGATCAGCGAGCAGCCGATCGTCGACGAGAGGATGAAGTAGTAAGAGACGCTGTTGGACATTCACGAGCGATGGTAAGTGTCCTCTTCCCGTTCGCAGTTCCTTTTATACCAAAACCGATGGAATCTCTTTCCCGTTCCGATATCCATCTTTTATTACGAAACCAAACTTCACAACATTTCATAATCAAAAACAATTTATTTCGGTTTCAAAGTAATCGAACTATAAAGTGTTTGCAAAGTGCACAACGGCGAAAAACAATATCACAAAAAGGAGGGAGGACGGAAATCGGCTAGAAGATATCGTGAGCTTGACCCGACTGATTTGTGATTTCTCTTGCGTTATAAACTGATAATGAGCATAGAATCCGGTCGCGTCGAAGATGTCGTTTGTCGAAAAAATCATTCGGAAGTAGTTGGACTCCGACAGAATTGGACCTTTCGGGGCTGTCTTGCCACAGAAACGACGGTTTGTTCGATCGTGAGTCTGATAGTTGGAGAACAGAATGTAGTCGCTTTGCGTCGTTTCATCGCACCTCAAATTGAGACAGGGTGAGAGGAGGATGATAATAGTTTGAAGGAATCACTCACTGATTGAATCCTTCGATGTCGAAATACTCGAAATGGATGTGAACAACTTGGTCATTCCGACCGTGGAATATGTACTCGCAGTAGATGTTTCGAGGATACAGTCCCGGATAGTTGGCCGACCAGAGCTTTCCGTTCGTGTGCTCCGAAGAGTTGAATGAAAAGCGGCATTCTGAAACAGGGCGGACGGAGTCGAAGAGATTCACTCGTTTTCTGCCGTTTACCTTTTCTCTTATCCACCTTCGCTTTCATACTGGACATGTTCCAATCCGTGTGGAACTTGTAGTCTAACCGGAAACCAATGTCATCATTCGTGCTCTCACGAATCACTTTCGAAGACTAAAAATGAGGCGATTAAGGAAGACGTTCAAGTTTCGGTCACCTTTGTGTTGTATTCCAACTGCAAAAGGTTCGAGCTGCTCATCAGATTCGGCGGGCTTCTTTTGCCGCACCATTCGTCGATTCTGGAGAGCCGCGAGCCGACGCGCACGTCAGCAGACAGATTGTCCACTTCTGTGCAGCTGCAAAGAACGACTATGGTGTCTATCTCTCGTTTGAGTCTCTCTTTCTCTCTCATTCTCCCAAAACTCACCGTTTCGTGACATTTTTGTTATCCGGGACGTACAAATTGAAGTGTGTGAACTTGATGCTGATTTTCTCGTTAGGATATCCTTGAAACACGACCTGGCACTTTGTCGGCATTGAAGAGGACGAGAATCGTCCAATCTTCTCGGACGACAACTGCCCTTCTTTGAAGTTCTCCGAATTGATGTTCAACTGACATTCAGAAGACGCTTCTGCAGTTTGGGAAACTTTAAATAGAGCAATAAGCGGCTGCTGGTCGGCGACAGTGTTTCCTCACCATTTATATATTCAAGAAGTATTATGAAAATCACATAGATTAACATAAAAAGTTGAGTGGCCCAGGTTGAGAATTTGGTGCCAGAATAGGGCGAAAACGGGCGGAATAATGAGAGGGAACACTGTTTGATTCGATGGCCAATAAGGCGGAAAAGTGAATGGGGCGAGGAGCGGAGGGAGACGCGCAGCCGAAGAACCAAGAGGAGCAGCGGGAGGAGGTGTGCTCCGACGCGCACGCGCTCTCTCCGCCTCGCCCCATTTTTCTTCTCTTCTTCAACTCAACTCACCCGGAGATTGGCTCCAAACCGCATTCGAGTACTGCAATTCGATTACGAAGCCAACGGCCTGCAACACACAACAACACTGCCTGCCCACACTCTAAATTGCTTCAACACACACACACACACACACACATATAACCGGAGACAAGAAGAAGAAGAAAAAGAAGAAGAAGAAGAAGAGGGTTAGGAGGAGTCCTTTTTGAGGAGGAGACGCAAAAACCCATCTATGAAATAAGAGCCGATTAGCAATTTGGCCCGGTTGGCTAATGAAAAGGGAGACCACGAAAACAAGTGTTTGGAAGGGAAAACTTTTTGGGCAAAACGAAAAGATGCTTGAGATTCAGATGACCGGGCAGCCGTTTTTGAACTTTAGAAGTGACTTTTTTGGGGAATTCAATATTCACGATCTGAATATGAATTGGATGGGAAAAGGAAGTTGAGCTCCGTTGAAATTTTCGTAGCATTTCTCAAAAAGAGCAATACACTCGAATGTTCATTTTATGTTCCTATTGAATGTGCTCAGTACACACTTGTTCGATCGCGAATTCACATATTTTTCCACTCTGGAACGCGATTGTCACTCAATTGTTCTCTGATGCTTTCGTCTAATTGACTTTGATTCATTGTAAAGACACAAAGCACATGCCACGTTTCCCACGTCTCAACGCCTCCCTCTTCTTCTTCTTCTTTTTCTATTTCCCATTCTGGCATTTCTCAATGAAAAAGAGTACAGAAAAAGGGGAAAGGAACGCACCCGCTCGACGTCGTTATTCCCCGCAGAGAAATAAATCAGAAGGGAGGAGATCGACGAGACGTAAACTGATTTCTGCGAGGATGTCACCATCTCGATCAATCTTTTCTCGAATTTTCCCTCCTCGGACTCGAATATTTGAAGCGTCGCGTCGTTCCCAATGTCCATAACGATTGAGTTGACGACAATCTGAACACGGAGAACTACGAGATAGCCCTGAACTACTGTAGCAAACCTGAAATCCTTTTCTCTGGGGAATGTGGTAAGTGCAGTTGACTTTCGACGGATAGTAGTACGGATATTGAGGGGAATAGATTATCGCCTGAAATAGAATGCTGCGTAACTTTTTCTTCAAATACTGATTACGGTACCTTCTGCTTCTCCACCCGGTAGCTACATTCGGCCATTTCGACGGCATCGCTCGTGAAGTTCTTCTTCGGCACCGCCAGAAACGATCCCTGAAATCCGCGCGACGCCTCCTTCCCACTCGTAATTTGCAGTAGAAAGTGCTGCTCCCTGAAACGAATTATTTGGCACCCTCTTTTCGCGTTTTTTTCCCAGCTTTGGGCCCTACTTGGAGAAGAATTGGCGTCCCGAAGAGATTTCTTTGCTACAAAACTCAAAGTCAGCACGTTCTCCAAACTCGATAAGGCCGTCGGTCGAATGGTCGAAAAGCATAATTGAGGACGAACAACTGCAACAAAAGGGCTGGGAGTGACGAGCCGGAAACGGCATTGTGAGCCCGAGACTCACACTCCGATTCTAGGCGGCAAGTGGAAAACGTCGAAAGTCAAACGGATTATGTGATCGGGTGGTGCCTGAAAAAAACAAGGATTTCAACTTTCAAAAAAAGAAAGTGCTCGACCTGAAAATGATAAAATAGACAGGGAACGCCATCGAGAGGCGCCGGGAACTCGGGCGACTGGAACTTGCCACTCGTCACATTGAACAGAACACACTTGCATTCGTGTTGAGCGGCCGCCAAGGGGAACTGTCCAAACAGCGGAATCAGCACGAAAAGGGAATACACGAGAGTATGCTCGGTTCGACGACGCATAATGACCGGCTCCGCCGCATCATCCCATCATAACCTGAAGTTGTTCATTCGGACGGATTACAAAGGAAACCGGAAATTGGTGAAACTGGAGACAGATGATGAGACGGGGGAAGGGTGGATTAGAAATGGGAGCAAATGCAAATAGGATAATGAAGTCAGAGGAGTCTAATTGGGATTTGTAAAGGAAAGGCAAAAGTCCGATGTGGACATTGAGAAGTTTGGATGCTCAAGGTTAGGGAATGTGTGCAAAGCGCGTTCAAGATTAGGTGACAGAGGATGTTTCAACTGATCTTTCGGAAGAGCATCAGACTCGGAATCGACAGACACGAGATATATTTCGAACGCGTAAATGTTTTTGTCAGTTGTGTACTAGACGGAGGGATATGTGACCAGTCCGTCAGGACACCTTGCGTCGATCGTGGGCAGCAGTTTACGAACGAGCACTCGCAAAACAATGGTGATGCTCAACGGGCAATGTTGCAAGTACACGCGGAAGACCGGGGATTAGTGTCCGCCCTTCCGACATGTGCACCGCCGTTTTCATATTTCGAGAGTAGTCAAAACGAGACAAAAAGATGTGAGAAAGTGATATAGTGTTGGCAGTGTGGCAGTCGACGGACCGACAAACAAAACAAGGTCCATGAAGCAGTTTCTCGTGTTACTCCTCCCCCACCGAGTCGCCCAAGAAGTGCTAAAAATGACGACTCTGGTGCGACAAGAAGACGGCTCCTCCCCTGTGCTCGTCGACGACGTACGCCCCGAACTTTTTTCTTTTTCTCGTGCCAAAGCAGGCTTTAATGGGTGTCTTGAGAATGAGCGAGAGAGTGTTCGAGACGGCGAGACGCGGAGAGTATGTTCGGATGCAAAACTTGTCAAGTGAAAAGTGGGACTCTAACAATGAATTAGTGCGCTTCTTCATGTGGAGAGCCGGCGGAGCTGCCACGTGGAAGGAGAAGAGCGCGCGAACAAGTTTGATATAGAATTTGAAGAAGCTCCGGAGAAGACGGATCGGGTCGGGGCGGCATCCAAATTAGTTTAGTGTCAAAAAAGAGGCGCGGATTGTGAATAGGATCATGACGATGTCAACATGTGAAAGAGGGCGGAGGGCGTCGGATGATGCAGTCATAACTGCTCCGGGGAGAGACTGAAGTGCCCACTTGGGCGGATAAAGTACGTGGGAAAACGCGGTGACAAACAACAAACAAACTTCCGTTTCCGGACAACTCTTCTGAAGATAATTGGAGGTTCTGGTGTGCATCGGAATGGTTTATCGGCGGAAAGAGAGAATAAATAATGGATTATCACTGCAGGGACGATGAGTTATTCAGGCCGCCATCTCGAAGTTCTCCTTCTTTTCCATAACATTTCTCTCCTCCACTCGCTTCATTAATATTTCTCCGGACTTGGCAATGATTGCAAAAAAAAGCAAAACCGCTCAGGATTATGCCAACGGAAAGTGTGAGAGCTCTCGAAAGAAAAAAGTGGAAGTGTACCTGCAGAGGCAACGAGCAACCAAGACGGCTTGGTGAGCAGGAATCCAATGAGAGAGGCCACTTCCAACACATAAATGAGACCTGCAATGACTTGACTCGATGAAGATGCGAACAGAGGAAAAAACCAATTGGTGCTGAAATGAATACGTTCAGGAAGGGATCACTTTCTACCCATAGTGCCCACGACTGGAATGGATACTGTGAAGTAGCTCCAGGCTGTTTCGGAGATGTCCATCATCATCATGACTCCCCGATACCAGAAACCGAATACTGAAATGAATCCTGAATAAGTTTACGAGTGATTGGGAGTGCCCTGATCATTGAGGATCATAGTCGTCGGTGTGGCTGTCTTCTCACTGACTCTGAGCAGAAAAGTCACCACCGACAACATGCAAAAGTCTATTCCACTGCCTGCGAACGCATCGAATACTCGAATACTCCTCCGCGTCACAGAGCCGTCATGATGGGCGACATTTGAGACATAGCCTGGAAGTATTTCACATGTACTGTTCCAATGGTTTCCACTATGGGTGGTAGGCTGGTCGAACAGGCGATTTCAGGCGCCTGCGCCTGTTTTTTCAGGTGCCTGTTTTTCAGGTGCCTGTTTTTTCAGGTGCCTGTTCGACCAGCCTAATGGGTGGGAAATGAGAATCTTTTTCCTCCAATTTATGCATTTATCGGTTCGTTCCGCGGGTCTCACCTTCACAGACAGGCTGTGCTCATCTACATCCTTGAAGCAGCCTCTCTAGTTGCATTCCTTCTGACCAGAGTTGAGCGGAAATGGAATTTTGAAATCCGGAAGACGGCAGACGGCAGACTGAAGAAAATTTTTTTTACAGAACACGGAAAACGGAAGACGGAATAAAACTCTTTTCCCGGAAGACGGCAGACGGAAGACGGAACAAAACTGCTTCTGACTAAACCTCCTTGGTTCCTTTTCATCATGTCAGATATGTATTGAACTGTTCCTTTCGATTTCCAATCATTTTCCTCTCCAGGAGTCAATATTGCTTGTGGATTCGCCTTCTTCACTATAATGGCCAAGTTAGGAGAGATGTTAATGAGACGAGTCGAGACGAGTCGAGATTCAGAAGAAGAAGAAGAAGAAGAAGAGAAAAAAGTTATGTGCGTGGACGCCAGATTTACATAATAAATGATGTTCACATTGCCCACCAAACACCGAGCAGCTCCGTCCGTGATTAGGCACAAAATGAGTCGGATTAACCACTGCGCTAGACCAGTCCATAATTGAATTCCAACTTCGTTTTTGTGCTCCGCCGCCAATGTGCTTCTGCTGCTGCTGCTCCAGCCGTCCCTCCTTGTCTTCTTTCTTTGTTTTGTCACCATCCGTCATTCGTCAGCGAATCTCTGTAACAACATTGTCTCGTTCCGTCCTCGGTAACACCCGTCATTGCAGTTAACAGAAAAATGACCTCCTCCGTTTGTTCTGCTATTCCGACACACTCCTCAATTCCCCAGATGATTTTTGACGTTCTTTTCGACAACACAAAGGCTCTACTTTTTCGAAACAAAACGTTTCCCTCCGTTTCATTGACCAACTTCCTGTCCCTTTTCTTTTTTACCCTTTTTCTCTTTCAAACTGTCCGTGAGCCCTAGCGTCTTGCTGAGTGAAAACATTTTGCTCTTCAAAGATATCCGATCCGTCAGCCGCCCATTAATTTATCACGGGTCCGACGCTTTAAACTGATACTCGGGCGCACTAGCCCATTTTTCGGATCAATCAAGATGTTCCTCACGTAATTCGACCTTTCGCAGCAGTGCCCTCGGCGCTTCTCCGGCCAGCCTACTACGAGACACGCGTCAAAATGTCGAGAAGCCGAATTCAAGATATTTGATCCTAGATAGGCGGGTGTGTGAGCCATGCGCCTCCCTTCTGGGCTCTTATCTCGAGCAGCCCGCTTCCCTAATCGACTCATGTTGTGCTTCTTTTTGTACACACTTGACAGCTGTAAGAAATCGCAGAAAAACGAGTGTACTCGGCGAAAACACCTGCATTCTTTCCTTTTCTCTATGCTGTTTCCAGTCCTAACCGACACCAGAATTCGTGAGTTCTCATGCATTTTCGATCGCTTTTCGTCGATCGATCCGCGTAGATCCGGCAACAGGTGGGAACCGCCCGTCGCACGTCATTGTTCCGTGAAAATGTGTTTTTGTGTCCGTGTCTACGGATCGCCAAGTCTCCTGCAAGGCGTCGCCGTCCATCACTAATTCATGAGTCGATCGACACATGACGGCCCGAAAATTGTCTCCAGTGCACTTTTTTTCTCTTCCGGACCGCCTTTTCCCGAACAGCTCGGCGCGGCCATTTATTTAGTCATTCCACGTGGGCGAAAGGTGCGAAACGGCTCTGAAAGAACACATTTTTAGTAGGCTCCGTCAATGCTCGAGGTGTTTATTTCATTTTGCAAACAATAGTTGCTCGGTAGAAGCAGAGATTGAATGAAATCCAATTCAGTGTAATTCTCTGGTCTCAAAAGCAATCATTCCCACATGATCCCTTTTGAAATTGAGCACAGATGCTTCTGATACTCTCGAATCAAGAAACGTCGGCAGATTCTAAGAATAGCCCCACCTTTCTACCCTTTTCGTTTCTTCGTTTTCTTCTTTCTCGGTTCGTGCCGCCGTGCCTCCTCTTCCCCGCATAAATATATATTCACACCCGTTTTTTATTCACATTTAATTGGCTCTACGGAGCAATTGCGGCTTGCCGGCGTAGGAGCACAGCCCCATGGAGCACACAAACACACAAACGGGACCACAAACTCTCTCCTTCGGGCCCATAAAACCGGCGGTCCGAAAGAACTCTCGATCCGAAAATGCGAATAATTTGTGGGAGAGAGGCGGCGAAGTGAGAACGAGGAAATTTTTACATTGTTCTTTCCGAATTAAAATAGAAAAGTACAATATCAGGCGGAGATCAGGTGCATTCTCCGATTCGTCATCTGAATTCCTTACTCAAGTTCAGCCGGCGCGGAACCTCCACGCTTCCGCCTCCTTTTCAAGTGTTTTGGAAGAAACGAGTCAAGTGTTTTGTAGCTGTCTTCCGGGATCATTATGACGTGGCAAGAATTTACTGATCAACAGGCGGGGAACTTCCACTTTTTCTCTCTTTCTCTCTCTCTCTCTCTCTCTCTCTCTCTCTCTCTCTCCTCCTCCTCCTTTTCGTCATTTCCCATTTGAGCAGACCCTCACCACGGGACCGCCCATTTCTCCCTCATTTCCGTCTGTCTTCCCCGCTCTTTGTTCCCAATTATCATCAATTCTTTTTGAGTTCAAACCGTTTCCTTTTCATTTTTCCATTCGGTATTAACAGAAAGATAAGTTCGTGGCGACTGCTCGGGTTTCCGAATGCTTGCTCGCCCAACTGACCGCCCGTTTTTCTCCTCGTTTCGCCCTCTTCAAGTCCTTTTCTTCCTTCCGCCTATTCTTTGCATTTTTTTGGGCAAAAACGAACACAAAAGGGAAACGGAAAGAGCACTAAAAGATATTAACTGTCGAAAAGTCTGCCGTGTGTCACCGGATATCAGTGTCATTATGTCTGGACTCGTCTCGGGGTCTCCTCGTCGGTTCGGAAACCAAAAAGAGAAAGTTATGGGAGGAGAGAAGGGGGGATGTTTTCCTTTTAATGTACGCATGCGGCCTCGAGAGCAGTCTTCTGTTTGTATCCATCCGGAAAACACAATCCTGGTAGGATTCTTGCGGTAATTAGTCGCAACATTTCTAATCCGAAGACTCGGAAAACTTCGTGAGTTCAATTGACGGATCCTTTTTACATTGCTCATTTGACTAGATATTTTTATTACAAAAGATTGTTCCAATCTCTTTGAATCTTTACCCCTATAATCATCTTATCCACTTCTTGCCATACCTCCATATTATATCCTCTTTTGACATCTGCTCACCCCTACAATAGACTTCTTCTTCTTCCTCTCTTCTTCTTCTTCTTCTTCTGCTCCTTCTGCTCCTTCTGCTGCTCCAATTCGTTCCGCCCGTTGCTCTCCTTTTCTCCTTCTTCATTACTTCATTTCCTTCGACTCAATTCATCACTTTTAGTGCCGCGCCCCTCCCCCTCCACTTGCTCCTTCCCGCGTGTTCTCAATTGTCTGATTCTGAATTCGTCCGATCATTCTTCTAATCAATCAACCATCGCTTTTCTCGCGTGTTCTCTGCGTCTCATGCTCTTCCGTTTCGCCCCCGTCTCTCGGTTTCCCATAATATGAATTTCTGATATGATCATCACTTTCAGACAATTCCCCCGCTCCGAACGCCTCTCCCCGCTCTCCTCTCCGCACCGTTCTTCGTTTTTCGCTTTTCGAAATGACACCCCCGCACTTCTCTTTATAATCGAATGCGTAATCGGATGGGCCAACGAGTGACTGCCTGCTGGTTGACGGTCATTTTCAATTCATTCGAATGACTTGGCCGATGAGTTCATCTCTCTATCTCTCTCTCTCTCTCTCTCTCTCTCTCTTCCCTTTCTTGCTCGCCCACGCGATGACTTCACTTACTTTTTCAACTATTCCAAAAGAACACAGCTTTGAACATTAGGAAGTTGGACAGAATCATGATCTCGATTCTCATTACTGCTCCTTTTGTTTCCAGAAGTTAAAATGAACAATATGTGAAATGTTCCAAAACTAGAATCTAGTCTTCTTTCCACGTTTGATTAATTCATCATTAATCAATTATGGCACGATAGAGATCTCCCTCGAATGGTATCATCCCCGTTCTGTGATCATTCTGTCCGTTTGACATCCGTCCCAATTGTTGTCTGAGAAAACATTGGAGGAAGTGTGTGAATGCTTCTGATTTTTAAAGTCGAAAACAAACGGCTCCTTCTTCTTCTTCTTCTTCTTCTTCCTCGTTTTGTCCGTTTTTGTCTGTTCGTTGCACTTCTTAAACGACACAGATCTGTCTGATATCATTTCCAACTCAGACCCACAAGTGTTTTGTCAAAACAGCGGAAGTAGAAGTTGTCAAGTAAGAGTCTTCCATCACGAAATATTCGTGGATTCTTGTTTGTTTTGTGCACTCGGCTCGCTTGCGTCGGGGGCCCATCACCGCAACTCATCATCGATAAACACCCTTCTGGCATTCGTCTTCTTTCTTCGTTTTTCCCCGTCTTCTTCTTCTACTTCTCTTTATTTTTGCATTTCGGCCAGCCGTTTTCAGCACCACCCGCCAAGCCATTGTTTTCATGACAACCCGGCCGCCTGGCCACCGGAATCCCCCAGCCATCCGTCCATTCATATCGGAATTCCCTACGAGAAAGGTTTCCCATTCTCACTCACCAAACTCGTTCGCTTTCTATCACAGCTGCCCGTTTTTGAAGTTGAGAGAGAGAGAGAGAGAGAGACAGAGAGAGAGAGAGAGATGACGTCAAGTGGAAGTTTCCGAAAGTTTATGGCTCGAAAAGAGAGATTGGAACGCCAATTGTCTTTCTTCGCTTTTGAAAGGGCACTGTGCACTGAGTTATCCAAAAGATTCACAGAGCTCAATGAAAACGTTTTTGTGCGTCAGAATCGAAAGTAAAGTTCAAACTTCAACTTTCGAGATATAAAGTTTCAGTTGAAGAGCATCAAAGTGCTCTTTTCTGAAAGACCAATGAGTTCTGAATCATCCATTGGAAACCATTCAGAGTCTCGCTATTTTCGTTCCTATTTTGCTCAAAAATCAGCAGATGAGCCCACCCTATCTATTTTGGCCGCCCAACATCTTCTCTCGTATTTTTCACCCGAACGAGCGGCCTCCGGGCTCGACGCTACCTTCGAGCCCGTATTGTTTGTACGTAATCATCCATCAACGTACGTAGGTTGCTGTTGTCCATCGTCTCCAAATCCAATTTGCCGACGCAGAAGGCGTCCCGCGCAGAGCCCATTTTCGACTCTCGATTTTCAATTTCACAAATATGTGTGTATGTGTGTGTCTGAAAATGCGCCGTCGCCGCCGTCGCCGCTCTCTGTAACAGAATCAAATCTCATCCGTTCGGTGCCCGGTTCCATTCGCTTCCCGTTCCTCTCCCCTCCGTTTTATTGGCGTTTCCGTTCCGTTTTTTATTCGTTTTGTTCTTATTGTTTCACTCTCCGTTCTCTCCGCTGACACGTGGCATAAGGTAAGTGGAAAAGGAAGTAAGTGGATCTCAGATTACAGGTGAAAACTCAGAAGAGGTGAGCTGAAAAGGGACTGGTGGTTTTTGGTGAATGAGGTCGGGTTTCCGAGTGAATTTCATATGCAAAACATTTGAGAGCTTTTTGGAGTTTCATGAACCGAATCGCTTGTTTTTATTCGCAAAATTATCGTTGAGATTCCGGGTTCCGGTCAGATCCGTTTAGACAGAAGTTAAGGGGTTAATCTGGAACGGAAAGAGGATTAGACCCGAATGATTCCGAGGATGAGGGGCACCTCATACGAAGAAGTCCTCTCACGTACTCGTTTTCCTATCCGTTTCTTTAACTCCAGAAGCAACTTCCTTTTTTCGTCCGCTGCAAACTCAATTCACTCGATGTTCGCTTTTCCGCGCGCGCTCGGTCCGAAAAAATTATTCGTACTCTCCGACGTTTTTGAATATTTCATACTATGAAGTGTCCGACGTCGCTTTTTTTCAAAATGACCTTTTTGCGCTCGGATGAATCCCTAAAATTGATGAGACAAAACGCTTTTGAGAATTTGCGTCTCTCTGTGAAACTAGATTAACATTTATTTTGCAAGATATTTTGCGATGTAATTGAATTGAAAATATCGTCTTAGGAAGAAGCCACTTCGCTCACTGTTTTTCTGCCCTGCGAACGTCAATGACTTGCATGACGTGAGTACGGAAAGGATCCCGAAAAATCCTCATATCATCGGATGTCTGGGGATCGTCAGATCCCGCTAGGATTATCCGATGAAGAGTTGCCTTCGAATCACAATATGACGGCGATAATTCTGTTTTGGGAATGGCATCGAATGGAAGGGCCACTCGAGCGTGAGAGCCGTCCGTCCGGTCCGTTTCTCCGCCGTTTTTGTGGCCATTGTCCATCGCCTTCTCACCCGAAATCGGCCGACATACAAGGGTGGAGCGGCACCACCAAATAGAAGACAGGCCGGGCGTGAGTGGTGCAGGCTCTCTGAGTCTCCGCGATGACTCGTCGCCGCGTCGTCTGCGATTCTAACGGCCGCGACTCGTCGCCGCGAATTTTTGGATGGCAGTGCGAGCAGGGAAGACGCACACACACGCAAAGCGCTGGACGGCCTCTCCGTCCTCCGCACTCGCCGTTATACATATTCCGGCTCTGCTTCTCCATCTCTTCAACGTTCTTTTTTGACGTCGCACAATTCAAAAAAAGTAACATTTAAGCCCGCCCATGACCATAGTTTACCTTGTTAACATTTTTTCCATGTTACCCATACGCGGAACGTCTGACAAACGCTCGCTTTAGCCTGCTTCCATTAGATATCTCTTGCCATTTTGTTTTTTTTTTGCTTCAGGATGAAAAGAAATATTTTTCATTATAATGCAGAATAAGAAGACGTCCGAGTCACATGGGCTATACTAATTTCTAGTAGGTCTTGCCTCCTGACTCTTCCCCGCCCGCTTTCCCACGTTTTCGCGATCATGAGACAGGCCTGGGCGGATTACCGATTGAAATGGAGAAAAAATCTGGTCAACGCGAAGAAAACTGCTCAGGAGAAATAGGTGCCGTCGCCGGCGTCTTTTAGGCACAACCGGCGCCGCTCGGCGCCGCTCGGCGTCAAATGAGCGCTGCCGGCGCTTTTTTTCCTGAGTGGTGGCGAGAGAAGTACCATTTGCGCGGTAGAAAAGAGAGAGGCGCAGACGAAAAATTTAAAGCCGCATAGAAATAAATTTCATGCTATGCGCCTTTAACTGTCTACCGTATGGTATTTCTCTCGCCCCCAGATTTTTCGTCATTTTCTCAAACAGTCGGAAACGGATCGCCCGCCCAAGCATGATGAGAACTCTTGTGATCAACTGGCTCTCCACCAACTTATCCCCTTTCCGCGGAAAACCTCTCTTCTGAAATCGTCTGTAATCGAATTCCACTCTTAGGAGACCAAGTTGTTCTCGGCGTTGGAACAACTGGTCGGCGGCGCGTACCCGTCCGGAGGCGGGGAGGCCGCTTCCTCTTCCGGGGCGCCACACATCTATGACACGTGTCCGGACGACGGTGACGGCGACTATCCCGAAGATCCAGCCCTTTTTGCAGATGGCATGAGCATGAGGTTGCTCTGCATCACCAGTGAGTTGTTTGTTTGTGTTGCCCCGTCGAGACAGTATCCCGCGACGCGAGGCTGTCCATCCCAACTCGGCCTCCCGACATGGACGAGATGTTAACCTTAGTTGTTTCAGTTAAAAAGGCACGTCTGCAAGGAGCTGTCGGTGAGTCGTTTCCCTTTATAAAACAGTGTTTCCAAAAAAAGAAGTGCTCCGTTTTCGGAGTGCTAAGAGATGAGTTCTTTCAAATCCGGGAGTCCGATTTGCTGACGATACTGAGAAATTCATCATTCGTGACACCTGTCATTCCGCTCGCGTTGCCCTCTTGGCGAATAATAAATCTCATCTCAACGGCTTTTTCGTGTCGATGACACGAGTCGAGAGGCCAACTTGCACGGCTCCGCGCGAAGCGTTTAGTATGCCGCGCATGGGAAAATGCTCCGCCCGTTTTTTGCATTTTAATCGAATTTCGGTTCTTCTTCGATTAGACGAAAAAGACTTTGAAGGAAAAAAGTGAAGAGGCGCAAGGAAAGTTTCGGTCAGTCAGGAGGAAATTAAGTGAAGGAGATGGGGAACCTAAAAAGAGAAAAGAGAGCCAGTCACTGGGAAAAACAAGGCGAGTCCGGCCAGGAGACGTCAGCCGGAGAGGGCAGTACAGTGACTTCCGGTCCTTGATCTCCATCACTAAATGTGTTTATAATTCTCGCTTGTTCCCGACCGAATGTGTTGCCTTTTTGACAACTGCTCCCTCGGGCATCCCCGCGCTTTCCTTTCCCCAGTTTTGTTCCGGTTCTCTAGACCAAAAAGCACAGACCGTATCTCTTTTCGTGTTGTGAATAGTGCAGTATTCCTCGACGTTTTCGAAGCAATTACGGCTCTTTCGAGCACACACAAAAGAAAAAGATAGCGGGAGGGACGAGGGGCCCAGGCTGCAGGAGCAGGGACGGCTTCCGCCGCTCCAATCCGAATTCAATTGGGAGCCACGGTGAAGCTCTTCCGAGCCGAGTTTCGACCTCGAAGACTAGGGCAATTAGGGGCGAGTGACTACTTGACACTAATGAAAAATAGAAAGTGGAGGAGGAAAGAGCAAGTTACAGATGAGTTCAACTCTTACGTCACGGTCAAGCTGCAGAACGTGAAGTCGACGACGGTGGCCGTAAGAGGAAACTTGCCGTGTTGGGAGCAGGAGTTCATTTTGTGAGTTGTCAAGGACGGCTGAATAGCATTTGAGGAAGGAACGGAGGAAGTTACCACGATTTGTGGACCCAATCAGACTTCACAACCAACTTCCTTCCCTGTTCCTTGTTTTTGAGGATACTAGAATCTTTAAGCAAACAAAAAATAGCAGAAATTTAGAATTCATAGTATTTTGTCTACATTCTCTCCTTATCATCTTTTTCTCTTCTTTCAAAAGAAACGGCTTTCAGTGAAACGAACCGACCGGACGATGGGATGGTTCTCGAACTGTGGGCAAAAGGAGTTCTATGGGACAAACTGATCGGAGTGCATTACATGCCCCTCTCGGAAGTCAAATACAGGTTGGAAGATACGAGAAGAGAAAGAAAAAGAAGGTTGAACTATTACAGCAATGCGGCTGGAATGGGTCAATGGCTGCAGATGGACCATGAACTGGAGACACGGAACGGGCAAACGGTGGGGACCCGCGGACCCACTGGGCACAACCTGCTGGCCGACGTCCGATTTGAGTTGCCCTTCGGTTAGTTCCTTTCCTGACGATCCTGATCTCGTGCAATACCTTCCTTCTTGTTCCTCTTTTTGAATAATTTGTGATGCCACACGATTATTCCTCTCTCAATGCTTCGGGTTATATCCATCAACACCTACATCATCATCATCATCATCATCATCATTTTCGTCGTCGTCTTCGTCTTCTTTTTCTTCTCCAGTTTATTTTTGCAGCCGCGCGTTCCCGCTTCTTCCAAATAGCTCTCCTGTCTTTCCCAAACTTTTGCGCGGTTTCTTGACACGTCGCCTCCGCTCTGCCACTCCTCTTCCCATCCGCCTATTTCGATCCGAGTGCACCTCATACATCAAAACTGGGCGCACTTTCTTCTCGGCCGTCTCTGTCGTTCACCTGTTCTCCACACTTCAGGCCCTCCTCTAGTCCCGTTTCCTATGCATTTTGTGCACCATTTTGCGAATAAATTCTCGACTGTTGAGCGGTCTCGCAAATGCTCCATTTAGATTTCTATTCTAACGCCTCTAGGCTTCAATTTACGGCTCCGCATGTCAGTTCTTCTAAGAATCCAGCATTCTGTAACGGTTAACTTTGGGGACCTGGTCCGTGAGCATACTGAACTTAATTGTTTAGAAAAGGAAAGTAAAAGACCAAAAGATAAACTATTAAGCGCACAAATCTCTGTCCGATTTCCTGGTGCATCGTTTCGTTATTCTGACAACACCTCCCATGAGAGAATGATTCCGACACCAACTCCCTTCTCGCTCCTTCTTCCTCTTCTTTTCCTTCTTCTTCTTCTTCCTCTCGTTTTCCACACCCGTTTGCCCGAATGCACGAGGCTCCACTCAATTCCAGTCTCTTATTTGTATTTCCTGTCTGAAATTTTCCGCATTTGCTGCTCAGCCCGCCTTCTGACGGAGTGGCGGGTCACGGGAAAACGTATTCAGATGTGGCTCGACGATAAATCTTGCACGGAGCTTGAGCACTAATTACTAGCACGGAACTGCTCCGCTCCTTTTGCTTTTCGCCCGTGAATGCACTTTTTGTCCTTCTGAAAACATCAAAGACGGCTTCGAGTTCGGATGGTTCGTTTTCTCCGAATCTTCTGTTGTTCCGCTGCGCATATGAGTATCAAATGTTCTATTAATTTCCATATAAACGAAGTCGGTAGGAAGGGGGTGGTTCTCTGTAAATATGGCATGCTGAAGCATTGTTTACCCTTCACGAGGCAACGTTTTTCGAAATAATGAGAGCAAGTGGTGGGGGCTCACCCGTCGGTTTCAAGTCGTTAGGTTATAATTGCATATTGTCCTCTTCTCCGTCTGTTGTGTTGTTATGTTGCTCATTTTTGGCATATCAACGGATACGCGGCCTTTTGCTCTCACACACAACAACTCGCCCAACAAGCTTCAGCTGCTCCGGCTCAAGCTCCTAATTTGGCACACATACTTCTTCTTCTTCTTTTCTTCGACGTCGTCTTCTTCTCCTCCTCCATCGGCAACAACGACGACGACGACAACGACGGCGCCAAGAAGCAAACGGCAAAAAAAAGGAGGACGAAGGAGAAGGAAAGGAGGAGGAAGAAGAAGAAGAAGAAGAAGTCGTTTTCCACATCATCTTCTTATGTTACTTTTTTGCCATTCTCTGTCGCCTTCCGCCGCTCTCTCCCTTTCTTTCTCCTCTATTTTAGCTGCTTTGTATTCCGTCGGCACGAGGAGGTCGTCTCGGGGCCACCTGTTATGCTCGAGCCACAAATTAACCCGATATCCGTCTGTCTTTCCCTTTTTCTATCCGTTTTCGTACTCTCTCTTGTACTCTCCTCTACAATCTGTTCTCTGTTCCTTTCCCAGTTCTGACCATATCTTTTCGGCTTCTGCTTCTGTTTGTCGCGACGTCCTTCTTCTTTGTCTTCTTCTTCTTCTTCTGGCTATTCAAATATTTACCCCGTAGTCTTCTAGTACCCATTCAAGACGAAGACGTTGGCAACATCCGTCTCCTTCGTCGACTAGCCACAATCATTGGTTTTGTGATGCGCAAATTGTCTCATTCGGCTTCCGGAATGGGCAACGGAGGAGCCATCCAATCTCGGCCTGCCTGCCTCCTCGGCTGCTTTTGACACATGTTTCGACGCCTTCTCCTCCTCCTCCTTCTTCACCTTCAGAGGGCCTGTCTACGGAAATTTGAGCAAGATGCTCGCCGAGCACCGCCCCTTATAGTTTATTCATACTCGCACATATTATAGGCAATATTCAAGCATCACGGACGCAAGCAGTCAAAAAAACTAAAGTCTCTCGCTCTTCTGAATTCGGGCGTATCTCCCTCTTCCTCCTCCCCGCTTATTTTCTTCCTTTCCGTGCTTTTCCACTCAATTCAAAATGCATTCGATCCGTGCCAACTTCGCACTGTGCCAATCTTTTAGAGTCGATCTTTCCCGACCATTAATCAAAAATTCGGTTTTCCCGCATTTTTCGGACACTCGGGAATCTCCTCGAATCTTAAAAATTTCAGATGCGCAGGGCTGCGACGAAGACATTCAGTCGAAGTTGCTCGCGCTGAACGGACTTATAGAACACGTAAGTTTGGGAGAAAAGACTGAAAGGACTGAGTGCTTTGCAGGATCAGCTGCTTCCCAACAGCCATCACCGGGCGCCTTTCAATCATTGTAAGTTTTGGCTTCTCTGAATGATTGATAGCGGGGTTAGAGTTCCCGAAATGAGTAGAGGAGAGAGTGTCCAGTCATCCGATCTTTCTTCCAGCGGGTTTGAGTGAAGACAGTGATTATACCTCCGACGTGTCCGTTCCAGTCAACCATCAGTTGCACGCCAACAGCTCTGCCCATCAGTTCGAGTCGCATCTCCACCCACATCGCAGCCGCCAGCTGCTGCACACTCGCGAGGGCGCAGTAAGTCGCCGCTTCTGAACAGCCTCGAACACCATCTTAGACGTTACAGGCGAGTTATGAAGACGAAGAAGACGCCTATCACGCGAGACCTCAGCCTGACGCCTACCACGCAGAAGATACGTACGACCAGCATCCGTCGGCTTATTACGACGGGTACGCGCCAAGAGGCAGCAATCAGTACCAGCAGAGACACGACGAATACGGACATCAGGAGGAGGAAAAGCCACAGTACGAGGACACGGTGACTCCGGTACGCGAGTACGGCGAGCAGGCCGTTCCGGGTGGCTCCGGCGGTCCGAGGGCTTCGCGGCAGTTCGATCAAGTGTACGGGTATGCGTCGAGCAGCGAAGAAAGGTTCGACGCGCCGTTGTCAACTGGACGGATGCCAAGAGAAGAGCCAATTCTGGAGCACAACGAGCCAGAGTACGTGTACGATCAGAATGAATATCCGGAAGAAGACTACGGTATCAATCCGACGTATTCGGAAGAACAGTACGACGACCAGCCAACAACAATAGACGGTTATCCGAATCAGCAGAATGATTTTAGGAACGTATATAATCAGAATTATCCAGGGTAACAGTAAACGTGACGGTTTTCCTCGAACTAAACAATTTCAGAGAATATTGGAACGAAGGTGAACCACTTTCATACAACAGTCGACCTCCGAATGGGCATGTCAGAACGTAAGTATTCCGACTATCTCTCTCTCTCTCTCCAAAAATCAACTTCTTTTGTTTCAGGGGAGCGAATACGTGGCGGGAACCGGGAACATCCTCCCGTCCGACGTCTTCTCAGGCGTGGAACTACACAGATGACGCTCACCCGTACGACGAAGTTGACCGCGGCTCGCGAGTTTCTTTCACCAGAACACCGTCAGTAGATAGAACGGATAGGAGAAGTGATAGCGGTGGAGGATACTATGACGACTTAGCGGAAAGGTGGGAAATGATTGGAATCTGTAAAATATTGAGAACATTAAGTGGACGGAGGCCTGATTCTCACCATAATTGGAGGTATGATTCGATCCAGGAGGAAGACAATGAAAAGGACAACTGGAAGGCGCATGTGGAAGGATACGAAGAAGGGCAGGTGCGTTTCCGTGGCAACCACGGCTAGAATTGGCGCCTTTGTCTGCAGAGAGGCTTGCGTGCCAGATCTGATATTCAAATTAGTACTGCTTTTTGTAATAATGAACTCAGAAACACGTCGTTATCAAGAAATGACTGCCAATGACTGAAATGACTGCCAATATAGTCCGATCTGTTTTGAGTTGAGAAACAACGGAATACTGTAATTTCTTACTCTATTTGGTTCCGAAATTCTTGTTACGCGCGTTTTGTTTTCTGTTCTTTCTAGGATAAAACTCATGAATATTCAGGAGCCGAAGGACAAGCGGATATACGAAGAACAACCGTCCTCCTTGTCCCAAGATCCGTTCCCGCGCGTCGAACATCATTATGAGCTGCGTCACGAGGAACCACCGCCGGCCGTGGGAAACGACATCGTTCGGCAGACGATCCAGGAAGAGGAGGAGAAGCGAAACTACCAGGAACTGTGGCATTCGGCATATAAACGAGTTTGTGCAGACCTCGGCATCAAGGTATGTTAGGGAAACAAATGGGCGGGCACGCGGTCGGTCGGAGCCACACCACTCCAATTTCCGGAGTTGGATAATTGGAAAGCAGCGGAAGAATAGGGGCCAGAACAACAATTCTCGGGAAGACCGCGACGAGGACGATGGATCTCAGTGTCTGAAACACAAATTATTATAATGTCACACTTCCTTCTCTCGTGCCTTTTCACCCAGCCAAAAATATCCTTTCTCACTGGACAATTTTGCTCCTCGGAGCTCGTGAGCAGCCCCCGGGGACGGAAGAACTCTTCGACTAACCCCCACGCGTGACGCCTTCATAATTCAAATCCGCTTTGAAACAAACCCTTGGCCCCGCTGGCGCCGCCCGCATTCCTCTTCGTCAAAACTGATATGCGAGACAATCTTTTCGGCTTGTTTCTGACTCGTTTTCCCGCTTACAATTCTCATATTTATCAGCGTACACTACAATTTCGGAATGGGCGGTTGTCACTTATGGAATCAACCGAATTACGGAATTCTCAGATTTCTTCTCTCTAGTCTTAAAACAGCTCTTAAGAAATTTTCAACGTTTTCCAGCTGATATCATGGCCGATACTTGCCCAAGACGGCCAAGGTGCTCATTTCGGTCGGCTCTTAGAAGTCCCCCGGAAATGACGTCGGAATAGGGCATCTTCCGTGTTGACTTGTTTTTGTTAACACCTTCTTTTAGTTCGCGGATTCCGTAGCTAACAATGCTTCGGGGAGCTCCGAGAGAGGCACCCGACTGCCCGACGACTACGATTAAAAATTCAATTCAGGCCCACTTTTTGGCTGCTGCTTGCCAGGCACCATCGTTTTTGTGCTGCTGGTTTATAGGCATCGCCGCCAAAAAAACATGCCTCATCCGGCATGTAGCACACAAATTTCATGGTCCTTTTGGCACAAGGTGCGCCGGCGGTCCGACGGCCCTCGAAAAACAATCGGGCTCGTCCGTTAAGCAACTCACTTTCTGCCGATTTAATTAGCCAAATTATTATTTGAAGCCCGTGGCTCTCGTCTCTCTTTCTCTAACTTTCTCTCTCTTTCTCCCTCTTTGCCGAGTCACAGGTCTTGTGGTTATCCAGTATTCTTATATCATAGTTATTTACTTTAATTCAAAATCGATCGTGAAGTCGGTCTCTGTGGGTTACCGATTGATGCTCTTGGAGCACGCACGTTCTCTTGCAAACGCCGACTGATAAACATGAGGTGCATAGGTGAGCGGAGCACACTTTTTCGTGATGTTTGAAGCGGTTTGTCACATTTTGTGGCTTCGTTTCCTTCTGAATGGCAGTGTTCTTTTCTTTCGAATCAAACACAAACAATAATATTTTCCGCGAAAACGCCTTTTGCTGACTCTTCGCAGGCTCTCCAGGACCACAAACGGAAATCTGAACTTTTCGTCAAGCGGAAAAACGGGCAAACCGCCTGGAGATCTGTTTTCATTCGCGCGGCGGCTCGAAGCTGGCTGCTTTTCGCGGCCGTTGACCTTCTTTGAAAGTTATTTCGCTCTCGATAGTAATTATATGTGCGCAATGCGCTGCCAGAGCCCTCTTATTCTACATAATTTCATTTCCACTTGCCCTCGGTCTTCATCTAACACCATTTTTTCGTTAGAATTAAACTATTCCGTAGGACGTCAATCAATCTGAATCTGTCCCCATTTCTCAGAGATCGAATGTTCCCCATACTATCTTGATCGTTCAATGATTCATCATTTGAGCAGCGTTTGAGCTGATCTCCAGTCAAAAAGTGAGGTCACAGTCCGTCCTTGAGCAAGTCGTCCGTTGCTTTCTCGTTCTGTTAAACTCGTAAACTTTCTCTTCTATCTCTCGCTCTCTCACTGCTCACACCTCACACCAACAACACCTAATCAAATTATACAGCTTCGTCTTCGTCGTTTTTTCCAGCCAGCCAGACCTCTCGCACGTCCTCCTCTTCCGCCAAAGGGAAACGGACCATTGCCGTTTCAAACTGACCCTTCTTCTTTTTTCTCTCCATCCTCCTCCTCCTGTCATGATTCTATTTTGGCTGACAGCATCGGCGGCCCATTGTATAGATGTATTATGTTTCATAATTGCCTTCCTCTTCCTCGGACGCGGACCTTTGACTTACTTCTCGTTGCTCTCTCTAGTCTTTTCCGGAACAGTGGCTGCTCATCAAGAGCATCTCAAGAGTTGCCGAAGCATTCTGATAGTGCCACAGTAGTCCGAAATTGCTCAAGAGCTCTCGAGAGATTTGTGATTCTCTATGTCTTGGAAATACGGCGGCTCAGAGCGAATCAGAAGCCAGCTCTTCGAGGGATGTCTGCTCCAAGCACTCATTCCGCTCCCCTGTTTTCTCTCCTTTCCTTCTTGAACAATGGAGCGTCAGCGTGTAATTTGGCAGCGCGAACAACGTCAAAACAAAGAGATTCTCGGTCCGAACGGACGAGCACATCAAGTGTCTCCCCGGGATTCGCTTTCCAAAGGTGTCGAAGAGCCATTTCCAATTTCCCGCACGTCGACTGCTTCTGAATGGACGTGACTCTTTCTCTCTCTCTCTCTCTCTCTCTCTCTCTCTCTCTCTTTCTCTTTTCCTTCTAACACAATCTTGCTAGCTCCGGAAGCAGTCAACTTTCCAAAAATGCCTCCTGCGGGGGTGCGAAATTGGACACTTTGGTTGGCGCCTTTCAAATTGTTGAGAATGACACCTAAAAATAGTTGTGACTTATGAGTAATAATGATTTCTATGAAAACCTTAAAATCGCCAAGACCATCAATGACGCCTTCTTTGTTCGAAATAATCTTTCTATTTTCCGGTCGTTTCCTTCCTTTTCCTTCTGAATATATTACTCGTCTAACTTTTCTTTGCCTATGATGACAGCCGCGGGCACTTTTGAGTTGCGGTTTTCAAGAAAAATAGCATCTTCTCAGTGTGAGCTCAGGGGCAAGTGTATAATTATCTGTGGAGCAGCTCTCCCCTCCTTCCTCTTCCACTCTTATGCGTTCGATGTTTCTCTGGCAACCAGTTTGTAAGCCAATTATCATGTACGCTCTCTTGTTTTTCCGGGCTCCGCGCACAAAACAGTACAGAAAACAAGTGCTCATTTAGATGTTTGAGCAGTTAAGGTCACGAATTCGTTGGCAAGAATCTTTCCTTTCATCAGAGATGTTTAACTTCCTCCTTTCGGGACAACAAGAGACTCGATGTGCTCGGATCCGATTGGCTTCGTCAGCAGTTTACCTCTTCGCCCGCGCACGCACTTTGCATATCGGCTCTTCATTCCCCCTTCATAACTTTCTTTTTCCTCTTCTTTATACTTTCCTTTTCACCTTTAAGTATCCGGTCTGAAGAATGATCCGGAAGGAGAAGACTTCCGTAGAAAAAGCAAAAACTTACAGCCGTTGCTGCTGCCGCTCATTTCGTAGCCGATGCATATTTAGACATGTTTTTTGCCGCCGCCGCAGTTTTTTTTTTGTGTTCTTCTCCGAGAAAGCAGAAAAGGGAAGAGATGAAATAATGAAAAACTCTTGAAATCTCCTTCAGTGCCTTCTCTCTTCTCTCGGGGTTAGTCCGCTGTTCCGAGCCCTTGTGTAACTAGTTAACTATTCTTTGCCTCCTTCGTTTCCCTTTCCCTTTCCATCGACACACTAACTTTCCGTTTTTTCCCCTTGGACGTCTTTCGAGTGCACCCAAAACTTGACACTTGCCCACGGATTTTCTTTACTATTTTGAAATGTTCTCAGAATATTCTCTTTAAAACTGAGAAGACAAGGCAGGACCAAGCGGGGCGGTTTACGAGGGCGCCCAGCTGCGCAGGCAGCACTTTCAGCAGCTTCTGGGGCTTCGAAAAAGCCTTCTTTTTGACGTCAATCCATTCTGATTCACGTGCCAACACCGTCACTGTCCGCTTCTTACTCTGCCATTCGTTAATCTTCCGAACCTCTCATCGCTCTTTCTCACTTTTCAAATGTCGAATTATGCGTTGATGAGTCCGCGGACCATCGTGCAACGACCCGTTTTAATGAATTATTCGCGATTCTCGCCTTTATTAAAGTCATTTCTCTCCGGTTTGGGGCAGAGGTCGCCAGGCCACGTGCATTCGGCTGCCACGTCATCTGACCCGCTTCTTCTGAAGGTGACAGGCCGCTTGACCAGAGAACTATTTTACTCTCTCGCAGTTTCGAAAATACGGAAGCCCCTGAAGTATTTCTTTCGTTTTAGAAATCCGTCTCCCCAGAGAACACTTTCCTTCGCGGCTTCTGCTGCCACGTCATCTCCATTGCCTTCTTTGTCCTGTTTGTTGTCTTCTTCATCCCTCTCCATTTTTCTCCCCCGAGACGCAGACAGTTGTGCTCCTCTGGTCCGATTGCACTTCACGAAGACCAGTCGATTCCGGAGCAACCACGTCTGAAATCTGAGACTTTTGAAAGCTTTTAACGAATTTCGAGGTCTTTCGCCTTTTGCCCCTCGTTCTCTCCTTTCTCCTTCCATTCTTGACACTTTGCTTTTTTCTCATTTTAGTGACTTATTTAGTGACGACGCGGTTCCATCGGGTGAACGTTGTTGCAAAATTTGTTTCTCTACCGGCCGAAGCTGGCGCCGGCTGGGCATGGCGGGGCGTCGGCGTCTCCTCCACTCTCGGATCCAGCAGGCGCCACCCGCATCTACAACTACAACAATAACAACAACGTTTCGAAGAATGGACTGGCGGCCTCGCCCCCTCCTCCGCTGGCGTCGTCCGAAATGACGGATCCATCGAGAACCCCCTCGACCACTTCAATGGCGGTTCCCTCGATTCTCAGCCTCACCGTCCCGATCCCGCTTTCTCCCGGTCCGTCTAGTGATCCGCCAACGCCAGTCTCTCCGAATCCTCCTATCAAACGGAGTACGTACAAGATCAAAGAGGCGTACGAAGATCGGAATGGTGGGAGGGAACGGATATACACAACTAGTCTGATGAGTGTGTATCTGGAGAAAGTGATGCCACCGCCCGAGAAGGAAGGAACTGCCAACTCTGCAGAAATTGGGACCACTAAAAAGATATTCGTTGCCGACGTTCTGCCCAAATCGATATCATACGCAGCTGCTAAGGATAGGCTCAAACATTTTGGAAGCAGGGAAACGGGTATTTCAAGTTCAAGAACGGCGTCCGGAATTATAAAACAAGCGAGTACTCCTACCACTTCACTTCCTCCGCCTCCGCCTAAATCGGCGAGCAGAGACTCCGATCCAATGCGGCAATTACTCACTTTTTCAAAATCATTCAAGAAGGTCAGACGGGTCCGATCGGCAATGCCACGTCGGCGGAAAAGGAAGAGGGTCACCATAAAAAGAGCGAGAAGTTGTCCGGAACTCAGAAAAATGGATAAGGTTGCCGCGAGAAAACGGAGCAAAAGTTTAACGTGTTTGAGAGCTCCAAAGAAGGGAAAAGAAGTGAAGGTGGTTCGGTTGAAGCCGCCGGCGGTCAGATGCGAATCGGACTCGAAGGCACAGAAGAAAATACATCTTCTGGATGTGTACAAGGACAGAGGAAAGGTGTGGCTCCGATATACCAGCTGAATTGGGGAAAACTTTGGGATTTTCAAATGCCTTCCTTCAAATCAGTTCACTTTCAGAGTACGGTCCTCGACGGCAACGGATGTTCGGCTGCCAACGCCTTCTACAAATCGATCGATGCGGCTCCGAACATGAACGTGGCAAGGACGAAGACGAGCATTCCGCTGGTCTCCGAGCTGGTGAGTAGACGTTCAGGGACTGTGGGGTAGATACAGTGAACTTCTCATTGCACTTGTTCGTTCAAACTTCTCGTTAGAAAGGAAAGTATTGGGTATTCATTGTGTTCACAGAAGTGATTGGAGCACACTTTCCTTCTCCTTCTCCTACCTCTCCTTTCCACACTTTTCCCTGTTTTTGTCGAACACTTTAATCGTATTTTCCACATTTTCAGGTTCTAAAGGTAAGAATTCGATCACTTCCACTTCCACTTCTCCTAGAATAGGATATGGTAAAACTGTACAAACGCATAGAAACTGTTTTCCTTTTTTGCTTTTCTCGGTTCTTCCCACTACAGTTTGGCTAACAATTCCGTTTGAGTTCTGAAAATTTCGATGATGGCTGCCAGCGGACTTCGTTCTTTAGCTTTATTCAGCTCTGCATGCTTTCAGCCGGCTTTCCCCTCCCTTGGTTGCTTTAACAAGGAATTTCAGAGCGAATTTAGCCTTTATTTGCATAAATGCATGAGAGCTTAGCATGAGATGTGTTTGAGCAGTCTGAACTTTGAGTCTTTCAGACGATGGCGACGAAAAGAGCACAAGCTGGATTAGCCAATGCGGCCAAGACCACGTTTGCGGACACTGAATTGGTACATATAAGATTCTGAGACAGTTGGATCTCAAAAAGAGTTTTCAGAAGTCTCACGTGTACAAGAAGACACTGCAAGCATTGATATACCCGATCAGTGCGACGACTCCACACAACTTTGCCACAACGACATTCCAGACGCCTACGTTCTGCTATGAATGCGAGGGATTGCTATGGGGACTGGCGAGACAGGGACTGAGGTGCACACAGTGCCAGGTCAAAGTGCACGATAAGTGTCGAGAGCTGCTGAGCGCGGATTGCCTCCAGAGAGCAGCAGAGAAGTCGTCGAAGCACGGAGAAGCGGACAGAGCACAGTCTTTGGTGAATGTGATTAGGGACCGGATGAAGGTGCAGGAGCAGAACAAACCGGAAGTGTTCGACATGATCAGAACGGTGTTCGCTGTGGATGAGAAGACGCAGAAGGAGACTATGAAGATGGTAAAGGCGTCGATTCTGGAGGGAAGCAGCAAGTGGAGTGCGAAGATCACACTGACCGGTCAGTTGATTTCAGAAGGGCAGCCTCAGATAAATGATAGCATTTCAGTGTTGTGCGCTCAGGGACTCATTGCCAAGGACAAGACCGGAAAAAGCGATCCATACGTGACGGCGCAAGTCGGGAAGACGAAGCGAAGGACACGGACCATACACCAAGAGTTGAACCCCGTGTGGAACGAGAAGTTTTACTTGTGAATATCCCCTGGGCATTTGGAAAATATGTGAAATGGCGGTTTGCAGTGAATGTCACAACTCGACCGACCGCATCAAAGTTCGTGTTTGGGACGAGGACAACGATCTGAAGTCCAAGTTGAGGCAGAAGTTGACGAGAGAATCGGATGACTTCCTGGGTCAGACTGTGATCGAAGTGAGGACACTTTCCGGAGAAATGGATGTCTGGTACAATTTGGGTATGAAAAATTCGAAAGAAATTCAAGGGAAACCTTAGCTGTTTTCAGAAAAGAGAACGGACAAATCGGCAGTATCTGGAGCCATCCGTTTGCACATCAACGTTGAGATCAAAGGAGAAGAGAAGCTGGCTCCGTACCACGTCCAGTACACGTGTCTGCACGAACACGTGTTCGCTATTCACTGTGTCGACGATGAAGTGAAACTGCCGAAAGCGAGAGGAGAAGACAGCTGGAAAGTGTGTTTTCAAGAGACTGGACAGGAAATCGCAGACGAATTTGCGATGAGATACGGAATTGAAGGCATCTATCAGGTACACCTTGTCGTTTTATACTTTTCTGATTTCAGTACATTTCAGGCCATGACCCATTTCGCTTGTCTATGTACCAAGTACATGTGCGCAGGTGTGCCCGCAGTCCTTTCCACGTTACTTGCCAATATCAACGCGTAAGTTGGTTCTCACGATTCATGAAATCTGAGAAGTTCTTCTCGCCCTCTAGAAATAGCATCATTTTGTATATACGAACTAATCTGGCAAACAAACAAAGCATTTATTCTCGCGTTTCCCTTTTTGCAGTTATGCTATTGTTTTTTCTCAGTCAACAGGATTCTGTTGTCTAGGAGAGACTCTGCAAAAACACTTGGGTGACTCATTCCATTACCCCTTTGCAGGTACTACGCCCACACAACTGCCACGTCAGCAGTGTCCGCTCCCGACCGCTTTGCCGCTTCCAACTTCGGCAAGGAGCGCTTCGTTAAACTGCTGGATCAGCTGCACAACAGTCTGCGGATCGATCTGGGCATGTATAGGGTGAGTGATCGAATCAGCGGCCATTCATCCCCTCCCGTAATTCATCGCCTAATCGGGTGTTGTGTCGTCTCGAGATGCCCCTCCTCTCGCAGTCTCTCCCCATTTTCCCCGCAATCCGAGCAGCCAGATTAGTTGCTCGGCGACGGCGCCACAGTGTCAATCTTCTGCCATTTTGATGCAACGACGTCAGAAGACGTACGTCCTCAATGAACGAAATCAAATTGTTTGCCAAGAGCATCCCACAACCACCCGCCATGAAGGACGATATTGGATGTGTTAGAAGACGGCTGAAATTGGAATTTTTTTCCTGCTTTCGCAATCCAACCGGAACCTTTCTTCCAATCCGCTCAATGCGTGTCTCTGCGTCTCCATCGTCTTCTGATAAAGCATTCGAAGAGTAGGAGAAGACGTGAGAAACATGCGGTTCTTTGGGATGCACTAATTTCGCTTTCTCGCCCTACAAATGCTCTCTTTCTTCCTTGGCTCACTGATGTCACCTGAAATATGTCGATTCCAATCTTGATGCTCATCTCCCCTCGAAAGTACTCTCCATGCTTACCCACCCACGAGAAAAATGTCATCGAAATTCAAAACTTCCCACACATCGACAACCTTTTCTGCTCTTTTTTCCCTCCGAGCATAATATATAAAGAAGAGAGGCAGCCAGTGGAATATCTCGAAAATCTGCTCGGTCAAGCTCCCCTCTCATCCGTAATATCTTGTTTTTTGGAGATTAATTGCGGCTTTCCTTTTCTCTGATAGCAGAAAAGTATTGGAGGAAACACTCGGGTGTGAGTCGGTGGACAAATTCAATTTCGAAAAGGCGGAAGATGTGCTCCGTATGCACTCTCGGCTCCTCAACCATTCTGACACATTCCAAAACACTTGACACTTTCTAAGACGCCTCCCCCTGTCATTTTTCTTTCTTTCGCTTTTTTGAGGCACTAAGACTGCGGCCAACAATTTGTTCAGTTTCCATAGAAAACCCATCTTTGTGGCCGTTTGGAGGGCACCCCGTCAATAAATCGTCCCCCGTCTATTTAGCTTTCACTTTTCCGAGCTAGTTCCTGACTGAAATCAATTGGATATCCGGTCCGAATATAAACTGCTTTCCTATTTTCAGAATCATTTTCCATCATCTTCGCCAGCCAAGCTCCAGGACCTCAAATCGACGGTCGACCTCCTGACTTCGATTACCTTCTTTCGTATGAAAGTGAGTCCCAACTCTGTTCCTCCAACACGTGATTAATTGAAGGTTCTCGAATTGGCGAGCCCTCCGAGAGCATCTAATGTGGTTCGCGAGTGTGCGAAAGCGTGCATGCAGCAGACATACCAGTTGATGTTCGAGTCTTGCTGCGAGCAGGGCGGTCCCTCCGCCGACTCGGTCCAGTTCTGGTTCGACTTCATCGACTACATCATGCGAGTCATCGAAGACGATCAGAAGAACTACACGCCTGCGCTGAACCAGTTCCCGCAAGAACTCAATGTGGGCCAGTTGTCGGCGGGAACCCTCTGGCAATTGTACAAGATGGATCTGAAGATGGCACTGGAAGAGCATGCGGAAACGAAAAAGTGCAAGACTCCAGATTACATGAACTTGTACTTCAAAGTGAAGGGATTCTATTTCAAGTACGTGGCAGAGCTTCCGCAGTACAAGCAGTCGATTCCCGAGTTCCCGGCCTGGTTCATTCCGTTCGTTATGGATTGGCTCAACGAGAACGACGAGCACTCGATGGACATTCTCAGAAATGCCTACAATGTGTACGTTCATTTTCTCACTCACTCCTATCCTCAAATCATTGCTTTAATTTCAGTGACAAGGCCGACAACTTCCCGCAAACATCGGAACATACCAAGTTCTCGAACAGTGTCGTCGATGTGTTCACTCAGTTGAACGCCGCCCTCAAATTGCTCAAACAGATGGACTGTCCGAATCCGGAAGTTGCCGCCGACATGATGAAGAGGTTCAGCAAGACACTGAACAAGGTGCTTCTCGCCTACGCAGACATGGTGCAGAAGGACTTCCCGAAATTCGCGCACGATGAAAAACTTGCGTGCATTCTGATGAACAATGTGCAACAATTACGGTAAGTTCTCATGTCAGTTCTCAGACCTCGGCTCCAACTAATAATCCTTCAGTGTCCAACTTGAAAAGATTTACGAAACGATGGGCGGTGCAGAGCTGGATGAGCATGTCGGAAGCGTTTTGACTGTGCTGCAGAAGAAGTTGAACTCTGTGCTCGACAAGCTTTCCGGAGAGTTCGTCGCAACTCTCGAGCCTCACATTCACGAGCAGACCATGAAACTCGGAGTATTACTCACCAAGATCAAGGGTCCCCAACAGCAGAAGTCACAAGTGCAGCCGGATGCCGATGCCGTTCTTGAACCTCTCATGGATCTGCTGGAAGGCTCGTTGCGAAGATACGCAGATCAGTGCGAGAAGACAGTGCTCAAATACATTCTGAAGGAGCTGTGGAAGATAACAATCGTGAATTTGGAGAAGAGAGTCGTCCTGCCACCACTTTCCGACAAAGCACTGCTCAAGCAATTGCCTAATGCGAAGATCGGCGACGTGACCAAGTTGATGTCGACGAACATCCAGAGTATAAAGGGAATGAACTCGGTAAAGGATATGATGGATATGGCGAGAGAAAGCGAAAGATCACTGACTCCGAAGCAGTGTACGGTGCTTGATTGCGCTCTCGATGCCATCAAAGACAGTTTCCACGCATCCGGAAAAGGGCTCAAGAAGTCGTTCTTCGAGAAGTCTCCAGAACTGCAATCTCTCAAATACGCCCTCAGTCTCTACACGCAGACCACCGAACAACTCATCAAGACGTTCATTACGAGTCAAAGACAACAAGGCATGACCGCGAGAGAAATGCAAATACTATTCAATTGTATTTCAGACCTTCCGAGTCAGGAGCAGCCCGTTGGAGAAGTCAGTGTCCAAGTGGACCTGTTCAGTCATCCAGGAACGGGCGAACAGAAAGTCACCGTCAAAAGTGAGTCACAGATCGTCCGTTTCAATTTTCAATCGGTCTCTTTCAGTTCTCGCCGCGAACGATCTTCGATGGCAGACGTCATCGGCCTTCAAGCCGTTCGTCGAAGTTCACCTTGTCGGACCACATCTCTCGGACAAGAAGAGAAAGTGTGCGACGAAAAGCAAGCCAGGAAACTGGGCTCCGAAGTTCAATGAAACGTTCCACTTGTCAGTGACCGCTTTTTCGGTGCTCTTTCACACATTGTTTCTGTTTCAGCTTCCTCGGGAACGAAGGGGAACCGGAGCACTACGAGCTCATGTTCCAGGTCAAGGACTACTGTTTCGCCAGGGAAGATCGGATCGTTGGTGTCGGAGTCCTACAGTTATCGTCTGTTGTTGAACAAGGTCAGTCAAAATTTCCCCATTTTCAATCAAACCTGATTTCAGCGGGATCCTGTGCAATGTGGGTCCAATTGGGAACTCGTCTTCACATCGACGAGACCGGACTCATTCTGCTTCGGATCCTCTCCCAACGTCAAACTGATGAGGTGAGTGCTTGCTTCGGAAGAACCCTCCGAATACATTCATTTCAGGTCGCCAAGGACTTTGTTCGCCTCAAAACAGAGTGTCGTCACGAGACGGAGACAGTCATGGCCGCTTCCGCGAGCAGTCAAAACATCAACCGAACTTAGCCCCTTCCTTACGAGTCTTACCGCAATATTCGTCCTTTTCCTCTCCGTCATACCTGTAAATTTTGTCTTTTTCTTCTAGTTTGTTTTCTATTATTTATCTCAAATGGTTTATTATTTTCTTCGTTTTCCTTCTTCGACCAAATGGGTTTTCGACCAAAGTCAACGTAGCAGGAGATGTTTTAGTTCTTTCCCCTTCTTTCCACTATCCCGCCCCTTTCCCCCCTGACCGTTGCTTTTACGTGTGCCTTTCAAGATGATTTAATACATTTGATTTGATTAAATAAACTTTTATGAACTAATTCTTCTCGTGACCTTTCCGCATCCTATCGCCACGCAATCACTCTTTCTCCATTCAGCCAGAATGGCCACTTTCGTGATGGACAGTGTCTGTTTGATGCTCCGAGAGCTCAAGAATTCAGCTCAACTCCGATGGACTCTCTTTTCCGTCGTCGCCAATTTGTCCCTGACTCTGTCCATTTGGATCGGAGTCTACCACATGCAAGTTAATCTTGAGCACAGTAAATGGTACTTCTTGGACTCTTCCTACGGCTCGACCACCGGAAATGCGATTCTGGACGGATTGGTAAGGGGAAACTGAGAAGAACGGAAGAGAAAAGAGAGTTCAGATAAACGGAGTGGGCACCATCCTAGTGCTCGGCTCCGTCTCGTTCGTCATGCTCGCCTTCGTGCTCTACGACTTCCAACGGATCGTCAAGGGATGGCTCATCTTCTCGTGCGTTCTCATCCTTTTCGGTGTTTCCGGACAGACTCTCTTCGACTTGTTCTCCCAAATATTCGACCAAGACACTGAAAACGGCTTCTTCTTCACAGTCGTTCTCACTGTCATTCCCACCCTCATTTACGGACTTGCTGGTGTTGTTGTCAGTGATTTCCCACTTATTCACAGTTGATCGGACCCGATTTCAGGCCTTCTTGGCGAACGGATCTCTCGCTCTCCATCAGTTTTTCGTCGTCTCCAACTGCTCGCTCATTGCTGTCTATTATCTGCGAACATTCCCCGGGCACACCACGTGGTTCGTACTCTGGACTGTTCTTTTCTGGGGTAACATCTTCCTTCTTCCGCTAAATCGTTCAATTCCCTTTTTCTCCAGATTTGTTCGCTGTATTGGCGCCAATGGGCCCACTCAAAAAAGTCCAGGAAAAGGCTTCGAACTACAGTAACAATGTAAGTTTTCCATTTGAATTCTGCAAATATTGAGTTTTTTTCCCTCAGATTCTCAAATTCTTGATGTTCGCCGCTGATGAGAAACGAGAAGCGGCTGGCGGCGACGAACAGCTGAACGAGGAGAGAACGATCAGAAGAGACGTGAAGCAATTGATTCAGTTGTATTCGAAGCGGGAAGCACAGGACGACGAGTTCCTTCAGAAGATACGACAGCGACGGAAGGCAGTCAATCCGGACTCCGGACTGACTGACAAAAGTCCTATTGGTGAGACGGTGAAATGGGGTTTGAGAACGAAAAGGAATGTTCCAGTCGAATCGGAGCCATCTCCAGTGGAGGCTAAAGAAATTAAAGAAAAGGACAGTGATCTGGAGGAAAGCGACGACGACGAGGCGAGCTCGGATTCTTCCACGTCAACCAGCTCTTCTGAATATTCTTCAGCTTCGGAGTCTGGAGTGAGCACGGCGAACGAATGTGATGAAGAGGAATGGAAAGAATTGAAGAGAACCGTAGAGCCTCAAATGGAAGAAAAGACTCTCACTGCCGCGGATGCTCTCAACGATGGAGGTGAGAGATGACACTTTTGCAAGAAACCTCTAATTTTCGATTCAGAAACCGTTCGACTTGGTTTTGGAGATTTTGTATTCTACAGTCTTCTCATCGGTCAAGCTGCTGCGGGAGGGTGTCCGATCGCCGTCTTTTCTGCAGCTATTGGAATCCTTCTTGGACTTTTGGCCACTCTTACAATGCTCTCAACCTGTATGCGTCTTTTTCTTTAATTCGCACAAACGAATTTATCAACTCTTCAGCGGAATCTACCACGCCAGCTCTTCCAGTGCCTGTTATTTGCGGAACTTTCAGTTACTTCGGCTCAAAGTTTATCTGGAACTATTTTCTCGGCTGATGTTTCTGGCCTAATTATATGTACTGATTACTTGGCTGAAGTTATTGTTTTGAAATTTTCGGTGTTTTTAAGCATAAAATGTTCCGGAAACAGTTCGGTGCTATTTTTATGTGGTAAAAAATGACTGAAATCTGCAAAATTTGCGCAGTCGAAAAATTTTGCGAAAGTTAATTGAAGGGACGAACAAAATGCTCATATGAATACACAAAAACAGTTCTATTGTGTCGCGGTTCGTGTGTGTCGTGGTTCTATTCTGCCCAGTTCTATTATGTCGCAGTTCTATTTTTTCGCTGTTTTATTCTGCCCAGTTCTATTTTGTTGGACCGTCATTAAACTTTAGTACTAATTAGTGATTAAAATGAGAGAAAACGAGAGAAAAAGAGACGCAGACGCGGAATAGCGGAGTGTCGTAACAGACTTTGTTTACTAAACATAAGAGAGTGCACCTTTTTTCTTGCAAGCTTTCGTAGTTTACACCCGATTTAATATGTTGTCTGTTTTTATGTCCGTTGAAATGTTGTTTTGCTTTCTTCAGATTATATGCAGTACGATTGTGATGTGTCCGTCATCATTCCAGCCAAAAACGCGGGGAAATTTCTGCAACAAACACTGAATGCAATTCTCGAGCAGACTGTGCGCACAACTGCCAAAATAGAGGTTCGTCTGGCTTCTTCTCGCGTTCTCCTCATTTCGAAATTTTAGATCTGTCTAGCTGATGACAACAGCATAGATAATACGGTGTCTATAATGGAAAATGCGCGGCTAGAATTCGAGGAATTGGGAATGAAAGTCATCTTGTCGCATGTTACGCAACCAGGAGGTTATTAATCTGTTCATATTTCTCGCAGCAAATTTTGTTTTAGGTGTCGGTGCAGCAAAAGATTGTGCCGTGAGGTCCTCAACCGGCAGGTTCCTCTGCTTCAATGATGCGGACGACGTGAGTGCTCCTGAGAGAATTGAGAAACAACTGCAGTTGGTAAGAAGTCTCTCGAAATCGGACGACGACCTTATCTTTGTAGGTAATTGTTCTGGGGTTGCAGAAAGCACATTGTCTCGTTTCAGGCGGTCAATTCAACAGACTACCCGAAGGATCAACTGTGAGATACACGAAATGGGCGAACTCGATAACCGGGGATGAAATCAGAAGACAGGTCTACACATCGCACGGACCTACTCTGGTAGCCCCCACGTGGTTTATCAGCCGTGCCCTCTTCGATAAAGTTGGCGGATTCCGAACGGATGTTGCCAATGGCTTCCCGGAAGATCTTGACTTTTTCTACAAATGTCTTGATATCTCAAAATGCGTTTTTGACAAGGTACTCTAACGTTTTGTACGAAAATCTCCAACAATCCGTTATCAGGTACAAACAGACGTCGTAATGTACCGATACCATCAAAACTGTGCATCTCACAGCGTCAACGAGCAAACAATTTGGGAGTTTCGTTTGGAAAGACTCAAAAAGGATTACCTATCCAAATGGGACAATTTCACTATCTGGAGTGCAGGGAAGCAAGGAAAACGATTTTTCAAGTGAGTCTCCTGCTCCCTTTGAGAGTTCTCTAATCCAATCTTCAGAAGCCTCACGGAAGAAGAAAAATCAAAAGTCAGCGAATTTTGCGATATCGACGACGCGAAGATCGGTAGAGGAATCCACGAGGAATTCGACGAAAAGTCGCGCAGAGTAACCCACAAAGTGCCGATCGTGAACATTGAGTGCGTTTCTTTCTCTCTCTCTCATTCCCTTTTCCTTATTCTTTCTTTTTCTGCAGAGACGCAAAGCCTCCGTTGGTCGTTTGCGTCAAATTAGACTTGACAAACGGCGACTTGGAGCGAATAATCGAGCGGAAAGGCTGGAGAGAGCACGTCGACCTGGTTTACTTTGGTTGACTGCCATTTGATACTCTCTACAATAAACAATTGACTCTTCTAGTTTATTTTTGATTGTTTCTCTCATTGTTTGGTTCCAGATATTCCAATGTACTTTGATGTTGCATGCGTGTCGGGTCAGCGCCCTCCGTTATCATTTCTCTAACAGAACATGAGAAGAGATTACTCGGCGCGTCTGTGTCTCGTCTCCCCGCATGCTCTTTCCTTTTCTCCTTTCGTCTGCTCGCTTTTTGCCGCCGGACGGGGTCTCTCCGTCGCCAGTTCCCTAATAGACGCACCGCGCTCTTCTATTCGGGCTCCGATAATGTATTTCTTTTTATTGCACGGCCCTCACCTCTCCAACCTTCCAATCGATTGTTTACAGATGGTGTTCCAGCCGATCCACGAGGAGGAGCAAGTCTTTGTCGATTACGCCATCGAATTGGTGAAAAAGGCTGGCACGGTAAGTTGTTTCATCTTTTTCGCGTCGATTTCGTAATTTTTCAGGTCGTTCGGACTGCGTTCGAATCCGCTGAAAGTAAGGTAGACACCAAGTCTTCCAACACTGACTTGGTGACCGAAACTGATCAGGCTGTTGAAAAGCTTCTCATCGCAGGCCTTTCGGAGAAGTTCACGGGGCACCGGTGAGTGTGACGCAGTCGAAACGGGCATCAGCGCTCAAACGACATCATTTCTGTTTGCTTCCCACGACACGTTCGCTCGTTCCCATCGTCATGACGACCGACTCACCATTTATTGTAGCCCCGTCCCTCTTTCACTTCGCACTTTGCAGATTCATCGGCGAAGAGTCCGTGGCTGGCGGAGCGAAAATCGAATGGACGGATGCTCCAACATGGATTATCGATCCGATCGACGGAACCACCAATTTTGTCCATAGGTGAGAACAAAAACTAATTTTCTTGTGCACTATTCTCTCTTCAGAATTCCGATGATTGCCATCTGCGTCGGTCTCGCCATAAAAAAGCAACTTCGTGCCGGAATCGTCTACAATCCGATTACTCGCGAGCTTTACTTGGGACAAGTCGGAAAGGGGGCCTTCAAAAATGGATTCCCGATCAGAGCGTCCAAGAACCAACGTAAGTCTTCCGATCCGATTCCCAGCACCCTGCTCGTTTTGAAGTGCTTTCCAAAGCTGTGCTCTGCCAATCGCTCGGCCTGCACAACCGCGTGCAGTTCGGTGATCGCTGGCTCGACATAGCACAATCGAACATGCGAAATCAAGTGATGGCCGGTGTGCGAGGGTTTGTTCACAAAATCATTTCGACGAATGCGTTATTCTGGCACACTTTCCGCACTGGATTTTGCACGTCTTCACTTTTTCCTTTCTCTTCTCTGCCCGACAGTTGCAAATTCCAGTCATTGCGGAAAGTGTGCTCGTCCTCCAACTCGGCTCCATTCGTTCTCCCGTCATGCAAAACTCGTTCGTTGAGTCTTACAAGACGGTTATGTTCGAGAAACAATGCCACGGGTAACATTTGAGAAACGTTTTTCGCTGAAATCGAATCGCCTGCCTGACAAAAAAAACTCCCATTCAGACATCGCTCGTTCGGATCCGCTGCCATAAATATGGTGATGGTGGCGCAGGGAAGCTGCGACGGATACGTCGAGTACGGAATCCACGCTTGGGATGTGGCTGCACCAGCTGTCATCGTCACTGAGGCCGGAGGCGTCGTCACCGATCCGACCGGCGCACCGTTCGACGTCATGTCGAGAAAGGTGCTGTGCGCCGGAACTGCCGAGCTCGGACGTGATCTGTCTGCCTGTCTGACCCACGTCGACTTCGAGCCAGAAGCCTAATTTCAACCCGAATTCACTGGAGCTCGCATAATGCGATGCTTTCTCTCCATCCATTGATTCATTCCAATAACATAACCACTAACACTGTATTATTCTGTAGTCCGAGCCATCCTAGTCTCGAATTTCCGTTTTAGGAGAATGAATATTTTGAGGTCGGTACTTAAATCCGCTGTTTTTCTAATTACTATCCGTTTTGTTCGGTTGTATTCCTTTTTTCCCCATGTTTATGGGTATTTCATCAGTCACTCGCAGGTTCGAATCATGGCCCTTCCCGAGGAGGATGTCCATATGATCATCAAACAGGTTTGACCTCAAAAACTCCAGATGAATTATTAAATTTAACATCCAGGTGCTCGATGAGGTCATTGGCCCAAATGCCGTCTATACGCACAAAGATAGCGTGCAATGGAATCAGAAGGCGGTCGAGCAGATTACGAAAAAGCTTGTGGCCGCCGGAAAGCCGTACAAGTATATTGTGACCTCGTCGTTCCTCCAAATCGCGAACGGTTCCGGCCTCAACGTGTCCACCATTAGCTACTGGAATAAGGTTACGGATAGTGAGTGCGCCTGTCGGCTCGGCTCGGAAAAACCCTCTTTTTTCAGCCTCTTACATGTACAGATGGGAAGCGAAGGCGATGCTGGCAATCGTCTACGTTTTCGCCATCCAAATCTAATCGCAGCTCCCATCAAATCGCCTTCTCTCCTTCCCCTCCCACCAGCCAATCATTTTTTATCTCGAGAGTATTTATTATGAATTAACCGTCCGGAATACCACAAATCCATTTACTTTCGATGGTTGCCTGATTCACTAACCGGACGGAATCTCCCCCGTTTCCTTTTGTTCGCGTCCCCCAGTTAAATTTTTATCCGATTTTCAACCTATTTGCTTTTCCTGTCCGAAAAATTAATAAACACTTGTTTTCCCTAAAACCATCGCACTTTCCGTCCGATTTTCTGTACTGTCGTGTCTTGCCCGATCAGATGGCCCGATAGCGTTCGGGTCGTCAAGTGACGCACGGAACTTTTCTCACTTCCCGAAATGCTGCCTCGAATAATTCCCTCCATTCTCCCTGTCGTTTTTCTATTTTCTTTTCTGTTCTTCGTCACAGCAGTTCTTCTCCATTTCATGTGAGCTTTTTGTCTGAAAATTTAAAAAAAAAGAGAAATTCAGCCGGTTCGATTCTTCCGAGCTCGAAAATGAGGCCGTTTTCAATTCTGCTCCGTACGACGTCTTTCTTTTTTCGGCATTTTGGTATAATAAATCGAAGAGCCTCGGGGACAATCGCATCGTCCTCCTGATGACCGCCGATTTCGAAATGCTCGAGAAGGTGAAAAGTATGGAATTGTTGGCTACCAATTCGACAGATCGCATAATCGCCAAGGCAGAATTGGAGAGGTTTGTTTTCATAACAATAGCAATATCGAAGTTGTTGTCACAGGAGTGAAGTTGCAACAAACCACGAAGAGAATACAAATTTCAGAGTGACAATTCACGACTCTTGCAAATGGATCGCAATGACTGCGACAGCCGAACTGCTTCCGAATCTATCGCTAATGTTCATATCACTGGGAGGAAACCACGCTCCTGTACGCACATTTCATAGAAATTCCCTATAATTCTAATCATTTCAGATTCCGTTCGAGGTAGTTTCAGTCGTGCCGCAGCCCGTCGTCGTGTGCATTTCCCCTCTGTTCTCATATGAAAACTGGCAGAATCTGATGGTTTCATTGCACGTTTACAGGAAATTCGGTGCCCATATGCATCTTTATATTCGAAGTATCGTGGCGCCGATTCTTGAGATTCTGAAGGTTTACGAGCAAGAAAAGTACGTGACTGTGAAGCCGTGGAACAGAATCAATCTTCTTAATCGAGACGAGCGAGACTTTAATCCGAATCTGAATGTGGAGTTCAGAAGTCAGGCTGCTGCTCAAACGGACTGTCTTCTCAGATACAAAGTAAGATCTAATTTAGTAAGTGAAAATACCATGAAAGTCTTTCAGGAAGCAGCTGAATTCGTGGTGTTTCTCGACCTGGATGACTTGTTGCTGCCCCGATTGGCGGACAATTACGCGAGTGAATTCAGATTTTGGGCTTCTGAGAATCCGACCGCCGCTTACTTTATATACATGAAGGAAAACACGAAAACGAAGTCATGTGAGTGAATTAAAAATAAATATTCTGAGAATGAGATCACTCGCAGACAGAAGAGGCAATGTGTTCTCCATTGAGCACATGCTGCGGAATGTGAAATACGAAAACAAAGCGGAGACGGGAAAGATGATTGCGAATCCGTTGAAAATGAATAGCACGTGGATTCATTGGCCCTACAAAACACTCAAAACTTTCCTGGTTGACGCCCAAATCAATTCAATCACTCATTTGAAACACGTTGAAATGGTAAAAGAATAAGAAACACCCAGATCTTAAAATAAGCGTGCAGATTGACGGAATGGGAGTGGATCACGAGCAGATTCCCCGATACGAGCCGTCAGTCGGGTTCAAAGACCCGAAGCCGTTGATATCAGACAAGGACATGAAGATGATTGAAAAGGACTTCAACAGGTCAGTCTCATCTCCTCACGTATTCATGCGTTGGGATTCAGAATGAGCTGGAAGTCATCTGTGCGACGTCATCTGCGTAATCTTCCTGTCAACATGACCTACACAAAAATGATCAGCGACTGCTACACTTCCACGTATTACGTGTTTCACGCAGCCAATGAAAACCACGCGATGTTATGCCCAGGGCCCGAAAGATGCGATGTAACACGCAAACTGCAGCTACTTCGTCATTGCATCCGAATTTCAGATATCAAGTCATAAGACAAAGTGCTGGAACAGCGTCGGAGAGTATCATTCCACTCGCGACGGGCAGATAATCAACGTGCATTACGCTGAAAACACTGAATTTGCATTGAACAACGGGTGTCAATTGTAGATAAATAGTTTAACTTGATAATAACGTTTTATGCTTTCAGCTTGATCAATCGGGGCATTCCATGATAGAGTAGGAGGGAAGAATCATGAAGTCGGGTGGTGTAGGAACGGGAATTGTGGGAAGGAGGGATGGCCGGGAGCAGCCAATAAAGGGACTCTGCTCCGGGCACAAACGACTGAGGCTCGGGCACTTCCGTGTAGATGTATGCCGCCAGATTGCCCGTTTTGATGACCTGAGTGTCTGTGGTTCGAGTGGACATGGATGGCACGGCCTGCAAATGCAATACTTTGCATTTCTATTCGAAAACTGCTAGAGTACTTCAAATTGCGATGCTTTTTGGGGGCTGCCATCACTGTAGATGTAGGCTCCGATTGGCCCTGAACATCTATTAACAGAAGTTACAAAAGCGCAACCACCTACCTTTCTTGATGAACTGCACATTCTCAAATGACGACGGCACGAGTCTGACAAGGCTGGTCACGTCCAACTGAGCGTTCTTTGGAGCTTTCTGCGCGTACGCCCGTTTTCTGATCTTCTCGAATTGACTCTCATGCAGAAAGAACCACCCGTGAGAAGTCAAATAACCCTGAAAAGCACATAATCCCTCTGCTGTTCCCCCTCGAACATTTCTCACGAGTTTCGGGAATTCCTGCTGCTCCGGAATGTACCAGACACTCTCGGAAGCTAGTGCCTCATCAAGAGGAACTGCCGAAAGTGCGACGACGGCGTGCACAATCTGGATGCCGAGCGCAGTGTCCACCAGATGAACCGCTTCTATTTCCACGAACGTCCGCTCTGCCAACCGATGCTGCTCGAATGGCTTTGCAGTGATCGATAGAGGAATAGAAAGAAGGGAAACGAAAACAAAACTAATGAGCATTTCATAGGCAAGACACGGGATTCATCATATAAATAACGACGGCGAATTCGCGAACAACAACTGTTATGTGCTGCTGATTGATGAGCAACTATTAATCAAAAGGCTCCTCACGCGTGAAGAGTGCTCGAACGACGGAAAGAAACTGCCGGCGGGATGTAGGTGGTGACGTCGATCGTCGAATTGACCTTCTTCCTGAGCAGACGGAGGATGGCGACCCGGTAGGGCACTATGAAATAGAAAGAAATGAACGGGTCGATCAGTGCGGGAAGACTTGTCATTACATTGAGAAGGTGTTCTGCAAAAAGAGAGTCGTGGGAGTGTTCGGAGGGTTCAGTCTGGACCTGTTATCAGGAACTCTTCGGAAGTGAGCTGACTTATTAGGTACAGCGTAATTATGGGAAAGTAAGAAAGCAGTGGGAGCACGACCTGGCAGGCGAGTCCCTGAAAGAATAAAACGGGTGGGCAGGAAGCAGGAAGTGACTCACTTTCATCAGCACCCTCGCGTGAATCTTCGTGTTCTTAGACAGCTTTGCGTGTGTTGTCGTCAAAATCAAGATTTTCCGAATAGCGAACACGGAGATAATGGGCATACCGTATGCCCCCAAAGCCACGAGTCCAGTAACAAACACAAAGCGGAACGAAGTTGTGTCGGAGAAGCCGGAGTAAGGAACGTAGATGGAGAGGTTGTAAGAAGGATGCTCCAGCTCCGATTGTCTTCGCACCACGTCAAAGTCCCATTTAGAAGTGAACGGAATGATCTGAATGTTGAGGTGCAAACATCATTGTCATATGCGGTCAGTTATTACAGTGGCGATCGCAGGGGCGAGGTGGCTGGCCAGAATGAGAGCGAGCAGGCAGTTCCGGGAGAGCCTCCAGTTCTTGATCAGAGAATAGCGGAAGAGAACAGTGGCCGAAATGGAGAGTGCCACGCTGGAACTGATTCCCTGTAATAATTGGTCCCTTGTGAATACCACTTGACGGTTCTCACCACGAATACATGATACGTGGAGAAGCAAGTGCTCGGTCCGAACTTCCTGCAGAGCCCGTTCGCGAGGACAGCAAAGGTTGTCGAATTGGGCAGTGCTCTGAAACTTGGAGGTAGGCAAACAGGATGACGTGGCAGCACCACTAACCTATATTGAATGAAATAGGAGGCGAGTATGTTTGCTATCTGACAACAAGTTGTATTGTAGAGGAAGAGCTTGAGGTCGCTCAAATTGCTGGGCGACTTTCTGATGATAAGAACGAGGAGGAACGACTGGAATAAGAGGCCGACGGCAAGGTAGAAGTGAAAGTAGATGTCGAGCAGAGGAACGAAACGATTTGAGTCGGAACCGAAGAGATTCATCAGAGGAGAGTGATGCGCGAATGAGGAAGACTGACTGACCAATTGACGGCGACTCCTCTCAGAATGAATCGGGCGGAGCACGTGTGTCCTCTCAGGGGAATCCCGAATCATGCGTCGATCCAATCAAAACAAGGTGTCACGGCCATAATTGGACAGACTGGTTCATTGAGCGGTCCGTAAGGGAGACCACGAAAGGTTGCGGGAAAAGGTAGGCAAGAAGGTGAAGGCGACGGGCGAAGGGGCATGAGAAATGCACGTAGCGGCCATCTTAGACTGATTATACGAGGAACCCGGACGCTTCGAGCCGTGAAATGATGAGCATTCTGCTAATATTTTGAGCAACCCGACTTCTATTTGGGTTTATCGTATTTCTTTGTCGAAACATCCGCATCCTTTCTTTCAGTGTTTATTTCTCTTTGCTCTCTCCCTTCTCTATTTGAAAATTTGTTTAGTAAAGTCTGAACATATCGCTCTCCTCACTAATGAGCGTACTCAGCTTCTAATTTCAACACCTCCGCGGTTCGTACTTTGCACCCTCATGCTCCAATGATCACTTCTCCTCCGAATATCCCTTGTTCTTCCTTCTCTCCGTCCCTCCTGACATCGTCGTAATTGTACAAACACGGCAATTAAGTATGACTTTGAATAAATTTTATATCAACAATCCAAATATTATTTTAAAAATGAATGTGAGAGCAACAATATAAATAAGGTATCCCGAATGAGAAAATGTGATTTAGGGCTGGGATGTGATAGTGCATGACTCGTATCGGGATCATTATAAAATTAGCAAATGGAAACGATTAAACGGAAGTTCACCAGGAAGCTGAGATGACGAGATTCGTACGTGAGTAGATACCTAAGATTGGAGGGGGATGTGCGTGTGCGTTGGCTAAGTAGAAGAAAACAATTGGTTCGGGGGGTTTGGGGGTTGAATGCTGTGGGAGAGGGAACCTGAGAAAACAGATGAAGAAAGAAAGAAACAAAGAAGGCTATTGATCACATCTCAACGTCAACCATTTCTTCTTGGAGCGGCTCTGGAGTGAGTATAGTTATGGGGACCATCTGCGGGAACGAAGTGGAAGTGTGAAGGGATGGGCTCAGCAGAGAGGACTGTAGGAGCGAGGCCAAATAGAGAGACATGAGGGGAGACGGCTGAAGACTGAGAAGGGCCGAGTGGATATCTGGGAGGAAGGTCGGGGAGGATATCGGAAGAGTGGGCGAGAGCAGGAGCGGGGACGATCCGATGAGGGGAGTGGCGATGGCTGTCGGCACTGCCGGATTTTCTTCTTCCGGGTCCGTTTGGATTCCACTGTCCGATGAGGTCTCACTTCGGCACGGAGACAATGGAGACGCTGGAAACACAGAGGATGGGCTTCTAGTAATGAGATCAGACTATTTTACCTTTTTCGTAAGTAGGCATCACATTGTAGACCATTTCGGTGTGTGTGCATGGTCCGTTTGAATGAGCAAGAGCTCCTTGCACGTCTTCAAACTTGGCTCCGCATCGGCAGACGCATGGAGATGTGTTGTGGATTTGGTTGACGTGGTTGTTCAGAACAGAGACTCTTTCGTCTTCGAAGGAGCACAACTGGCAACGGTAGAGGACGCAGCGCTTCTCGGAGCACATCATGCGATCGGAATCGGAAGGAGAATCAAGGCAGGTAGTTGTGGAATCAAACACTTTTGAACGACTGTACTTGGAAACAACACGAATGCCATGTGTTTCTGGAAGGGGACAATCATAAAGAGGTCACCACAGTTGGTTAGTTGAACTCACTTGCGACATGACGAATGAGATCAGCCTTCCACTTGCTGGTTCTGGAGCAGTAGCGGCACTTGAATGGTCTCTCGCTCGTGTGCACTCTCTTGTGACGGATCATCTCGGAGACCCACTTTCCTTGGTATCCACACGTCGAGCAGGTGCGGGTTGACACATCGGGATCCATCTCCATTTTCTTCATTTCAATCTCGTCATCTGGTCCTTCGATGGCCTCTTGCTCACTCAGATATCTCTTCTCGAACGGTTGATCATCTGCTTTCCGGGCAACGAGTGCATCCAATGTGTTTGACGGGTTGGCCACTTCCCCGCGACGACGCTTCCGACGATGCTCTTTTTCTGGGGAGGAAAGAGTCGAGAGCAACGAGGAGACGTCGAGAGCAGTGAGCAGAGATTCACAGTTCATTCTGAAATTTCAGAAGTTAAAAGAGACCCTGGAATTGAAGGAGAGGCGGAGAAGGAAGGGGACGTGCACTTGGAACAAGGCATTATCTACTCGGAAAGAAAGCATCATGAGATAAGAGACTGAAAAGGGGAAAGTTGCTCCAAGAGTGACCGATAAGACCGATAAGGAGGGAGGCCGTTGTTCGGTCACCAGGAAGCGGGCGCCGACTCCGAGTGGGAATGGATATGGCAAAATGCGGATGGGGCGCGCGGTACCTTTTCGCTCCTACCACTGTATGTTGACACAAGTTTGTTGGGAGGGAGGCGACCGAGGGGTGGGAGGTCGCATCAGCACTGCGAACAGTTCACTTCCGGGGCTGGGGTCGGGCGACTTCGCAGATACGTTTACTCTTTACAAAATATCAGCAACACACTCTCGCTCAAACAGACAGTATTGGACAAACAGTTGGTCAGCGTTTGAAGTCGGACCGATCCCTTCCGCTGAGAAGTTACGTGATCCAGGAAGGATTCGAGTGATGACGTGGCGGCGCTCAACCGGGATCGGATGACCATCGACGGGAAGTCGCGAAGTTTGCGAGTGTTGGTTCACCTGCCCTTTAGCAGGGATATCGAGTCAAAGATTCGGAGGCCTTCGGGTTACTGTACGCTCCAGGGAGCATCTGGTCTTGTTGGATTGTCCAGCTATTTCTGGAACGTCTACAGTATGCTGTAGACCTACGTGGACTTCAGAATGCTCACAGTCTGAATCGTACTCTAGAACCTCTTCACATCTGCTGAATATGTGTTCTATTTGAAAACGCGTGCCCCTTCCGCTAATAGAATCACTTTTCTTCCCTGGATGACCTCGAGACGGTCTGTTCCATCGTCTCGACGTCTCCTCTGAAGACGTCTTATTCCATGTCTTCCTCGTCTTCTTCTTCTTCTTCTCATTCATTCGGCCACATGTTTGCTCAAGCACAGTTTGCGTAACCGCCGCGTCTCCTGCAGCCATTCGGTTTTTTTTTCGCGCCCTCAACTTCTTCGAAGAAATCCAAATAGGAACAACCTGGTACAGAATGGTCGGAGGACCGTCTCGAGGCGGCGCCCTCCCCTCCGCGTGCAGTTCAAACACATGACGAGACGAGCAGTTTTTGGGGGAAACCGACGTGAGCGAGTGAGTGTGAACCAGAGTAAGAGTGCATCGGCGCGATGCCCGCGTGTGCTCGCGGAGCTGCGGCGCACCGTCAGCTCGGTTCCAGGAGGTACCAGTTGGAGCTGGCTTATCACTGTTTCTCCGCCGAAACAGATCGGGTGGGAAGGAAAGGGCGTAGGATGCTGAGTGTGCAAGTTTCGATGGCAGCCAAAAGGACACGACAACTTTTTCTCCTGATTGCCTCTTGTTTCGAAGACAGGGAACAACTTTTTTGGAGGGGAAAATTGGCTCCGTTTGGTCTACTAGTACTGTTGGAAGGCGCAGAAGTCGAAGATTAATGGGCGGACACACTGAGTTGATTGCAAAAAGGATGTACAGTAAGATTGGATTGTTACACTTATGGGACTCTTTCTCACATACTACATCCTTTCGGTAACATCTTGGTCCCAGATTGATCTTCTTGATTAACATGGAAGATTGGGTGAGACATGCAAAGAAGATTTTTTAGGTTCTGGATGGAAAACCGCTCTTAGCATCCCAACAAAAGAGACTATCGAAAGAGAAACTTGGTTTTTCAGTCCATCCGACTTCCAGTAACCATTCAGAAGCGATTTCAGCGGTCAGGACCGTCGTGCCGCCCGATTCGGCGCCTGAACCGTGTGCCCGTCGGCGACGCGCGCCGGTCTGTTTGTCTGCAAAGTGCATGGTCACCGGGTGGCACCGTCTCACAGTCTGCCGTCTCGAGCCGTGAGGCATCAGCTCCAGAGCCACGGGCAAGCCGCTCCCTCTCGCTCTCTGGAGGCACACGGCGCTGCACTATTATGTACTGTGCAAATATGCCATCGGGTTCACGAACGGGTTTTTGTAGCTCGTCCCGACCCCCAAAACCCTCTCCTCTTCTATCGCTCCGATTTTTTTAGTAACACACACACACACACAATGCGAAATCGAAAAAAAACCGGGGGTCGCGCAGGAGAGCGACGCGAAAAAAGTGCAAAACGACTATAGAAACTTTTGCTCGGCAACCAAATGAACTCTCGAAAAAGAAAGCCGCCCGGGGCGGCAAAACGCACAGGAGCCAGGTTCAGGGACATGAGTCAGACGGCAGTTGGCAGCAAGTGTCATATGAAACATGGCTGGTTCCGTGTGATCGGATCACTGATTGCATCTGGGCTCACGCATAAAGCATCTGCCGGTGGATCCACGTGGCAAATGAGCATGATGACGTGGAATCGATCGCATCTCGAGAAACTTCTTCTCCGGCTCCCGAGTACATATTGACTCATGTGACGTAGAGAGGTTTCTGGCAGTAGAAACTCTTTCAACTGGTTTCGAAATCTCACCCCAAAAAATGAGCAGTTTGGGGGTTCAAATCCAAGGACTAGCAGGGAACCGAATGCAAGAATAGAAAGAAAAGGAGCAAAATACGTGACTCGTTGACGTGAAGAACACAGCGGAACATCATCATTATTGGGTTGGAAATGTCGAATGGATCTGGCGCAGCGGACAAGGAGAGGAAGACGAAGAAGAAGATGAAGAAGAAGGAGGAGCAAACTAGGTGGGGTCGACCGGACGGCGCCGAGCTAATTGCACGGCAGATGTCCGCACCATCAATTATCGTTTCAGAAAGAACAGCGCGGCGGCAAGCGGGCGTGCCGAACGTGACCGTGCCAAATGGCGAAGGAAGAAGCAGGAGGAGGAGAATCGGAAATCCAAACAACGGATCGAGGAGCAGCGGGCGATGGATGAGGCCGAGTTCGCGAGAAGGTGATATCAGCGGGTGAACAGCTCTGTTGCAAAACCTGATTATTAGCTGGTCATTAGGGAGGGCAGGTGCAAAGTGCGATTCTGAATTTTTTTGTGTTATGGGTGTAACTTGTTTGCAAACTTTCAGAAGAGACGAACAACAGAAAAAAGAGTTCCGAAGGCATCGGGACATGTACGAGAAGGTACTCGAAGACGCGGAATCCGCGCAGAAGGCCGTCGAGAAGGTGATTGGGGAGTATCGCGAATCGAGGAATAGCATCAAGATACAGCTCCATTCCGACTACAATGACTTTTCACAGACACAACAGATCGAGAAAGCGGTAGGACTACCCAGAAATTCTGTTTTAGTTAGTTCAGAAACCGCATTCCAGCAAATCGCACAGTTCAACGAGGCATCCCGTGCTTCTGAGTGCCAAGTGGCGAATTTGGACTTAGAATTAACGAAAACTAAAAAAGTAAATAAACATTTTTTCGGGAATTCAGATGTATGCATTGTTTAGTTCGATCAAGACTTTACTCAACAATCGCTGCAAAATTGGGTCGTTCGCTTCTGGAAGTACCTTTATTGATTTTTTGGTTTTGACATTTTAAATAAAGATATTTTTACTTTTAATGGATAATTTGTTCTTAACCACTTCATATTTAGAATAATGAATAACCGCTTAGATTTTCTATTTTTTAACTGCCGCTAAATTGACACGCGACGTGTGCAAGCCTCCGTTATTGACACACTTTCAGTGCCTTGGAGCGCGAATCAGTTTTTTCGAAGACCTTCTAGAGACTTCATCTGCTTCATTTCTTCCGTTCCCATCAGTAATTTTCAGAATGGCTGATATAACCAAGTTTGAAGAAGAAGTGGCAAAGCTTAAGTTGCTTGAAAAAGGTACATCGATCGATTGAGTGCCGTTGAGATTCGATGATTATTTTCAGACCGTGATAAGTACTTCAAAAATCGCCAAGAGATGGAGATGAAACTGACGGAGAGCAAGAATGTCAAAGCGGTTCGATTCTTTGCACTATTCTCATACGTAATTATTTGCAGGAGCTCGATTTGATGGATGCCGATGCGAAGATCTATAAGCTCATCGGGGCTGTGCTCGTTCGCCAAGAGTTGGAAGAGGCCCGCTCTACTGTCGACAAGAGATTAGAGTTCATCGATTCGGAGATGTAAGTTAGCTCTACGCTTTTCAGTCGTTAAATTGAGTATTTTAGTAAACGCGTGGAGGCAAGCATTTCGGACATTTCCAAGAAATCAAACGAGCAGCGCGATAAAGTGATCGGAATGCAGTCGGTTCTTCAAAAATTAGCGGCTGCTCAGGCACAACCACAAAACAAGCAATAAATCATCATCTCGTTTCTTCTCTGAATCTCATAATTTGCGCCCAATTTTGTTATGTTTCATGGTCCCCATCGCACAGTAAACGATTTTATTTTATTTTTCATCTATTTTTTCTCTGTGTGAGTTTTCACTAATCTGATATCGATTATTCCGAATTCTCGCCCTCAGCTCTATTTTCAGATGAGTTTCGGGCACCATCCACCTAATAATAATCTGTATTACTATCCCGAGCCATCACGGCACTCGTCTCGGTCTTCTCACTCTCAGCCCCCACGAACAGTATAAAACCAATTCTTGCTCATCTTCAGTTTGCACCCATTCTTTTCAGATATTCCACGGTCTCGTTGTCGGTATCGCCCAGGATTACAGCCAACACTTTCTTGTATATTCCATTGTCTTTCCGGATCTCGTTCGAGTAAGCAATACCGTCGGCGACCTAAACATCGGGCAATGGCTGATGTGAGCGACAGACCGCCTGTCTTTCTTACGCATTTCCACTGAATTCAGACTCACCGTCTTTGTGAACAACTACCAAGGAGAATTCGTTCTCGACAGAAGCAACAGTTCTGGTTATGAAAACCTCGAAACGTTACCCGATCCGAGATACACGAGTGCTAGGTTCTTCCCCCAACGGAACGTTCCTTGGAACGGAGAAGTTCTGGTAAGCACTCCTTGTTTTATTTCGAACCCCCATTAAACATTTTCAGGTAACTGCGCGGTTCGATGTAAAAGCCAACAATGAAACGGGGAAGTTCGAATACGTCAGTTTTGACATTCACTCCGATCATTGGGTTGACGAGTACGATTTGATCAAGGCATCCGGCCATTTCTATGAAGGACGAAGTTTTATTATTGAGGTTGTAGGGAGAAATATCTAGTCGACGTCACTTCATACAATATTTCAGGCCCAAGTATCCCTGGCCGGTTTTATCGTCGTGCATGTGCACGAGGATCCTCAGAAACTGCTTAGCTGCGATGCCGTTAGTGTGTCAAAAATGTCATCTTGCCTAATCCAAACCTTTTCAGCTGCCTAATACCATCATTCCATATGACATCGCTTTTCTGGAAGATTCTGGTCTTATGAAGGTATTTTTCATTGTAGTTCCACTATTTTACCTCGTTTCTTATGAGATTATGACTGGAACCGGATATTGTCCTCTGGAAGCTTCATCGTCGAAAAATGTGGAAGCCGTGAATCAGCATTCAACAAGCTACACGTAAGATTTTGAGAAATACTCGAAATTTTACGTCAATGTGCTTTTCAGTCCTCTACAAACAACATTGAATGAATTTTCTTCCCGCAGCTCATCAGGAATGTTCACAACGAGGTCGAAATCAGGAGTTACTCTCTCCGAATCGGAGCCCGAGCTGCGAAACCTAGCATCCGACGTTAGCGATGTCACATTCACCCGCGCCGGCTCATCAAACTCCAAGCTATCTCGAAACCCAGCTCCAGAAAAACCGCAAGAGACACAAAAAAATACAGGGGGATCGGAATTCTTGGATAACGACATAAATACTACGATGGTACTCAAAACAGTGATTGAGAAAGTATAAAGTATTGAGTTCAGGTGACAATTGGAACACGGAACCATCCGGCAAGAAACTACATAAAGAACGTGGCGGAAGGAGCGATACAGCGGTGTCGTATGGAAAGAGTGCTGAATGACGAGGTGGAGTATCAGAAAGAAGTAGTCAACTATCAGCTGTTACTATTCAGACAAGCGTTGCTCTTTGTGTCGTTGTGCAGAAGTGCGAAGAATGTGCCATTCTGTTCACTCTCAAATCGAACGTTCTGAATGTTCTGGCGATGGATTCGTGCCAAGGGTTTGCTTATTTTCACTTACAATGAAGTCAAATTTATCTTCGTTTAGCCTGACCGGTCCTCTTCAATTAGGCGATGTCGTCTTCTTCGAAATTTCTCCCCGACGGTCTGATACAAAAGACGAATTACTTCCGAAGACCACGTACTCGCATATTGCAGGTAACAAATACATGTTCCCATGTTCCTCTAATAATGTGATTTCAGTAAGGTTGGCACCGTTCACTCCGAAACGCCAGGAAAACATTACGCTCTTCAAAGAGTCTGTGCGAACATTCGGCGGTCTTTTGGAAATGAAAGTTACCATCGAGCTAAATTCTCGTCAGAATGTTAATCAGTTTTATGATGACGATGTGACAGTGAACAAGAGCGACGACGATAGGAAGTACTACTTTTTGACAGCCACAAACGGAGCGCTGGTCTCCATTCCCACGAATCGTCTCATCCACATGCTCAGCGCCAATTTTACGGCCAATTTTAATCTGTACGCGTGGGCTGTGCATCGGAAGTCCGTCGGAAACGTTTCGTTGCACATTGGAGCGAACGGAGAGGCCTATCAACATTACACGGATGGAACCATTCGGCATTTGCCGATTTCGTCGGACCGTTCTTTAATGCATGGTACACGTACTCTCAACATTTTTCACCAAACAATTTTTTTTTTCAGTGAAAAAATAACCGCAGGTCGGACACCGATGCAATCGATTTTTCATAATGCACTTTTTTGTGCTTCTCATTCCTGTTGCTATAAGTCCTATATACGAATCACTAACAAATGAAACATTTCTGTCGTCAGTTAAAAGTATTCTATTCTCGATGTTCACGTCATAAAATATCTTCAACTTTTCCCCTCCTTTTCTTCTCAATTCGGTTTTTAGCATGGCTTCTTCATTGGTTAGAACCGCTTTGCTCGCCTACCGTAATCCGATTAGGTCAGGATTACTGTAGGCGATGCATATTTACTAATGTCCTTCTATTTTCAGGTTTCTGAGAAGAACAATGTCTGAAGTAGACAAGGCCCAACTGGCCGCCATCAACAAGGATGTTCAGGCCAATGATACCATTTTCGGCAAGATCATCCGAAAGGAAATTCCCGCCAAGATTATCTACGAGGACGACGAGGCTCTCGCCTTCCACGACGTTTCTCCGCAAGCTCCCGTCCACTTCCTTGTGATCCCGAAACGTCGCATTAACATGCTCGAGAATGCCGTCGATTCAGATGCCGCACTTATCGGAAAACTGATGATTACTGCTTCCAAAGTAGGATTTGTGCAGTGAAATCTTGCAATTCTGTTCCTATGTTCAGGTGGCGAAGCAGCTCAATCTGGCCGACGGATACCGCGTCGTAGTAAACAACGGAAAAGACGGCGCGCAGTCAGTCTTCCACCTCCATCTTCATATTCTCGGAGGTCGCCAACTCCAGTGGCCACCTGGATAATTCCCGTTCCATCTGTTTTCTGCCACTTGAAAGTTTTCAGCTCCTTATCCATTTCTTCGTTTTTAATGTAAGTTTTTAATGTAATAAAGTGGCATTGCTTTGTGAACCGTTCCGATTTCTCAGCGCAATGAATTCATTTCTAGAAAACAGAATGACAGTGTTCGATAGATTTTTATCAATTCTGACAATTCCTGCGAAAAACTCGAACGGTTCGGACACCAACTCGACAGATCTCTACGAAGAATGGAAAAACGGCGACGGACAGTGTGAGCGAGTCCCGGTCCTTTTCGGGTCACTTTCTCGAATTGCAGATCTTCTTCCGTTACTTCTCGCCCTCACAGTCGTTTTCTGCTGCATTTGCGTCGTTTTGCACGCGTGTATTTGGTAGAGATTCCCTGTGAAACGGACAATATTCCAAGTTTCCGATTGTAGGATTCTCTTCCGTTGTATCCGATCGATGGTGTGCGAGGAGGATGAGGAACTGAGCGGGATCAGACGACAGTCGAGCCATTCGGGCGACTCCTCTTTGGCAATCAAGGCGAAATCGACAGAAAGTGAGAATTTGGTAAGATGAAAATACTGGGTGAAAAGGAATCGGAAAGCTGAGGGTTCAGATGGCTGCGCGAGCAAGCGATCCGAGCAACGGAACTCCGAGGAGCAGAAAGACCGTTGCGCTGAAAGACAGTCTTTCCGTCTGAAAACTGAAAATCCCTTCTGTTCTTTTTGATAAATAAACGATCCCTCCGCGTCATTTTCACATTCTTCGCCGTCAAAACAGGTCGAGAAGGCGTGCTGTTCCAGCCAAGACACACAAACAAAATTACAGCACGTAGCAGTTATAAATGGACGCCAATGAGAGATGTTTCCGGCGAAACATGCGGATCCCATACTTTTCTTTTCTCTTTCTCTTTCCGTTCATTAATTCACAACTCGATTGCTCGAAGGCCCCGACGGCGGCCATGAAGATTGTGTGCAATCAAATTCAGAAGTGGGACCAGAAGGCCCGGGTGCGTCTCGTTCCCTCTTTATTGTTGTAGAGTCCGTTTTCAGTCTACGCCGTCTTTGTCAGCCGACGTCAAGACTCCCGGAATTGCGGGAAAATCGATGGCTGCCGAGTTCTCCCCAATCGCGAGTAACGTCTTCCAATGCATGGACATTGCATGTCTCTGTGTGTTTTTCAGAGGTTTTGTAAATGAGATCACTTTGATCCTTCTCCCAATCATCAGATTCTTCAGGTACCGGCGGCAGTAACTGCGTCGTGCAAGGCCGTCCGTTGGGTAAAGTGGTGAGAAAGGAGTACCGGATGCTTTCGGATGACGAACGGCAGAGACTGCACTCGGCCCTCCGGACACTGAAGCAGAACGGAGAGTACGATCGGCTGGCGAGAGTGCACGCGCAGTACGCAGAGAGCGGGGCCGCCCACTCGGGACCGGCGTTCCTTCCGTGGCACAGAGAATTTGTGAAGAGAATGGAGTTTCTGATTAGGCAGGTAGGGGAGTAATAGAAGACGAAAATTAGTTCGGACTGAGGAGTTCAGGTGGATCCATCCCTTCATTTGCCGTACTGGGACTCGAGTTTGGATCAGAACCTTCCGGACTCGAAGAATTCGATACTGTAGGTACTATATGTTAGCATTTTCTTTATTCTGAATTCAGATGGTCAAATGAGTTTATGGGAGATTCGAATGGGGCTGTCAACAACGGACCATTTAGAAGCTGGAAGACGATTGAGGTTATATTGCAAAGCTAAGAAATTGAAAGAAGTTTTATGGATTACAGAACAAACCAGCAATCACAAGAGCAGTTGGAGCCCAGGGAAAAGGATATTCGGAAGATGAGATCATTGCGATGATGGGTCAAGCTGATATTGCACAAGTTCTTGCGTTCTCCGCCCCACAAAAAGTTGGTTTTATCAGAGAGAACTCGTCACGCTTCTATTATTCAGGGATGCCCCTATCAGCCCAACTTCAATGTGCCCGAGTACACCCACGGAAACCCCCACATCTACGTCGGCGGAGATATGCTCGAGACTTCCACAGCCGCCAACGATCCAATTTTCTGGATGCACCACTCGTTCGTCGATCATCTCTGGGAGTTGTACAGACAGGCCAAACAGACGAGAGCCGCCCGCGAGACCGCCTATCCAGCCGACAATAAACTGTGCAGCAGTGAGCATCACTTCAGAGCAGCGTTCATGCGTCCGTTCACTCCGATGCGAAACGCCGACGGACTGAGTAACATGTACACGGACAACCTGTTCTCATACGCGCCGAGACCTTCCTGTAATGCGGGTCCTGACTGTGGATCGAAGTCAGTCGCTCTTTTCACATCTCTGGGTACACATCAAACTTCTTTAGATATCTGTTCTGTGACAAATCACACGGCGCACCGAAATGTGCTGCTCGAATGAAGCCCGGAGGCAATTGTGCAAGCTTCACGAACGGAGAGCCTGCCTGTCATCAGGGATCTTGTCAGGGCGGGAAGTGCGTTGCCTCTTCTGCTACAGTCACTCCTCCGCCGACAATTCAGCCGACGAAGCCAGTGGTGACTGTGGAGACGGCGTGCTTCAACGAGAATGAGTGTTGTGGTCCGTGGACAGCGAAGGGCGAGTGCCAGAAGAATCCTATCTACATGAATGTTTGGTGCAAGGCATCTTGCAGACAGTGCACTCCCAACTACGATCTGAACAATGGTAAGCTGAGTAAATTACCGTATTTTCCCTCTACGAAAGTGTTCAGAATGTGCTGATCGTCACTCGAACTGTGCCACGTGGTCTCGCTCAGGAGAATGCACCAAGAATCCGTTGTGGATGGCTGAAAATTGCAGAAAGTCGTGTCAGAGATGCGAGCAATCTAGGGCTGCAGTATGCGGTGGAGGCGCTGATAATCTGATTAGCAATCGTAATTAGATTAGAATACTTTGAAAGCTTTGCTTTGGAGTCATTTCAGCGACCACAAGAGCCCCTGGAATAAATTTGAATACCGGGGCCCAGAACAGTCCGTGCGACTCTCCGATGTGCTACAACGAAGATCAGTGCTGCCCAATATGGGCGCAACGAGGACAGTGCCAAGTACGTTCCACCATTCCCTTCCTCTCAATCATTCAACCTTCAGACAAACCCAGGTTACATGTTGTGTCAATGCAAAGTCAGCTGTGGAGTGTGTCGACCGAACTATGTGTACGGCCGTGAGTGAATTCCCGCTAAGCTATATATATCATTTCCATTCGCTCTCTCTTCAGCTTGCGCCGACTATCACCCAGACTGTGTTGCGTGGGCCCAAAGAGGCGAGTGTCCGAAGAACAAATGGATGCCCGAGAACTGCCGACGTTCTTGCAATTCCTGTGTAAATCCGTAAGCAATTCCTTCACTTCAACACACTTCGAATCTATGCTTTTTCAGTCAGCAGCTGGCCGTCAGATGCGCGACACGAATTGCGCGTAGTGCGTTTTTGGAGCTGGTCCGAATGAAATGACACACTTTGTTTTCATGTCTTCGAAATTCTCTTTAAAAATAAAATAATAAAACATTGTAAGATCTTGCCCGCCCACGGTCTCGAGCTGTCTCGCCCATCACATACTTCGCCTGACCGTCCATCAATCACACAAAAGACGCGCCGCTGATGAAGCCGTCGAAAGAGTGTTATGAGGGTTGCGAAGAAGTTGGTCATTCTCGTTTCGACACGGTTTTCTTTTCTCGTCTCTTCTCTCGATTTTGATGTGATTTGAGCTGACGCGCGAGGCATTTATCACACCCAATCATCTGGAAAATGATGAGAATTATGATTTTTTACGTTCTCGCACTCTTTTTCCATTTTATAAAACTGTTCATTTTGTGTGGATGACTCAGCATTCGATCACCGGTTTTCGTTTTTCTCCCTCCAAATATATTCTGGTTCCCACAATTAATTCGTACCTCGTGCCAAACCGTGGCTCCGTTAGTCTTTCTCTCTTTTTCTCCTCTTTCTCCCTCTCAAAACAAACCGTTTGTGTGTAGTTTTTTGTTTTTATTATATTTCGTCCAACTAATGATATCGTTTTTTGTCAGACGACACAAATTATTTCTTGCGATTCTATATTTAGCAGTGTCTGCGAATATCTGCAGATCAGAACGCGAGAAAAAAGAGAAATGAGAAGAGAGACGCAGAGAAAAAAGACCGTCTTCTTGTGAAAGCCATCGAGTGCGAAAGATCCCATTCTCTTACCGACGTCCACTTTTGCAGGTGCAAAAGTTATTCTTCACACCATTCATTCCGCTTCGACCTCTCTTCCAATGCAGGTTAGTGAACTGTCTCGAGTATGTTCCCTCCAATAAAAAAACAAAAAAGAACAAGTCAAAACGTAACCTCTTTCCGAATGCCTTTCCACATTAGAACCAGTTCTTCCATTCCAATTTTTTCAAGATTATCAAGCACGAGTTCTCCCTCCTACACACTCTCTCGCTAATAGCCTGACCGCCGTATTCTAATTACCCAATTTTTTCGTGTTGGACCCAGGAAAAAGGAAATGAAAGTTTGTTGTCGTCAAACAAAATCATTGAAACCGTCGACTTTGACTGACCCATCCCATCCCATTCATTCTGTCACTATCACTTCTAGATTCATTCATTCTCGGGGTTTTTACGAGCCTCTCTCGACAAATATCTGTTCAGTTGGTATCATTGTCCGTCTGCTTGCAGGTAACATGACTGTCGAGGACGAAGGCGTCGACCGGAGGGAAGACGAACAGGCCGGACTGATCGAAGCAAACACGAAGAGAAAGGTGAGTTGTCCCACGAGTTATCGTCTTTCTTCGCTCTTTCTCTTTCGAAGATCGCATTCAAACACTAGTGACCAGTTCAGGTGACAGATGCCCAAACTAGCCAAACACTGTTTAATGACCTCTCGAGTCACTCGCACAGTAAATTATCTTCTTGCCCTGAAAGATCAGATTGTTTCTTTTTTCTCTGACAAAAACGAAAAGAAGACATCGAAATCATCAATTCTGCAGACAGATCAAACTTTTTCCCTGCAGAAAAGATCACTGCCAATCTGGATAGATCGACCGTATCACGTATGGAGGGACAAGTTCCAGCAGGACAAATGCTGTCCGAAACGGATGGTCAAAGCGGAGGTGATCCATCAAATTAAATTCAGAATTTTCAACGAAAATTTCAGCTGATGAGCGCGTCCTACTACCTGCTCCTCCTCAACGGATTTCTCGCTGCCTACATTGTTCTCGGATGTCAGGTCTTCGACCTCCGGTACCTCGGGGTGAACAGAGAGGTAGATTTCCTGGACCGCGCCCTCTTCTGTGTCACCACCATCTCCACAATCGGCTATGGAAACATTGTTCCGTACGACGACAAGGGAAAAGTGATATGCATGCTGTACTGCATCGTCGGAATTCCTCTTTTCTTCATGACTGTCGCCTCGAACACTGTACTCTTCATCGACTTTTGCAACATCATGTACAAGAGTATCAACACGAATGTAAGAAATCGTAAAGCGTGCGTGCGAATACATCCACTTGTTACAGGCCAAACCAAGAACGTCCATTCGGTGGTATGTGTCTGCTCTGTTCCTTGCTCTTCATTGTCTGGTCGGATGCCTGATTTTCTCTCATTGGATTGACGAACTGGATTATTTGGACGCCTTCTACTTCAGTTTCATTTCCATCACAACGATCGGATACGGTGATTACTCCCCATCTCCAGAAGGCCTTCTACAGTATACCGTTGTTCTTCTCTATTTATTCACTGGAGTTGCCATCATGCTCATCTTCTTTTCGAGTCTACAAAGAGGAATCATGTGGATTCATTACTACGGAAGGAAGGTTTCCGATTCGGAAGAGGCTGAAATCTGGTTCGGAGGACAGATGATGACTGTGAAAGATCTCGTGACGATCGTGGCGGAGCGATTCGGAAGCACGCCCGAGAAGCTGAGGGATCTATTGCACGACCTGGACAAGATACTAGAGGTCGCCTGTCAGCAGGCAGAAGATGTCAGCGAGGAGGAGTGTACTCTCATTCAGAGTGCTCCGTCGGAAGTGAAACGGGCGTCTCCGACTCTGCCAGCTCCCCGAAAGAAAACAGTGTTCTTGCATAGTAGTTCTGACGGACCGGATGAGTCTCAGGCCACAATCCACTCGTTCACCAGCACCAATCAGCGATCTATTCCAAAAGACACAGAACTGGTGAGTGACTGGATCATCCTCTGATCATTCTCATCTTTTCCTCACAGGCAATTCTCGCCCTCGGCACCATACAACACCACTTGAGAAAACCGTCTGTGCGTGCGAAAGCGGGTCATCCGAGGACACCGCCCGTTGCTCCGAAAACGATCTCCAAACCCGCATCTGTAAAGAGATCAAAGAACTCTAGCAGAGTCTAAAGTAAACGTTTTGTTTCAGGATACTACAATGGATGCACACTCGACGTCCCTCGATCTACGCAAGAAAGCTCACCGGGTGCACAGCGACAAAAGGCTTCTGCAAGAAATCTAAAGTGCAAATGAGTCAAATGATTCATAGCTTTCTGATTGTTTTTTCTTTGTGCCCTTTTCTGATTTTTGAATTGTCACATTTGGTTCTAGGAGTTCAGAAAAACGTGTAAACTATCTTCTTCACCCCTCTTTTTTTTCTTTTCTCTTTCCCGTTCAACTCGAGGCGTTCGTTCGGAAAGAGTGGTCCCAGAACAAAGATGAATGAGGGGGGCGAAATCCTCGAAAAGAAAGGAAACACACACTTTTACGCACACACACATACTGTGTGCGCAGAAATTGCGCAAATATTACTCGAAGAAAAGAGAGGCCGAAGCGGCGGAAGAGGCGCAGAAGTATCCGAGTGGGCGCCTGAGGAGGCAAAAAAGTCGAGAGATTCGGTGAAACTCTCGCTCTGGTCTCTCATCATTATTACAATGAATACAGAACAGAAAACCTGCAAGAATGTCGGTGGCCAGTCTGAAAATGAACTAGTTGAAAGTTGTCATTCTCTGAAAAGGTGATTTCAGTATGATCGGACGAGATCGAGGGGAACTGGAAGACATGCAAAACAAGGTGTCACTCATCATTTATCATTTTCCTTGGCAATCATCGGAGCTAGTCGACACCGCCATTCTCCAATGTGAGCCTCCAAGAAAATCTTCTGAATATCCAGCTCATCCCTGAGTTTTTCCGCCGAAAAGTTGCGAGTTCCAAGTCTGCTCCAATCTCTGCGTCTACCAAATAATAAAAGGTGCTCAAAAAAGCGCGCCCATTCCGAAAGAAACCCCTCTTTCGCTGCTTCCTCTTCTTCTTTTCAACAAGTTTTACAGTAACCTTTTCGTCTCGCCCTTCCCACCGATCTCTCCGCGAACCTGGATGATAAAGTACTTGGGGCCGATGCGAAAGCTCAATTCGATACAGCATTCGGATTGGAGAGACGGTGGCGCCGCGCACAGTGCATTGTGCAGATATCGGAGAGGTCGGGAGGAGATGCTCGGGGCGGAGGAGTGGCCCCGCCCACGAGTGTGCCGACGCCGCGCGAGCTGTGTGCCAAACTATTATCCATCCCTGCAGAGCACAGTAGTGTGGAGCTGTGTGCAGTGCAGTAGTAGGAAGTCCTTCTCTTTTAGCCACCCGTCAATTAGCCGTATTTTTCACCCAACGTTTCTGAAACAATCCAAGAAAGTATGTCGCTCGAATACGAGAAGGACCCAGGATGGCAATTCCTGAAGAGAAGTCGAGAGCAGCAGCTCACGGTACGTTTCCAACTTTTTGTTCTTTTTTTTTAAACACTTTTCGTTCGTTCTGTAACTTGCCCATTCACAATGATTGGACTAATTTCTGAACTTCTCTTTTACTCAAAGTAAAACAATCCCAGCTGACTAGAACTAAGTTAACCATTTTTCGATGTTCTCGTTTATTTTCCATTTCCATTGTAGGATCAATCCCGTCCGTACGACTCGAAGAAGAACGTGTGGATTCCGGATGCGGAAGACGGATACCTTGAGGGAGAGATCAAGGGTCCCGGACCGAAGGCCGACACCCTCATCGTCACTGCCGGGGGAAAGGACGTGACTCTGAAGAAGGACCTCGTCCAGGAAATGAACCCTCCAAAGTTCGAGAAGACCGAGGACATGTCCAACCTGACTTTCCTCAACGACGCCTCCGTCCTCTACAATCTGCGTGCTCGTTACGCCGCCATGCTCATCTACGTAAGTGAAAAACAGACAAGGCGGTCGGAAAAGAGACTGCTTGTTGAATAGACAAACAGAGTGCGCCCGCCCACGCAAAAAGTGGCAAAACGTTATCATTGAGTGTTGAATCTCGAGTGGATCCACCGCGAGAGACAGTGCGCAACGCCCGCAAAAAAAGAGAACAAGCAGGAAGAGGGAAAGAAGGAAACGGCTGAAATTACAGACATACTCCGGACTCTTCTGTGTCGTCATCAACCCGTACAAGCGTCTTCCGATTTACACCGACTCGGTGGCGCGCATGTTCATGGGCAAGCGTCGTACTGAGATGCCGCCGCATTTGTTCGCCGTCTCTGACCAGGCCTACCGTAACATGCTTCAGGACCACGAGAACCAGTCTATGCTTATTACCGGAGAATCCGGAGCCGGAAAGACTGAGAACACCAAGAAGGTTATCTGCTACTTCGCCACCGTCGGAGCCTCACAGAAGGCGGCTCTAAAGGAGGGAGAGAAGGAGGTCACCCTTGAGGACCAGATTGTCCAGACCAACCCTGTGTTGGAGGCTTTCGGTAAGTGAAAAAGAGCATGAATTGGGATTTGTGATAGTAGATATTATGTCTTGGAAGGAGATGACGGATCATCTTTATTGACCGCTTTCTTGCTTTCTTGCACTTCTCTTGCACATATTTCACAAATTCTAACGTTTCGGCTCAGATGCCATCTTCAGAGGTGTAATCAAAGTAGATATTATCTTACAGGTAATGCCAAGACCGTCCGTAACAACAACTCTTCCCGTTTCGGAAAGTTCATCCGTATCCACTTCAACAAGTACGGAACCCTCGCCTCTTGCGATATCGAGCACTGTGAGTTGAATTATTATTCGGACGGCATCGATCATCGTCGTTTTCAGATCTTCTCGAGAAGTCTCGTGTCATCCGTCAGGCTCCAGGAGAGCGTTGCTACCACATCTTCTACCAAATCTTCTCGGACTTCAAACCAAAACTCCGCGAGGAGCTTCTTCTCAACAAGCCGATTTCGGAGTACTGGTTTGTTGCTCAGGCCGAACTTCTCATTGATGGTGAGCACCTCCTGTGTTCCTGCCGGCTCTTTAATGTTTGCGTATTCAGGACTCAATGATGCTGAGGAGTTCCAACTGACCGACGAGGCGTTCGACATTCTCAAATTCTCGCCCACCGAGAAGATGGATTGCTACAGACTCATGTCTGGTCACATGCACATGGGTAACATGAAGTTCAAGCAACGCCCACGCGAGGAGCAGGCCGAGCCGGACGGTCAAGATGACGCCACGAGGGCTTGTGCCATGTTCGGAGTCGATACCGATCAGTTCCTGAAGGCGTTGGTCTCGCCAAGAGTGAAGGTCGGAACCGAATGGGTCTCCAAGGGACAGAACGTCGAGCAGGTCAACTGGGCCATCGGAGCCATGGCAAAAGGACTCTACGCCCGCGTCTTCAACTGGCTCGTCAAGAAGTGTAACCTGACTCTTGACCAGAAGGGAATCGACCGTGACTACTTCATCGGAGTGCTTGATATTGCCGGATTCGAGATCTTCGACTTCAACTCCTTCGAGCAGCTTTGGATCAACTTTGTGAACGAGAAGCTTCAGCAGTTCTTCAACCACCACATGTTCGTTCTCGAGCAAGAAGAGTACGCCCGCGAGGGTATCCAATGGACTTTCATCGATTTCGGACTCGATCTCCAGGCTTGTATCGAGCTGATTGAGAAGCCGCTCGGAATCATCTCGATGCTCGACGAAGAGTGCATCGTCCCGAAGGCCACTGACCTGACCCTTGCCCAGAAGCTCATAGACCAACATCTCGGCAAGCACCCGAACTTCGAGAAGCCGAAGCCGCCAAAGGGAAAGCAGGGAGAGGCTCACTTCGCCATGCGGCACTACGCCGGAACTGTCCGATATAACGTGCTGAACTGGCTCGAGAAGAACAAGGACCCCCTCAACGACACGGTCGTCACTGTCATGAAAGCGTCGAAGAAGAATGACCTTCTCGTCGAGATCTGGCAAGACTACACCACTCAGGAGGAGGCCGCCGCTGCAGCAAAGACAGGAGGAGGACGCAAGGGAGGAAAGTCCGGATCGTTCATGACCGTCTCCATGATGTACAGAGAGTCGCTCAACAAGCTGATGACTATGCTCCACAAGACTCACCCGCACTTCATCCGTTGCATTATTCCCAACGAGAAGAAGGCTTGCGGAGTCATTGACGCCTCTCTTGTGCTCAACCAACTGACCTGTAACGGAGTGTTGGAAGGAATCAGAATTTGCCGTAAGGGATTCCCGAACAGAACCCTTCACCCAGACTTTGTCCACCGTTACGCCATTCTCGCCGCCAAGGAGGCCAAGTCGTCTGACGACCCGAAGACCTGCGCCGGATCTATCCTTCAGGCGCTTATCAACCAGAAGAAACTGAACGACGAACAGTTCAGAATTGGACACACCAAGGTCTTCTTCAAGGCCGGAGTCGTCGCCCACATTGAAGACTTGAGAGACGAGAAGCTCAACCAGATCATCACTGGATTCCAGTCAGCCCTCAGATGGTACCAAGCTGCCGCTGATGCCGGAGCTAGACGCAAGCAGCTCAACTCCTACATCATCCTTCAGCGCAATATCCGTTCGTGGTGCGTACTCCGTACCTGGGATTGGTTCTTGTTGTTCGGAAAGCTCCGCCCACAACTCAAATGCGGAAAGATGGCCGAGGAGATGGCCAAGATGGCCGAAGAGCAGAAGGTTCTCGAAAGCGAAGCCAAGAAGGCCGAGGCTGCCAGGAAGACCCAGGAAGAGGCTTACACCAAGCTGTCTGCCGAGAGAGCTAAGCTCTTGGAGGCTCTCGAGCTCACCCAGGGAGGATCGGCCGCCATCGAGGAGAAGCTGACTCGCCTGAACAACGCCCGCCAGGAGGTTGAGAAGGGACTCAACGATGCCAATGACCGTCTGTCGGAGCACGAGGAGAAGAACGCCGATCTCGAGAAGCAACGCAGAAAGGCGCAGCAGGAGGTTGAGAACCTTAAGAAGTCGATCGAATCTGTCGATGGAAACCTGAACAAGTCTCTGGAAGAGAAGGCCGCCAAGGAGAACCAGATCAGATCGCTCCAGGACGAGATGAACTCTCAAGACGAGACCATCGGAAAGATCAACAAGGAGAAGAAGCTTCTCGAGGAGAACAACCGCCAACTCGTCGACGATCTTCAGGCTGAGGAGGCCAAGCAGGCCCAGGCCAACCGACTCCGCACCAAGCTCGAGCAGACTTTGGACGAGATGGAAGAGGCCGTCGAGAGAGAGAAGAGAATCAGAGCCGAGACTGAGAAGTCGAAGAGAAAGGTGGAGGGAGAACTCAAGGGAGCTCAGGAATCAATCGATGAGCTCACCGCCATCAAGCTCGAGGCTGACGCTTCCCTCAAGAAGAAGGAGGCTGACATCCACGCCATCGGAGTCAGAATCGAGGACGAACAGGCTCTCGCCAACAGACTGATCCGTCAATCCAAGGAAAACGCCCAGAGAATCATCGAAATCGAGGATGAGCTTGAGCACGAGAGACAATCCCGCTCCAAGGCCGACCGCGCTCGTGCTGAGCTCCAGCGTGAGCTTGATGAGCTCAACGAGAGACTTGACGAACAGAACAAGCAGCTCGAGATCCAACAGGAGAACAACAAGAAGAAGGACTCTGAAATCATAAAATTCCGCAGAGATCTCGACGAGAAGAACATGGCCAACGAAGATCAGATGGCGTTGATCCGCAGAAAGAACAACGACCAAATCGCCGACCTCACCAACACTTTGGATGCTCTACAGAAGTCGAAGGCCAAGATCGAGAAGGAGAAGGGAGTTCTTCAGAAGGAACTCGACGACATCAACGCCCAGGTCGACCAAGAAACCAAGTCTCGCGTTGAGCAGGAGCGTCTTGCCAAGCAATACGAAATCCAGGTCTCTGAACTTCAACAGAAGGTCGACGAGCAGACGAGACAGATCACCGAGTTCACCTCCACGAAGGGAAGACTCTCGAACGACAACTCTGATCTTGCTCGTCAAGTCGAAGAGCTTGAGATACACTTGGCAACCATCAACCGTGCCAAGACCGCCTTCTCTTCCCAACTTGTCGAGGCTAAGAAGGCCGCCGAGGACGAGCTCCACGAGCGTCAGGAGTTCCACGCTGCCTGCAAGAACTTGGAGCACGAACTCGACCAGTGCCACGAGCTTCTTGAGGAACAGATCAACGGAAAAGACGATATCCAACGCCAACTTTCGCGCATCAACTCGGAAATCTCGCAATGGAAGGCTCGTTACGAGGGAGAAGGACTCGTTGGATCCGAGGAGCTTGAGGAGCTCAAGAGAAAGCAGATGAACAGAGTGATGGACCTCCAGGAGGCTCTTTCCGCAGCCCAGAACAAGGTGATCTCTCTGGAGAAGGCCAAGGGCAAGCTGCTCGCCGAGACTGAGGATGCTCGTTCCGACGTTGACCGTCATCTGACCGTGATTGCATCCCTCGAGAAGAAGCAGCGTGCCTTCGACAAGATCGTCGACGACTGGAAGAGAAAGGTCGACGACATCCAGAAGGAGATCGATGCGACCACTCGCGACAGCCGCAACACCTCGACCGAAGTGTTCAAGCTCCGTTCGTCGATGGACAACCTCAGCGAGCAGATCGAGACTTTGAGACGCGAGAACAAAGGATTCTCCCAGGAGATCCGCGACATTAACGAGCAGATCAGTCAAGGAGGACGTTCCTACCAGGACATCCACAAGTTGGTCCGTCGTCTCGAACAAGAAAAGGACGAGCTGCAGCACGCTCTCGATGAGGCCGAAGCTGCCCTCGAGGCCGAAGAAAGCAAGGTGCTCCGTCTCCAGATCGAGGTCCAGCAGATCCGTTCGGAGATAGAGAAGAGAATTCAAGAGAAGGAGGAGGAGTTCGAGAACACCCGCAAGAACCACCAACGCGCCCTAGAATCCATCCAGGCTTCCCTTGAGACCGAGGCTAAGAGCAAGGCCGAACTCGCTAGAGCCAAGAAGAAGCTTGAAACCGACATCAACCAGCTGGAGATTGCTCTTGATCACGCCAACAAGGCCAACGTTGACGCCCAGAAGAACTTGAAGAAGCTGTTCGACCAGGTCAAGGAACTGCAGGGACAAGTGGACGACGAGCAACGCAGACGCGAGGAGATCCGTGAGAACTACCTGGCCGCCGAGAAGAGACTCGCCGTCGCCCTCTCCGAAAGCGAAGACCTCGCTCATCGCATCGACGCCTCCGAGAAGCACAAGAAGCAGCTGGAGATCGAGCAGGCTGAGCTCAAGTCCAACAACACCGAACTCATCGGGAACAACGCCGCGCTTTCTGCCATGAAGAGAAAGGTCGAGAACGAGGTTCAGATCGCCAGAGTGAGTTCACATGACTTCGTTTCTAGTCTGAAAATTGTGATTTGCAGAACGAATTAGACGAGTACTTGAACGAACTGAAGGCTTCGGAAGAGCGTGCCCGCAAGGCCGCCGCCGATGCCGACCGTCTGGCCGAGGAGGTCCGTCAGGAGCAAGAGCATGCCACGCACGTCGACAGACAGCGCAAGGCTCTCGAGCTCAACGCCAAAGAACTGCAGGCTAAGATTGATGACGCTGAACGGGCCATGATCCAATGTGAGTGATCTGAAAGTTCTGGGAGCCAAAAGGAATATCTGTTTCAGTCGGTGCCAAGGCTCTTGCCAAGGTCGAGGATCGTGTCCGCAGCTTAGACGCCGAGTTGCACTCGGAGCAACGAAGACACCAAGAGGCCGTGAAGGGCTTCACGAAGCAGGAGAGACGCGCCCGCGAGCTTCAATTCCAGGTCGAGGAAGACAAGAAGGCGTTCGATAGACTCCAAGAGAACGTCGAGAAGCTGCAGCAGAAGATCCGCGTCCAGAAGAGACAAATCGAAGAGGCAGTGAGTAGCTGAGAACTTTGGAACTTAAATGAGAAATGAGTGTTCAGGAGGAGGTCGCCACCCAGAATCTGTCCAAATTCCGACAGATCCAACTCGCTCTCGAGAATGCCGAAGAGCGTGCCGAGGTCGCCGAAAACTCGCTTGTCCGCATGCGCGGTCAGGTTGTCCGTTCGGCCACCGCCAAGTAATCCCCCAGCCCCTGAACCTTCCCCGATCCCCCCCACCCCCTGACCTTCAATCCCCTCTTCGATTTTCTCGCTCCTCTTCTTCCAGTACGCTGTTGCTGCCACACATTTTCTCATAGTTTTGTAATTTTCCCCCATCCATTCTTCCCTAATGAACGATTCGCACTCCCTCCCGTTTTCTTTTGATTTTGTCCCATTTTCACGACGCTCCACACGTCCGAAAGTCGGGCGATTTCGAGGAGAACGCACGTTTTCTTTCTTTTTTCAATTTAGCGATCGACCCGTCCCCGTAAACTGCCCCAGGCCTTAGAAAGTAATGAACTGAATTGAAATGCAAATCAAAATCCAAACACGGTGTGTCCACTCTCTTTTTCCAAATAAAGTTGTAACTGAGAGAACCAATGAGCTCTTCCCTTCGAATCCCCCCACTTGCTCTGTGTAAATACAATCTCTGATAACTTCTGTTTGCCCTGCACAAATGATGATAAGAGACCAGGATCTGGCAGGATACTTCAGTCTCCGGGGGCCTGGCCTACTTCAAAGTCCAATATTTCTCAAGTAGTACGGTTTCGCGCGGCTCGCTTTCCAGGAATTCTCGATAGTTTGCTAAACGTCACTCCCACGCTAACCACTTTACTGTCGAAAGTGAAACGAAAATGCTAAAGACAATGGATACGATGGGAGACAGAAAAAAAAACAAAGGTTACATAATAATTTTAAAACAGAAAACAAGGAAAAAAACATTTGCGTGCCTAAAGTATTAGTTTTTATTTTACTGTCCGCAATGACCATCGTGGAAGGCCAGCAGATACTTTCTACCAAACAGCTTTCCACATTTGAGGCACTTGAATTTTTCGAGTTCCTGAAAACAAAAGTTATAAATGAAAGTAAGAAGCTGTATTACAATCATGTGATGATCATGTAAAGCTCGGTAATTTTGGAATTTTTTGAAGCAGAAACTACACTGAAACGTGTCTCTCCCGTGGCACTCTTTGCGATGACGGATCAGATCCGAGCGGGTATTGAGCAGTTCTGGGCATTCTACACACTGCAAGGCAGACATGAATTCACTAATTTACGAGTTTGCTACCTCCAGTCTCGTCTGAATATGTGCAGTATTTCTGTTGCTCGACGTTGTCTCATTCTCTTCGTCCATTTCGTCTTTCATCGGTGCTTTTTCGGCAAAAGCGATTCTTCGCAGATAAGCATTGCTCGACGTCGGCTGTCTTTCGTCTGAGTCTTCGAGATAAAGTTGCTCATTGCAGTAGTCCGATTCACACTTCAACCGATGAGAATACAGTATTGTTGCATTTGCAAATTTAGCGTGGCACTTCGGACAATCCAACGTCTTCAGGTCGCGTTCTTTTGTATTCACATTCTTCACGATTCTACTACAATCATGGCGATACAGTGAAGAACGATCCACACAGTTCTTTCCGCATTTATCGCAGTGAAACACCGAATATTCCATGCTCAGATGTCTTCGGAGTGTGCTCAGAGAATTGAATTGCCGTGAGCACAAAACACATGTCAGCATAGCGGCAATTCCATGAACATTCTTTCTGTGGTGAAGAATTTGAGAGATATTCGGGACGGTTACTGGGCACAGCGAGCACTGAAAATGTAATGTTCGTTGATAAATTGAAAGAGACGTGCTGGTAGAGATACCTTGATGTTGAAATTTCTGCTCCACGGAGGAATGGTTTCCGAGTGATAATCTTTTTCACTCGCTTCCGGCTCTATTCCGAACATATCCACGGAGGGTTCTCGATATTCAAAGTCTTCGGACTCTTCATTAGTTGCATTGGAATTATCCACAAGAACGGGCATGTCAGAGTCGTCATCTGGTAAGTCGTTTTTGAGTGTATGGTACAGTGGGTTCTGTCTGGAACTACATGACTTCAAATGATCGTGGAGCGAAATTTGAGTGCTGAACTTCTGATGACAATTCTGACAGAAAGTGGTTTCCTAAAAAAAAAGACCGGTTTGGAAAACAGGAAATATCGAATCTTACTGATTTGCGGAGAACGGTTTGAAGTGGAACTTGTGCGACATTCGCAGGTGAAGGCGGTGGTGAGGCTTGGGGGAAGCACTTTGTCTTGTGCTTCTCAAACCAAATGACTGAATTGTACACTCTTCGGCAGAGCTCACAAGTGAAATACTGAAAAGAGATGGTTGTTGCGGTCTGCTTTTTTGTGATTACTTCTTCCTGCATATTCGTATTTGTCCCGGAGCACTTCTCTATGTGTTTTTCAAGCCAGTGATAGTGAGTGTACCGCTTTCCGCACCGATTGCAAGTGTGAAACTGCTTGTCGTCTTCTTCAGCAGGATCCTCCGGTTCTGTCGCCACTTCCGTCGACATTCTCTTCCTGGGTTCTTGCTGCTTTTTCGGTGTTACAGTGTCCGAAATGACTTCCTTGCACCGATGTGTGTCAATATGATATTTACTGGAGAATGATATGCGGCAGGCATCACAACGGTACACATTGTATTCCTGACTCAGATGCAGGAAGATGTGCGTTCTTTTCTGGAATCGTTTGTCGCAGAAACCACACGTCAGCATAGTCGTTTGAGAGTGAACTTGCAGACGATGATCCAGAAGATCTCGGAGAGTTGTGAACTTCATCTGACATATTGAACACTGAAAAAAGTGATAAAATACGTCTTTACAATTAAATTGTACTGATTACCGCGCAATCAACGAAAGGATCTCCTCCCCGTTTTCCCCAGTAACTGGCGGACGGCTTCGAAGTTTTTCGGAGTTTTACTTCTAGAGTTTCCGCCATATCAGCTTTTGGATCTTCTAGAGCATCCGCCTCTTGATTGCTTTGATTCTTCATGTCATACCCGTTCAATTCGTTCAGACGTTTGAGGAGATTTGTCTGCAATGGTTCATCTAGCCCTGGAAGAGTTTTTAGCGTTACATCTGGATAGCGGTCGTCCACTGGAGGACGATTCCACGTATAGTTACCATCGGGATAGTTGTAACGTATTCCAGTCGCATTTTCAGTCAAAACGTAAAAGTGCTGCAAAAGCATAAAAGTGAAAGTTGATGAATGTAATCGTCTCAACCTCATCTGGTACTTCAACTTTTGGTTCTTTCAACTCCGTGCTTCTGCTGCTTGACGTGGAAACGGCGTTTTCGACTGCAGATGAAGTGGTTGGAATTTTTTCAGTCTAAAATGAAAAAGCTGTCTTGTTTCCACTGTGACCATCGATACCTGCAACGTTTCTCGATTGTTAAGTTCATCCAGAACTGCTTTGATATGCTTCAAATATAGTTCATCGCTCATTTCCGAGTAGAAACTTCCAATGTCCATTGGTTTATTATCATCCGAAGCTGGTTTGGTTTTTATCTGCAATTCGAATTTTTTCATATAGAACTAAAGCACTTCTGAAAACCTGTGAATCAGCGTACTCGCGCGATAACTTGCAGTCAATTTTGTGATTTACTTCCTGAACAGTCCGAGAAGTACCGTTTGATGCTTCCATTTCTGCTGATAATTAGTGTAAATACTGGGAACGAAACGATCCCGAACAAACAAATTTCTTAAGAGAGGTTACGGCCAACTCTACACTGTATTAAAGGCACATGCGTGGTCGCGGTGGCACGGGTCCCGGAACGATTACCCTTTCGAGCTTGAAAAATTCAGAGAAAATCCTAATATCTCAGGAAAAAATAGTTTCTAAAGTTGCCAAATTTGCAAAAGCAATAAGAATTTCGAATGTTACAAAAAATCTCAAAAGTTACAAGAAGTTTGGCTTATCTTTCAACAAGTTTCGCTCATCTCGCAGTTCCATGAGTGTTCGTTCAGATTGGCGTGTGGCCTTTTGTAACTTTCGAAACGCATTTGCCTGATATCTTGAAGAAACAAATTCTAGAGTTGGTGTTTGGGTCAAATCATACGTCTCACAAAATGTGAGGAGATCAGACCCTAGTCGAGTAGAAGAAGTGTGAGGCGATGCTGTCCAGTCAACTCCGTGAATATTGAAATCACCGGTTATGATAATGCTCATGGCAGGGTCAATTAGAGAGGACACTGTTTTAATAAGCCTTGCTGATTTCTCCGAGCAGCAGGATGGGGCACGGTAAGCATTGATTATTCTAATTGGGTCTATAGAAATGTCCATGTCAATTACAAGGATCTCGTACGAATTTTTGACGGTTTCGGAAAGGATGACTTGAGCTTTAAGGTTCGCCTTTAGGATCGCACAAACGCCGCCGCCGCGTTTAGAAACTCTGTCACATCTAAAAAGTTCATAATCTAATCCGTGCGTTAGAAAGTTACTATGCATACTGTCATTGAACCACGTTTTCTGGAAGAGGAGAATGTCGTAACTATTTGATTCTAATAAAAATCTGGCTTCGGTTCTGTTAGCAATGAGTGACCTCGAATTGGAAGAAAGGAAAGTGAGCTGAAGATTCGGGGGGTAGTTGAATTGAATGGGTGAACCGGGTTGTGTTATGCTAGGAAGAGGAGAAGAATTCGAATTGAGGGGAGAAATCGGGTCCTTAATTTTGTTGTGAGCTATGTGGGACAGAGTTGGGGGCTTACTTACGGAGTGGGGGGAAGAACTCTGTCCCTGTGGTCGTTTCCCATGTCCATTGGCTCAATATTTTGGAGGGGAGAGGACGGGATGAGAGGAGGAATGGACGGGGACTTAATACGTGAACTATGATGAGGGTGAGATGGAATGCGTGGAGAACGATCAAGAAGTTCACTTTTGCGGCGGAGGTCACGCTGCTCCTTTGTCAGACTGGGACGGAGGAAGACGGGCGGGAAGGATCCGGTAGGGAACGATCGAAGGAGGTTGGTTCGCGAGAGGACTTGTTTTTGAAAATCCGTGCATGGCAGGACGACCTTGATAAGGCGCGGGCGGAAGCGACTGACCTTCCCGAGTCTGTAGATTGTGGTGGGCGGGGTCCCGATGTTCATGTGGGCGAGCATTTTGGAGACACACGAGAAGTCCCAATGCCATGCGTCTCGATTCGAAGGGCCCATGAATTCCGGGACGTTTGCCAGGACGATGGAACGACGGCGCTCGACTTCGTAGGCCGAGAGTGGAGGTGGGCCCGGGGTCGTTGGTGATGAGGGGCCAGAGGTGCGGAGCTCGAACGTGGACAGCTGGGATTGCACTTGGATTATCCGCGAGTTACACTCACTGATCAATTTCTCGAGAGCCAAAATCTTTTTCCGGTGCTCTTCTAGCTCCTCTTGCACACTCATGAATTCCGCTCTGACCGCTTCCCTTATCATTGATCCGATGATGTTTTTGAACCGAGACGACTCAATCAGCGCGAACATGTCGTCCTCGATTGAGTTCTTCGGTGCTTCTTCTGGATGCTTCCGCTTTTTTTCCGGACGTTTCGACGTAGACGAATTTGGCATTCCGCGTGGAACAATTTCGTGTTTTCGATAGTGAAACAGAAATGAGGAATGTTCGTTCGTTCAGATTGGCGCGTGGCCTTTTGTAACCTTCGAAACGCATTTGCCTGGTATCTTGAAGAAACAAATTCTAGAGTTGGTGTTCATAATTTGAGAAAGTATTGCTCACAAAAACAAATATTCATTAAAAGCACTCGACATTTATTCACAGAATTACTCTATACGAGTATCAGAGCACACAATAAAATTTCGCACAGTAATTAATTTTTGTTGTTTGTCGCTGCCAACTCGCACGATTCGTTGAATCTCGAAACGGCTTGTCTCCACGCCGACACGTCGAATTTCTCTTCCCAAACATCGGAGAACGAACGAATCACTTCATTCCAGTCAGGGAGAGTTGCACACGAACTGATGTTCAGGAATTTGTTGGTCACATCGAGGATGGTTTCGCGAAGAGTGTTGCGTCTGGAAAAAGCTTGATGAGTTTATGAAACACTGCAACTGACGAACCTCTTGATGTCCACATTGAGCGAGTATTCTCCGACGGTACTTCCCATCAGCTTCGCGTATTTTCCAGTGACAAGCACAGCCATGGTGGCGGCGAATCCGAAGTAATCGGCTTGATAGGTCCACGGGCGTCCATCGATCATTTCGGGCGAATCGAATCCTTCTGTTCCAGCTCTTCCTTTGAAGGTTTTGCCAGTCAATGGGCGCATATCAATGGCACGACCCCAGTCGATGAGTTTGAAGACGAACGTGTCCGAGCTCAGCAGCGCATCCTTGCTCCAGTTTGCGTCGATTCTGAATAGAATTATTGCTCGCCACCACTTTTTCTAATTCACTAACTTTCTAGTTATGATAAAGTTGTCCGGCTTGATGTCTCCATGGATGATGTTGCATCCGTGAACATCCTGCAGAATGCGAGCCATCTGAGTGATGAGGAAGCACGTGATATGCCAATTTGGATCCTTCATGTGGTTGGCGTACTCCAAAAGCGTTCCGTACTCGTGGTACTCGTTGACGAGAAGAGATGCCGTCGAGAAAACGTACGCATCCATGACCTGCATGATGCACCCGTCGGCCATCTTCTCCTTTCCGTCTTTCAGCAGCCGGTTCCGCATCTGATCGCAGATGTACACCTCCCAGGAGCACGAAGGCACTTCGTACTTCACTGCGATCGTCTTTCCTTCTTCGTTCAGCGCACGGTACACTTTCGCATAGCCTCCCTGTCCGATAAGCGACTGGATTTGGAAGCGCTCTCCTCCGGCTTCAAAATCTCGGTTAGCTTGAATTTTTGGAGATCTCGACTGAAAACGTAATTACTGGAAATGAACAGAGCAAATGTGGCTTACTGGAAACTCGTGCATGTTCGTCGGCGGGCGAACGAGCGACATCAGCTTCTTGCGGATCTCTTCGTCCCACGGATTCATCTCGCCCCTCATCACTTCGCTGCGCCGTCTGTTCCTAATTCCGGTCGTTTCCGCCTCGTCTTCGATGGCCTTCTGAATCTCTTCGGCGCCCAGAGACAAGCGCCTTTCCAGGTTCTCTGAGAGAGCCTCTATCGACGAGTTGTTCTTCTGGAATGTCGGCTGCGCTTGTTGAACTGGCTTCGATGGCGGTGGAGCTGCGAGAGTATTCGCGGGGGCAGCCGACTTGCGACGCATCTGAAAATGAGAATCGAACGAATCTCAATTCGTTGGATACCAGGCGATGGAAAGTACTGCTGGAAGGAGCCACAAAGGTCGGAGCATTCTGTTGCTCCGCCGCCTCTTCGTCTTTGTTTCCGAAGTACTCTTCAACGTCTACATATGGAATTCCGACTGCCGGCGTAGAGGTTACGATACTTCCACGCAGTGGTTTGGCGAATCCTCCGAAGAAGTCGTCGTCCACTGGAACTTCACGGCGATTATTATGAAAACATGCTACATCAGAACTTACATTCATCGAGGTTGTTGAACGATGGTGGAGTGGTGATCGACTTCGAGGGAAGAACGTCTTCATGTTGCGGACGTTTCACTTCTTCGTCACCTGCCAGCTCATCGTACACGACGTTTAGGCCATTTGACGGCTTTTTCAAACGATCGTTTGTCGCGTGCATTGTCGGATCCGGATCACAAAGAACAGAAAAGTCCGTGGTAGCGTTTGACAATTGAGTGGGAGCCAGAGACTTCGTCGGTTCTGATTCTATAATCACTGAGTCGTCTTCTACCATCATCGTCTTTTCGTAGCCCAAATGAACCGTATCAGAGAACATGGCATGAGCCTCCAAACACTTGTTCTCGGCCATCAGCTCCAGACCGGCTCCGCTCTTTGCAGTCCGAGAAGAGAGGGTGGAAAACTGCGACGAAGTGCTCAGAGTGCGTTCCGGACGACTGTTCTCCTTCTTGCCAGACGCCATCAGCAGCAGTTTCTCATTGTCCGCCTCCGACGCCCACGGCTCGCTGTCCTTCTCGAATGTCGTGTCGTTTGCAGTAATCTTGGTATCTGAGGAGAGCGTGATAGTTGGAGGGTTGTTTTCCTTGAGCATCGAATCCCGGAGAGGCGGTCTGACAGCGTCCTTCGTTGGCACTTGCGGAGAAAAGATTCTGCTTCTCTTCTCGTCCTCATGCTCCTCCGCGGTCTTTTCGCTGAGCGTGGATAACTGACGTCTTCGCGGATTCGAGTTCATTCTGGAGTCGACAGCTTCGCGGGTCTTCAAGTCAGTTTCGTTGCACTTGTAGGTCGGCATTACAATTCCCGAGTCCCTCCTCTTGTCGACGTCTTCTCCGAAATCATCTCTCCACTTGGCGTAACGGAACTCTTCGATCGAGATACCGTCACGGTCCGGAGTGTCTATGAACTCGGAGCGTAAGTTCGTGATGGCTGAAACGTTAATTTGTACAAAAAAATTTTTTTTAACCAACTTCGTGGTCCAAATGCATTCTTTCCTGTGTTATTGATTGGGGCGACTTGGCGAAGATGACACACCGAAGAACGTCTTTTCGCTGGAATTTTAAGTTTGGGACATCAAAGATCTGATCATGACCATTCTACCTTTCTTAGCCACGCCATTGTTGTACAAGCGAGTATCGAACATGCTGAGCGTGTCGTCCGGATTTATGAACAAATGGTTTACTCTGTCGCTAAAATAATCATCGGCGATATCACGGAAGCCAGATTCCAGACTGGTCAAATCCATTCTGTCACTGAGGCGTTTTCGTGCTAAATTCAGAACAGTCTCGAATTGATCTGCTAGGTTCTTTTTGGCGCACTCTTCAGCCCACTGAAGGTGAAACTTGAGCGAATTCACGAAGTCGCCTTTCTTTTCGAGCTCTTTGTAAATGCCGATTCCTCCGAGAGTCGTACTGACACGACACATTATCTTATAGAGACGGAGCATTGCCTCGTTTTTGCGGGCCTCCGAGAACTTGGGCTTGCTCATCATTTCCCTGATGCACGCCACTAGACCGGACTTCACCACCTCATTTGGAAGCATTTTGGAAACCACTTCCATCTGACTGTAAACCAATTGTTTAATTTCATGGCATAAATTTGATTGCACTTACGATGCAAAGCATTCTAGCGCGGCGGGCGTCGGATTTTTGCTGAACTCCTTGAATGCCTCGTCGAATTGAGACATTCTGAAATTGAACGGACTGTATTTTATTTTGAGTGAGCAGACAAAAGTATATATTTTAACAAATATTTGTAACGAAAATCGCGAGAAAAATTTATCTGAATTCAAAAACAATTGAGAAAACCTCTCCGGCCGCTGAATTAGATTCGAATAACGTATTTTCGCGGGTTTTTATGTCTGTGCAGTGAAGCGCGCTTGCATTGTCCCCGGCTAACCAGCTCCTGTTGGTATTTGGTTTTGTCATTTTCAGGTTTTTTTTATCTATTTTGATGTAAAAATGGTGCAAATTTAAATAATATAACCTACATCATTTTATGGTGTAAACGGTCCTCTTCGGTGTAGCCTCAACAAATTGAAAAATGAGAAATTGTGACCGTTTATTTCTGGGGCAGAATGTTCAAACACATGCGTGTCCCAATTAGTAATCTTAAGCAACTCACAATTAGTTTTCGTTATTCGAAATGCTCAAAACAGTCATCTTCTTGGGTCTGTGTGTTTCTGCAACTGTTGGAACGAGATTTCTGTTCGGAGTCGAGCTGAGATGTCCGCTGGACAGTGTGTTCGAGTTCAAGATTGAACACAAAGAGGCGGACGACGGATGCCGCCTCTTTTGGTGTGACTACGACGATATGATCACGTCGAAAATGACGCTGACCGCTTGGAAAAAGCTATTTTTCTACCAAGACGGCAGCCAAGACGGGGACAAAGGCTTTGGCATGTACGATCCATATGCTCTTATCCATCACAACTGTTCCAGTGACGGAAAGATCCTTGTTTATCGGCATAACTTAAAACGAATTCCGCAAAGCATCGGGTTAGTCTAGGCAGGGTTACGCTTAGTAACAGAAAATCATGCAGGCTTGTGTTCATGGACTATGCCATAAACCTACTCGACAAATCGGGCTACGGCTCTGAAGAATGAACTTGAAATCATTTTCAATAAATCCCTGAACATAAACGCTTTATCGTTTTTTGCAATCCATTACCGTCTCATGTGAAATGTTTTCAGATGAACGAGTTCCGAAAGATTGTCTTACCCAAAAAGACGGAGGCAAAATCTGGTTACAGTTGGGCAACTCACTTGCGCAATTTCGAGAATGGAAGAGAGAATTTCATTCCGGTGGATGCATTCAACAAAAACCTTCCCTTCAGTTTCAATGATGCTCTGAAAGAAGGCGTCGTCGTTAGTTTATTCGATGTCGACCTTTTTCAGTAGTTAATATATTTTCAGTTTGAAATAGCAATCCACGACTACGACAAAGTCTCTGAGAATGTGGAAGTGCGGTGGTTCGCGAGAGTGGACAAAGTGTGCGGCTACAGGGTTCTCGCGCAGTTCCTCGGCTGCGACACTAAATTCTGGATCAATTTCCTCTCCGAGGAAGTGTACAGTCTGGCCCAGTGAGCTTTTTTTTCAGAAATTTGTATAAATGTTAACTTTTTTCAAGTGCGGCTCGGGTTCTTTCGACTACCATCAAACACGTTTACTCCCCGCCACTGTCTGTGAGCATTGAATACGCGCAAGATATGAAGAACTTTGTTGCTGTGAGTTCTTTATAATTCCCTCACTTTTATCTACATAATTTTTTGTCAGAATTGTATAGAAGGAGAAATGGTTGGACAAACCGCTCTGAGCCCGAGTTTCGACATAAACAAGGCGACTTTGCAAAGTCCAAAGTTCCGCGTCGGCCAACGCATCGAACTGCTAAACTACACACTGTCGACGGAAATCCGCGTGGCGCGAATTCAAAAGATTTGCGGTCGTCGGCTCAATGTGCTCGTCTGCAAGAGAGACTACGGCAAAATGTACCCGAACAGTACGGACGATCGCCAACTTCAAAGTTCCAAAGAGGCTCAGTATTGGATCGATGAAGCCAGCTTCTTCATCTTTCCTGTTGGATTTGCTGCCGTCAATGGATACAACCTGTTTGCAAACGCGGATTATAAAGAGCACACTCGGAAAATAGCCGAATGCATCGCGAACAACAGACCCCCAGTCTACGATAGAGATGACGTCACATTCGATGATCTGCGGAAGGAGCCACTTGATCCAGAACTGTGGAGTCGAGTGAAAGTCGGACAAAAGTTTGAGCTGATTGACCCGCTAGCTCAAAGCTTCAAAAACATGCATGTTGCTTCTATTCTCAAATTTTGCAAAACTGATGGATACATGATAGTTGGTATGGACGGTCCGGACGCCCTTGAAGAAAGCTTCCCCATTCACGTGAACAACATGTTCATGTTCCCAGTTGGGTATGCCGAGAAGAATAACGTTAAATTAGAAGCTCCCGAGGGATTCAAAGGGATATTCAAATGGAACAAATATCTTCGAGATGAAGGCGCCGAAAGTATGCCGATTGAGTTGTTCAATCCTATGCCGTCTACCGAGAGACTCAACAAATTCCAGGTAATTGACCGCTTGAAACCTTTTTCATTTTCGATTTTCAGGTTGGAATGCGACTGGAAGCCGCTGACATGTGTGAGAATCATTTCATTTGTCCAGCAACTATCAGTTCTATGCATGGCAGGGTCATTAATGTCAATTTCGATGGCTGGGACTCGGAATTCGACGAAATGTACGACGTTGAGTGAGTCATTTCCTCGAGACGATCTTTCCCATTTCATTGAAACTTTTTCAGCTCTCATGACATTTTCCCCATCGGCTGGTGCGAATTACACAATTACACGCTTCAGTATCCGCGAAGAAGCTGATCATACTCGTAACATCGTTTTCATAAATCTGTTCCATGTTTTGGGATCACCGATCTCGTTATATTTTTCACGTAATTACTATCGATTTGATTATGATTTTTAAAACAATGAATTGTTCCTTGTCGATTTCTGTTCGTTTGTCTTGTTTACTCACCGGTCTTCTCACCCGCTCTTATCTATTTCAACTAGTAAAAAGTGGCATTCATTTCATGCGTTTGTTATTCAGCTGTGATGGCTGCCGAGGACAAGTTTGAATCGGTTCTTTCGACGCGCTACTGCAAGAACAGTCCGCTCGTGAAGATCCTTTCGGAGACGAACAAAGCGACCCTCTGGAGACAACTGTGGATCTGGCTTGCCGAATCGGAAAAGGAGCTGGGGCTGAAACAAGTCACTCAAGAAGCGATTGACGAAATGAAAGCCCAAAGGGACCACTTTGATTGGCCGTTCATCCGAGCCGAAGAGCGCAAGTTGAAGCACGACGTGATGGCTCACAATCACGCGTTCGGGAAGATCTGCCCAACGGCTGCCGGGATCATTCATCTCGGAGCCACATCGTGTTTCGTTCAGGACAACGCCGACCTGATCGCCTATCGCGAATCCATCGATCACATTCTCAAACGGTTCGCCACCGTCATCGACCGTCTCGCCGTGTTCTCTCTGAACAACAAGGAAGTCGTGACGGTCGGACGAACTCATTACCAAACGGCTTCTCTCGTTACCGTCGGAAAAAGAGGAGTTCTGTGGGCTCAGGAGCTTTTAATGGCGTTCCAGTCACTGGCCGAGTTCCGTGATAAGATGAGATTCCGTGGGATCAAAGGCGCCACCGGAACGCAAGATTCGTTCCTCACTCTGTTCGCGGGAGATGAGAGCAAAGTGGAAGACTTGGACGAGTTGGTGACCAAGAAGACCGGATTCGCCCGACGCTTCCTCATCTCAGGACAGACATACTCCAGACAACAGGACTCGCAGCTAGTCTTCTCGCTCTCCTTGCTCGGAGCAGCCGCCAAGAAAGTCTGCACGGACATTCGCATTCTGCAGGCGTTTGGAGAACTGCTCGAGCCGTTCGAGAAGGACCAAATCGGATCGTCTGCGATGCCGTACAAAAAGAATCCGATGAAAAGTGAAAGATGCTGCTCACTGGCCAGAAAACTCATCAATGCTCCTCAAGAGGCGCTCACAATCCTTGCTGATCAAGGACTTGAACGGACACTCGATGACTCGGCTGGAAGAAGAATTCTGATTCCGGACGTTCTTCTCACTTCTGAGGCTCTTCTCACTACTCTTCAGGTGCGTCCTTTCAGTTAAAAGACCCCTTCACTTTCTCTGTTGCAGAACATCTTCGAAGGGCTCACTGTCCAAACTGACAATGTCAAGAAGATCGTGGACGACGAGATAGCATTCCTCGGACTCGAGAAGGCAATGATGATGCTGACCGAAGAAGGCGTTGATAGACAACAGGCGCACGCTGTAATCCGGAAGACTGCCCTCGACGCGAAGCAATTGCAAGCCACTCAGAAGGTCGACATCCGTCAGACATTGGCCGATCCGTTCTTTGACTCGGTAACTTATATTTCCCTTATCTTTTCTCAGTCACTTCTTTTTCAGGTTCGCGAACGTATCGTCGGACTCGTCAACAATCCGATCAACTTCACCGGTCGATGCGTTTCCCAAACGGAGAACTTTATTGCAAAAGAGCTGAAGCCGGCCATCTCCAAGTATTTGGATCAGTCTGCCGGGAACGTTCACCTCGATGTCTGAATTAGTCGACTCTTTATTCTTTCTACTTTCCGGTTTTGTAGCAAAGTAGTTGTGATTTTCATCCCTTGTTGATTCAAATTTGAATAAACGTTGGTTGCCTCCTTCCCCGTTCGCCCCGTTTTGTCACGTAGCTTATCGTTCTGCGAATACTTCTTTCCCTCTTGTCGTCCCATCTTATTACCACCTATTTTAGGCATAATGATTCCCGTAAAAGATGCTCTGTATCAGTCGTGCTACTGCGAAGAGAACGTGTACAAACTGATCGAGCGGGTCGGCAAATGCGAAGGACTCTACGCGATTTTTATTTCGAATGACTGTCAGATGGTCCCGCTGTGGATGCAGAAATCGGCAGATGATCCATTGTGAGAAAGCGTTTCGAGTTCAATTAATCTGAATCTTTTGCGTTTCTTCAGAGGCTTTGTAGTGTGGGACTACCACGTAATTGCGATACAAAAGGAGAAAAAAGGCTCAAAAGTGTACGATTTGGATTCGAGATTAGACTGGGGAGTGAGCTTCGAAACGTATTGGAAAGAAACAATGCGCTGGAACGACACCTATTCATCACGTTTCAGAAGGTTCGGCCGAACGAATCCGGTTGTCATGATATAAAAACAATTTTCAGAAAATTCCGTGTAATATCCAGTCCGGCCTACCTCACTCTCCTTTCCTCCGACCGTTCTCACATGAAAAGTCCTGACGGAAATTTTCTGAAACCGCCTCCAGAGTGGCCTGTGATTAACCCACAACTGCCGTCGAATCTCATGCAACTCATCAAGTTTTCGGAACATTTCGATGACACTCAAGTGATGAACGAACACGAAATCTTCGGCTTCTTTTCCACGTAAGCACTCGTTCCCTTCTCCCGTGGTCAGTCAAGTGCTCGAATGAGATCTACCAAACATTTATTATCAAAAGTAATCGGAAATATGATTATTAGTATAAATTATTATTGCATGAATTCAAATTTAAATATCACTGTCCCATTCGCTCCCATGGATCGAAGTCGGCACCTTGATTACGCTGGGAAGCGCTGCTCCTGAATAATTTCAGTTAAAGTTGAGTTCCCATTCCCTCCAACTCACCCCACACTGTACAGTTTCCTCGGCTGCAATCTTACGGATACCGGGCTCCCAAAAGCTCTCGCTCTCGGCTTGTCAACTCGAGCGGTTCCGTCGAAGGAAATCACGCGTGGAGGGATGGCGCCCATGTGTTTTTTCGAACCACTTCTTCCGATCTTGGGCGTCGGCTGGAACTTTCGAATGCTACTTCGGCACTAACAATTATATTATTTACCTTCTGAACATTTTCGTTCTTTATCAAATCATCAAGAAGCATGTCCAGTTCAGCTTGCTCTGGAACGGTCAGCTGGCTCGGTTTTGTTTTTTGCAACGCTTTCTTTGGTTCGCTGATTTTCTGAAATTACGCTTGTTTCAACTGGAAATGTAACAGAAAAGGTACTCTTTCGAAGATAACGGGCGGCTCGGTTGGAATGGGGGCGGCAGTGGTTGTAGTGGTTGTTGTTGTAGTTGGTGGTCTAGTTGGGGCGCGCTCTTCTTCGGAATTGTATCTTTCGAATGAAGAAGGAGCTTTCTGAACCGATTTAGTAGTCATCTGGAGATGTTCCATTGACTCACATGTGGTTTCGGAATGTTCTCCACAGTCATTTCGACCTCAGCAACGGAACCTTGAGGTTCCTGGAACACTTGACCGATCGGCTTGATTCGGTTCAAGTAGATCACTCCAGAATCCGGTAGATCCCTTACTTTTCCCCTCATAAACTGCTGATTGGGGTACATACTTGACGGGTGAAGCTCTGGGTGTGTGGGGAACATGTAGAGCATTGGCTCAGCGAGCACTGCTATAGGTGCCACAAGTAGGAATAAAGGGAGAAACGTCATTCGGACTGATGGCTAATGGGAATCAGAGAGACTAGCGAGGCGTGGGAGCGGTGAACGAAAACGATCCGAGCGATAAACGAGAATCCAATCGGCTTGCCCGCCCTTCGTCTCGGCTTATCAGCGTCTCAGTCTCTCCAATCACGCACTTTTTCTCCTTGTTCCTTATGATGATCTCTCGGCTAACGACAAGCTTTTTCGGTGATTTTTCTCGATTTCGTCAGATCAGGATAGTCGGTGGCATCTATTTATTTCGTACATGCAATCGGGGACGATAAATGGGCAATAGAGATAAAGGGTGAGGCCGTTTAGCAGACGCAGAAGCCGTAGTTGCACGGAAGTCCGAAGCACTTCTCGACATTGTCCTCGGCGCCGTTGCACTTGGCCACGTTGCAGAAAGAAGTGAGCGCTTCGGTGAGGGTGAAGTTGTGCTGGGTGTAGGCAGCGAAGCAGTCGCAAGTGGCCGTCAAACTGTTGCAGGCGCCGACGAATCCTCCGCAAGCGCTGTCCTCCTGACACCTAGAAACAGAGTCAATCTGAGATGTTTTTTGCGCGTCTGAATACTCACGGCCATCCGTAGACACACGAGTTGCAGTTGCAAGTTCCAGCAAGGGCTCCAATGCACTTTCCGCTTCCACATCCCGAATCACCGTAGCAGACAGACGAGGCGACACATGTGGCTGGGGCCGTTGTCTGGCTTTCCGACCCGTTGAGGGAAACACGGGCGCTGTCAAGAACGATTTGCGAGTTGGCGAGAACAACATTTGAGAGGATTCCGAGGTTCTGGGCGTTCGAAGCGAGGCCAGTCATCTGTAAGACAAATTTGCATTTTCTCTATCCTGGTCCTCATAGTCAGAGTGATACCTCAGTGATGACAAAGTTGGCCTGATGGATCAGCTTCTGCGACTCGGCTTGAACTTGTTGCGCGTACGTGTTGAGAGTCTCGAGTTGCTGAAGAGTGAGCGAATCGACCGGCACTTCAATGCCCGATCCTTCTCCCGATCCTTCTCCCGATCCTTCTCCGGATCCTTGACCCGATCCTTCTCCGGATCCTTCGCTCGAACCGTCTCCGGACTCTTCTCCACTGGTTTCGTTGAGAAGCGCATCGGAGTTGTCGATCGGGGACGTGTCGCGTTTCGAACGGATTGGGTCAATATGCGGGTGAGCGACGACTGCTGAATACTACTGTCTCGTGAGGGAAAGGAATGACGTGGACTAACCGCCGAGAATGAGGAGGAGAGCGATGATCGACGACGGGTGCATCTTCAATCGAGAATGACGGAGAAAGGAGCTGGAGGCATCGACCAATAGTGAAAACAAAACAAGAGGAAAGAGTTTGCGCGCGTAGGTCAAATCACAAATAGGGTTACTGTAGTTATCATAGAATGCAAGTCTGACAGCGTGTTTTCCAGACTGTGTATTTTACTGTTCAAAGTTGAAACCAGCATATGATCATTTATCCGAAAACCGTAAGATCAACCTTTTATATTCAGCTTGATAACCTGATAAGACTTTTTCTTGTTCCCAGTCATATATGTTCCGAAATCAGTTTCTCTCATCTTCTTCACAATCAACGCTTTCTTGCCTTTATTATACGTCGTTGCTCCAGATGCCACTTTCTTCTTCGTCTGAAAAAATTGTCCACTCGATTTCACTCGCTTCCATTTTTTTCTCACTCACTTTCACATTCTCCCAGTAGCCACACTTGGCCTTGTTCTTCTTATTGCACACCCGGTAAATGTGCTCTTCTAAATTCGAATCGACATTTTGAACTGACCTTCTGTAGGTGGCTCCGGCCGGAAGAGGAATTGAGGCATTCTCGCCGAGCTGAAGGTCATTAGTAAAGACGATAAGGCAGACTGATCCCAGCTGACCTTCACCAGAATTATGCTTGACTGACCGAAACTTAGTGCAAAGTGAACGGCGAAGAGCACGAGAATCGTGACTCCTATTCTGTTCATCTTTGTGTAATAAAAAGAGTATGCCGATCACAAACTATCGAAAAACTAAACCAGATTTGTGTTCTCCGTAGGATTACCCATCGATCTTTTATTGGCTGACCTGCCACTTGTCCAAATCTCCCTCCCAATAGATTAAATTTCAAACATCGAAAGAATTACAGTGAAGCTCACAAAGAACCATTTGATTACATCGACCCGAACAGCACACTAACACTCGAATTGATCGCAAGACTAGACAGGCGGAGGATCTCGAATGCCGTCTTCGATGAGGTTTTCTGAATGCCGAGAACCAATCCATTATACCTGATTGCAGACATTAGATGATGACGATGACGAAATGGAAGATCAGGGAGATCTTCGAGAAGAAATGACCGACGTCTTGCAGAACCTGGAGCTGAAGTCCGACGCCCGAACGGAAAGTGAAGCACGGAGGCCGAGTACTGCCGCCCCGATAGCAAGCAGAACCGATGAGTTTCAGAGTGATCACAGATCACAAAAGAAGAAAAGGTCAGGAGCAAAAATGGACAGAAGAGATAACCGAAAACAATAACATTATTTATTTGAAAACCACACATGCGGTCTCGTTTCCTGTATTTCCGGTTTTGTTTATTTTACTATTTTTGTAAATTCCAAATTCTACCTACATATAAAGTGTCTAACATTCAATGTGAATGCTTCGCTCTTATTACGCACCGTTCGTAAACTGAGTTGTAATGTACCAGAGAAAAAAGTGGAAGTGACAAGGATGTTATCAAGTTCAGTGTAGCATTCGGAAGCCCATTTAAGCGGCGAAACGAACGCATCATCAGTCAGTGTTCCTCCTCACGATGACGGGCACTACGAACGTTCTGAAGGCGTGCACTGTCTTCTCTGCCGTCTCCATTCTCGTTTCGCTCCTTTTCACCACTTTCATGTACACCGATCTTCATGAATTCCACGGAGAAGTCGCCGCGGAACTTCATGGATTCAAGGTAGGAGCCGAGGGACCAAAATGCGTTCAGTTTAGAGTTCTTTTTAGGATATTTATAATGATGCGTGGCTTCTGATCACGAAATCCTCATCCAACAAGTTCCTCTCGTCTTCCGACGTGGAGAGGATCTTCAAGAGAAGTTCGGACAAGTGCAACTGCGGCGAGAAAGCGGCAAACTGTCCACGTGGACCGCCGGGACCACCGGGAGAGCCAGGAGATGATGGAAGCAACGGAGAGCAAGGACCGGACGGACGGGATGGGCACACTCCTTCGGATGAGTACGGAGCCGCACAAGGAAACGAGATATCTTGCCCAGCTGGACCGCCCGGAGAACCGGGACCAGATGGAATTCCAGGAGAACCAGGAAGAGATGGACAACAAGGAACGGACGGACAACCTGGAAACGAGGGACCGGTTGGACCGAGAGGACCGCCTGGAAACAAGGGAAGAGACGGAAATCCAGGGAGAGATGGAAACCCGGGAAGACCGGGAAGAGACGGAACTCGTGGAGTCGGACAGCCAGGTCAACAGGGACAACCCGGACAGCGAGGACCTGCAGGACCACGTGGACAGCCAGGGAACAACGGAAGACCGGGAGAGAACGGGGACCAGGGACCGGCTGGACAGCCCGGAAACGACGGAGAGCAAGGGTCGGACGGAGTGGTCGGAATGTGAGTCGACGGAGGGAAATAGAAATACACACACACACGATTGATGAGGGCACATTCGAGACATCGTAGATTCCTGTTTGAATGGGATAAGAGGGCACATAAAGGTGGCCGGGGGTCTCCCGCCTTTTCATCATTCCACGCGCTTCTCAATTGTTCTTCTTGCAGCCCCGGAGAGCCGGGTCTTCCTGGATCCGATGCCGCCTATTGTCAGTGTCCGGAGAGATCGTCGGCAGTCGAAAAGACCTCCTCGGGCTACAAAGTGCGTCGTCGTCTGGTCACTCACGCCAACTGAACTCGTATCTTTCTTTCAAAATGAATTCTTTCTCTTTGTGTGCTTGTTGCATGTTTATTGGGTCCAGATGCGGCCGCAGAGTGTGCAATCCGAATGGCAACGAAAAGTTATTCGCCCTTTCAACTGTCCGTTTCCTAATGACTTTCGCTTCCAGTCCGGTGTGACAGTACAAAAAACACTCGCCCGTTCTCTCGTTTGCAGATCGTAAACCCTCCTGAAAGCTTCCATCGAATTGGTCTTTTCCAGTTCCTTCTTCTTCTTCTTCTTCTTTTTTTCCCATAGATACTGTTTATTTCGTTCCTTTCTCCTCCAGCTGTCAATGTTTCCGCCTTGTTTCCTAATCTAATTTCAGTGCGTTTCGTAGTCGTTCTAATCTAATTTCACTGCTTTTTCGCACCGAGCCATTACGATAATTGGTCCGCGAATATTTGCAAATTTCACTTACTATCAGTACCCATATTCTTGCCTAACTAAAAATTATTATATCCATAAATTAGCATGATATTCCAACAGAAAGCACTCTGAAACTCTACTTCCGTTTGATAAGAGCCCTGTTTTTATAAGTAAACACTCCTGAAAGGTAGTCAGAACCATTGGCCGAGTACAGTCTATTCGGAGCTCCGCCCTCACTCCTTCCCGAATGTTTCTTCTGTGACCGAGAGACATCATAATGTTTTGTAGCAGCTGTCAAAGTATTGGGTGTCAATGCTTCTGCTGGGCGGGCGCGAATCATCGGATGATGGATGGGGACCTATACGTGCACTCTCTGGGCACCGTCGCTATTTGACACATTGAATCGAAAACTGATTTTAAAAAAACATCTTTCGGGTCCTGCTTATATTTTTTTTACCTTTGAACAATTTCCATTTTTTTTCCATCAAATTCTGTTTCACAATTTCTGCTTGTTTCTCTCCTCTTGCATATATTTCCTCTTCTTCTTCCAACTCATTCTTCCCAAAATCATAAACATTCGGAACTCGACCCTTTGTTTATGTGGGGCGATCGAAGACTTCTCCGGGGCAACCTCAATTCACCCATTTTCCTTTCAGATGCGATTGAGGGTGATCGGAGGGTTTCCGAGTCTTCTCATCTATGTTTCCGTCATTCTTTTCTTGTACTTCTTCGTTTTCAAAGCATTTTTTCCAAAGTTTCGAAGGAAACATAATAGTTTAATGATGGAGCCGGACCTTCTAGATAGTTTGGACATTGACTGCGAGGTCAGATTGAAGCTGAAGCTCACATCTATGCGTGTTATTTCAGGCGTTGGCGAATGGATCTCGGAACAGTTCGTTGAAACTTGATCTCAGAACCATCGAAGATCGGTTATTGTACTCTACAAACAGATGCGAAACTTTGAAAACACTGTTTCGTTTCAATGAATATCCGTTATCAGACGAAGAAGCGGTCTATCCCCTCGCCTACGGAATGCTCGTTTACAAAGAGCTCTCTCAAGTGAGCTCCTAGATTCATGCCTTCTCCAGAATTCCTCTTTGTTCCAGGTTCTTTTCCTGCTCTCATCAATCTACCACCCTCAGAACGAGTACTGCATCGCCGTGGGCGAGAATTCGGCCGCTCTTTTTCAGAACCTTCTGCGTGAACTTTCTGGTTGCTATCCGAATATTCACTTCATGAAACGACCGCCAATCAGTTGGGGAAGCCACGAAATAATCAACTCGGCCTACGGTTGTCTCGAGTTTCTGAGTCATTTAAAAAGCAACTGGAGGTACTTCCAATATCTGTCCGGAGTGGATGCTCCGCTCAAAACGAATCTGGAGATGGTCAGAATCATGAAGGCTCTGCGCGGATCTGCCAACGTTGAAATCAAAGAGTATCAGGAAGGTCGACTACGTGGCAAAAACGTACGACAATCACGAGCACTTATAAATTCAGCAAAGAGCACAGTGTTTCAGATCACCAGCTCCCCGCTCCCCCTGTTTAAATCTTCGTTATCAGCACTGATACCACGGGAAGCAGCCGATCAAATGGTCTTTATATTAAGGCGGTAGGAACAAAATGACGGAATTGTTTGCAGGCATCCTCCCTCGTCCCTAGGGAACTTCTCGAGTTTCTGGAGAACACTGGCATCGCGGACGAAGGATTCTGGGGAACTCTTTTCGGAAACAAGGACAAGTTCAACATTTCTGGATCTGTGAACGGCCGAGAGTGGATCGAATTGAGGCAGAATCAGAAGGAGTTGAACTTGACGGCACAGGGCAACGGGATGAAATATTACATGTCAAGGGATCAGATTTGGTGGAAAGACCAGTGTTCGAATTATATGGCCGCCGGTTCGTGTGTCTTCGGATGGGGAGACCTCAAGAGACTTCTGAGTTCGAAGGCTCTCGTCGGCCATAAATTCTATCTCACATCCCAACCAGAGGCGTATTTCTGTATTCTCAAAGTGAGTAATCTCCAAGATTAGCTTCCAATAAACTGTATTCCAGAAGATCAGAGATCGGAGCGATGATCCGAAGGACCAGCTGGACGTCTCCTTCTACACGGAACTGCCACAGGTCGAGCTGTTGCGCGGAATGAACCTATCTCAACTGACCCATCCCAGTTGGCTTCTCTGATCTTTTTCTCCTGATCCAACGGGTCCAAGTCAATTAATCCGGTTAGACTTTGCGGTCTCGCTGGTCGTTTCTACCTCTTTCTCGCTCTCAAGGTGTTTTCTACTGTGTCAAATAAATACAAGCGTGCGATTTGACCGTTCTTTCCGGTCTTGCAAATATTATCTGATTGTGAGTTCGAAGACTGATTCCGTCACAAATTGATATAATATCTACCCGTGTTGGTCTGGCTTTGCGAAAGGTTCATCGACAAGAAAAATAGATGAGAGAGAAAGGCCAAACTATTTATAGTATACGATTGACTTCAAACGTCGGAAGACGCAGACAATCAGAGAGAAAACAAGGACGACAGACGTCATTGGAAGTGTTTGCAGACCGATTGGAAACCTTTTGGTATGTAGTGGTGATAATGTTTTTTTCCTGGCTAAATATAGATGGATTTGAGTTGCAGACTCTTACTGCTGCGTCAAGACAGAATCAATGAATGAATCCATTTTCAAAGAAGTCTTCTTCTTCTTCTTCTTCTTTTTAGTTCTTATCGTTGTCTTAACAACGTTTTTATACTTTTACCAGCGAAACCAGTTTCCCAAAAACAAAGACCAAAAAACGGAACTGAACAAAACCGATAAAGAATGATAGAGAGAAAGAGATGAACTTTTCATTTTTGTTCAATATAAAGCAGTCGATTGTATCAAAAGAAAAGAACTTGAGTTGGAAGACTTAAAGCAATTAAATGGGATCAAATGTACAAAAAGGGAACAGAGTTGACGTTGATTTACATGTAGGCGTGGGCGAATGCCAAATCCAGTTTCGACGGCTTCTCGTCGAGCACTTTCTGCGATATCTTCTGAGCTTCGAGGTCCACACAGATCGGAATCCATTCCACGTGGAACGGAGTACGCACTTGTAGATCGTACGAATGGGAGAGGTTGAACAGGCAGAGCACGGGATAGGAGAGCACGAGCAGCGAGACGGCGGTGAGCACGAAAGCGAAGAGGACGGGCTCAGAATAGAAGAAGTAGGTGAGTGCGGTCGAGACGGATATGCTGAGCAGGTAGAAGAATCCGATGGAGGCACGGAGGAACGAGCCGGAGACGAGCATCGCTGGGTTCAGAGTAGTTTGAGTCAGGTACCAACATACACATTTTCGATCCTTTTATTTATACTGCAAAACGTGGGGGCGGAGAGACAGGGAGGGAGCGAGAGACGCAGAGAACAGGTTGGATCTGTCGCGGACAGCCCGCAATTCTGCCTCGACGTCTTCTCCGGTGTCTTCGGGCGATCAGATGGAGAGAGAGAGATGAGGGTTACTGCGTCTCTCGGCAAAAGAGAAAAAGAAAGAGGCGATGGTATCAGAATAAGAGAGTGAGACGACACGTGAACAAGTACGAGGGGCCAACATCGGACTTATTGTTGAGTGGGGGGCCACGGGAGGAGGACACTTTGGCGACTGAAATGGGAAGAATCAGAGAGGAAATTCGAGGAACTAGTTATTTCATAAAAAAACTGAAAACTGATGTTGTCCTTTCAAAGAACGGCCTCTTCCCCTGCTTTCCCGTTGGTTCCTCTCGCTAATTTCCAAGTCTCCACACTAAATGAGCTTGACAGTGATGTCGGGCAAACGGCTCTGACCCTTCCCTAACACATTCCACCGCTTTCCATGGCTCTCCTATGTTTCCTTGTTCTACTCTTTTCGCTCCAGTCTGATTGCTACAAAATTGGTAGGCACCATGATCTGCATGGTCTCAGTTCCATTTCAGCTGTTCCCGCAAACCTAGTCGACGAAGTGGTTCCAGTTTTGGAGCTTGTGGATTTCCGATTCCAAGTGATTCCCTATGAAACGAAACCATTGTGGAGAATCAAACAAGAGAGTATCTAAATGTGATGTCTGATGGCCTCATGAACATTGTATTTTCAGTCTGTAACTGTCTGACTCTCGGCACTTCTGCAATTATTCTCCCCGAACAATATGAAGGTCATCAGGCCGCAGCAGCCATTGTTCAGGTCTCCCCGATTCCAAACACACTTCCGAACTCTTCCGGATCTTTCAGAGCATTGCCGACGATACGAATGTCCCCTGCGTGAGCCTCCATCTCTCCCCTCCGACTCGTCCCTCCACCCACCTCCACCCTCATCTCAATGCCAAATCACTCGCCGTCGCCGCTTTTATCAAGCGTGAAAAGTGGAAGGATGTCGTCGTGGTGTTCGAGGAGGCGGACGAGCTGCTTGAAGTGACCGACATGATCACGGCGGGACACTTCGACCCGGACTCGTTCTCTTCGCAACTGGTCAGATTGAAGCATGGAGAAGACTATGGAAACGAGTTGAAACACATAAAAAATAAGTTGGGTGAGATCAACATCAGACTTTCACGGACGGTTTCAAAACGGAAATATTTGTGCAGATCGCTACCGTATCGTCATAAACATTCCGTTGCGAAGAGCACTTCAGTTTCTGGAGCAGGCCGCCAACATGTCCATGTGCGGGGTCCTTTATCACTACGTTGTAATGGACATGGACTTGGTCACAGTGGACATTGACAACCTTCGGGGGATCGAAGATTGTAACATAACCTCATTCGGAGTGCACGATGTCAATTCGGAAAACATTGAAGACGCCCGTCTCGAAATCTCTCACAAATCTTCGATCAAACTGCCAAAGAAAGGAGTTCCCGTTCGTTGTTTTCCTGTTCTTTCGTACTTTTTCTTTTCAGTACACCACTTCGATCTGGATCGATACGCTCCGTCTTCTCGTCCGATCCATCAAATCCATAAATATATGGGAGGAGCCTAGATGTGGAGTGAGCTGGAAAGCCGGCGGAGATATAAAAAAGAAATTCTTCGAGAGCCCGTTAGCCGGAATATCCGGAGACTTGCACTGGGCGCCTTCGGGAGAAAGATCGAATTACACGTTGCATGTGTACAGAAGGAAGCTCAGTGAGCACGAGGAAGATGGTCAGAAAACAAAATGTTTCGTTTCAGCATTCCAAAAGTTCGCGGAATGGAACAGTAGCACTCGGAGAATAGCGTCTTCCGAAGCGGTCGTCGTTGCCAATTCTAGTGAGAAACTGACTTTGGAAGGGAAACATCTGAAGATATCCGTCTATTTGGAGGCTCCGTTCGTGATGATGACTGCGAACGGATCCTACGAGGGTTACTGTATCGACCTTCTTCATGTAAACACGCGAACTTTACATTCCACGTCATATGAAATATTCAGAAGATTGCAAGCATCCTAAAGTTCACGTACACTATTCAAAAAGTGAGGGACAATGCGTACGGTTCTAAAGAGTCAAATGGGAAATGGAGTGGGATGGTGGGCGAATTGCAGAGAGGAGTAGGCCAAATCAAATTATCAGACTTAAAAAATGGGGGTTCAGGATGCCGATTTGGCGGTTGCATCACTGACAATCAGCTATGGGAGAAGCGAAGTGATCGACTTCACCGTACCTTATATGCACCTGGGCATATCCATTTTGTTCAAAGTAAGGCATACTGAAAATAGGATTATTCATGCGAAATGCTCTTAGAAACCTCGAATAACTGATTCGGACTGGTTCAAGTTCATGGATCCACTGAGCACTCAAGTGTGGATTATGACATTCGCCAGCTACTTCGTCGTATCCGTTGCCATTTGGATAATTGCCAAGTCAGCCTAAAAAAGCCTAGAAGGTTGAAAATTCAATCAATAATTTCAGAATCAGTCCCTACGAACAGTTCGAAAGGGACGAAGACAGCGGCCAGTACAAACCAGTCGACAATCAGTTTTCGCTCAGAAACTCGTTCTGGTTCACAGTGTGTTCCCTCATGCAACAGGTCCCTATTCTATTGTTCGTCCGCCAGAATCTCTGATTTCAGGGAAGCGAGCTGTGTCCTCGCGCAGCCTCCACCCGGCTGCTCACTGCCATCTGGTGGTTCTTCGCTCTCATTCTCATTTCCTCCTATACTGCCAATCTGGCCGCTGTGTTGACGACCAGAAGGATGGAGACGCCGATTGAGAATGCGGACGATCTGGCCACACAGACTAAGATCAAGTACGGAACACTCGGAAGAGGATCCACCATGTCGTTCTTCAATGAATCTAAGATTGAGACTTACGAAAGGATGTGGCAGTTGATGAGCAGCTCGCCCGGTCTCTTTGTGCATTCGTCAAAGGAGGGAATCGCCAGAGTCAAGGTCTAGTACTTTTATTACAAGACTTTTGAGCCTGACAGTTTTGAAGAGCTCGGACTACGCCTATCTGATGGAATCCTCAATGCTAGAATATGCAGTAGAAAGGGACTGCGAGTTGATGCAAATCGGAGGGCTCATCGACCAGAAGGGATACGGTATCGGACTGCCGAAAGGATCTCCCTACAGAGAACTGATATCCACTGCGATTCTCAGATTACAAGAAAAGACAGAGCTCACAGAACTGAAAGAGAAGTGGTGGAAGGTGCAGTGAAAACTAGAATGCGAATGGAAAAATGTCTGGTTTAGGACAAAAGTGTCGTTTGTGATCAGCCGAAACGGAAAGATCAAGACGACGGAGAGTCAATTGGAGGAATATTCATTATTTTAGTTGGACGCTATGTCTCATGGCTTCTTAGATTATTCTTACAGGTTGTTGGCCTTGTTCTGACTGCAGTGCTCGTCATATTCGAGCTCATAACCACTAGGAAACCGTCACCAGCTCAATCCCAAGTTATTCGCCACGTAAACGTCATTCCAACATTCAAATTCGAGTTCTTCAAGTAAATGCATTGTTTATTCGGTTCGGCTCAATAATACAGACTTTGTATAAAGGGAGTTGTGCACGAATACTTTGTCTCTTATTCAATTATAGTTTGGCAAGCTGCGGGTGTCGGGGGAGAAAAGCGGCCGCGTTGTTTGGCTGCAGACGGAAGGGAGAAGCAGGCTTCTATGCGAATGGGATAGAAGGAAGTTTGAACCGGGGGAAGGCTGACTAAGTACAGAAAAAGGAGGAAAAGGGAATGAGTATCGGGACGAAAACGGTGAATGCATGGGGAAGAAACTCGGTAGGATGGGGATGACTAGAAGGGAGGAGGGAAACGAGGAACGAACGAGATTTACTGGAACAGGAGGTGTTCGATTGGAACGACACCGTTGTTGATCTGAGAGTGGGAAGTGGCCAGACGGACACAACGGGCAAGGCCTCCGCGGGTCGACAGCACACGCACTTTTTCTCCGTCCGAAAGGGAGAAATTGGCGAGTGTGAACGAGCCCATCACGGAAGCCATGCGGATCCGAGTGTAAGTGGACGGAGAGCGGGGTGTGGAGACAGTCGAAGTGATGCTCATGCGACTGAAAACAGAAAATGCACGTGGAATTCTGGAGGTTCTGCATGCTCACCTGGTGGACAATGGAATCCTCGAAGGTCTCGGAAGGTTCACTGCAAGTCTTGCCGGAACTGACGAGCTTTTCGGGACACGGGAATCGGAGGCGATGCGCGACGCTCCTCCCCATTGCTGCATTGACTTCGTGTAGTGCGGCTGCATGCTAGAGTCGCTGCGAGCTTCGATCACTGAATTGGAATAATTTACACTTATCTAGCGCCAAATTTAAACCTGGCAACAAAGAAAGGCTGTCGACCATTCTCCACAGCAAGGTTCTGTACTCGGCGCTCGCTGAAACCAGGAACGAATTGTCCGTGTACAACTGCTTGAGGACCTTCTCCTTGAGCACGATGTAGCAGAGCCAGCAGTCGAGTGAGTTCTCTCTGCAATCAAACAACGGTCTTTTCTTTTATCAGATGCTTGCTTACCTGATAAGCTCCTCGAAGAAGATTTCCACTTTCACATAATCACTTTTCGAACACTCATCCAACTGCTTCACAATCGAATGCACATCTTTCGTGGCGGGGCCCTTCGAAGTGACAGTCCGAATCATCGTCCACGGGGAGACACCCTCTTCCAGTCCGTCTTCGATCAGACATCTCATCGCACTGAAACAATCCCTCATCACTATCAGATTCCCTCATTCCCATCCTCACATGATGAGCATGTCGGACCCCTCTCCTCTGGAAATGGCTGCGACTCCTTCGACCACTTTCTCCACGAGTGTCCGCTTCGCCGCGTAAATCGGCAATCCGACAATCGAGAGCTCTTGCGCGCGCAGTTGATGGCGGGTCGTCGAGCTGAAATGAGATGAATTGAGGGTGAGTGCGCAGAGAAAGATTGATGGGGTCGTCGTGGGCAAATGGGCTTACGTTGTGGGAGCGAATGAGAAATTAGTGTCCGTGGGATTCGCCGCGCAGTCGCAAAGCACCGTCTTTGTTTGCGCAGTTTGGGCCCAGATTGGAGGATGTATTCTGGAATGAAACATTGAGATTCTTTCCGAATAGTTATGCTCTCCGCAAGTTTAAGCTATATTCTTTAGAGCTCACTGTCAGAAAATAAAAGTTGTATTATTTAGTGAGAGACACTTTGAAGACGCCACTAAGTGAATAGTTTACGAGTGGTCATGAATGTTATCCATGCGGTGTCAATTAGAAACGGAGCAACTGCTTTCGATCATAAAATCGTACCTCCTCCGAACGCGATAGCATGTCCGGCAAGCTTCGTTCGCAGAAGCTGAAATGCCAGTGATACGACGGTCGATGCAGTTTGACACGGCGGTCGATGAAGTCGTCGCAGGAGCACACTTCGAAGAGCTCGAGACGAGCAACTGAGCATTGCTTTTGAAGAATGAGCACGCTTCTGCTACGTGTCTGAAAAAGGAAAACCTTTTTTTTATCCATTGGATTCTGCGTTTTTTCTTTTCGGCGAAAAGAGAAGTTCGCGCGCTCGTCAACCTCCTTTCCTCGATAATATCGACCGGGTTAGCGGGGCGAATTCGAAAACCTGCGTCTCTCTTTTTGAATAATGTATGAGGAGGGTGAGGAGAGCGCGAAATAATCTCAAGATTAAGCCGGAAAAAGAAGAGGAAGAAGGAGAAGAAGAGGGAAGAATGGATGGATGGGACAAAGGCAAACGACTCACTTGGGCAGAAGAACGGAAAGGGATTGCCAGTCTTCGATGTGACTCGGACCGCTGCAGCCGAGTCCCGAATCAGGAGAATCTTCCTGCAAAGCACACTTTGTATGAATGAACATTCATTGGGAAAATGTTACTTGGAAGAAGAGTGGGAAGTCGGCGGTTGAAGTGATCGAAGGAAGCGCTTCCTTCTGTGTTTTGACAATGGCATCGCGGAACGAAGCAGTGAATGACTCGCAAAGAGACGGCATCTGAACAATCAAACATTCTGAAGAGAACACACCGATCAATACGACCGAATGCTGCTTTGATAAGTGACTGCGGCAGCGGCGATGACACAAAAAAGAAACCGATAAAAAGTTCGGCCGAATGGATTATGTCAGATGAATGTTTCTTTTCCGAACCTGCGGGATATCGCGCTTCTTCACAAGCCAATGCGACTGTTATTGTTCCAGAAAATACCCGCAAACATTTTTCGTGTCTATTTACATCTACCTTCATCGCAGTCTACACATCTGTTCTCTCGCACCAACCGACACAATCTACCCGTTCCTTTTTTGGTACACTTTCTCACGATCGCCCAGAACTGACCTCATGATGCATTGCCAAAAAGTCCAGCTTCGGCGCGTTTTCCTTCTCTTTTTCATCGCCGTTCTTTTCCAGAATATCAGCAAATGTCCTTTTCTGCTTGCCTCCGGATGAACACCTTCTGGCCGAATCTCTCTTCCAGCGATCTTTCCGAATCACTTCCAATTCCTCTTTCGCTTCTCTGATCTCATTGTCGTTAACATCCACGAATCGGGTGGCATCTCCAGATACAAAGTTGGCAATAAGTGAATTGGGACGGTTGGGGGAACGGGCACTATCGCTCTTCTTCGTATTCCACACATCCGGAGCACTGGCAGTCCGTTCGTCCAGAGGTTCGGATGTTCGGATGCGGCCCCAAGTCGTCAGATTGTCATTGATTCCGGATTGCCAATGCCCGGAATCCGCGAATGCTAATTGAAAATCTTCTTTCTTCACCTGACACCTCTCTCGGAACTGTTGAGAATCGAGAGAATCCGTTGACACCGAGGGATCAATGCTCTCGAAGAGCATCGAATCCTCGCCGCAGAAGTTGAGCGCTGCGATGCGGGCGTCGATGTCATCGGGCCACTGGTCCTCTTCAGGCATCATGTGCAATTCGCACAGTTCCACCATTGTGGTGGACGAGGAAGGGAACTTCTGTTTTCAGATGAGGAGGAGTGCGCGTGGGGAACGAATATGGGACGGAAGGGAGAGAAAGAAAGGAAGGGGCGCTCGCGCCGGGCCGCCGTCGTTGTCGATCGATGAATCTGCGTCTTTTCCCCAGCGAGGGGCGAGAGAGGGACGAGAGAGAGACGTCAGCTGGCTGCTTGTGTCTCGCCGTCGTCGGAAGTCTGCGTCTCGCACTCCGACCGTCTATTCGTTGATTGTTTCGCGACGCGGGTGGCTGCCTGGGTCTATCTGCAAACGGGACACTCTCGAGAGTCGTATGTGTGTGAGTGGTGGCGGGAAGAAGCGGCAAAAGACGGGCGACAAAATGTACTTGTGCATGAACGATTGGCTCGCATTCAGACTCGTATTACTGTGGGCGAAGAGAGCTCGCGGCAACTTGATACGAGCGAGAGTCCCAATAATGAAAGAGACGGGGGAAAGGAAAACAAAAACAAAAACTTTTCGGAAAGCGTGTCCTTAGAAGACGGCGTGCTATGCATCACATTCCGGCACTTTCACAACTCCCCTGTGACGTGGAACCCATTCTAGAAGTTTCGAAATCAACAAAGCTCGCTCGCTTGCCGGGAAGGACACTTGGGACTACTTGACACGACTGATAGATAAAGAATTTGGAAATGTTTGCAAAAGAGTTTGCGACGTGGCAATGAGATGAGAAAGAGGGAGCGAGAGAAAGAGAGAGAGAGAGAGAGAGAGAGAGAGAGAGAGAGAGAGAGAGAGAGAGAGAGAGAGTGCATGAAGAGTATATATGATGGATTGAAGGCAATTAGGAACGAAGCGAAATAAACAGAACAATTTCAATTATGGAAAAAGAAAAAGGATGGAGATGCCAAGTGGAAGGCCCGGAGGGCACGGGAAGGGAAAGCATAGAAGAGGGGGAGGAAGAAGAAGAAGAAGAAGGAGAAGCGGATGACGTCAAGAGCCCATTCAAATGCGGGAGGATGGAGTATCTGGAGATGAACATGAAGGAGACCCGTGCTAGGGCGCCCGTCCATCTTTCAGATGTTTACTCTAACGGTTGCCTCTTGTTTTCAGACGTATGAGCCTCTCTCAGAAAAGGCCGATCACCGGCAATAAGTTCAAATTACTGGTGGATAACCTAACCACATGTGTCATCTGCTCCCCTCTCTCTTTCTCTTTCTCCGACGCCGAAATACTCATCCCGAAGATCTCTGTTCAGATAAAATCGGTGTAATAATCAGTTGCGTACACCTGAGGAGTGGATACATTATGTTTCGAGGGCACCGATTGGCGGCACGGGCTATCAATTATCCGACCGAAAGTTGGGGCCGTCGTCGTTGATCTGAAGGGACACGTTTCGCTGAGTAATTGCCCGTCACACGCATGTTCGTTTTTTTTTTTGCAATGATCGGAGAATCGGTTGGATATGTGAAAGGGGAAACAGTGCGCGGGGCGAGGAGGCGCAGAGGTAAGGAATGGAATCAGTGTCATTGTGACACGTCGGAATCGCTTTGTGTACCGATCGAGTTACGCTTCAGAGGAGCAGAACATGCTCGGGCAACTTGGTCTTTTTGACAGGTGACGGTCCCACGAGATCGAGGTGAAAGAGTGAAGATTTATTTCGAAAGAAATCACGAAAAGAGCAAGCTAGAAACAGCAATACGATCAACATTCGCACAGAGTTTTGAGGACGTCGTCGGTGAGATCTCAGGAAGACGGACATCTTCAAAACTCTCAACGACATCATGGCTTTTCGACGGCCCACATAGGCAAACGTCGAAAAGAAAGGGAGAGAGAAAGAGAGAAAACGAATGGGGGAAGAAAGAGTGACAACCGTACAGGGTTAGTTCAATTGTTTTCATTTTTTCAGTGTTTATTTTGTTTTTGGTGGACGGTCAGTAAGTTAGAATACACATGTACGTGGGGGGGGGAATGAGATGGCGAAAAAGTGAATAAGAAAACGAGAAAAACGGGAAGAAATCGTCGAGAAAAACAACGGAATACAGGGCATTTCTAGCTCTTTCCGTTGCCCAATTGCACCCGACAGCAGATGAATCCGTTGTCGTTGCCCGTGTAGAGACACGCCGAATTGTCGGGGCACGACTGAGGAGTTCCTGCGCGCGCGTACCTGCAAGTGAATTATTCAGACACGTGTCCGGTCCTTTCGCGTCACTTACGGGTTGCATGTCCTGTAGTTTCCAGCCAACTCGACTGGCACCAGATTGGCTGGCTGTGGCGGACACACATTCGGCAATCGGACGTCCGACTCGAGACCGCAGCAGATGTATCTCTCCAGGTTGGTCGAGAACTGGCAGTGTCTGTTAGCTCCGCAGCCTTGGATGGCGTCGTTGAGCGGAGCCGATGGGGAACAGTACTTGTACTGAGCACCGCTCTCTCCTGGGACTGGCACGAGTTGAGGTGGGCAGTCTGGAAGGCATCAGTTGGAAGAAAGACTTTGTGATCAGAGAGACTTACATCCAGTGTCCACGCTGTCTGGAGATCTGCAGCAGTAAAAGGCGTTGACGGAAGTGGTAGTGGTGGAGAACCAGCAGAAGAAGTTGCCGGGACAAGCACCGTCCACATTCGGAGTGCACTGCATTGGCTGAAGCGAGAGAGCCGAGATGAATGGAGTAGAAGCGGCAGGGCAAAGAGCTGGAATCGGATGGTCACGTTATCAGAACAGGTTGATTTGACTCACATTGAAGTTCGGTAGAAGCTCCACAGCAGACATTCTGATCGAGAAGTGGAGAGGAGTAGCAGGTGTATCCCTCTGGGCATCCTCCGGAAACTCTTCCGTTTCCTCCTGGATTCGAGCACTGCACGAGTCTGCTGCCGTCTCCGTCCTTTGCAACGACGGTTCCTGGAGGGCACGCCTCCGAAAGACAGTAATTCTGGCACGACTTCTGCGAAGCAAAGTTGTTTCTGTTTCCCTCGCATCCGTTGTACTCAAAGGTCTGACACGTCTTCGAATCGGCGTTGAAGTACCATCTGCTGATGCGAGTGCTCGAGCAACGGACTCCAACGTCGCGTGGTTGAGAGCACACAAAGTTCTTGGAAGGACAGCAGAGACTCTTGGTCTGGTAGACGGTTCCGGTCCACGTGGTGACTGGCGTACAGTAGTGAGTCGACGGACACTGTCGGTTGGTTGTGCACGCACGCGCGGCTCCATTCTGCTCCTTCCAGACTTCTCCTCCGTCTGGGCATGATTCGACTCTACAGTAATCCTTACAATCTTGTTGGGTGGCAAAGTTGTTGGAGTTTCCGTCGCATCCGTTGAAAGAATAAGTCTGACAGGTTCTGGTGGTCGAATCATAGTACCAACGAGTGACGGCCGGTCCGCAGGAAGCTCCAGACTTGTAGGAAAGGGAGCAGGTGTAGGCCTGAGTCGGGCAGCATCCGTAGGTCGTTCCGTCGTAGTAGCAGTAGTGGTTGGCCGGGCAAGTGGTCGAGGCGGCAGAAGATCCCCCACAGATGATGAAGTTTCCGTTGGAGTCGGTGAGAGCAGTTCCCTGGATACACTGTGGCTCACTGCGCGCGTCTCTACAGTAATCCTGACATTCCTTGTAAGTCTCGAAGTTGTTTGCGTTTCCTTGGCATCCGGAGTAGATGAACTCTTCGCAGTTCCCGGTTTTGGCGTTGAACCACCAGCGGTTCGAGTAAGTTCCACAGTTTCCTTGCTCGCGCGGCAACTTGCATACGTACTGCGGACGTGGACAGCAAACTCCGCCGAAGGTCGTCGAGCCGGAAGTGGACTCGCAAGAGTGAGTGGACGGGCACGAGTTGGCTCCGGAGCCAGTCGGCGAGCACTCCATGTTGCGTTCGCCGGACGAGTCCTTGAGGGGCTCTCCAGCAGAGCAAAGGACTGAATGGAGGGGATTAATGGAAGATCTGAAGGAGACGTCACTTACTTCTGGAGCAGAACTTCTCGCAGTGATCTTGGGAGAGGAAGTTGTTGAAGTTTCCTCCCTGTCCGAGATACGAGAATTGAATGCAACGGCCTTCTCGCGAATCGTAGTAGAATCTGGGCGAAGTGTTGCCAGAACCGTCCGGAATTCCGACGTCAAAGTACTCGGTTGGAAGTCCTCCGGCGGTGTTGTACACTTCCGATGGGATACCTCCGTTGCGGGAGCAGATGAACACTGAAACACGTTGCGATCTGTCTGGAAGGGTTTCTGTGCATACGGTAAGTGGGACAGCACTGTTGGAGAGTTCCCATGGTCGTGCACTGGTAATTCGGGTTGTTGCATCCGTTGTCGTTGCCCTGGCAGTACACTGGCTCTTGCTTCACTCCTGTGGTACGGTCACGGTACAATGGGAGACCACGATTGCACGCTGAAACGATAAACATTTGAAAACGTGTTTTCTGTGTGGGGAGTCTCACTCTGTTTGCAGTAAGATTCGCAATGGTCCTTCGTCTGGAAGTTGTTGGCGTTTCCACCGTATCCCTGGTATTTGAGCTCTCTACACTCTCCGGTGATCGGGTCGTGGTACCAGTGGTTGAGAGTGGTGCCGCCGCCCGGTGGAGTGTATCCTTCATTTGGAGGCTGAATGCAAGCGAAAGCACGGGACGGACAGCAGAAACTGATCGGATTGTTGACTGTGCAGTCGTCGGAATCGCAGATGCAGTCGTAGGCGAGGGCTCCGATGGCTTCGCACGTGGCGTCGGCGCCTCCGTAGCACTGTTGCACTTGGTTCTCGATGCGGAACTTGGGGTTGTTTCCGTTCAGAGGGCAGAATCCGTAATTGAGGCAGACGAGGCCGTCGCGGGTTCGGAACGGCGGCTGGTTATTCGCACATCGACACTCTCCGGAACGACAGTAAGCTCCTGGCCAGACAGCTTCGCACTGTCTGTTTTGGGTGCATCCGGACTCTCCCGGGTTGATCTCTGCAAGTTAGGTCAGCGTGTTCCAATTTTCAGGTTTCCCGTGTTAATCAGACATGTTAGTACTTTGCAAAGTTTATTCATCAGACTTTAGAAGGATCTTAGAAAAGCCAAAGTACACTGAAGCGGTCTTATCTTAAATTAAAAATCAATTCATAACTTATTTATCAAAAGGAATATGGTTCACAAGGAAGGGAGGAGACAGAGCGGGAGCAGGAGGAGGAGGAGGAGTGGGAGATGAGAAGAAGAAGAAGCAGTCGGGGGAGTCCTGGAGTGCTTGTGTTTGTGACTTTTGCAGGAACGACTAAAATCGGAGGAAAAAACAGAAGGAAGACTAATTAAATTGAGAACAAAAACCCGCCAGGAAGGAGAACAACAACCCAGCAAAACGACGGCGATAAGCGGTGGAACGACGCAACAAATCAAGCCATCTGAACGGTCGGATGACTTGACAGAAAGGGAAGACTGTTGATGTTTGACAAGAAGGTGGGAAGGACCTATGGTAGACTAAGACAGGATACAATTTGACAGAGATAAAACGGAACACGGGGCACTGGAACGTCTTTCGGAAGTGCAACGAAGCCGGAAAGACAACCCAGTGAAAGAGAGAACAAAAAAGCTGAAAACAGGAATACGCTGAGAAACGAGGGATTCTATCGGGAAGGCGACGATATGAGGGGGAAGATGACTGGGGGAATACGCCGGGAGCCGACTCGACTCGCTGCTTCAGCACATCGGAGAGATCTGAAGAGGCACACGACCCGATCAACTCACGGCGACGACGATAAAGACCTAGAAATGGCGCCCGTGTTACGGGAACCGTTGTGTCAGATAACATGAGGGGAGAGGAACGGTCTAGACGCTTTCGATGTCATTTTCGCACACACACAGAGTGAGAGAAATATGGAAGTTGTGAAAGGGCGATGGGATGAAAAAGGAGGAGGAGAGGAAAGAAGAGTGCCTAATATGAGAAGACGTTCGTATTCAATATGAATACACGGATGCGCGAAATATGAATAACGATGGAAAACGACAAGAATGAGAATTGAAATTAGAAAGCGAGGCGAGAAGCTAGCACAAGGAAATGGTGACCAATGGGATGCCTCTCTTCAAAAACACTTACTTCTCCAGCAGTACGAGTCAATCTCGACGTACGTCGTCAAGCAGGCACACCGCTTGTTTCCGGCACAATAATTTCCAGTTCCGCAGTCGGTAGATACCTCACATGGCCTGCCGACAGTGCCGTGCTGAGCACGAACTGCAGCGGCAAGTGCCACCAGAGCCAACAACTTCAGCATTGTGCTCTTGGGGACCGCTTTAGAATATCAGAGCAACAGTGGGAAGGGACTGAGTGAGTGGGGGGGACTTTTCGTCGGCGTTTGACCGTGTCCGTCCTCTTCGCACGACCGCAAATACCACTACCAAATATCTCAGAAGGGCCGAGAGCAGGCGAGTCAGTCAACAGACAAACTCTATACAGCACACAGTCACCGTCCCGTCGACTATGGACTTGGCGGTGCGACGGCGGCGGCTCCGTCCCGCCCCGTTGCTCTATTACTTCCTGGGCGGAACTGTCCCTCCCGCGAGCTGCGCACCATCTATCGAAATGGTTAATTCTTGGTAAACAAATGAGAAAGGACAGGCCGCCGGCTGAGGAGGAAGAGAGTCTGTACCGTTTGACCCGCACCGGTGGACTGCTCAGAGAAGAAGAGGATACTCCCGTTAATCACCAAAAATGGGTAATGGAACAATGAAACTGTGAAAAAATTGAGTGAAGACAAAACGAAACAGAAAAAAGAGTACGAGTTCCCGTTTGGGAAATGTGAAAGAACAAACGAAGGGACTAGGTGGATGTGGTAGGAGGTGGAACAACTGGATTCGTTTCAGATGCCACGGGAGCTTCTGTTGTTGATGACGGATTGCCGTTCTCCACGGAAACCTCCGACTCAACTTCTCTACAAAATTAGTTACATATTCCGGGGCTCCAAAGTCGCTCACTCACTTCAGGGACGTCGTCTCACTTCCCTCGTCTAGATTTCCTTCTGCTAACCGCGTGGCCCGTATCTCAAATGCGGCAGAAATCGCTTTCTCGACGCCCTCCGAATCAAGCTGAAACGAATTGTTCTTTGTCGTCCAGTTTCCCGTTCTTGCGCGTGTTTGTTATGTATGCTAAGATGATAGAGAGAGGGAGAGAGAGTGACCGCGCGGGAACGGATAAAGAGCATAAGCATCATCATAAGCAACTCAAAAAAATAAAGGTCACCATCAACGGGCGACTGTCTGTTTGCCAATCGGGAGGGGGCGAGAGCCCTTATTTGTCGAGAAAGTCAAGTCGCCTATCAGCAGATTATCCCGCTTTCTCAGCATCAATGTGCAGGGGTCGGAGAGCGCTCTCACCTGACACACGAATCCGTGGGTAACCAGGTTCTCCGTCAGCGAGTCTGCCGCATCCGTCTTCTGAAGTGACGTCGTCAACTGTCGATGCATCTGATCTTCTAACAATAACACAATCGACATTTCTCTGAAAATCAAACAAGTCCAATCAGTTGAAAGATAAACTCAATTCATCGCTCTTGCCCCCTCGGTGTTTGCAGACTCAAGCCAAAATTTCTCAAATTAGGCTTGAGTACGCAAACACCGAGGGGGCAAGAGCGGTGAATTGAGAGTACGCGGACTTACTCGTTTTCAATGTGCACATTGATTTCCAAGATATGCCGGTTTTCTAACCGCATATCCCGTTCTTCGGTTTCTTCTTCTTCTTCCGGAGTCGGTGATCCGGCATCTCTGGCACTCGAAGACGGGACAGCTCCACTCGTTCCGCTCGGTTCGCTTGCAACGTCTGTTGAGTCGACCGAGTCTCCGACCTTTCTGTCCGATACTTCCGGACTTGAGGACTTTCCGATTGAAGACGTTCCGTTGATGTTGACTCCACTGGAATTAGCCGTTCCCGAAATTCCGGTTGTTCCAGAATCTGCGGTAATCGTCGAATTGGCTGATGGATGTGTCGACGACGGCGCCGAGTCATTCGTTGCACTGATCAACGTTGACGGATTTGTCTGAAAACTCTGGACTTTGCATAGTTTCTTCGTGTTTCCGCTTCTGATCCCACATTCGAATAGGCTCTTAACGTCGTCGAAGGCAGATGTGCGAGGGGAGCGAACGCCGTCAGCGGATAGATTCCGTTGCGGACGTCGTCAAGAAACTTCTCTAGATCCACCTGGAAGGCAGCCACTTGACAGTAAGCCATCTCGCGAAGTTTCGATGTGGCAGCGACCTGAAATTATAGCATTGTTTTCGTGGGACACTTTCTGCTCTCGAGGCGAAGAGTTCGCCAAAACGAGATCGCGAGAAACGCCGACAAAGTGACCGGCGTGTCAAATATTGACTTTTGCGTGACAATTGAAGGCGCCCCGAATATGGTCAGTTCTGCCGCCACCAGAAGTTTGAGACACATTAGTCTCCTTTTCTTACGGGCTCCAAACTTACTCTTTCATTGTCCTTTATTCGGAATGCACTCTCCGAAACATCTTCGTACTTCTTTGAATCGACTATCGCGTGCGCCGAAAGCAATTTCAATGAATGTACCTAGCAAAAATAAGTAGATCAGCATCATCTGCCTGTTTCGATGGACGAGTTACCTCAAAAAGGATCTGATGGAAAAGAAGCTCTCTGGCACTAGGCCTCTCTGCTGGATCTTTCCGAAGACACTGTCGGATGAAGTCCTGTTGCAACGGATCCTCTAGCGATTGAATCGCTTTCTCGATAACGTCTTCGGTCACAGGGCCTTCCGAACTTCCATTTTGGCATCCAGACAGTCCACCGATCACAGCGATCTCCAGTGAGCAGATGCCGAATGAGTAGATGTCGGCCGCCGAGGTGACTTCAGTGTTATCTGAAGCTTGATGGGAGGTTTACACACTGTGGAAGCAGGGACGAACTCTCGTATTCCGGGGCGATGTAGTGCATGTACCGCATGTTTTCTCGACACGTCTTGACATGATGGTTGATGGCGTCCGGGGCGACTGAAAGAAAAGAATAAGGTTCTGGAGGTGACAAGGAAGCAAGCAATAAGGATGTTAACAGGTACAGATAGACAGGTCACAACATTGCTGTTTCTACTTTTCTATTTCGAGTATTTTTTTCCACTTTTTTCTTTGTATTAAGAGGTGCATTTTTGCAAGTTCGTTTCGAGCCGATCGCTTAATTGCCATCGAAACGGCCGCACCAGGTACCCGTTGGAACGGCAACATCACGTCGCAACTCGGGCTGCTAATCAACAAACAGTCTGTTGCGCGCATACTTTCACTCGAAAGACTCTACTCGCACTCTGTAGACACAACTCTCGGTTCGCGAAAGATCCGCGAAAAGTTCGACCAGCGATGCAAATCTAATCAGCAAACAAGTTGTACCATATCACCGGGCGGTATCCCGATTGGCAAATGCGATTTTGGCGCAAATAGGACGCAAATCCTCTGAGGGCGAGACTCGTTCGCTGAGGAGTGTGTGTGAGAGGAACGAAACGAGGGGTCAACCCGGCCAACAAGGAACTAAGAGAGAAACATTCCGCAAATTTTATGGAAAGGAAATTGACACTTTCAATAATGAGCATATATCAATGTTCAATGACTAGCTCGCAAATTCTGAATGACTGAATACATAACTTCAAATTGAAACAAACGAACGTCATTGTGAACTTCAAGTGCGTCATCTTACGAAAATACCATATTAAAACATTTTTTCATTCCTTCTCCCCATGGTTTTGGGCCCGAAACAGATGGCTAGCAGCTGATTGAAAGTGTATTTTTCTAGCAGCGGGCAAAGAACTCATCGAGTTTACACTATCAAATTCCAAAGTTTACACTAGCTAATTCCAAAAGGTCATTCCTATTCACTCTTGCACTTTTTCTCTGTTTGACCTATCTAAAAGTGCACTCTGAACGCGGCATTGTTTTTCTAGACATCTGTCTAGTTATGCAGACATGACGGATATAAAATGGTAGATGATAATTTGAAAGCGACAGATCGAAAAACTGAGGAAGATATTAGAAAGTGAGAAAACGGAAGAAACAGAAGAAAAAGAGGAACATGCACACAATGACAGACGGAGAAGAAGAAAAGACGGTAAGCACAACACGTGGGCCGGAAAGGACATAGGGGGAGGGATCACCCACCAAGAAGGTTCTGTCCACTGTTGTCTTTACACATCGAGATACCTGAACAAGAGCATGGCTAAACGCAGATTCCCGGGACCCGCGAAGGGAATTTAGTTCGAAAAATGCACTGTCGCACGGCAGTTCAAACAAAAAACAAGAGGAGGCGCCTGAGCGTTTGATTGAGAAAACTGAATGTATGAACCATGCACTTCCCGAACGAGTCGAAAAACGGAATACGAATTAAACGACTTACCACACCCGATTTTTATGAGTCCGTTCTGTTGAATAAAAACTGTGTTGCACGTCAGATTTCCATGAATTATTGGCGGATCGGAAGAATGCAGATAATTTAATGCTGATAAAATCTGTGTTGTCCACTTTTTCCACGCCTGCAAAGACTGATTTTTGATTGTGGAATGACCGTTCTTCAACGAATTTTACCTTGATACTGAGCGGAGAACCGGCTTTTCGTGTCCTTTGAAGAAACGCAGACATTGATCCGGAAGACATGTATTCCGTAATAAAGATAATCTGAAAATAGTGGTGACTCCACCGGAGAGCACAAAACACTTACCCTCGGTTTTTCTGACTTTGAATCTGTCCAGTATTTGTGAAACTTGACGAGATTCGTGTGCACCAACTGAGTCAGATTATCGAAGACTGCATTTATTTTCTCCTCCTGGGCGCGAAAGTTTTTCCTTTCCGAGAATTGCACTTCATTCCAGACTACTTCGTTACCTAAAAATGTCATCCAGTTTTTTCAATAAAATATGATTTCAAGGGACATTTCAAGGAGCAACCCTACATTATCGCAATAAAACATACCGGTTTCGTTGTCCATGGCGAGATATGCGACGTCTATTCCGGGCACGTCCCTCTGTTTCACCTGTTCTCTCCGTTTTGACCAGCGTTTGTCCGGCGACTCTTCCAAAATCTGAAAACGAATCCGTTTGGATTTGTCCACTTGGCCTATTTTTACCTCTTCGGCTCCGTCCGCGTCTGAATCGCTGGCACCGTCGTCGCCAATGGGCGTCTTTCCGGCCGCAGCTCGATCCTCGCCGGAACTGACCATCTGGAAGTGAGCGGACGGGCAATGTCACGGAGTGAATGAGGAATGAGAGCAGATCAATTGGGCAATTCTGTAGAAACAATCTTCTCGGAGATCGTTTTCAACAATTTCGCGCCTCAATTCGACCGGTCGTGAATTTTTTACAGTTCTTTTTTTATGTTTTGCTCAAAACGGGACACATGAATCACATGAGCCGGTCGAAGCACACGCGGCACGACGCAAGTCAGCCGGTGGCGGTGTCAACATTTCGAAACGAATGACTCACCAAAGAGAATCGGCCAAAGAGGCTCCAGTTTGTCGGTGGGTACTCGTCTAATTCTCTCGATTCCAATTGACCCCGATATAATTCTGCAAGATTTTCAACATTTTGATATGAGCATTCAACCAATTCGAGGTCAATCGAGGCACGGGAAGTAAGAGCGAATTCCAAACAAAAGACCATATGACAATATACGTTTTGCCTCACTCCCTCTCTCACTTCTCACGGGACCCATCCGTCCGAAATAGTGAGCTCAACTTAAGAGACACAGACGAGTCAGTCAACCCCCGGGAAGAGTAGAGAGTGAGGGGCGGAGAGACGCAGTGAGAAAGAGAAGCGAGAGTGCTGCCTGAAGTCGGTCTTCTTTACCCTCCAGTACAATGAGAAGTCAGTTGATCAGCTGCGACGAGGCGTCTCCCTACTGGTTTGCCCCTTTTGTCACCTATTTTGGGTCTCCCACTCTTATATTTATCACCACGCGAACGCTTGCTTTTATCCAAAAACCGTAGTGTGTCTTATCTCGTCGCGTAGAAACCGACATCACGATGATACGAAGGGCGGGGTGGGACGACAAGTTTGTTGCAATGCAGTTATGAAAACTGACGCTGTTTGAACAGCTTTTTTAATAATCGAAGGTTTGGAGAAAACAAAACGGGAAATTCGAAATTTCGAACGCGGCCTAAAATTTGCGAAATTGTAGGCTGGCAAGATGAAACAAAAAAGGTCCATCATAGGAATGAGGGGAAAAAGAGCAGAACCGGAAGGAGAAAGAACAACTCGCAACAATTTATTGAGTTTGTTTCACGAGAGAGGGAAGCCCATTCCACTTTCTTTGACGAATCAGAACGTTCCAGTTCAATGAACAACACATGGAACCAACCAAACAATTCGTAGCCGTCACGAAATGTTCTCTTATCAAAAAGTTCTCTGGCCTAAACCACCGGCGCCTGCGATGAAAACTCGTTGCCATTTCCATTTTGGCATAAAAAACCAAAAAAATTTGGAGAGCGACGAGGAGTTACAGAGATAGGAAGGGTGGAGTGGAGGAGGAAGAGACAGAGAGGACGCGAGACACAGACACAATTCGAATTCAATGTCATTATTAAAAATGTATTTGCAACATGGCACCGCCGCGCCGCCCGTTTCGTTCCGTTTTTTGGCTGAACGGCTCACGGACTCTGCGCGTGTTTGCTCAAACGGAAGCACTCTTCCCGGCAAGCTCCTCGGGATCGCAGCAGTGATAATCGACGAGGGGAGCGGCGGCGGCGGCGACGGAGGGGAGAGATCACGGTTGTTGCAGCGGGAGCAGCACTTTCTGTGAACGTGCAAACTTGAACCGAGGACAAACTTTACAAGCTGCCTAGGAGCTACCGCGGTGTGAAAAACGGTTAGTTTTAAGATGGCCTTAGAAGTGAGCAACTGATTTGGTTACTGTGATATATCGGGATTCATAACGAATAGAAGCTTAGTTGAAGGCAACGATTTTTTGAAGCTTCAGCGCAATTCACTATGCAAACTATGACGTGGCAAGAGGGCGGGGACATGAAGGGCTAGTGGAGGACGGATGCGACCGTACCTATCGGTCGCCTAGTGTCCTTTCCTAGACCGATGGCTACAGGACATGCAGCAACCGAACGTACACGAGAGGACGAACACCTGGACACTGATAAGTGATGACCGGTTCGAATAGGCCCGAATGGTCAACTACTGGCCGGAGGGTCTAGTTAGAGTGGTATGCAGAGAATGGGCGAATGGCCGCCATCGGGCCGAAACAGCCGTCGCCGACGAGAGAACCGCGCTCACCGTGGAGACGACTGAGAAAAGAGGGGGATGGCGAAATAGTACGGATGCGCAGAGTGGCAATGAGAGAGTGTTGCTGGCCGAGGAGGCCGACAGAGGGCGAGAGGGCCGCGCGGAACGCGTCAGTCTTCGTGCGGTGAGACACGGGCGAGCCCCGCCGGCGGCACGCTTGAGCATGACAGTTTGGGCGTGAATAGAAGCAGGGAAAAGAGCCGCCTAAGTGATATGGAATCTGTAAAAACAGAAAAATAAGTAATTGGAAGTTGTTCTGACAACTATCGCGGGAGGAACAAGGACTTATGGGAACTTTGAATCTTCATTACATCACTAGTTACTACGGCAGTTTCTATAGACACGTTCATCATTTCGTATGCTCATTGCAGGAAGATGCTCAGGGCTTGCAACTGATTCCGAGAACACGCCACCTCTAACTGGCGATCTTTCCGTCCGAGCAGACGATTCTTGACGACTTCCGAGATTCCGTGCACCAGTTTCTCCGATTCTTGATCCGGTCGCAGAACCAGCGCGTTTTTCTGCCAATTTCCAATTCTTCTCTCAAGCTGTAAGACAAATGTTCGACTTACCAAGTGTTCAACCTTCGTGGGAATGGTATAGAATGTATCGAAAGTCTCAATAACGTCTGTGATCGGAACAACCGCAATCCTGCCGCTTTCCGACTTTTTCTTGAACTTCTGCACTTGGGAAGTCACGCTTTGAAACGACGGAAGGTCGAATGAATCCCAGGAGGAGTAGAAGCCGAGGCGCCACGGAAGCACGTCTCCCAGTTGATTCATAGTGCGCTCGCAGGTCGCATAGATTGGCGCGGAGTTGCAGGAGAACTAGAAATGTGCAGATAAGTGACCGAACTATGAGCTGAGGGAACCTTTCTTGGTACAGCGAACACGACACCTTCCAAGCGAGGCAATTCCTTTGCGATTTTTGAGGACCAATACTGGAAATATGTTTCATTGTGGGTATCTCTTGAAATTCGTGACTCACATCAGCCACAATAGAGTGATTATCCCATCTCCAAACTGCCGAAACGTCGTAGGAGTAGTCAGAGTTCTGCTCAATTCGGCTGTTCGGCACGATTTTGTTTCCTTGAACCAAAGGCGCTGAAACGAAATCTGTTTACGCGAACATTCTTGTTTTATGTGTCTCACAAGAGCTCTTTTCGATAATTTTTGCACATTCAGCAAGAAGGATCCCACCGTCGGCACCCGAAAAGTGTGGGTAAAGAGGCATGAAAATAAATCGACTCGAGCGATGTCTGTGATTTTCGAACTGTCGGATAAAGAGTCTGGCTTTGTCAAACTCACGCGTTGATCTGTTGTAATTTGGTTTCGAACGGAATCTCGTCGAACTGGAACAGGCGAGTGACTCGGAACGGGCCGAACTCCGGAATAACTGCTTCCAGGGACTCTTCCACTCGTTCTGCCAATCTGTCCACTTGCGTTTCCAGACTGGGAACATCTTGATAAGCAGAAATGCACCCGCGCAGAGAATTGTTCATCAGTTTTGCACTTGTAATTGCACTGAAAGAATACTGAATTTCTAAAGTCAAAAAATACTGAAAACTCTGACCTGTGCACAAAGTTTGGCAATCGAAGTCGCAGCGCAGATCGCGTTTTCAGAAATTCTCGAGCGTGGAATTTGTTCCATGGCTGACCGGCGTGCAGGAGAATGAGCTCCGTCTGAGCAGAACGAGCCGGATCTGCGGAGAAATGCGATCGTTTCTGAAGTTGAGTGTTTAATTGGAAAGCAGACGCGTGAGACTCACAGCAATTTGAAACAGTTTTGAATTCCGAGAGAGCATTTTGTGGCGAAAAGTTCGACAAAAAAGCTCTTACTTTCTGAAAAGTTGTTAATTATTACAAAAATTAAGCAAAATATTAAAAACTTACTTTTTTCCGCTATTCAGATGAGCATTCCGAGAATGTCGGAACGACAAAAATTGCAAGTTTTGCCGGCAAAAAAGAGAAAACTGATCGAGCGACGGAAGAGAGAGTGCCGAAGCGAGGAGGGTGCAGAGAAAGAGCGCGACTGTGAGTGTTGATTGAACGTACTTTTACTTAGAATCCTAAAAAAAATTCAATTTTTGAAACTGGAATGCAAATGCTTGTTTTTTTTGCTCATTGAATAACTAAAACGTTTTCAAATTTCAAAAATTCCTTAATCTCAGAGTTATTTCCTTATTTTTACGAACAGATGTTTTAATTGAATATTCATATACGCCCTTTTATCATCTACAAGTCTAATATTAATTTTCTTTGTTTCATTAGTTACTTTATGATTAACTAACTGTTTTGGCTCAATAATAATAGCTCCAGCCTTATTTTTTATTCTATATAACGAGCTAATATTATTTTCATTAATATTATAATTAAACTCTTCAAAGTCTCTTTAAAAAATTAGAAATTATTCATGGTATCACAATGAAAAAATTGGAGGTTTTCATCTACTAAACGTTTCACAGAACATAGAGGAACCCCGCTTTCGGTTTCCAATGCAACCGGTGGCACCCGCACGACGGCCGCATGAAAGTATCGACAATTGTCTCGGTTTCGCCCTCACGCACGCAGTGCCGTTGCACATTCGCCCCTCGACTTCCTTCCTCTTTCTCTTGCCTCTCGTTCAGTCGCCAACCCTCGAACGCTATGAATATGGTGTTAAGTCCGATTTCCACGTAATTTTATCGATTCCCGACCGTTATTTGACTCTTTTCGTTCAGTCTTTTGAGCTGCGTGTTCTCCGGAGTGGCCGAAGTGGCCAATGTGCCGCTGGAAATGCTCCGATCTCAGATGGGCTGGCTGAGCAAGGAGGAGCGTGCGATGTACCGCGGAGAGCGCCGCTCGCTTGAAGACGTGTGTGATGTCCCGCCGCCAACGGAGCAGATAACCAGAACAGGCAAACCGATACTTCCGTATGCAGATTCCGTCGAATCCCACAATGATCAGGTCTGTTCAGAAGCTCCAAGTGGGGAGACTGCCCAATCTGCTCGTCACCGCCCGTCAAGCCCCAGGGATGCGTCAAGTGTCTCCAGTTCGTCGGATGCGCCGAGTGAGTCCTTTCCTCCTTCATTCCTCCGACTCTTGCTCTTTTCTTTTTCAGCTGCATCGTTCGCTGGTACATAACCCGCGCAGATGCTGAGCTCCGTAACCCGGCGTGTCCGATGTGCCGTGCCTACTGGAGACGCTGTCCGGAGGTACGCCACATGAGCACCGTCGATAAGTATCGCCAGAAACTGAATCGGAAGCCCGAGTCGTTGCGACGCTCGAACAGACTCAAGTTCAAAGTTAGGAAATGAATTCCGGGCTGTATATCCACGGCACGTGGATCTTATCATGAATCGCTACTGTCTGTGTTGTCAAAATTATGTATTTTAAAATAAAGCAACGCAGAGGGCTTCATTTGAATAGTAAACTCGACTAGCCGATTAGTATGGGGTTAATCAGAGTGATATCATCGGTTAGTTTCAGTCGCGATTCTTCAAAATCTGCTTCTCATACTCGGTGCATTCTACGTGGAAGAGCATCTTCTCGTTCTGAAATAAATATGTTGTATTGAACTGTGAGAAAACGAATAGTTTACGTCAATGTCAGCTGCTTCCTGATGAATGAGATCAACTTTCTTCCGAATGGCGCCTTCAAACGACGCCTTGCTCCTCTGCAGATCTTCCTCCAGTTTCTTCATTCTGCTCTTCTCCGTCTGAATCTCTTTGTCCAGACTTCCGTCCATCTGCAACTGCTTCTTCAGCACATCCTTCTCATTTTCCATCTCGTCGTATCGCTTCTCCCTTTGCAATCTGTCCTCCTTCCACTCCTCTCGTTCGTTTCGGCGCACACGTTCCTCCCGAGCTTCCTTTTTGTTCGCCTCGCCGAGCATTTCCTTTTCCATCTGAACCCGCTGCCTGAACAATTTTGAAAATGGAACTGATTGTGAGGCTATCGATTCACGTACTCGATCGCAGCGAATTTATCTCCGAATCTAGAGAGTTCAGTCTGAAGTTGCAGTTTCTTCTGGTTCAATTGACGGTTGACTTCCGGCATCCAGACACTGTTCAGAGTTTCCCAGCCAGCTTTGAGATCTCTGCAAAATTATCAGTCAAATGCTGTCAAGATCTGTTGAAATACTGTTCATTGGCAGGTGCACGAAGTGGCTCCAGTTTCACGTCGATTCCAGCAATGATCTTCTCGATGCTTTCGATGAACTGCACGAAGACTGCCTTTTGCTCTTTGAAAGTGTCCTCGTTCTTCATGAGCCACATCTGTTTCGACAACTGGTCCAGTTCAGCCTGAATTTCCAGAACGATCTCCTTGTCGTGGTCGTTCTCAGCGTTCATCTGACGGGCCTGCTTCCCCGTCAAATTGTGTTTCCGTTTCTGTACGTCGATTAGTTCTTTCAGAGCGTTAACTTCCGCCTGGACCATCGCATTCTCGGCCGTTCTCGCCGTTAGCACCTCCTTCACTTTGTTCAGCTCTTCCTCTTTGTGCGTCTGGCATTGTACAATATTCGTCTTGTAATCGTTTGCTTTCATGATATCCTCCTTGATTTTATTAATTTCATCAGTCAGTCCTTGCTCGTTCCCTTTCTGAAACATTCCCTCACAATTTCTACTCGTTCACATTTATTTCCTCACGTCTGCATCAATCTCTTCGCACTCGAACCGAAACTGTTCTAACTGATTCTTCGCCTGGCTGACCATATCTTCGAAATCATCCGCATTCTCAAAGTAGTTTCTCAGCTTCGTTTGCGTGTCCTGCCAGAACGGTCCCTCTTTAGTTTCGGCCGCCTTTCGGTCGTTTGTGTACTCTCTGAAAGTGGTGGTGAGCCACGAGTACAAGAGCAGTTTCTCCTGCACTTTCGCCGGCTCCATGAAATCTTCAAGTATGATGTTATCGGTGTGGGCGCTTACTCCCATGTTGCACTGTAACATAATTTTCTTTATCAAAACCAAGGAAATAGTCCCCACTCTGATAAGATCGATGAGCCACGAAAGGGCTTCCAGAACGTGTGGGTATCCGAGGGAAGAGCCCATAGGCGCGAAGTAACTGTTCTTCAAAGCATGCGGATATCCAAGGCCTTTGAAAATCGAAGAAATCTGAAAAAAAAACTTTTTTGCATTTGAACCGTCGTTTCAAATACTTCTTCTTCCAGACGCGCAGAGGTCGGATACTCGTAATCCTTGCTCAGATGCTGGTAAATAAGTTCAAACAGATTGATGAAGTGCTGCTTCGAGCCAGGACATCTAATATCCTTCTCCGCCGGCGCATTCGGACCTTCGAATTCGATTAAAAAGTTATAAATTTTGTTCACGTTTTCGGGGGCGAGCTGCTTTACATCTCTCGGAGCGGCGGCGGAATTCTTTTGGAATAAAGACAATCGCGCGCCTGTTTGGCTCATGCTCAGACGGCCATCGACTCTGAAAAGAAAAGAAAACAGAAATTTGCTTTTGCTGTAGTTTAGTGTGTATTTACTTTCTCACTGAAGATGAGGTCCCAAAATCAGTGAATCTTTTCGTCGGAGTGATCGCTGTTGACATTCGGGGCCCTCCGAAAGTGGGTCCTCCGGTTTTTCTTCGATCTCCGTACATTCTAAACAGAAAGTTATTTTTTGTAAAAGAATATTCAGGAAAATCCACGAAGGAACAAATCAAATGATGACGAAAAACAGAAAACTAGTAAACCGTCTCGATTGGAATTTGAATAGCGCGCGCGAAGAGAGCGTTCTTCTAGGCCAGTAAAACTCGGCCACGCAATGAAAAATAAAAATTCTGCGGACTATTTCAAAAAGAGTGAATTTGGACATTCATTCGAACAAAGAGCAAACCAAACCGCGTGAATTAACAAAGAAGTGAACAGTTCTGATACAGAAAAGACATGGAAATCAGAAATGCTGGAAGGAACCACATAATACTCGCAATACATACAGGAACCAATTGACTTGTGTCAGGAGAGTTTTAAGAAGAAGTCTAGTAAAGCTGTTGTAAGAAAAGACAGAAACGGTAAAATACACGAGAAGAACTTGGTAAGCAGTGAAAAAAGACTAAAACAGTCTAAATACATGTGTGACCGAAACGACAACCAAGAAAGTCACAGGATAAAAAAGGGGGGAAGAATAAAAGTCGGAAGATTATTTGTTGAACATCCTAGCCATATCGGCCACCGAACGACGGCTGTTCGCATTTTCGTCGTCTTCCGTATTTGCAGGAGGCGTCGTCGGCGAACCAATTCCGACCAAACGGGTTCGTGGCTCAGGTTTCGGAGGGAGAATCGGAGGAGGAGCACCACCGGGACCGACCCTGAAATCATACGTTCATGAGGTAAGCCCGATGTTTCGAGACGGACCTGTTCCGTTGAGGTAAGGGAGGTGGAGAATCCAGAATAGATGACGATGACATGAGTTTGATTGAAGTGGGCGAAGGCGCTTCTCGAGGGGACAGTGAAAATTCGGAGGGTCCAGAGAGAGCACGGTCTGCGGATGGACGAAGATGAACTTGCGCGAGGAGTGAGGTGTCGGGGATCATGGCAACACGGCCGCCTGCTGGCACTTTCCGAGGCTCTTGATCCGACTCGTCCGCTTCTTCAATCAGATCTTCCATGTCTCCGTTATCCGGGCCACTACTCGATCGGCTAGTGATCATCGCATCGTCAGCGAAAGAAGATTTAGACGCGGCTCCACCTGAAGGATTTGCTTGTCAATCAAATTCACTTTGATCTCAGTACCTCTTTTCCTTGGTCTCGCTTTTTGAAGATGAGATAATCCAGATGGCTTCGGAGGCAGATCAAGATTGGTACCCTGTTCGGAGCCTCCGGCGATAGTTTCTGAGGATGTCGTCGACGACGTCAAATCACCGATTATGCTTCTTGGTCGATGACCAGCTTGTGATCGTTTCGGCGTGAACGGTGAGGACAACGCCGGAGACCCGGTGCCCACGGAAGATGTCCTTCCGATGCTGCACGCATCACCTGACCCTCCGAGGGAAGTTCTCGAGAGTTCCGACTCGACATGCTCGCACATTTCCCTCCATTTCCACTCGCTGAATACGTGCTTCACTTGCTCTGTGCACACTTCCGTTAGTCTAGTCACCGCGAGTTGCTCGGCTCTGCGTGACGTGGCAGTCAGATCTCCTCCGATTGTCCTCGAAATGTTTTCCGCAATGATTCTGGCCCCCTCCACTTGAAATTTCTCCACAAATTCATCGATAATTTCCGTCATTCTTTGAGGGAACGGCTCTTGTCCGTAGGCGGTGATCGATTCGACAATGCCGCTGACGACGTCGTCGTTCGATTTCTCCATTTGCTGCAGAACTCCACCGGCAAACATGCGCTTGCAGTTCGCCTCGTCTGCTCCGATCGCCGTCCGATTCCGATACAAACAGTTCTGGATCTGAGCGAGAGCTGCCACCGCTCGCGGCCTCTCTGCCCTCTGCATACAGTCGAATGCATCGTGGACGGGATAAGGGAAGTGAGTCAATGTATTATTCCTGGAAAAGAACATTCGATTAGAAGACGTTTCAGAACAACCAACATTTTCATTGATGTTGCCAAATCGACAAATCCGTCTGCCCCGATGTGATTGTTGTCGATAGAAACGGAGCGGAGAGACACGTTCACTTGCAACGCCTTCGACAGAATCCGAGCTCCGAAGTTACCTATCTCATTTCCGCTGATGTCCAGGCTTTTGAGAGTGGTAGTGGCACCGAGTGTGTTGAGCAGAACACTCAGATAGGCTCCCAGGCGGCATTCAGACATGCTCAATTCCTCCAGACATCCTTCTTCGCTGTACAATTTGACAACGTCCAGAAGAATTTTGTTGATGACGTGTGCCTGTTTATTGTTCTTTTTCAATTGAGCCATATTCGATCCTCCGATGTCCAGTCTTCTGAGACATGTGATCATCATCAAGCTCTGCAAAACTCCTTGCAAATCCCCGTCCAAATTGTTGTCTCTCAAACTGAGGGTCTCGCAACGAATGCCTCCGATGCATGCATCGAGAACACTGGCCGATCCCTTTTCACACGTGGCATCCAGGTCGAGACGGAACGGCTGCAACTGCTGATTGGAGGCAAGGCCGAGAAGAACGGCCTTCAGGTAGTCAGATGGCATCGGAGTATTATTGAACGAGATGTGTGACAGGTTGACGGCCATCGAAAAGTATTCCTTGGCAGTCTGAACGCCATCCGACTTTTTGCCCATCGAACATCCATTCAAGAAGAGCTTTTCAATTTGGAGACCTCCATATTTCAATGCATTCCAAAGCTTATCGAGCTGAATTCCAGTGTCAGAAAGATCCAGAACTCGCAACGAAGTAGAGATGGAGACAAGATTGATGATGGCAGAAATTTCGTCTTTAAGAGGATTCGAAGACAGAATCAACTCGGTCAGCTGCATTCCTCCACTTTTGCAAGAAGTCATCCCATTGTAGAGTCCGGTGCAGAGCAGGTTGACAGATTTGTCCGTTAGTTGACACTCCGAGACATTCACGTACTTCAACTGAGTCAATCGAGGAAGCACTGAGGCGAGTGAAGAATAACCTGAAAGATGATCGTGAAGAAAGCACAACCTGAATGGCTTTCAACCTTTCTTGTCGTCCAAAGCATTTCTGGAAAGATCCAGGTACTCCAGTGACGCGTTCGCATTGTTTTGGAGCGCGGATGCGAGAAGAGTGATGAAATCCCTGTAAAATACAGCTAAGACGGCAATTGCACACAAATTACTTACCTTGGGAGAGCACAACTTCTCAACTGCAATTTGTGCAAATTGTGTGACTTTCGCACAACACTCAACACGACGTCAATGACTTCAGATGACACTCGGACGGCGTCGCAGATAATTCCGGTGAAGTAGGAAGAGTACTGGAGCACTCCGACAATCGGAAGAAGGTCTCTGGGCAGAAGGTGCGAGAAATCGTCTATCTTCAGATCTCTTAGCTTGTTCGCCGTGTATATCTTCTCAACGTCCCAGGACACTTCTTCCCGATATGGCTGTTCATAAAAGTCGCAAAGTGCCGCGTAAGTTCTTCGGAACGAGTGGCACGGTCGGGGAGAAGCGGTGGGAAGGGTGGGGAACTCCGTGTACAGAGAGGCCGGATTCACATCGATCGAGGTGTTCAGATGCACTCCTGGAAAGATGGTTGGTTTGAAAAAACGGATTGAAAACAAACCGAAGTCAGGAAAGTAGTGCTTAACGGCAGAAAGGAGCTGACGAGCGAGATGAACGGCCCGGTGCACTGAGCACTTCACATTGATTTTCTTCTTATGCACTCCATCATCCAAATGAATCACAAACTCGTCTTCGTTTATCACATGAATCGCTTTTATTGTGAGCACATGGAATGACTTCTCCACCTTCAGCGAAGACGTCGTTTTACCCATAAGCAGAAAGACTCTGAAGTGGATACCCAGTTTCAAGAGGGTCACGAAGAATGCCTACCTAAACTTGGATATGATGAAGATACGAGGCTCGAACTTGTCCACTTTGTGAGCCACATCGACCTGAACCACTATTCGAGAGTCAAAGAACTTGTTTCCGAGGATTTGCGAAGGTTTATCTGGAAATGGAAGGGAATTGGATATGATTAAGACTTCTGAAGGCTCACGTTGAACGAAGTCGCACAACTCCTGGATAGTGCTCCTGGACATGGACATTTTGACAGATGGAATGGCAAAATGGCGGTCGATTGTGATTCAGACCAGGGGAACAGTCATCTACTCGGCCTGAAAAGATAGAGAATTCGTAGGAGAACATACATAAGGACGGACGACTCGTCGTTATCATCCAACACACACAAACGGCGAGTGAGTCATGATGAGAGGGAAAGAGCGAAAGCGATGCGAAGAGTGGAGAGACAGTTGGCGCTGATGGAGACGCAGGCGTCAGGTTCGCTCCTTTATGTCCTCAAATTGACAGATGGAGATGCCGCCGCTGACCGTCACACACTGATAACACTGCACATTGAGTAAGGCCGCCCGGTGGTAGCACAAGGCCGTTCAGGTCTTTGTCCGAAACCAACGACTTGTCACATCGCGCCCGTTTCACCATGTGGCAAAGACATCACGGAGGCACTTGGGGCGGACGGAAACCACCGTCTTAAAGGCGGATTACAACTGACCGAAGGTACTAGATATTGCAGAAGTTGGAGAGTTTAATATTGAAATTGATTGGGTGACATGGCTGTGAGTCATGAATAAACAGAACTTTCGAAATACTTCTCTCGTTGACACCATTGGATAAACCAATTGGATTGGAATCTTAAGCCTCATATTTAGAAACTTCGAAAGAAAAATGAACAACTTTCTGATGAATTTAGAAGAATGGATGTGCGAGAGTTTACTTGGAGGTTCTATGAGATAGGAATTATGGTCCCTTTGGGACCCCATATGCTAATTGTGAATTAATTGTTTTGGGTCGATTCCAATCAATGTCGCATACTTGAATATGAAATTCAGATGTCGCTTGAAAGACAAATTCCAATTGTTCCCGTCTCGGCATGACATGAAGGTTTTTAGCTCCCCAATGGTTTACTAAAGGCTTAAGAAGAGGACGCGGAAGACGTCGATGGAGGACGAATGTTGTTGTGGTACCAGCGAAGGAAAACAACGAAGAAGAACGAGAAGCGAAAAGAAGGCATGATAATAGAACGGATGGCGGAACGGACGAGGTATTGGCGAGGCCGCGACGCAGAAGAAGCGCTCTTTGCGGAGAGAACGGGTGGCCAGGCTGTCCCCCGTTCGGCTGCTACCTCCCCGGACGGCCCGCTCTTTCTTTCGGACTGAGGAGAATTGCACCAATTGGTGCATGTTCAAAGGGGAATAAGGCAAAGAAGAAGGGAGGGGCCCTCGAGCACTAATTTGAATGAATCAACCAAGTAGTAACAGACTGGCTCAGCAGCGAAGTGTGTACGAAACGGGTATAAGCAAGCGAGGGGGCTCGGACCGGCGCCGAGAGTAAATACTTATATGGGTGACTTTGGTTTGCACTCGTTTCGAGTGAACACAACCACATAAATATCGCTCTTTTCTCGCTTTTGGAGCAGATAATCGATTTGTGTGAAAAAATAAGAGAGTGGGAGCAGAACATGATGAGTAGCAGGTGTAGTGGCGAGAAGGAAAAGACTTTTTTGTTTTGTTTGGCGCGACTAAACACACACACACACACACACACTCGGTCGGTCGGTTATACACCCCAAACATAGGCAATACGGTGCAAGACATGTCGAAATATTGTGTGTTGAGACGAGACAGTCCATTATTTTGACGGCGCGTGTGTTCCTTCCGGTCGCAAAAAGTGTCAAAATCGATGAAGGAATGGCGACGGCGGCGGCCACCGAATAGGCCCCGGATAATTGAAAGATGAGCGGAGAAGAGCGGCTGCATGAGTTATTACGAGCGGCAGATAGCCCACGACGATGGCCTATTTTACATGACGATCGATGCTTCTAACGGTTTTTGCGGAACTAACGATTGCCTTTTTATTGCAATTATGAGATTTACATCCGTTCCATCTATCTAGGTACCGATTGGTTTTTAGAGACAAAGCATAATGTTTACAAGAAGGAAGATAAATTGATTAGAGGGATTCAGGTGGTTAACCTATCTACAGATCTCCGGAAATTTGTGCCTAATGGGGTTATTCAGGCTGTGTAAAAATTATTTTTTTCCGTTTTTTTCGTTTTTTTTACGTTAAAAACCCCAATTCAGCGATGTAAAAAAAACGGGAAAAACGGTAGACAAACATACGCTGAATAGCTCCATAAAGTTTGAGAAACTTTTTTCTGGATTCTAAAAAAATTAAGAAACTGATATGCTTTTCATTAAGGTCAAATTCGCCAGTTTAGTTTATTTTATAGACTTAATAGAAACAGAAACGTTTGCCAGAATTCAGATTGTGGTTCATATTATAACACATTCGTGAATGAACCTCGAATGCGCATTGAATATGCAAACGCGTTCACAAGAACCGAGGAACCTCCCCGTACTCGGCCACGACCCCCCGTAAAGGCGACCTCCGTCGAGCTGAGTACTCTGAACTGTAATTATACAAAAATGAAGTTTTTTGCAATTAAAAATGAGAAAAAATAAAATAAAGTTGCTTGAAGTTCAAATTTGTGCGGCCGTGGCTGAAAAGCCACGTGTTGTGAAATCTCTTCCATAACAAATAATGTTTTTTTTTCTTTTATTCTAAACTTGTCTACAGATATTTGGCTAATTTTTAAGCACATATTTCAAAGACTAATACCAAGGAAGGTACTCTCAGAACAGAATTTTTGCAGAAAAAATGCCGAAACGAGGCTGCAACCAGTCTGCGAACGAAGAAGATAAAGTCCCAATTGTTGAGAAGTTGTACAGGTATTTCAACGCTTATCAGATGAGTTTCAGTTCTTCTTCTTTCAGAGAGAATCAGGATTCTGACTACCTCGGAGGCGGTTTTTGTGACGACGACGATGAAGTTCAAGAACGACGAGAGCAGATTTCCGAAATGCGACAAAAGCGTTAGTGGAAACTAAAAATTTTGTGAATCTATAGTTTTTCGTTTATCTCAACGTTAAAATTTCATTTCCAGGTGCGGATGCGGTGTACAGCGGCACTAAAGCTCCGGATAACTGTGAAAAATGCGAGAAAGTGCTGATGGACAGTTGGCTCTGGGAGCGCTACAATTGCCCTGTTTGCGATTCTTGCAGAGACGAAAAAGGAGAACACAAATTGCTGGCTCGCACAGAAGTCAAGAATGCGTATCTTCTGAAAGTGTGTCGTTTTTTGTCATCTGAAGCCATTAGACTATTATTCAGGACTGCGATCTCGATCTGCGTAAGCCTCCGCTTCGCTTCTGGGCGAAGAAAAACCCGCATAATCCAAGATACGGAGACATGAAACTTTATCTGAAGTGTCAAGTGGGAACAACACGAACTGTTTAGTGTTTCAAAGCTTCATTTATAGGTCGAGGAAAGAGTCCTCGAAGTTCACGGCAGCTGGGAAGACCTCGAGTTGAAAAAAGAGCTTCGCGAGCAGTCGAAAGAAGTCCGTTCGGAGAAGAGATTTGAAAAGAAGCTGAAGGATCTTCGTCAGCAGATCAAAGGGACTTCTGGCGTGAAAATCGAGTTCGGTAAACCACATGTTCACGATTTCGGCATGGAGACTCATGTGGAAGAAGACACGTGGAAAAGAACATGTCGGACGTGCGAATATGAAGAAAAATTCGAAAAGCTTTGAATACCAATCAATATTATCATCAATCATCAACCAACCACGGTCTCACTCAACTTCCATACTCAATTTACCGGTCTTGCCCCCTCGGTGTTTGCAAACGAAAGCCTAATTTCAGAAAATTTCGGTTTGAGTCTTCAAACACCAAGCAATAGCAATTAATTGAGTTTTAATTCATTTACTAGAACATCTCTTGTGAAATCCCTATTGCTCGAATAAAAGCCTCCGTGTTTGCGTGTTTCCTCCCTTTCCGCGCGGTAGCCATGGAAACCGCGCGCAGGGAACCAGTCTGCGCGTAATATCCATATTAAGTCCTTCCCCGCTATGCGACGAAATTCAGTAAGTATCGAAGAAGGAATCCGTAAGTTGAAGATGTTTGTTCTAGTAAAACAATTTGATTCAGTGCCGAGACAGGGGCAGGAGCCGCCGGCAGTTGCTCCGCGAAAGAGCAGACCGGAGAAGCTGTTCCTGCGGTCGGCCTCTGTCGGACTGGCTCCAGGAGACGGAGAACAGTCGCCTTCTCCGGGTCCGACGACAAAAACGGTCGAAGATAAGAAACAGAACAGAAGAGAATCCATAAAAGGACATCTGATGAAATTCAAAGCGAAGGCCGGCAAGATTCTGGAAGAGAAACAGGGCAACAAACTGACTCCGGAGGATCAACAGAATAGTGGCTCCTTTTTGGTACGTTCAGATTGGTCCAGAACTAATAACTAGATATTTCAGTCACAAACGGAAAGTGAGCTGAAAGAGGAATTTTCCGTTCTGGATGAACAAGGAGTGAGTGAGTCATCGATTCAACAGGAGGTATCGAAAAAGGAATCGAAAGAGCAACTGAGGAACAGAATACGGCAAAGTGCGCAGAAAGCCGTGGAGAGGACACGTGGCAATGTGCAATTGAACAGAAGACTGGCCAGAAGACCGACGGTCGTGATGGAGGAGCATCTCGACAAAAACGATCTGACTGCTATCGATGAGCAAGTGGAGAAGACGATCAAGGTGAGTGATCTCCAGAGAGAGAGAGAAGAGAGACGGACATTTCCAGATGGGAGAGAAGTATTTGGTGGCAAATGAGACGACAATAGCAGCCGAAAGAGACATTGAAGAGTTCTTCGAGCCGAAAGCCATAGACACGGACGATACGAAAAAGGCGGAATCGAGAAAAATGGTGTACGGAAGAGTGGAGGGGGTCAAGTACGACCACGACCTGATGGTCAGATACGTGGCAAGGGACGGAAACATTGTCTGCGGGGAGACTATTCCGAAAGAGATTTTGAAGAATGTAAAGAAGCCACCGACGAGAGTGAGTTTGAGGTCGAAACGAATATAATAGTTACTTTTAAACAGGTGGAGTACTGTGAAGACTCTGTAAGTTACTACACGGCTCCAGAGACTATGGAGGATGTGGCAAGTCGAATGAGGTGGCCATCTCAACAACCTTCATATCTACATTAGTGATAAATTCAGGAGCAGGAAGTTCGTGCAAATGGACGTGTTCGTTGACTCCATTCACTTCGATCATCACTATTTGTGGGGAGAAGAGGAAGTGGCGACTGCCGAACTGAGGAACGCCTTCATGATGCAACTGTTGAGGGTCCACGAGTTGGCCCAACTTGCCAGACATCACTTGTAAGTTTGTTTTCAAAATGACCACCTCAAGAAGAACTTTAATTTTCAGAGACGAGGACAGACAACCAGTGATGAAAGAGGAAGTGAGAAAGGGAAGGACCGAGATCGAAAGATTGGCTGACGTGCTGAATGAAACTAGAAGGTCTCAAGGGTACACGGCGACGAAAGTGTCGTTCGTTCCTGCTGAAAATCCGTGGGATGACGATGACTGGCAGGCGTACGGGAAAATGAACAGCGCGGCCAAGCTGACACCGGTCGGGAAGATTCCGAAGGAAACAAGGGAACGAATTGCGATGATGAGAAAGACGAACGTCCAACTCGTGCTCTATTTCAATGACATGGAAGTGAGCCGCACTGCCTGGGTCCCCTTGAGCGCTGACATTATGGTGGCTGTGAAACGGTTCGAATTGGAACTTTACTCTCCAATGAAATCTCTGACTTTGATGGTTCTGGAACAGTCGAACGGAAAGATCAGGGTGCTCGGAAAAGGAAATGTTCCGTTGCCTTCCGAGGACGATCTTGACGTGGCACTCCATGAAGTTGTATTTGAATGCGACACTCCAATGAAGCCGTGAGTTTAATTGAAATGGTCTCAGAAGAATGAACATTTCCAGAATTGGAGGAAGTTTTGGATCAGAAAGCGAACGGAAGGAAAACGGAAGGATCTTGTGCAGAGCGATGCTTGAAGACGGAGAATTGAGACTGGCCGACGATCGACTGATAGCGGAGGCGGTTCAAGACAGAAGAAGAAACAAGTTCGAGCTGATTCCCTCCGAGTTGGTCCTTGGAAGTTTGGATCAAGAGGACGCCAAGAAACGGTAGATAATTCGTCAGGTCACATGATCTCCAATTCATTTTTAGACTGGAAGAACTTCGAGAAGAAGACAGAGCTCAGAAGAGATTCACATACAGAAGTGCCATTGACTCGAGAAGAATTTCGGCCATTCAATTTGCGAACTTGGCAAGAAAGCGAGTGATGGATCGTCGGCAGAAGAAGGAGAAAAAATACGAGGAGATAGTGAGAGAGCAGTCGATTCCCACTCTCTCGGTCGCTTTCTCGCAGCTGTTCGGCCCTGCAGATGTGTCCAGGAAGCTGAAACCGATGCGAAGAGAAGAAAGAGCGAAGAAAGAGGGATGGGACAGTACGGTGGTGGTGAACATCCAGTCGGCAGTCAATCTGCCGGTCAGACTCGCCGGGATGCTTCAGCCGTTCGTAGTGGTCAGGTATTCCGGGAAAACGGTGGCCACCGACGTGGCAGTGGGAAGACATCCTAATTGGCAATTCACTGCCAAAATGAAAGTGGACAAAGAAGACAGAAATGAAGAATTCATCGAGATAAGAGTATATGATCAGGTACAGTGAGGAGAGGCAATATCGGATAGAAGGGAAGAGTTTCAGCTGGTAGAGGGAATCGAGAAAGACGACCGAATCCGGAATGTGATTCACGAGCAGTTGTCCGTCAGGCTCCTCGCTTCCCAGAAAATTCGCTTCGAAACCCTGGCCTCTGTCTCCAAGATCAGCACGTCGATCCGACTGCACACCCCGCTTTACATCTCCAACTACAAGTACGTCCATGTGCCAATCACTTACCACATCTCTTTTTTCCAGAATTTCCCCTGATTCTTGCTTTCTGAAAGTTCTGCTCTCAACCCAAATTGAGCCGAAATCACAAGTGGAGTACACCCGGAGTCCATCCAGTTTCGAGACGCAAAGGACGCTGGAGAAGTGTGCGGATCTGGAGAGACAACTGAGAGAACTCTTTCCGAAACGGACTTTTCGCTCTCTTGTCACTGATCTCAACGCCCACTCCACAATTTGCACCCGCTTCCTGAGACCTCTGAAACCGCCGGCGATCGTGATGCAGGAAAACAGTACAAATCTGGAGGGGATCTGTCAGTTGGCCGGCAAGATCGTCTCAGGGATTCCTCGCGTCGATGCGACGTCGCATTCGGACATCTGGGGAACTGCTTTCCAGTTGACGAGTATTGCGGTCGGAGGGCTCGAGGAAAGAGCAACTCTTCTCGGATGCTGGCTGCTACACTTCAAAATGCCCGTCGCAATTGTTTTGGGTAGACATCTGTACATTACGATCCTTTCAGAAGAAATGTTTTCAGGTGAGGCACAAGGAGAGAAAACCGGTTTCGTGTTAACGGAATTTGATGGAAAACAAATGTTAATCGACCCGGAAGACGGACATATTTATCCGACTACTGATGTGAATTGTGGATTACAAAAGATATTCGGAGCGTTCGATACGAAAAATTATTATGCAAACGTGCAGGAATACGATCAGACACCGCAGATCGTTTTAAACTTGACGGTAGCCCCCGAAAAAGAGTAATAATCAGAAACCAGCAGTTTTCAGAAGGCATCTCATTGGAAACCTCTGTTCACGGCGACTGACGAGCCGTTGGAAAGTGTGCAACCGGCCGTTGTGCAGTACGCGAAAGTTTCGGAAGACTGGATAGTCGAACTGAGAGTCGCTTTGGAGAGGGAAATCAAACTGCGCTTCGACGAGGCACGAAAGTTCGCAATCCCACAATGGCATCTCGTGGCCGCCCGTCAACTGCGTGAGGCTCTCGAGAATTCACGTGGCAACCTAGAGGCTACGGTAGCGGAAAAGATGTCGCGACTGAAAGACGGCTACGCAATCACCGTCGTCATCTTCCGGATGCACTACTCCTCGATACAAGACTGCGTGCATGAAGTACTCTCGAACCGTCTCCACGATTGTTCAGAACAGACGGCGCAGTTCGCCCTCGCCGTTCACGTCGTTGATTTCTTCGCTCACGCCATCCAAGTCGACGTGGCACTCGCACTTCTGAAATCGAAAAAATGAATGTGATTGGTGTCATTTCCGTGCACAAATCGAAAAAACCGTCTTATCTACCGACTGATAATCTCCTGTTTCGCTATTGAACTTTCAACTGATAAGACGACTTTTGACGTAGTTTATGTGGAGATAAAATGCGCCGAAAAGACCATAATCTTTCGCTCCCTTCTTCTCTTTTTGCTCTTTTCTCATTATTATTGATCAACATCATAAAAATACTTTTTCGAATAACCGGTAAAGTACGACACTATTTATCAATTGAAAATTTGATGACTTCATCTTTCTCTTATAACTTTTTCTTTCTGAAGTACGACGCGAAGGAGGTCGAATGATGGAGGCTCGGCATTTTCTTTCGACGACGAACTGATGGCAGTCTAGAACGTTTATTACGAATCAGAAATGAAATGAAACGTTTAATCTGACCTCTGGGGCAGTCGAGGTTGGAAGGCAGTGCACGGCGGGAACTGCTGGAAGGCCATGATCGGACGGTCCGGAAGTTGAGGACGGATATCCATGGGGGGCGGAGTCAAGTGGTCTCCGTAGATCTCTTCGTAAATAGCGAACGAAGACGAGTTTTTGAGAATGGATCGTGGCACGCTTTCAGTGCGAGTGAGTGACGGCCGAGGCGGTGGTGGGGAGGCTTCTGAGCAGGAGATGTCGTGGTAGTAGATGGTGGAAGTGGGCTCCCGAATGAGCAGGCGCTTCCGGCGGGAGCAGGCGGAATTGGAGGAATTGGAAGTGCTCGGAACTTGTTCGTCGACTTGCATCATATCGAAAAGTCTGTCCATTTCACTCTCCATCAGCTGATATGAAAAGGGAAACGACCGGAAACTAGAGTTCCTGAACTCTCTCCTCGGGGGAATGTCCAGTGTAACTTCGTCGTCATCGTAGGACATGGAGACCTCTTCCAATGTTGCCACGTCATCCTCCACTTCTTCGTGCTGCGGCAGTTCTTCGCTACTCGAACTTTCCGTCATCAAATGTTTGATCGAAGTCAATTTGGGCATCATGGGTACGTGGCGGACCGAGTTCGCCCGGATCGTGCTCGCTTCGTCGTCGTCCCCGCCGTCTCTCTCGTCGTCTCCATCTGCTGCAGTTGTCTGAAAGTGCGAGACAGGATTAGAGAAGAATCAGCACTTTTCATTCGGGTAATACCATGGAGTGTGACTTGAAAGTGGTCGAGCTGATGGTCGATGATCTTGAAGTGACGGTGCTTCCCTTGTCTTTTGTGCGAGGATTGTCCGAGTAATCCAACTAAACGGAACGGAAAGTGAGCTATGCACAAAACCGAGATAAAGAGTATACCGCATAATAATTTGTGCAATTCGAGTAGGAAGAACTGAGCAGTGCAGTATTCGGACGCAGAATGAACTGAGAATCAGAGAGCGCTTTCGAAACATCGGAAGACGAACAGTACCCGGTGGAATCGGAATCCCCGTAATATGCTCTGAACATGAATTGCTAAATACTGAAACGGAAAAGAATCAAACTTCTTTCTCCACGGCAACGCCGCTCGGATTCGATTCATTTGAACCTGAAACGGAATAAATCCAGCTCGACCCTTCGGTAAGTAATACTTGGATGCGGAATGCTGAGTTCGACAGTAGCGGCCGGAGAATGATGGTTGAGGGAGCCGGGCTCTTGCGATCGCGCTGCCTGTCGAATTGACAGCTCGCCCGCGGATCGGCAAACACCTTGATCTGCGGCGTGCGTCTCTTCGGCAGCCAGTGCTATTCACCTCCATCCGCACGTCAAATCAGTCGCCAAGGTGGCAGGTTATCCGCTGGTGCTCCGGAGGGTTCACGTGATGTCGCGCCGAAAAAACGTGTGCGTGTGAGATGGGGAAGCGGAAGGAAAGGGGCTTCTAGATCTTGGCGCGGAACTGGATTAATTGCGAACTCTTTGTTGTTGACCGGTAGTCAATGACAATCTTCTTCTTCTGCATTGTATAATCTGCTTACGCGACGTCAGTTGAGAGGACACTGTTATGTGTTGTTATCAGTCTTCGGCAGCAGCAGCAGCAGCACCAGCAGCACGCTTCTTCAGTTTGCTCGCATTCTTGTTTGTTTTACAATCGCTCACGGTCTTATACTTTTCGAAAACATTGTGAAGTTTCAGTAAATGGGTCCGAGGAAGCGAAAAGAGAAGACGGAGAGAAAGGAGGCGGAAAAAAAAGGAGTGACTCCGGATGTGCAGAAGAAGTTGGATGAGTTCTATGAACAGCAGAAAGAGCTGCTGCATAAGTTCAAGGAAGATCAGGAGACGATCAGAAAACCAGAAGAAAAGAAGCAGGTAGTCTGAGAGAGAGTTTGTGAGATGACGGAATGGATTGACAGGATGAAGACCAACGGTTGGAGGATCGCGTGCTCGCTCAAGCGACGTTCGCTCTCAACATCGGAAGTCTTATCGGTAATCTAGCCGCCTCGATTATCTCCGGTTCTCTTTCCATTATGAGGTGAGTACCCTCTCCTCTTCTCAATTCTTCAACGTTTATTTCAGTACGTTCGTCGACTCTTCCATGGACATTGCGTGCAGTTTCGTGATGAATATCTGTCTGAGCGCCATCAACAAAACGGACGCACAGAAATATCCACGCGGAAGGGAACGTCTCGAGCTGATCGGAGTGATCCTCTGCTCCGTAATCATGGCCTTCGCGAACGTTTCCATGATCATGCAGTCCGTCAACTCGATTGTCAACGATACTGTCGATCCGAAGATGACCTACTCAACCATTGCCATTGTCGTCGTTCAGACCATTCTCAAAGCGATCATAATGTATCTCTGCTACAAAAGAGGATCCACCTCGAGTCTTGTGATTGCGATGGATCTGAGGAACGACCTGGTCACCAGGAGTCTGGCTCTCATTTGCGGATATCTCGGGGACTATGTCTGGAAGTTCGCTGATCCGATCGGCGCCATCATAGTTTGCACATGGATCGCCTATTCCTGGTGTCGGCACGCAGTGGAAAACATTCCACAGTTGGTGGGAATAACTGCCGAGAGAGATCAATTGGCGAGAATTCTGAACATCACTTTGAAGCACGACCAGAGAATCAAGTAAGAGATGAGAACGCCTACGACGAATAAGGAATTGTTCAGGTTCATAGACCACTCAATGATCTACTACACGGGACTGAACGCACAGGTTGAGTTGCACATTGTGATGGACGAGAGGCTTCCGCTCAAAGTCACACACGACATTTCGCATGATTTGGAGAAAAAAATTCAAAAGTTGGACTTTGTCGAGCGCTGCTTCGTCCACGTGGACTACAACTGCGACGGCGACTAACTCCACTAACTCCACCTCTAGAATTTTCTCTGTTCTGTTCTGTTGACTGTCTTTCCCGCACGAATAACACGTAATCACTAACTGTTCTCCGATCGCCTCTTCCAGAGACGTCTCCAAAATTGAGTCTCGAGCTCACTCGCCGCCTGCACAAGTCTTGCCATACTCGCTGTTGGATATCGCAAGAGATATCCAGGTGGCGTGGGAGGGACTCGCTTGGTCACGTATCGGAATTCGACCGAGTGACGACGCGAACGGACGGCCGCCCGACTTGGGAGGATGCTGCGGCCGACATTTCCCTACTTTCGGTGTCCGCTATGCCCAGCACAGTGCATGTCTCCGCCCTCGAGCGCCCTCTGGGAAAAATGGGTGCGCCGTTGGTGAAAGATTGGTGGAATTGGAATGGTTTGAGTGATTCCGCTCTGTTTTCGCTTTACAGTGGTCTCGTATCGAACTTGGACTTTTAGAGTCACCGTTTTCTTCGAACTGTATCTAAAATCCAACAGATTTCACAGAGTTTTTAAAACTTTGGACACGGCGTTAGGAGGAATAAGACACGAAAGAAGAGATGAAAAAATTTACACATGTTTTTTTCTATTTTATTTTTTAGGTTGTGCAAAACAACATAGGAAAACGTATAGAAATGAGTCGGAACACTTGAGCAGCAGAGGAATCAGAAGTCCAAGAAAAAGGGGAAAACTGAGAAAGGAAATAAATAGTTCAGACGATAAATATATCACAGAGAATAATGTGGAAGAACGGAGACACCGACAGATCATCAGTTGAAATAGAAGAAGAAGAAGAAGAAGGGGGAAGTGGAGGGAATTACGCTAAAACGGTAAATGAGTGTGCATGGAAGATCATGGAATTTGGGTCGGAAAACAGAAAAGTAAGGGGGCGTATGGCAGGGAACAACGGGAAGTCGATCTGCGAGGCAGTCTTTCGGATTCGTCAAAGAACTGGGAAAGAGAACGGAAAGAAAAGAAGAAGGAGACGACGGATCTACTCGTCCTCGAAATCGTACAACTGTTTGTAGAGCGGACAGCACCAGCAACACCAGCACGACATTCCGATGAGCACTAAAAAATGGGATAGCGGTTGGAAACGAGCCGAAGGACAGAAATGCTCACCGAAGAGAAGGACAATCGCGGCCAGAATGATGGCAACAACGGCACCAGTCGGAATGGCGAACTGGCAGCACGAGGGCTTCCAGGATCCCATGTAGGGGAATGTGCAGCACCAGTTGTAGTTGTCCCAGTCGGTGGGCTGAGGACAGAAGGCCAAGTATCCTGGAAACGAACAGTTTGGTTATGAATTCAGAAAGGAGCGCACGTACCGTATCCACTCGGACACCAGAAGATCCGTCTGTTTCCTAATCGTCCCTCGATGTACTGTGTGATCGGGTCGTTGAGTCCTTGTCCATTGGCAAAGTAGCCTACAAAAAAGAGATTGGCTTATTGCCTTGAAAGTGTTCGAAACTCACAAACAGTGCAGAGGATGGCTGCGAAGGCCAGATGCCGTACTCGAATCTCCATCAGACCCTTCAAAAGTATTGATTGAGAGGGAAAAAGCCAATTTGATTGATAAAACGGAAAAGCGACGACCGAAAATAGAATCAATGAGAAGGTGATAACGGTGGGAGCAAAAATAAAAGAATGTTCAGTGAAACGGCGATGCGAATCGATTTTAGTAGGAGAAAAACGGGGAGAAAAGGAGTGGAGACGGCACTTCTTATCACCAAACTTGTAGGCATGACTCAGTGCGAGAATCAACATCGAGGTTACTTTGAAAACACAATTTTTAAAAAGAGTGTACGATTATTGATCGAACGGGCAGCAGCACATGGCAAAAGCGGCGGTAGGAACATACATAGTGCTCTCGGCGAGCCGACCGACATGTATTTGTTTTGGGAGCAAACAAAGGTACACAGATGACTCGGACTGACCCGCCGGAAAGGAGCTCAAGACGGAGGAGCACAGGAACAGCCGTTACGTGGCAAATTTGGAACTAAAGTGCACTGATTGGAAGATTTTGGAAGGGAAATAAGGTTTGAGACTGACTGAGCGGGCGAAACTTTAAAGATCAACCTCAAAAATGGTCTTCATGGGGAATCAGGAGATAGTAAAAATTTAAGGGCCGAGCTATCTGCACGGGCCGGCAAAGCATACGGAGGAGTGGAAATTGTGAAGCTGTAACTTCTCTCAGAAACCTTACATTTTCCTCTGACCTGGCTCATTTTGAAGAACCCAGTAAAATTGAACTCTTATCAAAAAATCAGAGGTCCCTATGTTCGATTTCTGGAGATATATTGAAAAAACCGAAAGTCCTATGTATGAAAAGCCGGGCCGTGATCTGGGTTACGGTACCAGACGTGGTTCCGTATGTTTGATGGTAACTCAAGGTTTCATGAATAGCAAGTAGAAGGAACCTTTCCGCTGAGTCACGCATCAATGCGGAGGCCGCTATCACCAATGGAAGAGAGAAAAAGAGGGAGAGAGAGAGAGAGAGAGAGAGAGAGAGAGAGAGAGAAAGGAACTGCCACGTCACTGTCAAGTTATGAATGGAGTCGCACGGGCGGTCATCTTCGGTCCGTTCCGCGAGGAAAACATGTCAAACAAAGGAGAGTTAAACACTGATTATCCGACATGTTTACACGAGATCAAGCTAGTTCATTCATTCCTCGTCGCATTCGGCCGAAGGACACCGCATCGCATCAAGTTTACTCAAAAAGTGCGTCGGCTCGAGAAGGATCCATCTGAAGGGGTGAAAGGTGAGATGGTCTCTCCTCCAGAAGGAAAGGGAAAGAGGGTGGGTGACTCACTCGTTCTCGTGTTTGCGTTCTAAAAGCCTCAACCGACGCTCGAGTTTATTCGTCTTGATTCTTCTCCTAAGAATGGAGAATGGCGGAGGTGGAGGCGAGGGAATGAATGACTCACTTGAGAAAGTAGAAGAGAATGAGAAACGCGACGGCTCTGATGACGAACTCAAAAGTGGCCTTCAAGGATTTACTTTTCTGGAAGACACGTGGCGGAGTGGGAGAGCAGAGTCGGACGGACCACTTACGATATCGACAAACATTTTTAGAAAAGGAGAAGAATAAGAGAAGAAAAGAGAGCAGATCCACGTGAAAGAAAGGGAAAAAAGAAAAGCACGGCGAAAATGGAAAGTGTATAGTGTGCGGGAGAGACCTCCTCGCGCTGTCCGTACCGCCGCGTCCTCCTCCTCCTCCACCTCTAAAATTATATTGTTGTGCTTGACTGTGCGGCCGGAGAGTGTCGTCTTGTGTGTATGCAAATTGCGATTTGTTTGCTTTTCGTTCCGTACCATTCCATTCGGACGATCAGTGTCTCTTCGCAGCCCACGCTCTCTTGTCGACGATGAGCCGAATCGATTTTCGATGATAACCGCAGGGGGAATCAGAAGAGAGTTGTGAAAGACGAATGAAGGGAAGGTTATGAGTCAGCCGAGGGAGGATGGGAACGGGCACAAAACAGGGAACTGGGGAGCGAACGGAAAGGGTTCGGTGGTTGGAAACTGTTCGTTACCTCAGGTTACTTCACATTCAGAAGTTAAGGAAACTGAAACTTACCCGAGATTTATGTGACTTCTGGAAATGGAGTACGGAGAAGCCGGGTCAATGCCGGATGCCTAGCTCTGGTAGGAATATAACTGAAGATGATAACAAAAACGTTTTTAGTGTCAGAGAAAAAGGAAATTGTTTTATGATGAAGCAATGAAACAATTGAGCTTTCCGTGTGTGCTCATCCTTGTTCAAGCTTCCTTTGTGCTTTTCTTTATTCAATTGGAAATGAGTGTCAAATGATTTCAGTACAATGTAAGTCCGAATGAGCAACAAACTGATATTGTTCCGGAAATTATGCTTACGCTTCATGATCACCAGCAATTTCAACACAGTGTAAAGAGCTGACAATGACGTCCATATGCATTCCTTTGCTCAGCCCGAAATTCTTCATATAAGACGCCCTCCCTCACCATATCGGGTCACATCCATTTCATTTCACTCCCATGAATTTATAAACAAACGAATTCAGGAGAGACCGAGGCGCGCCACGCATTCTTTTCCTCTTTCCCTTCATCCGTTTCACCGCAAAACACATGTCCGCTCGGCAGGCAGCAATCGACAGATGTTTTAACGGGCGCTCCGATTTCGCGCATTTTGTGGTTCGACCATCTGCATTACTTTTCCCCCCAACCCTTCTGCTTCTTCTCTTTCTCTTTGTCTTCTTCCTTCGGCCGGCTCCCATCTCTTGCCCATTTTTCCGCCAAATTAGAGCCAATTACCCCGGCGGTCGTCGCTTCGTGCTCCGTGCCCTTCGGCTCTTTCGGCATGACACCTCGCTTTTCAGTTGTAATTCCGTTAGAGCCGAAGCCTCTCATGCATTCAGAATAAGAGGCTTCCGAGCCGCTCTCATCCCCTCTCACCTCTCCATTCTTTTCGTTTTCTCTTCTTTCCAACGCTTCTCCTTCTCTTTTTTAATTATTCCAAAGTGGTGATATTCTGAAGACGGAGAGCGCACTTTTCCATTTGACACGCCCTCCCTTTCAAAGCGATTTATGGGTTGTTGCCAAACAAATTTACCGTTGCCAAACATTGCCAAATGAGTCTCTTTGGCGGCTTTCTCTACACCACTATTTGACGGTTTCGTTCTTCTCATTTCTCAAGAAGTTAGGTCACTGCTGAAAAATGTTTTCGGTTCGAAATACCACTGCTTTTCCAACTCTGATCAATCCTAAAAGTACGTTTTGGGTGCCCAGGTGGCAATGAATGATCTGCAAACACGGTCATGCGTGCCGCTCGCAACGCCCAATTCGCTCCCTTTTATTGACAGTTTTATTATTATGAATTCGGCAGGCCGCGAACGAGTCGAGCCTGAAACCAGTCACAACATCATCAACTGGTCAGCCGCGCTTCCTCGCTCCCCGTTTAATCTATTTGAGCCCCCGTCTCTTCCTTCCCCAAATCTTTCATTTCGTTTTCTCCGTCCCAAAGTGTTTGAAGACCCGGCGGCCCACCGAAATCATCATGTATTTATTTTTGTGTTTACGCAACAGCTTCGGTGCTGCCCCGAATCGGAACTTCCCGAATCAGAACTGGTACGAATCAGAACCAATTAGCACTGAAAATAGTTCTGATTCGTACCAGTTCTGATTCGGGAAGTTCCGATTCGGGGCAGCACCACAGCTTCGCCCTCGTTTTACACAATTCCAAATCGATTGGAGGACTGGGGAGTTTGGGCGGCCCGAAAACGGTGTCGATGGCATCGCCTCTCATTTCCGGCTGCGAATTGCTTTTATCCGCTGGCACACACAAAGATAGTAAACACCTCCAGTTGTCTCGGCGGTTTCCCTCTCAAGTACCCCCTTTTCAATTCAATTTCACTCTCCGATTGCCACTTCTGACTCAACACGCAATCGATACTTTTACAAGAGCTCAAAAAAGAGAGAAAGAGAGAGAAAGAAAGAGGCGCCTATTCTGTTATCGTTCTTCTCTTTTCATTTGCCTATTGTTTTGTTTACTGTCTTCAGATGACTCAGTTCATCGACGAAGAGAGCATTCCTCTGAAGGAAAGAGGTGCTAGTGATCAGATCAATTTGGACTTCTGCAATCAGAGATCCAGGCTTCGGAGGAACAAAGCCGAGCAGTCAACCACGTTCTTCTTCGATTACTCAACGTAAGAAGCCGGCCGTCTCATACATTTCTAACCGATCGTGAATTTCAGAGATTCTGGCGACGGAGAAGTTCTGAATTGGAGAGAGCTTCGGAAGTTGGTGAGTTTTTGCTCAGTTTCTCCTCAAGTTGACCGAACTGTATTCAGAAAGCGAGCAAGAAATGGGGAGTGATCCGTCATCCGTTCATTCTCAATTATGTAAACCAGAAGCTCGTTGACTGCGCTTTCTTCTACACTCTCCACATTCTCGGTCCGTTCCCCACTATCATTCTTGATCACACACACTTATTTTCAGCGTTTCTCTTCTTCTTCCTCTTGCTAGCCTGGCACATTTTCGCACGAACGATAATCAAAGACTTCCTCATTACCGCCTTTGTTGCCACTTTCGGAATGTTCCTTGTAAACCCGCAAACCTGTTTTGAACCAGTGCATCTTAAATTTGATTTTCAGATTCTGAAGGGTACCATCAAGGCCAGGATCACTCAATCCATTTCCGCGTGGTTCGTCGTCGCCTTCTGCTTCAACGTCTTCAATTATTTGGCCACTCTGGCCTATGTCTGGCTGCCCACCATGTTCGCGTATGATGATTATCATCAAGAAGTTAAAGTTCGTCACTTACCCTCTAACTTTTCGAAATTTCAATTTCAATTTCCAGAAAATAGTAACGTGGTTCCTGCCGATCATTGCAATCATCGCTGCTTGGGCGAACCTTCTGTACATAATGAGAAAGTCTCCGTTCGGAATTTACATTTTCATGATGACTCGTATTCTGCGAAGTTTCGCACATGTGAGAGACACTTAATGAGAAGTTTGTCGCTGAAGAATTTAATTGCAGATAGCGACCATCTGGATCCCCACTCTCATCGCCTTCTCCTTCGCTTTCCTGCTCATCATGCGAGACACCGGGGTGAAGCCGTGGCCTCTGATCGACCAACAAGCGGCCAACATGACGATGGTGCACACGATGCTCGTCATTCTGCAGGCAATCACGAAGACGTCGACGATGATGATCGGAGAAGTTGACGCGAACGACATCCTGGACACGAACCAGTGGATTCCCAGCATTCTCGTGCTCGTCTTTGAGATTATCACCGTCATCCTTCTCATGAATCTGATGGTCTCTCTGGCCGTCGGAGACGTCAAGTACTTGATGGACACGGCTCAGGACAAACTTCTCAAGATCAAAGTTAACTATGTTATCGAAGCTCTGCAGCTCAGCGAGCAGTTCGGTAATGACGCGTTCCGTCTTCACACCAAAAAGACTGCAAATGTTCTGGTGATCGATGAGGACGGCCACTACTTTACTCATTTCGACAATTTTCCGAAGGAGCTGCCACTGGAAACTTCTGACGAGGTTTGCCTTTATAAAATTGAAATGCTCATTCTATTGATAACTTTCAGTCGTATAAAGTCAGTTTTGTGGAGACTGGAGTCCGACTTCGCATTCGTACCACCCAGGGACGTGTCAAGAAAGCCACGTTGAGCCACTGTGACATCGAATGCAAAGAGCTCTCCGAGTCGGGAATCCCAGTCATTCACAGCACTTCAGACTCGAAAGAATACGAGGTGAGCACGGTGTTCCGTTCTCAACTCAGTTTCTAATTTTATGTTTCCAGAGTGGAGATGGATGCTGGGATGGTTATGCAAAGTGGCTGATAGGTCTCGATTGGGCGGGATACCTGGATATCTAAACTCTGCGAATCCACGTCTCCGGGTTACTGTACTGCCCTCCGGAAAGAATAATCACTGATCTCACGCCGTTCCATTTGTTTCGCATCCGTTCCGAATAAATATTCCCCCGTGAACTTGTTCATCGTCATTTTCTCCTTATCGCTCGTGCACAGTCCGTCCGTCATTGCAAGGGAAACATCGGTGAACGTTTCGATCAATGGCATCTGAATATTTCTCAACGCTGCAATACATCTGGCTGAATATCGTCTTCTTCATTTTCTCGCTTCTCGTCTTCGCCATCTGTCTGTACGCATGTCTCTTCGTGAGATGGGTGAGAAGCACGAAAAAAAAAATGAAAATGGGTCATTCGAATTCAGGTGTACAAGAGAAGACTTCGTCAGAAGACTGATGAAATGATTGAGTGCTACAAGAGCGGAGAGGACAAACGGAAGGAAATGGAGCTGAATCTAAAGAAACAGGAATTGAAACGTTGGTTTAGTTTCTGAAGACAGCGCATGAAATTGATTATTCTCAGCGCCGACACAAAAGAAAAAGGGCAAGTCTCACAACCTGCACATCGTCACGAAAGCCTGCAATCACGTTATTCAAAAGAACAGCAAAGAAGTGATTGTGCAGCAAGTGCACGAAGGAGCCAACGAGGAAGTGGCGTGCTCTCCGCTTCCGATTCCCGTTCAGCAGCAGTATCCGTTGCCACAGCCTCAGCAGCAGTTGCAGCATCAACAGGTGCAGCCACAGTACATCATGGTCCCCATGGAAATTATGAAGAATCAGAAGAAACGTGGGTGTCCGTTTCAGTCTTTCATTTACCTAGTTGTTTTCAGAGAAGCGCTCCCACTCGCCGAATGTTCCACTCGTCTTGCCGCTTCAAACTCAGAAAGTGATCGTAGAGAGTGTGGCGACACAAACGTCGGATCGTCAGATGGATCGGCCGAACGGACTGGAAAAGAAGAAGTCGGAGGATTGGCTGGATGGGTACGATGAGAAGGACGCAGAACGCATTGATTTGGACGAGGAGCCAGAGGACAATGAGAGTGACCGGATTATGAAGAGACGCAGAGACTACGACAACAAGCACAAGAAGCCTAGTCCGAAGACTAGCGCCCTTTCCGATGAAACGAGAGTTTCGATCGAAAACGATACTCCACCACCGGTGTCTTCCGCTTCGACCACTCCCTCAAAGACGCCATCGACCACTCCGTCGACCACTCCGTCTACCACAACTTCTGGATTCACTTCTTCTGCTGGAACCACTCAATCGGCTGCTCCTTCTACTCCTGAAGTCGTCGAAAAAGCACCTCCTCCGATTGTTCCTACTGCAAAGAAATCGAATGAGAGCAACGTCAAGAGCACTTTTATCGGAGAGCCTGCGGCCGTCTCTTCCAGTCTGTTCACATTTCAGAGTTCCTCTCCACCTCCTGCAATTTTCAGATTACTTGCAACCGCCCATCATGGCAAATACGACACCTCCGCGGCCCGCTATCTTCCCGTACTTTGTCGACTCGAAAGTTCCGACGGCGGAGACTTCGACCAGCAAGGCGACGTCGAAAATTAGCAAAGCCTACTGGGATTCATCCGAAGACTCTTGTGCTCTGTACAGATCTCGCAGAAAAAATGTGAAATCGGAGAAACACTACGGAACACTCAGGAAGTAATCATTAAAATGGATCTCTCTTCTAATTTCTCTTTGTTTTTTTTTAATGTATCCTCGTCTCTTTAATTGTTCGAATAAATTGTTGTTTGTAAGGTGTTTTCACCGAAAAATATGACCATGTGATGAACATTTGCGACGTTGATTTATTGATGTCACGAACCGAGAGAGTGCTGTCTTTAGGATACACAGAGAAGGGCGGACGACGCGAAGGAAAGTGGGTGGATAGGAAGGTAGGAAGACTGCGGGCTCGCCGCCGGAGCAAGTGTGACCGCCAGTTCGTCGTCTGGTCAGTTTTTGTTTCCCTCGATGCGAGCTCTCCTCGTTTCCGTCGCTCTCCTCCTGCTTTTCGCGAAATCCGATGCGCGCTGGTTCAAGTTCGGAAAGCAACAACAGAAAGGTCTTCCAGTCGTTCTAGGTGAGTATCTCCCATTCCTTATCATCATTCCTGCTGATTGCCTCATTTCAGTTCCTGGCGATGGAGGAAGTCAGTTGGAGTCCAATTTGACGGGAAAACCGTCGGTCGTTCACTATGTGTGCGCCAAACAAACGGCCGATTACTTTGATTTGTGGCTGAATCTCGAACTGTTCAGTCCGATGGTCATCGATTGCTGGGCAGACAACATGCAGTGAGTGTTCTCGTGAATGGAAAGAAGTACACGGTCCATTCCAGATTGGTGTTCAATACAACGACTGGAAAGTCGGACAACATGCCGGGAGTTGACATCCGAGTGACAGGATTCGGAGCAACGCCGGCTGTGGAATGGCTCGATAAGAGCAAGGCTTCACAAGGAAGATACTTTTTCGATATTGTCGATTCTATGGTCTCCTGGGGATACAGAAGAGGAAAGGATGTCGTCGGAGCGCCGTTCGATTGGAGAAGATCTCCGAGTAAGGACACTTTCTGCTCGTTCAGTTTCATAATATTCTATATTCAGATGAGTTGAATGATTACCTCATCGAATTGAAGACTCTAGTGGAGACAACCTACCGTTGGAACGACAACCAGAAGGTTGTGCTCGTGGGACACAGCATGGGAAACCCGCTCTCTTTGTTCTTCCTGAACAACTACGTGGATCAGGCATGGAAAGACAAGTACATTGCCAGTTTCGTGAGTCTGGCTGCTCCCTGGGCCGGCTCCATGCAGATCGTTCGATTGTTCGCTTCCGGATACAACATGAACTACTACAGAGTCATTCTGCCGCCGAGTAAACTTAGAGCCATGCAAAGGTTTTTCAGCTGAAGCCGCTTTCCACTTTCATTTCCCCGTTTCAGATCATTCACATCTTCGGCCTTCCTGTTCCCAAGTCCTGTTGCCTGGAAGTCAACAGACATTCTCGCGTCGACGGCCGAAAAGAACTACACAGTGACGAACATCAAGGAGTTCTTCCATGACATCGACTACATGATCGGATGGGAACAGTACAAGCAGTCGGCCCGATTGAACGGAAATCTGTCCGCTCCGGGCGTTCCTGTGCATTGTATCTACGGTACAGGAGTTCCGACACCGGAGAGGTTCGAGTGGGCTCCCGGTTACTTCCCGGACTACCCTCCGACCGAGTTTATGGGCGACGGCGACGGAACCGTGAACAAGAAGTCGGCGGCGGTGTGCGCGAATTGGATCGGAAACAACGGTGGAAAGAGAGTGACGGTGCACGAGGTGTTCCAGGCGGATCACATGGCCATTCTCAAGCATCCGAACGCCATCGAACTCGTCCGAAAGGCCATTTATCAGTTGTTGTGAGCTCTATGAGAGCATTTTTGTATATTTCAGTGTGGATTTTTTTTTCGTATTTTTGAATGAATAAAGTTTTGAGCTAATAGCAGATTGCTGGGCAGACAACAGCCATTGGCTGTCGGCGAAATCTTCCGATTCAAATAGCTAACCGCTTCGGAGGGTCTTCCGAAAGGTTACTTGATAATTAGAGGACGGTTACTTAACGAGCAGTTCAAGTGTGAAATTGGGCGGTCTCCTAAAAGAGACGTTTTCAAGGATTCACTAATTGGCGAACGTTTATTATTATGCAAATGGAAATATGAATTGTCAAAAAGAGAATGAGAGCACTAAAGTGGTGTATAGTCAAATAAATTAGAGCGATAGGCAGAATTAAACATTTAAACGATTGCATTAATCATGATAATAAATGTTGAGAAGGTTAAAAGTGCGCGGAAATCACAGGACATTTCTCCATGAAGATGGAACTGGAACGATTGGTTAGAAAGGAAAGGAGAGCATGATGATTGCTAGAGTATCCGTAAGAGGGTGGGGGGAAAAGAAAGAAATGTGGACGAAAAGAGCAAGAACTAAAACCGTTGATGATTGTACTGCGATCCGTTGTCATCGAGCAGTTTCATCTTGTCATCTTCCGGCTTCCTCTTCATTCCAACCATCGCCTTCGGGTTCATGTTCCTTTGACGGACCTGCAAACCAAAGAGTTACGAGGGAAGCCAACGGATGTGCTCACTTGCTCCTCTAACTGAGTGATCACAGTTACCGCATTGTGCAGTATTCCCAGTTTGGTCTGATTTCGTTCCGTGCTCGCATTGTGCTGAGTGCACATTCTTCCGAGCTCCTTGAATGCAGAGTTGATGTCTCGAACACGCACCCTGGAATTGAAGGATTATTGCGAAGATTCGTCAGGTTAAATCGACACGTAATTACACCCGTTTATTGTTAATTACTGTTCCAATATTTGCTATATCTACCTACCGTTCTCTCGCATTATTCTGAGATCGTCGGTCCGTGTCTTTCTCGTCGTTGCTCACTGATTCGTTATCGGACAGTCGCGACGAGGAGGAATGGCGCGTTGGCATTCCGGACGACGGAGCTTGCACTCGGCGCCGACTCGTCGCACGTGATTTGTCGGATCGTCCGCTTGAGGAGCCTGTGTTCATTCCAGGCAGGCCCGGGTAGACGTTCGGATCGAAGTGAGGACTCATTCCGGCAGGCGGGAACGAGTGACCGTAGTCCGCCAAGTTCTGATCTCCTCCGAGGCCATTCTGAAGTTGAATTTCGATATCATTTCGGGTCGACTCTTTCCCAATTCCTCCGGGTGTCAGCCCCATCAAACACAAAGAGCCTATTTAACCGAACGAAGAGAGGAGGCAGGCGAGCGCGCACTCGATTCGATCGATCTCTTTAATGTACTGGTAACCCGCAATGCGCCCGTCTCCCTCGCTCCACTTAATCATGCGGACGGTCATCGGCCTCTCCATTGTCCAACAGTGCTCCGAAGAGCTCTTCGAACCAATGCAGCCCAAATTTGCGCTAATTTAGATAGAGTCGCGTCGCTCTGTCAGTGTTTAGTGTTTGCATCGCCGTGTGGGCCAAGCCAGCCAAGAAAGGAGCGTCTCAAGTGAGGCCAACTTTGCTTAATTATGTAACTAATCCATCTTTTAATGTCCCTTTTTTATGTTTACATTAGTGACTTTTCGAGGTCGCGCGCACGGCGACCTAAAGAAGATGCCGCCCGAGAAGAACGCCCGATCAGACGGGCGGCTCGCTTCAAAGCACGGATTATGCATGCGTGCGCGGTCGTCGTTGTCCCCGCAAAGCACTCTTCTTGTTCGAGATTAACTTGTAGTAAAACACGTACCGGTTGCACTGTTGGTGCTGGATAAAAGTGTGACGACAGATCCGCATTGTTTGGATCCGATCCGAAGGCGTAGGCGGGCGGGATCGTCAAGTACGGGTTCACGGTTCCACTGGCTTTATCATCAGTTGGCGGGAACGCCAACGTCGGATACGAGTTCCACGCTCCGTACATCGAAGACATAGCATCCAGAGGGCCGGCAGGGTTGGTTGATGAAGCAACGATTCCGGAGGCGTCAGTAAGGGAAGTCTGTTGCATGGACGGCTTCAGCTCGAGAACTTCAGTTTTGGAAGTGACTGGAGCAGTCGGAGACGTGGTCGTCGAAGTGGAAGACGCTGCCTGAGGCGCTGGAGCCGGAGCAGCTTCAGTTGTTGCGGGAGCTGCTGGTGCAGGAGCGTCGGCTGGCGGATGAGAAGCCGGAGGGAGGAAGGCGGCCGAGTAATCAATGTCCGTCGATGGCATTGCGGACGGATAGGCATTGAACTGGTATCCTGCAATGTTTATATTTGAGAACGGATAAGCAGAGACTGGCTCTCGAGAAGGGGAGAACAAGTGCATAAACAACCACTGACCATTATAGTAATCGCTTGCCTGAAGGGTTACCGGATCGATTCCGTACGGGTAATCGTAGGCGGTCGGGAGCATGACCTGCGGTTGAGCAAGAGCCGCGGTCGCCAGGGAAGTCGCCGATGGAAGTTGGCTGTTCGGATCCGCCATGCTGTTCTGGAAGAAGAATGCAACGGGTCGACGGAGAGTAGTAATGTGGGGAGAAATGAAGTCGACGGGGATAAATAAAATTGGGGAGCAGGTGAAAATTCAGTTAGGTAAGCATATATGGTGATTCGGTTAAAGGCTTGGATGGAGTATTGATTTGGATTTGTGGAAAATAACAAGAAAGAAATGCAAGAAGCACATTCACACCGTCGGGACGGTAGATCAAAACGAATTGCGTAACAATAAGAGGTCTAGAGGGGTATGAAGAGGCACATTCCTTCCGCTTCCGAAGACGTAGAGCATCGTGTGTTCGGTTAGGGACGAAAGAGACATTGAGTGCAATGGGATGGTAATGAAGACGTGTTCAGGAGGGTAATCAAGATAGTATCAGCTGTAGATTTTATCAAGGACATCTTCTCGAAAGAGCAATAAAAACACAATCGGAGGTTGCACCATTCCCTACCGTAATCTGGCCATGAAAGAAGAAGGACAATATCGGTTGCCACGCGCGGAAAAGCTTTTCCGAGAGGGCTCTTCGCACGTCTAAAACAGAAGATAGTGCGTTTGGTGAACCCCGGAGAGGGTGGCTATGTGGGTGGCTAAGAATGGTAGGGAGGGTCGCGCACACGAATAAATGCTGGCATTGTGCCGAGAGAATACGGTAAGCGGCGGAGACGCAGACAAGCGACGGACCGTCTCCGAATCGGAGACGCAGGACGGGAGGTCACGCCCCTCTCTCATCGGGCCACCACCGTCCCCCCCCCCTATTCACCCAGAGTCTTTTTTGGGTGGATGGAAAGAGGGGATCAAATGAATGAGTGGAGGGACGGATGAATGGAAGGAGGACGAGAGAGGAGGCTGGAGAGGTCAGCTCTCGGAAGACACCCGGCTGCGGAATGAGTGCACTTTGGCAGGTGGTCGGGACCGTCCGTTTCAACTTTTTAGGACCCTATTCAGAGTAAATGAAGTAAACGCAGCTGTCAACTACACTGATTTCATTTTTCGAAGGGAATCCACAATCTTCCCTGCTCACTCCATCTCAGAGAGAGAGAGAGAGAGAGAGAGAAAGAGAGAGAGAAGTGCATAACCGAACTGAAGGTGCGATTAACAGATCGACTGTACGGTCTTTTCAATTGCGCAACATAAGAAGAGGTTTGCCGACTCGTCCCTTTATTACTGTCATTAGGGATATATGGTCCTCGTAAGCCAGTCAAATAAATCCATTCCGTGCCAACTCGAATTGTTTTCAAGACATTCTCAGTCAGACTGAATACGTCAACGGCTTCGAAAAGCACCTGCGTTTGGATATCAGGAAATTCGAAAAACGAGCACAATCATTCCGCGTCGTCAACTCGCCGTCGCCCTTCTCTCATTCTGACCCACTAAACAGGTCATTCAGAAGGATCTCTGAGTCTCTCGATCCTGCACACTCTCAAACAGACAATTGTGAGTATCGGGTACCGTCTCCCAGCATGTATCCGTCATCCGAATTAGCATAAGAGTTAGTGATGATGAGGTGACAGTTGTGGAACGTCTCTTAGCACCGCGCACTGTCTTGAGAGAGAGACAGAGAGAGAGTGAGAGAGAAATTGGATTTAGAATACAAAGTGATTCAGTTTGAAACCGGGGAAGAAGCAAAAGGGTTTCGAAATGGAAAAAGAGAAGGTTGCCAAGGTCGGACCGGTCCGACAGATGGGCGCTTGCCAGCGGTGAATGCGGATCTGCGAATGATTTACGACGTGTTGCCACCCAAACTTTATGAGCCCTAGAATGCTGATTTTCTTTCGACCCGCGCGCGGTAGCCGCTGCCGCTCGTTTTATGATTGGGAAATGTGTGTCAGTAGAGGAGCGGTTCCCACGAACCGCACGAACGGACCATCTAATATTATAAGGAGGGACTATTTACAGAAGGACATAATCGAGTGTGCATGATTGATGGAATGTCAACACGTGACAGCGAGAATAAGTGAGCAACCACTCGATTGTGCCACCACTAATCTGTGAGATCAGTAAACGGATTAGTCAGTCATTTTCAGAGTGACAGTACACAGTTTCCCTGGGCGCTCGTGCCACTCTTGTAGCTTTCTCTCTGCTAGTTGCGTAGCCCTCCCAACGACCTTTTTTCATCCGAAAAACTGTGGCCGGATCGAGAACAATTCATTACGCAACACACTGTTTTTTCGTGGTCTCGAAGGATTACGTAAGCAGGAGGTCTCGAAACAATGCTTGTGGAGGTCGTCGACGACTACAGTAGACCGGAAGGGACGTGTGGGTGATACGAGGGAGAAGTAGACGGAGAGGCGGCTCTCCTCCACGGGTGCGCAGCTGCACAAACTCAGAGAGATCGAGCCGGAGAGAGGAGCTGCGGATATTGTGTAGCATCGTCATTCGAGGACCGATGTGTGTTCGATTATGAGCACGGAATGGAGGGGCACAGTTATAAAATCGAGAGAGAGAGAGAGAAGAACGAGAAATGATGATGTAAATACTTGGACACGAAATTGTGGGGAAAATGGGTTGGAAATGAGAAAGGAGGAGGGGCGGGGTTACGGTAGCTGAATTCGATTGGAAGAAAGATCGAGCAAGAACCGATTTGATTGAATTGGACGGAGAATGCCCTTGGAGAGCCAAGCGACACGAAACTTTTGAGCGAAATGATTTAGATGGCGTGACGGGCGGTCGCTCTTTCTCTCTCTCTTTCTTTCTGAAGATGACACCTGTCCGAAAGAAGACAAACTTTGTGTTGAAATGCGGTAAAAGAGGAAGATCAAGCGCTGATCAAAGGGACCGCTTCTGTTTGAGCGAAGAAAGAAGAATCTCCAAACAAACGCGCCGAGTGTCTACCGTATGCCGGCCCTGCCCCCAAAGAGAGAGAGAATTCCAATTAGACACGTTGTGCGAATGACACTTTTTGAGGAACAAACCACCGACGCACACTCGATTATATGGAGCCCGGCTCTCCGTGCAATTCAATTTGCATTTCGCCGTTATATGAATGACGACGATAAGAGAAAAGGAGGCGAGAAAGGGAAAGTGGACCAACGAGACAGTTGAAAACAAAACATACCACTAATAAGGGGGGAATTCACAACATAAATGAAGGACGAAGGTTGGAGAGAGAGAAGGCTCGCGAGAAGCAGATGGGAAGGGCATGTTGGCGAGGGACTGACCAAATCGGGCAAACGGTGGATGGCGAGAGACAGTTGTTTGCTTTTTGAAACCATCTGATTGGAGCACGCATCCCGCTGGTTCAAGCCATGAGTGTTCTGGACAATTTTCATGAATGCAGTGAACTGAAAGTAACGAAAACTATCGATTCCTGGGAGGATCAGAATTTCCGCTCACGCATGTTTCACTGGAAGGACTCCTCACTAATTTATGTGTCTTCTCTTCCCGAAAATGGTATGAAATAGCGAACAAAAAAGTATTATAAGATTCTTTGAAACAACTTCGGATCAATGGATCCCATTTACATTTACGACATTGCCCCCGGGACGAGCAAGCACCGTAAGCCTGGCGGAGAAAAAGAGCAGTGCTCTCCGATCGATGCTTCTTCCGCTTCCCTTCCAACTTTTCGTTCTCCTCCCATTCCATCGCTCTTTCTATTTTCAACCGTCTGTCCGCCTAGATTCCGTGTGATCGGCGTAGGACCCAGACACTCTTTGCCCGACCGCACATCTGGCATCGGTCGGAATAAAACGGGCCGTCGTGCCTCAAGCGAGGAGAAACCAAGACTCTTTCCTGACCCACAACATTTCACTGTTTATTGGAGAAGAACAGCGTTTCGCAATGCTTCAACTTTCAGGGTTTCAATAGCACGTTGATTAAAGCGCAGAAAAAGAGGTCAGTTAGCAAATAAAAAGGAAAAAATGAGGGAGAGGTTGGGGGAACTGTACGCGCATAGATCTCCCGGTGAGAAGTGCCTGCCCCTCCCGCGTCACTGTCACTCATCTTCGCAGTGAATTTCAAATTTGGCGCGTGCCGCCCGAGACGAGATAGTAGAAGAATCGGAGAAACGCGCGATTAGCGGCTTTGTTTGGTGCCACACGCGACGCGATCCGACCGGACGAGAAGATGATTCGGTGCGAAGATACGGGCGGCGCAGAGGAGGATCGAAAACGAAGAAAACGATAGAGAAAAGTGTTTATTGCTTGTGAAGTTTTGATTTCGAACGGTACGGGTACGGATTACGGTAGACACTTCCACGATTCGGACACTGACAGTATCCGGCATCCGGCCCTGGACTGCCCGGAAATCCTGATTCTCCTGGAGGCCCGTCGATGCCTGGTGTTCCCGGATATCCGGGTTTCCCTTCTGGCCCCGCCGGTCCTGGCAACCCAATGCGTCCTGGTTTTCCGTTGTATCCTGGCAGTCCATCCTTTCCAGGATATCCGATCCTTCCCATTCGTCCGGGCAGTCCGTGTCCTTTCTTTCCATCTCTTCCCGGAAGTCCCGGTTTTCCGTCTTCTCCAGGTCTTCCCGGCAATCCGCTCGTTCCTTGTTCGCCCGGACGACCCGGTTTTCCGTCGGCTCCTCTGTATCCGGGATTTCCTGGTTTCCCATCAGGCCCTGGCTCTCCAGGAAGTCCGTCTCTTCCCGGATAACCAGGAAGTCCAGCAGGGCAACGAATACAAGTGCGGTCCGGAAGAGGGCATTGAATCGGCTCGTACGTCTGTTGGTTGTCTTCTCCCGGAGTTCCACGTGATCCCGGAGATCCTGGAGCGCCCGGACTCCCTGGCTGCCCTGAACACAAAATAATATTTTCCGTGATAAACTTCTACGCCAAACCTGGAGGTCCAGGAGGGCATACAGGCTTGCTGGGTTCGCATTGACACCAAGAGGGCAGTCCTCCGTAAGTGTGTCTCTTCTTCTTCAAGTGACTTTCGAATGGATGGCGCGGGGCTCTAGACGGGGGCGAAACGAAGGACTGCACATCCATCATGTCGTGCCACGCGGGATCCGTCTCCGATTGGAACACTCGGACGGACTCATTGACCTAGAAAGCAGAGATTTGGAGAGCCGTCAAATTTATGCGATCACGTACCTGCGCTTCGATATCGTCCATTTCCTGGAATAATCCGGCCAGGACCACGAAACAACTCACGATGGCGGTGAGGGAGCCGATGGTGGAGACACCGGCCACTGCCTTCACTTCCCAATTCATTTCGAAGTGTTTCCATTTTGTTCAAAGTCACTCAGTGTTTTATACCCATCAAATACCGCTGCAACTGGTTCCATATTCCTCAAATGCATTTGCAAATTACGGAGGTGCGATGCGCGGAACCGATCAAACTTCTTTGTCCACACATTCTCTCTTTTTTCGACTGCATCATCATTGGCATCGTTCCACCCTCAAATCTCAATTCACGAAGACATCATTCTATTTGGCGGCACAACACATTTGGATTTATGGCAGTCACAGCTAATATTATGCGAAGCGGACGAGGAGGAAAAGCGAGGAGCAACACGTCAATGAGATGTCACTTCACAACAAAAGAAAGAAAAATGGGAGGGGAAGGATTGGAGGTGCCCTCTTCGGCGACGGACAGACAAGGACGGAAGTACCAGGAGGAGGGGGTAATTAGAAGGTGATCGCGCAGAGGGAAATGTCGAAATGACACCTGAAACGGGCGGTTTTACGATTTCAATTACGCACTCGAATTCAATGAAATATTGAAAGATTTCAAATGAATCCGGAATGGAGAAGCTTTATTGTTGAGACATGAAAGACAGGAATCTAAGAGTTTCACATGGAACCATTGACCACTGCTCGCTGTATTTCTTCTATTATTTTTTGGTTTTCAGGCGAATAGATGCCCATTTCATGCAAATGACGCTCTCGGATTGTGAAGAAAGTCTAAAAGCAACGTAAGTGCTCGCAATGCCCACTGCAAACTTACATGTTTATCAATTTCTTCTCGTTTCAATGCTTCCATCAGTTTATACTCCTTTCTTTTCAGAAAATGATTCCAAATGGCTTCTGCAACAAACAATTGCATGTACTACACGATTTTGTGTCGTCATTCTATACCGTCCGTTATAGGATTCCCCACGGATCTCGGCCTCGCGACCACCACAGTCGGCACCTGAATATTGGAAGCCCGTGCCCTTCCCGCCTGCGCCGAATAGTACTCCATCGTCGAGTCCCTCGACTTTTTCAGCATTCGCGGCGTCGTTCTCATCTGGTTCTGGGACGGCGAGTCCATCATCGAAATGGTGCGTGGTTTGCGGTGTTCCCGTTCAATGCTATCCTTCCGCGGCCGGATGATCGGAGGTCTCCGGGCGACTTCCCCGCCTTCCTTCCGATGGTAGCCCGACCGTTTTGCATGGAATTGGGCGATGTCGTAGTACTCTGAAGTCGGCGTTTTCTCTCGTTCTCCGTAGAAATCAGTGAAGCAAGTGACTGCGAAGCTTTGGCATTCCTGAAATCTCGTCTAAACGTGTGTTCCCGTGCAATCCGAACCTCCATATACTCCCTCATCGCGTCCGTTTCCATGTCGTACTCATTCGTCTCTGGTGGTTTCGGATGTTTGACGCCTCTGAGAATGTCTTCCACTGATGCAAACTTCTGAAATCGTCGCGATACGCGTTTGATTCATTACCGTAATCTCACGTATTTATTTCTATCTTTTGCGGGCTGATATTTGATTTTGGCCTCCAACCACTGTCTCGGTTCGATGGCCTCCACCTTTTCGCTTTTCGACAAAAACATTTGAGATGACATCTTCGTCAAAAAACTCTGAAAATTAGGATAATTAAATGATATAGCAAATGTTCTCACTTTTGTTTGCAATTGGAACAGATTCGAAGAGGAGTTGCTGAGGTTCAGTTTCATATCGGAAGGACGGTGGCAATGCAGCTGAGCACGCAAATTTCCCGGCTCCACCACATCTGAATTGTGCTCATTTTACGTGGAGAACACACGGCGTTTAGTACCGGAAGAGAGGAGGAACAGGTCGTACGCGGTCAGTCCGTACTTATTGATTGCCGTAACGTCGGCAGACTTCTGGAGAAGAAGCGAAACGAGACTGTCGACTCGGAGAAGAGCGGCAATCTGGAGGGCTGTGATGTGCATGTCGTCCATCGTGTTCACATCGAAATCTTTGTGCAAAACCAACGATTTCGCCTGTCACTCCAGAATTAACACTTTTGAATCAATTGAACAGTCTCACCGAACTGGTGCTTCCTACTATGGTGGCGTACATCAAAAGGGTACAGCCATTCCGAGACGGCGGTCCGTACTCTCTGTCGATCAACTGATTATTCTTAATTTCTCTCCGAACATCAGTTTGAGCTTCCAGACCTGAAAGAGAAAGACAGTTGTTGAAATGAAATGAAATGGACATGAAAAAACACTCACGACTTCTCACTGTTCTTTTCGGACTCAGAAAGTTCTCCAGATCTGTTCTGTGCATTTGCTTGGCCAACTCTTCCGGAGTGATTTTGTAGAGCCCTCGTTTCGTGGCACTTGCTCCGAGATCGAGCAGCGAGCGGACCATGTAGACGCCCGGAGTGCAGATGATTGCGATCGAAAGAGCCGTGAGTCCTTTCAGATTGTCGATCGATTCGTCCAGAGGGACTCCGGCTCTCGCCAGATAGTTGCAGATCTGCGGAGACTTACTGCAAGTGGCAACTATCAGAGAACTCGGCGCCAACGTTCTTTTAGGCTTCTCCGATCTTTGTGTTTCGTATCGGAAGCTGAGAAGTCTTCGAACGACGTCCGCGTGACCTCCGGCACAAGCAAGGGTCAGGGCAGTCACTCCGAGGTACGTCTTCTGCTGATAGTTGGCTCCCCGCTGGAGCAGAGTGTCTATCACTGCAAGTTTCCCTTCGCGGGCCGCGTAGTGATAGGCGGTCATTCCCAGTTGGTTGCACGCATCTATGTTCGCTCCGTAGTCAAGTAGTCGCAGAACCTAAACTTTCATGCAACTTCTATTCTCACAAAAAATATGCTCACCAAGTTGTTATTGCCCATTGCGGCCGCAATATGGAGAGCAGTGACGTCATCATCGTCCACCGAGTCTATGTGCACTTTCCTCTCTCGCATCAACGAATCGATCTGCGATAGCTTCTGACGTTTTCGAATAGTTTCCCCAGTTTAGCTCACTTTATCGATGTCCCCGTGGAAGGCTGCATTCAGAAGCTCCAACTTCGGAAGATCTCGATCATCGATTCCATCTGCGGCTGCTCCGCTCATCTGAATACAGAAACGACGGCAGCAGATTGATTGCCGATCGATAAAACAACAAAAATGATATGAGACTGATGAGTGGGAGCGGGAGCGGGAAAAGAGGCGGAAGAAACAGACGGATCCAGTTTGAGACGCGCAGTGATACGAGACAAAAAGAAAATGAACGACGCGAATAGTTCATTGAGATGATGTGGGCAAGTAAAATATTTAACGAAAGAAACGGAAGGCATCAACAGTAGAATTGGATGGTCGGTTCGAAGCGAACGCACTGATGGGAAGGCGCGTGTTGCAGGGCGATCCGCGCGTTGCAGCATCGGCATCGGACGAGCTGGCAGTTGTGCGAACTCTGCACCGCCCGCATGTTCTCGCGGGCGACGTCGATCGTCCCGTCCACACTCGGAGTGTTCAGCGTCTTCGGCTGGTGAATGTGGAATCGGACTGCCAGCGTTTTCGCTAATCGCGTCCAGTCTAAAAGAAACTTCATGAATCACTTAAAATATCTCTTATTCATCAACTCAATCTTTTCTTTTTTCAAAATCGAACAACATTTGGCAAAAGCAAAGCAGGCCCCTTTCCCTCTTTCCTTTTTCATTTCCCTTGCCAGTTTTCATCTATTTTCTTCCGTTTCTCGAACCCACCGCCATAACATTTCTCTTTGTGCTCTTCAATGATCGAGTCGTCGTATTGCTCTCCGCAAACAAAACAAATTCGGAGTCCGTCTGCAAGCAGTCCGTGAATGGCCGAGGAACTTCATTGAAGGGGGACCAATTTGTGTTCGGGAGTGAAAAGGCAAATAAACCTACTATTCTCGTGAGAATATCTGGAAAGCGAACGGGTTCGCGGACGTTCCGTCACCATTTCGGACGGACGAATCTTCTTCCTCTTCCCCGACTTTGACCTCCCTCTCTTCTGGCTATTCTGAAACTATTCAATTGTTTTGGAAGTAGGAACTCTTCCGACTCACCTGCATTTTGCGTTGCTCTTGCTCCATGATTTTGCGCATAGACTCAACACAATTCTTCTCATGAATCAAAAGCGAATGTTTGGAATAAAGACGTTGGCAGTGAGAACATTCTAGGAAAGTGGGCATGTTTGGAAAACGAATCGAGAGAGACAAAAAGGAAAGGCGCCGGAGGGCAGGGCCTAATTTTTCATGAATTTCTGAGTGAATGGATGTTCGATAAAAGGGGCGAGAGAGTGGGCGAGACAAGGAGAGAAAGAGCCGAGCCGTTGCTCCTCGAGCTCACGCGTTACTATGATACTGGAAAAGAGGGAGAGAAACAGAGAAACGTGGCGGAATGATAATCATTCGAGGGGTACAATGGGTGGCAGATTGAAGATTAAGCATGAAAAGGAAAAAAAAAAGAGAAAGATGCTAAAAGATGAATCAGTCGGAAGGTGTCGGAACCATAAAGTGACATGACTATCAGTCTGCTTCTCTCTCTTTCTGTGTACTTTGCTATTTGTCTGTCATTTCCACGATACTGATACTGATAAGCAATCAGTCATTTCATCAGCCAATTCTGCCGTGTCTTCATCTTTTTCACCTACGAAATGGCCAAAAGAGTATGCGTGATTGGTGCCGGAGCGGCAGGTTTAGTGGCTGCAAAACACGCCGTTAGAGAAGGACATCAGGTGAGAAATACCCTCTAATTATGTGCCCTCGAACCCGCTGTTCTGCAGGTTGACGTCTTCGAACAGACTGATAAAGTCGGCGGGACGTGGGTGTACTCGGAGGAGACGGGATGCCATTCGAGTATGTACAAAGTTATGAAGTGAGTGTGAACGGACGAAGTCACGGAAAGAACGAAGAGTTTCAGAACGAACCTTCCGAAGGAGGCAATGCTCTTTCAGGATTTGCCTTTCCGAGAGGATCTTCCTTCTTTTATGAGTCACGAAGATGTTCTCGAGTACTTGGACGAATACGCAAAGGATCTTCCTATTCAGTTCAACGCCAATGTGATACAAGTGAAAAGAACGGAAGGTGCATGGAAGGTTTGTCCGAAAGATAACAAAATTGATGGTCAAAGTATTCTTTGCTCAGGTTGTATTGGAGTCGAATTCTACGAAGACATTCTATATTTACGACGCTGTTTTTGTGTGCAACGGACACTTTTTCGCGCCTTTGAATCCGTACAACGGCTCGCCGTTCCGCGGGACACTTCTGCACAGTCACGACTATCGAAAAGCGGACAATTATTCTGGGAAGAGGGTTTTGATTGTCGGAGCAGGTCCGTCCGGCATCGATATCACTCTGCAGGTGGCGCAGACGGCCGCTCATGTGAGTGTGAAATCAAAACAGAAGAAGCCGAGAAAACAAGTTGCAGGTGACTTTGATAAGCAAGAAGGCGACGTACCCGGTACTTCCGAGCACTGTGCTTCAAGTCGCGACTCACGTGAAAAGTGTGGACGTGAGCGGAGTGACGACAAGCGAAGGAGATCACTTTGAGGCGGATGTCATAATTGTATGCACGGGATACGTTTTCAAGGTGAATGTCGCCAACGGGAGTAATCGGGGTGTATTGTTGAGCCAATACTGAGAAGGTTTTCGAATTTCATTTGCTGTTGCAGTTCCCGTTTCTGGATTCCTCGCTTGTGCAACTCAAACACAACGATCTGATGGTTTCTCCGCTTTACGAGCATCTCTGCCATGTCGAATATCCCTCCTCGCTCTTCTTTATCGGTATTCCTCGACGATCAAGTCGCCGTCACTTCTCTCTCGTTTGCAGGACTTCCATTGGGAACAATTACCTTTCCGTTGTTCGAAGTGCAAGTTAAATACGCGCTGTCTCTGATCGCCGGAAAGGGAAAACTGCCGACCGACGGAGAGATTCGCAACTTTGAAGATGCACGTCTTCAAGGCCTCCAGAATCCAGCCGCATTCCACGTTCTGATCGACGAACAGTGGGAGTACATGAGGAAACTCGCGAAGATGGGCGGTTTCTGTGAATGGAATTATATGGAGACCATTCGCAAACTGTACTGCTACATCATGACGGAACGGAGGAAAAACGTCATTGGCTATAAATCGGTGAACTTTGAACTAAGCCCAGACTCTTCTGATTTCCAAGTGATTGCTCTATAAAACTATGAATGAACTGTTTACCTTTTCTCCTCTTTTTCGTTTATATTTCGCAGTCGATCGTGCCGTTCGTGCGGTCCACGTCACTGGCGGATCAGCGAGATTTCGGAAGATTCGCATCGAGATTCACCGGCTAGTTTGTTGGGACAAAGAGGCGCGCAAATCGTCACAATATATCTGTCTTGAAGGTCACTCCGATTCGAGAATTTGCCTATACTTCTGCGCCACTCTTGTTTATCCGAGCATAGCACCAAGGTCTTTGGATTATCGGGAAGAGGAGGGCTATTGAACGGAAAGCTGTCGTCGGGCGAATGTACTTGAGAATAAGACGCTTCCCTTCTTCTTTCTGTTCTGATCTCGATGACAATGACATCAGACTCTATCCGATTGAGGGAGAGAGAGAGAGAGGGAGAAGCTTCATTTCGCAACATGATATCATCACGAGACTACAGTCGGATCGATCTGATCCGATGAAGCCCCGCGGCGTCACCTGACCGCAGCCGCCTTCGGATCTCGCCGAATGCCATTTCGGAACCAACAAACTAGGGGTCAGTGGTGTGAAGAAGATGTTATCTGCGGATGGATGCGCGTCTTGCCGGGCACCGATCCGACGCAGGTGTTTTCCGACGATGCCATCCTTTGCACTTACAGTAGTCCTTCGTTTCAAATGAAAGGATGAGGGACCATCTGCATGTCAAACGAAATGAATTGCCAGTTTGAATTGCCGTCGCTCCGGCGTCCACCGGAAGAAGTTACTTTTCGAATCGCATTTGGCAGAGACACATTGATATCGTCCGCACGTTTCTGATCTCTGTAGTTTGATGCACTTTGAAGGAGCAAAGTTCGGAAGGGATTTATTTTGGATAATCACGATTAGGAAGGGATAACAAAGAGATATCATTGGAAACTGCAGGAGGTTACTTTCCGTTTTCCCTCTGCAGATCTAGATTGAGAGTGATCCTTCGGAACCTTGAATGGAAGTATGGTTACCATCAGAGTCTGGAACTTCTGAATCTTCTGGAGGGATGATAAATGGTCTAAACTAATGTTCTCCAACTCGGTCCCGTTTTTCTGTAGTCTTCTGATGCAGCTACCGTAATCCGGGTAATTGTTATTTATTTATTTATTTATTTATTTATTTATTTACGCCATGTTGTGAGCGTGAAACGAGAAATAACACAATACAAATCAAGTACTAGTGAAATGAAATAAGGAGATGTACCGAGTTGAGGGATAAGTGAAATCGCGATGATTAGTGATCAGTCGGGTGTTGGTATTGTGGCGAGTCATCCCGAGTTATTCCATCGTTCGTCACAGACACACATCTTCTTCATCTTTTTCTCCGTTTTTGCGGCGTCTTCGTCCCGATGCGATATGGGAGGGCGCCGTCGTCGGCGGGATCATCGAGAGAGCGGAGAGATAGAGATGGGTGGGACGTGCGAGAGTTTGGGATGCGCAGACGCACGGTTCGATCCTACCGGCGACGCTACTGACCGGCCGGGGGTCACTTGCGTTCGGACGACGACATGCGAGGTAGGTCATCTCACGTCTCTCGCGGGAGAGATGCAAAAACGCGGGAAGGGCATGGCCCGGCGGCCGGACCCGCTAACCCGGTCACCCCGTTTTCGGCAATCCCTACCCAGTTCAGTCAGTGGTCAGCAGTCAGCACCAGCCCCGTTGCAGAGTCCGTCCCGACCCTAACCAGTCCAGTCCCCTGTCCGTCGGAATGCCATCCTTTGTGTTATCTCACGTTCCCTTGTTTCTATCTTTATCAACGTCTTGTGTGTTTCTCTCAAAATGCCTATATTTCACGGTCACTCTGCCATTACCCACCGACCACCCCTGCTACCGTAATACTTGAACATGTCCTTTTGAAGAAGAAGAAGAAGAAGAAGAAGAAGAAGAAGAGAAAGAAGAAGAGGTGAACTGCGAAGAACTTCGACGACGGTGACGAAGGCAAGCCTGACTTTGCGAACTTTTTGTCAAATGCTTGGCTTTAAGATTTATAAAGTTTTCCAAAGTGAGCATGACGTCCTCTGTCAAGTCTTGCTTTTTTGTACGTTTTTTTCTGTTTATGATCCCCTCGTACTGTAGAAACCTCAAAAACTTTCAATAGAGCTCAGCTACCGTATCCTCCGATTATATTGTCGAGCACCTTCCCTTTCCAACCGAATCTCATTCCTCATTTCTCGTTCGATCATCATCCAAAAGTCGATCGGACCGTCGTTTTATTGCGCGCGAGTCAGTCAGCACCAGCGGCAGTTATAATAAGTATTAATGGTATCTTCTTCTTCCTCCTCGTCACCGGGTTATTATTCCAATTAAGTTTGTGTGTCTGTCTGACCTTGAGCCGTACGTGCCAACAGACAGCTTCTCCCTCCCTTTCTCTCTTTCTCTTTCCCTCTCTCTCTGCCTCCCAGTTCGCTTTTATGGTTACCTCCCACGATGAACTTATCAGTGAGGGCGGAGGCTACTCTGTGTGGCCACCACCGTGCCACCGCAAACCGGTTGGGCTACCAGACAGTGGCCAGTCGGTACCAGGTGCATCATCCAGCGTCTCCTCGCTTCGATGGTCTTCAATGCAACACCGTCCCGGCAAACAAGAAGAAGGGAGCAAAGGTGGCCGGTATTCTGAAACGGGAGCACGGCCCTGCCTCGCCCCGGACACCCAGAAGAGTTGGAAAGACTGTGGAAAGGGTCAGTGGCCCGTCCGGCACTCCAGTTTCGACAAATGTCGCCAACGCTTCTCTTGTGAGTTTGCCTGCCTTCTTGTTTTGGGGCACCGGAACAGTGGGCCATGCCCGGCCATGGCCGGACACCGGACGCGCGCCCTGGGGCCGGGTCAGCGGGTGATCGTGGCAGCGGACCATCCACGTGGCAGCCAAGATTTCTCACATAAATCGCCGTTTTTCGCAGCTAACAGTTTTTTTCAATTATGTTCTTTTTTACCATCCTAGCCCATCTCCGACGCGTCCATTCTCCTCTGCGGTGGGCCTCCGAACTGTACCATCACGTACTTGGTGTGTGTGCGTCTCCGTCTCTTTGTCGTTTCGCATGATCAGCGGAAAGTACAATTTGCGAAATTGCAACCCGTCGGTCTCTTTCTCTCTATTCTGCCTCACACAGCGACGGCGACGACGGTCGCCTCCGCCGGGCCCCTGTCACCTCCTGGCGGGAGGCATACCGTACCGTTCGCGCGCAATACACCGTGCACAGGTACCGAGGTCACTTCTCGAGATGAAGAAAGAGCGGAGACACACACAATCTTCTTCTACGTCTTCTTTTCCCTTCCTCGCGCAGACACCGTCTCTTCTTCTTCAAAACACTGTAATTGTTATGAGAGGAGCGGCCGAGTGGAGGGGATAAAGTTGAGTGAAAGAAGGAAGGCGTCGGGAGAGGGTATGAGGAAGGAATTCTGCCGGATGGTAACAAATTAGGAGACAAGGGAGGGACCCTAAGAGAATATGCATGTACCGGAGACTCTGATCGGTCTGAGATTTTTTTTCGGAACCTACCCATTATCTGCTCAAGCGATGTTGTAAATTCGGAAGTTCTTCGATAAGATCGTTCGTTTTCTGTCACTTTTTGCAAAAATAAAATAAATTCGGGAGCTGACGAATTGTGGGTTACTGTAGTGGGGTTTGTCTGCAAGGAACAATGCACAAACTAGGTCGCGAACCGTATTTTCAAATTTATTGTCAGCTCCCGCAAATTTATTTTATTTTTATCAGCTCATCTAATAATTTTTTTAAAGTCAATTCACGTCAGATTCCACGTTTGAAACAGATAAAATTATGTCCAGCGCGTAGAAATTGTTATCATTTCTACTTCTATACGATATAGGTTAGTCGGTTTCGAGCGGTCCACCGCGTTTTACTTTTACGCAACTCGCCGTCGGACATTACTAAAAAAAAATACTGCGCATAACAAATCGATTGAATCGTTTGTCTTAATTATATCGTACCGATTAACTCTTCAGCTGGTCACGTTCGCTGGAGCAAGCTCACCGTTTTCCAATGAACACCGCTGAGCAGAAACCAGTGCATACCACCACCCCGCCGCCTCTCTTGGCCCCCGCTTCTGTCGAGTCTTCGGATGGAAAAAGCAAGGAGAACCAACATTCGGAACGCGACGTGAAACCGATGATCGTTCGTCCGCACATGATGAAGTCGGAGCCCGATTTCTGCTACACCGATTTCAAATCTATGCCTGGCGGTTTGATGGTCACCGGTGGAGATCTGCCGACGAACGCATTCGCCAAGCTGCTCACTTGCGTCATCGATCCGAATCAAGTAGCGGGAATGTTGCCTCCGAATTACCATTCGGCTGACCATGTGTCCAAACCGCTTCTGGGTATGCTTGTACTTTGTGTTTTCTGTGTTCTCTCTGTGTGTAGCATGTCTGGCTCTCGTTTACTTTTTCAGCTTATCTTCCAGCTGACTGGCTGGCCAAATGACTGACCTATCCCCCAAATTCTGATTTCTCCCGTTCCCGCAACAGCTAATCTTTCCTGATTTCAGTTTCAGCGCAGATAGAAGTGATACCATGCAAAGTATGCGGTGACAAGTCGTCCGGAGTGCACTATGGAGTCATCACTTGTGAAGGCTGCAAGGTAACGCCCATTGTTTTCTGCTCTATTAACCAATCAAAAGTGCTTCAGGGATTCTTCCGACGCAGTCAATCATCTATTGTCAACTACCAATGCCCACGACAGAAGAACTGCGTAGTCGACCGGTAATTGTTTTCAGAAAGTGTTCGACTTCTGACTATTTTTACAGAGTCAATCGAAATCGCTGCCAGTACTGTCGTCTCAAGAAGTGCATAGAGTTGGGGATGTCCCGCGATGCCGTGAAATTCGGTCGAATGTCGAAAAAACAGCGAGAGAAAGTGGAGGACGAGGTACGTTGTCTCGTTTGTGTTTGCATGTGCACAAGTTGTCGCTGCTTCGCATGGATCCTGTCTAACTGCATGAGTGGTGGTACGGCGCGTCTGACCTTGGATTTGCGATGGTCTGACGCCGCTCGCACCGAATACTAACAATTGTTGAATAACCCCCTCCTCCCCGGGATTTCAAACTAACCCATTGTCCGTTTTGTGTTTGTGTGTATTTGTATAAACGGCATCTAACACGAACACTAACGCTAATTTTAGCCTTGTGACGAACTGACAAGCGGAGGATTCAATCAGAAACCGTGTAAAAAGGTTCGCAGTTATTCAGTTTCACTGTCTAAGTTTGGGTACCCATTCAATAGTGACAATGGGAAAATCGGGATTTGGTGGAGGGGGCACAGTAAAATACAATAACATAAGGAGAAATCGGAGAAGAATTGGGCACAGAGATTATTATAATCCAGAATCAACTTTATCACCTCTTAATAATACTCATCACTTGTTCTTCTTTGATGGATCCGAAACGAAAGTATGATCTAAATGAATGATTTCAGGTGCGCATGCACAAACAGCTCGCTGAGGCCAGTGGACTTGGGTATCAAGCTATTTACGGAGACTACTCCCCGCCTCCTTCGCATCCCAGCTACTGGTAGACATTTGTCTTCCGCCTCACTTCAATCGTTTCATTTTCAGTTTTGATCAAGGGATGTACGGACACTACGCCTCTCCAACGGGCACTTCCACCCCGGTTAACGGATATCCGATCGCAGTGGCTGCTGCTCCGGTCACTCCCATGTCCCAGAACATGTACGGAGCAACGCCTTCTTCTGCCAATGGAGGACAGTACGTCGCTCACCAGGGTACGTTCCTTCAGCCTCTCTTTCCGTCTAACTCGCCTCTTTCAGCATCCGGTGGCAGTTTCCCATCGCCGCAGGTCCCTGAGGAAGACGTAGTGGGACGAGTCATCTCTTCGTTCGACGCTCAGCACTGCAGTTATCGTTCGTCGAATGCCGTGTGCAACGTGGATCCGGAGGACATTCCTCGTTTGAGTCGGGCCGGTGGATGGGAATTGTTCGCAAGGGAACTCAATCCGCTCATCCAAACTATCATCGAGTTTGCGAAATGTGTTGACGGATTCATGCATCTTCCGCAAGACGTGCAGATACAGTTGCTGAAAAGCAGCGTATTCGAACTGTCACTAATCTTTGCGGCGATGTACTACAACATGGATACGCACACGCTTTGCGGAGAACACAACATTCCGTTCTCCCACATTATTGCAGATGACATTGCGGAGGTTTGCTCCTTTTTTTTTCTTTCTTCACATTCAGATCAGTTCATTTTCAGATGCAACTGATAAATGACGTGCACACGACTCTCCACGAGATCGTCGCTCTTCAACCGAGTCCTTCTGAACTTGCTCTCATGGCCGCAGGGCTTCTTCTCGAGCACGCCGCCAGTCCAACTTCGATAGGAATCGCTGAAATGTCAGTCGGCGCGACTGTGGATATTCTGAAGAATGCACTCCATCAGAGTGTCGGTTCGAGGCTCGGATGCATGGATACGACCGCTCTACGAGTTCAAGACATTGAGTCCAGAATCCGACAGACTGCCCGATTGCACCAGGATGTAAGTAATTCTCTCTCCCTTCATTTTACTTAGCAACGCATTCCAGGCACTCCAAAACTTCCGCCAATCGGATCCGGCTGCTTCGGAACGTCTTCCCGCCCTCTACAAAGAGTTGTTCACTGCGGATCGACCCTAATCGATCGTCTCGTAGTTGAACTTCCCCATCTAACACCAATCCTCCATGCATCTCGACTTCTCCGGTTATTTGTATAATAAGAGTAGACCAAAGCGTTTTGATAACGGCCTTCCTCTTTGTCTGTGATCCTGCACCCCAGTCAATTTTTGTTTTATCTGAAAATTAATAGAATATAATAGTACTCGTCGGTTCCCACCTTCCCCAACTGCCCCTGTAATAATTATTCTTCTCTTATAGTAATAATTAATTGCCCCTCCCCTTATGTGCCCTTCCCCGTTTCACTCATGTACCATGTACGTTTGTGCAAGCAGCACCCAATTCGGTTTTTGGAAAGAGAAGAGCTCGTAATAAAGCGTCGAGTGTTCTCTTCTTCAAACTGCCATCCTCTTGTCTTATTGCCCTCTTCAGGTATCAGTTTGTCCTGAGCAATTCTCTTGTTTTGTGTTCATTCTATACTCTTTTCCTGTTCAACGGGTCCTTCACACCATTCCACTCCATATTCTTTTTGCATTTCTAGGCGCCGAGTTTCTATGTGCCCCGTTTGCGTTTCCAACTCGTTTTCTTTATCCAGTGTCTGTGCTTTACACGTTTCGCTGTCCGTGCAAACTGCGTCCATTTCTCTTTCTTGTCACATTTCGCTTTCATTGTTCGAGACGCAATCTGAAACACAGTTTTATCCCATTCTAATTTATCAGAGACATCAGCCCATCAATACAGTTTAATTTATTACATCCATTCTCGGTTCCCAACAAATCTTTCCTCTGTTAAATATAATCTCTTTTTCTCCCTCTCAGTGAATGAAATTTTTAATTTTCCAACAGATGCGCAAAATGTATGATTGATCAAACAAATTTCGTTCGAAACGGAGTCGATACTTGAATCGATGGGTTGTGCTGTAGCAAACGCGCTCCAGCGAACAGCAATTCAAAAACCCATCTGGCCGGCCAGCGGAACGTGTCATCCATTCCATCGATTTGTGTATTTTACACACAAGAGCTTTATTTGTTTCCTGTCCAAAAAGAAAAATGCCAGACGACGAACCAAGACGGTCAATGGTTGGAGCGCCACCGTCCACTAGAAGAGGACGTAAGTTGAACTACAAACCGAACGGTTATTTAGAAATAAGAAATGAATATAGTTGTTGTTTCATACTGATTTATATACCTTTAGAAAACTATCTGTAATCAAAAAGTATGAATTACATTTTACGGTTTTCTAAAATCTGTTTTTGCTTCAGGCGGAGGGGCAACTCCTGCGTCGGCCACGCCTGTCACTCCGAGAACATCTGCTCGCGCCTCGAAGCGAGTCAAGAAAGAAGAGCCGGAAGAAGAGGAATACAAGGACGATAACAGCGATGCTGAGAAAAGCGAAGAGGAAGAGTCGGAAGATTCTGGAGACGACGTCACTCCATCCCGGAAGAATGGCGGAGGTGCCGGTGGTGGTCGGAAGAGAAAGCGGGCTCCATTGACTGATTATCATTTGAAGAAGAAGAAGATTCTGGCACGGAAGGCACAGAGAGAAGCCGAGCGAGAGAGGGAAAAAGAACTGGGAGTAGAGGAGGAGGAGGTGGAAAAGGAACCGACTCCACCGCCCGCACGGAAGCCACCATCCTTCTCAAACTTTTCGCCGATTCAGCTGATGCAGGATCATATTCTTCGGAAACTCATCGACAAGGATCCAGAACAATATTTCGCATATCCGGTAACTCCTGCGATGGCCCCAGACTACAAGGACATTATAAAGGAGCCGATGGACCTGCAAACTGTCCGGTAGGCCTAAAGAACTCAAACTTGCACAAGATTCATTGTGTTTCAGGGAAAAGATTGAAGATAATAAGTACCCATCACTGCCGGCGATGAAGCAGGATTGCCAGCTGATTGTGGCCAACGCCCTGTTGTACAATCAACCGAACACAGTTTTCTATCTTGCTGCCAATCGACTTTCCCATCTCATCAATTACTATTTCGGAGAGCAATACCTTCGTTTCCTCTTCCACAACCTTCCATTTGCCAACCAAATTCCGTTCGAACTCGTTGGGATCACTCCACTGGCTCCACTTCCGCACGAACGTCACGGTCACGTCAACAGCCGCAAAAATCTTGTAAAAGATGATATGACCTCGGACGACTGCTTAAAAAATGCGGATGCCAAAGTACGGGACAGACTTTCGGCTCGACTCCCTAATACCAATGACAACAGAAAGAAAGGAAAGCTAGGATTTTTGTCAGAAAGAAACGGAACTGTCGTATTGAACGTGGTCGCTGGCTATTCGGAAGACAAAATCACGGAGAACGACCCTCCGAGAAGAGTGACGATCGGAGACATAGTTGGGCCGTTGGAAGAAGGAACTACTGGCATGATTCAGATGGCCGACCATCGGTTGTACTCCCAAGCACCGATGAACTATCTGAACTACGGACCGTACTCTTCGTTCGCCCCGATGTACGACTCCACCTGGTCAACTATGACGAAAGAGGACACTGACCTTTTCCTTCGAACTTATGGAGATAAATCGAATGCCACAGACGTCATTACGATGCGTCGCTTTGTATCCGGATGCGAGGATTTCTCAGAGGTAACCACGAAATGGTAAAGTCACACTATGATGAATATTTCAGATGGTCGAAAAGTTCCTGGATACAATGACAGATGGGGAACACTCGAGAGCTATGAAGGAACTGGAAAAGAACAACAGCGGAGAAGCGAATGACGAGAAGCCGGAACCTGATGAGCTGAAGGTGAGTGTGCTTGCCAATCACGAATGGCATCAGGTGTTGTATCATTATTACTATTCTTATGATTTATGTGATATGATCAGTTCCTAGCCTTTACCCTCTTTCAACTAACTCTTCTTTTCGTCCGCATTCGAGATAGGCGTTCCAGAATGACTCTCTTCTTTCTCTGCTTGATGATGTGACCTCCATCAACAATCTTGGCATCGAAACTGGGTTCCTGCATGACTACCGTCAACAAGTGCTTGTCCACAAAGTGGTTGGTTTTTGTGTTCATTCGAAATTAGTTGCTGGTTCATTTTATGTGTCAATTTCATAATCTTTCAGCCGTCTGAAAATGTACCAGAGTACATGGTCGGAATGGAGCATATGGATGTTCAGGTAAATAAGGCAACTTGCGATCGGAAACTTGATCTAATCTTTTTCAGCAACAACTTGATCATATCGGGCAAGAAATAAAGGACCTTGCGCATCTCCAAGAGACTCGCCTTTGTCAGCCACCGCCAACGATGCTCATGACCGTCCAAGAACCGGGACCGGTTGAGCAGAAGCTCGCCGAGAGTGTCCAACAGCACCTGGCCCACCAGCTCGCTACGCACACTGCTCCAGAAGCGTTCGTCAACGATACGGTGATCCACGACGCAATGGGGGTCGACGTGGACGACGATCTGTTCAGCGAGTTCTTCGTCACTCAGTAAACGGAAGACATGTTTAAAAGCATGATAATCGACAATCAACTTCATAATGGTCTCCCCTCCTGTCCATCAAAACTTTTAATATTAATTTGAGACATATTTGTAATGTTCAGTTCTCATTTTCATTACTTTGGTATTCAAACAATAAATACATTTAACACACGCTCTCGTTTCATACTTGTTCTTCCTTCGCGATGGAATGGCGAGATTGCATCAAACAGGATCCGCACCGTTTCTGTGTCTCCGTCTCGTTTCTCACCGAGATCGGACGACGTCGTCGGATACTCAAGGCACTTCTGCGTCTCTCTTCTTTCCGATTCTATGTGGAACTTATTGATTGCCCTGTGGTAAGTTGGATAATCGGGGGAATCCCTCGGATGATCGTCCACTTCCAGCGGCCTCTTCTTACTCGCCAACTGCTGCTCTCCAGATGTCAAATTCGAGAAAGACCATCACAGAAGGTGGGCGGAGTCACTGGCTCATTTCCAGATTGATCCGTTGATTGCAGAAAAGAGTTGGAGGACAAATTCGTCAGTAATTTAGCAGAACTCAAAAACCACGAAGAAATTCTGCTGAAAGCAGTCGAAGCGATGAAAAATGCGAATGAAAAGAAGGAAGAGGGAGAAATAGACTATATGAAGAGGATTGCCGAGATCGAGAAGGAACTGAAGGCGACAAAAGAGGATCACGCGAGACTACTGTAAGAACGAGAAAAGACTCCAGGAAGAACTGAGAATGTATTCAGAGAGAAACACGATAACTACATGCGAGGCTTCGAACGGCCGAGAACGTGGTCGGAAACGATCAGCAAGTACACCGGCGACGCGTTCGGACGTCTTCTGTTCAACGGCCTCTGGGGAGCCATCGTCGTCCTTCTTCCCCTCCTGATTCGCCCGTTCCAGAGGAGATGGCTGACGGCGTTGCGAGGCGGAGACGGTCCGACAATTGAAGAGGTTTCTGGTACGTGCATGGCTTGAGAATGGCTTCCGAAGAGTTTAGAATGGGAGGGAAAGGGACGAATAGACTTAGATATATTGCAGAGAATGATGAGGATGGCGTGAGGATTTCGAACCAAGAAGTGAAGCAGATCCTGGACGCGGAGAGAAAGAGGAAGAAAGCATTGAAAGCAGAGTAGAGGGACACGCAGAATCTAGGCCGTTCTTTGACAATTGACACTAATACGACTATTTTATTGTATGAAAAGTTTCATGAAAGTTAAGCAATTACTCGTCGAATCTCTCCACTTTTCTTGGCTCGTTTCGTTCGGCTCTCTTTTCGTGGGAAGCGAAAACGAACGGAGAATTGGTCGGAAGCGGCACGAACCGCCCCGATCCGGGCACAGTCTGCAGCTTCCCGTGCGCCCACACAATTCTTCCTCGCGAGATTGTCGTCTCGGCCACTCCGTGACACTTGATCCCCTCGAATATATTGAAGTCAAGATTCTGAAACTGAACACTTTTATGCGGATTCACTCGGAACTGACGTGATGATGAGTCTCTTTTGAGATGGTTCTGATCACGTTCGGATTGAAAACGACAATATCGGCATCGGATCCGACGGCGATTCTCCCTTTCTTCGGATAAATATTGAAGATCTTGGCGGCAGTGGCACTTGTGATCGACACGTATCTCATCGGGTCGATGATTCCAGAATGCACTCCCTTTTCCCAAACAACTGACATTCTGTCCTCGACCCCATTGATTCCATTCGGGATCTTTGTAAAGTTACCCCTGAAATGAAGTCAATTACAAAACTCGCCTCACTTTCATTTCCAACTCACTTTCCCAATGACTTTTGTCTACAATCATAGGTGCAATTGTCAGTTCCTGTCAAGTGAAGCTCTCCTCTGAAAACAACACTTTCTCTTTGCTCATTTTCTGGAACACTCACGCCGCGAGAAGTTTCATCAGAAGCTCCGGAGTCGTCGGATCTCTGCTCAACGGCGGGGACATCACGTAACGGGCGGCATGCAGCCAGTCCTTGTCGTAATAGTGAGATCCATCCAGTGCCAGTCCGGCGGCGATCGGCTCTCCGAACACAATTGCTCCCTGTGCTCGGTGGTGGGCGATGGCGGCGGCGGCGCCTCTCGTCATCACGTGCACCACGTACAACGGACAGTTGGCCTGCGAGGCGAGAACACAAGCACGGTTTGTGGCTTCCGCCTCAATCTGAATTGCATTCCAAGTGTTTTCTCTCTATCATTTTCCAATTCAAATACTTCTTCCGGCCGGCTTTGAGTGTGTCCCTCTGGTCCCGTGACTCCTTTCGCCAGCAGATCCACTTCCTTCTCCTTGATCACACTTCCATTTTCTGCGTGCACTCGAGCAAGCGCCCGCAGCTTCGCGCACTCTTGCATTCCTCTGTACAGTTCGTCGTCGTGCACCATCAGAGTTCCTTCGTAGGCCATGTAGAATTTGAATGAGTTGATACCTGTTCGGCAGAAATGGATAATAATAATACAACAGCAAAAGTCAACTAGGATACCGTAATCCTTGCTGGTTATGATTGTCATTTGTTCGGCTGTCTCGGGTCTCCACTTGGTGATCGCAACAGAAAGAGCATAGTCGCAGCAGACCTTTGGATCCGCCCACCCCCTCCATTTGTGGTATCCGGCCACGAGAGACTCTCCGTTCCGGTGGTCCGGCACACAAAAGTCGATGATCATGGTTGTTCCGCCGGCGACTGCGGCTTCCGTTCCTTTCAGAAAGTCGTCCTTCGTCACTTCTCCCATAAAAGGCATCTGCATGTGAGTGTGCGGATTTATTCCACCGGGAATCACGAGACGATCCGTCGCATCAATCACCTCCATTTCGGGAAGAGCATTGATCGAAGGAGCCACTTCGCTGGAATACAGAAATAGAGGAAACAAGCCAGACCCGAGTTACACAATGATTCCGTTCTTGGCCAGAACATCAGCCTTGAACATTCCATCTTCGTTCACAACAGTTCCGTTTTTGATGAGAAGTGGTGGAGACATTTTCAGCAGATTAATCTGGAAGAGAACACCAGTTGGAGAGAAGACGAAACGAGGAAGTTGGGTAAGAATGATGGAGAAACAAGATGGGAAATCAAAAGATAGACCGCTGATATGATAAGGAGAGACAGCATGTTCCGAGTGTAGGCGCACCGGGAACGAATTGATATCAACTGTCGAACTTCTGCAACGACAGACCGGCAAATGGGCGGAGAGGGGGAAGTGATCTCTGGAAGTGACCTCGTGGTTATGGGATTTCACACAAATTTGTCTCTCCAGAAAGTTTATTTCGACACTAAATAACTGAGATTCCTTTCGCCTACTTGACCTCCTCCTTCTTCTCCTCCTCCTTCTTGCCATCCGATTCTTCGGCAATCTTCTTCAACTGCTCCGGCGTCATATCGGCACAGTTCTCGTAGCCATCATCCTCCTGAAATTGTCCATTCCTTCAGTGATCTCTGATTTTTCCCCACCTTCTTCTCGTCCTTCTTTTCCTCTTTTTTCTCCTTTTTCTCCTCTTTCTTCGACTTTTCCTTCTTCGATTTCACCTCCTCTTTTTTCGATTTCTCCTTCGGCAGAGCATCTGCAATCTTGGAAGGTTCAGGAGCAGCAGGCGGAGCTTCAGCTGGCGTCGCCGGAAGCTGAACGGACGCAACGGGCGGCTTCGCAGCTTCAACTCCGGTCGCCGGTTCCTTGCTCGCTTCCTTGCTCTTCGACTTGGCTTTCTTTCCGCACAAGACGAGAACGAAGAGAAATGCGCAGCTGATCAGACTGAGAATTTGGAAAAGAAGAAAGTAATGGTCATTCGATTGGAACTGTCGCTGAAAAAGAGCATCGGTGGTGCATTGTTTCGGAGGGGGAAAACTCACATTCATTCTGAAATCCTGTTCAATTGAATGGAACCTTTTATAGAACCCGTTTATACGAAATGAATGGAATAAACAAGATGTGAACAAAACCACGTGGAAGGGAATTAATCCAAAATATTGTGTGTCTGGTAAAATTCAAGAAAAGGGGAACTTGAACGGTTCAGTTCAACAATCGCCCCCCGCCAGTGCAAAAAAAGGGGGGGGGCTATTCTTTAAGAACCTGGTATTCTTAAAATAAACTTAAAATAAAGTTTAATAATAGCCCCCCGCTCCATTTAAAGAAGAGGTTGATTCAGATATGGAGAGAGCTAATTTTGATATAAGAGGGAAAGGGTCTTTCTGAAATGAGAACTGTGTTTTCTGAATTTCAGGCAAAACACATCGAAAACGGGTGAACACATGATCATAGCGACGAAAAAGTCGACAAAAACAACTTGTTTTCGTATTTTACCGCCCAAATTATGGTACATTGTTCCGATGTATCCGAGATGACGCGCTAATGGGGGGCTTTCCTTTTTAACATCTCTGCATTTAATTTGACGACACATTGGGGGGCTTTCCTGTCTTCCTAACTCGGTGGGGACTCAGCGCGCGGGATGGGTTTCTGATTCAAGTACTTTACTTGACTTTTTTTGAATTTACCCTGTCTGTCTCTATAAATTCAACTCCTAACAACACGTGTCTTTTCCAGAGCACAATAATTTATTCTTCTCGTCATCATTCTCAATTCTCTTTTTCAGCCTTCTCTCCCACATTTAAGTTCTCCTTGATCTCCTGAACTGGTTTGACGAGCATGAACGAAGCAACCTGAAAAGAGCACATTCCCGCAGAGTCCTTGGCTCGTTTCTCACCATATCCTTGTCAACGTTCAGCATAGAAGCGATATTGTTGGTCTGAGCACAGTAGAATGGCGCTGAGAAAATTGTGACGAGTTGTTTGTCAGCGAAGAATTCGTATCCATCCTGCACAACCTGATGAGCTCGGACGATCAGATCCAGCTGGAAGTGCTTGCAGAAGTCGTCGACAGCCTTCGCACCGAAGATCTTTCCAGCGCCACGCGGCGAGTCCTTGTAAAAGTCGATCTCGGGTTCCGGGTCCGCCCACGTCAAATCAGCAATGATTCCGACATCCGGAGTATCGAGCGGACGTTTGAGAGCATCGAGCTGTCTGATATCGTAGAGTTCCTCCGAAATACCACCGTGCATGCACATGATTCTTTTGTTGACGAACGCAGTCAACGGCATCGTGTTGAACGCCAACTGAAACACTTCGTAGATTCGCTCACTGTAGCGACGGGAGCACTCTCCGAAGAATCCGTAGGATCGATTGACGGGGCGAGACTCGTGGTTTCCGCGGAGCAGAGTGACCCTTTCCGGCCAGCGGAGGTGCATTGCGAAGAGCATGAGGACGACTTCGATCGAGTACGGCCCGCGGTCAACGTAATCGCCGAGGAACAGGTAGTTCTTGGGTCCGACTTGACGGTCAGTTCCCGATCCGAGGGTCGCCGGGAGTGTCACTTTCACGTCCTTCTTCCCCTTCGTCAGCAGGTTCCGGCACATTTCCTTCGCTTCTTCCTCGCTAAACGGCCATCCATTCATGTCGAACATCATCTTCAGATCCTCGAATTGTCCGTGAATGTCGCCCACAATTGTGACTGGAACTTCGACCTGAAGAGAGGAACCTTTTCTATTCGAAAGCTCAATTCGCTGCTCACATGTCTGTAGACTGGCTGCGACCAGAATATCTCTCTCGCTCGCAAGCACAGTTCGTAGATCTCGTATCTTTTGAGCAAATCCTGACAATTGACAGGCGACCAGATGTGGAAGTAGCGAAAAATGATCGATTCGAGCCATTTGTGCAGCTGAAACTCCCCGTCTTTCCGATCCTTGCGATCGCTCACCTTCTTCTCTTCCTCGGGCGTCCCCGGTTTCATGCGAGCCTCGAATTCAATTCCGCTCATAGTTTTCTTATTGCAAAATAAATACTTTTCTCTCTGCACAATACCGTTTTCATTTTTTTCCCCCAGCTGAGTTCACGTCATAGGCAGAGTGCCGAAACGGCATGTTGTTGCACTTTTTCAATAGAAACTCTACTCTATTTTGAGAGAGAAATGGAAATGGGTGTACAAGAAATGCAAAGCAAAAGATTCGGAAAGAGTCAGTTTGTCCGCACATTCTCCACCTCCGCCGGCCTTCTCGCACTTCTCCACGGCCGTGTCGTACTCCTTCGAGAACTTGGCGAATTCTTTCTTCGGCACCACGTACTTTTTCAGCATAAAGTACTCCAGAATGCACCGATGCACGTAGAAGTACTGCATTTCCCTCTGAATCGATTTGAAACGTTCCTCGCGAAGTTTGGTGAGAAGACGGGGAACTCCGATGAAATCGGCGAGGCGGAGGGACTGCAACTTGGGACCAATGCGCCATTTCATTTAAAAAAACTCACTTCCAGAATGATCAGAATGAGCACCAGCGTGCCCGTTCTTCCGTCCCCGGCCGAGCAGTGGACCACAATCGGCTTCGCACTGTTCTTGAAAGTGCTGAGCAGACGTGCTGAGCAGACCTTCTCGACGAGCTCACAGAGCATCACAATGTATTCGAGGCCCTGAATTGAAACAGTGAGAAGAGATGGAGAATGCCTGGTCGTACGGAGACAATGACCATTTTCCAGAACTTCCCAATGGTCCCGACAAGAGGCGCTTGCGTGAAAATGAAGTGACGCGGATTGGGGCCCGAGCTGACGAGGTTCTCGTGCAAGAAGAACCAGAGCTCTGTCCATTATCGCATCGTTTGCGGAATCGCGGTACTCTTTTTTCAGGCCCTCCTCTACTCCGTTCGCCAGAACTAGACGGATCCACAGATTGATGGCTTCCGCTTTCTTTCTGAACAAATTTATTGGAAATCTTCCAGAACGGACCGATTCCCCACCTCTTCTACAGGCACACTGTCCATCGACACTTCATCTTTCTCTCTACTCTGCTTGTCTTTCTTGATCGGAACACCCAAGGATTCCGCAGGAGGCATCGGCGGCTGATTGGTCACTGCGGCCATCTGTGCCACCTGATATTGAGCAGGAGCGGCTGCCTGGCTCTGCTGGAGGCCCACCGGAATCTGGCCGTACTGAGCCATCGGCTGTTGCTGGGAAGGCGGAGGTGGAAGCATCGCCGGCGGCAGCATCATCGTCGCGGGCTCCTTCGGCTTCTGCACTTGTCCACTCTGCATTTGCGTCGGAGCAACGGGAGCGCGCTTCTGGTTGGCGGGCGGAAGATCGGGAGCGTCTAGCTCGATAGATTGCATGACACTCGCATCCTTTTTGGCCTTAAGAAAGCTGTTGTCGGGGGAAGCCACCAGATTCTGAAGAATAGGAACTTTGCTAGAGTGATAGAGTCTCTTTTCACTCACCGTCTGACTCGGACGCTTTCTAGCCGTCCCTAATCTTTTTTCGAATTTGGGCTTGGACTCGCTCCTGGAACAATCGAACTTTGAAGATCACGGTAGTTTTCGGTGGCATTTTGTATGATCGGAGAGAATTCTGAAGAGAATGACGAAAGAAACATCGAGAATGATCATGGCCGAGTCGGGAAAGGTTACGATAACGTGAGAAAAACAACAACTTTTGCACTAAAATGATTGGAAAGAGATCAATCATTTATTCATCGTCGAAAGCGCCGTCGTCACTGGAAGAGGTTCCGGCCGCGTGACTCTTCGTCACCACGGGCTTCAGATCGTCGAAATCCTCGGCGTCCGAAGTAATTTTCATCTCGGTGGAAGCCGTCGAAATGCTGATCGCACTCTCGCTCGCATCGCTCGTCTTCGGGGTAACCGGCCGTTTTCCTTTACGAACGTCCGACGACAGAATGCTCGGAGTCGTCATTTTCCGAAGAACGAGGAAGTGCATGTTGCTAGCCTCCTGCAAAGGAATTGGATCGTTAAGGGGGTTTGAGGGCATGGCACTAACTCTTCCGATCTCAACCACGTCCGGTGCCATTTTGATCTTCTTGCTCTCATCAAAAGTGACCGAATCGATAAACTTCTGGTACTCTTTTGCTTGATCCAAAGAGACCGGTCTCTCGACCAAAAATGAGACCTTATGTCCCGTCGCCAGTTTTCCGAGGTGCTCGCGAATGAAGTTATCCGGCGATTCGTTGATCGGAATCGCTTGTCCGTTCAGGTCGAGAATGACGTCGCCGCGGTCGAAGTACGTGGCACAGATGGTGTTCGAATCGACTTTCGTGATGAACGCACGCTCTCTTTTGATGAGAAGCTTGAGTCCGATAGCCGTGGTGAACATGTTAGCCGGCTGAAAAAGAGCCATGAGATGGGTTTACGATGAAATGAATACGAACCCTTTCAATGTCGAGAATGAAGCAGGCGTGTCCCCGTCGGATTCCGTTTCCAGATCGGATCATGCGTTCTTTCGTCACCGGCACCGCCCCTTTTCTTCTCATCAGCTCAACCGTGCACCTCTCTCCACTGAGCAACTCCTGCAGACATCTGGCTCTGTCCGATCTGTGATTGACCTTTGTGAGAATGTCGCCCATGATCAATCCGTTGAAGAACGAATTTACGGAAATGAAGGAGACGACGAGGTCCTCCTCCACTCGGATCACTTCGTTCGGTGGTTTTCCGCGGTCCAGATCGGACACTTTGAAAGATACGAAGACCCGATTCGTGGGCACTCCGGACGGAATCGGCGTCAGCCAGATGTTTGGCTTCGCTTTCGTATTCATCTCAAATGATTCCGAGTCTGTGTGACATTTTGACAAGAAACGAACCTTGAGTCTTTTGATCTCTTCTACGCCAAAACTGTGAAATAGTCAGGAAGAAGCGATGAATTCACGGGAACGTGTAAACGGAAAAATTAATACTTTTACTGTTCTCTTTCATTTCTGAAGGTTTTGAACATGTTTTTTGTTTTCAACAATGAAACGAGTCAGTTTCTGAGTGTACTGCTTACTTTTCTGGTGAGTATCTTCTTCTTTCCAGACACAGATTCCTTTCGAATCTCTTTTAGACTTGCGTCCTATTCGGAGGTTGCGCCAAAAAATCGCGGCGAACAATTGAGAAGCCAGTGGAAGAGCCGCACGTTTCGGAGCCGCCCGCCTACGATGAAACGCAGGAGAACCTGCAGACGGCCGAGATGAAAGAGGACGATTTCGCGAACGTCCGACTTCTGACGCCGATGCTTCCGGGCGGGTGCAACGATGAGAACGCGGCGAAGGAGGCGGCGAGCCGGCACAAATCCAATCAATACTTTCCGAATCTCGAGGTTCAGTCCAGGAAGATTGTGAACGATACGACCCCGGAGGAGCTGAGGAGGATGGTGGACGAGTTGCCGCCGCATCCGCCGCAGAGAATCAGATCGGATTCAAAGGAACCGAGTCTCGAGGACAGGATTGCCAAGTGGAAGGAGTAGGGATCTCGGCGGATTTGACAATAAAACTTTATATTTGTTGTTTTAGTGTCCACGTGGCTTTCCATGACGTAGGAATCGTGTACATGGTGAGAAGTGTGGATGCGTGCCGATCGAAGGACGACGGACCGGGAGATACAATCGACAGTCCGAGCAGAGGGGAGGAGGAAGAGGAGAAGGTGATCGGGGAGAAATGCACTGCGCTGATCTCATTTTGCAGATCAACTCGGAATTGCCAATGTCAGAGAACAAGAACGAGAGCAATGTTCGGAGCACTCCGAAAGTGGAGAATAAAGAGAAGCCGGCGGTATCGGCACACTCATCGAAGAATCAAGTGAAAGAGCCCAAGTTGGCGGCCACCCAAGAGGAAACCGTCAACGAAGGGAAGACGCCGAAAGTCATGAAGGTTCCATCTGTTCGTCAGGCGGAATCGATCAAGTCTGTGAACCTTTGATTTGAATAAACTTACTTGAAACACTTTACAGTTGAACAAAATATTTAGATTCTGAAGAATTGAAAATCCATGCACAAAAATGGAAGGGTAATTAAATTAAATCATTACGGCCAAAGGACAGGATCGGCAACAGAACGCTGAGCGTATCCTTCCAAAAGGCCAATGAATCGATCCAACACACTATTTGACTCGTCGAGATACGAGACGTCGCGGGCGAGGAACACGTGCTTGGTCATGTGGGGACGAGGATCATTTTGAGAAGGAGGGATCAATAGACGGACTGAAACGACTTTTACAATTAATGCGATTAGGCGATTGTAACTCATAATAATAATTTTCACGTTAAAAACGTAAATAAATAATAATAATAATAACTTACGATCATCACAGTCGATGAAAATGGGTACGTCTTCGCGGAGGCAGAGTTTGAAGTTGGTCGTTTCTTTCACATGCCATTTCTTGTCGGCTCCTGTGAAACAACAGATGTTTGCAAAAGTACACTAATCGAAAAACGTACTGTTGTTATTGAGTTGAGTGGAAATTCCATGCATTGAGAGCTGCAGACACATGGCCGGCGTTTCGCAGTGCCTGACGAAATGAGCATATGGGGTTGAGTAGTTCAAAAAACGATTCTTACTGTCTATGAATGCGGTACAGGGAACTGGTAAGGACCATGTCACGGCCGCCCGAGTCCAGGAAACGAACGTCGGCAAAATCGGCGCAATTGAGGATGAGCACTCGTTGCCATTCTCCCGTGTACATGGCCTTCTCCTCATTCACCGCACAAACGGCGAACACCTCCACTCCCTCTTCTCTCATTCTTTTGCTGAAATCAAACGGGTTTCAATGCTTTTTGACAATGATTTCTTTACATTTCTTCGCTTCTCAACGGTTTCCTATTTTTGGGCTTCGAATAAAAAGTGTCGAGAATTTCGGCGAACGCCAAAAGTTTGCTGTTACCGTGCATCATCCAATCCACCTTATTCACCTCCCTCAAATCTTTGTTCTGATCCCATTCAACAATATCATCGACATCGCCTTTTCCTGTTCTGAAAAACACTCTCATACGATTAACTCTACGCATTCCTCGCATACTTGTGAATCGGACGGGCGTACCATTCGTACGGATTTTTCGTGCACCGTCCTTCCACAGCCAACATTATCCGTGGTTTTCTGTTTCTCTCTCCTACCTTCTCAGGGAATCGGAAGCTGCAAAGCAAGGTAATTTCCTCCGTTCGATAAACTGTTTCTTACTCTGTTTTCAACTCTGCGAGCGTACGCATCCGAACTTGATTCTGTCTCGGATCCCAGTCACTGTGCTCCATATTCGGACTCATCGAGTCTTTCGAGAACAGCTCCTTTTCTTGATCCGTTTCTAGGACATCTTTGTGCTTCCAGTCCTCAGGGAATATCTTGTGATAGTCCATCTGAGCGAGCACATCTTCATCGTCCGTCCCGAAGAATTCATGAACTGCAGAGTCGAAAATGGGCATGCTGATGACTGTTGTTGGTGCATTTTCGAGCAAAATACTGGAGATAGACATCCATTTAGGCTCTTTGTACATGATTATTTCAGATTGGTGCAAAGTGTCATCCGGGTCGACGATTCCTTGCAGATGAACCACGTTTGGTCTTGCATAATCGTTGAAAACCACACTCGACAAAATTACGTCCACCTTGAGCAGACGGAACTCTCGCAGGATTTTTCTGAGCTCATCGCATGCTTCTGGAGACCAGACTGCAGCTGTCTGCAAAGAACATTTATCGTCGAATTTCAGAGATCACTCACTTCAGATGTATTACTAAGAGCCGGGTAAATACCGCACATGGAGATCTGAATGGCTTGCCAGGGATAGAACATCCAGTGCTCGTCAAGTTTGCAGAGACATTCTCTGTTGACGAGCGCAAGGGACGCGTCGTCGATGAAAAACACTCTGGCCACTTTGCCATTTTGACAGACCTCCGTGATTCTGCAACGTCTGAAGGAACGCTCCTCGTTTGGGGCCAAAACGTAGTCTCCAACTTTCATTTCGGTGATCGATTCGAGTGGTAGCCTGAAAAGTTGAGCTTGAATCAGCCTAAAGTTGATTGAATAAACTCACGGCTCTCTGAATGTGAGGGTTTTGTCTGTGATGTGATTCTGAAGGCGAACCCAAATAGATGAGGGAGAATCTGCACGCAGAAGTTCCACATTGGCTGAGCGAGTAAGAACGATGCGGTTAATCTAAAAATGAGCTGATGATTTCGGTGCTCCATTCAGCCTGAAAGTTAAAGCTTACTCTGGCTGTCTTACTGATTTCATCGATTCCATTCAGATGCATCTTCGGATTTTCGGTCGCCCCTTTCCGTTCGGCAATCGGCTCCTCCGGCGGTGGGAACACTTCATCAGACAGACGAATTCCGACCGAAATCATCCTTCTGAAATATTAAAAGATGCAGGTGTATAGAGAAAGTAGACGAAAGAACATTAACCGAACGGTTGCTTATTGTAAAATTTCGCAATTGTGCTACTGTTGAAAAATAATAAGTTCGACATTCGAATCAGAGTTGGCAGCGAGCCAAGGACACGCCCCCCAAACAGCGTGCGGCAGTTGCAGTGAAAACTGTTTGAAGGGCGTGTCCTTGGCTCGCTGCCAACTCCGATTCGAATGTCGAACCTTTTTTTCAACAGTATATTAATTTATTTATGGGTTTTTTATCTGCGAAGCTTGTAAACACTGTGTTTGTGAAGATTGAAGACAACTCGCATGCGACTTTTCCAATATTTCCAAAAAGCTGCTTAGACTACGGTTTCCTTAAAGGCGCAGCATTCACATTACCAGCGGGTCTCGCCACGAATGGAATTTTTTTGGTAAATTTTTTTACAGAATATACTCATTTACTTTTTTCCAATAAGCGCAGCTGCGCATAAATGCAATTTGCTTCGTTTTTTTTTCAGTTAAAAATACGACTTCCGCCCAGAATTATTCGATTTTGTCTTCTTTGCGCCATTTCTCTTCCAGTTGCTGGCGCATTTCTTGACGTTTGCAGCGAGTTTTCGAAAATTTAATTCGGCAGAAAAAAAAGAGAATCCTGAACACAAGCTCGAATATTTGTGTTTTATACCGCTTGAAATTGCTCCATTATCGATGTTTACTTTGTTTTCTAAATTTCCAGTGTATCGATCGATAAAGCGCGTCATTGATTTCTCGGTTTCAGCCTGTTGCCATGACACCGAGAATTTCGCTTTTTTCATTGCAGTCTCAATTTCGAATAAAATTTATTTGCTGCCTCAAAATCTTTTGGAAAATTTCGAATTGAAAAGTCGAATTGCCATCGCAAGTGCTTGTGTGTGTACTAGCTCCTAATATTCGCTCAAATGCAAGATAATATTTAGTCCTCCTCGATGCTCGATTCTCTCTTTCTTCCAATCTATATTTAAGATGTCTCTCTTTTGTGCACCTTCTTCTCCAACACGTCTGCTGCTGCGGCGTCCACCCGGTTTCAGCTCGAACTTTGTTCTCGCTTGCGGCTTGCGCAGCGGGGGTTGAAAGTGTGCATCAATCAGGGCGGTGAACGAAGAATTCTCAGTTTGAACGTTTCAGATAAGTGATGGATAATCGAATGGAAGAAGACGGAGAGTTAAAGTCGGATGTGGAGACGTCGTCGGATGAAAAAGCAACGGATTCTGAAACGGACAAACGGAAAAGGACCGACTCGGAACTATCGTTGAAAGGTGGGGTGAGAAGAAGAGAAAGGTGTTTAAATGGAGTTGGTTTCAGACAAGAAAAAGAAGCACAAAAAGGAGAAGAAACACAAGAAAGAGAAAAAACATAAGAAAGAGAAGAAACACAAAAGAGAGAAGGAGAGAATTGAAGATGAACCACCGACGAAGAAAAGAGTCGTTGATGAGGGAACGTTGGGAAACGGGAAAACAAGAAGTGGAAGCTCGGAGAGAAAGGAAAGAAAAGAACGAAGCAGAAGTCGAGATAAGAAGGAAAGATCGAGAAGTCCGCAAAAAAGGGAACGGTCGAGAAGTGCTGAAAGAAGAGATCGAGAGCTGAGAGAACGGAGAGAAGCAGAGAAAAGAGAACGGTCTCGGAGCAGAGAAAGAAGGGAAGCGCAGAGAAGAAGAGACGTCGAGCATAGGAGAGATAATCGGACAGCGGATCGAGGAAGACGGTGAGAGCGGTATCAATTAAATTAATTGAATCAATCTTCTTTGCTTCCAGAGATAAAACACCGGAAAGAATTCGTACAACTCGAGACGACCGTCGGGAAGTCAGGAGGGACGACAGGTATTCGGGTCGGAACAGATCAAAAGACAGAAGAAGCCCGGAAAGAAGACGTGACTCGGATAAGCGAAGCGAAAGGAAGAAAGAGAATACGAACGACGTCGAATGGAACCTCGATTCCGATTCGGAAGGCGAGCAGAGAAAGATTGAGGAGAGCAGAAAGCGACGAATGCAGATTATGAAAAACTTGGAGGGAAGCACTGGAGAGAATGTAAATATCCAGATGAATGGCGGCGTTCAATCCTGTTCCTTCCAGAGTCCGAGAGTAAGCAGCAGTCCGCGAAGTGAAGTGGCGAATAGGGGAGACAAGAAAACTGACAATACTGAGGATAGCAGTTCCGATTCTGGAGACGAGGAAGATCGGCAATTGGCAGAGGCTAGAGAACTCATCAAAGCGGTTTGAGCTGCAAACATGAACAGAAATACGGAATTCATTTCAGACTCGTTTTGGAAGTGAGCACGGGAGTGGAACATCGACTCCAGTTAGTTTCCAGTCCGACAACGACACTCCGACAGATTTCTTCACTGGACTTCGTGACAAAATGGTACATATCAAGGATGCGGATGAGAAGAATGTAGACGAAGAACTGAATCGAGTGAAAGAAGAAGAGCACAAAGAGGATTGGCAGACGAAGCTAAATGAAAAGTTGAAGGCAGAAGAGGAGGCGAAGGCGAAAGCTGAAGCTGAGGCAAAAAAGAAGGACGAGGAGAAGAAGGACGATACGGGATTCGATATGTTCGCTGATAACGAGGAACTACCACAGGACAGCACGACCATCGACGGGCACAAAGGAGCAGTTCATGATACTCTGAAAGACAATTGGGACGACGTCGAAGGATATTATCGAGTTCGAATCGGAGAACTTCTTGATACTCGCTATCGTGTCGTCGGATTCACCGGAGCTGGAGTATTTGGAAATGTGTGCAGATGCACCGATCAAACTAAGAACAACACGGTCGCCGTGAAGATCATCAGAAACAACGAAATCATGTACAAAACAGGACTGCGAGAGCTGGAAGTTCTTCGGAAATTGAACGAAGCCGACAAGGAGGACAAGTACCATTGTCTCCGTCTGTTCCGCACCTTCAAACATCACAACCATCTCTGTCTTGTCTTCGAGAATTTGAGCATGAATCTTCGCGAGTTGCTCAGAAAGTACGGTCAAAAAGACGGTCTGCATCTAAAGGCCGTTCGCAGTTACGCACAGCAGCTTCTTCTCGCTCTCCGTCTTATGAAGAAACTTGAGTTCGTTCACGCCGATATCAAACCGGATAATATTCTGGTGAACGAATCGAAATTGACCCTGAAGCTGTGTGATTTCGGATCAGCCGGACGAGTGAACGAGCAGGAACTGGCTCCGTATCTCGTTTCCCGGTTCTATCGTGCTCCCGAAATCAGTGAGTCATAGATATTCTTATTTGTTCATCACTTCATTTTCAGTGCTTGGCGTTCGACACGACTACGCAATCGATTTGTGGTCTGTGGCAGTCACCTTGTACGAAGTTTACACTGGAAAGATCATGTTCCCGGGACGCTCGAACAACCACATGCTGAAATTATTCACAGATGTGAAGGGAAAATATCCGAACAGATTGGTCAGAAAGTCGCAATTCAAGGATCAGCACTTTGACGCGAACTGCAATCTTTTGTACCACGAGGTCGACAAAGTGACCCAAAGAGACAAGGTCAGTCGGGATTCCTCCACATTGTACATATCCACGTTTGCAGATATCTGTTCTCGCCAACTTGAAACCAACTCGCGATTTGGAGACAGAATTGATCGCCGGACAACGTTTAACCCGTGAGCAAATGGAGCAGGTGAGTAAGCCATTTGGAGTAGTGGGTAACCACTCCGTCCGCCTCTCAACGCAAAACGGTTCGATTCCGCTCCTTGTTCCTCGCCGCTTTGTAAACTTTCTGAAGCGGAGATTTTATGAGAGCGCATATAAAGAAACGGTCATTAGCGGTGCTCATCTTCGGTTAATTTTCACGATATGGCTGATTGGGTTCTGACCACAATTGACTCTTTTTTCAGGTTCAATCGTTCCGCAGTCTCATGGACGGAATGCTCGCCCTCGATCCCAGCAAGAGAATCACCTGCAACGAAGCTCTCAAACATCCATTCTTCACTCTTCACATCAAATAATCTAAATTCGTCGTTTTTTTTTAAGATCTCCATCTTTTCCGTCTTGTGGTACATTCATCCGATTGTAAGAGTAAATCTTACATTTCACATTCTTGATCGATTTATATTTGTTTAAAAGAATGAATAGTGAACCTGCTATTCTGCAGATAAATCTAAAAGAGTTAGCAGTTGAGGTGCTGAATTTGAAGCTCGTCTCCCTTGGTGACGTGCGAATTGTAGAATCGGTTTCCGCAGTATCCGCAAGCGTGCACTCCTGGCTTATCCTTTAAAAAGCGAACGTTAATAGAAGATCAACGTCAAAGATCTCACCAGATTGATGTAGACTTTCGGGTGTCCGAGAGCCGGATGTCCTCCATCGCAGAAAATGACTCTCTTATCTCCGCAGTCCTCTGGCGGACGTTGGTCGATCAAATGCATCGCCACGTTCGGATTGACGGACTTTGCGGAAGTATCGAAGCGTTGGAGACGGTAATCCGCCTGGTCCCAGGCCTGAAATGGAAAAAAAAGATAAACACAACAAATAGAAGAGTGTGCTTACTTGGCCGGTGTGAGTCACTTTGTCGAATTGCGCGTTCTTTTGGGTGATCTGATTTGAAGCTGGCGGCTTGACAGTGACTGTCGAGGCGGTCCGAGCAGCCAGAGATCCGCGCGAAACGGATTGTTGCAGAAGACGGTTCATCCCTGAAATTGCTGAACAATTGATAAGGGAAGGAATGACAAAGCGATCAAAATTGATTTTTCAAAAATAAAGTTCAACAATTTCTGAGAAAAGCTTTGAACAGGCTGGAATTAAAGCTCCAATCTCACGTGCAGGGCAACACTCACTCTGCAATTGTCCGTCGTCGATGAGCTTGCGTACAAAACACCGAGGTCTAGCCGCGCACCGTAGTTAAACATTTTAAAAACTTTTCAGAATGTTTTTCAGATGGTTCTTGCTTTTTAGAACTATCACAATTTAGAATGAACAGTTGTTAAGCATATTTATGTTAAAAATCGTTATTAGTCAACTCAAATTTACGAATTATTAAAGCAAAAACCAAGAAAGGGTTCTGTCTGCGAACACCGAACCTGACGACAATTTCGCGTTATTGCACAATCTGATTTAGTTGGCGTTTCATCAGATTTTTGTCTTTTTTTTCAGTTTCACCGTTGCATAAATTACCGACCAGCGCACTGAAAATTACTCATTCACAAAGCGAGTAACTTCTTGTTGTTTCCCTTGAAATCGCTGTTCTCTGTCGTTTTTCATGATTAGGCCTATTCTTTTCAGATACATTTGAATGTTTAAATTTTTCAGGTAATCATGTCGAAGCTCTACATCGATGTCGATGCTGGATCTGACCAGAACTCTGGGACGGAAGAGCAACCGTTGGCCTCTCTTGTACAGGTAACACAAACAAACGTTATCGGAATTACCGCTCAAATACAAGACTTCGAACCTGGGCCCGCTGTGCGGGCCGGACTAGCTCCCGGTAGCGGCTTCGTCGCTTTATTCCTTCGCAAAACCGTTCGAAAGTTCACGTGTTCATTTCTCAATTTCTCCGTCACAGCTATTTTCGTTTTAGAACTGAAAACGTGTGCGGACAAACTAAGAAATAAACAGAGGGACAGACTCCTCAAGACTTTTATTAATAAGAATGATGATGATGATGATTACTTACAGGCGATGGTTTTGTCTAAGAATTCGGGAGAGTTTCTGATAAAAAAGAAAAACGAGGACAGTGAAATCTGGGAGCCAGCTGCGAAAGCAGCCATCAAGAAGGCCGTCAAGAAGTACGAGGCTGAACTGAAAAAGCTGGAAAAGGCTGCCGAGCGGGAGAAAGAAGCCGAAGATCTGCAGCACGCTGCTCTTGAAGAGGCTCGAAAGATCACTTTCACTCTCGACAAGTCTCTTCCAGAAGCGAAAGTGATTAAGATTGGAGAGTCGAAAGAACACCGTGACCAGAGAGTCACCATAAAGGCCTGGGTGCATCGCCTGCGCAGACAAGGAAAGTCTCTGATGTTCCTGGTTCTCCGAGATGGATACGGATTCATCCAGTGCGTTCTCAACGATAAGTTGGTAAGCAGAAATCTGACCTCGACATTTGTTTTGAAAAAAAAAATATTTTTCAGTGCCAGAGCTATGATGCTGTCACTCTATCGACCGAGACGTCCGTTCAAGTTTACGGTGTCATCAAGGCGGTACGTGAACATCACCGGAAAGAGTACGCAAAGTTATAATTCAGTTGCCAGACGGAAAGTCTGCTCCAGATGGCCACGAGCTCACTGTCGATTATTGGGAGGTTATCGGAAAAGCGCCGGCTGGAGGAATTGAGAACGTGCTTAACGAGAAGGCCGGACCCGAAGTCATGCTGGACAACCGCCATTTGGTCATCCGTGGAGAGAACGCCTCCAGAATTCTCCGAATCCGTGCTGCTGCCACTCGTGCAATGCGAGAGCACTTCTACGCCGCCGGCTACACCGAAGTCACCCCGCCGACGCTGGTTCAGACGCAAGTGGAAGGAGGATCCACTCTTTTCGGGCTTGATTACTACGGAGAGCCAGCCTATCTGACTCAGTCCTCTCAACTCTATCTGGAAACTTGCAACGCCGCTCTAGGAGACGTTTACTGCATTGCGCAGTCCTACAGAGCCGAGAAGTCGCGAACGCGCCGCCATCTTGCGGAATATCAGCACGTCGAGGCCGAGTGCGCATTCATCACTTTCGAGCAGCTTATGGATCGTATTGAAGCTCTCGTCTGCGACACAGTCGACCGTTTGCTTGCTGACCCGGTGACGAAATCGCTGATTGAGTTCGTCAACCCAGTACGTTCTTTGTTCTGCCATCTCATTCCCAAATTTTTTTTTCAGGGATACAAGGCGCCATCACGTCCATTCAAGAGAATGGCCTACAAGGACGCTATTTCTTGGCTCCAAGAGCACGATGTTCGTAACGAGAACGGAGACAAGTTCGTGTACGGAGAGGACATTGCGGAGGCCGCGGAGAGAAAGATGACCGACACGATCGGAGTGGTAGGCACGAACATCCCCCGGACGATCCTATTATTTTGTTTCAGCCTATTCTTCTGAACCGCTTCCCAGCTGGAATCAAGGCTTTCTACATGCCACGCTGTGGTGAAGACAACGAGTTGACCGAATCCGTGGACCTTCTGATGCCAGGGGTTGGAGAGATTGTCGGAGGATCCATGCGTATCTGGAAGGAGGATCAGATGCTGGCCGCATTCGGAAAGGCCGGAATCGACCCGAAAAACTACTTCTGGTACATGGATCAGCGGAAATACGGAAGTGTGCCACACGGAGGATATGGCCTCGGACTCGAGCGGTTCATCTGCTGGCTGACCAACACTAACCACATCCGCGACGTCTGCTTGTACCCAAGATTCGTCGGCAGATGTGCCCCATAAACCTATCCGACATTCATTCCCACAAAATCGTTTTCCATTTTCTATCATTTATCGCTTTGTCCCTGTCGTTGCTACCACCGATTGCACCGCTTTATCTCTTCATCGGTTTGTTTTTGTGTCGTTTGTTGATAATATTATAATGCCTTATCATAAAAGATTTGTGGGAAAAGCGACACGAAAATCGAATCTAATTGGTGCCCGTTTTTGTCTCCAAAATATTGGCCTAAAGTCTGGGCGCTCGGGCGGGGCAGCAAAAAGCCTAGAGGTTGGTTGTTGGTTTATACATAAATAACTGTGTACGATTCATTTGACATTGTGACTGCAGCAACGACGGGTGAAAATAGAACGAGTTGGAGCCCGCTGAACCAGTCGGAGCCCCCGCGCCGGCGGCTGTTTGCTCAGCATCGTTGACTCGTCTGAGTACACACTCCGGGGGCGCCTTGTGTGCTCTTTTGAACCGGGCGACCTGCCACCGGAAGACGCCAGAAATTTCCTTATGGCTCCGAGAGCCGCTTTACGAAGAAGAAAAAAGGAGAGGCGTAGACGAGAGGGTACGCGACGGCGCTCTGCTTTTCGTTTCGAGACCATTTCCCGCCGCTCGCCGTTTTTATCTTCCCATCAAACAATCACGTGCGTTCTTTTTCAACGAAATACTTTCGTGACGAGACCCGCTCTGATCGGAAACATGACCTCTCTCGATCTTTAGCTGCGAAATGTACCCGAGAAAAAGAGAATAGAATAACTCATCAGAATACCAGTTCTGCCCCCGTTCTCCCATCTGAAAACGAGCGTCTGGTTCCGTCAGTGTTTGCCCCCTCCGACGAATGGAAATCGAAGGTGTGGCGGGGCAGCAGCAGCCGCCGATGACAGTGTCAACGATCGGAAAGAAGGGAAAGAGAGCGAGTTTTTTCATGTCGCGATTGCATCGATCCATCGCTCTCTTTCTCTTTCTCTCTTCCGAATCGATTCACTTTCCAATCCAACAAATGATGTGATCACGTTAAAAACAGGAAACGTCGATGTCTGAATCCCAACGTACCCTTCACTTTTCACCCCGAGAATTATTTTTTTCTGAAACTCTGCATTCCAGAGCCCAAACAGAAAAATTCTGGTTATGAAACGGAGAGAAAAACTTGAAAAATATTTAGTAAAGCACTATCTTCTCTCCCGGTCGGGCGGTCGGCTGCCTTGGTTAAAAACAAAAATAGTACACGTCGTCGTCTTCGCCCGAGGACCAATTTTGTTTACTGACTGGGTCCTGTTTTTCGACGACCGCTAAGTAGTTGGTAGTCCCTGCGTTGTCCCCGTCCGTCCTCATTTCCTGTCCAACTTCCCCTCTTCCCATTTTTTTTCGAATTTCTTCCAGCGGCAGCAGGTGCAACATTCTCATTTTTCCTTCCGTGTACCTGTTTCCCAGTCGTCTCGCGCAGTTGTTTGGTACTTCCAGAAACCTTCCGAAACCCTTTCAACGTCATTTCACTTGGTGTTTGGCTTCGGATTACGAAACCCCCTAACGGTTGCGATACAGCGCGGTCTGAGACAATAAAAAAGTCTCGCTAAGCTATTGACTTGCAAGTTCGAGCCTTGAAGAATCGATGGGAACGGGGAGAACGTTTTGAGCGAAGAAGAAGAAGAGTTAATTGGTCGGGTTATTATCGGATGGGAACTGATGGCCTTGGCTCGTCGCGAAAAAGCTAATAGGAGAGCGGTTCGGCCCGGCGCGGTGATCAACACCGCCGATAAATAACCTCGTCCAATCCGACTTGTCCTTCTTCCGCCTCGCTCTTTCTTTTTTCCTTCTCTTCTCCTCATCGGATCTCGTTTTCTCGTTGCTTCTTCTCTGCGTTCGAATATTTGCTTGCCTCTCGTGTTCGGATAACAAGCAGCACTGTGCGAATATTCGGGACGCTCCCCTCCGTACCTGTCCTACGTTGTGTCGAACCTCTTCAAAGGTCGACGTTTATTTGTGTGTGTGTTCGTCGGTTTCCTCCCCCAATCGATTCAATCGATTCCTTTGACTTCTTTTTCTCGAAGCATAAATTTTTACATACTGTTGAAAAAAAAAAGTTTCGACATTGGAATCGAAGCTGGCAGCGTGCCAAGGCCCGGCCTCCCAAACGCATATGCTGCGCGCGATTGTTGCAGCATTGCCGCACGCTTTATTATGCTTCGTTTTTGTCTTTATTTTTCGGCTAAAAATCAGCAGAAACTTCGGTTTTTCCCATTTTTTACCCGTATTTATTCATTTCGATCGTCTTTTGCTATAAAAGATCAACATTGAAAACAGATTTATCGACTTTTAGCTTGAATTTTCGAACATTTCTCGATTTCTGTTTTTCTCCTTTCGATTTCGATGAATTTTAGAATTTTCAGGTTTTTCACCCTCGGAGAAGTCGAACAGGCAACAAAAGGGCATGGATTTCTTATTTTCGTGTTAGTTTTTGACATAACAATAATTTTCTCTCCGACCAGCGTTTACAGACTCCACTCCTCCGCCGTCTTCTCCACTCCGCCGTCAGCACACAACGGAATACAAAATGCTGTCGTGTTAGCTTGAAGAAGAACGAAAATTATTTCTCTCCGACCGTATTTTCAGAGTCCGTGGACGCTTCAATCCGGAAAAAAGGAGAAGAAAATAGAATATCACTGATAATAAAATTCTTACACTTGTCTTGTCATTTAATTTATTGGAAAACGTAATAAATACATCTAAAATAATTGTTATTAGTGCCAATTCATCCAGCCCGCTGCAGCAGGAGATGCTTCTTCACCTTTCCCTTGTGTGCTGACGGCGGAGTGGAGAAGACGGCGGAGAAGACGGCGGAGGAGTGGAGTCTGTAAACGCTGATCGGAGAGAAAATTATTGTTACGTCAAAAATTAACACGAAAAGAAGAAATCCATGCCCTTTTGTTGCTTTTTCGACTTTTCCGTAGGTGGAAATCCTGAAAATTCTCAAATTCAACGAAATCGAAAGGAGAAAAACACAAAATCAAGAAATGTTCGAAAATTCAAGCTAAAAATCGATAAATCTGTTTTCAAAGTTGATTTTTTATAGCAAAAGACGATTGAAATGAATAAATACGGGTAAAAAAAGGGAAAAACCGAAGTTTCTTCTGATTTTTAGCCGAAAAATAAAGACAAAAACGAAGCATAATAAAGCGTGCGGCAATGCTGCAACAATCGCGCGCAGCATATGCGTTTGGGAGGCCGGGCCTTGGCACGCTGCCAGCTTCGATTCCAATGTCGAAACTTTTTTTTTTCAACAGTATTCGAGCGCGCCCGCCGGTTTAAAGGCGCATACGCTTTTACAATCGACTGGTCCTGTGGCGGCGGCAGAACAGATTTCCTCCGCTTTCATTCTCCTTCCCCTCTTTCCTCAATTTCTTCAATGTTTAAATTGTCTGAAATTTGGCAAAAAAACAATACGTATTTTGTATATTTGTTTTTCGGGTGAAAAAGCTAATTATGGCACTACCTCCTTCAAGAAAAATAGGTTCTTCTCGAAAGTTGTCCGCGTTGGCAAGACGTCGTTGTCTAGCCCATTGTTTCGTTTTTCGTGCTTCCTTCCCGCTGTTTTTCCCTCTTTTCTCGGAAACTAATCTCGTTCCAGATCTCTAGAAAACCGAAAAAATTTGATAACACACTTCTGACGTCATTTTTACGAAAATTCAGCTCTGTTTTTTTTTTAGATTTTCCTATATCCATTACTCATTATCAAAGAATTTCTGATGATGAATCAGGCGATGTGTTTTTGAGCACGCAGTTGTCTCCTTCTCAGAAAGTCGAGGAGGCTGAAACGCAGCTGAAAACGAGCGAGCTTATGAGTCAGTTTCTGCGAAATGACGAGTACATGCTCGAGAGTAGTGAGAGGGGGTGGAGAGCCCACAGAAATTGTTTTCGACTCACTTCCTTTGCCACTGGTGAGCGAAAACAGGATATCGAACGCTGTGCTGCTCAAAACAAGTATCTGTTGTTCGTCGCCTAATCAATAGGTCAGAAATGGGAACCACGCTCACTCTGGGGGATTTCCCTATCAAAAGCGTCTTCGCTTTTCCAAATTTCTTGTCTCAGTGGTTCCAACATGTTGCTTCGTCCCGAGTGGCCCGTTTTTCTTTTCCGCTTTCTCATACATTCATCGATTCGCATTTGGATCTTTTTTATACTTGACTCACTTCTTTCGACATCACATTTTTCTTCTTTCTCAGTGTAAGTGACATCTTCTCATCACTATCCATTTGTCATTTTCACTCTGAAGACAAATATAAAACGAACCATGATCGACTGCGAACAAAATAGAACATGTGAAAGTAAAAGTCAGCTGACAAGGGAGAGATAGGGACATAATAGATTGGGCGCCGGTGCTGTGTTGAGCCGAGCCAGAGACACCTTTTCTCTCGGTCAAACTCAGTATTTCGTGAACAGTGTCTTCTGGTCGTCGGCCCGACCCACACTTCGTTGCCCGTTTGTTCAGCAGAGCGGCGCGTTGCGGCCGCGTCGCGTACACAAATTGTCATCGTGTGATGTCGGTCGATAGCAGGGGGTGGTGGTGCCTGGCTGGGCCTTGCGAGTCAGTCTCAACCACATCGACCAGTCGCTTTGGTGACTCCCCCTTTCCTCGTTTGGACCCTCCACGTGTACCCTGCGCACAATGGCTCAAACCAGCCAGCTTCACAACCTTTGGCTTTTTCTTTTTAAAAAAACTAAAATTGCTTTAAACCTGCTTTGAAAAAAATAAAATTAAGTTTTAAATTAAATTGTCAGATTCTAGCGTTAAGCTTGTATTAAATTTGCGTTTCGTCAGTTTTTCAACTAGTTGACGCAAAAACTGAGCTTATTTATTATGAAATCAAAAAGACATGATCAAATAATCTTTAACAAAAAAAACGAGCATGATTCATATTTTCCACTTCCACGAAATTCGTTTCCACAAGGATGGGTTTCATTAAGTGTCGAATCTGCAATGATTGAAGAAATCCAATAGTCTGAACTGCTTTCATATTCAATGTGCATCAAACCTATTCAAGGATGTTTTCTATCTGTTCGGTGATGTAATTGAATTTTTCTGAGCTGCCACTTGTGAACTTGTTCTTCTTTTATTTTTCTTTTCGTTGTTCCCATTCTTTATTGATTCGAAGACGTGTTTATGAGCGTCGGAGAAAGAATTATTGCAGGCCAGAAAGAGAGAATAGGCGAATAGTCACCGCTCTGAGATAGTTTCGTAGTTCTCACAATTTGCAGTTCGAATTGGCAAGTGGCAACTATTTCGAAATCGATTAGACCATTCGAGAAACTCTTGTCGCGGCGCTTCCTCTCGCTACTCTCTTTCTTCGCTGTGACGTGGTTTTGTTTGGCTTGTAACCTTGCGTGAAGTTCTTTCTCTGTTCGATATTTGAACCGATTCTTTCGAAGAAGAAACTTAGTTCCTTTCCCCTGTTTTGTGTCGTACTTCCTCCTTTCCGGCCTCATTTGCCTTGCAATGTACTATAAGGTCGGGGGGTGCGTCGCATGCAAGGCGATCTGCGTGAACTTTTGGGCGGCTGAAAGACGGAAAAGTGCACGACGCGGGCGATAGATGCACTCTGTGTTAGTCACTAGTCCACGCCCTGTTTTCAGCCAGTCGGCCATACGTCTTTCATTTATGCTCTTCTTGTCAAACCTCATTTCTATTCTTCATCCCCACTACGAACAGTAGAGAAAATTCTTGTTCTTAATGCAAAGGTTGATCCCTCCTCATAATTATCTCTGAATTTGAAATTATTCTTCTCTGGGAATTGTTCGCTTCCTATCTCCACCCACAACTGTCATTCCCGTATTATATTCGTATCGTTCGTCATCACGAAGCGCTCGTTATCGTCCCAGTTTGGTATCTTATCACTTATCAGACCATCAAACTCAAGTACCAAACGAGTGGGTGTCTTCTTCCCCGTAATCAAAACACATGTTGTTTGGGTTGGGGCTCAGTCAATTTCAGGTGCTCTGTCAAAAAGTAGAAATTTCAGTAGTACTATTGGAGATGTAAATTTGTCTAGTGTGGCCTACGATGCACCGAGGGGAAACGAGAGACGCCGCTCGATCATGCGCTAGGGCGGCGGCAGTGTACGGAGATGAGGCAGCTGTCTGGTTGCGAGATGCACGCCTTTGGGCCGCACGCTCTTGTTGCGTCGTCGTCACGTGATACAACGCATGTAGACTGTCAGTCCCTTGTTGCCTCGTTACCGTTTTTCTCATCCGATTTTTCAACCACGTCAGGTTCTTCCCCCGTTCGGCTGTTTTCACATGATTCAAACAGTTCGCTGCCGGCTACCCTTTGCCTCGCCAACAATTGAAATCTACTCCCATTGGAAAACGAAAGTTTTCTTTGTCTTCTTCACGTCTAGCTTTCAACTTTGCCGGCGGTGTCAGCGATTACACAATCCCACGTGTCCTGGGTCTCCTGGCTCCTAGTTGGCTGAGGAATTCGTTTTCAATTAGTTAGAACGTATAATTATTTAGTGCATCACAGAATAGGACAAAAGTATGGTGAACGAAATATTCGTTTGAGGAAAAGAAGAATGAGATCGATCGATTTCCACGGAATGAATCGAAGCCGAGATATTCTTGAAGCGCTTATATATTTTTTTTTGCGTGGATGAATCATTTTTGCGGAAGAAAAGTGCTTTCCCTGAAAGGACGCCAAGTGCGCGACGTGAAGAAGAAGTACTGGGAAGAAGGGAAAAGAGGGGAAAAGAGGTCTTTCCCTCTCTTTCCTTCTCCCCCGTGGCAGTTTGTGTATGTGAGCGAGAGCGCGGGGCAGAGAGAAAGTCTATCGCTTTTTCGCGTGACGTGCGCCCTTCGCTCTAGTCAGTTCAGTCAGTCACTTTTGTCGAATGCCCCTCTCCTCTCCTCTCACTGGTGGTTCTTTACTGCATTTCACCTTGTGACCTGCCCCCTTCGTGTTCGGTCATATGAGAGTTGCTTCTCGGCGGCGGTGGCGGCTGCGGCGTTGTCCTTTCTCTTCGACCCGAGTACTTTATCTCTTTACAACGTTTTCACTTTTAGTTCCCGTGGCAGCAGCGTCATGCCACGGTTTTTCAAAAAGCCGATAACAATCTCCCCTCATTCAAATCTCCTGAAATCAATTTTATTTCACATTCGAATACACTAACTCACCTCTCCAACTCCCAACCTTATGTTCAAAAGTGAGTGGAGGCAGCCATTGAAATTGCAATTGATGTTACAATTATTGCATCACTTCTGCGTCTTAGTTTTAGGCAAAGCATATAACGAGAGAACCCAGTTTTCAATCGCTTTTTTCACCTGTCCGGAGACGTCGGAATCAATGAGCGCGTGATTTAACCAATACTACCGTCCAATAGCCTTCCTCGTATTTCGTGAAGGAAGTGCTTCTAAAATCTGTTTCCACCTCTAGGAGCCTCGCTTTTGTTGATGTGAATAGCAAGACAGACAAGGAAGCTCTGTTAGAAGCGATGAGTGTGTACGTGTTCGTAATCTAGCCCTTCTTGGAGGATCACATGATGACGTCTTCCGTGTCCCCCCTCATCGCCATATATTTTTCGTTTCTTTGTTGAATCGATTGTTTTCTCGGCGTCGCCGCCGACAGTGTTGTACTTTGACGCGTAGCGATCGACTCTTATCTTTTTTCGAATTATGTTCTCAACAAAAATATACATTCTTCAGGGCGTCGCTCAGGTCAACCAATGGAGAACGAACAACAGCAAGCTCAGACTGCTCCTGCCTGCCGTGCTGGATGCGGATTCTTCGGAGCATCCGCCACGGAAGGTTACTGCTCACAGTGCTTCAAGAACACGCTGAAACGCCAACAGGATGCAGTCAGACTCACTTCTCCTGGTGAGTTATATATTCAGTTTTAAAAAAATTTAAAAGGAAAAGCTATAAATACACCCGTTCTTGGTGATTTTCGCTTGGGCATCTTTTTGTTGCTCGCATCAACATGTCGGCGATCGGATAGTTGCGTCCTTTGTTAAATGAAGGCGACATAAAATCGATGGTATTGTAAAAAGACGAGTTTGAGAAAGTATAGTGGCGCCATCGCTGACCATTACGAAATGACGGTGTTGTAAGGCACGGACCGAGTTGACGGGAACACGAACATTATGTGCGGAAAAGGGGGCATAGTGTGTGCTGACGAAGGACGATGGTTGGGCTTAGGCTAATAACAAGTGGTTCCCAGCTTTCTGCCGCGTCTTTTGTTGCCATTTTCAATACGGAAAAGCGGTGAAATTTTGGGCATATTTCGATGGGAAAGGAGGGGATGATGATGATTGAATTATTTTGGGAATTTCTCAGCTGAATTTCTCAGCTGAATCATTTTCTCTTCCTCCCTCTCAAGACATCTTTAGTTTTCCCGGTCTCGGATCCGAATTCTATCAATGCTATCCGTAGAGAGGGAATTTTAGATATTTTGGCTTGTAATCCACTGCAAAACCTCCATCGCGTCTGTCTCTTTCTTGTCGGAAGTTTTGCATATCTTATTGAAAACTCCTTCATGACTAATTCGTGACAAAGTTGTCCATTATTCATGTGTTGAGCCATGCGGATATCGATCTTTAGGGTTCGTTTAGCGGAGTCCCACTCTAAGCATGACGTTTTAACTTTCACTGCTGATTCGATTGAACCTGACAACGTCATTTCTCCGGCAAATATATGACCAATCGCGTTATCAGCTAGTCTCATGACTTGGCAGCGAGGTCTGCTGGGGTGATGTGGACACGTGAAATTTCTCCGAATGATTTAATTGGATTTCAGTTGTCTCTCCTTCATCAATGGCTGCTACATCTTCCGCCCTGAAATCAGAATCTCCGAGTGTCGACATTTGTGCGAAGGCAGCCGTCAGTGAATCCGATGCTGCGGTAAAGCTTGAGTGTGAGGAGATCGCCAACATTTGCGATGGAATTAGCGATGATTCCGTGACGTAAGTTCTAATACTTTGAAGATGTTACAATCCTAAAATCGTACATTTTTCAGGGTTCCTGAGAGCACCGCGCCGACGACACTCGTTGCAGACGCCCCTGCCCCGGTGAAAAAAGCGAATAGATGCCATATGTGTAAAAAACGGGTCGGACTTACTGGTGAGTAGTTTTTCTCTTCCTATACAACAACAAACAAGAAAGATGATTAATTAACGTTTGTATTTATTTGCTTCGTAATATATTCAATGAACTTCTTCTGACATTTCAATTTATTTACTGGCAGTTCGAACAAGATGTAATTTCCAGGTTTCTCGTGCAGATGTGGAGGAATGTACTGCGGAGAGCATCGCTATGACAAGGCGCACGACTGTCAATTCGACTACAAGACGATGGAGCGTGAAGCCATCAGAAAGAATAATCCTGTCGTCGTGTCGGATAAAGTCCAGAGAATTTAAACATTGCCTGCTTCTTCTCGGTGTTGTGCGCGAGCATGATTCAATCTTCCCGCTCTTTTCCTGATAACATCTTTGCAACTAGTCAGAGGCGCTGTGTTCTTCCTAACACCGAACATTTGTCATTTTATTCGAATTATGTTTCCCCTCTTTTATTGTCACATTTCATAGACTATTCAACCACACCATTCTCCTCCTCATTACATGCACCTTTTTCTTCCTGTTCCCCTCATGCTGTATGTGGGCCGTCCGTTCTCAGTCCCGCGAGTTCTGGACGGTCTCGAATCCCATTGTACACACCACGTTTCGACTTGAACCAACTCGTAGTGTATTTGTGAGCAAATCTTGCAAAAATTTGCTCATTTGACTTATTCTGTCTGTTAATTGTCTTGGACTCTTGTGTACGTGTTTTTCAGTCAAACTGGAAAATGTGTACAACGGCCCTAGTGTATATTTCCTGCTTTCCTTCTCTTTCCTCTCCTACTCCGATTCAAAATAATGCTCGTTTTTGTAACTTTTCAAACAAACTACATAAACGTTTTGGTGACGATTGTTCGGTGCAGGTGAGGGAACATTCTCCTCTCCTCTCTTTTCCTCTCTATCCAATTTTTATTAGTATCATGCTATTCAAATCACGAACCCCCGCAAAACTAGGAATTTTTCAAATTTGGCGCTTCTCAATGTACATAGTGGGAGAGCTTATGCAATGAGTTGGTATTTGTGTCTTCTTCCCCCGCACTTTCTTTTCTTCCTTTCTTTCTTTTTCTTCCGAATAAAGTGTGCGTACTTGAAGTTCTGAATAATAACAGCGTGAGAACATGAACGAAAAGAGGGAATCGAACAGGCCAATACGTAAATGGAAAAGGAAGTCATTTTATTTTTTTAGTCAATCAAGAAAGTCTGGAAAGTAAGCGAGAGAGAGAACGGAAGCGGAGTGAATTGACTTCAGAATTGCAGATGTCTGCAAGTGACTCATCGACGAAGGACTCATCCACGACGGATTCATCCGAGAAGAGCGACTGGTTCCACGGGATTCTGCAGAGACAGGACGCCGAAGAACTGCTACAGAAGCAGGGAAACTTTCTGTTGAGGGCCTCGGAAGTAAACGGTGAGCACGGCAACGGAAAGAAAGCGATAACGGAGAGATTCAGGCAGAATGGCGCTGATTCTGTCGGTGAGAAACGACGGAAAACTGCTGAATTTCCCGCTTTTCTCGGACGGAAACGGCAGTTTTTGGTTCGAGGGACACCGCGAGAAAAGCGTGGACCGGCTCGTCCAGTGGCACATGTGAGCACGTCTTCCGAACTGAGATCAGATGAGATTCAGCGCGTCGAGCACTCCGATCACTCGTTCCTCGGGCGCCAAACTCAAGTGTTCGGTCGGAAAACCCGATTGGGCCATCGACCACGAGGCCGTCATTTTTGTGAAGAAACTCGGAGAAGGCGCATTCGGAGAAGTGCTGTCCGCAGATTGCGATGCTCGCGAAACAATCGGTCCGTGTTCAGGTTTCACTGGCCGAGTGCAAGATCGGAGGACAGAAGGTGGAGGTGGCGGTGAAGACGATGCGGACTCAGATGACGAGGGAGACGCGCGCGGCGTTCATGAAAGAGGCGCGGCTCATGCGAAAATACCGCCACCCGCACATCGTTCGCATCATCGGTTTGTTCGGATAAACCGATTGTAGCAGTAGTTTTGAAGATGTTGAAGTTCGCGCGTCCGTTTGTTTATTGTTTAAAGCGGCGAAATGATATAAACACGGGACCGGGTCATGTGGGAAGCGAAAGTGTAATTTAAAAGGGAAATGGAAGGAAATGGAAGAGTAGGAGGAGGAGAAATGAGTCCGTGACAGGCTTCCGAAGGGGACTAGACCATTCAGGATTCACGTTTGATAAAGAAATCAAGGCCTGTGGATATTATGAATCAAAAGAGACAGAACAGAATAAGTAGTGCCGAACTTTTCTAATAACTTGAAATGTAGTCAAACGCCTTTTCCATAAGAACTCATATGAGCACAGATACTTCAGGATGCTTCGATTAGTCTCGTACCCAGCAAAGTTGAGCGGAAGAACTCAACGGAAGAACACGAAAGAATTTTTATATTTTTTAGAAATTTTTTTCATGGAATGTGTTCAACTGACGAAATTTATAGCAAAGTGAACTCTGCTCATAGAAAAATAATTGTAATGTTAACTTTTCATACAAAAAAGTTATTCGAGTTGTTCCGTGAAAATGTCCTTCCGTCTTCCGTTAGCCCTTTTTTCACGGAACAACTCGAATAACTTTTTTGTATGAAAAGCTAAATTTACAATTATTTTTCTATGAGTAGAGTTCACTTTGCTATACATTTCGCCAGTTGATCACATTCATGAAAAAGTTTTCTAAACAAGATAAAAATTCTTCCGTGTTCTTCCGTTGTTCTTCCGCTCAACTCTGGTACCCAGTCAACAGTGGTACCCAAATAGGATATTTGGTCCGGCTCCGTGAGACCTGGTTCTGAACACAGGCTTCAAACCGAAGTTTTAGTACCCCTCGTTCATACACTACCATTATTATCCAAAATCGAAATAATGAGTAAAATACAAAGGAAAGACTTTCGCTGTCGTGTGCATAAGGTGCCGAAAGATTTTGCTTTCGATTTTTGATGGTATCGTCATTTGTTTTAAATGGGTTAAATGAGAAGTAGAGTATTTGAGTATTTGATAACTTTCTTGTTTCCCCATGAATCCTGAATGTCCTGGTCTTGCACACAAGTATTGGAAAAACGAATACACTGCAGAAAGATAACACCAATGTACGCGTACGTTTAGAATGCTTATTTTCAGGGCTCGCCGTGCACGCGCATCCACTTCTGATCGTCATGGAAATGTGTCCACGTAAGCCACGTTAGCCCCCGAAATCACCGCGGAATTCTCTTCAGACGGCTCCCTTTTGTCGCATCTCCGCCAGCACAAAAACAGAATTTCTCAATCGGAACGGCTCCGTTTCTGCATCGAATCGGCCGACGGACTCGCCTATCTCGAGAAGAAACAGTGTCTGCATCGAGACATCGCCGCCAGAAACTGTCTTCTTTCCCTCACCGACGTGAGCTATTTTCCCCATGTTTTTCAATTGAATCCGTTCCGCTTCTGCAGCAAATCAAAATCTCGGACTTTGGACTTTCGGATGACAAGCGCACTGAAATGTTCGATGATACGCTCGGAAAAGTTCCTGTCAAATGGCTGGCCCCGGAAGTGATGCAGGACAAATTGTACTCGTTGAAGAGTGATGTTTGGGCTTACGGTCTGTGAAGCCGAGAGGAAAAGACGAAGGAACGGAGAGTTTCAGGAGTGCTGATGTGGGAGATTTATGCGGACGGAATGGACCCTTATCCGGGAATGACCAACCTACAGACGAGGGCCAAAATCTTCTGTAACGACTACAGAATGACGTTCCCAGATGTGAGCCCTAGTCGCCAACTTTTTCCGACCTGGAACACTTCCAGATTACTCCTCGAACGGTCTCCGAAGTTGCTTTCAAAATGTGCTGGGCGAAGCTGCCGGAGAATCGTGCAACGATGGACTCGATCCTTCGCAAACTGCGCGACTTCTCGCTGACGCTGTCCGATTTGAGCAGCAGTTCGAAACGGAATGAACCGAAACAATAAACACTGATTCGCTGCCTATTCTTACTTCTAATGTTCGTATTGTTTGCATTCCGCAGTAAGTACTAATTCGATTAGTTGCCTCTCTCTCTCTCTCCTTTTTCTTCGCAATGGTTTGTTGGCAATGCCCGCGGACTAAGTGGAAACAAACCATTCGAAGATGGCGGGGCAGAAGAAGAAACTGCGGTAATTTTTTGAATGGATGATAACAGACAATGGAAGGAGAGGGATCGAATGTTCGCAATGTACCCTCAAAAAGATAGAAAGACTATTGAGGCATTTAAAAGTGAATGCGCTCTGTTGCAATTGTGATCTCCAACACGGCGACAATTAAAAACGGAAATGTATTCCAGAATTCATATGAAAAGTAAAAATTCGGTGAAATGCCCTGATAGTAGAGAGAAAGTATTCGATCCGCAGTTCAGCTCTGAACTTAATCAGTTGAGCTTGCGGTCGAGATGGTGAGACAAGCCGTTCCCTTTGTTTCCTTTGCAGAAACCGCAGCCACCTCCTCTCGTCCCTCTCGCCAATTCCAGTATTGAGATAGTTCCACTTCTTCTTCGTCTTCTTCTCCTTCTCCTTTGCGGCTTCTTCTTCTGTTTCGAATGATAGATTCTTCGATACACTTTCACACTTTTTACACTCACTCTCACCACGTCGCCCGCCCTCCCTCCCCCGCCTCACCTCGCTGTTATTATTCGGTATTATTTAGTTGCGCCCTTCCATCGCCTTCTGCCATCCTTCCTCCTCTTCCTTTTCTTCTTCTTCTTCTTCTTCTTCTTCTTCTTCTCCAGTCGCTGATATCGTCGTCCGCCCCTTTGGCAGTCAGTTGGTTGCCGCGCCAAACGTCTTCGGCCACACCGAAAGATGTTCGTGTGGGCCTTCTACCTACTCGCGAGTCTCGTCCTTTGGTAAGCCTTCTGGAGCCTGTCCCATTTTCTTTCGGAGCCCTTCCCGCCATTTGATCTCGGTGTTTTGCGTGTCTTGAACAGGTTTTCTCCCTCCCTCACTTCTGAAACCCACTTCCTCTTTCGCTTTTCAACCTATAAATCACAAGAATCATGGAATGGCTACCCCTTTTGCCTTCGTTCGGAGTGTTCACGAATCGATTAAATGACATAATTCGGCTAATCCAGTCGTTGTTCACTGATTATGATAGTAATAGGCTGGCCGTCTCATTCCCTCCCCCTCTGATAACCACTTTTTGTTTGCCTTTTGGGTGAGAGAAGGGGAGGGACGCGTAAACGGTACGCGATTCGAATGCCCTTGTGTCTGAGGGGGGAGGGAAAGTATTTTGTAATCTTGTGCTGAAACAATAGGCGAGCAAACATCACCCGACTGCAGGGCGGACAAAGTGAGCGGTGGAGCACGCACTCCCTACTTCGACCTGACCGTCTACAGTGATTGGCCGCAGTTCGAGGACTACGTCAAGGGAGTCGCCCACGACAATCCGTCGTTCGTGCAGTTGAAGACGATCGGACGGACGCGGGAGGGCCGTCCGCTGCTCGGAGTCCGCATCGGAAAGCCGGCTCCGGCGGGAAAAAGGAAGATCGCCGTGTGGCTGGACGGAGGCAATCACGCGAGGGAATGGCCGGCCTTCCACGTGGCAGTCTACTTCATCGAGAAGGTGAGAGAGGGAGAGAAGGAGAGAAAGAGACGGAAGTGGTGGCAGACGGGGATTACACACTCGTCTCGTTTCGATTCATTTCAGCTGGTCAACGGCTACCTCATCGACGCTAAGATCACGAAATACGTGGAAACACTCGACATCTACGTGTTCCCGGTCCTCAATCCGGACGGATTCGTCTACTCGCGAACATCTTCCAGAGCTATGGTCAGTTGAGGACACTGAGGAATGGATGGCGAAACGGATAACCTTTCAGATCAGACAATGGCGGAAGAACCGTGCGCCGGAGAACTGCACGGGGACGGGGCCGTTCCAGACGGACATCTGTTGCGAGGGCGTTGATTTGAACCGCAACTACGACATCGGGTTCTCGCAAGAGAGCTATCCGTTCAACAATCCGTGTTCCGACGAGTTCCAGGGACCGCATCCGTTCTCAGAGCCCGAGTCCAGGTACAGTGATCCTTCCGTTCTCGTCCAAATGAGTCCGTTCCTCTGCAGGGCCGTCCGTGACTTTGTCATGTCTTCCGAACTCTACGGCCGTCTGTATGCGCTCATTTCGATGCACACCCACGGACAACTCTGGATCCTTCCCTACAATTATCACAAGAGAACGTACCCGCAGGACATTAAAGAATTGGTGAGGAATTCAGAAAAAGCGAGAGGGCCTGGGACGTACTTATTTTGCAGGAAGCACTTGCGAACAAGGCCGCCGACCGGGTTTTCGCGTACCGGGAGACCAAGTACAGAGTGGGAACGGCGGCCGATATGCTCGGAACGGCGACGGGCGGAGCGACCGACTGGATCAAAAAGAACACGCCGACCAAGTACGTGTACGTGCTGGAGCTGCCGCCCGACATGAAAAGTAGGCCGAGCTGGGAGGCCACCTCAATCACACTCGTTTTCAGCCTGGTTCGCTTTCCAAGTGAAACCGCACTGGCTCATTCCGATCGGAAAGGAAACGTGGCTCGGAATCGAAGTGATCTTCGACCAAGTCATCGAAGAGACCAAGAACTTCCAGCCGACAGAAGCGACCGCTAATTCCACGGCAGACATCAGATCTCCACGGTTCAGACAGCTATAAGCAGACACGAGTCTTGATGGGACTTGATGCGGGTTCTCATTTGTTTTTGTTAGATGTCTTTCGATAAACAGTTATAATAACAACACAATGATAACATGCGAGAGGGAAAGATCAAGAAGAGCGAGAAGAAGGAGTGGTTGGCTTGTCGTTGACCACCTCGATTTCGGCGGCCACTTCGGGAATTCCGTGAGAACGAGTGCGGAGCGGATCGAGGAATAGCTGCATTCCGGACCTGACGTCCGGCGGAAAGTCTTGCTCGCAGAAACGGTAGTCTCCCATCTGACACTCGCTGAAGATGCCCGCCAGAATAGCCTTATCTTTATCCGAAATCGTCGAGGCTTCGTCTTCGATCATGTCCAGCACTTTCACGACAATTGAAGACTCTGAAAAACAAATTACAGTCATTTTTTAGTTATTTGAACAAAACCAAGTTCATTTAGGGCCGGAAGATCCTCTTGGATCGAAGTACACGCTTGCATAAACTGATAAATGACGGGCCAGCGGATATCTTGGATGTCAATTTCAGTGGCTCTCGATGTTTCTATGTCAGTCACTTTCAAGTCCTTTTCGATTGTGGCTTTAGCCGACAATTCTCTGAACACGCTCTGTGAAAGACAATTTGAATGTTAACGTTATATAGTTTTCTTTCATACCTCCAAAGTCTCTCGCATCGGGTTTCTGGTTTTGTTAATCGACTGCTGATGATGATCCAGAATTTTGCACATCACGCTGCTCCAGTCCTCATTTACATCCGTGTCAGTTTCGATCGCAGAAACGATAGAGCGGTGTCCAGTCTCAGCCCACTTTCTATGATAAAACTCCGGAAGGATTACCTCCTTGTGCTCTTTGACCATCTCGCGAATTTCATCAATTTTCGCCCTTCAGTTGAAGCCTGCTTTTACTATTGTCAATTGATAAACTCACTTTATTTCTTCCTCTGATCTTGTCTTTACAACGTTTTTGAAAATGTAATTGATTGATCCTTTGCCCGTTCCGTACTTGTGAACTCCGTAGAACAGCGATTTCAGCTCTTCGCTCGTCCAGTTTCCACCGTTGTAACTGCGTCCTTCTCCAAGAATCTGTAATGAGATAAAGAAGGATGAAATTGCAGAAGGCCCAAAATTACTCTGTCGAGTGGGGACGGCTCATCAATTTGCGTATAACCATCTACAATGTCGAAATCGTTGGAACTCGAAGTGCCAGGTGCTGAAAAAAATTTTACAGACTTACAAAAACTGAGAAAGCAAACCAGAACTGCTACTAGGCTGCGGTGAACCTTTTCTTGGCATGATTACCTGAAAAAATTATTCAGAAGCAGGTAAGGCAAAAACAAAGTATTTTTTACAGAAAAAAAATCAAATTTCGGTTTTGGAGGCATTTGTGCTAAACAACGCGCACCGGCGTCAAAAGTGGAGTGTCGTTCGAGCCAGTTGTCTCTTTTTTTCTATTTAAATTTTGAGGCCATGCCAAAACAGCGGAATTCACGAAAACCGCGGATGCCAAAACCGCGGAAGCCAAAACCGCGGAAAAAAATGCCAAAACCGCGGAACCGTGCAGGCGCAATACTTGACGCGCATTTTCAGATTTCGGCGTTTATTGAATAGAAGGAATTGAAAATTTAATAGCATCAAACAAAGTAATGAAGTTTGGAAAATCTGAAAAAAAATTAGAAATGAGAGTTATATTTAAAATTATTTTGACAGATATCATCAGCATATTTCTATTGTCTGCAATTCCACGGCGAAAAGCTCGTGGTGCCTGCCGGGTTTTCACATTTAGTTGGGACTTGCAGAATATTTTTTTAAATCTTTTTTTTTCACGGTCTCCAGAGGAGGCTACCCCGAGCCAGAACTGTCTCGAATCAACACAACTTTTCGTAACAAAAACCACATGCAGATAGCTTCTGATTTAGGACGGTTCCGATTCAAACAGTTCTGGCTAGGGGTAGCCACCTCCAGAGCTGACAATATAGGCGTGGCTTCCGCCAAGTATTTCGTTTTTTCGTCTTCCCCGCCTGAAAACCACACTCCTTATCAGTGTTGAGCGGAATTCCGTCTGCCGTCTTCCGTCTTCCGTCTTCCGTGGTTTTTTTTGTTCCGTCTTCCGTCTGCCATCTTCCGTGAGAAAAGTTTTCTTCCGTCTTCCGTCTGCCGTCTTCCGTAGAAGAATGTTTCTTCCGTCTGCCGTCTGCCGTCTTCCGGGATTTTTTTTTCTTACCGTAAAAGAGTAATAGCTTTTCAAGAGCCATTTACTAGTCCCGACGAACGCGAATTTCCACGGGCAGTACCCAGATCCAAAAGTTTTGTTGCATTAGTTATTTTTTTCAAAAAAAAAACCGGAAAAAAGGCTCTGAATTGACGATTTTTTGTTCCGTATTCCGTCTGCCGTCTTCCGGGAAAAAAGTTTTCTTCCGTCTTCCGTCTGCCATCTTCCGTGAGAAAAATTTTCTTCCGTCTTCCGTTTTCCGTTTTCCGTAAGAAAAATTTTCTTCCGTCTGCCGTCTGCCGTCTTCCGTATTTCAAAATTCCACTTCCGCTCAACTCTGCTCCTTATATTGCTCATTCCTGACCGTTTTCACACAAAACTGGTTTTGAGAATGATAAATCGCATAAATACAAAGCAAACATCTTGAGCGATCGAACAGCAAAAATTACAGAAAAAAAACTGCAAGTAACGCATTTTTGGGGGGAAACTTCAAACGGATTAATCTCAATCGACCAAACGAAAAGGTGATGACTTTTTTAAACCCAAAACTGCTTTTTTTCTTTACTGCTGCCTTTTTTTTATACGTCAAAATAAATGTTTAAAGTTATTTTCTGCAAATTGTCATGTTTGATGCTATTAAATTTTCAATTCCTTCTATTCAATAAACGCCGAAATCTGAAAATGCGCGTCAAGTATTGCGCCTGCACGGTTCCGCGGTTTTGGCATTTTTTTCCGCGGTTTTGGCTTCCGCGGTTTTGGCATCCGCGGTTTTCGTGAATTCCGCTGTTTTGGCATGGCCTCTAAATTTTTGGCTTCTGGCTTCTTAATTCATTCTCGTTTTTTCAAGGTAGAACCAGAATGCAGTTGGCACTGAGACTTCTCCGACCAGCGGCGAATCAGAACATCCGGTCGCCGAAGCTTTGGCAGGACCCAGTGCTCGGTTACTTCGAGACTCACGGTGAGCAGTTTTTTCTATCGATTTCTCCCAAAATCTCATCTTATATTAATATTTCGTTTACAGGAAAGACTGAATTCCTGCCGGGACACGAATACAATCTGACTGACGATGAAAAGAAGGCCGTTCTGTGGAGGTGAGCTATATTCGCAGATTTTTTCTTCGGAGTCCAGTAGTTTTTTTCAGATACCGCGTGAAGGAGATTCTGAAGAAGGAGTATCTCCGTCGTGAGTTTGATCCGCACAGCTTCAAGTACAAGGAGGGGGTGACGATGGATCCGGCCATGTTCCGCTGGTATTCTGCTGATATGACTCAAGCGGAGTTCTTCCGTTTCACTCCACGCTCCGTCTTCTTGTATGTCGGAACCGTCTTCGCGCTTTTCTACATCTACACTCGTCTCATGTTCGTGCCAATGGTTAGTTCATCGAAGCGTTTATTTCGTTCTATTCGCATGTCCTATTTCCAGGACAAGTCGAACGAGGCGTGCCTCGACGGACAGCTTCTCTGGTGGGACCGTCAACAGGGTAGAACTTTGCAAACTGGAGGATCCGGACTCTTCGCCCCGACCATCGGAATCGACTTCTAAACGCACCAGCTCGAAAATTGATTATGCGAACTTTTCTGGTTTTTTTTGTAGCTCCAATGTTTATGTTTTAGTTGCGTAAAGTAAAAGTGAGTTTATTCTGTTCGACTCGTAACATATTAAAAGAAAGATGCCACGCGTATTGAAGGACATCACAGAAAGAAAAAAAGGTGAATGTGTGCCTGGCTTTCGGGGAGAGTTCAGTGGAGAATTTGTGCTGCTTCTGCAAAAGCTTGGAGAAGAAACCGTAAAAAGGAATGTGAAAGGGATAAAGGGGGGAAGGGGGATGGAGGATATGTTAATAGTAGGCCGGTGATCGCATAACGTCCAGTTCCTTCTTGTGATTCTGACGGCGGATCACAAGAGCCGTAGAGACGACGGTTAGTGAAACGACGGTGATAAGAAGAAGCGGAAGGACGGGAAGAAGAAGACGTGGCACGCAGAACGGAGAAGGTGCGAGGAGGCCACGGTCAGCCGGATCAAGGACAAGAAGTTCGGAAGTGGCTACGTCAATCTGGACAATCAAAATTCTATTGCGTCTTTCGTTTGTTCGCTCACCTCGTAATCATTCTTCTCCATCCCAGACTCCCTTTTCGTTCTGTTCCCCCCTGAAGCCTCGCTCTCCAATCTCTTGGCTCCACAACTCGGCGGCTGAAAATGTATTCGATTGCACTTCCCATTCCCCTCCTTTTCGAGTTCTCACTGTCACTTCCTGGCACATTCCCATTTGTTTCTGGCACAATCTGATCTGACATGTGAAGTACAACTGATTGGAGTCCGCGTACTTGAACACTTGGCTCGACGCGTGCGCTCTCATCAGGGAAGCATCGTAGGAGAGCTCGCTGAGCAGGAACGGATCAGTTGCGCAGCCATCAAAATCAACGACGGCATGATCTTCTCCGTCCCCGTCCGTCACAAAACACTTTTTGACGAGCATCCCCATGTCGGCGGGAGTGCATTCCCACACGTGGAATACGGTATCGCCGACGTTCGCATAAGTGAGGGTCGGGCCATTGGGACCATCCCGACGGACGGAATACTCGCACTTTGGCATGGACATACTGTCGGACAGCTCCGTAGTCGGAATCATACTGTAATCGGTTCCTAAGACGAGAACTGACAGAAGAGGTTTCTCACCTGACGTCGATGTTCTGAGTGACAATCTCATCAGGCTCCATGTAGAAGCATTTCACGTGAAACGCGCGATCGTTTTTCGTGATGAAGCCAGCCGGATGGAACGAAACGATGACGGTGACCATGAAATTGACGCCGCGAGGGTTCGCCTGAACAAGAAATCCGAATTCGTCGCCTTCTCTCCGCTTCATTTACCGATCGCAGTCGTTGCATTCCGCACTTCCCGAGCGGCAAAGAGTACGAATTGGTTCCGTTGTTCGCGTAACTCTGTCTGCACGATTTGTCCTTTGCCCTTCCCTTCACAAATATGTTGCCACGGAACGGTTTCGAGGTGACAATGTCGAGTGCAAGATCGTTTTCGGCACAGATTACCTTCGGCGTGCCTACAAATGAGCCTCGTTTTTCTCGTCCGTCTCCGAACCCCATTATGTTGGCGGTCATTCGGCGCGACACCCAGGCTCAGGCACTCATTTATCTCATAATTGCTTGTAGAAAACACACAAAACCACCCACGGATTATCGCACGCTTTTTCTCGTCTCCAACAGGCGAACGGATAAAAGCGAACGAACTCTTCGATGCGCCTCAACATAATTATCTGCTTGCCAGCAGTTTCGAGGAAAAAGTGCGAGAATGAGGTCAGTTCGATGAGGCAAGAGCGAAGAATTCGAGGGGGAGTTCGAAGGAGAATAGCAAAGTGTAAAGAACAGTTTTCATGAGAACGGTCTCGAGAGGATCCCGATCTTACAAGTGTGGTTGAATGTGCAAACTAGGTTGAAAGTTTTTGGGAACTCAAGATTCAAAAGTTTTCAGCTCTTTTCCCATGAAAAAGACTATGAGGACTGTGAGAATTCCGACTCACCAATAATGGAATTGTCGATGTAGTTGACCACTTTAGACTCGGCAGCCGCTTGCTCCAGCAGTGAGCACAATACGAAAACGCCTAACCTGAGCAGCATGTTCTGAAAAACGGAAGAAGTTGAAGGAGCGGAGTGTCCGACGCGCTCGTACTAAATTAAATGCTCTTCTCTCCCACCACTCGGACACGGACCGACAAAAAGTGGGCGGAGCGACGGTAACTAGTACGGACGGGCGGGTCGAATACACGCTATTGTGCGGGCAATCCCGACGAAGAAAGAGGAAGATGAAGAGGGAAAAAGAGTGGAGGACATGATCGCTTCTCAATTAAGCTCGTGTTTTTGAGATGGACGGCCGATGTGGCCCCCTTCTTTCTCGGAGAAGAACTACATATTATTCGGGAAGAGTTTCTGGGTAAAGGTCAAACCGAACGAGAAGTAAGATGGCGCCGGCGAACAATCGGAGACGTTGGGAAACACGAGGAAAGGCGCTGCATAGGGTGAAAATGGATAATTACACGGACGAGACTCGGACTCGGGAATAGGTCAATTGAGATGGAAATGCTGGCGCGACGCCTGCTGGCAGACGGATCGGACGGCTCGTCAAATGACAGGCAGAAGAGGAAACTGAGGAAGATTAAGAAGACATCTGCGGGAAAAGGAAGGAAACGAAAACGAACAGCTCGTAATGGACAGAATGATCGACAGGTTCGGAACATCGGAAGGAAAAGTGAATTTCAGCTCAGAATTTTGCAATCGCGCTCTACTTTTCGTGCACATTCCGGTATTGCAGTAGAGCGACATTGCAAGAAACTTGCGGGACTGTTAACTCTCTGTACCTCTTCAGTATTATCGCACATCTCCACCCCCTGCCACGTCATCTGAATAGTGGAGTGCGGAGCCCGTAAACTGTCGGTTGCTCATCTGGAGGTCCTTATATAAACAGACCGTCCATTCACCCAACCGTTCTTCCGAGAACACATACTAAAATTGGAACAATACAGAGAAGATTAGCATGGCCCCTGCGCAAGGATGACACGCAAATTCGTGAAGCGTTCCAAATTTTTTGCCCAATTTCAGTGCATTCAACTTCTGAACTCCTACTCCCGATGCCTCTCCGATCTTTCGGTCGATCAAACATCTGACGTCGGCTGTGTCACGCACACACACACACTTTCGTTGCGTAATTACCGCCGCGTGTTCTTCTGACACTCGGAAATGGAGCAACAACCTCGTTTTCGCTTCCTCCAGTTGTCCTTTTCGGAGAGGAGTAGGTCAAATGGTTCAGGCACGCGAACCACTAATAATTGAGTAGAAATGCGAGAAAGTGACACTAAAGGACTCGGAAGGGAAGTTATGCAACCGGTGCCCCCCCTTTCCCCTTTCCCCACGTCACGTTCCCTATTCAGATGAAGCAAATAAAAACTTTCACGTCTTCTACTTCTTCCCGTGCTCTCCTTATTTCTATTTGTTCGCTTCAGAATCTGCGCAGTAACTATGCAGAAATCCAGGCAGAATAAACAGTGTTTTGAGGTCAGCGACAACAACAAAAAACGGACGTTTGAACGTTTCTGAATGAAGAGGAGAATTGAGTGATTTAGAGGGTTAACGAATAAATACTTTATTTGAAAGAGAGAGAGAGAGAGAGCGAGCATTAGAGCGCTCCTTGCGACATGGACATGAGATCCGAGTTCATATTCTCTGACATCATCATCTGAAAACGAAACGTTTGAGTGGGCCTTTGATTCGATCCGCAACTTACACTCTTTGACGGATTGTGCACCTTCACTTCCGGCTTGATTTCATAATCACAATCAGAAGGAGCTTCTGAAACAATTCAACAGTTTGAATCAAATCACTAGACGAGTTGGTTACCGAGTACGATCCGCTGATCACTGCCGTAATATGCGAACACGACGACCGCGAGGACGAGTGCCTGAGCGATGGCGGCTCCAATGAGCATGAATCCGAAGCTGCCCTTCGTCGCACTTTTCGAGCCTTCTAGCACTTTTCTGTCGTTCTCCTGACCAATGGTATCTCTTTTGGATCTGGTCCCATTAGGTTTCGCCCTGGGAACGACTTCAGGAAAGGAAAGACTCAGCCAATTGGTTACTTTGAACAGTCCGTTGAGCGAATCGCCAGTCTTTCTGAATCAAGGATCATGACCGAAAAAACGATTTGACTCACATGACTCCGGCCTTTTCCCCTCCTGAAATAGTGTTGCGATGCTTCCACGGAGTCTCCGGAAGACAGCAAACGATCGCTTTTCTGTTCGTGTACGGCACTGGGACATGCATCGTCTCGCATCCTTTCGGACATCTCCATGCCTCTTTTGACACGTCACCGGCCACAGAAACGTAATGGGGCTGTTGGAACGTCGTCAGGGATCCGTATTTGCACGGAATGAAGTGAGGCTGATAGATTGAGGCTGAGAGGGGGCGATTAGAAAGTGTGACTGCTTGGGACCGCACTCAAGTAGACCACGTCCGGTGTGTTGGCAAAAACGACGACGGGAAGAGGCAAGACGAAGGAAAGAACCAATTGGAAAACAAGATTCATACTTTTTCTCGAAAACCGTTTTGAAATAAGGTTTTTTTCGCAAATTATGGACCTTCCGAGTTCACGTGAAAAAGTTTTATGGTCAAGTTCAATTCATGCTAGAATGGTATCATCTCTGGTCACATCCTTCCCATCTTCCGCATTCCCTTTCACCGTTCCTAAATTCAAAACTTTTTCCCCCCTTTCATTCTTCCCTTTTTCCCGTACTTAATGAAGTGGCCACGGGTCCCTCCGATCCCAGATCCGTCAGATTTCCCATCGTTGAAATTGTCGTCACATTCTGATGAATGATTTCGCTCTTTTCCTTCGTCACCGTCAACGCTTTCCTCTCGGCCTCCGGTTTCTTTCCTAGGTTTTCAGTTAACATCAACTCGATGTCCTTCAGTTGCTGGGTGCTGTTTGTGATCAGATCGCAACGATAAATGTCTCCTGAATGTGAAATTTTTTAGAAAAGGGAGTCGGAGATACTACTTCACACTTACCACAAGAGCACGTCGACATCAGAAAGATTAAGAGAAACGGAATGATGTAAAGAGACACGATTAGCCAGGAATAAATGTGATTCTGAGACGGAGGAGCATCGGCGGTGCGGTCTTTCACACTCCACGACAGCCGTTCTCTGCCCATTTTGTCGATTGGCAAACCGTACGACGCAGTGAAGGCGACTGTATTTTCGACGTTTTCGCGGAAGGATTTGAGCGAACACATGGCAGCACTGAAAAAGAGAGCGTAATTCTTTGGCCAGGCACATCTGATGATCACGTCATTTGGATCGAGCTGCAGGATTTGTGAGTGATGTCCGAAACGTTTCTCTGGTCAACGGCGTCTTGAAATGACAACTGAAACATTTGAAATTCTTAGTTCGACGCCTTCTTACACGACGTCACTCACAAACGCTTTCCATGAGATCAACAAATCGTTTTCTTTTTGGATGTCACTTTGAAAGCAATCGTCTTTCCGGCAGAAAACGGTCGAGTAAAGTTTGGTCGGAGAAGTGCATTCCACGTTGACAGTTTTGTCTTCAGATGAAATCCGAGTGCTTTTCAGGCGGCCCACACACGTTTGTCCATCCAGTTCATAGACGTAGGCTTTTGCCTGTTTCCCTGTAATTTCACGTTTTCTTTATGCCCTGATCGGCTTCTGAACCTTCCCGAAGTTTTGAGAATCCCTTCAGAAGACAGCCAACTTTCAGAATGTTCTTGGACATTTTGTGATCCGTGCTCCCGCCCACTCGACTCCTCCGATCCCTTTTCCACTGATAAACCGATTCGGCCATCGCGCGATAGTCATAACATGAAGCATGGAAGCTTTTATCGCAAAAACATGATACCAGGGAGGAGTTGTCGAAAACGGGTTGAATGTAACACTGAGGAGTTCTGATGCTCTCCTGGGTCATCTTTTTGAAGATTTTCTGCATCGGAGCCGTGGAACTGATCGCGGAGGCTTCATGAACACGGATGGAACACCTGGTTTCATCGAACGAGAACGTCGTGACACAGTCCTGAGCCTCCCTTTGTATTCTATTCTTTAAGTGTAACGACTACCGTACTCCTGTTGCATGTGGATGAGATCTGCGCAAAGACAGTGTTCAGAAAGCAAGAGTAGATGATGAGCAATTGAAGTGAATGAATCATCGGAGACAATGCGCGAAATGAATTTTATTTCTCGTTTCCCACAATCAATATGCCCAAGTTCAAAGTTTACGTGAAATCTAAACTCAGCTGCAAGGTTCGCGTTACCGAAGTCAACGTGAAGTGCGGTAGAGCGCGGTTGTGCATCAACTTCTGAAATACTGCAGCTTCTCGACACTTTTTCCGTTCCTGTCTTCAAATATTGATAATCATCGTTTCGGTAATCATCGTGTCAATTAAAAAATACATTGGTTAGTGGGGTGGCAAGAAACATCAACATGTGACACTCCTCGGCGCGATGATTGAAATCTGCAACGAGAAGAGAGCGGGAGAGGGAAAAGGCCTTCGAAGCGAAAGGAAAGGCCTGACAGATTTGCGGAGATATTACACAACACAGACGATACTACAGTAAGGCGGAGGCATCGTTCGGAGGACGGAGACGCAGGTCGGCGACGGCCAGGCGCACCTCCTCCATTCCCCCTTCGCCCCCCTTCTTCCATTCTCCTCTTCGTCCCGTCCGCCGGCTGTCTTCCCTTCATTCGCATCGAGTAATGTTGGTGTCTCCGACGGCTACTGCAAATTCTGTCGAACAGCAAACTATTCACGATCTGCGGTGAGTGCCATCGCACACCATCTTCCTCTTATTCCAATGATGCCTTCGGTTGACCTCGGTCCGGAAGATTCTCAAAGAATAATGATATCATTCCCTTCCGGAATCATGATTATCATTCGTTTCCAGATCGATTCTCCCGCAGATTGAGCCTCTGAACGATGGTTACGTGCTGCGTTGGCTGCGTGCCAAGAACGGACGGTTCGACGAGACGGCAGAAAGTTTGAGAAAGCACGTGGTGTTTCGTAACGCGTGGCACCTGGATACCATCGATCAGTGGACGCCGCCAGAAGTGAGTGGGCGAGAAAAGTGGGGGGAAATCAATGAGGAATCGGGAAGGATTGGAAGGCAAGTCGGCGGGGAGAAAGCCTCTGGTTAATCATAGATCACAGACCACTCGCGACGAAATGGAACGAGACGAATCTGTTTGTTTTTGCAGTGTCTCGAGAAGTATTGTGGATACGGACTGCTTGGAGACACCGAGGGACGTCCCATTCTGATGTCCCTTCTCGGAAACGTCGACGTCGAGGGACTGCTCAGATCGGTGGCTTCGCTCGATTACATCAAGTTCTCGTTGGCTGCTATCGAGAAGGGAATGAAATTGTGCGAGGAAAAGGCGAAAGAGGTCAGTGGAGAACGGCGAGAAAGTGTGTGTTCTGAACGGGAACCATTGCAGTCCGGCCGTCCATTCGAACAAATGACTCTCGTCTTCGACCTCGAACACATTTCATCCGCGCATTTCTCCTGCAAACAGTTTGCTTCCTCGTTCACGACTCTCGTCAGTCTCTTCCAGGATCACTATCCACTGGTTCTTCGGAAGATTCTCATCATAAGGTACGCTACAAAACATTGAAATGGCCAATTTCAAAATTCAGAGCTCCTGAAATGGCTCGGATCGCGTACGCGTCAATCACGGCAATCCTTCAAGATCCGATCACTCGTCTCGTGGAAATGCCCTCTGAAGTTGGTCCCTCTTGACATCCGTTCAAACGTCGTTCCGTTTTGCAGCTCGATTGGAAGTGGTCGCTCGCTCAGATCGTCAATCTGGATGCGTGGCCAATGTACTGGGGCGGCAACCTCGTGGAAAACGGCGATCCAAAGTGTCCGTCCCGCATAAAATACGGCGGAGGACCAGTCGACGAGAGCTACTTCGTGGATCCGAAAAAGGCGATGGCCGACTACGATCAATTGACGACCGTTTACGCGGGAGACAAACATCTCATTCAGATCAAAGTGAAACGTCCGAGTCGGATAAGGTGAGGTGCCGGAAGTGCGGCGAGCGATGACGTGGAACACTTTCAGCTGGCAGTACATGACCGACGAAGACGACATCGGATTCGAGATTCGCTACGATAAAACGTGTGCGTGCGACAAATTGACCGACATGGAAACTGTCTATCCGTACATTCGTCTCGAGTGCACAAATGTTCCGATCAGTGGACATCTCGATGCTGCCAGTCCCGGAAATTGTGAGTCAAACGGTCCTTATCCATTTCATTGCGCACTTTTTCAGATGTTCTGGAATTCGACAACTACTACTCGTGGTTCTCGGCCAAACAACTCCGTTATAATATCGAGATCGAGGAGCTCTGAGAAGAGGAAAATCGTGTTGATAATAATAATGTATTATTGATTGCAAAAACTACAGTTGTGCCGATGTGTACTTTTTAATTTATAAAAAGGAAATGTAGAATTTCTAATTTTAAATCGCAAACAACCCTGCACGCTTCCTAAGACGCTTTCCATTTCAATCACTAAATGTAGAGAAAACCAACTTTACGTGTTCAGTAGTAGTCTCTAAAAGTGTAAATTCAGATGTGGTTCGACCTCTCTCAAGATCTTAAGGACGAGAAAGGTTTTGTGTAAATCATTCCCAAAGTATCTAGACGATCAAATCGAACTGGACAGAAAAGTGATAGCGACAGAGATCACTTTTGATCGTCTCGTAAAAACCCATTAACCTCCGTCCTGTGAAAGATTCACTTCTTGCATTGCAATAACGTCGGATAAAAACCGCTCTAAACTAGTCTGAGAAGTGTGTTTGGCGTAGTTTCCAGACCAATGTCCAAGAGATTGTGATAATCTAGCTGAACTTCAGCATCAACTCATGTAAGACCGGAAATTACAGATTATATCAAGCTTCGCCTTCAGCTCAACAGATCGAAAATACACATAAAAATCTGAATACCAGGAGTACCTGGAATACCGAGCAAGCGAAGCCCCTGCCCGATTTTTCGCCGCCCGTGGGTCAAAAGAGGGTCTCATTTGGGCCAAACGCTCATGCCGCAAGATGTACCCAACTCATCCCCTTATTTTACCCACTCCGGTTTGCATGTGTTAGCCAGGCCCTTGCGCAAAGACGCGATTTCGTGAATCGTTCCAAATTTTTGACCAATTTCAGTAGATTCAATTTCCGCACTCTTAATTTCGATGTCTCTCCGATTCTTCGATCGATCAAACATCAGACGTCGGCACTTTCGTTGTTGCACAGCGCCGATATCCATCTTCTGAATCGCCGAAGAAGGACGAATTACGACAAAACTGATTGACACCATTTTTTGCAATACTTGCTCTGATCTAAAATTTTCTAACTTTATTATTACGGATCACTTGGAGCATAAAATCTAGTAATTGGATCATAGTGTTACGAACAACGAAATTTTTAGTTTTTGAAACCCGGTACTGAAAAGAAACACAATGGAAAAATGAACAAATATATGGTAGGCATCTATATAGTTCGGAGGGGAGTTTTTAACCGAACGACAAATTCACAATCTATCAACACGGGCAAAGAAAGGCGGAAGCAGGAAAGAAAGAAGAAGAGAACACTGAGGAAATGGGCGATGGCGAGAGAAATGGCTAGAAATGATGAAGGTGTGACCCGTGGCTGAGTGAGGACCTCCTGACTAGTGGCGACGGTGCTTCTCCTGGAAAATAGATGATATCACAGGTCGAAACGATTGCCACGGTACCTTCTGACGGTCTCGGTGGTGGTCCTTGCTACTCCCCTCACCGTGATCCGTTTTCCGTTTCTCGCCCCTGTTCTTCTCTTTCTGATGCTCTCTTTCCTTATTATCCTTCGTTTCCCTCGGCTTCTCTTCTTTGCTTTTGTAATGATGATGGTGGTGATGGTGGTGGTTTTTGTGTTTATCCGAAGTCAAACTCCGATACCGATCGGCCAGCTCGGCAGGCTCTCGCAGAGTGAACTTGCACAGGAAGATCCACAGATAATTGTACCACTTTCGGATGTTGGTTTTCGGCTTTCGTTTCAAAAGAGTTTCCAGATTGGTGAGGAATGAATCGCCGAGCCGAATGAGATATTTCGCTTCGTCCGCTTGATTCTTCGACTCTTGCGCTTCTTTCAACTTCTTCATGTACTTGTGCACTGGCATGCAGAGCTTGACACATTCTGAAAAGAGAATGCGTTCGAGGAGAATTTCGAAAGTCTGTTATTTACCCAGGAACGGTTTCGCACTGCTGTCCTCGAGAGCACCACCGTACAGTGACTTGTCGATGGTGAGAAGAGCCAGCTGATCCTTCAGACTTCTGTTTTTCTCTTCCTTCTTCTCCTTCTTCTCCTTCTTCTCTTTCTTCTTGTCCCCTTCATTGCTCACGTTATTGCTCTGCTTCTTTTTCTGTAATTATTCATTATTTGTTTCCACTTCCTTTTCTTTCAGCTTACCTTCTCTGGCACTACTGGCGTCGACTCTTCTGCCTTTCTTTTCTTTTCTTTCTTATCCGAAGTCACCGTCTTTTTATCTTTTTTCATCAGTCGCAGCAGATAGTCAACTCTTTGTTGAAGATGTTTCCCTTGTGGCTTTTTCGTTTTATCCTTTATAAAGATTTTGTCTGCCAATCCGAGCGTCGGATCCATCTTAATCGCCTCCCAACTACCGTATCCGTACTTCCACACTCCCCAGAGCAGTGCTCCGTCGTCAGCCCATTTCCAGTCCACGTCCCATCCTTTCTGCGGTTTCGCATTTGACGGCGGTTTAAACGACGTTTTCTTCTCCTGTGTTTTGAGTGCTTCGTGCAGTGGTGCCAGCTCCGCGTGACTCCGTTCAATCTGCTTCAGATTCACATCGCAATTAGCAAATTTGAATTTTCTGTCCGCATCCTGAACGCAATCTTATTTTTCTCTTTCTGAAGCTTCGAACTGACCTTTTTGTCACTGCCGGTACCATTCTTCTCAGCGGCTTCAAACTCTTCGATCGCTTTTTTGCACGACTCGCTCAGGCTCTCCACCAACTTCTTCATTTCCTCAGTGCTGTGCTCTTCGAGTTCCGCATCTTGAGCAATTTCCTCGAGCCTGTAAAAACAAATGAGAAAGTGGGTGTGGAAACGATGGAAAGCGAGAGAGGAAGGATGCGAAGGCACGGGCGCCCGGCACACAAACCGAGCACAAAGGTCAACAAAAAGAGAGATTCAAGATCTCGACAGGTACCTTTCGAGCGGCATTGCGAACTTCCGGAACGCTTTGATAGCTCGTTTGATTTCAGGAATCGAAAAGTTGCCGATCGCCTTTTTCTTCTTCTTTTTGTCGCCTTCGTCGTCGTCATCGTCTTCTTCGTCGTCTCCGTCTGCGATCAATTGCGGCATCGGCTTGGCTCTTTGCCTCGGCGCCAGATTCATTTCAGCCAACTCTTTCATCCGTTCCTCCTCCAGAATCCGATTTCTGTCTTCCTCCGGGATGATGCCCGCCCATTCGTCTGTCGCTGCCGCAATGTCCTTCTCTTCGTCGATGGCGAACGTGGCATACTTGAATGAGCTGAGCAGTTCGTTTTCTTTCAGCATATCGTCCTCCGCCTCTCGGGTCTCCGCACCCATCAGAATCCGATCGATGTCCACTTCCGGGTCCTGCTCTTCGCCTTCTTTCTCTTTGAACAGCTCAGCCGCTCCAAACTTGAGAATAGCGCTCAATTCTTGTTTGTCGAACGGAACGCTTCCACTGGCGGTCGCATTCTTCGACAATACCGTCTTTCCGGTGGTGTCCATCCGCTGAATGACCAAATGATCCAGCACGAGCTTTCGTTTCGCCCTCTCCACAATCTCCTCCTCGACGGATCCTTTCGTCACCAATCGGTAGATGTTCACCGTTTTTGTCTGTCCGATTCTGTGCGCTCGGGACATTGCCTGCAAGTCATTCTGCGGATTCCAATCCGAATCGAAGATGATCACCTGCAAAGATTTGAATGAAATGGGAGTTGGGATAGCCCAAAACTGACAGTGTCGGCAGTTGCCAAATTGATTCCTAATCCACCGGCTCTTGTCGATAAAAGGAATGCGAAATCGTTGGAACCGGGTGCGTTATAGTGGTCGAGAGCCTGCTTCCTCAAGTCCGCCCGCATGGATCCGTCGAGTCTTTGGGAAGGGAAGCGACGCAATTGAAGGTACTCTTGAAGGATGTCGAGCATCATGACCATCTGGGAGAAGATCAGCACTCGATGACCCTTATCTCGCAGTCGGCAGAGCAGTTTATCCAGAAGTATCAACTTTCCGGAGGACTTCAGAAGCTGCTGCAGTCTTCCGTGGGCGTCGTCGTGCACGTGATCGTATTGGCGAACTAGAGACGCGTGATTGCAGCACTTTTTCAGTTCCATCACCAGGTTAACGAATCCATTGATCGATCCTTTGACGCCTTTCGACAATTCTCGGTAGTTTTTTGTCAAGATCCACTTGTAGAATTGCTTCTGATGGGCGGTCATATCCACGCGAAGGATCTGTTCGGTCTTTGGCGGCAACGACTTCTCGACGTCCTTTTTGACTCGTCTCAACAGGAACGGCTCCAGTTTCTTGTGCAAAGCGGATATTCCCTTGTGGTTCGACTCGTTGTGTGCCGTCTCGAACTCTTCCCAATTGTCGAACTTCTCAGGCATGATAAAGTGGAGAAGAGCCCACAATTCTTTGAGCGAATTCTGAAGGGGAGTTCCGGTGATGAGCAGTTTGTGGTTGAATCGGAACTGGATCAGACATTTGTACAGGAGCGAGTCGTCGTTTTTGAGACGGTGCGCTTCGTCCACGAGAAGGGCGGCCCACTCGACAGACGAAAGGAATGCCTTGTCCTTCAGAAGGATCTCATACGTCGTCAGAATCGCGTTGATCTTCATTTTCTTTGTTCCACCGACGAACCATTCGTATTGTCGAATCTAAAAACAAACGTTTTGACAAATGAGCGAACTACTAACCGCTTACCATGTCTCTGGACACGACGTCTCCCATATAAACGACTAAATTCATGTCAGGAGCCCATTGAGCAAACTCTTTCTGCCACGCGGCCATAGTCGAAAGGGGAACAACGACGAGATAGGGACCAGCAAGATCGTAGCGATGAAAAAGGGACGCGAGGAGGGAAATCGACTGAATCGTCTTTCCGAGGCCCATCTCGTCGGCCAGAATCGAGCTGTTTCCTTTGCACCACGCGTAGACCATCCAATTGAGGCCCTCGAGTTGATAGTCCCTCAGCTCATGGGTCGACTCTCCGTCCGTCTTCAGGAAGTCCGGCATCGTGTCCAACTTCTCAAATTTGGGGCGCTTCCGGAGAACAACCGCGTTTTTGTTCGGTGATTTCTGATTCTCGATCCTCCGGTAATAGGCTTTTATCTGCTCGGGCGCCACCATTTTCTCGTCTTCCCATGTGCAGTCCGAGTACGGAAGACCGTTCCATTTGACGAGGAACTCGGTGGCCAGGGATCCGTCGGCCGCCCGATCTCTGGAAGTCTGATGCGAGACCACCCTCTCCACGATCTTGTATTCCTCGCAGAGCTCTTCGGCCATTTGTTGTTCGCACTCGTAGAACTCAATGTACTCCTTGTCGGCTGACCGCTTCCACATTTCCACTTCTTTTTGCTTTTTCACGTAGTTCTGCAATTTTTTTATTCCTTTCGCATTCATTATTGCCAATGAGTGTTCGGATTCCCAAGTGTTGTGCAAGTGACTCCATCCCGTCCATTTCACGAGGAACTGCTGCTCCGTTTTGTCGCCCGCCTGCTCGTTCGGATCGCCCTTCTCGTTGATATTGTAGCACGTAGTGCCTGATCCGGTGGCTCCCGGAAGTCCGAACCTCCATTTAATAATCTGAAATTGGGGGAGTTCATAAAAGTACGTTTCCGGGCGATTTCCTACTCTTTCCACGTTTTCAGTGATAACGGGAGGTCCTTCAACTGGAACTGCCGGTTCTTCGTCCCATTCGAGAACGTCATCGTCATCGATCTAAACTTTTTTCTAATGAAACAATTTAATAATTTCAATTCTAACGTCGTCATCCGAATTTTTTTCCGTATAATCGACGTTTCCCTTTGTCGACTTCCTTCTTACTGCCGCTTGGACCGCTTTTTTCGTCTGCTTCGGCGGCGGATTGCTCTTCCTTTTCGGCTTCTTCCGACCCTCCCATTCATCGTCGGACGACTCGGTCTCTTCCGTCTCTTCGGAAACGGATTCGTCCTGCCGCTTCGAGCGCTTCGATCGTCGCAGGTAGTTCTCATCTTCTAGTAACTGAAAAGGCTATTTGTGAGTAGGAATTCCAAAATCCCGACTACTTTTCTCGTCTTGTCATCCATCCCTCGACTGTTATTCTTCTTCTTTGCCGGCTTTTCTTCTGGCTCGGGACTCGATGAATTCCCGCTCGCTTCCTCGCTCTCGTCGTTGTTATCCGACGAACTTTTGGCCGAATTCCCCTCTGAAAGCTTTTTTTATTTTATATACAGTAACCCGTTTTCTGTATTTCTTCCTCTTTCTTCATTTTCTTCCAAATTTGCTGAAGAATGCGTACCTCTGGCACCTTCAAAATCGCTTTCGTCCTTCTCTTCCTCGTTGTCATCACTAGATCCTCCGCTACTGTTTCCTTCTCGGATCACTGGTTTCTTTTCCGACGTCACCGGCTCGTCTGGATGCTCTTCTGCTTCTGCATCACTCCCGGATGAGGATTCTGACACATTCCACATAATCCTAAAATTGTTTGCGATTTATTTTGTTTTCGACTGAAGTTTCCATCATATATAAAAAAAGGGCATCAAAGGCAATTGACAACTTCGCGGTACCGAAAAATTCGAAATTAAATGGAAATCGGTTATTTTTTGTTGAAATATTGTTCATTTTGAATTCATACGCTATAAACACAAATAAGTCAATTGTAATCTCCAAAAAACCTCGAAAAACGCTTATTAATTGGCCGAAAACTTAATTTTTATTTTAAAAATCGATAAAAAATTTGCCTGGGTTCCTAATCGATTTTTTCGATTACTAATATAAAATACAGAATGATATCTATTGAAAACAGTTTAAAATAGTCTGTTTGAGCCATCTGGACCGTTTTGAGAACGGATTTAAAACCAGGTTCCATGTAAAAACTCCCGAGAAAGTGACTCATTTTCGGTAGCCATTTTCCTATCGATTTCTTGAGATTTTCAGATAATTTAAAGATGGAAAAGGTAGTAAATGAGCTGAAGAATGTTCAGAAACCATCAAAATTCGAAATAAAGTGCGATTGAACCGAGAAAGAACGCCCGAAAGAGATGCGCTCTCCGGAAAGACGAGAATCGTCTCACCTCGCAACCGCGACGCGACCGCTCGCGATCAAAAGTGCTCGTTACCCTCGCCGCCAATTCAAAACTTTCCTCACTGATCACAAACGCTCCCATTGGCCTGTTGTAGTGGTGTATTCGAACAGAAATCAGTCGAGTTTAGGTGGCCAAAGGTTTATTAGGCGAATGCCGTGATTAGCGCACGATCGAAGGCACCAAACGGTCCTTTTTTACATCATAAAACAAGAAAGAAACCGTCAAACAACCGTCAAGTTGAAAAATGTTCGAGTGGAGACCCTAATCGAAGCAGGAAACAAGTACAAATAAATAAATTACAAAAAGAACAATGATCGTAAAACTTTGCTATGTAAATTTAATTAAATTACAATTCGGTCTTCTTCTTCTTCTTTCCGTCACGAGCGTATCCCTTGAGTCCATCAGTGGAGTGTTTGGCGATGAAGTTTATGAAGTCCTTAACTTCGCGTCCGGCGTTGTATGGGATCGGGCTGCTCTTTGAGTTCTTCGGGAGCCAGAAGAGGGTTGGGAATCTGAAATTTAAAAGATGAGGACATTCGTACAACTTGAATCATGAAACTGACCCTCTGACTTCGAAAAGTGGTGGCACATCGTTGGCGGTGGCGTCCATCTTGGCAATGATCACGTCTTCATTGTTGAGCTGAAAATAAACAAGTTCTCATCAGATATCAGAATGATAAAAGAAATTAAAATGTCGATGAAAAGAAGTTCAAACAGTTGGATAGTTTTCTAAAACTAAGTGTGTTTTCTTACCTTCTCGGCGAGCTCGTCGTACTTTGGAGCCAAAGACTTGCAGTGTCCGCACCATGGAGCGTAGAACTCGATGAGAACGTCCTTGTCAGAGTCGAGGATGAGTTCCTTGAAGTTCTTTCCGACTGCGACCTTGACGTCTCCTTGCTCGTCTGGGATTGGCTCAGACTTCATGTATGGCTCGGCGTTTCCAGCGAGCACCTCATCCACGAATTGTTGAAGGTTTTCGACGCTGAAATATACAATTTTGATAAAAGAAGAAAGAGTTGCAACAACATTATCAAGCAGTGGCTTAACCACAATCAGACCATTGCTAAACTATGCAAGACACACCTGAACTCTTGGTCCATTGGGAACTTTCCTTCGTTGGTGAGAACGGCAACAACTGGCTTGTCAGAATCCTTACGTTCGCCAAGTCCGTTCTGCTCGATCTCTTGCGTGAACTCTTCCTTGTTCGAAACGGCGAATTGAACCTTTCTCTTGTAGTTCTGCGCAACCTTGAGCACACGGTTACGCCAGTAGTTGGATCCTTTCGGGTCCTTGACGTAATCGACATTGAAGTAAACAACAACGATTGGCTTCTGTTCGAATTGGAACAAGTTTCCCTGAGTACGAATTCCAGCAAGTCCGACTCTGAAACTCATCATAATAGAAATTTTACGAACGAACACACTAACGTTTCGTGAACAAGGAAGTTCTTGATCTTATCAGTATCGTAGTTTCCGTCGTATTTGAATTCGTTCGCGTCGAACTTGTTGTGGAGCTTCTTCGGGACAAAGACAACAACGTCGCTGAAACGAATGTGTGTAATTTGAATAACATAAACAGTCATACTCAGTGTATCCGGCCTTCTTGAGAACGTCCTTGCTAGAAGTGTGGGCGAAGGAGAAACGATCACGCTCAGTATCAGCAACCTTGAGGAAAGAGTCCTTGAGCTTGCTCTCGCTCTCGAAGAATCCAATAACAACATTCTCATCTCCCCCGGTGAACTTCTCGAAATCAGCCACAGTCTTCAGTTCTCTTGAGGAAGGTCCAGACTGTCCACGCATGAACTTGACGATTCCATCACCATCACGTGGTCCATCGTAGTCTTGGGCTGGAACTCCGTTACGGAAGATCTTCAGAGTTGGGAATCCCTTAACTCCGAACTTGTCGCAGACGGTCTTCTCAGTGGTACAATCGACCTGAAAAGCACCTTAATTAACAAGTGGGAACAGAAGAAAAATTCCACGTCATAGCAAAAAGTGGGAGGCGCCTTTGAAAATTGACATAACGTGTTGACTCTATCAATCTTCCCGAAATAAGTTAGACTGGACGGAGAAAGAAGAAAAGGTTATGATATCAGTAAACTTTCGCTAATTAAACTTGTTAAAGGGTAATGAAACGTATGATTGCTGAAAATTTATGGAACCCGCTTACTAAAGTAATCCGACCGTGGCTATTAAATTTGGGAATGAGCTCAGAACTGAAGTGGAGTGCGGAATTCGAACTTCAGATGAACGCTACAACGCTTTGTTTGGTGGTAAAGTTCTTACTATCTATTTCACGCCGTAAATACTGCCCCGAGGACAGTTATGAAATAGTTCCAAAACAGCCCCTCTTTAAAGTACTCGGCGAGACTTACATATTATAGTGCAAGCCGCAAGAATCTCAGGGCAGTTTTTCGGTCACGGAAAAATACGGGATCAGTCTCCAAGTGAATAACAGCATACAAGTTTTTCAACTGAACACATAATAGCCCCGCAAAAAGGTGGAAGGTCTCACTCTCTCTCTCTTCCTCTCGGGGTCTCGGCCGCTGTGAAAAACTTCGGCCATGTCATTTTGTGTGTTTTTTTTCAATTTTCCGAGGAGTAAAACAATAAAACCTCGGCCGTTGGCCGAGTCTAGCGGAGCGGGATTGCCACCTTTTTGCATGGCTAACGGGGATAATATGCTGTATGGGCCAATAGGCAATGTAGATCAAAATTTTTCGATTTCGCTGCAAATGCTTTAACAGGCGCAGTGTGGTAAAATGCAACTTTTCGAACGAAACTTTCAATGCGGCGCGGAAATCCGTAAGCATTAAGATTGCGAATGCGATAAATAACGAAGTCTCTCAACATAATATGCACGCTGTGGTATGGCTGTATGTTTCCAATCAATACAAAAATATCTAACTCGTCATATCCAGGGCTGGACAGGTCCTTCTATGAGAGCTGCTCGAAAACGCTAAAAAATTTACACACGCAGAATCGAAAAACCAAAATTCCTAAAAATGTTTACAGCTGACCGGGCTAACCAGGCCGGTACAAACTTGATCTTCGGTGACAAATCTCACAAAAACTACATAGGACTAGAAAAATCGGTCACTCAGTACTCAAGATCTATATTGAAACGCAACTCGCGTTTACACAATTGAACATAATCGACTTCGAAATAGGCTGGTCGAACAGGCGATTTCAGGCGCCTGTTCTCTCAACGCAGGGACGCAGCGGCGCGTTGAAAAAACAGGCGCCTGTTCGACCAGCCTACTTCGAAATTAATTTGACACCATATTTGATCTCAAGCGTGTCGATCTGAGACCACGTAAAACCTAAACATATATTGCACTTTTCTAAACGCACTTTGGGGCTGCAATCGTCATGTGTTATCCACGTCGTTCTCTAGCGCCGCCGTTGACAAAATTAATTGAATGAGAAGAGCCGTGATGTTTTTGTCCGCTATATGAGCCTTATCTCCGCTGGTCGTTTATAACCCGTGATCTTCCGTCGGAACGAAGACGGCAAACAATGGAGCGATACGTGGGAAAGTATACTCTTTTGTACTCGACGCATAAGAGTCACAAACGGAGTCTACACTCGGTATGAATAAACTATTAATATTGTTTCCACAAGATTTTCAAAAACTGGGCCCGCTGATGCTCGGACCGCGTAGCGGGCCCAGTTTTGGCCTCGCCGCTTGTTTGTTTCTCTTAATTGTTTGAAAATTCACGTGTTCATTTCCGTTTTCAAGTTTTCAGTAGGCTGGTCGAACAGGCGCCTATTTTTTCAACGGGCCGCCGCGTCCCTGCGTTGAGAAAACAGGCGCAGGCGCCTGAAATCGCCTGTTCGACCAGCCTACTTTTCAGAAATGAAATGATTTTAGAAATGAACGTGGGGATGGACAGAGAAATAAACAAACAAACAGAGGGACAAACCCATGATGAGTTATATTAATAAGAATGATGATGATATGAATCTAATGTCTAAATGAGCACAATGACACAAAGGACCGTATTGTTAGAACCAACAAAAGATGTTGCTCTGTATTTTATCAGCCGTTCTCATATTTACGTCTGCGATACGAACAGTGCGAATCGAATAATGCTGGCTGTACAAACAGGCTTACCTTGATGAGAGCAACTGGTGGGTCGTTGGCAGCGAGTTTTGGGGCAGCCTTCTCGTACTCCGGAGCCATACGCTTGCAGTGTCCGCACCATGGAGCGTAGAACTTCACGAGCGCAAGGTCGTGCGTCTGTATGAGATCTTCGAAATTTCCATCAGTATACTCGAGAACGGCTCCGCTGGCACTGGCAAGAGCCAGGAACGCAGCCAACAACGCTGTTTGAACCCAAACCATTACCTGCAAGCAAAAATAAATGAAGCAGAGGCTAAAAATTGAAAAAAGCAACAGAACGAAAGATGGTGTCTATTGGAACGCTATCAAAAGGAGCAGATCACACAAAAAAGCGTGACAACGTGCGATAGGAGCAGTGTGCCAATCAAAAAGAACCGACCGCGTTCGCGGCCCAAATTGAGTGCCGTTACTCGCGCGACGTGTTTTCGTGGCGAGATATCGGCGCCATGAAAATAAATGCTCCTTTGAACAAAATCATCATTTTTTCTTTCACGTTTTTACGTTTTCTCTTTCTGGACTTTTGTGAGCACAAATGCAGATTTTAGTACGAAAACGGAAAGAAATAAAGGCTGGGGATTTTTTTTCAGCCTTAAGACATTAGGCTAAAGCAAGAAAATGTCGATCGGATTACACGAGACCTCTCTATTATGAACAAGAACTGCAAGGTGATTATGCAGTCAGTCAGGCTCCGGATGTGACGTCCCTAATAAAATGACTAAATATGGCGAGCAGAAGCGAGAAAAAGGGACTCTCGAGGTGCTTCTCCACGTGGCATTTGTGTGTGTACATCGCGGATTGGTGAGAATAGAGCCAAAAACACGTCGTCCACTGGCTAGTGCACGCGTGTTGTTTGCCGATTGGCCACGGAACCGGCTGGCTCCGCCCATCGGGTCTCGCAACGAAGAGACGTTCACGGAGGCCGATTTACGGCGGCCAACTGATGATCGATCGAGAATTTTATTTGATAAAACCGCGCTCTGATAACGGAACACACTGGAAACGTCGAAACCGATTGGAATCGCTGGCTGCCTTTCCGATATTTCGTCCGAATTAGTTTCAGCTCGATTCAGATGCCATCTAGAGCATGGATTACATAAAGTTGTCATGGAAACCGTCTTGTTCTCCGTTAAGTCCTTTGGGAATTCTCTGTGTTTTGCCGAAGAACACGCAAAACTTGTTGAAACATTGTAGACCTCGTATTTTCGAAGCTTTCCTTGTCAAATTAGTCGTTGATTGCGAAAGAGTCGAGAACCTTCTCGATTTTTCTACGTGACGTTTCCATTTCTCCGTCTCTTCCTAAATACTTCTCTCCTTCTTTCGATTCTTTCAATTTCTTCATATTTTCAATTGACACTCATTTCAGATGGCCGCGGATGGTTCTATCATCAAAATTACGGCAAAAACGCCAAGTAGCAAGTATGAAGTTGAGCTTTCTCCAGATTCCACAGTTTCGCAAGTTTGTCCGCTTCATATCGATTGAAATGCAATGATTATTTTCAGCTGAAGAATGCACTTGTCGGAAAGGTACCAAATGCCACAAAAGAGCAATTATGCATAATCTACACCGGAAAGATTCTGAAGGACGAAGAAACGCTCGCCCAACACAGTCAGTTTCAAGTTTTCCACGCTCGTTCTTCAATTCGATCATTTATAGAAATCACCGATGGCCACACTGTTCACTTGGTAGTTAGGGATAAGAATAGATCGGCCGCATCTACCGCTCAGACCGCCACCCCGGCCGTCTCGACTGCTCAGGCCGCCACTCCGAATGTGTCTCAGACAACCAACACATCTACTCCGAATCCAACTCCGAATGCATTCAATCCGTTTGGGATTGGTATGGGAGCGTCGCCGGCCGACATTATGAACAATCCAGACGCAATGCGTACGATGATGGACAATCCGATCACTCAGTCCCTTTTGAACAATCCCGAGTTCATGCGCACGATCATCTCGTCGAACCCTCAGTTCCAGAATTTGATCGAGGTAAAACAGCATTTCAAACCTTTTCACGTCTGTATAAGTTGTATAACACATTTTTATTTTCAGAGAAACCCCGAAGTGGGACATATTCTCAGTGACCCGAATATCATGCGCCAGACGATGGAGATGATCCGCAATCCGAACATGTTTCAGGAAATGATGCGCAATCACGATCAGGCAATTAGAAACCTCCAGGTACTAGTGTCATATCTACATTGGAATTCTTGAGCAACATATTTTCAGGGAATTCCGGGAGGAGAGGCCGCTCTCGAAAGACTTTACAACGACGTCCAGGAGCCGTTGCTGAACAGCGCTACGAATTCGCTCAGCGGAAATCCGTTTGCTTCCCTCAGAAGCGAACAGCCCAACCGTGCGTTTATGGCGTTCACTGCTACGTCATACCGTATTTTTCAGAGCCGCGAGTTGATCGTGCCGGCCAAGAAAACAACGAGGCTCTTCCGAATCCATGGGCTAGCAACAGCCAAGCAGCCGGAGCCGACAACACTCGCAGCACCGATTTTGGAAGTTTGTCGTACGTCAATAACCCAAAAACGAATATTCACATTCCAGACATGAATCCATCGCCAATGAATTCCATGATGGAGCAGATGATGTCGGACCCGAGCATCACGGCGAGCATGTTCAATCCGGAGGTGATGAACGCGATCCGTCAGAGCATTGCCAGCAATCCGAGTATGCTGGAATCAATCATCGGTCAAATGCCGGCAGGAGCCCCGGGAATGGCGGAAGGACTCCGCAACCGTCTGCCTGAAATGCTCGGCATGGTAGAGTCGTGTATTAAGAGCAGAAAAACACCAGTGAACCGTTTTAGATGTCTTCTCCAATGGCACAGGAAGCTTTCAGGAACCCACGGGTTCTTGAAGCTTTCCAGCAGATTCAATCCGGATTTGCCACGTTGGGAAGAGTGGCTCCGGAGTTTATGCAGTAAAAATGACATCTAAGTTACCTAGAATACCCGTAAATTTCCAGACAACTTTTGCAAGGCAATGTTTTCCCAGGAATGCCTGGCTTCCCTGTTGTTGGTGCTCCAGCCGCTGAAGGAGCTCAGCAACCTCCAGGGTCAGTTTCAAACTTTGCATTCTGAAATAAACCCTCTTTCTTGTTTCAGATCAGACATGCCAGGCCTGGCCGCGTTGATAAACTCTTTGAATTTGGGAGGAAATGTGGTAAGACATCGTTTGGCTTATCGGTGACTGATCAGAAAGACGACGTGATGTTCTAAAATTTGCTGTCGGAAGTATTCAAACTTCAAAAGTTCAGCATCGTCTTCGCTTCTATCGTGGCTCTAGAACTCCCTTTTTGCACGTCGTGAGACAGACTTGTTTGATACTAATTTCTGTTAGAATCATTCCGATGTGTCAAGAGAGGCCCCTCCATCTCAAATATCAAAGTTTTGTTTAAATTGAGAAGCTGATGAGCTTGATGCTGTCATGAGAGCGGCGGCGGCGGAAACGCGGAAGGAAAGACACAAGAAGTCATCGTGTCTGTTCTGAATAATGTAACAAGACGAGTAGAAGTCAGTCGGCGGCGTCTTGTTTGACATTCTATGGATAAATGTTAGATAATGAGTATAAAGTGACGACGACGACAGAGCAGAGGACTGATGACGGGCGCAAATCCTTCCGTTTGCCCACAAAATGCAATTATCATATCGAATTTCATTTCGTTTCTTAAATTGTGATGCATGTGCGCATGATCAACACGTTTTCATATATATTTGATACTTTTGGAGAAATGTGGGAGAGTCCCTGAGAACAATAGCATTCGAGCCTAGTCTATAATGGGACATGGAAAAAAGAACACTGTATCATTGTGCGTCGGTCCCTCGGCGGTTCATCCATTTTTGATGTTTGTTAGTCGAAACAATTTTGTCCGCAACAAAGGCAATAATTTCTCTCTTTTTCGTCGTCTTATGCGTCGGATGTGAAGGGGCGGCAATTCGTCGTCGCTCATCTTATCCATTCGAATAGATCAGATTTTTCAATTTTGCGCTTCGACATTGCACTGCTCACGCACACATCGCACAACACATTGTTGGCACATACATGTTATATGCCGTTTTCCATTTTCGATTAATTTTGCTCAATGCCAAAACGTGTATGGATGTGTCTGTGTGTGTGTGTGCGGCGCACATAAAATGATATTAGTAGGGCACACATAAAACGGTGATCGAAAAGACATGTCTGATGACATCACGCCGACGGAAACACGGGACAGGATACTGTAGTTACGGGCAAAGGGAAGGTCCCTCAGAATCTGTTCTTCTTTCTCAGCACAATTGTTAAAAGCACATGTTTTGTGCATATTTGGGATGCGCGACGACGTATTTGCACATTCTGCGGATCGGATGTCACTATAATCTCATCTTGTAAGCGGTTACGCTGCTATCAAATTTATCCCGTATGTTTCGAACAATTGCCCCCTCTTTCCATCTCCAGCACGGGTCTCCGTTTTGTCTCATTAGAGGATTGTTTTGACGACATTTGCTGAGATCATACGAACGATGTGTCCCGGAAGGTTATGTAATGGAATAGTGCGCGAGGAGAAAGCCTTGATGAGCAGATAACCCCCTTCTCTTGTGCACAAAGTGTTCTCATTCATTCAACAATTGTTAATCGTATGGCCGCCGTGCCACACATACGTATTTCATAATAGGCAGCTGGTGGCGGGACGTCTTCTTCCGGCCGCGTTTCCCGCCTTTTTTGTGGATGAGCCGATGCAAATGATATTCAAAGTGATTAGTGGGACTATTAAGAGCCGACGGATGGGATGATCTGGTCGCGAAAGCACTTAGGTTTTGAATGGACATGCAATTGGCTCTTTCTCTCGCCGGCAGCTGGTTCTGGGAAGGGAGAAGCTTGTCTGAATTGCAGACACCTGTAGTAGTTGGTTTCTGATCCTTTGTGTCGATCCCTCCCCGACTGTCCCTCGCGCACATTGTATTTTTTCGCTCAATCCGAAACAGAGGCCAATCATCTTCTCATTAATTAGTATGTTGATGGAATTGTAGGGACATGTGTGGAGAGGGAAGGCGCGTTGTATCACTTAATGCATGTTGTCGAACTCGTCAAAGTATGGTGTAATGCATAAATCGAATGAACGTGGCGGGGCGAGACGGTGGACCTCTCTCAAGGCACATGGGAAGAAGAGTGCCCAAAAACACATATGACGCGACGATTCGCTCCAACTGGCATCCTGTGTCCGTTATTATTTGGCAGAGCACTCGCGCACTCATTTGTTCCGAAACATGACAAGCACAATGCGTTTCAGAAGATAAACATCGGCACGCTGACTCGTAATATGTAATGAGCAATTAAGCAGAAATAGTGGCCATGCACACGCGTGTTGTATGCCCATGTTTTCAAAATTGCCTATTCTCAGAGGAAATGTTAATTTGTGTGTATGTGCCCGGCCGACCGCTCCGCCGCGCAGCTTTTCAATCAAGTGCTCGTCTCCGTTGGACCATATTTTTTGTTTCTTGGGAATAGATTTCGGAATGATTGCTTGCCAAATGGAAAGATGGATTCGAAATTGAGTCGGCCGCATTCCTACAGCCAGTCACAATAATTGGGTTTCGAAGAGGCCACCAAGTTTTAAAAACGAAATCCCGATTTTCCTTTGGGACATGTTTCGCGGAATGGGCTCTAACATAGGAATGGAAACGATCAGGTATCATGAGACGATCCCTAGTTCTCTTAAGATAAAACACTAAATTTACATTGTGGCGGCGGCGATTTGTGTGTCAATCTTCAATATTGAGACAGCCGCACGGACTCTTTGAGTGATTAGTGCTAGTAACCGAAATATGAAGAAGAAGAAGAAGAAAGAGCCGAATCGCTATCTCTCAGGTGTCGAGTTGTGGCGGTGGCCTCCACAAAAAGGTGACCAACTGTTGCTGCTCGCGTGCTCTTTTGTTGTGAATACACGTCGCAATCATCAAATGACACATTAATCATATCTTGGGGAATGGGTCGGTCGATAAAAGAGACGGATAGAAACTTTTATCCCTCACCGAAGCCGCCGTTCAACTATGATTGATCGAAGGCCTCCACCAACGTGAGATATTTTCAGCCGGCTGCCGCCCCCGCCGCCAGTCCGGAACAGACGTACGCGTCGCAACTCGAACAACTGCAGTCGATGGGCTTCTCGAACCGCGCAGCTAACCTGGCAGGTACGTATCATCGAATGATTTGTGTTTCGCAACATTTTGGATTTACAGCCCTCACCGCGTCGTTCGGAGATCTGAACGCGGCTGTCGAACGTCTCCTCAACTCGCCGCAGTAATCGCCTTCTTCGCCAGGTTCCCCCACGCCGATTCCTTCCCGTTTCTTTATCATTTTCATGTAATCTTACTTTGGTCTGTGATCTTGCTTCTCGTCCTCTAAAAGGTTACGCCCCCACCCGTTCCTCTTCTTAAATTCTTTGTTTTTATTTGGTAGTGCTGCAATTAATGCAACATTTTCTTTTCTACTTCCTCCAACATCACACACTTGTGTATAAGTATAAGTATGAATTTTTAGTATTTTAAATAAACTCGAGCTTGTATTTCACAAATTGTCCATGACGGTCCCGAAAGGGGGCGGAGCCTGAGCCAGAGATGGGCTCGCGGGCTCAGCGGAGAATCAATCTGCTAATTCATTGTCCTCGCATGTCATCTGTTAGATTACCCCCCTTTCAAGTTCTTCCCTGCCATTCCCACCACTTTCCACTACGTTCCCATGTGGATGTTGGCAGAACGAAAGTGTCGGAGGATCATAAAATTTGAATCGACTCGATTGATAAATACCCCAATGTTTCATTGGATGCGCGAGTCGCCGAGGACGCCGAGGGCCGCTTCTCAAAAGCAATAATTCACAAAAACGACCGTTCTTTCTCTCTTTCGTTGCGACGGTGTAAACTGCCACCGAAGAACAGGGTCTCCGGCCCGCTTCGGCCCAATATTTACGAGCACGACAACTGCGAAAAGGCGAGAGAGTCCCGGAAGGGAAGGCGAGAAGAAGGCGCAGAAGGGATGTGCTCGACGCTTTTTTGATTGACGGCAACTGCTAATATTGAATAATAGATAATATACAGGGCAGGAAGGGTCTTGTGACATGAGGGCTCGCTCTGAGCAACGAAAACTAGACGGGCGAGCATTATTCATGAGACAATATGCCGCGTACAAGTGGATAATAACACCGTTTGAACGGAAAACCACCGAGATTCGAGTTGAGAGTTTCCCGGAGAAACGTTGAGGTCTCTGGGAGGTTTTTAGGACACAACAACAAAGTTTGGCCTGAAAATTCCCAAACGATCTGACATTTTGAGCCTTTTTTATTAGAAAAGACTGTAAATTCTGAAAAAATCGGGGTGATACAGTAGACTATGCTGAATCGGAGCTTGTTTTTAAAAGCGGAGAAGTAGTGTCAACTGCTTTTAGAGGAATTTTCAAAGTTATTTCCGAGTATCCATTTTTGTGCCAGATGTTTTCACTTTTAAAATTCATATAAAATTAGGTGACACTACTTAGCAGCTTTTGAGAAAAAGCTCCGATTCAACATAGTCCGCGACGTATCACCGTGATTTTATTCAGAGTTTTTCTAATTCTCACCAGAAGAAGAAGAACCTAGTTAGACAAACAGATTCAGGTTGGAACTAAACTTCATACCTTCCTTTTTCACTTTCAAAAGTGTCAGGAAAACCCAAGGAAACAGTAATCCAGTAACTGTCCTCAGCTCTAACTCATCACAAGAGCCAGCCCTCTTCCCTTTTTTGGTTGTTTTCAATCGCCGAATAGTTCCTCCCTCATCTTCCTCCCATTTTCCCAGTTATTCCTTTGCCTTCTTCTTCTTCTTCTTCTTCTTCTTCTCCTTCTTCTCCTCACTTATACTCATTTCCGTTTTGCTCTTCTCCTCCGCCCCATCCTATTCTCCGCTTCTTCCACACACTGATTCTCGCTGATTCGCAAATCGCAAAACGTTTTTAATTAAATTTGAAAGGAAATTGCGACGATTCCATTCGTAACACTTTCCATGCGCGCGCGCCGACTTGCTCCTACGGTAGTTATGACGGCGGCTCCGCCCACTTCTTCGAAGCTTCCACAATTATTATTGGTCGGCATAAAGAGGGCGGGGCGGGCGACGGCTTCGTGCTCCCTCCCGACTGAGCACACTCTCTGCCGCGGCCTCAGAAGCCACGATTATTAGCTTTTCTTCGGAGCACAAGAAAGAGAAAAGAGAGCTTCTTCGGTTCCAGCCTCATTTCTGACTTTTCCATTTCCATTGCTCCCAGAGCCGGGCAGGCTTTTCGGTTTTCTTAACTTTTGACCCATTTACAATAACCCGATCGGACGCAAACTTTGCAGGATGCTCGGGCTTCGATAGAAGTATCTTGGGCCCAAGTTTCAGACCGATCGGATTACTTTCTCTGGAGTTACGTGGATGGGAAGCCGGAAAATCCTTTTGCTCGGCCCTGATTGCTCGGAAAGTGCAAAGTTAACCGAGGTTCAAAAACTGGGGCAGCAATTGCGCTCTATTGAAAATTCAAAGTTTGAATAGAGCGCACTCCACTTCCTTTTCTTCTCCCGCGAATATTGTGGAAACACAGTTGTAACACAAGTGTGATTGGTGGTCCGAGGTGAGCTCGGATACAATTGTAAATCATCGGCGGACCCTTTACGCTTGCTCTCCAATACGACTCATCCTAATTGAAATCTGTCATTTTGTACTGGTAGGTGTACCCATCCTCCCTTTCTCTCCCTCTCTTCCTTCGCTTGGTCTAATCCAATAACATACTTCCTGGCCCATCTTGCCAAATAATGAATGTGTCCATCTCCTGACTCCTTATTATTTTTGTATCCTCTCCATAAGTTCCTGCTCCGAATACTAATTCCTCTTATCCGCCGTTATGAATTCCAATTTGGGTCTCACCCATCTCATACGTTTTCACACTCTTTCTCCTCTTTCGACGCCTCGTTTCGCGAAAAAGGCGACAAAATATTGAAAAACGGGAATGAAGAGCCGAAGAAGGGATGGGGGGGGCACGCGCGCGCGAATTCATATCAAATGAATTTAGCCTCTTCCATACAGTAGTCTGTCCCGGGCAGCGGCTCGTTTCCGCCGCTGGCTCAATGAGATCCCATAATTGGCACGTTCTTTAAATGATTGCGAATATTTCATGGGATTTGGAAATTGGCGGGTTCCTCGGCAGTGGGCGGGGAGCCGGCGCCTTCCCCTTCAGCTGCTGCGCTCGTCCGGAGCCGCTTATTCAAATGTTTGGCTCGGCGTGCCTAATCTGGCCAAATTGACTGCAAGGGAGGCGGCAAGCAGAAAGCGTCGCGAGGCATAAAGTTACCATAATCGGATGGATGGGCGGCTCTTTCTCCCTTGCTCCGCCGAGCTTTTCAGTCTCCGCAGATGGAGAGACACAGAGAAACAAATTGAAAAAAAAGCAGAGTTCGGATGGGGGGAGAAAGGGAAAAGAATGGAAAATGGGAGCGAATAGAAATTGAAGATGTGCCCCATATAGGCAACGGAGACACCCTGGGGAATTCGAATCTCGATTCATATTAAAGGCACACTATGGATAAACACATTTGTGAAAGTATGTCCATACATAGATTGAGTGGATTTACTACACCGCTCTGGGATAGGCTTGGTTACAAAGCGCCATGAGATCTATTAGATTTGCTAGATGAATGAAGTTGGGCCAGGGATACTGTAGATGTGCCAAACTAAAAGTGCAATTTCGAAACAGTTTTGCCTCCTCGCAGCCGAGTGTCCGCTACTATCCATTCACAAAGTTCATCATGAGACTGTCTTTGTCTTCCGCCTTCGATAGACCTCGAAAGTGTCGCTTTCTCAGAAGAGGTCTTCTTGATTTATGACGTGGCAACAGGTTCCCCACGTACTCGCCGCGCCGCTCTCCGAGGTGGCAACGAGAAGACAAAGTGCCCGTCGCCTTCTCCTCAAAAATGGCTGAACCGTCTTATTCGGTGCCCCGCTCTCTAATCTTCTCCGCCTCGAAACCCGCTTTGCAACATAATTACGCGTGTCGTCCGGCGCCCCTCCTCGTCCCTCCGTTCTACAGTAATATATGCAAAATGTGTGCGTTTGTGTCTCCGCCCCCACTGATCCGCACACTATTTCGCCGGAATTTTTAATCGTTTGAAATGGACGACGATGCGCCGAAAGTAGGTGGTAGGAGGAGCGAGCGACAGGGGTGCACAAAAGAGAAAGAGAGACCCCCGGCGCCCGGCGAACAAATGTCCGATTACTGTGAGACTGACGAGATAGCGGGCGAGACGAAGCGACGCAGACTTGCCGTCTTTGTCTTGCACCACCGAATTGTTAATGATTTTTTTGACATAACATATATGAGGTTGGCGTGTGCCGCCGCACGATTTGTGAGAATGGACTGAGCGATTCGGGCAATTGGGTAATGGGCGAGAGGAAATATTGGAGGCATTATGGGGCTGGAGAGGAGCAGGAAACCCCTGAATGAGGAGGACGTTCCCGGAGAGCAGGAAGTGGCAGATGATGAGGGAGAGAATGGGACAATCGGATGGGAATGATAAGGCAGGAAACGACAGATTCGGTTAGTTCGGGCGAACGCCTAATTCGAGTTGCGGCTTTCCAATTCTGACCGTATTTCACAATATCCCAAATCGTAAACGGTAAAATAGATTATTCACTTGAGATCATTCGACATTCCAAGGTTTATTCCCATCAAAACATGTTCTCTTCTCTTCTTCTCATTTTTCATTCATCTCTTTTGCAACAATTAATACTGTCCGATTGCTCGATTTCTCAAATCCTCATCAAAAATGCCACGTCATGGCGGCCGTCTGCCGCTCGGCGCCAAGCCAAACAAACCATCTGTTGATCCCTCGGTATCCCCCTCAAATGACCGCCCCCTCCCGATGCGAGCTTTCCATTCCCATTCCAACTTTGAGCTCGTCGCACAAATTTAGGCAAAGCACTTTTCTACCACATACACAGAAGAAAAAGGAGAAGGAGAAGAAGAAGAAGAAGAAGGAGAAGAAGCAGGGAATTTGATCCTGTCATGTTCTTCTTTCGACTCGTTACCGAAAAGCAAACGCATCGTGGCGCGGCGGCCGAATAAAGGCGAAAAACGAAATGTCAATATTGTGATGATTTATGAGGAGAGGAGGAGCAGCAGGACGAAGATGATTACTCGTCGCCCCTGTACATAGTTACCTCCGCTCTCCGTCTCTGTCTCTCGCGGCTTTTCCCATCTTCCGCAATCCTACCCCCAATTTCATATTTGTTCTTTCTTTCCCGACACCACTCCCGCGACAAACTTTTTTCGTGTCGTGTAAGCCGTGGCGAATTCGAAGGAGCCAGTGTCCTCGGCGCCTCCTCTCCGCCATGTCATCTTCCCGTTCCATTTGGGCAAATTGCTCGGGGACCTCTCGGCTCCGCCGCCGCATTCATCACAATCGAACCAAATCATAAAATTGCAACACAAACAGCCGCCCCTAGCCGCTGTCCCCGGCTCATCATCGAGAGCTCCACAGTAGTAATTCATTTCTCCGCTCCGGCTCCGGCTCCCCCTCCCGGTCTTCTGCTTCTTGTCTCCTCCCATCGCTCACTATCTCAAATGGGCAATTCAAAACGGGGGCGGAGCCTCCAGAACGTCTCTCTGCGTTTCGCCTCGTGTCTCGGCGCGTCTGAAACGCCTGGGGCCAGAGGAGGCGAAGGCGAAGAAGAGGCGGAGTCCGGGACAATTCGAAGACGTCGGTCTCCCGCGGCGGTCGCCTCGTCCCTTTGCAACAACTCATATTTTACCAGATCATATCTCGTCCCTGGGCGCCCGGTACCTGGTGCGAATCGCTCTGCCCTGGGCGACAATTATCATCAAATTCGTCTCGAATCACGGAGACGTCGCCAGCCCTTCGCCCCCCGACGTCTCCATGCTGTTGGGCCTGCTTGCTGTTCATTAATTCAATTAGTGTTTTATCAATCATTCACCAAATCATGCAAGTAATTCACTCACTCCGTTTTGAGTTTTCTTCATCATTTTCTCATCTTCTTCTTCTTCTTCTTCTTCTTTCTTCCACTTGCCAATGACTCACTCTCTCTTTACTTCCCGGGGATCCGGGAGCGGCTGCCACGTCGCCGTCGCTTTTGCCGCATCTTCAACCGCATCTCGCACTCTTTCTGTCCGATCCGATCTTTTGTGTGAATTGCAACAGCACCGTATCCTCGAAGCGTTGCCCTGTCATCCGATTCCATCTGTCCGTCATCACCCGCTCCCCTCCACCTGATCATTTTTTGAGATATCTGTCCCTTGGCGCCCCGTTTCCTCAAGTTCTCCCTCCGTTGATTCATGTCACGAACGGACCGCCAGTCTGGCCGTGGAGGTCTATCGGTGGGAGGAGCATCATCGCACCGCTAATATAAATTTTGATAATAGCCTTGTTTTCGCCGGCCCTCTCCCCTGTCCCTTCTCATCTTTCTAATATAAATCGTTTTGTGTGTGTGTGTGCTGTTTTGCCCGTCCACTACTCTTCTGCCGTCCTCCGTCCCTCATATTCGCTTCCAGTCACTTTCTTCTCTTCCAGACCGATGAATGAGCTGCTCGCCGAGATAGCCGCGGTCTCCTCGCGCCGAAAACAGTCGAAGCCGCGTCGAATGTCTGGCGGTAAGTTCGTGTGAATTCGATCGAATCGACGAATTCGAAGAGGGGCGAAAGTAGTTGTTGTACCTCAATTTTGAGGCCAGTCAGTCCTCGGGCGGGTGTTTAATAAAAAGACAAAAAGAAACACCGCTTGTGTTGTCGAGATAGCACGCTGATTGGCGATACGCCGCGCCGACCTTGAGAGACCCCAGTTCGAAACATGAACTAAGTATGACGAGGTAGAGGAAGAAGTTGAGGAAGCGGGTCTTCCCTCCCGCGCAGTCTTTTTCGGATGTTACAATCCGTCGTTTTGGGCCGATTGATAACACAACGGCGTCTCTCTCTCTCTCCCGTTCCTTCTCTCTCTTTCTCTCTCTCTCTCTCACTCACTCACTCGGTTCCTCCCTTCTGAATTCCTCTTCCGATTCGACCCTTCATAACCCTTCAGTCTACCGTAGTAGCTCCTCCCGACACGCTTATTATTATTGCCTCGGACGGGACGCCGCAAGCTCCGCCCCGTCACTTTTCTATCCAATCATAAGCGGCCGCCTGATGAGGAGTGGACGGAGAGGTAGAGGCGCAGAGAGACGAGACGGATGTGCAGTAGCAGTGAGTGGAGCACAACGCTCCGAGGGAGGAGCACGCCTTCATGGAATTTGTGAGCGAGAGCCACAGCAATCAATTTGAAGAGTTGAGACAAGACGAGCGGGGGCAATCTGAAATGAGCGCGGCATATGGAAACACTAATTGCTTATAATCTGGGTCTGATGAACGGAGCATTCGGATCAGTGGTGTGCTCCAGAAGTAAACAGAGAGCAGCACCTTCGTCCCGATCTATCCACAAATCATTTTTTGTCACGAACAAGTGTCCAACGGATCTTGAGACTTCTTCTCATCTCTGCTTCTCTTTCGTTTTCATCATCCGTCCCCATTCGCTCTACCTCATCATTCTGAGCCGTGTCTGAAACCTGAAAGTCGTCCTTTCCTATCAGTTACAAAGTCAGGAATGTGTTTTGGAATTTGGCAACATAGAGTGTCAAGTCGTTTCTGCGAGCCAACATAAAATCGAATTTATGATCGAACACAGAGCAGAGGAGAGATGAGCAGGCAGGAAGAAGGAGAAGAAGAAGACGTTGTTGTTGCGAATCAGAATCCGCACTCGAAACTCGATCATTTATTATAGTGTTTTTGTGTAATGCGAGAGAGCGCTGGGAGCCCGGAGAGGACCGCACGCAATATGAATTGGTTGGACGATGGCGACGAAAATTGAAACATTATGTGTGTGTGTGTGTGTGTGTGCGGGAGATCTCGCGCGTATCATCTCATATATTTTATGGATTTTGAGCCGTGGGAGAGCACACAAAAAAGCGAGAGCATTGATGGGTCGCGGCTCGCGAGAATCCCATTAACAGGAGGACGGGGTTTATGGGCGCATGCGACCATTGAGTGAGATATCAAAGCAACTGACGGCTCGGCGGATGATAACTATGAGATTACCTTCAGTTGAGATATAATAAAACGAGATGACGGGAGGAAATGAGTTGGAGAGCATAGGAATCTCTTATTGACAGCTAGGGAGGATTACGGTAGACGTGGGTGGAACGAAAAAGAACACAATTTTATGATTTCAATATTTACGTGCTGAAAGTAAAGTACAACTTTCCCGTTAGTACTTGATGTTTGACAACAACATCACCCTCCTCTTCTAGATATTTTTCCCATAGCCTTCACATTTCGAATTAATTTCGTTCAAATACCTATTTACCCATTTCGATTCTTCCCAACGCGTTATCATATTTACAGTACCCGCCGACACATCAGCCCATCAACTCGAATTAGTTGTAATATGCGGAAAAGTTAATCAAATCATGCCCTTTTTTTTCTCAATAATCAATCGGGTCGCTGCTGCAATCTTTCCTTTCGCGACGATTTTTCCGTTTAACCCAGGCCAAGCCCGTCTTTTCGTAATGTTTAATAGAGCGTACTTAACCTTTCCCCCTCTCTGTACCTCTAATTTTGGCTAATTCTCGCTTCTTTTTTTTTTTGAAACTCTTCTTCAATCGAATCGTGTTTCCCGTCCTTCCCTCGATGCTTTCGAAGTCATTTTCGATGATGAACTGGGCAGATACCGAACGGATCGGGGGAGGGAGGGACCGCCCGAGTTTTACGAGTTTCCCTTTACTGTTGCCGTTTTTACGAGTTCTCGATTCTTCTGTCGTCGTCTTTAATTGGTTCCCTACCGCTCACATTTGGTCCGTTTGCTCGGCCCGCTTCTCCTCGTCGCTCCCGTCCACCAATCAATCATAACTCTCCGTCATAAGCCACGCCCCCTTGGCGTCCAATCCGCTCCTCCGTTCCGCCCGTTCCATCCTTTCTTCAAATACGGTAATATGATGTCGCTTCCGGATCGATGCGCGTGCGAAGCGTCTTCTTCTTCAAAAAAGGTCGAAATTATAAATGTTGCGATTTGGCACGGAGACAGGTTCCGAACCCATAAAGCCGGCGGCGTCTCCGCTTCGCCACGGGCCCTCTCCGACACATTAATGGTTAGAGTCTCTGGCGAAGCGCACGCTATTTCCGCCCCACGGACGGCTTCGACGATGACTTTTTGTGTGACAAAAAGTTAACGAGCAACCGATGTCAAACTGTGTTTGTTGCCTCTCCGCCTCTGTGTTGCGATTTTTACGAGCGTTTCGTTTCCCCCCTCCGCGATCTGCGACGACGACGACGACGATCGGGATGATGAAGAAGAAGGCGCCGCGCTCAGCGCACGAGGGAGAAGATCGTGCATAATTTTAGCCGCGCCATTGACCGATTTGGTACACATTAAATTACATAGCAAAAGTTAAATGGCGAAAATAGAAGAAGAGACAGAGGAGGAGGAGTAGAAGTAGGTGGATGCCACGTCACGAGGGGTCGACAATGAACATCAAAAAAGGGGGCGGAGCTTCGTGTTCATTAACTTTGATACTCGCACGCATCATTTCACGAACTTCAGAAGGTGACACACTGATGTCGCCCATCGACTTGTCGACGAAGAGTTTCGACGAAAACTGCGAGCGAGCAGCGGTCGCCATGGAGGACCGGTCCAACATGCTCGCCAACTTTCCGGTTCCTTTCACGAGTCCACAACAGGTAACAAACATCCCTAATATAGATAAGATAACACGTGTTCATAGTGCATTCCTGTCGACTATTTACAGTCCCTGAAAGCATCGGTTTGAATGTGTTTATTATTGCAGTTTCTCTCGTTATGTGCTCAACTGGGCAATTCGTCGAGTCGCAACGTGTCCTCCACAGCCTCCTCGACGTCTTCATGTCCAATCCAATCGTGCTCCCAGGTTCGTTCCTCTAATAACATACTTCCATTTCGCCCCCCAAATGACCTCTCTCCTCTCTGTCTTACCGTACCCTTTTGTGCCAGCCATAACTTTAATGGTATTATTTGGCAGCCGACCCGTGGCGACTGTTTCATTCGCCCCTTTTGACAAAGGAAGGCGCCCCTGGTCTCTGTCTCCCAAAAACGAGATGTTGCGACGACAAAAACCAATAAAAATGAAATTACTGTATGTATTCGATGTCGCGCAAAGGCCCATAATTTTCGGTATGAAAGGATGGAAAGAAGAGGTCGAAATGGGCGAATGTTGCCGAATCAGAGCGAAAAAAAACGAGAAGAGGTCGTGGAATAATCACGGGGACTTTCAGAGTTTCTCGTCGCCCGCCGCATTGACGTGGCATGTGTTGGATGCTCACGAGGACGAGCAAGAGATGTTCTCGTGTGACGCCTGCTCGGTCACGTTCTCCACTGGACAGGATGTAAGCGGAGGCTCTGGGAAGAGCTAGATCCAAACTGTCAACTTTCAGATCCGAGAGCACAAGTGTGCGAAGAGCCAGTCGACGGCACGGAGTAATTCGGTCCCTCCGGCTACAGTACCCTCTTCTGCCTGCTTTCTTTCAACGCCTTCTACTCCTTGTCCTCAGTTTTCGATCAATGATTCCATTGGAACTTCATCTGGACACCGGGAAGAAGAGGAAGAAGAAGAAGAGATGGAAGATGGAGCCAACCAGACCAACCAGATCTTTGGGCATCTACTTCAGAAAGCTGAGGGAGCACGAATGTCTGCTCTGTTCCATAACTCTCTTCCACAGTTTGCATCATTCCCAAACATTCCACCACCTTGTAAGACACAATCGAATGTTTCTCAGAGCCTTACAATACTTATTTGCAGTTTTATTGCGACAACCGTTCGACCCGCGAGCTGATGTGTTCGGTGCGGGAAGGCATGACAACGACGACGACTGGGAGGCTCTGATGGAAATCTCCACGAGCGACGAAAGCGAGAAAATCAGGGCGCTCGTGGGAGACAAGGCGATTCCGACGACGGATCCGAATCAGTGCATCCTTTGCCGACGGGTACTCTCGTGCAAGTCCGCCCTCCAGATGCACTACAGAACACACACGGGAGAGCGGCCATTCAAGTGCAAGATCTGTCAGAGGGCGTTCACGACGAAAGGGAATCTGAAGACGCACATGGGGGTGCATCGTTCGAAGCATTCCTTCCGCGGCCTCCCGATTTCTCTTCCGCCACAACTCGCCGCTCACCAACTGCCGCCACGTCTTCATCTTCCGAATCCGCCCACTTCCGCCGCTGCCGCCGTGGCCGCGGTCGCCCAGATCCAGGCCAGTCAGCAGTGTCCCATATGTCAGCAGCGGTTTATGAATTCCCCCGAGCTGGCGGCTCACATTTCCGAACATCGCAACTCGCTGACTCAGCCGCCACGTGTCATGCCCACTCCGCCAGTCGCCGCTCGTGTGCAGTAAGTTTCCGTCGATCAAATCTTGCTTTCATTTCCTGTTCTCTGCAGAAATTTCCCATTTGTCCCTTTCTTCACACCGCCGTCGCTCAATGCCACCGACATGTCTACGCAGTTCAATCTGGCTAACATTCTTTCGGCACAACTGAAGAAAGAGTCGCCGCCGTCTGACACGACGATTGAGTATGCAAACGCTTGTTTACTCGGTGTAATGTGCTTTTTCTTCCAGACAGAAATCAATCACTCGGGACGATCCACCCAAAATGGCCTCCTTGTCTCCGTCGAACAGCAGCGAGAGTTCCTCTTCAGTTCGTCAGGATTCCGAGTCGAATGACCTCGAGGAGAAGCTGAAAAAGCTCGACGAGCCGCCAGTTCTGGAGCAGCAAGCTCCAGCTCACTCGAATGCGAAAAACGAGAATCCTCTTCTCGCGATGCAGAAGATGTGGGCGGAGACCGAACCGCCACCGCCACGTCAGATGCCGGTGCTCTCGAAACATCAGTGCGGCGTGTGCTTCAAGCATTTCAGCTCCAGCTCTGCCCTTCAGATCCACATGCGCACACACACCGGTGAGTCTTCAAATGAGATTTCGTTTCCTTTATTCCCTCACCATCACAACAACATTTTCGTCCTTGGCAACCTGTTTCCGTTCAGGCGACAAGCCGTTCAAGTGTGAAATGTGTGGCCGTGCGTTCACGACTCGCGGCAATCTGAAAGTGCACATGGGCACGCACTCGTGGCAGCAGAGCCCTTCGCGTCGCGGTAAGTGCGCAGCTGCCCCCCGCATTCCACTCGCCCATCTCAAATACAGACGCTTCAGGCCGCCGCATCTTCGACGTGGCATCCGGAACCGAGAGAACGGTGCACTCGAGCCCCGCCCTTCCGTCATCTGCTCCGACACCTTCTCCTCTGGCTCTGCTCGCTCCCCACGGACTTTCCGGCCTCGAGATGATGATGATGTTGTGGCGAACAGTGTGTACCGTCTGTCAGCAAGTTTGTCAGTCTCCAAACGAGTTGGAGCAGCATCTGAAAGAGCACCTCAACACTGGCTCGGTGCCCACCCCTCTCGCTTCCGCCACCACTCCCCCACCCTCTTAGCATTTCTGTGTGACCCCGTTGCCTCCGTTTCCTAATCCTGATTCCTCCTGTAAACACTTTCCTAACATGCTTCTCTCTTTCTTTCTATCTGTCTCTTTCTCTCTAAGTATGGTTGAATTGGGCTAGTCGCTTTAATTGTGCATCACATCCGGTTGCTCCCCCAATGGTCTCGTCCTCCCTTTCCCCTCCGCAGAAAATTCGATTCTTCCGTCCCAGTTATCTCTTTTCCGCATGGTGCTTCTCTTCCACTTCCACTTCCACTCGATTCTGCCCTTCCAAATGCTACGTCTGCTTCCCTTTTCATCCCGATTTCAAATTAGATTTCACTCTTTTCCTTAATGCAACCTCCATTTTTATCCACTTCTTGTTGTGATACTATTTATATTTCTCTCTTTTGGTAATCACTTCTCAAACCCATTTTGTATGCACTTGTCAATAAATTTTCAATTTCCAAACTACCGTATTCGCTGGTGTGTATTCTGAAGTCACAAAGAATGTCGTCTTCTTCTTCTTATTCGTCGACACTGACACTGAAACTTTATGACTAATAAAATTCACTTTTAAATTCTCTCCAGATCTTATCAATGCTGAGATCTGAATGATTCATAAAAACGAAGCGAAAATAGAAGAGTTACTTACCGTTGATTACTGCAAAATTGCGATGATGTCGGGTTGGCGGCCACTTTGATCTGAAATAAATGGGCGAAGAAAACCATCAAGCGACCAGCGATTGTTGTTGCAAAGCAAAATCTTTCGAAACTTTGCAAATGCTGAATCGGAAGGGACTATTTCTGAGGCGACAAAAGACAAAGGTCTGTTCGATAACAGCCCGAAGTCTCCGTGGCTGCGCGAGCCACTTCCCATTCCCGGCTGGGTGGACCGGGGGACAAGGGGGAACGAACTCCACACCTCTCGGCTGTCAGCTGCTGGCAGACCAACTGAGCCACCGCCCCTGACTTTTGAGCGAGCCCTTCCGAGTGAGGCATCACAAAGTTCGATCGGAAGCGATTTTTAATGCGAGACAGTTTATTAAAAAAAAAGAAATATGAATCACAATGAATGGCAACAAAGAAATGCACTTCATGCACTTCTCAACGGCTGTTGGACTGTTTCCTGACTTCCACCCAGAATTTGTCCGCTTTATTCTTCTTCCTGCTCAGCCATTTTCCATTCTTCTCGCTCTCCCACTGAAACGTATCAATATTCAATCAACTAGATTCCTCTTCTTCTCCTGCTCACCTTTTTGTACAGAATCTGCTTCATCAGCTGGTAGTGTCCTGCTCTCTTCTTCGCTCTCGAGTACTTCAGAACGTGCTTGTCGGCCACTGTCAACCGTAAATACGCGTTGAACACCTCCTCCTTGCACACACTCGATCCAACGTTATCCTCGATTATTTTGCCGTTCTCTCCGATTACATCGAGCCCGCTGAGTCCTTGGAACCACACGGTAGTACGGTCATTTCGCAGTTCTGGAGCCGTTCCAGCCACTTCTTCGAATGTGAGTTCTCGATCTTTTATATCCAAACTGTCGAATAGGAGCCTCCAAATGTCGTCTGGAGAGATCGGAGAGGGCGTTCCGTAGACGACTTTCGAGATGAAGACGGGAGCCATCACGTTGGAAAGGAGCGCTCCCTGCACTCCGAGCGCATTCCAACGACGCATTTTGTTCATAATGCAGTGGTTCGTGTCATGCCTAAAACTATTGTGCTTCCTTTCGTTTTGTGTTTTCTGCTCTCACGTCTTCAACGCCTCGATGCCCATGACGACGTTCTCGCAGACGTGCGAATGAGTCGAGTACAAAAACAGTTGACACATGGCACGCATTTGTAGTTCTCCCTCTTCATTTACCGTAAGTACCGTGTCGTCCACGTTGATTTCCCTTTTCTTCGCTTCATTTATCAGATACCTTAAAAGCCCCCTTCTGGCCAGAACAATCGGGTGTTTATGGAGGATCTGATCTTTCGTCTTCGGACTTTTCAGCTTCTTCACATCCACTTCTTCAGCAGGACTGCTCGCGAAAGAGACCATCTGCAGCTCTCCTCCGTAGTTGAGAATGAATCTGAAGTATTCAATAAAGACTGCAGCCTATTTCTTCCGGAAACGTACGCTGCGAACGGACGAGGGTCTTCGTGAAACTTTTCGCATTTTTTCGCGTATTCACGGGTTGCAAACTGGTCAATCTCAACGCCACTGAACGTTCGAATACGATTGAAGACATTCAGAAAACCGCCAACTCCCCCACTGGGTTTTGAAGAGAATGTCATCTGAAATGAAAGAGAGGTTTAGAATATTCCGATGTCTCAAAGTTCGGAGCACTTGAGAATGCTTTTAATAACGAAACGGAGTAATGTTTCCACTTCTCGGCCACTAATCCTCTTGGAATTCGTGACGGCCTTTACAATGTTCTTTGATCGCTATTTTAGCCACTTCAGCTTGAGCAGAGAATACTTAACTTGGAATAAGGATATACTGGAATTCTAATACAACCATTGGAGTATTGTGTAAATCAGTTTTTTTCGAGAAGTCAATTTTTCTACCCTATAAACATCTGTGATCTGTGGTCAAGTGTGCCTTTCGGAACAAGGCCTGCATGGATCGAAAGGTCTTAGCGAGAAGATTCCGAACGTGTTCTTCATCTGAAATTCTATTTCTGATAAATTTGCTTGTCCTAAAATCATGTTTCAGATGAGTTCTTCTCGAGTTTCAGAGATCGGGAGCAAAATTGGAGAACACGTACGGAATCCTCTCGTTAAAATCTTCCGATTCACGTTCGTATCGTTTCAATAAAGGAACGTTCTGGAAAGATTCTCTAGTCAAACAGCGCAAGAAAAGGTTTTTGAAAGGAATGAGAAACGAAAAGGGGGATAATCCGCCAGTCAGGGACAGAGAGAAAAAGAGAGGCAATGACATGATAATGCTGAAAAGCGAAAGGGGGAAAGAAAGAGAGCGTCGGTCGCCTTGGAAACTCGAGTAAACTCGTGATGCTCTTTTGAGAGTGCGGAGTAGTGAGTGCACTAGGTTATATGCTTTATTCGAAAGAACAGAAAAAGAAACCCGAGCAAGGAAAAGAGTTCAGAAGTGAAATAAACGGAAACACCCGAAAACTCCGCATTTACGGATGATGGCGAACACTTGTTGGGCGGCGGAAAAACTAAGAAAATCGGTCCAATCGTAGCTCTTCATAAGGGCAATCTTCTCCGTTTTGCACACTTCGCAAAAATTACAATTCAGGTAGCAGTCGACGTGCGATTCGAATGCTTCTTTTTGAATTTGAGCACAACTTGTGGAGAACTGGAACACGGAACGAATAAAAGACAAGCAGCTGAGAAACTAACTTACTTGAGAAATATTAAGGATGGCAGAGACAAGACAACGCGTGGAACAATCGACAAATTGACGTCCTGCCGGGGTGAACTGCTTTTGAATGCCTGAAAGATTATAATAGAAGCAGATTCGCATTTGGTGTCTGACTTTCATTTGTGAATACTAGGCAGTTTCTGAGCCCATAGTTCAGCGGGTATCCACGTGGACCACACTTGAATTTCTGCTCAACTAACTCATACTGCTCACAGATTTGCGGGCCAATTGAGCCAAATGTGAATGGAATCTGAAGTTATTAGCTTCCAGAAGGTGAAAAGAACGGAGGGACCGACCAATGCGCAGACAATGAGCGGAAGCGACGGAAAACTCGCGGAAAACGCTTTCATTCTGCAGCCGAGACACGGAAAGATAAGGCGACGAAATGAGAGCGTGAGAAGGGCGCGATCTAATTGTGGTCTGTGCTTAGTTTGCGTTAGCGAGAGACCGACTGATCGCTGGCCGTTCTGATTTGACTTCAGGTTTTTGAGAGCAACAGGTGGAAAATAAACGGTCAGACAGAGAAGACAAATAAGAGTCAGATAACGTCATAGACATGTACGGACCAGTACGTTGTAGTTTTTGTGTGTGTTACGTGGTAAAGTCTATTCTTACGCTAATTACGTAGATAATTGCAGACACGTGCTTGTAATTTTCAACGTTTTGCTCAAAATACCGAATTACCGAAATACCGAAAATCTGGGAACTCGATCGCAATCTAATTAGAAAACTTTGCAATCTAATACGAACTCGTTTGAAATAGAATTTGCTTCAATTAGAGTGCAATCACTGCAATTTTTTAATTAGATTGCAATGTTTTCTAATTAGATTGCAATGTTTTCTTATTCAATTCAGGAAAAAAATATTGTAATCTATCTAATACGATTTTACTGGAACTTCAAATAAATCTGATTAGATTGCGAAATAGAGTTTTTTCCATAGTTGCCACGGGCCGGGCCGGGCCGGGCCGGGCCAGGGCCAAAATTTCCAAAACTCCGGCCCGGCCCGGCCCGTCGGCCCAGCCCGGCCCGGCCCGACCCGGCCCGGCCCGGTCGGCCCGGTTCAAAAAGCGGGAATTCAAAATTTGAATTATTGATCGCATGAAGCCATTTTTTGTAGAATTAGGGGTTTTTTGCAAGCATCGAACATTGAAAAACAAATGTATTTCTCATAAAAAAATTCATAATAGCAAAAAAACAAAGAAGAAACACTAAAACTTTAGTTCAAAAAAATTTTTTTGTAATAACGAAAAATTTCCGCGAAAATTTGAATTCCCGCCTTTTTGAACCGGGCCGACCGGGCCGGGCCGGGCCGGCACTTCACCGACCCGGCCCGGCCCGAGCCGGCACTTTACCCGGCCCGGCCCGGCCCGGGCCGACCCGGGCCGGCCCGCATGGCCGGCCCGAAATCTGGCAAGTCTGGTTTTTTCTTATTAGATTACAAACTCTTTTAATTAGATTGCAATCGAATTTCCAGAGAAACAACTCATTGGCTGTACTTTCGGAATAGACGAAAAAAACAATAATAATGAATGAAATTGAGCTCACTTTCACTGAGCATTTGGAAAAACCGCATACAGTGTTATCCGACGATTTCAGACTGCAGCCGTTTCTTTACATCGTCCATCGTCAATCTTTCCGTTTCAATCAGCACCACCTTGCTCCTCGACTTGGCTCCCTGAAACATCATTTCAATGATCATCGGAGGAAGTTCACGTGCATTTCTGCACAGACACCGAAAGACGGCCTGTTCTCAATTGTTTACAAGCCCCGCCGATTCTGCAGAGTACAGCAGTTTTCGATTACATCTTCTTCTCGTTCTTTCTCTTTCATTTTACCTTGTCAAACTGAATCTCGTTCTTTCGGAGTCCCAAAGCACTCATCAGATACGAAATTAGTTCCTCGTTGGCAGCTCCTTCCCTTGGCGCCGCTCCAATTGCAACATCCACTTCCGATTCTCCGATTGCTGAACCCATCTCGTAAACATAACTTTTCCTGATCAGTGATTCGCTTACCTACGACGCAACTTTTCTTGGCGCCCGGTTTTGCGTGAATCCGCAGTCCGATTCGGCCTTCACTGTCCGCGAAAATCGCTGACTCCGCCGCTTTTTTATCGTTGTCTTTCATAGGAACGCCTTTATTGACTGCCACTTTCTTACAAGATAATCGGTTATTCTCGAATTTTCTTTGCCGAAAACGCTTACCTCTTTTTTCGGTTTCACCATTTTCTGTTTGAGACACGCCGCTGTAATTCGGAAGACTCCGGTTCGCATAGAATCTGCAAAACAGAAAAATCCTTGCGTCGGCGGTGAAGTGTACGAAAAACAGAGTGATCGTTCTGCGTACTTTGCGTCAGTTTGTTTGTCTGCGTCTTGCGAGTAAGGGATATAAAACTGGGTGAAAACATTTAGGCTACGTTCATTAGATTAGAAATTTCATCATTTAATGCAAAAATAGAAAACAAGATAGTGTTGAATATTTATAAAATGCGCATTCTTCATGAGCATTCAATTGCCTTAGCATCCTAAATTTATTTCAGAGTCTCAATTCAGACTCAAATATTTTTCCATTGCTGATTACGGTAGTTGTTCAAAGGCGCACGGCAAAAAGTTTCCCAAATTGGCGCGAGTTTTTAAAAAATCGCGCCACTTTTGATCATTCTGCTCGCAAACAACCAAAAGAACGTTCTCTCGTTTTGATGTTTCCACGGCTGACGCTGCAATTTTCTCGAATTTTCCGTTATCAGCACGTCTTTTCTCCCGCAAATTTCGTCAGCGAGACTGGAAAATTAGGAAATTTGACACAGAACAAAGTCTGTACCCCGTTTTCTAAACTTTAACTCGTCTCTTCCTGATTTACACTAACTGATCTTCCGCTACGCCGTAGTGTTGTAGCGTAAACCCTCGTTTTCCTCATTCCACTTATTGCGAAACTGAGTCGCGCCACCATCAGAAGGGGACAAAGTCCGTTCACTGAGAGATACATATAATAGCTGACCAGTTCGCGATCTTCTTATCTTTTCTCTCCCGTCTTCTCGTTTTTCTCGAACGTTCCTCGAGTGATCACTATTTTATCAGACATTTGCAGCAGACAGAAATGACCGAAGTCGAGCAGCCAGCCCAGGCTGAGGACCAGCAACAGCAGGCTCAGACCTACTACGATCAGATCGTCGCTAACGGCTACGTTCAGTCGGTAAAACCTTCCCTTTCCCTCTTTTTCCATTAACCTAGTGAACCTTCAGGCCATCAGCGCCTATTTGAAGACGAAAGATCTTCATCCAGTCATCAACTCGACGCTGAGCGCCGCTGAAGGGAAAGCACTGGACGTGAAAAACTACGCTGCTCAGAAGGCCTACGACGGATACAATTCGTACTATGTGAAACCAAAGAACACTGCTTATGAAGCGGTTTCTTACGGAACCCAGAAGGCCAAAGATGCCGTCGAAACAGGAAAGAACGCGGCGATCGTCGGAGGAACGTTCGGAATCGGAACCGCCGTCGTCTTCACTCAGTTCTCTCTGGCCATCACGGCTGGAGGAGCTTCTCTTGTTCTTGAGGGAGTCGACAGAACCAAAAAGATCGGAACCAGCGCCATTACTACGATCCGTGACGCCGAACAAGCCGTCGAGCACAGAATCATTTCTGCAGTTCAGCAGGCACAAAGAATCGCAATGGTGCCGGTTGAGAAGATTGCCGAGAACACCAACGCTCTTCTCGATATTCTGGATGGAGCCGTTCAGAAGGGACTGAAAGTGGAAGTGCCGCCGGCAGTTAACATGACAATCCCGCAAAGAATCAAGAGCCTGGCATCTCTGATCGTTCAAGGTGTCAACAACAAGGTGATTCAGAAGAATGCATTGTTAAAGAATCCTCTAGCTCTTTAAGGCGCACGATCACTTCATCGATCCAGTGAACGAGAGAATCCGTGGATATCTCGAGCAGCTCAGCAAATCCATCGCTCTGGTGGGTACTTTTCGCCGAGGCTCTCAGCAAAGTTTCTCTTTTAGATCGACGTAATCCGTGAGAAAAAGGAATGGGTACTCGAGAAGACGAGCGAATTGTCGACTTCAGTTTACGACTTCAAAAAGACACTCGAGGACGAGGCTCAGCAGTACAAAGTTGCCCCGGAAGAGATGCTGATGAAGCACATTCAGTCGAGTTCAGCGCAGCTTGCCACACAGCTTCAGACGTTGCGTGAAAAGGGACAAAATGTGAGTGACTGGCTGTCGGACTGACAAGTTAATCCCATTTGATTCTGTAGGTGTTCGGGGATGGAACCAAAATCGACGCTACCATCGACTACTTGGAGAAGCTGAAGACCAGTTTTGCCGAGGCTGAAGACGTTTACAAAGTTCGGGATGAGGTGAGCCAGGAAAGGTTCGAATTGTTTTCCAACTCTTCGAAATTGCAGGTTCTGGGCGAGGCACGCCAACGACTCGCCGATCTCGGAACGTGGTCGTCCAATCTTCTGGTTCGTCAAAGCGAAAATACTCCTGAACCTGAACAGTAACTTTCCCGTTCCCGAACCCATTCACACTGAAATGTATTCCATTCCTGTCGAATAACTGGCACATCACTCACTCCCTTCTTGTTTGTTTTGCCAGACCTTTGCCCCCCCCCCCCCTCACATTTTTGATATAGAAAGCGAGTGATAGCTGAGGCAATGATGGCGTCTGCTGTCAGCCACGCTATTCAATCTTCTTTTTTTCTTTTTGTTTTCCTCTCCATTACACCACCTCGACTTGACCTGTTCTACTCCTTCATCAGCCCGCTCATTCGTGCCTTGTCGCATGGGGAATGTCCGTGCGGATGTTGTCTATATTTTGTCAGATGTACGACTACCTTCTCAGAACATTTTCAGTAAGAATTTCCCTTGATCCTAAATGTATCTAACCGTACGTGTATCCTCTCATTTATCCACGACCATTATAGTCCACCACCTCCACCACGGCCCGGAAATAAAGACACAGTGCGGTTTTGCAGATTCTGTCCGCCGAATGGCAGTTTGAGCCGGAAGATCTGCTCATCGAAGAGCTGTACTTTGAAGCGCCGCCCGTCCACCGCATTCAGTCGATAAATAGGAATCGTGCTTAATTAAAACGTCGTGTAAATAAACGGAAAAGACTCGAAAGGGTGTGAGCCGAAGTTTGGAAAGAAAACACATGTAACATGTCTCGAGTGCAAGCGAGCCTGTTGATTTTGATCTTGATTTCACCCGGCGCGTGGCCTTTGCGCTCTCCTATCACTAATCGGGAAACGAAAGAAAATTCGAAAAAATCGGATCGGAAATGTCTCTGATTTTGTGTTGTGGTCGGCTAGTTGCGAGGTTCCGGTTGAGCAACTGTCAACAAGCGGTACTTTGGGAGATCGGCACTACTCGAATACACTTGAACCGGCCGACCGATTACTCGCTCTGGGAAACGATTACACGTGGAAAGAAGCGTGATGAGTGCAGACACAAACAAACCGTTTCAGAGAGTTCGAAGCGATCATTGGACGAAGCAAGGGAGACAAGAGTTTACAGTATAATCTGGGCGGGAAATGTGAGCCCAGGCGAGTACACAGAGAGAAAGAAGAACCGCAATGGCTCCCGGCGTGTCATTGTTCCCGATTGTTTTGTGTCGGAGCAACTTGTCAAGTATCCTCCCCTCCTCCTCGGCCCGTTGTCTCCGTCGCCGACTCTCTTTCCCTCCCATCCGTTCTCTTTATCACTTGGTGTTTCTTTTCGTCGTCTTCGTCGTCGCCGGGAAAGAAAAAGAACAACTGTGATTGATTGCGCATCGGATTAATGGCAACACGCGGCAGAATTTGATGAATCGGGAGGCGCCGAAGACGCAAACAGGTGCACCTCCCCTTCGGCTCCGCTGAGCACATGTGTTCTTGCTTCTTTCACTTTTTCCTAATCTTATTCTTTCAAATGTCAGCATCATCGCCGTCCTCACTTCCTTTCCGCTCTTCCGAAGCCCATTTGCTCGGTGAGTCCCTCTCAACTGCTTCGCCCGCAAAGCCAACTAACGCACCCGCTGTCTCCGATTCAATTGAGTCCCGAAATGGCGACGAAAACATAATTCGTTGTTTTGTTTATAATAATCCGCGTGCAATACAGTGGGGTTCCCCGGGCGCTCCTTCCCATCTGCTCTCACTCACTCAATTATGGGGAGCCGCTTTTCTTCTTCCGCCTGCTCCAATTAATCAGTCGGCGTCTCGCGCAGTGAAATGACGAAGCGGCGAACGAAAGAGCGAGGGGAGGAGGGCATATTTCGAGTGTTGACCGCAAAGTGAAATCCGTCTGTGTCTCCGCTTCTCGCCGCGCGTTCTTCTTGTCTCCGGGCATCGGCCTCGAGGGGTCACCCAGTGGCTAACTTATCTCCCCAACTACTACATTCTACACCCGCACCCTCCGCGCCTTCACTAATCTTCGACATGTAGCATGTATTTGCATCGGAAGTCCCGAACTTCTCCCCTTCTTGCCTAACGCGATTTCGACGCTTTCTCGGTAGTGTAAATGTCTCTCCCCTCTTACCCTCCGCCCTTCTTCATCTCAATCGTCGTCACTTACAATCTCACACTTCTTCATCTTAATTCCACATAAAACGTCCGTTTGTTTCGTCCAGTTTCGCTAATGTTCTCACCGGAATCTTCTGAAATCGGAGATTCCACCAGTTGGCCGCCAAGGGTGTAAAGTTATCAGGCGTCGGAAGAGGAGGGGAGGCGAAGGGACGCGCGTGAGGCATACGCATAAATATTTATACTAACACGAGCTGATTCAATCTTTTCGAAGTGTGAATGTATGTAACTGAGAGTATCAGATGTCCTACTGTTCTCCGGACTCACAGGGCACTAATCGGTTATCTCTCAATCGCATCTTGTCCATTTTCCATAACAGTCTACTGTCTATCCCTCCAAAACCAAAAGTACAGTTATTACGGAAATTGCGGATTCCGCGAATCTCTGGCTGCTTGCACCTGACATCCATCATTTGCCTCCTTTCCTTTTACACATATTTCTCTCATTTTCTGATTCAATTTCAGCAGTTTGCTCAAAAGGACCTTCCAATTCTCCAATTCTCCTGCTGCGCCCTTTTTTTGCCCCCGCGTAATATTGGAAATTGGAAAGTAGATTCTATTGTGAAAGCATTCTTTTGCGTCCTTCCATTTCTCCCAACAATGGCCTCTATTTCTCTTTTTTCCACTTTCCTCTTACACAGGAAAAACGGGAACAGCGAAGAATCACTGAAGGATTAGACACGCTAACCACTGAGCGTGGAACAATCGGTTACTGAACTCCCGTTTCGCCGATTACTGATTCCTCACTGATTCCTCACTGCCCAGCGTTCGCTTCCCGCTCTTCCCCTCCGTTCACTGATCCGTCGCTGATTCCTCACTTCCCCGCGTTCGCTTCCCGCTCTTCCCGTTCACTTCGCTCATTGTTTCCCGTTTTACTCGAGTCTTTGCCTTTTTTCACTTGGACTAAGGGGGAAGAGTATTTCGATGTGATGGTTCAAATAAAAATTATCGGAAAATTGAGAACAAGTCCAAGTAGTCAAAGGACACGAATGATATCGCAGTGTTTTGCCTTTGCAGTCAGCAAAAAGTCACCCAGTTGAATTTATATGCATTTTCGCTCCAAGTTAAAAAATTTACAAACAAACTGTTCGTCGCTTTCTTCTTTACACACTTTAAGTGTGCCTTACCGAAATTTTTTTACCGAAAGAAGTGAATTTCGGTAAATTTTCAGTAAAAACGTTTTTACCGAGCTCGTTCTTTTTTTGACAAGGGAAGTGACTGATGTGACCAATTTAGAACATTCTGAACAACATCCCAAACATCAGGAACACGCTGAACAGTCGCCTCAATGTTCCGTTCTCAAAATTGAAAATTGTTTCGAAAAAGTACCCATTTACCGATAAAATTTACCGAAACTTTTACCGATAAAATTTACCGAAACTTTTACCGAAATAGTTTCGGTAAATTTACCGGTAAATTTATCGGTAAATTTTATCGGTAAAAGTTTCGGTAAATTGTTTCGAAAATTTACCGAAACTCTTTCGGTAAAAAAAAAGTTTTACCGAAAATTTACCGAAAATTTACCGACAATTTACCGAAATTTTTACCGGTAAATTTACCGAAACCCTTTCGGTAAGGCACACTGCACACTTATGGGGTTATTCAGGCTGTGAAAAAAAGATTGTTTTTCCGTTTTTTTCGTTTTTTTACGTCAAAAAAAATATAATTCAGCGATGTAAAAAAACGGAAAACAAACAGACGCTGAATAGCCCCATTACATGAAAAATTGAACAAAGTGCAAAAAAATCGACGAACAGTTCGAGTGAAGAAATTTTTAAACTTCGAAGGCAAAACTTTGCGACAGCGGAAAAAAATCTCAGAGTAACACAGAAAAAAATCATAATTACAAAAAAAGCAAGTTACCGCTTCCAACATGATACTTATAAATGCTAACAAGGGCATATTGTCAGGACTTGTAAATTTTTAGAGTGTGGGCAAGACGGCAACACTAGACTAATCCTAGAGTGATCCCGTTTCAAGAGTGATCCTACACTAACTTCTCAGTGATCCCGTTCTGTTCAGTAGCTCCTCACTAATCTTTCGCTCATCGCGTTTCACTCATGCTTCGCTAATTCCTCACTGCGCTCCTCAGTAATCGGACAGTGATTCCTCACTGCTTAGCGTCCCCTTCAGTGGCTGTTTACTGGCCGATTACTGATTTCTGGCTAATCAGCGTCTACTCGGTGATCGCTCGGTAATTCCCGAGTGTTGCCGTTTTTCCTGTGATTCTCTTTTTCCGCTCTTCTTCTCTATCTTTTATCACTGTTTTCGGTAGATTTAATTTGATTTTAACCTCTGTGTTTCTTGTCAATTTCACGGCCGTAATTTGAATAATGTGTGCGGTTTACCAACCAGTCTCTCCTTTTCCGTCCTTCATTTCACTTGTCCGTCTGTTGTTCGTCGCGGCCTTTCCCACACTCTGTTGCTGTGTTTCTAGACTTCATGGCCCATAAGGAACAACTCTTTTCAACTGTTTTGTGTTCTTTTTGCCCTGAACCACATGTCCATTGTTATCACCTTTGTAAATAGTGAATTACGAAAGAGCAGAACTAATTTTGTTGCGAAATTCAGATTTCTGACAAGCCCAGGTGGAAATTCTATTCAAATCATCGGAGCTCCCAACTAGGAAATGTGATTCATCTCTACAGATTTCCTATTGTGGATTCATGTTGTTTTTCTTTCTCTTCTCACAACAGCAGTCACCTCTGTCTTCCAATTCGTTTTCTGTATTCTTCGCTGTACACCTTTCCTACTTTTCCAGATATGCAATGATAGTGGAGTGCGACGAGTGTGGGAAGCAGGTGGACGTGTCTCAGACGTCGCTCTCCAAACCTTCGTCTTCTTCCCATTCGGCCGAGCACATCGTCGAGCTCTGGTGGTGCAGAGACTGCATTTCGACAGTTTGCAAGTGAGTTTATGCTAATGTATTCATATTACATACCGGTCAATGACATGATATTTTCAAAAGAAGAAATAGAGATAGACAGAGAGGGGAAAAGTGAAATTGGTGCCAAATGAGAGAAGAGAGCTAGAGCTAGACGAGCGTCTCGGGGGTGGAGGCGTTGGCGGACATGATGAGGCAGGAGACCCAGTAGATGATATTGAAGGCGAGGAAGGCGAGCGGAACGACGAAGCGCGCGTAGAAATCGATCTTTGCGGGAAGGTAGTCGGGTTTGGTAAAGTAACGACGGAGACGGTCGCGGAAGGTTTCACGCGCTTCGAACTGAAATGAGTGCAGTATGGAATAGTGGGGACTGATGACGTCCTACCGTATGACAGGTGCATGGCGGCTGATACACTTCCGCGTCCACCATTTCCAACTTTTCCCGTCTCTTCTGCGCTTTCCGCGCCGCCTTTTCGCGTGCTCTGTCGTTCTGATGGGCACTGTCCTGATAGCTGACGAACGCGTATTCCAGTAATGCCCCGAACACGAATGTCTGACAAGCTGCAGCAGAGGGATTTCCGGGTGTTTTTGATGTTATGTGATTTACACTCACCTCCCAGCCATACATCGACAACTTTTACATAACTGACGGGCGGCAACTTCGCATTGATAGCCGACTGCTGTAACCAAGAGAGAGGAACTTCCGTGCCCGTTCTGTTTCCCCCACTTACCATCGTCGTCATGGTGAGCAGAGTGGTGACTCCCAGAGCGACTCTTCCGGCCGTCGAATGCAGGTCAATCCAGAATGACACCCAGGAGACGATGACGATCATCGTGGTGGGGGCGTACAATTGGACGAGGTAGTAGCTGAACTGTCTCTTGAGAAGCAACTGCATCCGGAGACATCCGTACGAGCCTGGACTGATTTAAATGTTTCACATATTGCAACATCCTGCACGTCGTTTGTCTGTTGTTCCCACCGCGGATTTGCAAACAGCTCAAAACATTTTCCCATCATTCTCGCCCGCCGTTTCCGCCATCGCCACACATCAAGCCCGGCCCAAAGTGCAAGTAAATCTGTTGACAGACTCTCGAAGTGCCCCCCCTCCCTCTTTCTGTCTTTTGCAAGACTCACCCGTGTTCGTATGGCTCGTGCAATCCGCGTTCGTCGTGATGTTCTCCAGCACAAAGTTGGGAAGGTCCGAGCCGACGCCGGATTTCAACTGAACGGGAGTCAGCGGATCCCACTCGTACATGATGTCATTCATTGTGTGCGCGTAACTGACGAGGTCAAAATTGCACGATTGATAGTCGAGAGGATAGAGCTGAAGACGCATCGGACAGGAGCTCGTCAGACTGATCCGGGAACTGTAGAGAATCTGAGAAAGGAACTAGGGCAAGGAACGGAAGCAAAGAGGGCAGCTCACTTTTCCATCCGGGTAGATCCTCAGGAACATGTTCTCCATGTCAATCAAGTGTCTGTGAGCTGCCTTTTCAGTCTACAAGCTTGAAACCTTTATCAGAATCTCTAAAGTCGGTTACCGGGAAGAAAGTATCTGGGATCCATAGACTCTTTTTGACGTGTGGCACTGTGAGGAACGCGGGCGGATTGTAGAATCCCAGATGTTCGTAGGCTAATCTCGGATCCACCCATTGTTCCCGGAAAGTCAACTGAATTGAATATTCCTGAAAGTGAACCCAGTTCGGCGGAAAGAAGTCTGAAAATGGACTCACCATATTAACTACATCAATTTTCGATAACATCCTAATCATAATGTTGACCCGCACGTTGACTGCCCCGTCCGTCGACGTGTTCGCCGGCGGAGGACGGACCCGCATGTCGTAGTTCTTGAGCAGTGCGTTCAGAATCTCCTGCTCGGATCGCATACTGTATTCGCCGGCGACGACGGACATCAAAAGCAGGAGACATTGGGGGAAGCGAAGGGAATACGGAATCATAATTGCATTATTGGACACTGAAACCATGGTGACTGACGAGCAGAAAACAAAGCGAAAAAGACGATGGTATGTAGAAAGGGAAGGAGGAATCGGCGGGAAATTGAAGAAGAAGTGATAAGGAGGAAGAGTGGGAATGGGCAAGACTTAGAAGACGTGATACCGGTGAAGGAATGAACTTTTAATTGGCGAGAGAGAAAGGACTAATTCTGACGGTGGCCGACGCTGTGCAAACTGAGATGACGAAAGGTGCGCACCGCCCGGAAACAGAAGTGGAAAGTGGGTCCGTGGAAAATCGGGCGTGCCGAAATGCGAGCCGTATCCGATTTCCTTTTGCTTTGGTGTTGGACGAAAAATAAGATTTATGGAATTACATTTTTGGTAGTTGTCGCCTCTTCTTCCTCCTCCTCTTCTTCTTCGTCTTCTGTCTGTCAACGACGACGACGACGACGACGATGCCGCCGTCAACAGTCACTTTCTCATTTGAAAACGAGGATTGAAAGTGACAAGAGAGGGAGAGAGAGAGAGAGAGAGAGAGAGAGAGAGAGAGAGACCGGAAAGTGTCAGTTCGGCAATGATATCGGCGAGACACTGATGAGTAGGAGCAGCGACAGAAGATATATTTACATAACACTCGTTTGAGGTGTGTCTCCCGGGGGCGCTCGATACAAGTAGGCACGAAGCTCTGTGCCTGCGAGCGCACTGTGCTCTCGCTTTCCCCCCACCCGAACACAGCTGTTTTCGATAATTGGAAGACGAAGATGCCATTCGGCCTGGGGGTGACAAGTATAATAGAGAACGGGAGGTACGAGTGTTCGCCTTTTTATTATTATGAAAGCTAGTTCCCGTTGTTTTTTCTGTTGAGGAACATTGCGTGCAATTCGCGAGAAGAGCCGTGATTTTTTAGTCGAGATGAGAACAGAGAAAGCACAATAGAAGTTGGTATAAAAGCTCAAAAAGCAAAGATAATGAAATGAAGAAAAGGGGAACAAAGAGAGAGAGAGAGAGAGAGAGAGATGTACTTGTATTCGGAAGAGAATGTTCAGCAGGAGGGAGTCCTCGTTTTGCAGGTGAAAGAGTCGGATCCTCCCGAATAGCCGGCCGGTCCCGCCGGTCACTTGTGAGACGAGACCAGCGTGCGATTGACAGGTTCTCGCGTGAATAATATATAAATCATCATACGCTTTCCGTTTAATGGCTATCGTGTTTTTCATTATTTGCCCCCAAAAATTTCAATTCCAATTAAATACAACGATATGTTGCGAGAAATGGGAAGAAGAAGAAGAAGGAGAAGAAGAAGATGGAAGATGAGTGAATGATGAAAACGGGAAGATTCGGAGGGCACACACACGTGGAAGCAATAAAAGAGCGTTTGAGTCTTTTGGCCACTTCATGCGGCAATGAGTACGTCGTCGAACGAAGAAGGAAAAGAAGAAGAAGAAGAAGATGCGAACGAAAAGGAAATGACACGTCACTATGGCAGCCTGATTGACGGAAAATCGTGTACTTTTGCTCGTCCTCGTGTCAATTAGCTACAGTAGTCCTTGAATGAATGACGTGGAGAAAGCCGTTTAATTCGGGTCTAGGGTTTTGTCGTCGTTGTCGTAGTCCTTAGCTCGCAGATTCCGCGAGGTCCTACCCTACAATACATAATTCATTTACTTGCCAAGTATGCGCCGCCTCTCTTCAGAAGCCTGAAGACGTCCGCAAATCCGTAATCCCTTTCGCGCGAGAAGAGAAGCGAAAAGTTGTGTGTGCATAATTAGAAAAACGGATTGGCAAAAGCGGCGGAAAGACGGGAGAGGACGGACTCATAAAAATAGGCTTGAATTGGGTGGGAAGGAGACGGAGAAAAGTCATTAGAAAGCTGCGTCTAAAAAGGGATTTGCAGACAATGTCATCTGCTGAAAGGACACAGTGAGCACCGCAGCAACGAGTGGAAAGAGCAGGAAGTACTGAGGTAAGCAGGCTCTGCGTCCCTTTTGTTTCTTCGAGCTTCACTGAGCCCATACGAGCCACCCTCGCCTAATTTTCGAGTTTTTACCCTACCTCCTCCATTGTTTTCTTTTCTTTTTCAATGGACGCTTTTTCATTCCAGGAGCTGCGTGCAGGCGCTCGAAGGAAGATGCTCGCGACGGAGCGAAGTTGCACATCAGCACAAAATGGCCGTAAAACAGTTGGTCGCCAAGATAGAGGTAATCCTTTTGAACGAACTCTCCGGCTACGTGGAACGACGGAACGAGCCGGACCGCCGGTTGATCTCCCGACTAAACCGCGAGTTGATCAACATCGATACGAAGGACGAGAGACCGTCCATCTATCACGTGCCTTCGCCATCTCGGCCCGCCTGGAAGACGTGGAATCTTGATGTGGCAGATCCGTCAAAGTGAGAAACTGAATAGACGGACATTCAAAACAAACAGAGTTATTTCAGAATGCAAAAGGTGCTGGATATGACAGCAGATATAATGCGATTGCCCCGTCATTCCGTTCACGATTCGGACGTTCCCGAGATGAGGAATGCGACAGACTGGGACGCCCGTCTCATGAGTCTCTTCATATGCGAGAACATCGGAATAGTTCCGGTGCAAGTGAACGAGTGAGTCCCTCCTCTTCCACTTTTCTCAGTTCTGTTGTCTCTGCAGTGCCCGTAGCGATGCGATGTCCGTGACGGAAGAACGGAGACGTGGCTGCAGTGTCGACTCTTCGGTCTCTCGCTTCGTGAGGGAAGGTCCCTACGTGAGCTCGTTCCGCGAGAAGAGCATCCCTCTGGAAGAGGCTCCGCGCCTCGGATCCGTTTCCTCGGGCAGCATTTGCACAGTGGACACCCGGCCGACGAACGTCTCCTCGCTGCCTCCACTCACCGACTACAATTCGAGCATTCTCGTGAGACACCCAATTGATGTTTCTCTCTTTTCATCCGATGTTCAGAGTTCTTCAATCACGCCCGTTCCCCGAGAAGAAGACGAATTGTCGTTCTGCTTCGGAAAAAGTTATCTGACTCGTCCGATTTGTGTCGAGGCATTCAGTACGCAAACAAGGCCAAACAAATTAGCAGTGACTGATAGTTGTGGAGGTAATCGGAAAAGACGATACGACCTCGAGACTCGTGATGTTCAGGGGTCTACATCACAAACTCGCGCGGCGAAATCGAGCAGAACATTCTGATAAAGAACTCGTCGGCGAGCAGTGTCTGCGTGGACGAGAAGAACGAACTAATGTACGTGAGTGTGATGCAGTCGAAGGGAAGATCGATCCACGTGTTCGACGTGGCGTCGAATTGTCGGAAAGTGGAAGTGATTGCGTGTCCGAGGGATCCGAAGATTGAGATGAGCAGGACGAGGTGGATTACGGTAGGGCCCAGAGGACACCTGTTCATGACCAGTGGCGACAATGTGAAGAGCGCTTTGTGGACGTACATTAGGAGCAAGAAGGTGAGCATTGAGCATCGGAATAGAAAAACAAATTACTTTTGAAGGCATGGAAACTGCTGAAAGAATCGAGAAAGTCCAGGTATCAATACCTGACAGTGGCAGAAGATCAGGCCGAGTACAAGTGAGCATCCATTCCCTCCCTAATCTTTACATTTGCCCAATTCTCAGAGCTGTCGTTCTTCTGACCTGTGATGCGGCCAACAACCGTCTCCTTCTTTTTGTGGTCGATCATTCGATGAGTCTGATCAATGAGTACGATCTGAGCAAAACCTACAGACTCAACGAACACATTCATTCGCCCGCCTCCGCCATTGTCGATAAAGTAAGAATCAAAAACTAGCGAAACTTATCATCATCATTCTTATTTAATAAAAAGCTAACGGAGTCTGTCCATTTCTTTCTTTCTTTCTTTCTTTGTCCGGCAACTTTTTCAGTTCTAAAACGGAAAAAGCTGTAACAGAGAAATTAAGAAATGGACACGTGAACTTTTGAACGGGATAGTTCCGAGAAAAAACAAGCGACGAAGCCACTTCCGAGCGGCCTAGGTTCCAAAAGTCTTGTACTTTATGCAATTTCAGAACGGAAATCTTCTGATTCTCGACTACGCAAGCGGCAAACTGTGGATTCTGCTCTCCGGGGTGAAAGGAGTCCGCCGACTAAAACAAGTGCCTCTGCCGGAGATCGTGCGCCCTCAAGAAGCTCTCGGAATCTGTGCCAAGGTAGGATTACCCATCATATTTTCTCATTTTTCATGTTGTCTTCCAGGGCGATGTCATTTATTTGGCACTCTTCAATCGCCGTGAAATCCTTTGCACACGATACCTTGACGAAGGAGTTTTCAAGCCGCCGGCGGCGGTCACTTCTTCACCAATCCAGCAAAGACGGAGCACCAGTCTCCCGAGAAGTTAAAAATCGTCTCTGTCTTGTAGAGCTTTTATGCACGAGCTTATAGGCATCATATTGTTTGTCTGAACGGGGAACATTTCATTTTCCAACTGTCTTTTTTACTAATCTTTTTTGTGCCTTCATTTTTTAATTTATGCAATAAAAATGTCAGATTTTTGCCAAACAATGTATTTCAAAAGACGTTTCAGAAAGATGTGATATGGTCATCACAGTAGTTGGAACAAGGCCGGGCCAGGCGCATCGGTTTTGGCCACGCCATTTTAGCAATTTTGTTGCACGCGTTTTCCTCTTCCTTCATATTTTTTTTGCATATTTTTTTTGAGGTCTAACTTCCGGGCCGACCGGGCCGGGCCGGGCCGGGATTTGGCAAGTCTGCTAAAATGACTCTTATGCGGAACCTTATGGGGTTAATTTTTTTTTTACTTCGCGGACTAGAAATTCGGCCAGATTGCGAACAGAGCGCCCTTTCTATTCGGTGCCCCTATAATATTACTTACAAGTTGTTTTGCTGTTTTGGCCCCTTTAAACTCTGCAATTTCACAGCAGAATTTCAGCATCTAATGTTGTGTGTGAAATTTACCCAAGTAAAGTTTTTTCTCGAAATGACACAAAATTCTGCATAAAACAAAGCATGGCTACACACGACTGTGTCTCGTGAGCTCTCAAAAATTCAAAACTGGAATGAAAACTTCGAAAATGTGCTTCGTGCAACTTTTGTATTCCAAAATCGTGAAATTTGTACCCTTAAATCATAAAAGTTGTACCCCTTAATCAATGCCTACTGAATCGGTAAATTTTTGTACCCCAGAATCGAAAATTTTGTATCCTCGACTTTTTGTACCCCAAAACCATGAAAGTTGTACCCCAAAACCATTTGTACCCTGTTGTACCCCCTAATTTTTGTACCCTCCGAATTAAATGCCGTGCAAAACGCTTCTAGAAATCGAGTTTCAAGTTGTTTAAGTATCCAGACATACAAAAGCAAGAGCGCTCTATTGCGAATAAAAGATTTGATCTCCAGACCGGCGCTAGAAGATTCATAAATTTCACAAACAGTTCTTCCAGCATTTGTATGACCACCGTGTGTGAAAGTGTGTACTTGGGGGGCAAAAGGGCAAGAAAGTGATGGCGCCATTGGCCAGGAAGCACAAAACAAACACTTGTTCTGTCCAACCGCTTCCTCTTTTTTCTCCCATCCGCCACTGCTGACCCGCCTCTTTTTTTCTCTCTCTCTCTCTATCACTTATTCTCTTTCTTCTCGTGCCTTTTCTCTTCAGTTCTTACATTCTCAAATGTTTTTCTTTATTTTCAGGATGACTCCTCCTCCTCCTCCTCCCCCTCACAATCCGAATCAACGTGTACCGTGAGTAACCGCTTCCGATTGTTTCGATGTTTGAATCTAGCCGAGTTTAGAACGCACATCCGCGTGATAACGAGACATTGGATCGAGGGGAACTGGAGATGCAACCGGGCCAACTACCCGCATCACTTCACCCTCGACATGCTCCGCGATCATCTTTCCGAGCACAATACGCACGGTGACGGACCGAATCTGCTGTTGCTCTGCGCGACAGCGGACGGCGAGAAAGAGAGCACGCTTCTGGAATTGGCGGTCGACGGGCAAGTCGAGGTCGAGTTGGTGTACCTTCCGAAAATGAGATACGAGGAGAAGGCGTGGATCGCGACGATCGAGCAACGAGAGACGATTCTGGAGATTAAGAGGAACGTGGCCGAGACGCAGAACAAGACGGAGGCGACGAGGGAGTCGTACGTGCCGTGCAGGAAAGAGTTTTTGGAAATTGCCTCCGTTAGTTCTCGAATATTATAGTTCTCCTAGTTCTCGAACTTTAACTACTTTCAGTTTTGGCCAATCTTCCCGTTCAACAAAAAGTTGAGCCAGTGGGCGCAGAAACTCGACGTCGACGAAAAAGATTTTAAAGAGATGAACCTCTTCCAAATCGCTCATCTTGTCATCAGTACGGACAGGAAAAGCAAGCAGAAGACTCGAGTGAGTTCATTTTTCGCCTTTTTTTTTACCGAGTATCAAAGTTTGAAGTTTGCAGGCAGGATCCCTGTGGAAAGAGCTTGTGGAGCTTGTGAAAGCAAAAGATGCTGCACAAACGAAAGAGTTTATCGCGAAGAACTGGCAGATGAAGATCGGAAACTATACGAGCCAATACGTGGTGAATGCGCCGGAAGTTCGGGCGGATCACAAACTTCTGTGGACCGGCCTGCCGCAGGGACCGAACAACAAAATGAACAGTCTCGTTGCGATTAACGCCGTCCACGAGTACCGAATGCTCGCCGTCCTCCTCAAAACGCCTCCGCAATGCTTCCTCGAACCGTACTACGAGGCGAAAACGTCTCCACCGCCGGGAACAAGGATCTCCTACCGGCACTACTGTCTGCTCCATTCGCGATGGGCTTGCGACAGTCTCGGAGGCCGAATCAATGAATTGAGTGCGGCGGAACAGCAAAAGTTGTTCGACATAAGCTTGAAAATGGATTTCTCGCCAGATGCTAAGTTCGAAGAATGATTCGGTTCTTTCACGTGATAAACTGCCCTTTTCCCCATTGACATAATGTTCTCCATCTCCACTTTCCCACCATTTCTTTCTAATTCGTCGTGTCGAAAAATCCGAAATGAATCCGATGAATCACTGGAATCCGGGTTGGCAATTCGCAATGAATGCTCAGCAAAGAGCACACGCCGGAGGGAACCGAGCTCTTCAGCCGGCGGCTCCGGCTCCGGCTCCTCCTGCTCCGCTGGTCCCACAGTTGCCGGCTAGACAGCCAATCGGACAAGGAAGACGAGTGGCTGTGGCCCAGCAGCAACAGAATGCGGTCCCGAATCCGAATCCGAATCCGAACAGACGGAATAACAGAAATCAGAACAATCCGGTTCGCAGAGAGCATCAGCAAGTTCGTCAGGAACGTCATCTGGTAGGACAGTCTGAAAATCAATGAGCCAATATAATAGGTTTCAGAGTAGAGATGACGTGGAGAGACTTCAGACGATTTCCAGAAAGAACCAGCAGACGCGCACCGCTTTAGAGTACGATAGCCGAGAAGATCAGTGCTGGACGGACCTGATGAGTGAGTGCCCATCCCAAGTGAGAAGGATTATGGTAGTTTGCAGACACCCTCAACACCCAAAGCCATCAGTTCACTCCGAGCACTCCCAACGGCGGCCCTGACGCCTTGATTCCGAACGATCAGGAGATTTGCTCCAGTTTAAGAACTGAGAACCAGTACGAGACGATTCTGAAAACCCGCGAGCTGCTTGTGAACTTTGGAGCCACCGAGTACGACTTGTCGAGAGCTTTAAACAGTCTGGAGATGCACATGAGAACGAACGCGTGCGAGTTCAATGAGATTGAGGACGTCTCCAGTGATCTGATGCGGACCGCCGGCAAACTGAGCCACGAGATCGAGGAGCTCGAGCAGATTCTGCGTCGAATTGACAATATCAAACTGCAATGACTTTTTGTGCAAATGAAGACGGGCTCTTTGAAAGTTTCATAATGTTTATTAGGAAAAGGCTGTAGAAATACATTAAAAAGTTGAAGTCGGATTGAGAGAAGTTGGCACGGAGAACTGAAGGAATGCTTAAAGATACTGTACGGTTATTTGACAAATGAATGGAGTAATGAAGAGTTCTGTACTTACAGGAAATGGGAAATTATCATATTAGTCGCCGACGACATCGATCTCTTCCTCTTTATTTTGGAACATCGGACTAGCTGCCAGAAGCGCAAAGAACTGGGCCGGCTGGAAGAATGCGAGATATTGGAGTATCTTGGCATATTCGAAAAGAAGTGGCGGCCATTGGGGAGAGAGAGACGGAGCGGGAGGGACGGAAGCGGCCGGAGCAGGAGAAACAGTTGCACGCGAGCGGAGGAAGTTGCAGATGATCTCGAGAGTCACAAGGTTCTCCAACTTGTTTCTGAAATGCGAGATAATGTTCGAAATGGGCCTTGAGTTCCTTAACCCTTACCTCTGCTCACTGGTTCCCAGTTCGTTTTCTATGATGAACGACTTGAGAACGTCCATCGCGGCCTTCTCCTTGTCCCGTCGAATCTGCTCCTTCTCGGCCGCCAATCTTCCCTTCCGTTCTCTGCGGACTGGTCCTGGCGCGGAGGCGGTGCATGGATGTTCCGGCAAGATCGGAGCAAACTCCTGGCCAGTGATCGCTTCGACCGCTTTGAACAGGGTTTTTTCCTTGCTGAAACGAACAAATATTATCAATGTTGCAATAGCAGATTATAAAACTTACGAGAGGCTCGGCTGCACTTTTAGAAGCGAGCGGAGATCGATGAATAGAGCGTCTCTATCCTGCCGCTGCTTCTTCTCCTTTCTGGACTTCGCAGAGGAGCTGTAGGCAGTCGGAGCAGCCATTCCAGGCACCTTTTACGACGAGATCAGAATAGGAATGACTGTTGTCGTTCGGGTTCGGACGGCTCGACAAATGGGCGAAGTCTCTTGGAGAAAGTATACATTTCCCACGATTCCGATTTTCCCATGGACAGCAATATACCCGACTGTCTTCACGTTCCAGACGACCACCGTGGGTCCCTCTCCGTTCGAGCCGTGGGAGAGAGAGGACCGCCCCTCTGGGAAGAGTGATCCTCGTGCGGCCTTTTGTGAACGGCGCGATCACAGACGACACGTGCTTTTTGACCGTCAGAAGCATGTAGACACTTTCGACGTGCTCCCACAGCAAAGAGCCTGCGTTCAGCTCCTCTCTTCTCTTCAGAAGCACCCGCATCGTGTAGATGACGAGCGCGTCGAGCTGTTTGTAAAGCAACTGAGCGAAGCCGTCCAAAAACGACGTGCTGAACGAATTCAGGATTGCATTGATTGCCGCTTTCACAATTTGCGAATCCGACGGATCGTGCGCTTCGATCGTTTTGAGCAGCATCAAATAGCGAAAGTTTGCGAATTCTTTCGGTTTGAACTTGCGAATATATCCGAGAATCGTGTTCCACATACGGACGCCTTGGTCTCCTTCGACGAATGCCAAATTTCGCACGAAAATGCTGAAGGTTTAATAGTGTATTTCCTGTGAATACTCACTCACGTTTCGCGGGAATCGAGTTCTTGTCCGTCACTGACTGTTTTCGTAGTCACAATATGCGCCAAATCGGCGAGATGAAGGAGCATCCACGACTTGGCAAACACGAATTGCCGATTCTCCGGCCGCAGATTTATAAAATGCGTGCATTTCGACGCAAACGGCCAGAATCTTCGAAGTCCTTGATTGCTAACGAATTGGCCGGCTTCAAAGATGTTCGGCAGCGATTTCATTTCGAAAATGCTGTCGACGAGCGGAAGGAGCACGTCGAAATAGTGCGGCAACTCTTCTTTCGCATATCTGCCGACCGCCGCGTCCAATTTCTCGAATCCGGCCGCTTTTATCATTCCGCCGTCGCGCCACTCCATCAGCGTTCGGAAGAGGCGCGGCACGATGCTCTGCAGCAACTGCATGATCGTCAACAATCGTTTTATCTCCGGCTCCGTCCGGCTCGTCGGCGGCATTATCGTTTTCAGAAAGTGCGAACATCGATGGAAAATGGCGTTGGCCTGAAGTCCCAGATAGTCCACTCGGTCAAAGTGCATCTTGCGTAGAGATTCGACGGCAGAATCGATTATCCGCGTGTCGTGAGTGACTTGCGACAGACTCAGCACGGCCATCGCACTGAAATTCATTCTGAAAACGAAAAGGAAACATTTCTGGAATCTTCTGCCGTTCTGAACTGACTCTGTGCCGCAGGAGAGTCGCAATTGGCCGTGCCAGTTTTCGACGATTGTGTAGGTGATGTCGAGCACGTGCAAAAAGAGCCATCGCGAGAATCCGTTCCCGCTCGCGCTCCGGTAGCTGTCGGATCCCGGGATAATTCCGAATCACCTCCACGTTTCGTTCCATGATTTTCTGCGTCAAATGCATGAGCAAAAAGTGCCGATCGGGCTCGGACGCACTCGTTTTCACCGCGTCCATCACGCTGCGAATCTCGCTCGGCCCCTCCTCCGCATCGACGAAACCGCTCATTCTGAATAGCAGAAAAGTGTAAAAGCGGGACAAGGCGACAATATTTCAGGTGATCAGACCTTCCTAGGCGGAAAGATGGAGGCACTATAAGTCATAGATGTTTATAATTGGTTGCATTATTTAATAGTTGTATTACAAGGGTACAAGAGCGGGTACAAGGCAAATTCAAGAATAAATTAGATTATTAAAAATAGCAAAAACTGGTTACACTTTTGTTGGTGGAAGGTTAAAATTGATCGCAGGGAGAAGAGAATTACTCAGACTCAGAAAGAAGCCTCCTCTTGCAGAAGCACCTGTTGTCGGAGCTTCTCGAGCTCCTGCGACACCTTCTGGATCTCGTCGTCCTTCTCGTCCAATTGCTGGTACAGCTTTACCCGCTCCTCCTCGTACTTCTTCTTCTCCTCGTCCGTGATCGGTCCGTTGCCGGAGATGAGCATCGGCGGTGCGGGCGCGATCGATCTTTCCATAAGTGGAGTGGAACCGCCCGACACTTCCGAGACTGCCATCTGCGCCGTCTCCGACAGGTTGATCCATTCCAATTCGGACACTGATTCGCCGGCTCTCCAGCGGGAGAGTTCCAGGGCGGCTGCTTGGAGAAGGGTTGACAGGCGGGTCACCTAAAATCATTCATTTTACACAAAATCACTTGAAAAAATTTTCTTGTCCAAAAGGGCAATTACACCAAAAAGCGTACCTTCTCGCGCTCCTTCTCGTATCGGCGCTTCCACTCCTCGGCCGTCAGCTCCTCGTTCACCTGCACCACATTCTTGATCGTCTTGGCTCTCTGTCCGAACAGCAGCGTCGACTTGGTCTCCGCCTCGTTGAAGTGCGACGGCGACGCGCAAATTATGACCGTAGTCCGCGAGTTTCCTTCGAGCGACTCTTGCAGAATGCGCGTCAGTTTCGAGTCACGGTACGGCACGTGCGACTTGGTTCCTTCGGCCAGCGCCGAGATGACGATTCCGAGCGCCGTCAGCGACTTGTTAATGTTTTTGGCCTCCTCTAGCACGGTTCCCTGCGCGCCCGTCTTGCTCACTTTCTCCGATCCGGCCAAATCGACGAAGTACAACTTGCCCGTCAACTGCTTTTTCGTCGTCTGATGCTCCTGTTTGACGGTGATCAGGAAGACCGAGTGCGAGCGGGAGGAGTGCTTGTTCATGTCTGCAAATTTGCAATTTTCTCTGGTTCCTAATGTTTTCATGGCTTTCCACAACTGGAAATTTCGGAACAGTTTGATAGTGAAATTACTGAAAATCGAGCATTTTCAGGTCCGTGCTCATATCTCAACTAATTCCGCCCGTTTTCAGTTTAAAATGCACACCAAATCTGCAACTCCCACGTTTTTCTTGGAAAAACATAGCAATATCGAATTTCCCGCCTCTTTTTCAGTTTAGGAGACTAGAATTGTTGAGGGGCACATACTGGTGACGGCGACCATCCGGTTCGACTTTCCGTCCTCGATCGCCTGCAGCACTTCGTCGGGACTGCCGACGAATCGCTCGGTGGCGCCCTTCACGTACGGAACGCGCATTTTGTCCTCGTGAATCGACAAATTCACTTTTTCCGGGTCCAACAGATCGCGAATCTTCTCGTTGTAAATCTCGTAGTAGGAGACTTTGATGTGGAACTGTAGGTCCTGGTCCATGTTGTAGATGTGGTTGAAGATGTCGGCGACGATGCGCGGGATGATGCCCGAAAGGTTGCCGTCGCCGATGACTCCCTCCATCGTGTGCGTCTTTCCGGACGACGTCTGACCGTAGGCGAACACGGTGCCGTTGTAGCCGGACAAAACATCCTGCACGATGTGATAGGCGGCCCATTTGTAAACTTGCTCTTGTGTCGTGTTCGGTTTGAACACTTTGTCGAACACGCACACTTTTCCCTGCAAAAATTTGGATTTTCACGAGAAGAACTTCAAAATCCGCCCCACTATTGTACTTTTCCCAGGCCGATTTGTTCGTGTAACGCGAGAATTGACACACCTGTGCACGTCTGAAACATTCAATTGTTATGGTTCTTATTCTGCTTGCAAACTCACAAAGTGCTCGGCGGAATGCGCCTCCCTCCTACTCTATCAGATCCTAATGACTGACACTTCGAAAAGTGGCAGTCACTGCTTGCATCAAGAGTGGGAAGTTTCTTGACTTTTCTTCGCCCTGTTCTTCGTCATCATCTCCTTGCCCTCCTGCTGCTTGTCGTCGGCCTCTCTCTGAATGCGCGAGTTCTCTTCGCGGATGATCTCCTCGTTCTCGCGCATCGTCTGCAGTGCCTCCTCTTGCAGAAGCACCTGTTGTCGGAGCTTCTCGAGCTCCTGCGACACCTTCTGGATCTCGTCGTCCTTCTCGTCCAATTGCTGGTACAGCTTTACCCGCTCCTCCTCGTACAGGCCGATTTGTGCGTGTAACGCGAGAATTGACACACCTGTGCACGTCTGAAACATTCAATTGTTATGGTTCTTATTCTGCTTGCAAACTCACAAAGTGCTCGGCGGAATGCGCCTCCCTCCTACTCTATCAGATCCTAATGACTGACACTTCGAAAAGTGGCAGTCACTGCTTGCATCAAGAGTGGGAAGTTTCTTGACTTTTCTTCGCCCTGTTCTTCGTCATCATCTCCTTGCCCTCCTGCTGCTTGTCGTCGGCCTCTCTCTGAATGCGCGAGTTCTCTTCGCGGATGATCTCCTCGTTCTCGCGCATCGTCTGCAGTGCCTCCTCTTGCAGAAGCACCTGTTGTCGGAGCTTCTCGAGCTCCTGCGACACCTTCTGGATCTCGTCGTCCTTCTCGTCCAATTGCTGGTACAGCTTTACCCGCTCCTCCTCGTACAGGCCGATTTGTGCGTGTAACGCGAGAATTGACACACCTGTGCACGTCTGAAACATTCAATTGTTATGGTTCTTATTCTGCTTGCAAACTCACAAAGTGCTCGGCGGAATGCGCCTCCCTCCTACTCTATCAGATCCTAATGACTGACACTTCGAAAAGTGGCAGTCACTGCTTGCATCAAGAGTGGGAAGTTTCTTGACTTTTCTTCGCCCTGTTCTTCGTCATCATCTCCTTGCCCTCCTGCTGCTTGTCGTCGGCCTCTCTCTGAATGCGCGAGTTCTCTTCGCGGATGATCTCCTCGTTCTCGCGCATCGTCTGCAGTGCCTCCTCTTGCAGAAGCACCTGTTGTCGGAGCTTCTCGAGCTCCTGCGACACCTTCTGGATCTCGTCGTCCTTCTCGTCCAATTGCTGGTACAGCTTTACCCGCTCCTCCTCGTACAGGCCGATTTGTGCGTGTAACGCGAGAATTGACACACCTGTGCACGTCTGAAACATTCAATTGTTATGGTTCTTATTCTGCTTGCAAACTCACAAAGTGCTCGGCGGAATGCGCCTCCCTCCTACTCTATCAGATCCTAATGACTGACACTTCGAAAAGTGGCAGTCACTGCTTGCATCAAGAGTGGGAAGTTTCTTGACTTTTCTTCGCCCTGTTCTTCGTCATCATCTCCTTGCCCTCCTGCTGCTTGTCGTCGGCCTCTCTCTGAATGCGCGAGTTCTCTTCGCGGATGATCTCCTCGTTCTCGCGCATCGTCTGCAGTGCCTCCTCTTGCAGAAGCACCTGTTGTCGGAGCTTCTCGAGCTCCTGCGACACCTTCTGGATCTCGTCGTCCTTCTCGTCCAATTGCTGGTACAGCTTTACCCGCTCCTCCTCGTACAGGCCGATTTGTGCGTGTAACGCGAGAATTGACACACCTGTGCACGTCTGAAACATTCAATTGTTATGGTTCTTATTCTGCTTGCAAACTCACAAAGTGCTCGGCGGAATGCGCCTCCCTCCTACTCTATCAGATCCTAATGACTGACACTTCGAAAAGTGGCAGTCACTGCTACATCAAGAGTGGGAAGTTTCTTGACTTTTTCTTCGCCCTGTTCTTCGTCATCATCTCCTTGCCCTCCTGCTGCTTGTCGTCGGCCTCTCTCTGAATGCGCGAGTTCTCTTCGCGGATGATCTCCTCGTTCTCGCGCATCGTCTGCAGTGCCTCCTCTTGCAGAAGCACCTGTTGTCGGAGCTTCTCGAGCTCCTGCGACACCTTCTGGATCTCGTCGTCCTTCTCGTCCAATTGCTGGTACAGCTTTACCCGCTCCTCCTCGTACAGGCCGATTTGTGCGTGTAACGCGAGAATTGACACACCTGTGCACGTCTGAAACATTCAATTGTTATGGTTCTTATTCTGCTTGCAAACTCACAAAGTGCTCGGCGGAATGCGCCTCCCTCCTACTCTATCAGATCCTAATGACTGACACTTCGAAAAGTGGCAGTCACTGCTTGCATCAAGAGTGGGAAGTTTCTTGACTTTTCTTCGCCCTGTTCTTCGTCATCATCTCCTTGCCCTCCTGCTGCTTGTCGTCGGCCTCTCTCTGAATGCGCGAGTTCTCTTCGCGGATGATCTCCTCGTTCTCGCGCATCGTCTGCAGTGCCTCCTCTTGCAGAAGCACCTGTTGTCGGAGCTTCTCGAGCTCCTGCGACACCTTCTGGATCTCGTCGTCCTTCTCGTCCAATTGCTGGTACAGCTTTACCCGCTCCTCCTCGTACAGGCCGATTTGTGCGTGTAACGCGAGAATTGACACACCTGTGCACGTCTGAAACATTCAATTGTTATGGTTCTTATTCTGCTTGCAAACTCACAAAGTGCTCGGCGGAATGCGCCTCCCTCCTACTCTATCAGATCCTAATGACTGACACTTCGAAAAGTGGCAGTCACTGCTACATCAAGAGTGGGAAGTTTCTTGACTTTTTCTTCGCCCTGTTCTTCGTCATCATCTCCTTGCCCTCCTGCTGCTTGTCGTCGGCCTCTCTCTGAATGCGCGAGTTCTCTTCGCGGATGATCTCCTCGTTCTCGCGCATCGTCTGCAGTGCCTCCTCTTGCAGAAGCACCTGTTGTCGGAGCTTCTCGAGCTCCTGCGACACCTTCTGGATCTCGTCGTCCTTCTCGTCCAATTGCTGGTACAGCTTTACCCGCTCCTCCTCGTACAGGCCGATTTGTGCGTGTAACGCGAGAATTGACACACCTGTGCACGTCTGAAACATTCAATTGTTATGGTTCTTATTCTGCTTGCAAACTCACAAAGTGCTCGGCGGAATGCGCCTCCCTCCTACTCTATCAGATCCTAATGACTGACACTTCGAAAAGTGGCAGTCACTGCTACATCAAGAGTGGGAAGTTTCTTGACTTTTCTTCGCCCTGTTCTTCGTCATCATCTCCTTGCCCTCCTGCTGCTTGTCGTCGGCCTCTCTCTGAATGCGCGAGTTCTCTTCGCGGATGATCTCCTCGTTCTCGCGCATCGTCTGCAGTGCCTCCTCTTGCAGAAGCACCTGTTGTCGGAGCTTCTCGAGCTCCTGCGACACCTTCTGGATCTCGTCGTCCTTCTCGTCCAATTGCTGGTACAGCTTTACCCGCTCCTCCTCGTACAGGCCGATTTGTGCGTGTAACGCGAGAATTGACACACCTGTGCACGTCTGAAACATTCAATTGTTATGGTTCTTATTCTGCTTGCAAACTCACAAAGTGCTCGGCGGAATGCGCCTCCCTCCTACTCTATCAGATCCTAATGACTGACACTTCGAAAAGTGGCAGTCACTGCTACATCAAGAGTGGGAAGTTTCTTGACTTTTTCTTCGCCCTGTTCTTCGTCATCATCTCCTTGCCCTCCTGCTGCTTGTCGTCGGCCTCTCTCTGAATGCGCGAGTTCTCTTCGCGGATGATCTCCTCGTTCTCGCGCATCGTCTGCAGTGCCTCCTCTTGCAGAAGCACCTGTTGTCGGAGCTTCTCGAGCTCCTGCGACACCTTCTGGATCTCGTCGTCCTTCTCGTCCAATTGCTGGTACAGCTTTACCCGCTCCTCCTCGTACAGGCCGATTTGTGCGTGTAACGCGAGAATTGACACACCTGTGCACGTCTGAAACATTCAATTGTTATGGTTCTTATTCTGCTTGCAAACTCACAAAGTGCTCGGCGGAATGCGCCTCCCTCCTACTCTATCAGATCCTAATGACTGACACTTCGAAAAGTGGCAGTCACTGCTACATCAAGAGTGGGAAGTTTCTTGACTTTTTCTTCGCCCTGTTCTTCGTCATCATCTCCTTGCCCTCCTGCTGCTTGTCGTCGGCCTCTCTCTGAATGCGCGAGTTCTCTTCGCGGATGATCTCCTCGTTCTCGCGCATCGTCTGCAGTGCCTCCTCTTGCAGAAGCACCTGTTGTCGGAGCTTCTCGAGCTCCTGCGACACCTTCTGGATCTCGTCGTCCTTCTCGTCCAATTGCTGGTACAGCTTTACCCGCTCCTCCTCGTACAGGCCGATTTGTGCGTGTAACGCGAGAATTGACACACCTGTGCACGTCTGAAACATTCAATTGTTATGGTTCTTATTCTGCTTGCAAACTCACAAAGTGCTCGGCGGAATGCGCCTCCCTCCTACTCTATCAGATCCTAATGACTGACACTTCGAAAAGTGGCAGTCACTGCTACATCAAGAGTGGGAAGTTTCTTGACTTTTCTTCGCCCTGTTCTTCGTCATCATCTCCTTGCCCTCCTGCTGCTTGTCGTCGGCCTCTCTCTGAATGCGCGAGTTCTCTTCGCGGATGATCTCCTCGTTCTCGCGCATCGTCTGCAGTGCCTCCTCTTGCAGAAGCACCTGTTGTCGGAGCTTCTCGAGCTCCTGCGACACCTTCTGGATCTCGTCGTCCTTCTCGTCCAATTGCTGGTACAGCTTTACCCGCTCCTCCTCGTACAGGCCGATTTGTGCGTGTAACGCGAGAATTGACACACCTGTGCACGTCTGAAACATTCAATTGTTATGGTTCTTATTCTGCTTGCAAACTCACAAAGTGCTCGGCGGAATGCGCCTCCCTCCTACTCTATCAGATCCTAATGACTGACACTTCGAAAAGTGGCAGTCACTGCTTCATCAAGAGTGGGAAGTTTCTTGACTTTTTCTTCGCCCTGTTCTTCGTCATCATCTCCTTGCCCTCCTGCTGCTTGTCGTCGGCCTCTCTCTGAATGCGCGAGTTCTCTTCGCGGATGATCTCCTCGTTCTCGCGCATCGTCTGCAGTGCCTCCTCTTGCAGAAGCACCTGTTGTCGGAGCTTCTCGAGCTCCTGCGACACCTTCTGGATCTCGTCGTCCTTCTCGTCCAATTGCTGGTACAGCTTTACCCGCTCCTCCTCGTACAGGCCGATTTGTGCGTGTAACGCGAGAATTGACACACCTGTGCACGTCTGAAACATTCAATTGTTATGGTTCTTATTCTGCTTGCAAACTCACAAAGTGCTCGGCGGAATGCGCCTCCCTCCTACTCTATCAGATCCTAATGACTGACACTTCGAAAAGTGGCAGTCACTGCTACATCAAGAGTGGGAAGTTTCTTGACTTTTCTTCGCCCTGTTCTTCGTCATCATCTCCTTGCCCTCCTGCTGCTTGTCGTCGGCCTCTCTCTGAATGCGCGAGTTCTCTTCGCGGATGATCTCCTCGTTCTCGCGCATCGTCTGCAGTGCCTCCTCTTGCAGAAGCACCTGTTGTCGGAGCTTCTCGAGCTCCTGCGACACCTTCTGGATCTCGTCGTCCTTCTCGTCCAATTGCTGGTACAGCTTTACCCGCTCCTCCTCGTACAGGCCGATTTGTGCGTGTAACGCGAGAATTGACACACCTGTGCACGTCTGAAACATTCAATTGTTATGGTTCTTATTCTGCTTGCAAACTCACAAAGTGCTCGGCGGAATGCGCCTCCCTCCTACTCTATCAGATCCTAATGACTGACACTTCGAAAAGTGGCAGTCACTGCTTCATCAAGAGTGGGAAGTTTCTTGACTTTTTCTTCGCCCTGTTCTTCGTCATCATCTCCTTGCCCTCCTGCTGCTTGTCGTCGGCCTCTCTCTGAATGCGCGAGTTCTCTTCGCGGATGATCTCCTCGTTCTCGCGCATCGTCTGCAGTGCCTCCTCTTGCAGAAGCACCTGTTGTCGGAGCTTCTCGAGCTCCTGCGACACCTTCTGGATCTCGTCGTCCTTCTCGTCCAATTGCTGGTACAGCTTTACCCGCTCCTCCTCGTACAGGCCGATTTGTGCGTGTAACGCGAGAATTGACACACCTGTGCACGTCTGAAACATTCAATTGTTATGGTTCTTATTCTGCTTGCAAACTCACAAAGTGCTCGGCGGAATGCGCCTCCCTCCTACTCTATCAGATCCTAATGACTGACACTTCGAAAAGTGGCAGTCACTGCTTGCATCAAGAGTGGGAAGTTTCTTGACTTTTCTTCGCCCTGTTCTTCGTCATCATCTCCTTGCCCTCCTGCTGCTTGTCGTCGGCCTCTCTCTGAATGCGCGAGTTCTCTTCGCGGATGATCTCCTCGTTCTCGCGCATCGTCTGCAGTGCCTCCTCTTGCAGAAGCACCTGTTGTCGGAGCTTCTCGAGCTCCTGCGACACCTTCTGGATCTCGTCGTCCTTCTCGTCCAATTGCTGGTACAGCTTTACCCGCTCCTCCTCGTACAGGCCGATTTGTGCGTGTAACGCGAGAATTGACACACCTGTGCACGTCTGAAACATTCAATTGTTATGGTTCTTATTCTGCTTGCAAACTCACAAAGTGCTCGGCGGAATGCGCCTCCCTCCTACTCTATCAGATCCTAATGACTGACACTTCGAAAAGTGGCAGTCACTGCTACATCAAGAGTGGGAAGTTTCTTGACTTTTTCTTCGCCCTGTTCTTCGTCATCATCTCCTTGCCCTCCTGCTGCTTGTCGTCGGCCTCTCTCTGAATGCGCGAGTTCTCTTCGCGGATGATCTCCTCGTTCTCGCGCATCGTCTGCAGTGCCTCCTCTTGCAGAAGCACCTGTTGTCGGAGCTTCTCGAGCTCCTGCGACACCTTCTGGATCTCGTCGTCCTTCTCGTCCAATTGCTGGTACAGCTTTTACCCGCTCCTCCTCGTACAGGCCGATTTGTGCGTGTAACGCGAGAATTGACACACCTGTGCACGTCTGAAACATTCAATTGTTATGGTTCTTATTCTGCTTGCAAACTCACAAAGTGCTCGGCGGAATGCGCCTCCCTCCTACTCTATCAGATCCTAATGACTGACACTTCGAAAAGTGGCAGTCACTGCTTGCATCAAGAGTGGGAAGTTTCTTGACTTTTCTTCGCCCTGTTCTTCGTCATCATCTCCTTGCCCTCCTGCTGCTTGTCGTCGGCCTCTCTCTGAATGCGCGAGTTCTCTTCGCAGATGATCTCCTCGTTCTCGCGCATCGTCTGCAGTGCCTCCTCTTGCAGAAGCACCTGTTGTCGGAGCTTCTCGAGCTCCTGCGACACCTTCTGGATCTCGTCGTCCTTCTCGTCCAATTGCTGGTACAGCTTTACCCGCTCCTCCTCGTACAGGCCGATTTGTGCGTGTAACGCGAGAATTGACACACCTGTGCACGTCTGAAACATTCAATTCTTATGGTTCTTATTCTGCTTGCAAACTCACAAAGTGCTTGGCGGAATGCGCCTCCCTCCTACTCTATCAGATCCTAATGACTGACACTTCGAAAAGTGGCAGTCACTGCTTGCATCAAGAGTGGGAAGTTTCTTGACTTTTCTTCGCCCTGTTCTTCGTCATCATCTCCTTGCCCTCCTGCTGCTTGTCGTCGGCCTCTCTCTGAATGCGCGAGTTCTCTTCGCGGATGATCTCCTCGTTCTCGCGCATCGTCTGCAGTGCCTCCTCTTGCAGAAGCACCTGTTGTCGGAGCTTCTCGAGCTCCTGCGACACCTTCTGGATCTCGTCGTCCTTCTCGTCCAATTGCTGGTACAGCTTTACCCGCTCCTCCTCGTACAGGCCGATTTGTGCGTGTAACGCGAGAATTGACACACCTGTGCACGTCTGAAACATTCAATTGTTATGGTTCTTATTCTGCTTGCAAACTCACAAAGTGCTCGGCGAAATGCGCCTCCCTCCTACTCTATCAGATCCTAATGACTGACACTTCGAAAAGTGGCAGTCACTGCTTGCATCAAGAGTGGGAAGTTTCTTGACTATTCCTCGCCTTCCGAAGATCCTTGTGGGTTCTCGTGTCCGACGTAGCGAGAGAAGAGAGAGAGAGAGTTTAAGTAGGGTGTGGCAGTTTCTTCTACTAACTAAAATTCTAACATGTAAGTCATATGCGCGCAAGAGGTTAACCCCAAAGAGTGCCCGTCTCTGTCTGCCCACATCCCTCTCATCTCAGGCTTCCTTCAAGAAGTTATCGTTAGGGTCACTTGAAGGGATCTGATCCGTAAGGACCGTGCAACTCCGCATCAAGTACCCACGGTCCGCAGAGCCGCCGCCCCGTAGAGAAGGGGGTCAACCACGCCACGTGTAAGGTGGGGGCGGTGATTTTTCCTCCGTGACAGGGCAAATCACGTCACGAAGGTCACCGCTGTGGCCCTACTCAGAGAAGGACGTACAGACGGATACTCCCGAGGAATACACCTCTTCTAAGCTATTGTAGTCACATAAAAAGTTCTATTAATTCGAAAAGACACCACTGGTAGGCAAGATTTTGTTTAAAATTGATCGCAGGGAGAAGAGAATTACTCAGAAATGTACGCAATTTTTACTGTTTGCCACACCCTACACTATGCCCAACTCATTGAGCACCGATCTGAACGACAAAAAGTGAGCATTTGTTCCGGTTTTCACAAAATACATAGGAATAACAGGACGGTTTGTTTCTACTACATATAGAGGCATCCGAGAGTTCAGCGCAGTTTTTTCAGAAACTCTCCCAAATGTGATATCCTGTGAGCATTTAGAAGCAAAAATGAAATTAATGCAACTTTTTGTCGGATAAGAAAGGAACTTTACAGAGATCACAGCTGAAATAGCTTCGGAATAGAGTGCACTTCACTTCCGTATGGACTTGACATATGAAAGAGAAAATGAAGTAACGGAGAGAAAGGGGAGAAAGAACAAGTGGAAAAATATCGGATCGATATCGATTAGCAGAGGGTCTGGAAAGTCCGCCCGCCCAAAACAGAACGAGACGATCCGACCGTCCGCCAAGTCGGTATGTCCGAATGAATGGCTATTCTTTCCCACAGGGGGCCCTTTTTATACTTACTCCTCACATATCGAGTAGATCAAATGGCCCTTTCTCTCCATTTCTGTGTGTAGTCTGTTAGGATTATGAATGTGTAGTCTGTTAGGATTATGAGTGTGTAGTCTGTTAGGTCTACTCGATATGTGAGGTGCGTCACGGATGGATGAACTGCTCTGTCTCTCGATAGACCGATTTTATAGGCTATTAGGAATTTTTTAAGAGCAAGAACGTTAATCTTGGTCTAGTCGCAAATCACATTTATCCGTTTAAAGGTTTTTTTGTTAAAACTGCGTGAATTTCAGTTGCTTTTCGGTAGTTTTCGCGGTTCGAGCGCTCAAAATTCTTGTATTTACGTGATTTATCATTCTCAAAACCAATTCTGTCTGAAAACAATCAAGAAAGCGCAAAATGAGAAGTGCGGTTTTAAGGCAACGATCGGCGGCGAAGGCGAAAAAGCAAAGTCCGCGAAAAATGCGCCAAAACGTCATTAATTCTGAGAATTAGTGTGTTTTCATGTCGAACAATCACTTTTCATTGCCTTTGACCACAAAAATCAGAGAAAACTTGCTCAATTCATGAAAACGCCATTTGGCCGAGGCCACGCCCATATTGTCAGCTCTGGAGACCGTGAGATAAATTTTACGAGGAAATTGACTCACATTTCGGTCGTCAACGTGTTAGTTGGCTGTAGTTATCAAGTATTTGATGAAAATTGATGACGTTTGAACGGATTTTCTGGAAAAAATTAACAAATGCAAATAGAATTGTGAATTTGCGCTGAAAAAGTGTTCAATAAGTTTGCAATTGCCAGCTTCTACAGTTGGTCTTTTTAAAGGCGCATTTCCAAAGAGTTGTTGTCTATCTCGAATCTCTTTCAATTCAATCGCATTAGTTTCAAAAGTAACTTTCGTTTTTTTCGGTTTCCTTATAATTTTTCATGTTCTTTTTGCGTTGCGGTGCCATGAGCTTTCAACGTGAGAATGCGATGAGTACGGAGTCTGACTCATAAAACATTCATTAAACGATAAAACTTTCAAAAATCAATATATTCCAGAATGATTAATAAATAGCGAGGCGAATCCTCTCATTGGAGGAGCATTTTGACACCTGACCTCTGGGTTGGGTGGATGCTCCGCATGATCGCATCGAAGTTGGCCGCGAACTTGTCCTTGATGTCCTTCACGGACAGCCTCTCGAGGACTGAACCGTCTCTCGTCACCAGTAGATGTTTGTGGCAGACGGTGACGGAGCAGTTTCGGTCGTGACGGTACATCGTCCTGAAGTTGCTGGCGGCGGCGTGCAGAAATGCGTCCCTGGTCCGCGACTCCTTTGTGTCGTGGAGCTCGACAATGACGTACTGCTGCAAAGCTTCGTGGTCAAAAAAACTGACATTCTCTTTTCGAGAAATAAACAAACCTCTACGTTATTGCCGTACTCCAGCTGATTGAAGCTGTCCAGGTGTTCTGCGACGGCCCGCCCGATCTTCTCCGCCACTGCTTTCGGAACCTCCACGATGGTCCAGAAGATTGGAGAGATCGGGTGTTGCCGTCCCCGCGAGGCGTTCGGGAACGTTGCCGCGTCCCAATCCAAATCGATTCTATAAACAATGAGTGTTTAGTCGGTTTTTGGCGCTTGAAATCATGAAATCTTACCCAAGTCGGCCCAGTATGTCGCCGATTCGTGCTCGGAACTCGTCGTCCGACGGATCGATTTGGAACTCAAGGTTCCCGAACACGATCTGCTGCCGACCGGGCGCTGGCGCTGAGCATCGGGTTCTCTTCTAAAAAAAACAAAAATTTCAGCTCGAAATACCGGTATCGGCATTGCTTACCCTCTTCCGGTTCGTCCTGTTCAGGACTCCGACATTGAGCGGAGTCGGTCGAACAAGATCACTGGTGACGAATACCTGGTGCCGAGCATCGAGTTCCTCCTCCCTGACGGCCGCGGCCCTCTCCCGATCGACTCGCTCGTTCCGTTCGGCCGCCAGGGCCTCCAATCTCTCCTCGAGCGCCCGCTGCCTCTGTCGCAGCTCGTTCTCCGTGGCGGCTCTTTCGGCGGCCGCCTCCCTTTCCTCTTCTCTCTGGGCCTCGACGGTCCGCTCGAGGTAGGCACGGGCCACCTGCAAAAGAACGTAAAATTCACATTAACTTGTCTCTAAACAGTTTCTTTTTCATCTCGTTCTCTCCAAAAATGCATAACGTTTTTTTGCTTGTTCCTACAAAATCTCTATTTTTCAGGCACTCACGTCGGAAGGGCAACTGAGCCCGTGCTGCCGTGTGAGACCGTGCATCACGCGGTGGAGTTGATGAAAACCGCCGCGCCGCCCGTTCTCCCTCGTCATGAACTCCACTATGAACGAGTGGAGAACGGCGGCGGTCTCCCTGGTGCTCCAGCATGTGCGCCACGATCCCTCCGGTTCGTCGACGATCCGAGCGGAGCAGCACCCGCACTGCCACTCCTGCTCCTTGAACGTCGACTCCTGCAAAGCGATCGGTCAGTCGTAAGTCTCTTTTTCACGGTGCCGCACCAAATGGGAAACTATCGGAACAGAGTTCCAGTTCGATAGACTCTTTTTGGGGTGGCATCTTTCTGGCCCGCCCCAGCTTGACAGTATTCCATCTTCAGACGTCCGTTTTACATGAGACTGTCCGAGTCTCACATAAAACGGTCCGGCGGAGCTGGAGTACGACCCTCTTGTTTGGTCGGACCGTCTTCCGGCCTCAGAAGTCTGTTTGATTAGAGCTTTGAGCAAAATGTTCCTTGTTCCACTGTGCAGCAGATCAAAGGGACTTCTTTGTACCGAAAGCGTTACTTTTTTTTTAAATATTTTTCTTTCAAGAAACTCACCAGCACGTCAGCGCGTCGCCCCTCCACCGTCGCCTCCGCCTCCTCTCGCGTACCTTGGCGCTCCGTCGCCTCCTCCGGCCTTTGCGGCCACCGCCGGTCCTCGTATCCGTGCGGCTCCAAAGGGTTCTCCTGGAGCTCGAAAGTGCGCTCCAGAAGACTAGGGCGCCGGCCGCGATGCGCCACCCTTCTCAATAGCCCGTTTGCCTCGGCGGCAATTCTCAACAGAATTGTGAGCAAGACGTTCATTTCTCGAGCTTTGCCTGGAAAAAAACACGTTTGGATGCGGTATTTCAGTTTCAATTTCACAATGTTCGCAAAAAAGCACAAACAACAGGTTTTAGAATATCAATCAATAATTTTCCATTGACTAAACGGTAGATCAAGTTTGTGGCGCTGTTCTCTTCCCGCATTATTTTCCTCTTTAAGATGTCGGTCTACTGACGGACGGAGGAATAGGTGATTCACATTCCCCAGTATTGTGAGTCCCTTTCCTTTTGTTTACAGTCTGCGACGTCTCCGCTTTTAGTTCCGATTTCTCTATTTTCTCAAAATAGGATTATGCAGGTACATTGACCAGCAGATATTGTGAAATTGCTCAAAAACTTTCAGAAGAGCAAGAAGAGCATCGTAAGGGATGGTAATAATACTGAAAGTTTCACAATATTCTTCAAGTACTGCACACGGCCCCCGGCAATTCATACTGGTAAAATCCCCGCCCTGGTATCGACTTTAACTACACTAACCTGAAAGTGGGAATTCTACTTCACCGACCAATATGGTTAACGTTAACGGCAGAAGACAACGAATACTGACAGATTTAGTGAAAATTCCAACGCTACAATTGACTTTTTGAGAAATGAGTTTATTGAGTTGGGTTCATCATGCGTTCCTCTATTGGGGACTACTAAAATGCAGACTTGCAACGGGCTGGCCGGGCCGGGCCAAAATTGGAAATTTTTCCGGCCCGGGAGGATGCACCTAAAAAAATTCAAAGCGAACTAGAACTTCGAAACGAACATAATTTTTATAGACTTAAAATTTTTATAGACTT